>JAWNOE010000247.1:16607500-18071901 GCA_035046095.1 Drosophila pseudotakahashii
AAAGCGTCACATTTGATTGCATTTTTTGTGTGAAATTGGGCTGACAATGTTCGCTTTCGCTGACCAAATAAAAATAAAGGAGAAAAAAGGAAAAGCGATCGGAGGAGGCTCACTCACGCAGACAGCGAAAAGCAAAAAGGGGTGATGTGATGGTGATGCATTCACGTGGTTATACATATATGTATATTGGGGGTGATTGCCGTTTACGAACAGGCAAAAGGGTGCAGCCCATAGGAACACAGAATCAGAAACAGAAACAGGACCTTTGCACGGGAACAGAAAAAGAGGACCTCCAGGACCAGGACGAGGATGAGACCGTGTAAACGTGTTAGGGCAGAACAGAAAAAACACAAAACAAAAATATGCACTTTACGCAATTTATGTGCAAATTTTTCAATGACTTTAAAGCGATGCAGGAGGGCTGATTGACTGGCTGAGTGAGTGAGTGACTGATGGGGGTTGGACCAACCGAAAGGCCAGTCGTTATAATCGCTCCCTAATTGACTCTAATAGACTTGGTTTTATATAGGGGGTGGTCGGTCCTGTTCTCCTGTTCTCCTGACCTTCCCAAAACTCAAACTCTGCAGGGAATTTACTTATGAAAACCTCTTTCAAAATGAGTATAAAGCTATCGATACTATCGATGGTTTCAATGTTTAGGTAATGGTTGGTTTGGGCCTATTATCGATAGAATCGCTCAGCAACATAATTAAATTTTACATTTAAAAAGGTATTTTTAAATATATTTTCTAGATTTAGATTGGTTTTTTTCCCAAATGTTTAATTTGTCTAAATTCCGATAAAATCGATAATCTCGATAGTTTCGATTTTTTGCATGAGTAACCTTCGCGAATCATAAACCGAACGAAAACCCCCTCTTCAGAAATATTACTCTTGAAAACCTCTTTTAAAACGAGTATAATCTCAAGTACTTTGTCAGTTGCTAAGCTAGATCTTTGGCTTAGGAGAAACACTTTAGAGCCGCATTATGTGTGAAAAGTAGCCATTAGAAAATTGCCCACAAATTAGCACGAATAATGCGAGCATTTAGCAATTTGAATAAGCTGTCGCATTCAAAACTCCGAATATCCCACACACACGCACCCACCCTCTTTATCCCCTCTCAACCTTTCACCTTTCGCCTCTTCACATGTCCTAAGTCCGCTCACACTCACACACACACACACGTGAGTGTAGTCCTGGTAATTATGCGCCTGATTTAACTCTACTTTCGGCTGCACAAATGACAGTTTCACACCGCCTTTGTTGTCCAACTGGGCCTTTCTCTCCTAGATATATTCCTGTGTTATTTCAAGTGCCGCGCACTTGAATTCTCGGTCATGTCCTTGAAACTGTTCATGCAGAAAGCGAAAAAAAATACGAGTATAAAAACCAAAATCCTCAGCAGGACAAAGCCGGGAAAAAATGGCTCCGCTCATCGAAATATGAGTTCATGGTTGTTGACGGCGATCAAACAAAGGACTTTCGGCGAAGGCCACGCCTCAAACGGACCTCCTTTTTTGCTTTTTTCGCACCGAGGAAATGGCCAAGGAAATTCGCATTTATTATAATCGCGCGGGGGAAATGCGAAGAGTGCAAAGAAAATTGCTGCCAATTTCCCGCCATAGAAGAATCGAAGATGAAATTAATTTTGCAGAGAGCGCGGAGCAGGAAAGTGCTGCTGCTCAAACTTTGCAATTTGCGGCGCGTTTCCGTTTCCGGTGGGTTTTTCTTCCTCTTCTTTTTTTTTTAGCGTGAATGAGGCTTCCAGACAGAGAAGAAGATGCTGCTGCGTTGGTAAGAAAAGAGCTCCAATTGTCATCCATTCCGTTTGATGTGCACATAACAATTTTATTTCCATTTTGCTCTTCACTCGCCTCTTTCCTTTTTTTTGTTGCTGTTGCTGTTGTGTTGCCCGAAACGATTAGCAGCCACTTAGAGCAGTTAAGAGCCTCATTGAGTTTATTAAATCAGGCGTAATAATTGGCACACACACAATGAACGGCGCACCAGGAGAAAAGGGGCATCGTCGACAACGAGCAGTAGAATAGACAGTGGGGAATCAAAGTATCGAGCGACGATATCGATTCCCTGGCAGGCACTGCCCGACCCGTCAGATCGCGTTTCCAGTCGCACAGAAAACAAAAAACACTTTTCGTTTCGATAGGGAAAACAAATTGAAAAGCAATACATTTTCAGGCACCTTCAGCATGGCGGACATGGAGGAATTTGGACTTCCAATGGCAAAACTCACCTTTATATCCGACGAGCTTGGTAAGTTTATAAAAAACGACGATTTTCTTCAGAAATTACGTAATGTAACTTAATAAGCATAACCAACATAATAAACGGTTAATGACACTTTTTAAGTGGGCGTTAAGACACATTTAAAAGTGCCACAAAGCCCGTGGTTACTCAAAGTGCATTCGGTTCAAAAACTGAATAAATATTTATAACGGTATTTAAAATTATTTATAACGGTATTAAAATATAATGTGAATGGGCTAAATCCATTTTTAGAATAATACTAAGGGGTAAAAAATTAAAACTAGAAATTAAAATTGACCGAAAATAATGTATTTATTATATTTATTAGTTTAAAATTTCAATTATATATACTTCTGATACAAATCTACCCCCATATTTCTTCAGAAAGGACTCATCTGGCACGCGTACCCCAGGTCCTGCAGCAGTTGGAGGACATCCGGGAGCCGGAGGACGAAATGCTCCTGCCTGAAGGCAGCCGGCTGAGGAGGAAGCCCATTTCGGCGGACTACTAGAAATCAACGAAATTTCCACGTCACAAAAACGTAACGAGCGACACCTGCCAAGGAGAAAAAGGAGCAAGGGAGCAAAGCGAAGGAGCCGAGGTGTTGGCCTGGCAATTAATGACTGGCTCAACTTTTCACATTCACATTCACGTGCTCGAGCTGGGCAAACAAAGCTGAGGGCGACAACAGCCACACGCAAGAGCAACATGGAAATGAAACTCTAAAGCACACAAACAAATTGTGACAAAGTTGCGGAAATTTAATTAAAATCAAATAGAGCTGGGCTAAAAAAGGGGTAGCGAATTGGCAGTCAGGTGTGACCCGCTATATAGTTTCTAACACGCTGCCAGCTTTCGGCCCGGAATGTCGCTAGTTTTCCGCGTCGTTTAATAAACAATATGTAAACAAAGTTTAACAGCAATGACACACATGGATCGCCTAAACCCGCCCCCTTTTCCATTGTTGTTGCCATTGCCATTGGCTTTTTATTAATATAATTTATGAGCCTGTGGTTGTAGTGAGCGGGAAAGGAAAAGGGGGATGGGAAATGGAAATGAAAATGAAAAGGGGCCAACAGGGCAAGGTGGAAATGCAAACATGCCCAATACAGCAGCTGCCTAATTTCACAGCGCATACATTTGATTAACTTAATTTAATAGTATTTCTCTGCGCCGTTATCCCTGCTTTGCTCCCAGCTCGCTTTTATATATTTGTTTGTTTATTTAATTTATTATTATGCGCTCTGCTTAACAGCTATAAATGCGATTATATAGCTATCGATCATGTGTAATCGCAGTTTTTTTTATTACTATTTTATGAAATATTTTCTGTGGATTTAATTACTTTATTTCCTGGCCTTTTCCTATATTCCATACATTTAGTTAGAAACTTCAAAATTGCTATCTATTGATATTTAATATTTTATTTCATTTTAGCTTAAATATATTTATACATGATAGAACAATTATTAAAAGCAAGGAATAATGCCTAAAAATCTAAATGATCTTCAGGAACAGAAAATGATATTTAATTTTGATATTTTATTGCAGTTATAAAGTCCCAACTTATTTACGAATGGTTGACGAAGTAAATACAAATATTTATTTCACAAAAAGTAACTTAAAATGGTGATTATCACCTGAAAATCCTAATGAATGCGGCATACACGATACATGTACCACTGTCACAACAATTGGCCGATGGTCTACCATGCCAAACCAGCTGCCCGATAAAACTATATACCCGATTCTACCTGAACTGCCCAAGGGACATCGCCTTAGATCAAATCGGGCATGAAACCATTATGGCTAAAATCGGTAAACAAAAACCACGGGGCACTGCTCTTTCTTTAATCACGACCAAAAGAGACGACATCGTTTGTCAGCGTTTGGAAATCGATAAAATTAGGCGCAGCTTAGCCACATTTTGAAGTCAGCAGCAGCAGCAGGCTGGGATCTTCGTCTTCAGGAAGTGTCCTCACCTTTTTGAGGACTCTCAGCTGGAAAGGATCTTCGTCGACCGTCGGCGGGCTGCTTTGAAATACTTAGCAGGAGCGGGAGCATTTGACACAAAAGTATCGTGTTTCCCAGTTGTCGCCAGCATACTTAGGATCCTCGGTGTCCTGGGTATCCTGTCGGAAATGTTTTCGTTTGCAATTGCATGTTGCGGTGTGTTGGCAATTTATGGTATTTACTTTCCAGCGATCGGCGATCAAGTGACACTTGATACTTCTCCAACTATTTGTCGGATTTCTGTATGTCCTTTTAAGTGGTCACAAATTACAGCAATTACGGAGCGCCCTTGTGTCCTTTTCGTCCTCAAAATGGCGCTCATTAGGCAGCTTCCTTGTGCAATCTTCCCACCCACAGAAGCCAGACAATCTGCGTAATTACTTCGCTGACAACTTTTGATGAATTAAATGCGAAATAAATTTTTAAGTGCGCATAACGAGCATTCCGGCTGCTGACGAGCCAAATGAAATGAAAACGAAAATGAAAATGCGCCGGCAAACAGAAAAGCTGAAGGAAAAGCGAGGTGAAATCAGAATCTTGAGCGTCTGTTGAGCGGATTTAACTTGTTTAATTACCGCTGTATTCAGTGCAACTGGCGCTCATTACTCTGATATTTCATATTATATATGTACCATTTTTAATACCCGTTACTCGTTGATTTAAAGGGTATATTGTATTAAACGACCTTAAAATATGTTTGGCGAACACATCTTCATAGCTTTTGTAAGAGTGTTAATACGATTTTGTTTAGTTCATTGATACCTAAGGTCATGAAAAAATTCAATTCAAATCGGACCTTTCATTAAAAAGTAATGAGCAACAATAGGAATGCGCGCGTGCAAGCAGTGCAAGCAGTACTCTCCCTCGCACTTCCTTCAAATGAATAACGAGTATCTGATAGTCGAGCTACTCCCTTCTTTTCTATATACTCATATAGGGGGTCGAAAATGCTGGCAGTTTTTCAAGTGCACCGCCCACCGTCACTTTTCCCTTGTTTTGCGTAACTGTTACCATTTTAATGCGCTCGAGTGTCGAGGACGAAATTGATTTTCGTTACCCATTGTGTTGGGCATTTTTTTCTGAAGAGCATTTGGGGCTCTCATAAAAATTTGTGCCTACACAAGGTGAAATTGCACTGAGCCGAGTGCAAATAAAACGTGGAGGGAAGACGAGACCCTCGACACTCAATTTCGTAGAGCCACAAATGCGAAACTCGAAGGGCCACTTGATAAATTTCATATATTTATAGCCCGCAGAGTGATGCGCTGCATTTGCACACTGAATGAAATTCCATGAGCACAAACACACACACACACACACTCGCATACAAGGACATTTTGGGTGGCCCAAAAGGGGGTACCTTTTGCCACCCACCACTGCTCGTTGGCCAAACACTTGCACAAATAAAAGATATACTTCAACTTATTGAATTTTCGTTGATAGAAACAAGATGAAAGAGGCAGAAGAGCAGAGTGACTATTGAATACCCTGTATTATATATATGTATATTATATTCTGGTGCAAATTTATTAGTAGAATGTTAAGATAGTCCTTCAAAGGATTTAAGTCCTATCTCGTTTCTATGAAAACATAATTATGTAACATAAATAATAATATTTTATAATAATAGCTGAATAAAAACATATCGAAAATTGTAATTTGCCTGATCTTCAAAGCACTCAAAAACTCAATTTATTCTGTAAATGTTTTGATAGTAAAATTAAAAAAAAATAGGTTAGATATAATATTTTAGAATGTTATTCATTTAAAATAAACTCTTTTCTGAAGGACATTATTTTAAGTTAAATAACATGAATTAAACTATTTGAGAACATACAAATCTGGTAAATTAATAGAATTCATGAAGGTACACTCTTTTTTGACTATATAAATTTATATACATTTACTAACGAATAAGTTAAGTTCCTCAACAGACTCTCCAACGACTTGAAAGGGTATATCTTATGCCTGGCAGGTCCTTCCATTCGCCGGATGTCTTCTGCTACCTTGTACACAAAGGACGGCCACAAAAGGCAATTGCATATGAGTTTTATGAGAGCTTCTTTTGACATCGCCATGCTGACTCCTCCTCCTCCTCATCTCCCTGTGGCATGTCCTTTTGACTGTGACAAATCCGTTAAGTCGCGCATTTCGCTCATTATTATTGTGTTGCCCGTGTATTTGTGCTGGGAATTTGGCTTTGACCTCGCCCATCCCCATAAAATTTGACGAGTGGTAAGTGTAATCAAATTCCAACCCGAATCCTGATTCCCGAATCCCGAATCTAGACAGAACTGAATGAGCAGGAACTTGACGGCGTTTTATTATTAAATTTGAGGCCATCGGGCACACAATGCCGATATCCTGCAGCGAGAACGAGCGCTGTGCGAAATTATTAAAAAGTAATTATGGCACAAATTACGAGATATCAATATAGCATTTAGCTCTGCATGTGGGCATGGGACTTCATATGAAAGGACTCGTTCTGGTTCCACCACCACTTCAATGTTCTGGTTCTGGTGCAAATCCTTTGGCTCATAGAATTGCATTTCCTCCACGGCTGTCTGCATGTCTGGCACAATGCGATGGATTCCATTGTTGTTCGCCGACTTCTTGGGCTGCTTCTCCTTCGAGTCCTGCTCTTCACATGTTTTGCAACATTTCCTTCGCTCCGCAAAATTTGACATAATATCAAGATTATTATACGATTTGAACTCTCCGCCTCTCTGGCCTCTTTCAAATTCAATTCATCCCCGATTCCCGGCCGAAAGATCGCTTTCAATTGACTCGGGCAAAAGGAAAGGTCGCCTCGCGTTTGTATACAATCAATTGTAGCATTTGAGAGATTTATAATGAGACTTTGTAGGGCCATAAGCCCTACTTAAGGTACAAAACTTTTTGCGATTATTTATCCTGTGCAGCGGGAAGAAAAAATTAAAAAATTGCTTAGGCCAACGGAAGTTGACCGGGAGATTAACTCGGGCATTGAAATACAAAATATGGGGGATACATCGCTTAGGATTGAAAAACCTCAACGAGCTGTTTATCAGGGCTTCGGGTATTAGAAAATACTTCAACCAACTTTAAAGTCCCAATAGTAAGAGCAAAGTAAATGTGGTATTCACAAAGTATGTAACACTATATTTGATAACTTACAACCACAATCCTTTAAAAATAGAGGGAGCTATTATTTTGAACACAATTGTATATCTACGACTAGGTATCCTTTAGTATCCTTTATTTTTTTAAAAAACCTACAATTATTTTGAGATTGAGTTTCGAAAGATAAGATTAAATAAAACCGACCTAATAAACGCAAGTAAATTCCAGAAATTAAAGAATTGGTTTACTAATCATTGAAACACTGGTTTTCCAGTATTCCCTAAAACCCTCCTACCCTCCCATAAAATACACCATTTCATCTTTTCATATCGTTTATTTGTTGACAGTTTTCCTTAGTGGATAGACTACCTTTATGTGTCCGCAAGTGGCTAATTACGCTCGAAGATAGCTTACAGTTAGATAATTTCATAGGTTTTACGACTACGTTAACTTTGGCGATAGACAAAGCTCCATATATCTTACAGTGCGTGGGCTAAATAACCGTATATATAACCGTATATAAATACAACTAGGTATATCTACAATATGTATATGTATGTACATCCGAATGTCACGGGCCATTCAGTCCTCGCCCTTGGTGACCACGGAGACGGGAGTGGAGGCGTTGCTGCTGGCTGCTGGAGATTGGGCGGCGGTGGAGATGAGTCCCACTCCGCCCCCTCCTCCTCCCGAGGCGGGGGGCGTGGCATGGGGCGGCGTGGGATGAGGCACTAGCAGCTTGGGACTCTCGCGCGGACTGCTGTTGCTGCACGGCGGACTCACCTGGCTCATGGCCGAGAGTCCGGCGTGCAGGGAAAGATTCTGCGGATAGCCAGCCGAGGCAGCTGCCGCCGCAGCCGCTGCTCCTGCCCCAAAGATCCCGTTGAGGTTGCTCAAACCCATGTACTGGGAGAGCAGGGTGTGGAAGTTGGGCAGCTTGTAGTGCGGAGCCATCAAGTGCTGGGGCAATAGACCTGCCGCCGCTGCAGCAGCGGGATTGAAGTGCTGATGGAGGGCAAAGTGCGGGGGCCAGAACTCCGACTGCATCGCACCCGGATGACCCGGAAGTCCATGTGGCGGCAGGGGAATGCCGAGCGGAAACTCTGGCAGACCTGAAAGACCAAAGAGGGGAGATTTCGTTAGTACAGAGAAGTGGGAAGGGTTCTGGAAAAGGGGGTGGCGACACAAGCGACATAATTCCTAATTATGTTGCACACGTAATTTGGCAATTTGCGGACAAATCAAATGCGTATCGGTGGGAGGGGGATGGCAACGGGGTGGTGGGTCTAAGGGGGTGGTTAAGCGAACTCACCTTGTTCGGGCAGCAGGTAACCGGCCTTGTCCTGATTCATAAACTTCTCACGTTTGCGCCATTTAGCCCGACGGTTCTGGAACCACACCTGCAAGTGCACGAAAAGAAGAAGGGACTTTAGAGATGGAGTTGTGAGTATGCAAATTCGAGAAACCCTCGGATTTGGGGGTATAATAAGGTAGGATTACACAGAAAATAAGAGGATAGACTTAGAAATATCATATGTACCATTAAACAATGTAAAATAGATATTGATAATAGAAAAAGTATAGTATCTATACTTGTATAATTTCTTATATCAGCATATGTAAAATGTATCTCCATTCTTTAACTTACGAAATCTATCTAAGAATTTTTTAAATATTTTACTTTTTTTTCTGAAAAGGGTACGAACTTTTCCTAATAGTTAGCTTAATTATACTTAAAGCTTCTATTGTTTTATCTTCATATAAAGGATACCATCCATTCGAAACGAGAACAGTTTCTGCCCAACTAGCGCCTTGCTAAGCGACTTGTAATTGCTTTGACTTTGACCAAAAACGGAACAATTTTCTAATCTATCAATCTGTGGGTTTGAAAAGTTCGAAGAGCACTTGGTCCTTGGAGATTGGAGGGCTCCTTCTGCGTTCGCCAGCCTCTGGATGTCTGGATGCCGAAAAGGACAGGGGCGCAGTGGTGGGGGGAGGTCAAATACAATGGCATCCAATCGGAAGTGTTCTGCTCTGATTTGCAACGCTCTCTGTCTGTCCGTCTCTGTCTCACTCTTCAGACGCAAAAAGGGTGTCTTATGCATTTTTCGACACTTGCCGGGGGTTTTTGGGGTGGACCCAATTCACCCCGCTTTAACCCATCCACAAAATAGGCGTTGGCTGCACACACATTTCCGTTTTCAGGAGGGGAGGAACCAATTTTCAATCTGAGTCTCTCGTTTTTGATGGGAAAATTAATTGTTTGTAAATTGAAATCACTTGACAACTGACTGTACTCGGTGATGAGTTCGAGACAATGGAGGAGTCTCCGTAATTATAGACACCCTGTATTTAGGCGAATCCCCTTGCCTTTGCCGCCCAGAATCTGCAACAATGTGTGCAGTTGAGCGAGTAGTAAATTAGCAACGATTTCCTTGTTATAATTGCTGCCAATTATTGTCCTGTGTCCTGTGTGTCTGCTGGGAAAACGAAACCCCCTTTTTGGGTGACTGTGTGTGTGCGATTTTGTGGGCTTTTTAATTGTCAGTCGGCAGCAATTATAATGCGAGCAACTTAAACCACTGTGCCAGAGCAGCCAGGCAGTAAAAGTTGAATTGCGGATATCCGCTAGGCATTTATCACACATGTGCGATCAAAATGAGAGAAGAAACTGTCGCAAAAAACGTTAAAGTGGGCATGTAAACTCGAAAAACAGTTTTAGAAGGGATGCCAAGGAACAGTGAGAGTTTTAAAGACTTCAAAAATACTTTTTTCGAAACATAAAAAGAAGAAAATAAAATAGTTAGATCATTGTTCTTGAATTGAAAACATTTGTTCTTGAATTGAGAACCATTCTTCTTGAATAAAGTACATTCTAGGCCCGTTTAAGCATAAATATGAGAGAAAAGTGAAGTGATGTGAGTATTATAGACTTTTGAATATTTTACAATATTTAGTAATTTCTATAAGCGTTCTAAAACTTTTACTTTTGATTTTTGAAGAGAATGAACAATTTTCAGGCAGTTAGGAAATCCTTTGTCAATATTTTTGTGATCGCCAGCTCACCAATAAAAAACTTGACTAAACCGGGGAATTAAGTCGCTGCTTACTCCTTTTTTTCCCCCGATTGTCCCCCCAACAACAAGCATGCAAATCCCAAAATAATTGCCCACTCACCAACCCCAAAAACAAGCGAGGATTACACGCTGCAGATACTTTGTATCTATCAGCTGAGGGCAGGGAAAAAAAACGAGAGGCAGCTTCCAAATCGGTTACTATTCAAGTACCCAAAACGCTCTGCATATGCGAATCAATGACCAATTACAGTTAATCTGCTAACAGATACGAATGAGAGCGAAAACGCGAAGGTTGAGGATGTGCGGATGCGGATGCGGATGAAGACCGTGAAACGGACAATTTGTATTCAGAGCCGGTAATCCCTGATGTGAGTGCTTAGGTCAAGTTGTTTTACATTCTCTTCACTTCTTTTTTTGTTATCCAACTGCCAAGCGATACTTTTCCCTATTTTTTTCGCTGTCAACAAACAGGAACGAAATTGAGCGAATCGCTCAATCAAATGTGAAGTGTTTGAAAGCATTTTCAGCTGAAATCAAATTGTATGCGATTCGGGGACGAAAGGGACACCCTAATTACATGTGTAGTCGGGTGTATTTAGCCGCGTGTCCTGCCGAAAACAGCGACAGCCACCCAAAGCCACTTTGATTGTTTACCCCGAAAAGAGTAGAGTTAATAAAAATACCAACACCAATTTAATCATTTGGAAAATCACAATATCTAATGTCCTTGGACCAACCCCTAACATCATAATATCAACCCTCCTCCTGCTGCCCTAACTATGCAGATCTAAGCGTGTTTGTATACAAAGTGGGGTTTAAGTGTTCCAAAGACCATTTACAAATTGGGTTCGGCGATTGTTTCGCCCGTTCTTATCTAGCCCTTCAAGTTCCCAGACTCCGAAAGTGATTTATTCGCTTATTAAGAGAGAGTTTTGGGTTTGCTAGCATATCATTCTGTTACTAAATCGTAATTCGAAAATAATTGCGCGAATCGTAAAGCAATTTCAATTACCTGCACGCGTGCTTCGCTCAAATCCAATCGCATGGCCAGATCCTCCCTTGTGAAAACGTCGGGATACTGGGTCTTCTCGAAGGCCCGCTCCAGTTGATGCAATTGAAATGTTGTAAATGTTGTTCGGGATCTGTGAAAAATCAAAGCGGGCAAAGGCGGCACGTTAGATAAGAGTTTCTCCCCTTTTGTTTGTTTTTTAATAGCCCGACAATGGGTAAATACGATTTGATCTGCTAAGCGGATTGTCTACGAAGAACTCACCTTCGAACTTTTCGCGGCCTCTCCATATCGCTGAGATCGTGGCCATTGTTCAGGCTGGAGGACAGCTCGTCATCGTTGTCCACATCCAGACCTCCGTCCGTATTCGTTGGCGAGTCCTCCCGTTTGGCCTGAACCTGCTGATGTTGCTGCTGTTGCTGGTGTTGCTGCTGCTGATGGTGTTGCTGCTGCTGCTGGTGCGACAAATGATTGCTGCCGTTGCTGTTGTTGCTGTGCAAATGATGGATTTGATGCGGATGGCCGTGGTGGGGATGCGTAATCAGCACTTCGTTGGGTGTATCTGCAGAGGAAAAAAAAACCAGGAGGGGGGGTTTTAGGGCTTTCGGGTAAAGTTAAACAATTTCAAATTGAACTCGCGAAACTTTTTGTTTCGCGTTTGACTTTGAAAATCGAAAGCCGACAGCGGCAGCTGCAGAAATTGAAATTCATTCAATTGTAACTGAAGTAGTTATATCCTGGATTTTAACCCCCTTTTTGCGCAAATCCTTCAAGTGCTCGAAAGCTACGCAAATTGATTTGGCAATCAATAACAAATAAATATAAAGCCAGCTAAAAGTTTACAAAACCCCCTCCCCGAAGGAAACCAAAGGCATATAAATATCCTTTCCCAAGGATTTCTACCCGAAGGCAAAATGCGATTTTTCGAACAGCTCGAAAACGTGTAATCAAACTTTAATGAACCTCAAATTAATCAGATTCACAATGGCACCGGGACACGTCCCCGCTCAGCAGGACACCCGTCGTCGTCGTCCTGTCGTTCTGTATCCTGGTGTATCCTTATCGTATTTCGTAACATTTACGCAGCCTGTTGTGGCGAGAAGGTAATTTTGCAGCGAGCATCAAATTACGAGGCTCACAGGATGCAGTGTCCTGCGGTGCGCACGCCGCTCGTTGTCCTCGCCAAATTGCAACCTGGACCAATGGGTGCCGTGATTCCACACACTCTGAATCCTGCCAGGCAATTTCGTCCCTGCTGCCATCACACTTCCCAGTTCCAAGAGAGGACTTCAATCTAATTACGGGTCTAATGACGCAATTGCCTTTATCCTTCGTGATATAACCGGATATGCCAGATATGTTTTGATACACAGTATTTTTTTATTCTTTAGACCCGGGATCCTTGGGCGAACTGCCTCCTGCAGCTTGGCCACGCCCCCAACAAGAGTTCCAACATGCCGAAAACACCTCCCTTTTTACTATGATATGTTTCTTTTTTGCTTTTTGGGGTGGAGAGGAGTTTGGTTCGAGGTCGGTGTTTGCCGGAAAGTTTTTGCCCTGTCCCCTCACTAACTATGATAAAATGTCCCTTGGCTGAGCAATTTGCATATAATATGGACAAGTATGTGATGATATGGGGTCTGTGTCTGTGCCCCCCTTCCCAAGGATCTTTTTGATGTGGTCACTGGCCGGAGGAGCAGGAGTTTGGTGTTGGAGCTTCAAATTGGGGGGAGCTCATTGACTTGGCACACAGACTAACTCAATATTTATGCCTACAGCTGGTGGGAAGTTATGGCCTTCTCAGGGGGATTTCATACTCTGGCAGATGTGTGGGAAAAGTGCGTCAAATCTTTAATTAACATCTACTGATTAGGCGAGTTTTTGAGCGTGGAAATTACTTTATCTACTTTTAATTGGCAAAATTATACCAACTCAGTTAAATATTTATCCTATCCTTGAAATTATTTTAGAGCATATATATATTTATTTTTCGCCTTCTCTTTTTTCTTAAATCTGTATTATTTTTTATAAGCTATTGGAATAGTTTTTCTTCTAATTTATTACAATTAAATAAAATCCCTATTTATAAGCCATTCCAGGATATCAAAGCAACAATTATATGAAATATTTGATTTTACGCTACATTTGCTTAAAATTACAATTATATTCTGGTACTCAAGTATCTTCCAAAAACATCCTTACTAACATGATCTTTACTTTAAATACTTAGTAATGGGCAGAGATTTTTAAAACCATTTGAGTTTAGTTAAACCCACTATTTTCATGAGGTTCTTTTGAGAATCCGTAAAATTTTCTTGTAGTTATTTAAGAATCCTAAATAATTTCATGATTTTACTTAAGAATCCTTTTCGGATCGCCGACGGCTAGGAACAATATCCGAAAAACGTAGGCCCCTATTTTCCACAGCTTAAATTTCCCATTTTCAAAGACCATTTTTAAGTTATTTATTAAGACTCACCACTGCGCTTGATCTGGTGCTGATTCCCCAGGATCTGATCGATGCTGTAGACGGCGCGGGGGCGTGAGACAGGACTCTCCTGAACGGAGGCGGGGCGCATGGCTGGCGGCATGATTGGGTGGTGCTGGTGGTGCTGCGAAGTGGTCGTGGTCATCATAGCTCCACCGGGAGAGCTGCTCACGAACCGTTAGGATTTCTTTCGATTCACTTGTTCAGGTTTATTAATTTATTTTTCTGATTTTTTAGATATTTCTGATTATTTATTGTCACAAAATTTTCAAAGGTGCACGCTCTTGAAAATTGCTTTATTAATTGGGATTATAATTTGCTTTTGATTTGGTTTTCACAGCCACTGCGACGAACTGCTGATTCGAGTTTAAGTTTCAATAAGCGAAGTGCCTCGTAGTGCTCGTGACGATCAACAACCACCGACTGAGTGCGATTCCTGCGGAACGTAGGCTTAAATACGCAGCCCGTTTGCCAAGTGAAATGGGCGAGGCTCGCTCTCGAATCCGTATCCGATTCAGAAACCCAGTCCCAATCCTTCGCTTTCGCCCATGTCCTGCCCTAGTCAGCCGTCTCTTTCGCTCTCTCGCCAGGGGTAGTTTCCCCCAGCAACTCAGTGTCTCAGCATTCCAGTATCTGTGTGTTGGTTTGCTTTGGTTTGCAGGTAGCTTTGGCTTAGGGGTGTTGGCCTCTCTCCACTCGCTCTCTCTCTCTCTCTCTACTTTCCCCTGTCACCTTTCTCTTTTTACCCCCGCCATCTACCATCTCATTCGGTAGTTGTATATTAACTAACATGGTTTGCTCATTAATTTTATTTATTTCACAAATATCGCTTGTTAAATAGCTCATCTCTATCTCATCTCTCTCTCTCAGTTTAGTCCTACCCTTCCCCTTACGACTCATCCACAAATCACAAAACAGGTTGAACAACTTACTACCTGGATATCTGAATCATGTCGGCCATTTGCCAGGACCTCGTTTATTAGTTCCGCTTCCATTTCGGCGACAGATTTATGGCGAGAATCCCCGTGATCTTGAGAATGAGCCAGAGGTTTCATTGAACAAGCCAAACGATCAATGAATCCCTTTACTTAGCAGGGAGTTCTCGCGGGATTCGTAGCCTAAGTTCATTGATTAAACTGATCTCATCTCGTCGGATCTTCGCCGATCTGAATCGCGCTGAAAAGGTTGGAGAACAGGTACAGTGCGGTACTAATTCGAATAAATAATACTCAATTTAAATTAATGTTTCGCAGTCAACTAGTTTTTACAAGAAATATATAGCTTCCTACTGCAAATAAAAATTGTGTTTTAATAAGTTAACAGTGATTAATATTTTTTAATTATTTATTAATAGTAGAAGTAGTTAGTAATAACAATAGTAGGGTATTTAAAATAATATTTAATATTCATTTGATAGTATTTTAAAGCAGAAATAAATAATGATGAGAGTTAATATTTTTAAACATATTTAAATAAATGCCGGCATATATTATCGTTTTTATAATATTGGCCATAATATTTAACAGTTTTTATTTATTTACTTTATGTATAAACATTAAGTAATAGTTTCATAATAATATAAATATAATAAAGTTAATTTGTTTCAAACAAATAAATATAAATTAATAAAATACACGTTGTAAACTATTCGAAAATAATTAAAAAAAATTAACAAAATTTAAAATATATTTTGTATTTTATAGTTTTGCTACGATTAGGGAACCAACAACATTTCAGCCTTGTTTAATCGCCCACTAAGATCTGGGATTTGCGTTGAGCAACAGCTTAGACTGGGCCCTCTTACTTACATTTAGCCCTAGGACCCTGGTCCACCTACAGGTTGCATAACACAAAAGAACGCTGGAAATGGTCAAAAGTGGTTCCCGAAAAAACCATCTAAACCATCTAATGGACTGAAAATACATGGTGAGCTAAAACGCCGCTTACAATGATAACAAAGCAGGGACGGGGGATTTATCCTCTCTAATTTGTCGAAACTTACACAATTCCTTTGTGCCCCGAACCCAAACAAAGCCAAAGATCGCGGCACCTTCGGCCGTGGAAATCGGGAAAATGAACACGTAATTTCCGCGAAAACTGTCAACAAGTAAGCAAGGACAAAGCGTTGACCGGACTCATTAATGTGCCAGATGTATGACGCCACAGGACACAGGGATTCAGGATGAAGAATACATACATATAGACCCCTATATCTGGGATTAGGGTTAGTCTGCCCAGGCGCTTAATCATATTTTCATAGGACGCATTCCCTATGCAGATTTCATTCAGAAATCCGATTGCATGTTCGTTTAATTTAGAGTTGCAGAGGGCATCTCGGGGGACTAAGGAGTGGTAGGTATTGGGATTACCTGCCCTGTAATCTCTGATCTAATGTGGAATGCATAAGGCCGACCAAGAAATTTATGCAGCATCATCAGCGCACTTAGCCGTAATCGCGGCTCATTAGGACTGCTAACCAGCCAAAAAAGGCTGTTCGCTCACTAATTGCCGATCCTCGATTTGGCCCAGGACATGCCCTTTTTTATCCTTATCCAAGGGCAATCTGATTGCCCCACTTAACAGCAGGCGAGATAGTGAGATATCAAGATATTACTACATAAGTATCTATAATTGGTTGTATAATCCAAAAAGAAACCTCTTTAATTAGCCAATATGACGTTGAAAACCATTTAGAAGTAGAAGACTTGAGGAAAAAGTTATAATTTTCCAATTTTGATGTATAAGAACATTTAGATATCATATTCTCTATTGGAAATATTGTATTTGATATTATATTTAGGACTTTAAAGTCTTAATGGTAAATAAAAAGTACACAGAAGTTATATTAGGTTAGATTACAAAATGTATACTTTATTATAGGTGTTATTAAGTGTTTTTTAAATCTATTGGGTATTCTTAACATATAATTTTAGGTTTATTTTAATTATTAAGGATTTTTATAAGTGATTTTGGTTTATGTACCCATTTTAAATCTTCAACTTAAGCCCAACTTAATATAAATTCGCTACATTAAAGGATTCGATACTAAGAATCAATATGGCGCATCTTTCGAGCCTGTTTCCCCGCAAACCCCCTTTTGGCCTTTGCTCTTCAACACTTTCAACTAATTTAGCTGTAGGAGCTATTCTTACAACCCCTCCGCTTGTAACCAAAAGCCATTTAGGCCAAGTGTGAAATGACAAATTGAATCAAAGCCAAACTCAAACTCAAACTCATTGAAGACTGCACTTCATTGTAATTTCTAAATTAGCACATCAATTGAGGCCGGAATGGAAAGGGGGAAAAGTGGAAAAGGGGGCTAATAGCGATAGAGAGAGAGAGAGAGTTATCCTAGGAACTCTCTCGGAAATTCTCCCTTCTCTCGGGACATGCGCAGCTCAGCTGAAAGCTCATTGGATGTCCCAGCATTTCACTCACACTCAGGGGAATCAAGCCAACGAGGTCATTATCGTGTTAGCCCCCCTCTTAAAAGCCCACCCACCCATCAAACCCGACCATTTCGACCCCCCCTTTGCAGCAGCTGCGTGTAAACACATTGTGGCAATTCTCTCTGGTGCCATGACTGTGTTCACCTTTTAATAAGGTTAACTGCGACGACGACAACAACCCACAAACACCCACTTTCCTTTCCACAATAGAAAATACTAAGGTTGGTATGGTACGGGGGAAAGCCGAGGAGGAGGATAGATGCTGTTGGCAACATTTTTCTTAACCATTAAATCTAATATATCAAAGTAATAAAATGAATTTCGCTCGTTGTGTGTGGGGGGTGCAAAGTAGCAGTAGAAGAGGGGGTGGTAAGTAGCTGAATGTGTGCGCGTTCATTCTTACCCTCCACATAATCCAACTAAAAAGTTTTCGTCTACTTACAGTCTGCCTGCCATTGTCTACCGGATATTCTTCCCTTTCCTCGGGGCTTTTTGGCTCTGGTTAGTTAAGGAATGGGTTGGCGGTGAACTGATAGCTTTTCTTATGACTGGGATATTTAATTTTGAGTTTTAACTTGCCACCGGGAATTGGGGATGGGATGGGATAGATGGGTTCGGTTCGTACCTGCCACTGACAACATTTTGGGCGGAAAAAAGCGATTGACTTTTGCAATTAGCAGGGGCATGAGTAAGAGGTCGTTTTGTTTTTGGGGGTAAGTGGCCTGCATAACACAAAGGTATTTCGGAAATTGGGACCATCTTATATTTTAGTGGATTCTTTGGTAAGTAATAACCCATTTTGGTTAGTCTTTGATATTTTGTGTTTTGTAGGAATGGAAAAAAAAATGTTCTAGAGAAAATTAAGATTTGTCGTATATTGTTAATTATGATTATGACTTAATATTCTTACAAAATATAAAATGTAATGCAAAGATATGATTTTTACAGGTTTTAACTACAACTATTTAGTTCCGAAAAATATATTTTTACAAAGTAAATGTGATTAACATAATGAAAAGATAATTACAGATTTTTTTTATTGTATATGGTTAGTTGTGCATTAATTGGTACCACTATAAAGTTGCTTCCGATGGTTTATCTTCATTAAAATATTAATAAATAATTTAGTATGATTTTGATTTTTGTTTTAATTTGATATATTGCCGTCGTGCCAGGCTACGTGAATGGTTTTCCGAACTCCTCCGGCTGCAGATAGTTTGCCATAGTTGGAGCCCGCAATTGCTGCCTGGCAAAATGTAATATGCGGCGGCAAATGAGCAACTGCTGAGGTTGGCTAGCAACCGCAGTTCAGGCAACACCCACACAGACAAGCCGATACCACTATGGATACTTCTGGGCACAGAACAGACACATCCACAGCCACGTAGTGGCTTGAATTATCCAATATCCTTGACTGTTTGTGGACGTAATCAAACAACTGCAAAGGCGGACGACGGGCCAAGGCTTGTTTGACATTTGGGTTCATAATCTAATATAGCAGGAGGGGCAGAAACTGGAGAGATGAAGGACTCGAACCGCATATAAATATCCCCAGTTAAGTTTTGTAGTCCACGCTTATTAGGGCCCGAGGCAAAAGAAGAGGGGATTTCAGCGAAACCGGAAGATACTACATCCTATAGAACACATTTCCCTGGCACACTTTTCCAGATCCCCGGCTGATAACCCTTAAGTATTCCCAGTAAGGTATTTAGTCCATGTATAGTTTGTAAATTGACACTCTCTTTGGACGCAAATTAGAGCACATATGAAAGGACACACATGTCCTGGGATTCTGGCAAATTTGTGGCCAAGATAAGAGGCTAAGGAGCTGCTCACTTCAAACGACTCGAGGCCGACAAAAGTGCTTCCCAATAATTATGCGGCTGTTCCTTTTCTGAGGTGCAGATTTGGCCACCTCCTTTCGCCTCGAGAGATGGGCAATCACACATGTGGCCAAAGGAATTCATTGGAAATTACCTGTCGCATTGTTGGGCACTTGAATTACATAAAAATTCGGTCGGACGAACAATGGCCGAGTGGCTACCGTTTCGGCCAGGACACACAAAGGATAATGCCCACATATCTGCACATGAATATGCGAGAGGGTGTTTTTGCCACTATGCAAAACTGTAGCCAAACAAACAAATAGACTGACAAAAGTCCCTGAAAACTGACAACTGCCAAGTGGCTCTTGGCTGGGAATCTCCGAATCTCTGGGTTCCGAATCCGAGTCCCAATCTTTGGATGACAACAATAAGGCGCTTGATATGTGTACGCATGGGCGTGGTCCGGGGGCGGCGGTCCGGCCGTCGAAGCAAACAAACAACAATTGTAATCACACACCTTTTGTGCCAACGTGTGCCCGAAGAAAGGCCCTCGAAAACATTTCCTCCTCCGTTCGAGTGTGAAAAAGAAAGAAGTTTTTAGCAGTTTTATGGCTAGATTGGCAAATGAGGAACAATTGAGCCTCGAATGGACGGAAATGAAAGGCTGATGAAGGCTCATCAGAGCATCTGCATATTGCAATCGCTCTGCATTCCCCCCATCCCCCATACACTCGGAAAAATAAAGTCAAATAAATATTCCGAATTTTTGTCACAAAACAACTTTTTAAATATATTAAGTTATTTTTATAACATTTAAAATTCCATTTTTAAACATTTTTAATTTATTTGAGGCTCAAAATAATTTTAAATCATTTTGAATAAAATTCAAAAATAAAATGTAGACGATTTTCTATATAACTGAAATGATTGGACAGTTATTGGAAATACCCAAAAATGGTATTCAAATATTTTGTACTTCTAAGTATCTACTACTATTGGCTATCTACTTAGTTCCAGCAACTAGAGGTCATCTTAATTCAGATTCAATAAATTATTCTCGAATATTTTGTATTTATTTTTTTTAAGCAGAGTTAAATATCGATATTCATCATATCAAAATGTTATGATAGATAGTATTTAAGTATTAGATGTATATAAATGGGTATATATCTATTTTTTTCGGTGCACAAACCCCCTTAACCCCCCCTATTTTCTACCACTCGCGTTATGAGTGCCCGCGTGTGGGTGTGGGAGGGAAACTTGTTCAAAAATTTCATTAAAAACGGTTTTCATTTGTTATTGTTGCTCGGCCCAGCCGCAAATGGAGGCGTAATAAAATAAAAAGTGCAGCCTACGGCTCCTCTTTCTGCCCCCTCCGACGCCCCTGTCCACGCCCCCAGTCACTCGTCCTTACGGAAATGTAACACACAATTGGCAGCCAAAAAACAAAAAAAAAGCGACGAAAAAATATTTTTTAATATCTCATGCAAAATTGCATTCAATTGCCCTCTGTGTGTCTGTGTGAGGACGCCGCATTTGCGTCTGTGTGAGTTTGCATAAGTGCTGTAAATTTCCTTATTTGCCCAACCGCACATGAACACACTCACACACACAGCGCCAAAGCGCAGGACTCCACACATATGTGTGTGTGTACAAAAACTTGCATACAATTTTAACTCAAACAAAAACGTTGCAGAAATGAAATTTGTTACATTTTTTGTTTTGTTTATTTATAACAATTGTGTTTAAAAGCGCTTAAATTTCGCCCAGCATGTGCAAATAAGTCACGCCCCCTGCCACGCCCACTCATGCGCCTTTTTTGGCCAACAGGCAAGTGCAATTTCTCGTTAGCCAAATTCTTTTTTTTTTTTTGGTTCCATTTCGGGGGATTTGGATTTGGATTTTTCGAGGTTCGGGGTCGGAGGTTTTTGTTTGAGTTCCTTTTTTGGGCATCAAGCGGCAGCGAGCAAAATGAAAACTAAATGCAATAAACGTTTGCGTCTAAAAGCTGCAACAAAAAATCAACGCCCAAAGATTAGCTCATGTGCAGATGGCGCAGATCAGTTGGCTATATTCGCACTATAGCTATGGCTTCCAAAAAATATTAGAAAAAAATAGAAATACATTTTACAATGCTTAATTATTTATTGTTTTTTATTTTAAGAGATCTATTGACAATCTTATCATTAAATCCTACGAAATGAACTGCTGACAAACAGCCGAAAAAAGTATGCTATGCTTTTACAATCATTAAACTTTAAAGTGAGTGTTCAGCTTGGGATCTAGCTAAGAAAATTGAACACCTAAAATATAGGTTTTGATTTAAATACCAAGGCTTAAAAAATTGTTCTGGGTCTTAATAAATAGTCTAAATAAAAAGTCGGGATAATATAATATATAAGCAAGGGGTTCCTCCATAAGTCCTTTGAAAGTTCCCAACTCGTAAGAACAAGATAAATGTCAATATATTAAAAAAAAAAGGGTTACTACAATCCATTGCAATGGAAAACCTTAAAAATACTTTTCGATTTAAATACCAAGACTTAAAAAACTACCTTGATCTTAATAGAACGAATAAAATCAAAGCATTGGCATCACTGGCCTTTCGCAGCTGCCTCATGTGTGAGTGTGTACACACCGCTTTTTGCCGAGGCCTCTTCTCCATGCAGCCACCCCCTCTATAGAAAAGAACCCATCCTTTCCGCTTTGTTTTTTCGCTGTTGCCAGTTTAGCGTTCATTTAATCTTTGTCTGACTGCAGTTGTTGCTGTTTTTTCTTTGTTCTGCATTTAGCTGGGCCGCAATTTTGCGTTGCACACTTTGGTGCGTTGTCCTTTGTTTTTTGCCATTTTTTGGCCTTTGCCTTTCTGACGGAATTGTAATGAACATTTTTTTCTCATCGTTTTTTGGCCACTCACCAGAGAGTCTGAGGCCAAAAAAAAGAACGTACCCGTTAATAAAAGGGAAGAGACACCAGAATGAGAATCAAAAATCGAAACGTTGAAAATTTCATTTCAACGCAATTTGCCTGTAATTGTTTGGAAACCTGTGGTTGGTTGGATTGAACCATCGGCCCCCTTTTTTTGGGGTAGACAGTTTTCCCATCGACGGGGGGTTTGGGGGCGCTGTTTGTTTTAACTTTGTTATTGGCCGTTTGGCGGCCATGGACAGGTTCATTAAGCTGCTTACAAAAAACGCCAAAAGAAACCAGTTTGCGGCTCAAAGGATAAGCAAATGAAAATTGTGAAAAACTATTTGCTGAATATGTGATTGGCTCATTCGAATATTTTTAATAATATGTAGGTATGCTGATGAATGCAATAAAGTCATTGAAATATTCAATATGCAGTTGCCAGAGTCGCAAAAAAGTATTCAAAATATTTTAAATAATTTGAGAAAATGAAAGAGACAAAATTTATGAAATTCTAAGTTTAATGTCTTAAAAGATGCTCCGAAGGAAAGGAAATATTAAATAGATAAATATTATTTTTCGCTTTAAAATCGAATTTACTAAATACACTATAACTTTAAAAACTTACAAAACTAAACTAAACTTTAATGTATTAATAATAAATAAAGTCAATAAATTCCCTCTTAGTATTTCAGCAGCAAGCTAAAAATCTAAGGAAATTAAGAAGCTATCCAATAAAAGCTTACATGCATCACAAATAAAGTGGCAATAAAATAAGTTATCTAAGGATTCCGTCACGCATTTAGGTGAGGGATAAGGACGCTTTCCCCTCATTCCCAAAAAAACCAAGTCCAGCCTGGCATACACAAATAACGCTCAAATTGCAAAAAATAACATGACCGCGGGCCATGCAACCATAAAAAAAAGGACAACCGTCGGCGGTGGAGTGGGTTGGGGAAGTTCATTCAGTTTTTCCTTTCGGTTTTCAGTTGGCGGATTGCCGCTAAGTCGTCTTTGGCCCCAAAGGCCACCGAGTCTGCCATCTATATTGACACAACATGCCAATTTTCTGTGCGGCAGGTGGCGGGCGGCCGACGCGTCGTGTCCTGCGGCTTTGCGGGTGTCACTAGACCAGCAGCCACCAAAAGGACCTGCAAGGACACGAACAGGAGAAGGGGAGACATAGAGGGAGTAAGCGAGAGATAGAGGTGAGGATATGCGGAAGGGGCTAACAGCAGTTAGTCCTGCTATATCAACTGACAAAATAATTAATTTTATTCGCATTTTTGTTTGAGCTGCGTTAGCAACAGTCCGGCTCAACATGCCAGTTATTTTTAGAGGGTTAGATTTACTGGCTAGGAGAGTTTAGGAAATTTCTGTTCCAGTAAATACATTATTTAACTACATTATAACATATGCAAAGATTTTATATTTATTGGAATAATATTTAAAAATAATTACATACCTAATTAATTTAATTTCATTAAATTCTTGAAAATGTCAGTATTTCTTATGCACTTTCCCAAAACCATAAAATAATAAAATATTCCAAATATAATTATATTTTTTTAACCTTCAAGGATAAAAATAATTTAGATTAAGATACACTGTATTCAGCTAGTAAAAAGGAACTTAGTGATGGCTGAGATCCCAACTCCTGCCTGGCATACGTAATTAAATGCGCCTTACGCAATGTGCGAAAAGTGAAGAAGGAAAAATGCCGAGGGAAAGAAATCAAAAGTTAAGCGAGAAGGAGAAGGGCCGCTAAAATAGAGGGGCGTGGCCCCATCTAGCGCAACACGCCCACAACTGGCAGACGCTTTTCTGTGTAATTAGTTTTTCCCCTCCAAAACCAAACCAAAGAAAGAAAGAAAGATGGGAAAAAGTTCCCGTCTACTACGATTCGTTTGGTATTTTATTGAATTTTCTTTTCATTTGTTTGTTGATTTTTGGGATTTGCCGCATTTCGTATGCACAGCGGATAGGTTAAAGGGGGTGGTGAAAGTGGGTGGTGGATGGCAGGTCAGAGGACTGTCATTGAGACAAATCCTTTTCGTTTTGCCAATAAATTACTTTGTAATCAAGTGAATTCGAGTGGCAAAGGACCAAGAGCAACAGAAAAGAAAAAACCGAATTAAATAGAAGGTTGTTTGGAATATCCACGGGCTGAGCAGGAAATGTTTGATTTGGCTTACCAACTGATGACTGTAATTTACTCAAGATTTTTTAATAAAAATGTATTTACCCCGTTGTTGTATTGAGAAGACGAGGGTCGAATCTTCGATAAATATTTCCAATAAATGTTGTTAATATCTCGCGGTTTATGAGGCTTAAGAAAATGGCTACCATACTTTCCAATTCTAAGATGTTCTATTATTCTTTGAATATTTTCGTATATTGCTGTTTACTCAGCCAATTTTCTACTTGAAGATGCTTTTAAACTTCCAAACCCATGCCCATTATTACATTTCGCCTGAACACACATTCCTAATACGTTTAACAATGGCTAGAAATCAGCGCAAACAATGCGAAAAAGCCAGCCTCACAGTTTGCCCAGTGCATTAGTATTAGTCGAGGACGTTGTGGCATAATGGATTTGCATTTTCAGCTCAGAAAAGAAATCCTTTGGCAAACATATTGAAAATATTATATGCACATGCTTGTAAATAAACGCAAACACGCTCTTACATTTGCATGTGTATATACACAGGAATTTCTATAATTCCCGAAAGCAGAATTTGTATTATTTAACCTTATACGATATCTAGAGCTTACACCTTTCGTAAATAAATAATTCATTTAAACAAAATATTTTTAAGAGTTGCTTAAACTTTCCTATATATTTAAGTAAATGAGTAATTGCTTCACAAAATTATGGGAGCCACACAATGGATCTGGGCGGAGAGGGATCCGGCTGAAGGACCAAGAAGGAGGAGTAACTAACTAATCTGTCAGCGACAGATGCGGGCGCAATGATAAAATTTAAAATTGCCCAGCTAGCATTGCAATTACCCTCAAATAAAAAAGGCACAAGGATATTCCAAAGGACCTCCTGCTGCGAAAGAGGGAGATGGATAGAGATGCAGCGAGAAAGAGACCGAAAGAGTCTTATGCACGCAGCAGAAAATATCCAATATGAATTATGGATAAATTATTAATTCTATAAATATTTGATAATAAAAAATAATAATTAAATATAAAATAGTTTTACATTTAAAATAAATACTTTATATTTTTTTAAATACTGATGACAACTGACTCCTGCTTTTGATTAAATAAAGTAAATAAACTAACTATTTTAAAATGTTCAAATATTTATTACCATGTTCTGAAGAGTTTGCGTATTTTTCCCATACAACATAATAATTTCATAGTAACTTGTTTCCAAGATTAGCCAACTGGTTTTCCTCGGTGCTCCTGCTTTTAATGAAATAAAATAAATGCTGCTGGGTTAAGAAAGGAGGATGGGCGACTCAACAGCAGCGGGTAGCCAGCAGAATCTGCCGCAAGGACAAAAGGCGGTTGACATTATGGCATTGTTGTGGGATGACCCCGCAATCTCCGCTCTCTGTGTGCTGTTGATATTATATTACATTTTATAAATTACATTTTATGCGCAAGCAAAGTTGATTTGCCTTTCGCTCTCGGCTCTCTGGGTTCTGGGTTCTGAGTTCTGGGTTCACTTGGCCTTTCTTGCGAAAGGACCTGCCAGGACCCAGGATACACTTCACTTGCATGCAGGACAAGTTGACATTTATTGTGGCTGTGGGCCCGTGCATTAGCCGCCTTCTTTTGGCCTGACTTCAATTGCGCAACGGAAATGCATTAAGAAATTCATTCCACCACCCAACCACCTTGTTTTTTTCCAATGCAAAAGTGTCCTTCAGGTACATTGAACCAATAATCACGGGGACCCCATGGTTTGGGGGCCGCCGAATGAGGAAATGCCTTTCATATTTGTCGGGGTTACGTGTTTACAAATGCCTATCGACTGGTCCCGGCTAATGCAATGTCTAGCCAATACTTTATTACATATTCAATGGAGATCGGGCAACAAAATGGAACTAAATGTGCCAAAATAAATCAAATTAATCGGTTTAAGAATTATTATTTTATAAGTTTATGGAACTTTTTAATACTCTGCTGTGACAAAAATTTAAGGAAATCGATAAATTACACCTTTAAAATGTAAATTTCAGGAATATATAAAACATATTTAAATATATGATTATCTAATTTAGTTTTTAAGAAATTGAAACTATTATTACAACATTTTATTAATGATTTCAAATATTTGAAAAAACTTAGTATATTGTTTATGAAAAACTAAAAACTCTAACAAACATTCCCTTCATTTATTTATGGCCTTAACTTTAGAAATCCTCCTTTTAAAAACCTTTAGTATCCCGAACAGAGATCCAATTTAATCAGCTAACCAGTTTAGAGAAGAGTATTTCCCATCGCCCCCGACTTGACAACCATTCATTGGTCCTACCTGTCCAATAATAATAGTATCAAAAAACATTTAGCACCCATTCAAAGAGGAAAGACCCACTTTCCCCCTCCCCCCTTCGATTTTCGCCGGGCGTTTACATAAATTTCCCTTTTTTGTGCGCACATTTTTATGACAAGTAATCCGCTTTCACAGCAATTGATGTCAGGGGAAAATCGTCACAAAATGAAAGTTAATACCCAACAACGCGACAATTGATTCAACCTGATGTGATATCCCGTCATTATTATCGAGTTTGCCACTCGGCGACCCGTCCTCCCATCCTTTTCCCCATTTCCCTTTCCCACCGCCCACTTGTATTATTAAACATTTTATTTGATGTTGAGTGAGCTGATAAGGCTAATGAATGCATGCACCTCTCATAGGGATTGGGATTGGGATCGGTGCGGTGCCGAGAACCTGGCGAAATATCATTATGATTTTATTTACATTTGCCTTTAATAAAAGTCAGCCCGCATGTCTTATCGAGATGGCGATGACTGTTTGATTTCGTATTAAATTAGTGTCATAAACAGGAACAACTGCTGCGGTTCGCATGGGTTGCTTTTTTCGAAAGAGAAAAAAAGAAAGATAGGGAGGGCAGGAGAACCTCGGTTTATCAATGGAATATTTACAATGTTGTATTAACAATTTATTAAACAATTTTATGGTGTTATCGCCATCGCCATAGCCGCTTGGCCTCGCATTACGTATACGCACTCGTGGCCCTCTGTAATGTAATTTCCGTTCTGCATTTCCGCCGGCCGCCGATCCGAAAGAGCCGCAAATTGGGCGTAATTTTATTTATTTAACGCAGCAGTTTGCCGCCTGCAGTCGCTGCCTCATTTTCGGCGGCAGTTCATTTCCGCAGCACACACGCAGTTGCAGTTGCAGTTGCAACAGTTGCGGCAGTTGCATTATTTTCTGCGGTCGCCATTGTTCGCGTTAATCCCGGTGATTGTCGGCAATTCGCTAATACATACTTATTTAACGAAGATTAAATAACGAGGAAAATACGAAAAAGGATTTCCAGCGGGCTTAAGTCGAACAAGTAGCTCTTCGGTTGTATATTTTTGCAATTTTTAAATCTACTGCCTCTGATGAATTTAATTAATATTATAATATGAATTATTAATCCACTCAAAAGTCAGATATTTTAAGACCACTTAAATTTAATAGGAAGCTCTGGTAATGTATTTCTTTCCAGTTTTTAAATCCAATGCCTTTTGCATATTTAATTTATTTTTATTTTTTTTATCCTGGTTTTTTTATTAATTGTTAAAAAATCATTCTTGTAAAAACTTAAAAAGTATATTTTTTATTTCGGTATTTCTGAGTATTTTATTAAGTGGTTGCAAAAGTATGCCACACATTTGCGTAAAATTAAATTCCTACGTGAAACACTTTCCCATAATTTCCTCACATTCTCCGTTTTTCTAAATTGATGTGGAAAAACGCAAGCCGCCCACTCCGCACACCTGAATCCTTTTCCACCCCATCCCTCCATTTTGCGTTGTCCTGATTCAGCTCGAAGCGAAATTGGCTTCAATTATGCGACAGAATTATGAAATTACAAAAATTGCGAAAGTAAGTAGCTGCCGCTGCTGTTCGCTTGAGCCAAATGTAATTGCGGCAATTTGCAGTTGCAGCCAGCATTGCCAGTCGGCTAATAACGTTTATTAAAACCACAACAACATTGCAGGAAGGCTGAGGACTCGGGGACTCAGGGACTTTCCCCAACCCAACCACTGACAATAAGCCGAACAGAAAGGGGGATATATGATTGTGCACATACTGCAGCCATTACGCAAATCCTTGTGAAGCACATTAATGCGCACAATGACAATTAATCGCTGCAAATTAAAATGATGACAATGTGCTGGATTTTCCATACCCATGTTCCATACCCGCACACATTTTCCCCATTTTCCGGATTAAGCATTCCAAACGAAACGAGAGCTAAATTTAATTCATAATTATTTATGGCTAAGCCGACGAAGGCGGATAGTTCACATTGTGCTCGCCATTCAGACGGAATTCATCCCGGTGTCCTTGCTCCGCCCGCCGATCCTCGTGCCGCCCATCCAGACCCACACCCAGTCGCTCGATGAACTTGGCCGAACGGAAGCCATTTTTCTGAAAATAAAAACAGGAATCACAAAATAAATAATAACCGTTTTCCATAATATAGGGGAATCCCTACCTCGTAGTACAAGGACCTCGCCTTTTTGGCCGCTTCCGGATCAAAGTCCCACGAAGTCCGTTCGTGAAGGATCGGCTCACCAGCCACATTATTTTGCAGAGTCTCGGTTATCAGCCGTATTATAAAGCCATCTGTGGGTCGGCTAGCCTGCAGCAGAAGCATCAGCACCAAGGGTGCCTAAAATATATTGAAATCAATTTAGGTATTATAATTATAAGTTATAAACTTTGTTCTCATACAACTTTTCATAATATTCCAAAAATTCGAAAACTAATGTTGTCTTGTTACAAAAAAAAAGCAAAATAAAAAATTGTATTTTGGTATAACATAATAGATATTTTAAATATAAATATTTTAAGGAGATACAAGTGAATTTAATTATAATATTTAATTAAAATATTTTATAGTTTAATTTAAATGCTGTTTCTGCTTCATTAAAAAACAAGAGAGAACGCTATAGTCGGGTGCCCCGACTATCAGATACCCGTTACTCAGCTAAGGGAGTGCGAGGGAGATAGATATATAAAATCTTTGATCAGGCATAACTTTTTAACGAATGGTCCGATTTGAAAAATTTTTTCTACATTTCGATAGGTATTGATAGTCACAATAAAACTGCATTTTTAGTTTTCCAATATCTTTAATGGTGTGGGCGCCAGACACCTTTCAAAAAATGGTGTAGGGCGATTAAGGGCGTTAGAGGGGGCGTGGCACCATTTTGAAATAAACTTGCGCTGCGTAGGAACTCCAAGAATATGCATGCAAAATGTCAATCCTCTAGCTTTTATAGTTTCCGAGATCTCAGCGTTCATACGGACGGACAGACGGACAGACGGACATGGCTAGTTCGACTCGGCTAGTGATCCTGATCAAGAATATATATACTTTATAGGGTCGGAAAAGCTTCCTTCTCCCTGTTACATACTTTTGCACGAATACAATATACCCTTTTACTCTACGAGTAACGGGTATAATAAATTGACTTCTAATAATAATAACTTGTTGTAATAATGCTTTAACTTGCTTATATAAAATATCATATTTTAATTTTAATTTAATATTATTATATTTGTGTTCCTTTAAATAGAAATAAATATATATTTTTTTTTTTAAGTTTCTGCTAATGTAAATTTCCTCTCAGCTTATGTGTTAGTTTTGGCATAAACGACAACCAAAAGAGGAGGCGGCTGATAATTAGATTGCACAAGAAATTAATCGATCAGCGTTGATTACTCATACGCCCCACATTACACATTTCGCCACACAAAAACAAAATCACTTAAACGCGCTGCTCTAAACGATTTTATTCATGGCTTGTTTACTTCGCTTTAATCACATTTCGGTACACTTACAGCGACCATAAAGACAAATCTCAGGTGTAACATTGTTTCGATTCGAGACTTTTTCCCCGAGTTGAAGAGCCGCCCGTGCGAGTCACTGGACCATTGATCACTGAAGACTACGAATCGCTGAAATCGCGTAGTTGCATAAAACGCAGCCAAGCGCCAACTCGAAAAATATTGAAAATAAAAATCAACCTCACGAGCGGCAACAAAATATGGCAAACGAAACAAACTTTGAGAAGTTACACAGCCGAAAGCGGAGAGTTGGCCAGAAATTGAGCGACAGAGAGGGATTGAGAGATTAGAGCCGAGATACAATTCGTCTTACAAATCTTTAACGGATTCCAAAAATTTGCGTTAGCACATTGAGAAAAATTACGATCAACTTGGAGGCCCAAGAATGAGTTTTTGCTTATACCTAGTTTTACTTTTTAATTTAATTTTAAAATTTTAAAAAAGCATACATTTATGTATCAGTATAGGGTTGTATAATAAAATATCGATAAGTTTGATTTTATCGATTTTATATTCAAAAAATTATATTTTATAACTATCTTTAACCGTTTATTGTTTTGTATAACCTTTTTGTACTAATTTCTAACATTGTTTAGTTCAGACTTCCTTGTAATTTAATTATTTTCATAGTGCATAAAAAGTTTTAAAGGTTTTTACAGCCTATTAATGGAATATGATCTCCGATCTGTGACTTTGCTTTCGACCTTCGAGCAGGTACTTCAAAGCCCGGCTTCGCCAACACTCTTGCTTGGCTTTATGAACTGTTTTACTTTTTTAAGTTTAGTTTAATGACAACCCAAATTGGTTTTCATGGCAGACGGAACTAAGTACGCATGTTCGCCAAAGGTTACTGCCATTCATTTGCCGCAAATGCTGCGCCAAAAGCAAGCCGAAAAAAATAGATAAATAAAAGGTGGAGATAATGTTAAACAGAAATAGAAACCCAAGGAAAAATGCGAATGCAAATGCAAGGCAAAGAAAGTGCGCCGGAGAGCTGAGAAGAAATGGCACAGAGTCGCGAAATAAAGAAAGCAAAAACTGGTTGGCAGCTATTTTTCCGTCGTCGGAGCATGACTCTTTTTTTATGGCTGCAGAAGTTACATAATGGGTCCATGTCCATCGTCATCTCGATCGGAGGTGAGGTGACCGTCCAGTCGGTCCACAACCACTTTGGTAATGTGGCCCCATTTCCATTTTTGCCCACTTGAACAGCTGTTTACCATCCGCTCTTTCAAAGTTTATAACTCTCTTTGGAAACAGAAAATATAAAGAGCCTACGTGAGTCAACTCAGGTGGGTCTGTAAAGCCATCGTTTTTGTTTATAAACATACATTTCCGGCAGCCTAAATGCAGGTGGAAAAAGTGCTTAGTTTTTCAGGACTTTCACTTTCCCCGTGAGTTGCAAAATCTTGAGGATCATTAGATTAAGTAAACAAATAAGTTACAACGCACCTAGAGAAAATATTGATATTTGGTTCTTCTTTAAAATAATATTTTATTAAAGCTAAAAATTAAATTAAATTTATTTATTTAATTTTTTCCAATTTATGTTTTCAAGTTTCTTAAATATTTTATACTCTAGAAATAATGGAATTTAACTAAATTTCTTACGAAGGTAAGAAGTTATAATCTTAATTTATTTATAGTACAGAAAGGTTTCGACTTCAACAAGAGCGATCGGAATAGCACTATTATATCTAAAATGTACTTTAATCCTAAGAGATAGAGTGCGAAAGCCTAAGTTTAAGCCAACTCTTTTTGCTCAAGCTTTTTTCCCTCTCTATGTGGAGCTCGGCTTTTGGCTTGGCCGCTCGTCGACTGGCAATGCAATTCAGTTGCCAAACAAAACGCGATCGACGCACATCTTCGTACCGCTCCGCCCTTCGTTATCTTTACCGTTACGCCAGCGATCGGGGATTACACACATATCCGTATCCAAAACTAAAAAAAAAATCATGGCTAGGTTGAACGCTCTGCTGCTGCCCGTAAGTTTTCAGATAGTTTTGGATTTACACCTCGATGGGAATGGGAATTCTAGGGTTTACCTCCGAAATTAACACGTCTAAGAGCCACTGACACAATTTCCGCCTTTTCTGCGCGAAAGTTGCAGCCGAAAAGAAAACCGTCTGCGGCAGTTGGAAATTGTGACTTGAATTTCCAATGAGCGCGCGGTTCTTCATTCGAAATCCATTTGTTTTCGACGGCCAGACAATTGACACATTTCCGAAACCATATGTGGGCCAAATTTGAAGGCTCTCTCTCTGCGTTTCGGTGGAGAGACCTTGAAAGACACGCTCGCGGGATCTTTCTCTTAATTTCTCCCTCTCTCTCTTGGCCAAGTTGAAAGCCAGGCGAATTGTGTCATAATCTGTGGGCAACAAGTTGTGGCCAAGTTGCGCATCGTGGTTATGGCTATTGCTATTGTTGGTGCAATTGCATAACCAGCGTTTAAACCGTTGCTTTGGAGTTGTTTAAGCCGCCCGAAAGAGATTTCTCGGAAGGCGTACAGTACATTTATTACCACTTTCGTGCAGCTGACACAGTGAGCTATTGAGCATTAGCATTTGCTGGCTTTAATTGTTTAACTTCCCTAAATCAAAATACTTTCACAAAGGTTTGTTTTTTATTACACATTTAATTCCAAAACCAGTTTTAATTCGCCAAAATCACAGAAAAACTTATAACCACACAAAAATGTTCAACTTTTCATTGGAGATCACTCCAAAAAAAAATTGTTAAGTGTCAGAACTTAAATTTCCTAATTTTATACTGCCAGAAAACGGTTCACTTAGCTCATTATTCTTTCATCATCTAAAAGATTGATTATAATTGATAAGAAAGAAAAATAAACAAAGCCTGTGTTTTAGTTTTCTAACCAAATTTCACATTGATTTGTCTACAATACATTTTAAGAACTTCAAGATGGACTAAGGAAAGGATTTTTCTATTTGATTATATCATTTAATTCATTGAGCCTTTTAACTTTGATTCATAAATCGTTAATGGCTACATCTATTTTCCAGCTCCTTCTGTTCATTGTAGCATTTGTGGTCCATACAACATTTGCCACCGTTCAGCCAAAGGCGCCAAACTTCCAGTACTTCGAAAGGTATGTGCAAATCGTTTACAAATCATCTTTTCACTAAAGTATTCTTTAAAAATTTCAGACCAAAGTACCGTTATCCCTACTACGATGAACATGGACGCGGAAAACTTCTCTATGGCTACGGAGGCCCTGAATTGTATCAGTACAAGACCTACACGCCTCTGGAAGGCATACACTAGGCTTCATATTTCTTAGATCCATTGTAGTTTATAATTTATGTATTCTCCGCTTTATTTAAATTAAACGTTTTTTTATATACCCATAACGGTTTGAAATTGTTGATAACTTGAGCAAAAGATGGCGCTGTCTGTACTGTTTTGCCTTTTACAACACTGTTTTTGTTGGCGCGCAGTTGTTAATTTTGAAATGGTGAATCATTTTTTATTTTTGACTGGAATTTGTTTTTAAAGAATCTAAATATTCAGGTATTCCCTTAATTTGGTTGTTTGTCTTTTCGAGCTGAAAGGAGAGTTCGTAATTAAATGTTCAACCCCCAAAAAAACATCGATAGTAGTAATTAAAGTGACCATGCAGCCTATCGCCTAAGTAGCAGTGTGACCGCAGCATGGCCGGCATAAAATACCAACTGCATTGTAAATTGTTATAATTTTTGGCGAGAGCTCAGATTTTTACGAATTTTTAATAATAATAAAAGAAATATGTCCCGGAAAGAGGCCCTGTCGCAGTTCATCAACCAGATCCATGGTCGCCCGGTGGCCGTGAAGCTGAACAACGGCGTGGACTACCGAGGTGAGTGGAAATGGCTCCCATAAACAAAGCCGGCAATCACGTTTTGGAGTCCCCATTCCATTTCCAGGGGTCTTGGCCTGCTTGGATGGCTACATGAACATCTGCCTGGAGCAAACGGAGGAGTACGTCAACGGGCAGCTGAAGAACAAGTACGGAGACGCCTTCATCCGCGGCAACAATGTCCTCTACATTTCCACGCAGAAGCGGAGGGTCTGAGATCGTAGCACCTAAGTTTATTCCGTAAATACAACATGATACACAAAAGTACAAAAATCCTAGTCAACTGGGATTGGGTGTAGCGCCATTAGAATCATCTCTTACCGATTTTCAGGTCTAGTTAATGCAGTTTTAAACGTCTTATCCAAATTGATCAGTATACGATTTCTAGGATAGTTTCCAATGTTAGTCCATTCATATAATGCAGGATATTTGAAGAGTATTTCTTAAGAACAATACCAATGGGTAAATAGACACTTTCGCTTTGAGAATTTAAACAAAAGAATTAAGGTTCCAAAGTAGTTACTTACGCTTGTCTTTTAAATAGATTCTCTGGAGGTCTTAGCTGGTTCAAATTTATAGCTTTAGGCGGTTTTTCCCATGCCTATATGCAATATCAACTCACTTCCCACTTCAAATACAAGTTCAGGCTATGGTCAAATATCGTAGCTTAAGTTTATTTCATAAATACACTATCTTTAGCAATGAAAGTACCTTTCGCACTCAACTAGGATAATGTGGAGTGCCGTACTCCCGGGGAATGGCCCCAAAGTGCCTTAGCTGCTTTACCGAGTAGCCTGATCCCAGAGCGGCGATCAGGCGCTCCCCGCGATAACCGAACTTCCGCTCGTAGACTGGACGCCAGGAGCGACCAAAGTGCGGATCGAAGGGAATCTCGCTGGGCTGCTGGAAGGGCGAGTTGCCAAAGAACAGGCGGTCGAAGTAGTCCAGCACCGCCTTCTTCTTCTGGAAGTGCTCCAGAAAGGGATTGGCGGTGGCGGCGGTTCGGGGATCCTGCGAGGCCAGGTTCTTGAAGTACTGGAAGTTCACCAGATCCAAGTTGGAGAAGTCAAAGACCTGCGGCAGATCGTGCAGCGTGGCTCGCACTCGCACGATGGAGCCCTGTGCAGCCAAGGGCAATGTTAATGGGGTGATTATTGAACGATGGGTGGCTGCTTTAATTGCCCACTTACCATTACGGCCAGTGCAGCAATTAAGACGTATTTGCACATTGCAATTGACACGCTGAGATCCGGAGAGAGACGACACCTATGCGCTTCCCCGCGTGGAATTCAACTGATTTGAATAAATTCGGCCAACTGCATGGCCCGGTCGCCCGATATCCGACTGCCCAGCGATTTGCAATCGCTGCCAGGTCTTGTATTCTGTTGTAATATCCCCAAATCGCATTACCCAATCCCGCCTGACGACGCGCTGTCCAGGGAAGCCCAGCCAAATGTAACCGTCGTAATTAATTGATATGCATGTCGCATCAAGAGGCGTTCCAATCAAAGCGCTCGTCACCGCCGGCGGACTCGTTCATTTGGGTTTCGGTCACCGCTGGCACTGCCACTTTATTACTCGCGGGCGACCGACCCTATAGATTACAATCTCCCGATCTTAATGAGCATGCTTTGTTTGCTAGAAACCAGATCGGTGCATCTAGCTGAACCACTCCACTTGCTCGATTTGTAATACTTTATTTATTTAAATCGAAACACACAAGTTTATATTTAAATGGGTTGTCTGCTTGATCTCCAAGCTAGCATTATTAATTCACAAATTTGTAATAATTTATTTGTTGAATTCGAAACAGAGCATATAATAGAGTTATAATTAGAAATGGTGTCTCTCTACGTAGAAATATGTAGTAACTGGTGATTTGAAGGTATAAAATCATACCTGTTAGCTTTCCCCAGTCAGAATAGAACAATATGAACCCATTTAAAATTTTTTAAATTTTCATATTGATTATTTTTACATATTTTTAGGTTCTTTGTACAAATGTGTTCTATTTTTAAAAGATGTCATTTTAATTCTTTAGTTAAGAACAAGTTTCTCAAACGATCTCGAAATCAAGGAGTAGCAAATTTTAATATTCTGAAATCAGTAAATGGTTTTAAGAGATTGAATAAAAAGAATATGTACTGTTTTCCGAATATTTTAATTTGAGACTCCTAGAATTTATTTTCCACAACTGACTGAGCTCCCTACGAAATTTACCTTTTTTGGTCGAGTTTTCTGCCAGTTCCAGGCGCGTTTCCTATATCCAATCGATATGCAAATGGCAACCGTAACCTGGTGCGTAAGGCGATTGCCAAATTTCTATAGAAACTGAAACAAACAAAGTATTTAGGCCAGGAAATGGCAGATTACGTAAGGTTAGCCTTTAGTTGGCTTTGATTTTGTGAAATACGCACTCATCAAAACACTTTTTAGGCTCCTGTCGGACAACGAAACGCAAAAAAATCACAAACACAATTAATTTCAGTTGGTGAAACCAGTTACTTAAATTTTAGCAAATATATTCAGAAGTTCTCATTAAAAGTTAAGGTTTCTTTTGTGAAAAAATTCGGAAAAACCGCCAGAAGGATGGCAACAAAACCGGGAAAAGGCGATGGCAAGATGGTCAAAGGGAAGGTAGGTACTTAAACCATATAACTTATTTTCCTTATTATTATACAATCCACACTTGGTATAAGCACACGTCCTTTCGCCTCGAGAGCTGGCGGCGTAATGGCGAAAAACGAGGTCCTTGCTGCGGGCCCAAGTCTATTTTTGTGTTTAAAATTTTTTTGCGCCTATTTGCGCTTACTTTTTAATAAGTTTGTCTGAAAGCTTGGCTCCCACCTTGATGGAACTTTGTCACGAAACATAATTTGCAATTTCCGGATGGGGCACGTGGCGCAGGTGGAGCCGTCGTATCCACCATGTGCGTGCCAAGCTGAGTAAGCCGGAAAGCAGAGCGATCGGGGCGGTGCAATTTAGTTACAGCTACCAATTTATTTGGCTTTCGGCGAAAAGCTGGCCTTTTTCCTTCTTGCTGATGATGAGTGTCGAAGTCTCATCAGGCGCAACGCAATAAAAGAGTCGATAAATCACTCACGTATACGACCCTAGGCTCACCTTATTCATTTAGATGCACATCAGAATAAATATGTATTTATGTAAGAACAGAACCCATCTCCCGCGGAGGTGGGAGCTGTTATTCCCCATATACCCCATTCCCAGGACCTGCTAATCGAGTTGTGTGCAATTTGTTTATTCAAACTCATCCTGTTGGTCGTGACGTCAGGGCCAGAAAGTTTTTCGTGAAGAGGCCGCTGACGTGGCGAACGTCATCACGAATGTCTTGGCTTTAAGTCGAGGTTCCTTTTTTCGACTCTCAGTCTTGCCGCGCCGTTCTCGCCGGACACATTTGCCGGTTGCATAGAAATCCGCTCTTCAGATAGTCTTCGTCCTCGGTTCCGTTCCTTCTTACCCCATTGAGATCCCAATATCGACCAGGATGTGGAAGCTAGCCAACAAGGCCATGGCGGTATATGACCATTAGATTGCATCCCCACTAGCAACTCTTAGCTAACTGAGTAGATCTGTGTGCCTGTGAGTGTGATTGCAGTGCGTTTCAAAATCAGGAATCAAATGGAACATATCAATATATCAAAAATGAAAATCTTTAAGTAATATCATTAATTAAAGTTTTAATAACCATACTATATACTTTAATATTTACACATAACTAAAATTAAACTAAATGAAAAGAAATTAAATACCCACTTTTAAAGTTCAGTAAAGAAATTCAAATATCGTGGATTCATATTTATTTAAACTCCTCTACTTTACCAAATATGGACCTAATTATTCCGATATTTCACTTTACAATAAAAAAATTGATAAAATTTCAAATTCGAATTCAAAACACTGTAAAAAGGGTCACCATACCGAAAATCTGAAGATTCTGAATCGCATTGTAAGCTAGGGACCTGTAAATACCACGAGTGCCTGTCTGTGTCTAATGTAAATAACCGATATCTTTCCATATGTACAACCTGTAAATACAAACCGTAGTCGTTTCTTCAGAACTAACAGTCTAAAACTCAACTCGTAGTCGTAGCTAAAGTAGGACAGATCGCTCCCCATCTCAAATCATCATAAATCAGTCAAGTAGGCATCATCGCAATGTCAGAGGGAGCCGTCGATCCTGAGGTGGATGATCCTGAGATCGCCAGCGACGGCGACTGGGATGGCGACGAGGTAACGCCTCCTTGGGTACCAAAACCCTATCAAACGATATATTTGGACATATATTTGTATCTCCTTTCAAGTCGCATGCCGCATACTGCTTGGTTCTCCTTTTTCTCATGATCCCCCTCTCACCTGCCCAAAAAACCAGTTTGCACCCAGATCTTAGGGTCTAATACGAGGTAAGTGACCACCCCATCCGGATTCCCACTCCCAGCTTCGTTTCTTTTTGGGGCACCATCAGTGGAATGTTGCATGCACCACACACACTCCGTAAACCCATCGGCAGATCCCTTGAGTTAGTCATACTGTTGATCCAATTTCCCCAGCTGAGGACGTCCAAGAACAAGACGGAGGGCGGCGGAGGTGGCGGCGGGGATGCCGATGACTTCGATGCCTGGATGAAATCCCGCCAGCTGCTCAAACCGGATGACCAGCTGGATCTCACTGAGGCCGAGCTGGGCGAGGAGGTGACCAAGGTGCTGACGCCCACGAATACCAATGTCATCCGCAACCTGGTGGTCTATAGCTTCAAGGAGGGTGAGTTTGTGCTGGCTCCGGTGCCGGGCAATACGGTCACCCTGATCGCCTTCCCCGGGAATTCGCTGCACGTCGACTCGGAGGAGGGTCGCCGCCAGATCGAGGAGTCGGACGAGATTGGCTACCCACTGCCCATGCCCAATTACACGGTGGTGGAGCAGCGCGAAACCGAAAATGTCGATGGAGAGGAGGGCGAGGGCGAGGAGGACGACGATGGGGCCAAGTGAGTACTCTAAAAAAATCGAAAATAGCTTATACATTTTCATAATGATTTATACTGAAGCGCAAAGGACGCCGGCGGCGATGAAGAGGAGGTCGAGGAGGAGGACGACGAGGAGGCCAAAGGCACCGAGGGCGATGAAGGTGAGGGTGAGGGAGAGGGGGAAGGTGGAGCAGCCCGGGCCGAAGATGAAGAACCCGCCCCACAAGCGGCGGCTGCTTCCTCGAAGAAACGGAAGCTGATCAACCAGTTCAACTATTGCGAACGGGGTGCCCTAACCTACACAAATCCCAAGAGGGTGAGTCAGCTCTAGATATCCAAAGTATTTCTATATTATTTGTAAAGATTCTGAACTTCATAATTGTTATATATTTTAATCCAATCCCAAAAATGCTCATTTCTTATAGAATGTAGACACCCAGACCATTCCACCGCCGCGCTCTCAGTTCGGAGCCAATGTGCTGCAGTGGGTAATCTACGATTCGTATATGGAGAACTTCGAGGAACAGCAGAAGGATGGCAGTAAGAAGGACGATCGTAAGCGCGGCAGAAGGGCCAAGAAGTTCCGGGACAAGTCTGCCATTGCAGAGCAGCTAAACAAGAAGTACCTCAAGTGCTGGCAGATCCTCGAGCGCATGATCAACCAGAATATCTACGATGACATTGCCCACGACTATCGCTACTGGGAGGATCCCGCCGATGAGTTCCGTGAGGGTGAGGGCAACCTACTGCCCCTGTGGAAGTTCCAGTACGACAAGACCAAGAAGATGAATGTCACCGATATCCTTTTCAATCCGAGCTACTATGATCTATTTGCCGTCTGCTTTGGATCGCGTGAGTTCTAGATAATTCGATAAATTTGGATTGGCATCATATAATTTGTTTCCCATTTTACAGATGACTTTATGAAGCAAACCAATGAGGGTTACCTGTGCCTCTTCACCGTCAAGAATCCCTCGTTTCCGGATTACATTAGTGGGTTCTAGTTTACCAACTGTCTATTAGTTACCTAATCCCTTTCCCAACTCTAGTTCAAACCGACAGCGGGGTTATGTGCTGCGACATCCACCCCACGTATCCTTTCCTGGCGGTGATTGGCCTCTATGACGGCAATGTGGCCGTGTACAATCTGCGCGAGGACTGCAAGGAGCCGCTCTATGTGTCCAAGGGGGTCAACTGCAAGCATGGCGAGTGCGTGTGGCAGATTAAGTGGGGTCTCGACATGACCGACGGCGAGGTGAACTTCTTCTCGGTGTCCTCCGACGGACGGGTCTTCAACTGGATCCTCATGCAGAACAAGCTGTGGGTCACCACGATCATCACTTTGTACCGGGAGAATGGACGTGTGGACGGACCGGATGGGACGAAGGTCAGCCTGAAGAGCGGAGGATCCTGCATGGTGTTCCATCCCGTGGACAATAAGGTATTCACTAGTTTAGTCCAAGTATTTTCTGGTTATTATTCCTACGAAACCTTCTTTTTCCCAGGTTTTTCTAGTGGGCACCGAGTGCGGATACATCTACAAGTGCAGCACGGCCTTTAGTTCCAAATACCTGATGACCTACAATGCCCACAACATGTCCGTCTATCGCATCGACTTCAACCGCTTCAATAGCAACATTTTCGTATCCTGTGGCGCCGATTGGAGGGTGAAAGTCTGGGAGGATATGCGTCCCGATCCGCTGTTCATCTTTGATCTGGGCGCCGCCGTGGGCGATGTGAAATGGGCTCCTTACTCGAGCACAGTTTTCGCGGCGGTGACCACCGAGGGCAAAGTGCACGTTTTCGATTTGAATGTGAATAAATACAAGGCCATATGCATTCAGGCTGTGGTTCCGAAAAGGAAGAACAAGCTCACCAGACTGTCCTTCAACGAGAAGCTCGCCTTTATTGTGGTGGGCGATGAAAAGTAAGAACTGTCTGCTTTCCTATAAACATACTAATAAATCCCCTATTACAATTCCAGGGGAGTCACCACATCGCTGAAGCTGTCGCCCAACCTCCGCATGATGGTCAAGCCACCCAAGAAGCAGCTCTATCTCGATCAGAACACCCTGCAGATTGGCAAGCTGGAGAAGCTATTGTCCCTGGTACGGGAACTACCCGAGGGAACTGTGTTGCCCGATGCAGCCACCACCGTGCGAAGCTAAATCCGAATATTATCACCCAGCAGATAAACACCATGGTCTGATTTTATGTATTATATTTTACACACATAGATCTGCTAGCGGTTCTAAAAGAATCTTATGTTATTTTATGTTCCTATCAAGTCTAACAAAAATTTGCTATCAACCAACGCAAGGAACTTAGAAGCAATGTAAAAAATCACAAAATTGTATATAGGCTTAGAAACGAAATAAACATTGAATAAAACTGTAGTCAAATCCGTTTCAAAGGTTTTAGTGGATCGAAAGATCGTGAGAATGAATACAAAATATTGTACTCTTAATGCTGTTTTCAATCCATTTGGATTTTCGGCCTGGTTTTCAGTTCAAATTACATATATTTCGAGAAACTGAACTATTCCCATTGACTGCTTCTCAGAGGTTTTTTCCCTAATAATCTCGATTGTAATGGTCACTGATCCTAATGAATGATCACTGAGATCACACAGCAGATAAAACCAAACTAAAATATTATTTTCACAGACTCTTTTTTTTGTAGGCTTATGAAAACTAGGCTGGCTCTCAATCCTCCTCCGCATCCAGGTCAGCGGACCTCACCTTGATGTGTTTCTCCTCCAGATACTCGAGCACATTATTGGGACACATGACACTCTTGCCCAAGAAGAGCACCGTGGACATGGGATGCAGGTAGTCCGCCGAGAAGGTGGTGGCCTTCCAGCCGAAAAATCCACTGGCCTTCGCCTCCGTTCCGCTGATCGAATAGGGCAGCAGATTGACGCCCACCTGGTTGGGCTTGGAGAACTGGACGCGAAAGTAGTGGCCATCGGTGGCCTTGATCCAGTAGAATCCCTCGTTGTCCACATACGGCTTGCTCTGCGACTTCTTCATCGCATTCGAACGCTCCAGATCCTGGACATTGAAGCTAATGTCGATGTCATAGGCATCCGGCGACAGGTGGTTCGTCTCGATGGCGCTCTGCAAAGCGCGGTTGTCCAGCCAATAGCGTATGCCCACGTTCTCGAACTCCTCCAGGACATGGTTGAAGGTCGTCCGCAGCTTGTCCAGACAGCAGGGTGGCGTATGTTTGCCCAGATAGGAGTAGTAGGGCCTCTCATTGTACACGCTTCCGATGCAGGATTTGGTGGTCCTTTCGCAGCCAAAGAGATCGATGTCGGTGATCAGGGGCAGCGAGGTGTTCGAGGAGGAAAACTGGCCATCCAGGACCAGGCCGTGACCCTGGCCCCACACCTCCCGGGCCTGAGCCTTCCCAGGCACCCGGTAGGCCCGCCTCACGATCCGCTTGATCTGCAGCTTCTTGTACATCTCCCGGAACTGGCGACGCCGCAGGTCCATTCGCCGCTGTTTGGTGTGAAACGAGGCGAACAGGCGACGACCCTCCTGAAAGGCCTGCGGGAACACTGTGGTCTGCGAGGGGAATTCGATTGTAGTTAGGATGTAATGGGTAATGGAATCTAAAGGATTGTTTACCGACCGACAGATTGGCAATCTTGGCCTGCATGTAGAGCATTTCCGGATGGGGCAGGGTGAAGGGCTCCGGCATGGCTCCCAAAGCAGATGCATCTAAGAGGATGGCGTGCTTCTGCAGGAACTGTTAGGGAAATACAAATATACAAACACATGTAGGGCCCAGTTTATAACGAGTGTAATCTATCTACATATGATAATTTCTACTATATATTGGAAACTTCCCCTTATAAGAATTTGTATACCCACCAAATCACATCGCCTCGTATCGTTGGTGGCCACCAGCTCCAGCGTCCAGTCGGGCAGGTCCATGGTCATCCGGACGCAGCTGCTGAAGGACTTCAGGTTGCCGGCGAATGGTACAAGGATCATCCGACGAACGGTCTCCTCGGGCGGAACGGGAGGACGCTGCTCCTTGGGCTGCCCTGGCAGACCCAATGAATTGATCTCGCGCAGGATCTTCTGCAGGATGTTCTTGCTGCTCAGCCGCACACTGTCGGGCATTATGAGCACGTACTTGGTGCGAATCGAGGCCAGGGGATTCAGCTCCTGTCGCGAGTGCCGCACATCGAAGGCCAGGCTCTGAAAGATCACAGTGCGCTCCTCGCCGGCGGTGAGATTCCGCTCATAGTTGACCGGCGGATAGGCATACTCGGCACCGCCATCCTGGAGCACCAGGATGGGCATGTTGGGTATCACGTCCAGGATGCTATCTATGCTGGCCCGCAGGTCCTGCTCGAAGTTGTAATGGCCGTAGAAGACGATGGTGATGGACTTCCGGATGTGTTTGTTGGCATTGCGCAGCTTGTCCTTGGGAGATAGTTTGGCGGGCTTTGGCAGCTCCTCCGCTGGCAGAGATTCGCCGGAAAGAGCTTTACTAATCCGGCGCCACAGAAGCGTGTTCCAGGTGTAATAGAAGAACACCAGGTTGGCCAGCAGGAATCCCAGCAGAAGGACCTTCACCAAACGCAACCGGAACACCTTCATGTCGCAGGATGTGGGGGAATCGAGATTCTTCTGTGTGTATCTGTATTGTTAGCTGCTTCCCGGGTATCTACACTGCATCTACATGGCTAGCATGGCTAGAGCCTCCTGATTCCTGATGACAATCCCTCCACCGATGGCAGCTCATTATCAGTTTGCAATTCGTTCGGTTTAAGGACTCATATAACTTATTATTTCTTTGCTTTTCGAACACCTTGTTTTTGTGCCTATTCCTTTTTCCTCGGCTATGCGCAAATACAGATTTCCTCCCCCGGCGGAAAAGCCCGTTCGAACAGCTCGAACAGCTGATGGCACTGGGAGCTGGAAAAGCGGATGGAAAGCTCTCTCCCAGGATAGCTGACCGCTTATCCTGCCGCTTTCCAAAGCTTTTGACTAAGCTTACACTTTCCTTGGAAAATGAAACCGTTTAAAAATCTTCCCACTTTGAATCTATATGTTCCAAGAGCACTGTGTAGTCTAGACTACCCGATAATGTTATCAAAGTAGACCTAGTGCCGTGCTAGGTAATGGTATTATAACCCTTGCCTGTTCTAATATGCAAATGTGCAGAAAGAAGAAAGATAACTAGCTAATTATTGTCGAATGTCGAGTATTTCGACTATCAGATACCCCTTACTTAGCTAATGAAAGTGCCAGGGAGATGGAATGCAGTTTGTGAGCGTTATTAAACAACCTTCTAGCTTTTGTAGTGGCCGGAAGGCTATATATACTTCATAGGGTTGGAAACTCTTTCTACCACCTATTAAATCCTTTTAGAGGAATACAATATACCCTTTTACTCTACGAGTAACGGGTATGAAAATAGACATGTGCGGGCTGGAAGATATTTATAGTGTTTCTTGTTCGTCTGTTTCTCACTTGAGTCCTAACTTTGACAGCGAGATGATGTCTATAATTCCCACGATCGCCCGACTTTTGATTTTGTTATGTATCATAGGCGCTGTGGCAATGCAGAGCTGCGTCCCAGACCAGCGACCGGTAAGTCGACTGCTTTTATTTTCCAGTGCAAATTAGGAATGACGATCTGCTGCAGTAATTTTTGTTATCAACAACCCGGTTGGATACAGGGATACTGTCGAAAAATATAAATGTAATACAGTAAACTAATTGTGGATATTTTTCAAAAGCTTATCATCGAATTTGCTAATAAAAAAATTATAAATTTACATTTAAATAGAGTCATTATCAAAATCAAATATTATTTAAACACTGAAAGCGATTTTTTGTATTTCCTTTAGTACCTATAGTATAAAATATTTATCTGATGAAAGCGTTATCAGGTGTGTCTCTGAAATCTATGGTGATTTTCTGGACGGAGGGTTTGAAAAAAATGTAAGAAGTACTAAAAACAAACACATTGGATGAGATTTTTGTGACACCCATAAATAATACTGATGTTCAGGAGATTCATTTTGGGATCGTATCCCCTCGATTACTTTCCCATCCCAGCAAAGAGCAGTGGGAAGGGCACTTCGTCGGTGGCGAGGATCTGGGGAGTGGGCGGTCGTGCCTCGCCCTCGGTGGTGCTGTTCAGCCAGTAGGTGGTCACGGTTCCCTTGCCCTTCAGCTCGACATCGCCGCGCTGTTCCATTTGAAAGGTTCCAAACTTGTCCAGGATAACCTTGGTGGCGGAGGAAACGTGAATCTTGCCGGGCTGACCGGTGCTCTCCATCCGCGACGCCGTGTTGACCGTGTCGCCGAACAAACAGTAGTGAGGCATCTTCTTGCCCACGACTCCGGCGCAAACGGATCCCGAATGCATCCCAATGCGAATCTGGATTTTGTACTCCGGCTTGTGGCGGAGATTGAAGGAGCTGACCGCCTGCAGGATGTCCAAGGCCATCAGGGCAATCTCGCGGGCATGCTTATCGCCATTGGGCTCTGGTAATCCCGAGACCACTAGATAAGCATCGCCAATGGTCTCAACCTTGTAGACATCGTAGAATCCAATGATCCGATCGAAGGTGCTGTACAGGTCGTTCAGGAAGTTGACCACATCCATGGGACTGCTGCGGGCACAGAGCTCGGTGAAGCCGACGATGTCACTGAAGTAAATGGTCACGCTGCTGAACTCCTCCGGCTCGACGAGATCGCCGGCCATCAGTTGCTGGGCGACGGGGCGCGGGAGGATCTGGTAGAGCAGCTCCTCGGTGCGCTGCTTCTCCAGGCTCAACTGGCGGGTTTTCTCCTCGACGAGGCTCTCCAGGTTGTTGGCATACTGCTCCATGCGATTCAGTAAGTCGTCCATTAGGTTCTCACAGAAGCCCCTGGGATAAATTAAAAATTAATCATTGGATAGTTTGATCTCGAAAGAAAACCTACTTCATTATGGTGCGAATATTGCTGCGTATCGTGGAGAATGTGGGCCTTTCCTCCTGGTTGTCTGCCCAGCATTTTTCCATTAGCTCCAGGAGATCCGGCGGACACTCACGTTCCCGGATGAGTGGCCGGAATCCGCTGCACTGGCGCACCTTGTGCAGAATCGTGTGGACGTCCATCTGCTGGCGGGCCTCCTGGTAGGGTCCACCGCGATTGACGATCTCCTCCAGAATTATGCCGAAGGAGTAGACGTCGCCGCGCTGCGTGGCCGGGCAGCAGCCCGGAATGGAGGTCAGTGGTAGAAGTTCCGGGGCAATCCACAAAAGCTCTAGAATAAAATTAAATTTAGAAATTAAATTTTTTTTAGTGCGATTTTCAGCCACATTTGATTGGTTAAAAAATGTTTAAAAAAATTCAAAATTCGATTTATTCCCAACTATATTTTGGTTTTGTAAAGCAAACTTTTAACCAATAAGTAATCGCTGAAAATATGATTAAAAAAAAAGATCTTTGGATGGAAGCTTACTTAGATAATAGTTTTGATCCCGCACAAAATCCGAGGGTGTGGTCAGAGTTCTCAGCCCGAAATCGGATATCTTGAGCACAAACCGTCCGTCGATGAGGCAGTTGCAGGACCTGAGTTTTCCGTGGGCCGCCACATCGCTGTTGTGCAGGTAGTTCATGCCCTTGACGATGTCGTGGATGAGGGACATGCGGAAGTTCCAGTCCAGCTCGATGGCCTCGTTCTCCAGCACATCCTTCAGGCTGCCCCGCGAGCAATATTCGGTGAGGATGAGGACGGTGGGCCGCGGCAGATCGATGCAGGCGCCCACGAAGCGCACCGTGTTCTCGTGGCTCACATCCCGCGCCTGCTTGATCTCCCAGAGGAGCTGGGGCGTTAGGTCCACCTTCTTGACGTTCACCTTCTTGATGGCCACCCGCTCGCCCTTGAACTGACCGATGGTGGTGTACACCTGGGGCGGTAGCGAAGTGAAGCTGGCCACCGAGGCCCGGCCCGAGTGGATGCCAAACTGCTGCAGCGAGATGTTCTCCACATCCAGGCGCTGCAATCCGCCCTTCGACCCAAACATGCCTCCCATTTCGATCAGGACGTCGTCGGGCCGCACTCGCCAGGACATATTGTTCAGTTCCTTGCTGAGCTTCATTTGCCTGAAAGAAAAAAAATTACAAAAGCTTAAATCATCTATTAAGTACTATAAAAGAAGGCACCAAAATATTGATTTATTTGTTATTTATCTTTACATAAATTTATAAGCTTTTTACACGAAAAAAACAAATATTTTTTAATTATTTTAAAAATTTTAAACTTTGATTTCAAAATGAAATTTTGTTTCATACAATTAAACAATTTTTACAGTAAATTTTACTCAAAACATATGAATCGATATTTTGATTCATATTCAAATAATAAATTCGAAATCGTTTATTTTTTTGTCAAATTAAATTTTTTATCAGTGCATAACAATTGAAATTACACAATAATATTATTTTTGATTTAATATATGGTCCATTTAAGTAACTTACTTTTGGAGCAGGCAAATTACCAGTAAGACAAGACCCAAAAAGGCAGCCAAGCCAAATACGGAGTACATAATGGTTGAAACTGTAATTAGCCAGTAATAGAATAAATATTGAAAAAATAATATGATATAATATTATAATCTTACAGTTTCCAAGGCAATCTGATGAATTCTGGAAGCCACAGGGTGGAATATCCGGCGGAGGCTCCTCGCGTCCACCTGGCCAGTGGATCTTCTTGCCATGAACAGCTGAATACACTCTTTAAAAAAAATATTTAATTTACTTTAATTTAATTTTTAAAATGTAATCCCATTTTCTCACTTGTGGACACCGGAGTAGTGGGCCACCACCGAAAACTTTCCGTTGATCGGATCCAGATCCAGAATGGAGTAGTCCGCATCACGGTCGCCATTATCGTCGATTCGCACGTGCCCCGTGATGCCCTCGAAGGTGCGGTTCCACATCCTCCTCGTGATATTGACGCCATCCCGGATATCACCGCCCTCGGTGAGGGTCTCATTCAGGGCCATTCCGAGGAGATAGACGCCGTCGTAAAAGGCTCCAATGAAGAAGTTCACCTCCTCGCCCTCGCCAAAGGTATAGTTATAATCGTAGAGCGCGTTCTCCCTTACACTATCTGCAAAGTCCTGGAACTTGGGACTCGTCGGCTGCAGAAGACTGACCCTCAAAAGGGCCTCGTACGCCTTCCGAGCCTTCGCGTCGTGCTCGTCCTTCATCTCCCAGCCCTTGTCGCCCCAATATTCGCTCTGGAAGATCTCCACGTCCAGGAAGACCCACTCCCCGTTGGTCATGCCCAGACTGTGGGCCGCCAGCATGAATTTGCGCACCAAAACTCCGCGAACTGAAAGGATGACAACTGGCAAAAGGAAAAAAATGTATGTTTAAGTAAACTAACTTTTAAAAAATATAAATATTTTTAAAATTTACTATTATTACTATACTTTTGGGAACTTATAAATAAATTAGAAATGGTATAATAGGGGATCAAAAAATACTTTACAAAAAATTTAAATATATAATGTAATATTCAGATTTATACTTATAAGATAATAATAATCACTTGTGTTTCTATGGCAATTCGGTTATACTTTAATATGTAAGGATTGTGAAGAAGATTATCCTTTACTAGCCAATAAACTTTATTTATCACCTCTGGCATACATGCTGGCATCCTTCAGATAGTTATCGTAGCTTTCCTCCTCGTTTCCATTGAGCTCCTTTACAAATTTCAAAAGTCCTTCCTGCCGCAGTCCGTACTCCAGGTTCTTGCCCACTGTCCACGAGAAGAGCTCCGATCTGTCCACCAGCAGGGCCACGTGCCTCCAGTTGAACTGCCGAATGACACTGGCGAAGACGAGGATGAGCCGGCACTGGCAGTAGGACATCCTGGTCAGGGTCGGGTACTTGGACTTGTCCTTGAACATGCCCTGCAAGACATAAGAGTATCGAGAGGGCTAGTAGCCCGTTGCTCAAGCCAGGAATGGTTTAAGCCAGGCATTTAGATGTGCAGGTACTAAGTTAATCTAGAAAAGTGGCTACAAACGTAACGAACTAGGTGCTATTTCAAAAAATAAACAAATTTATTTTTCTGTAGAGTCTGTAGTTAGTTAATTTACCGAAAAATTACTTTTAATTTTCGGTAGTTTCTGTCACCAGTTACAATGGGATGGTAATGTTTTGTTGGAACCATAGTGGATATTTTTTAAAACTTTTATTTTTTTTTTGGAATCCTTGTAAAACATTTTAAAATTGTCAAAAAATACTAAAAATGTATGTATTTTAGTTAAAAATATTTTTTGTAAAAAAAAGTATTTAAATACCATTAAAAAAAAAAAATTTTATAAAATGTTAAAAAAGTTATTTTTTGACAACAAAAAAAGTCAATATAATGCAGAAGGCTTTCATTTGTTTTAAACTTTAACATATATTTTATCTTGTTAGAGCTGGAATTTAAAGCCTTTAACTATTTCTGTGCGGGACTTACCGTATTCTCGTTCTTCCACTTGTGTATCCTTCCCAGGATCCCGGAAGTCACCGTGAGCTCACCCTCCGACGAGGGCGGCTGGCAGCGGCAGGTGGGCAAAAGGGGGAAAATGCCATTTGTCAGTAATAGGGGCAAACTTAAATGCAAATTAAAGAACAAGCCGAAAACCATTTAATTGCCAATGTCAAGAGTACGAGACCACGCCACAATTAAGGTGGCTAAATGTGATTGCTTCTGGCTGTGTGGCGCAGGAGCAGGAGCAGGAGTACGAGGCTGTGGATTAACCTGGAGCTTGGGGTTCCGTATGCCACGGGTCGGAGGCCACATAATTGAAAGCGGCGTGCTGCGTCGCCTGACACGCGACTTGGAATCCTGTCCCTGCATCTTCTCACCTGATCTCCCATGCCGGTGATGATGGGCGTGTTCCAATAGGCGGCCAAACGTGCCACCGGCTCAAGGGCAAAGGCGCAGGCTGGGCCAATAAACGCGATTACGTCGTCCTGGAAGTGCATATCGGCCGCAAGTCCTGGAGCCCGAGCACCCGAGCAGGATGGGTAACTAAAATAAGAAGAGGATGGTGGAAAAATATCTATTAAGAACTATTCGGATAAAGAGCCACAATTAATGTGGAAAGTAAAATAAATATTTTGAAAAAATTAACATTAGTGACTTAACATAGTTTCCAATGCCATTGATTTCCCATTAATTTGACAAAATTAAAATAATATTTTTAATAATATTTTAGTTTTTAATGTTAATTATTGGTCACCCCAATGTTACTTGGAATAGTTTCCAATACTAAAAGTTAACCTCAAATAAATATAGAAATACTATCGGGATAGCTATCGTCCCTGGTATTCCGATATCAAGTTGGCCATGACTTGTCAAGTCAAGAATTCATTGGAATTGGATTTGAAAGTTCATTTGATGCACGTGCCGAACGGTCGTCAGTTAGCAGCGTAATTATTCCTTTTTTCCCGAAAGTTTTCCGGTCTATTTTATTTTTTGCTTGTGTTTAGGATTGAGCTGCAAGGACTTGTCAGGACCAAGAGATCCAAACGAACTTGAACCATTTTTACGTCGTATATTTGCTGTTTTGAGGGTGTTGCTTTCTAGGAAAAGCATGAACTTTTGCTAATCCCGCGGATTACGAGAAGTTTAAGCTTCTCCTGGAAAACAACATCCTCAAACTGCAGATATACATGGGAGTGTTCTGCATATAAAAAGGTGAGCTGATTTTTTAGCAAAAATGATCCCATTAGGGTTCTTACCAATACAAATGTTCGTACAAAATGGCGGCCATGAAATTTTCTGCACGTCATCTTTCTACAGAAATTTTCTTGATATTTTTTTTAAGTAGCCTATTGACCCTATAAAAATAACTTTACTAACCTCCCCTTCTTTTTCAACAGCGTTATGTTGTGGGGCTTCAGGAACACTTTGTTGATCTCATCCAGGGCCAAATCCACGGCCGGTCCACAACGCTCCAGATCGAAGGGGGAATCTGGTAATGGCCAGTTGACCGGTTCATCATCAAATCTCAAGCCAGCTACCCAAGCACTTACCCAAATGAGAAGCCATTAGTACACCAACATTGTAGACACGCATCTGGCCCATTTCACCCGCTTCACTGTACCTCGGAAGTTGGTGGTACTTAGCCTCCCTGCTCCTCTCGAACATTTTCACCTCGGAGCCCGCATCGCTGCCATTGAACCACATCATCGAGGTGGTGGAATCCAGACTTAGATCCTTATTTGCGTCATCCCAGATGATCTCATTGCGCCTGGGATTGGGATGGACGGTGAAGGAACCGGCGAACAGTAAGAAGAAAACGTGGATGCTGATCCGAAGCAGGTGCATTTCAAGGACTCCTAACTATTCAATAAGAAATTTCCATACAAAATGTACTATGTTACAAAATAAAATTAAACTACATATGAATTTATTGTACTCATTGTATACTCAACATTCCAGGAATTAACTTAAAAACACAGAATTAAATATAATAATACATTTGATTATAATTTATAAAGATCCAATCTACTAAATATTTTACAGTATTTTTTATTCTACTCTTAAAGATTTTATGCATTGAATATAAGAATTATATTCATCGGACATGAAATTATTCACAGTAAAATCACTCCATTCACTGATTTAATTTAATGGTTTTTACTTTTACCCAAAAAACTGCCTAGATTCTCAAGCTCTTGGTTTTCAAGGGTCCCATGTAAATTTGAAATTAATTCAAATTGCAATAAAAGGTAATGAGGCGCGAGTAATTATCCACTTAAAGCACGAAAATGTTCAACTCTTTGGCAATTCTTTCGGCACATCTTTAAATTTAAAGTCCTTGAAGTAATCCGAAGCCAAATATTTAATGATGTTAAGGGACACTTTTAAAGATTAAATAAACAAACTTCACTGCACCGTATCCAATTGTATTACCGACGAATAAGAGGGGAAATCCAGCCCGAGGCACGTTAATCGAATGAGCCAGCGGCCAGAACTGTTGGTCCTTTTATATCCGGCAGGACCTCAGCTCGGCATGGGTCGTCCTGCAACCCGAGTAGAGACGGCCAATGGGAGGCCAGCAAGTCGGTGGCTTCGTCCGAACGGAAAGTGAATCTCTAGGTTGGGCGAGCAGGACTTTATTGTTGCCTCACTTGTTGCTCCTGAGCCAAATTTGAATGGCAATCGTTTGGAAACGCCGTCGCGTGCTTCCACCAATTAATGTGACACTCGTGTAGACGCCTTTAAAACGTCGTCGTCTTAGTTCACCCGGTGTTTAGTGAACCCAAATCTTGAAAGCCAAGAAATTTGCAGTTTACAATTTACAATAAATTGACTTACAGATGTTAAATCCTTAAAAATCCTACTTTGTTGTTTAAATTTCATTTTCATTTCATTTAATCGAATTATTTTGTAATAATTTATTTACTGACTAGTTTCGCTTTCAACTAAATTCATTTGCGGTGCAGCCCGCCACCAGGACGGATGACACCAGCGGCTGCCTTCTTGACCTCATCGATGGCATGCATCATGCTCTGCGGCTCAGTGAGGAACCAGATCCACAGGAGCACGCTATAGCGCCACAGCTTATCCCGCTGCTGAAATTGGTTAGGTAAATAAATTGGTTTCATACGATGATTCCAAGACCTTATAAAATAGTTAACATACAATGCGCCCGACGACGTTCTCCATAAAATCTGTGCGCAAAGATCGCAGGGCCCCATCAAGGCGACTTTGTTGCTGGGTGACATTGTAAATGGCGCTCAAGTAGCGGACATTCTCAAACATGGGCTTCTCAATGGGGGAATCGTAGACAAAAGGACGCAAGGTCTGCTCCAAACGCTTGCTGTGGGAAAAGTTATGAGCTTTTTAATATAAAAACTGATGTAGAAACTCACAGCTTTGCCAGCTGATCCTGGACAGCCACACAGGACTTTCTATCCCGAAATCTCTGAAAAGAGTACGAGAGCAGACGGCCGAACTTCTCGTATTCAAATAGACAAGCCTTGGCCTCGCTGGCCTTTATGTTTTGACCCGAATGTGCGGACAACAGATTGGCAATCTCCTGCACAAACGGGGCGCAAATGCCCTGGTGGCTGGCATTGATGGAGCGCATTGTCTGAATACTCTGCCAGGTGGCCTGCGCTTCATTGCCCAGCTCCTCCGTGGTGTCCAGGCAGTTGCGTTTCTTGTCGCAATCCAGTTGAATACAAATCCACAGCAGTTCCGCATTGGACAGCGCATCCGAGATGATTTTGGTCAGCTTCTTGTCGCTCTCGTGACGGCGAACAGCCCGATCCAACTTGAGTTTGGTGTTCTCGTACAGAACGAGCTCAATACGCCGCTGAGTGTGCTGCTCAATGTGGATGGTAAGATCATTTAAGAGTGTGTCGTATATGTTGCTCAGCTGGTGATCGTTGAGCAGCTGCAGATCGTGCATTTCACGCGACATATCCGCCAAGCTGAGGCAGTGAATATGGCTGAGATCCAGCTGATCGATAAGCGCCTGCGTGGCCTTCGCCTTCGCCTTGGTCTTTATATACGCTAGGGCATAAAACTGGATTCTGCAAAGGAAAAACTGTATTTACTGCTATGTCATTTAATCTTGTGTTTACCCGCGTTGCAAGTCCTCTAGTTTGCCCTTCTCCTGCAGCATATCTAACTCAGCGCCCTGAAACTCATCGTAGTCCTGGATCTTGAAGTTTTCCTTCACATACAGCGTAAAGTATTGCATGAAGGAGTCGCACTTGTGAAAGTACTGCTCCAGTGGCAGCTGATGCATGAAGAGTGGCGGCGATTGCTGCGAGGTAAAGGCCTTCTTGGCCTCGCCGCTCAGGCGACAGTTCTCGCGCTGCAGTTCCTCCAGCTGCTTGGCCTTCGACTGGCACTCGGCTATCAGATCCTTCTCCCTTATTTGCAGCTCGGCGGCAGCACACTCCACCTCGCTCAGGTGGTTAATTATCGAGCTCTTGGTGATCCTGCAAAGGAAGGGAAGTTTTAATATGGTATCTTAAAAAATCAAATCCTAATTAAGTTATAATTTCTTAAACCGAATAGCCAGTTTGAATAAAAGAGTGTTAGTATGAGATCTAAATGGATTAGCTTTGGTAGTTTATAAGAGAGTAGCTTTGACTAAGTCCGGATTGCGTCCTAATCCCATAATCAAAGACTTATTCCTTACCTCATTTCCTCTAGGAGCGTGGCATATTCCCTCGACGCCTCCTCGGTCGCCTCAATGCTCATGGTCAGGGCGTCCACATCTTGCTGTGTGTGACTCAAAAGACCGGGATTCTCGGATTCGATCAGTAGCAGCTTTAACTGCCGATCCGATTCACTGAGCCACTCGCCCCGCCGGCACATCTCCTCCCGCTCCAGCACTTGTTGCTCGGTGAGGATATTGGCATCCGTGATGTTCTCGGACAGAAACCTGAAGAACTTCTCCATCTGGTCATCGTAGAGGATCCACTGGTTCGAGCTGTCCACGCCCAGCTTCTTGAATAACTCCGAATTCTGATTGGGATTAATTCTGATTAATTAAATTAAATAAACAAATTTGCTAGCATACGCTCAGCAGATCGCCCATCTTTTGAAAACTCCAACAACAAATGACAAGGGATGGAAAAATATATCGATATTTTTTATTTACCTGGTATTTTTCCTAGTTCCCTAGTCGGCAGTAGGGTTGTCAAATATTTTTAAAATATCGTATCGCTGATATATTTTCCTTAATAAAAATATCAATAAGATATTTAATATATCGCCAAAAAACATCGATATATCCGATATTTTCGATATTTTTTTTCAGTTAAATTTTAAATTTTAAGCCGCTAACAACAAGGAAACAAGACTTTTGCCCTAAAATTAAAGTAAAAGCACTAGAAAAGTATAAACAATGTAATACATTTTTAAACATTTCTTATTTTATTGGTTCTTTGCATATAGATTTTAAGAATACTCTTTCGGTTATGTGGCGGTCGGTCATGCGGCTGCGTGTGTCGCAGACAACGCACTTAATAGCCGAAGCTAACCGCTCTGACGACACTGAACTACCCGGAGTAACTAGGTAGCCTAGAGCCACACTCGAAAGATTTGGTAAATTCTCTTTCTGGGAGTACCAGAATTCCACCGAAATTCCACCAAAGCGTCCGTTATCTTCTTGGAGTTATGTCCCTTGTCTAAAAATTAGAACAAGAATGTTCATTATTATAACAAGCTGCATGTGAAATTAATAATATTAATATTTACCATACATTGAAAAAATGTCCTTTATTGTCGGCTGGTCTGTAGATTGCTTGGTCTCGCGTTGGTCATCATCGTCTTTTCCTTTATTCTTTAAAGAACATGTGCAAATATATATGTATGTATGTATGTATGTATGTATGTATATGCAAACATACGCAGTTGAAAAAACCGCGTTTCTTGCTAAATTTGCTAAAATGTTACTCACCTTGCCTATACATTTCAAGTACACATCAAAGTGTTTGTTTTTCAAGTGGGATAACATATTTGATGTATTCCCACTTGTCTTGATTGTTTTCGATCAAAGTTTGCACTCTGTTTGTTTGTTTTTAGTGATTTCACCGAAATAACGAAATAAAAATATCACGATATAAATATATTTTTTTTGGCAAAAAATATCGATATATCGATATTTTGATATATTTTTGACATCCCTACATTGTGGGTCGCTCGGATGCCAGTTGTCCGATCCCCTGACGGTGACTCTCCAGCGGAATGCCATCACCGTGCCCCGATTCATCGATGTACTGGTGGACACGGATGCCGTGGAGGACGAACGTATTGAGTTTCGAGTCCGCATCCTGGGCGAACCACCGCCGGAGATCAATTGGATGGATACGATAGAAAAAAAAAAATGGTCAGTTTATGACCATTGGGCATGGGCAACAGCTTTGGCCCTTCGCCTCCTTTGGAATTGTTCCCCTAAAGTTCGAATTTTATTAATATGGGTTATTAAATATAAATGTATATATCTTACGGCACAAACTCCTCCTCTTTCTCCACTTCCACGAAGTGAGTTAAGCTCACTGTGAGCAAAAACCGCTCCAGTTTGTTTTGTTTTTGGGTTTGTTTTTTTGCTGCCCCATTTTTGATGTCCTGCAGCCACTTCCGCCATTTGGCTGCAGTTTTGGGTGGTATGCCCAAGCCGGATGCCTTTTCGTTCATCTCGGAGCTTATGGCCGCCCATTCCGTTGACTTCGAAACGTTCGGTTCATTTTTTAGCCGCTCTGGCAGCCAATCTCCGATATTGTTTCGGAACTTTTTAAAACCTAAATTAAAATAATAATGATGATTAATAATAATAATAATATTGTAGAAGGATCCGATCCTGATACTTACGCTGTCTTATTTCAGTCGGACTTCGCTCTGAAGTTAAGAACGTTTTTATATAAAAAGAAGATAAACAGATTTTCAAATCTTACCGACGACTTGCACCTCCTCCCACTCCCATTTTGGGAGCTTGGCATAGGTATGGTCGTGCGACAGTGTTGACCACACGACCATGTTACCTAAAATAATAAAATAAATTAAATTAAAAGGTTTAAGATTTTCATATACAGCTGCGATAAAAAATAGCACCACCACACAAACAAATTTTAACCCTCTAAAAATATAGAGGGTCATAAAATATATCCTTCATAAACTTAAATTTAAATAAATGGTGCTATTATTTGTTTAGCAACTGTATATGGAATAGGCACTAACGTTTTCGCAGGAAAGTTCTACCCATTGTTTATCGTACTCCGTTTGATTTGATTTTCCGATCAGAAATTTAATAAATTTCTGAATTCTGCAGAAAAACGGTGAAATAAAACAGCTGCAAAGCTAACGGGGAATCACGTTAGGGGTATTCCATTCCATTCCATATACAGTACCGATCGATAAGCAAGCAAAGCATCACTTCAACAACAGTTATGAATTCATGTTTTTTCAAGTTTCAAGTTTTAATAAATTTAATTAAACAATGGAAATGAGCAATATCAGTTCTGTCCTAATGCCACCGCGTAAAAAGATTAAAAGTACGGGTTTCTTTTCTATTGTTTTACAGATTAAATAACATATTACCCTTTTTTTTAGTTATGACGGCTACTTCATCGAGTTTCCCAATCAAAATACTTACCACATTGCCAGGACACCAGGACATTCTGCAACCGGTGATGGCCTCCAACCAATCCAGAACCTCAGCGGCAAGAAATACTCCAGCAAAGGGTATAGCAGTGGGAACCTCTCAAACACCAATCAGACTGAGCCATCTGAAAGCTTTGGTGGATGCATCTCCGACACCTCCACCCCGGTGTCCAACCACATGGACTGTGCGGTCAGCCAGCCAGGCGGAGATCGTGAAATTCCAGCGCCAGGAAAGGATACGCTTCGTGTACCCCCATCGACCGTTCACCTATCCGCAGGCAATAATATCTTTCAGCTGGCTACTTCTTCGGCGCGTAATGTGATCACTCAGCCAGACGACCTTGATGTGATGGAAGTAACAATAGGGGAGGAAGAAGAGCAGATCAGATTAGACAATCAGCCTTCTACCAGTGCTTCGCCGTATTTCGGCAAGTCTCAGCTGGTAAAATCTGTCGTAAGTCAATATAATCACAAATATCTAATAATTTTTACAATCCAACTTTTTATTTGCAGTACGGAAAACCATTTTTCCACATTTGCTGCAAGTGTGGTGAAATGCACGGGAGGCACCCCCCACCGGCAAAAGCCCCTGCTGTGGCGTGGAGATATGGAAAAAGCGCGCCGAGCAAGCCTTTCCTTGCACTTGGTGCTGGGCTTTGTTTATAAGCTCAGCCCAAGTAGCCAAACACAGCTGCGCAGAAGTTCTGTCATGCTGTGTTTGCAAGGAAAGGTTTGTCTCGGCGTCGCACCAGTGGAACCACCTGAAAATCCACAAGAGGCCTCACACCAAAATTTCCGCGATTTGCCAAATAAACGTGAGTGTACTTTACTTTACCCAGCACTTTCTTTGCACCTCATATGTATTTCCTTAACCTCATTTCCTAATTTTTAAAATTTAAATTAAAATTAACGGTTAATAGTGCGTTATTGTTGAGCGATATTATACAAATTGTTAATAATAATTATTTTGAAACTTTTATACTAAAAATTTTAAATAACCGTTAAAAATTATTTTTACTAATAAAACTTATAACTTTTACCTGTCTCTGATATAATTCTTTTTTTACTTTTTCATCAGAAATGCGGCAAAGTTTTTCCAAAAATGGCCTTCCTGCGAGTGCACCAAAGGAAGTACCATACCATACCAGAATGATTCCAATATTTATTTATTATTCTTACAATAAAAAGTTATTATTATTGTTATTAATTTGTTATATATCGACGCAAGTATCCCTAATATAATTGAGTAAAATTGGACGGAATCATGGCGAAGCATTTCAGGAGCTATTGGCCCGTGAGGTGCCATGACTGTGTTAACAGCCCACTTCCAGTGGAGGCCAACCACTTCCAACGTTTCGTTGTCTGCGTACACCGGAAGAAAGGTTCCCTCCGGGGAAATGGCAAAGAAGCGTCTAATCGCGATTTTCAATGCATGCAGTTCCACTTTTGCCCTTTGATAGGATTCGAATACTATCAACTGGTCAATTACATCGTTGTAGCCGGAACGAGTGAACAGGGTCCGGTACGCCTTTCCCACAACGTAGTCTAAGTACGAGTAATTCTGCGCGTGCCATCTCCGAAAATGTACTTGGTCCCACAAATTGTAATACCCTCTTCCCATAGAGTCCATCCGTGTGAAACGGTTGGGATTTTTGACAAATGTGAGATTCGTGTTCCCATAGAGCTTCCATCCACAACCACATCCAATAACAGCTGACTTGAAGAGCAGTTGCTCAACTCAACATTAACGAAGGGGAATTGCAATTCGGCAAAACTGTCGTAAAATTGCGTTCTCCTAATCTTATTGTAAAATAATAGAATTAATAAGATAATAGTTTAAAACATATCTGAGCTTTTATAACATATCCTATAACGAGTATGCTTACATATTGCTGACTGGGGGAGAGCCTAATCTCTAATTGCTCTTACTACGCCTCTGTCTAGCCAATATTAATATGGCATATTTGTAATCAAACCTAAAATTGTGCTGTTTTGGTAATTTATATAAACTTTGAACTTTATAGGAGTAGATAGTACTCTTTTAATTAATATTAGTTATTATTTACGAAGTGCAGAACATATTCTGAGACTTCGCTGCAAACATTGATGTTTTCGTACCCAGAACAGCTTACATTTTGGCCCACTCATAGCAACATGTTTTCGAACGCTTTTCCGCTCATAACAAAGTACAAATAATAAAACGATAGCCAAAAAACAATGAGTTTAAGCATTGTTTAATTGTTTCCCGCCATCTGTTTGATTTGTTCTTGCAGTCATCGTTCCATTTTTCACAGTCAAGAGGAAGAATTCAGAGTTGCACCGAAAAAACATCGCCTAACTATCGCTTAAAAGAGTCCGTCAAAGTCCGTCAAAATTGGATGGCGGACTAACTGGGAAATTTTCGGAACTGCAAAACCTTACAGACCACCCGTTCAACGGATGGTGGATGGAGCTCTGTGGGAAGACCCTATAACAGTTCTGCCAATGTTAAAAAAATAATTAATTAAAACATATATATTCCATTTGATATTTTTGATATTTCATATTCCATAAGCTTGACGGCCTCCGTGTGGCAGGGCTGGTTTGGTCTGGTCCATGAACTTGGCGGAGGGCAGAATGAGAATTTTCAACAATTCAGCAATTCAACAGTTTAGGGAATACCCAAAATATTTGTGTTGCTTCCATAGAATCTATTCTCGTCCATCTGAGAGCGTTTGGACCTTGGAATAAAATAATAAATAATACTTTTCACGCCAAGCAAAAAAAACAAAAAGCTGTCAATTTAACTTTTAAAGGCAGAAGATTCCTCGAAGTGTACTTAAATTGAGCTGCGACTCATCGAAAAATCACAAAAATACCACTAATAATGAAACGGCGGTTATCCGATTATGCCCTCTGCCAACGCAATTTCTGGTATTTCCAGAACTCACTGGGCAGTGACAAGATATCTTTCGAACAACAATTCCTGCTGAGTTTTATTGAACAGCGAGAAGTCTTCGCGACAAGAGCTTTGCGACAGCGACAAATACACTTTAGTCGATTCAGTGTAGTTCCAAATATTAAACAAAAACAACATTAGCGGTAAAATCAGTGAATCTCTACATTTTCTGCGACGAAACTCCGAGAGGTAAGTTGCAAATATTCTGGGTATTCAAAACTGTTGCAATTTAAACAGAAATTGTCAGCGATCCTAAATTTTTCCTGGGTAATTTTCAATTTTTGTCGCATTTTACGGAACCTTAATAATGTAAAATTGAATTTTGTATTGCTTACTTACTAACAATATAAATGAGGTTGGAAGAACTACCAATATAAGCTACTTCGGCCAGCCCAATCTTATATACCCTTGAAGATCATTTCATCAACAAAGATACAATTTTTGTCCTATTAATTTCCATTTAATATATGATATAATCATGCCATTTTTTTTTTTAATTTTATTCGAAATTCAAAAAAATATTAAAAAACAAGAGAGAACGCTATAGTCGGGTTCGTGTCCCGACTATCTAATACCCGTCACTCAGCTAAAGGGAGTGCAAACGCTGTACTCGGGTTGGTGTCCCGACTAATAATCGTAACTCAGCTAAAGGGAGTGCGAGGGAGATAGATATAGAAATTTTGATTGCGTATAACTTTTTAATGAATGGTCCGATTTGAAAAATATCTTCTACATTTCGATAGGTATAAATATGCACAACAAAATTGCATTTATACTTCTCGGAAATCTTTAAAGGTGTGGGCGCCAGACACATTTTAAAATCGTTAGTGGGCGATTGTGGGCGTTAGAGGGCACTCGGCTGAAATAAACTTGCGCTGCGTAGGAAGCCCAAGAATATGCGTGGAAAATCTCAACCTTCTAGCTTTTGTAGTTTCCGAGATCTCAGCGTTCATACGGACAGACAGACAGACAGACAGACGGACAGACGGACATGGCTAGATCGACTCGGCTGGTGATCCTGATCAAGAATATATATACTTTATGGGGTCGGAAACGCTTCCTTCTACCTGTTACATACTTTTGCACGAATACAATATACCATTTTACTCTACGAGTAACGGATATAAATAGTATTCCCAAAAGTAGAAGGAAATTTTTCAAAAAACACCAAACTAGAATTTTTTGTACGGTTTTTTTTCGATCCCTCCTATGGGAGCTATAAGATATAGTTGTCTGATCCGGTCGGTTCCGACATATATACTACCTGCAATAGAAAGAAGACTTTTGGGAAAGTTTGATAGCTTTAAAACTGAGACTAGTTTGCGTAGAAACGGACAGACGGACATGGTTAAATCGACTCGTCTAGTCATGGTGATCAAGAATATATATACTTTATGGGGTCGGAAACGTTTCCTTCACTGCGTTGCAAACTTCTGACTGAAATCATTATACTCTCAGCAAGGGTATAATAAACATTATTTTCAGTGATATTTTAGTTTCAAAGAAAGTATTATTTATGTGAAATTTGAAACATTTATGGAACTGCTGACCAACAGCTAAACTAAAATCATCAACTTAATAGTTCATAAATTTAAGAACCAAGTTCAAGTAGGTTCGACTTAAAATGGCGAATGATTCCTATCAATCGCGGCAAGTTTTGAATTCGAACTATTTTTAATTGGTTACTCATTTATCATATCATCATCAATCATATTAAGATTATACTTATCCGAAATTTGGTTGTGGTTGGTCATCCTTAACTGTGTCATGTATTTTATTTGAATCATATATCAATATATATATATATATAGTATAGTATATATATATATATATAATGTGGTTTGTGGCTGGTGAATCTGGTGACCTTTTTGCATTTTGCAAATTTGATTTCTGGTCGACATATCCTTTTAACTAAAAGACTTGATTTGCTTTTCGGGGCGAGTCCATTAATAAAAGAGTACATTTCTTTTACATTTATGCAGTTGGAGCACCGTAAGAATTACAAAGACGAAACCGAGGAACGCTTCCGCCTCAAGATCTTCATCGAGAACAAGCACGAGATCGCTATGGAACCAATACGAAATTAAGATAAGAGGTAGTGATATATAATTGAAGTTCCTTTTTAAGATGTGAAGGCTGCAGCTTCAGCTCTGGATTAGACCAGTGGATAGCTGGATTGGCTGGCAATGCCGCACTGGTTATTCCCGTTGCGCAGCATCCTGATGTACCCCTTTTCGCCCCAGGATGAGCCGCACGATATTTAATTTGTGTTTTCCTTTCAAAACATCGATATTGTCAAAATATCGAAAATATCGATAATTTTCAAGCTCTAATACATATACTCATCTGTTGATGATTGTAGAAAAATAAATAAAATATATAATTATAAACCTGCAGAGTGTTTTATAATTTCGGTCAGAAGTTTGTTTTTGAAAGTGGACTCCACATGGCCGAGAAATTGGCTCTTAGCTGAGCTAAAAGCTGAGCTAGTGGTGTCTCTGTAGATTCTTACTCATGGTTTTCTGATCAAAAATTATTATACCCGTTACTCGTAGAGTAAAGGGAAAAGGAAGAAATTGAAAAATGGTTGCGACTTTAATTTTAAATTTAAAATATATAATTACAGTGGAAGTCAGGTATATTCGAGTAAGCCAATAAAAAATACCGAAGCAGTTTGGAAAAATCCCTAGCGCCAACTAAGTTTTTTGCTACGCACCCCTGGAACCGCTTTGGCATTTGTCTCGATCTGGCAACCCCACACTGGATGACAAACAGTTCTGTTCGATTTGCTAAATAAACTTGTAAATTCATATATTAGTTAGCAATGGTAAGTAGCTGGGCCAGCCGACCGGTGTTGGCCGGAAAAGGTCCACCAGACCCAAGGCCATGGATGGCCAATGATCGCGCTGGTAACCACATTCCTCGTTCTTCCACAGGCGCGCCGCTATGATTCCCGCACCACGATCTTCTCGCCGGAGGGCCGCTTGTACCAGGTGGAGTACGCCATGGAGGCCATCTCGCACGCCGGCACCTGCCTGGGCATCCTGGCCGAGGACGGCATCCTCCTGGCCGCCGAGTGCCGCAGCACAAACAAACTGCTGGACAGCGCCATTCCCTCGGAGAAGATCTACCGCCTGAACGAGTGAGTTGCGACTGGGATTTGGGTTCCGTACGACTAGGGAGGTTGAAGGGCTCACATAGCCACCATATCCCTTGTTGTAGAGGGGCTGTCAAAAAGTAACCAAAAGGTTACTCTAGCGAAAGGGTGGCCGGTATTTAAGTTTCTTATATGTTTCAAGGAGCAGCTCTACGAATGAATCCACCACTGACCGAATCTCCCCTCTTTTATCCCCCAGCAACATGGTCTGCTCCGTGGCAGGCATCACCTCCGATGCCAACGTGCTGACCGCCGAGCTGCGGCTGATTGCCCAGCGCTACCAGTTCAGCTACGGCGAGGTGATTCCCTGCGAGCAGCTCGTTTCGCACCTGTGCGACATCAAACAGGCCTACACCCAGTACGGCGGCAAGCGGCCCTTTGGCGTTTCACTGCTCTACATGGGATGGGACAACAAGTACGGCTACCAGCTGTACCAGTCCGATCCCAGTGGCAACTACGGCGGCTGGAAGGCCACCTGCATCGGGAACAACTTCGGGGCGGCGATCTCCATGCTGAAACAGGAGCTGGCGGACAAGGAGAACGTGAAGCTGACGCTGGAGGACGCCAAGGATCTGGCGGTCAAGGTGCTCAGCATGACCCTGGACACCACCAAGCTTACGCCCGAGAAGGTCGAGATGGCCACGCTGCAGCGTGTGGACAACAAGACCGTCTACAGTGTCCTGGAGAAGCCCGATGTCGAGAAGCTGATCGAGAAGTACAACAAGGTGCAGGCGGAGGCCGAGGCTGCCAAGAAGGAGAAGCAAGCGAAGCAGCCGGCCAAGTAATCCCAAGGATGCAGATGCAGCATAGATATTGATTAAGGGTATATCCTGATTTTGTAACCGAAGTTCTGGAGAGAGTGTGAAATAAAATTTCAAAAGAAAAACCCCCAATCATTCTGTCATTAGGGATGGGCGATTAATCGATAACTCGGCTCTTGCCATTCGCCGCGAAGACGGGCTAAAAAAGCCCGTAATCTAGCAGTCACTAAAAAAATACCGTAAAAACATTTTAGGAAAAATTCCGTCGCTTTTATTTGCTGTTGCTACTAAAAAACTCAATTATACTAGCTAAACTAACGGCTAATCGGTTTCTACGAAGGGCTTTACGCGTAATTAGAGAGTGCGCGCAGAACGCGTGGCGAAAACTGATTGGAAAACAGTTTTTCATACGCAGCAAACGGGCAATGAGCGCGCGTGTGTGAGTGTGTGTGTGTGTGTGCCACAACTTTCTGTGGCAAGCAGCTAAATACATTTTAATAAAAAAACCCGCACACGTGTGTGTGTGCGAGTGAGATTCTGTGCGCGTGTGAGTGTGTTAATGTGTGTGTGAGAGAGTGAAACGTATAAATAAAATTCAGCCAAATGCAGAAGCCAACAACAAAATGGATAACAAAACACAGTTGGATTTTAAATTACTGGTAATTAAATAATGTTTACCATTACTCCCCCACCAATACCCCCAGCCCCTTTCCCATTTCATTCCAATATCAAGTACACACACACGCCAGCTGCTGTGCGTGTGTGTGCGTGCAGTCTACCCCAGTCGGAAGTTTTGGAGTGGTCGGCGTTTCGGAATGCTTCCGGAACGCATCTTTGTCCACAGAAAAAATGCGATACAATGTTGGACAGCATCCAGAATGCATGCTAGATGCAACCCAAGTCATCACTCCCCTATAGCTTTTTTAGAAGGCAAAACGGGAGCGATCCGTGCAATCGTAGCTTCTCTTACGTCGCAGCCGAACCCTTGCCGAAACCCGAACGCTTGCCGATCGTTCGTTTTTCTTTTTCAATCGGTGCAATTATAGCTTCCATCGGAATGCATCCGGAATGCATCCATTGGCCTGGAAAATATGAAATGATAATCTTAAACGGTGGTCTTGAAAAACAAATGAAAAGAACAAAAGAACGCGCGCGGTTTTTTCGTTTCTTATGCATTTCTTTTCACTTGCTTTTTGGAATCTGACCAGTTAAGTGTAATTGATTTTTCGGGTAAAACATTTTAATCGTTTTATTTGTTTATAGTTCTTTAAAAACAAACATTTGTGCTTTTCTGTGCCAAGTAAGTATAGTGCGGTGATAAGTGGAAATAAAAAATAAAAAATAAGAATTGTTCACAACATTATACTAACTATTTATTGTTTTTATTTTTTGCATGACCTCATGTACGCATTTTTGACAACGGAAGAACAAAAACATCAAAAACTGTAAGTATTAAATTTAATTGTAGTTTTTGTGTAAGAAAAGTGCCGTTTTGTTTTTCATTTCTTGATTTCATGTGTTCCATATTTGTTTTCGTCTCTGTTAAGGTGGACCTAAGTCTTAACATTTGTGGAATTGAGGAAATAACCTCCACATTTGCTGCGTTGAACGCAGTAATGTACGGTAAGTGTTAAACATTATTGATGTTAATTTTGCAATTTCGTCTAACAACATTTTAAAACGCTATATTTTGCAGAATCTCAAAAGAGGGAAGGCTATAGACATGAAGATTTCGTAAAAGATATTCGATCCGCCTTTACCCGACAAAAAAACCGGGTCTATAAGGACGCTAGCAAAAGAAAAGCGACGACGAGTAAAGACAAAGGACCGGACAAGGACAACGATTTGGACAACGATATTAAGGATGATGGCGAAGAAGTAGGTTTATTTTAATTTTAATATGTTTGAAAAGAAATAAAAATTAATTAATAAATAGTGAAATAAATAAAAAACGTATTTTTAAATCGAGTAGAAATAATTTTTTTCAGAAGCGCTCTAAAAGATGCGTTCCAGAAGGCAACCAAAAGCACTCTTAAAGATGCGTTCCAGAACGCATTTTTTGAACGCAACCAGAAGCACTCTAAAAGATGCGATCCAGAACGCATCATTTGGAACGCATTCAGAAACATTCCAAAAAATGCGTTCTGGATCGCATCTTTTGGAAGGGAAAAGTGGAAACCAATCCCGAACGTTTCCGAAGTTTCCAGCCAAGCTCGATGCGTGAAAAGGGAGCGCTCCAGGAGGGCTCCAGGAGCGATGAATCGGATTGCACCCTTTTTGTCCCGCTTTGCTGTAAAAAGGAAGTGAGAAGTGCATCGATTCGGCATGCATGCATCGGTGCTTCGGATGCTATCCATCATCCCTTCTGGATGCGTTCCACTTCCGACTGGGACATTCCGTGTGACTGCGACTGTCTAATTGAGAGCAGCAAAACAACGTGTAATGCGTAGGAAAGGAAGAGAGCGGCGCTCTCTTCGAGAGCGAGATAACAGTGTGCACTGGGTCGTATTTGTTGTTGTTGTTGATGTGATTATTGTTGCTGTAATGTGAAAAGGTCGTTGCGATTAAAATTAAACCGAATTTGGTTTTTTTTTTTTGCTTTGGCCACTCGAATCGCGCTCTGCCCTCCAATTGGAAGTGCGAAGCACCTGAAGTAAACAAAGAGACGCAGCTAATGAGTTTGAGCGGGAATTCGCGGCCTACAAATTATATTTTGTAAATCGAATGCAGTAGGGTATTATTTCGGCGAGTGTAGCTGGCAGCACAAGAAGGGTGGTTCTCAAAAATTCCCTCTATTTCTGTTTGCTTTATTATTTTAAAAGCTCCGTTGATTTAGAGCCCCCCACTATCGCTTCTTGCACAATTTCCACCCACTTACAATAACACACACACACACAGGCACAGGGGTACTGTGTCTGTGTGAACTTCCGCCGAGTCTTTTGCTCCATCCCGCCCCCTCCTCCTCCTTCGCCCACTCCCACTATCCCTATTCAAAGACCCATACCACTCCCATTTCCATTTACCTCCCCCTCCCCCGCCCCCGCCGTCCATTCCGCCCTCTCTTTCTCCCCCTTTCTTTCCCCCTTTCGTTGAGTGCCACATAATGTTATTTTTGTTTTTTTCTATTTGCCTCTAAAATGAATTGTAGTCCCCCGTCCCCGTCCCCGCCCCACCTCTCCCATTCTGCTTTGCTACTCCCCACATTTCGACCCATTTCATCACTGCTATTATTCACTTTTGTTTTGTTTTCCTTCGTTATTTTCGAGAAAATATTTATTTTTATTTTATTAGTTTATAACAACATTTACATTTACTTTGGCCACACAAGCAAAACACATTTACATAAATACTAATACTACGAATACTATAAAATCCAAAAGTTTGATTGTATTTCTCGCTCTCCCCACCGCTTTCTATGTGTGTGTGTGTTGTTGTTTGTGGGGCGAAGTGAAAAGGATGGAGAGAGGGGGTGGCAGCGGGTGGTGGGGGGAGTGAATGGGGAGTTCTCTTTTCCTCTTGCATGCATATAAATTCGAGGCATTTCTCATGCAGGCGCGAGCGAGACGGCGAATCGAGTACGAATGTACGAAGCAAAGCACAAGTGGAAGAAGAAGAATTGTAAACAGCACTGCACAGTGGAGCAAGTTTAAGATTGTAATTAAGAAAAAGAAGAAAGTGGTCAATAGGATTCAAGTTTAACACTCAAACTGGAAAAATAGCTCCAACTACATAACATTCCATTCCAAACTGTAAACACTCTTTGTGCTATTTTAATTAATTCCGTTGTGCAGTAATACAATTAAAGCTCTTAATTGAGTTTACGACATGGATTGAGTGCCTTTTGTTTTCCCATCCCTTCCACTTGGTTGCGAATTGATTGCAGTGTGTTTTGCTGTGCCAATTTCATTAATAAAACTCTGAAAAAACAAAATGAGAAGAGAGAGGGCGATGTAAATGCTATTTTTATTTGATTAGTACAACTATTTGGATGTACGTGTGTGTGAGTTCCACTTTGAGAGCTTCGATGTGTGTGCGGGTGCGAGGGAGAGGGCAAGCACTAAATGTATAACATAAATTTTGCTAAAAATGCAGCCAACGTCATCCCCCCACCCACCCATCCACTCCCCACCTCTAACGGTTCGACCATCCGAACACTACATATGTATATGTAGGTGTGTGTGGACGTGCTCATGTGTACATAAGTATTTTGAAGATAGCTCTTTGGGTCTTTATGTGAGAAATGAACATGTACATAACAATTGCAAACGAACTAAATATTTCTGTGCAGCAACTAAGGCGGAATAAATCGAGGCGGAATATATACTCATTTGTCGAATAGCCCACACCCTGCATACAAGAAGGGATACCCCAAACGAAAAAACACAACTAATTCAATTCCATTTTAGAAAAAATATCTACAACTTGGGTATTTTTAGTTCTCATAAACACACAGATGCGAGCATAAGCGCACACCAACTAACATCGACCAACGATCGTTTAAATCGAAATCTTTTGTCAAGAATTACCGTTTTGTTTCCATTTCAAGTTGATTGATTAAAAGCAGTTTGACCAAGAGAAAGTAACGCTTGTAATACACGGCTATGATCGCTTTAAAGACGTCTTAGCCCCTTAAACCATTAAAAATTAATTGCTTCCATTTTATTAACTTTAACCCACTTAATAGCAGGTCATTATTCCTCTACATGGGTAAACAAATATATATTTTTTCCGTTATAAAACTATTTCTTGCATTTCTTAAACAAAAAACTCGTGTACTTAAGTTCTGTAATAACAATTGTCAGCAAATATCTTTTATCTTGCAAAAACAAGTTGGGAAAATCTGTCAAAAATGTTTGTGTAACAACTATTTGATATACGATATGACACAAAAATAATACAAGAAGGAAAGTTACGGTTGGCAAGTCGAAGTGTGCATGCCCTTTCGAGCATTTAAAATATATTAAAACAAGAGAGAACGCTATAGTCGGGTGCCCCGACTATCAGATACCCGTTACTCAGCTAAGGGAGTGCGAGGGAGATAGATATATAAAATCTTTGATCGGGCATAATTTTTAAACGAATGGTCCGATTTGAAAAATTTCTTCTACATTTCGATAGGTATTGAGAGTCACAATAAAACTGCATTTTTAGTTTTCCAAAATCTTTAATGGTGTGGCCGCCAGACACCTTTAAAAAAATGGTGTAGGGCGATTGAGGGCGTTAGAGGGGGCGTGGCACCATTTTGAAATAAACTTGCGCTGCGTAGGAACTCCAAGAATATGCATGCAAAATGCCAATCCTCTAGCTTTTATAGTTTCCGAGATCTCAGCGTTCATACGGACGGACAGACGGACAGACGGACATGGCTAGTTCGACTCGGCTAGTGATCCTGATCAAGAATATATATACTTTATAGGGTCGGAAAAGCTTCCTTCTCTCTGTTACATACTTTTGCACGAATACAATATACCCTTTTACTCTACGAGTAACGGGTATAAAAAGGGTACTTCTATTTTCCTAGAATTTAAATGTAAATATATCGTAAAAGCGCACTTTTTATTTAAATCCTGTATAAATAAATATAATTTATATTATTTTTTCACCTATTATTATTAATCGGTAAAAGAAAGTTTTTCTAAATATCTGACATCCCTTCTAAACATAAATCTGTGAAAAGATAGGGTATTCGAAGGTGTTTAGAGCGTTTCAGGGTTGCGACGTCGTTTACTTTTAGTGCCCCCTTCGCCTCCTCGCCCTCCCCCTATCGCCACCCACCTTTCCTCCTTCGGCTCCTCTCCATTGTTTGCCTCTCCCTCTCGCACAGTGGGTGGATGGGCGCGAGAGAAGAGCGGGTAGAGAGCAGCAGCCCCACACACAAACGCCGCGCATACATACATACATAATAGCAACATTGTGGAATGGGGAAAAGTAGCAACCCTGCCCCACCCTCTCTCCCACCCACCACATTCCGTACTTTTTTTTTTTTTTTTTTTTTCTCCGTGGAAATGGGCGGCTTGAGGCGGAAGTTGGTAATTTATTTTCCACTAGCGCAATAATTTAGGCACAGTGGGCTCAAAACGAAAAATCAAATAGGGCAACCCAAGTAGGATTTTAAACCACAATGAAACAAAGAACTGGAACCTAATTGGACGTAATACCTTGTAGAATAATTTTTTTTTGAACGGAATTAGTTTGTTTTGAAGATATTGAAGGTACTAGCATTGCTAGTCTAGCATATTAAAGCTTGAAACTTATCTGATAGTCTGATCTATCTTTGTAGAGTTACCCTTGGGTTTCTTTTTAATATAACTGTAGGTAACCACTAGGTATTTATTATCTAGCTATTAAATATCAACTTTGTTTAAATTACCGATTATATTTTATATTCACAAATAATATTACAGTGGGTAATTGAAAGTTATAAAAAAAAGTGATTTTAATAAGTACTTAAGGATTTATAAAATTAATATATAGTTTTTAAATCTTCTAACTTCTAAAGTAAAAAGACACTAGCTAAGCTAGTTACTTGAGTTACATTTTGTTATCCATAAGATCTACAAAAAATATTAAACAATTTTTGGAACATTATTTAACCCTACTGAAATATTAAAAATAATTTCTAATGATTCCTTTAACTGTTTTCCAGGTGGATCAATCACTAAATCTACTGGACAGCCTCAACACGGCATTGCGGTGCGATGCTATTCAATTCTTGCTGCAGACGCTTAAGTGCAAGTACCCGGAGGCCTGCGACCAAGTCGTCAGGAATCTGTTCAGTCACGTAGCTGCAGCCAATGATAATGGTAGTGGGGCAGGAGGAGGCGGAGGAAGGGCGCAGCAGCACGAGCTAGCGAGGACGAAGCAGCTCCAGCTGCTGCTGACCGCCAAGAAGGAGAAGAAGGAGCCTGGAACCGGCTGCGAGGCGGAGATCAAGCGCGAGAACGACGAGGAGGAGTCGGGATCGACGGATCTCAACCAGAACTTCGAGAAGATCCTCTGCAAGGAGGAGTTCCTGTGCCTCGAGGAGGAGGAGGAGGACTTTCTCGACGATGCGGACACGCAGAACTCGTCTTCCCTGCAGTTCCATGCCGCTGGCAACAATGTGGACGCCCTGGCGGCCATGGGCTCCATGGGCGATCCACTGGACCTGATCCAGACCGGCGTTTCGCTGCTGGTAAAGCGAAAGTATGCGGCCACCTTCGAGGACGAGGAGCAGCAGTTGTGTGAGGACGAGGAGGCCAACAGCAACTGTAGCAGCGATGGGAAGCTGGTCAAGCGGAAGCGCACCAACAACATGCACCTGACGACCGTGACGACGAGTGTGCGGCGGAAAGAGGAGCACAGCCGTCTGGGCGAGGGTTATGTCTTCCACGAGGACAGCCAGTACACGATGCGGTATCACCACAGCACCGGCGAGTTCAGCGAGCGGGCCTTCAAGGCCCAGTTCCGGGCTCTGCTCCGCCTGGCGCTCAGCCAGCACCACAAGCCCTTTCTCCGGCAGTTCTACGAGAACTTCGTGGTGACCGGACGCCTGCTGGGCACCACGCCCTCGGCGCGGGTCCTCAAGGAGCTGCGCGAACAGCGGCTGGAGGAGTGGCGACGTCAGCGGGAGCGCCGTCAACAGGTCATTCTGATGAAGCAGAACGAGCTGCAGCGGAATGAGGAGATTCAGCAGCAGCGGCAGCGACAGAATCAGGAGGAGATCCAGCGACAGCAGCAACTGGAGGAGATTCAGAGGCAGCAGCACATGGAGGAGATTCAGCGGCAGCAGCAGCAACTGCCGGCCATCTCGTTTGGTGACTCCGAACTGGAGTCGGAAACGGAATCGCAGCTGTCGTCGGCTGCCCAAGAGATTATGAAGTTCGAGGAGTTCATTGACGAGGGTGTAGGCGCTGGTCGTCTGATCGATGGTCTGGAGATGGAGCCCGAGATCGATGATATGCTGGCTGGCGCCAGCAGTGCCTTGGGCAGTGTGAACAGCGCCAGTGGGCACAGCAGCAACAGCAGCAGCAGCGGAGGAAGTGGGAGCGGCGGTGGCGGCGGTAATGGGAATGGCATCAGCGGGGCGATGCTGGAGAACAATAGTCATCATTCGCATCACCTGTGAGTACAGTTATCCTTACCTTTATAGACACACTGAATAAACTCTCGCTTTTTCCCTACAGAAGTAGCAGCAGCAGCGCAAATCTTGTGATCAACGGCCTTACGTCAAGCAATAGCATCAGCAACAATAATAATAATAACAGTAGCAACCACAATGTCGGTCTACACCGCCCGCAAATGACGCTGCAGGCGCAGAATCAGTTGGGAGTTGGATCGATAAAGCCCACAGACCATTTGCAGACCATGTCGATGCCTATGGAGAGCAGCAGGGATCTTAAGACGACGGCCCACGGCAATGCCAATCCTGTCAATCTGCCTGGCAGCAGTTCTGGCCAGCTCGGGAACCAGATTCAGCTGCACCAACAGCAAAAGCAGCAGCACTACAACTCAAGCAATAATCCTCTGTCGATGATGGGTGGCATGATGCAGCAGCAGCAACAGCAACAGCATTTGAACATGCCGATTCAACAGCGACAGATGATGATAATGCCGGAGGAAATCTTGCAGCATGGATCCTTGATGGCCAATCGTCAAATGCCGGCACTGGCTGCCCTGTCCAATCTGGGCGATCCTCCTTCTGTCGGCGGCGTCGGCGGGCAGCTGAACTCCTCCCTGGAGCTGGACGACAATGACCTGTCGCCGGACGAGGATGACGATGACTTGGACCACGATATGGACGAAATGGACGCGGCCAAGCAGCAGCTAATCGATGGAGGCAGCAGCAGCAGCACCTCGCTGCAAGCGCCCCCATCGCAGCATGGAAGTGGCAGCGGAGGTAGCGGGGGTCAGACGCCCGGCAGCAAAAAGGACAAGCCCAGCTACAACTGTCTGCTCTGCCCCAAGTCGTATCGCAAGCGGAAGTCCCTGCTGGACCACTACAAGATGCATCCGGGCTTCTGCCACGACTGCGGTCAGCGCAACGGGAATACGCTGGAGGTAACTAGCTAGTTTAGGAAGCGTGAAAACTAGGCAGGATTATTGAGTTACAAGTTCGAAAGATAAATTATTTTAGAAACTAAAAAACTAGGCAGGGAGCGAAATTAAGAGCGAAATTTATTTTTGGTAAATCTCAAACTTGGTGTTTTAAAACTTTAGAGTTTTCTATATTCATATAGGCAATATAGAGCATTAGATATACGTAATTAATTATTCAGTAATATATAAAATACTAAAAATCTCCTTTACTAATTTCCAGGAAATCATCCACCACAACCGGACGATGCATGTAAAGGAGTTTCCGTTCGTGTGCGAGACGTGCGGGGAGTCGTACTCACGCAAACAGCAGTTCCACGCCCACGTGGAGTCGCACAACAAGAAGGAAATCAAAAGTGAGTCGCCGTGAATGTAAATTTCACCAAGTTCTCCGGCGGAGATCCTTGGATTCAGCATCAGTTTGAGCAAAAAACCTATAGAACAGTGAACTAACCTCCTTCCCTTTGCAGCATTTCCCTGCGGCGAGTGCGGCCTAAAGTTTCCGCAGAAGAAACTGCAGCAACATTTCGAGGAGACGGGCCACAAGGCCGACGGGGCCATTTGCGAGGTGTGCGGCGAGGAGTTTCAGTCGAAGAATGCCCTCTACCAGCACATCATACGCGTGCACAAGCGCGACAACTTTTTCGAGTGCCACATTTGCCATAACCGCTTCACGCTGAAGGCCAACCTGGAGCGGCACGTGCAGCTGCACACCGAGATCAAGCGGCCCTACGTGTGCGATCTGTGCGGCTCGTCCTACTTCACATATCCCGCGCTCAAGGAGCACTACAGCAACGCCCACGTGGACGTGTCCGAGTGCAAGTGCACGCTGTGCGGCAAGCGCTTCGGATCGGCCAAGTCGCTGCAGCGGCACCTGCCGTCCCACTCGGAGGAGAGGCCGCACTGCTGCAACTATTGCGATCAGGTGAGAGCCTTAAACGTGATTGTGGTGCATGTACCTAACCGAAAGAACCTACCAATCTGGTTGGCATATGGTTTAAGACTATCGACTATATTGAGAGTATAATTCCGATGTGAAATATATCGACAAAAATAACGAGCTCAATGTCGTATCGAAAATATCGTTAATTTCGATATATTAAAATTTTAAATATCGAAAAATATTACATTTAATATTGATTTTATCGAAATTGTATCGTTACGTTAAATTATCGCTTTGTCTATCGACCTTTCTATAAAATATCGATACGAAATCGATATTTTCTTTATTTTATCCCCGACATAATAACTTACCTTTAACTACCTTTTGCAGACCTTCAAGTGGAAAACGCACCTGGTGCGTCACAAGCAGACGATGCACGGCAACGAGCCGCCGCCTCCTAAGAAGGGAAAGCAGCGCTTTCCCAAAGCGAATGAAGAAGGTACGGAAGTAAATGATTTTCCATGGACTCTTAAACTAATTTAACCTTTTCTACACACCAGCAGAAATGGCTAGCTTACCAGATATGCCCGGTCCGCCGCCTGTGAAGGCCAGCAAAAAGGCAGTGACCAGCAAGGCGAAAGCGCAGGCAGCAGCCGCCGCAGCAGCAGCAGCATCCTCCCAGCAGCAACAACAGCAGCAGGCGAAGGGCCTTGCAGCCACGCCAACGCCTCCACCGCCTGTGTCCACCACTCCAGGTTGCCTGCAGCAGGATCAGTTCAATGCGGCCATGGTCAGCAGCAACAGTTCGCAATCCTCCACGGCGTCCACGTCGCAGCACTCGGTGTCGACGAGTGAATCTCAGCAGAATTCCATGTACAATCAGAGCTTTAATGCGGAGAAACAGCAGCAGCAGCCCCCGAACGCCTTGCACCAGCAACATCCAACACCGCCGCCGACACAGCAACAGCAGCAGCAACAACAGCAGCCGCCGCCGCCTCCGCAGTCACGAGTTGCACCCGGAGAATTGCATCTGCAGCGGATGAACAGTTTTGGGCAGGAGGGACAGTTCCATTTCGAGACCAATCCGGCAGCTGGAGCCTATCAGCAGCATCAGCTGATTAGCCAGTATCAGCAGCAGCAACAACAGCAGCCCCAGCAGCAACATCATCTCGCCCAGCAGCAGCAGCACATGAGGAGTCACACTCCTCAGAGTCCACATCCTCCGCATCCCTCGCAACTGCAACAACAACAGCAGCAGCAGCCGCACTTTAGCTCCCCACACCACATGCCGCCGATGCACCATCAACACCAGCTGATGATGCAGCAGCAACATCGGCACAACCAGCGCTCCCCGCTGCACCATCATCCTGCAGCCCAGCAATTGCAACAGCAGCACCAGCAACCGTCGCATTCGCCACAGCATGCGAGACTGCAGTCGCCACAACCTGCTCCCGTACAACAGCAACAGCAGCAGCAACAACAGCAATTCTTGCAGCAACAGGCCACCGACTCGTGGGGCAACATGAACTTTGGCAATCCTCCCAACAACCAGCAGGTTGAGCTCAAAGATAACAAATTCTATATTGTGGAATCGGCCGAGTTCCTAGGGCTTCCAATGAATGTGCCGCCTTCGCCGCAACAACAACAACAGCAGCAGCAACAACAGGCTGTGAGCAAACCCCAGCAGCAGCAGCAACAACACCCACAGCCGCAGCAAGCGGATCCAACACTCGCTGGGGATCTGATGGGCTTCCAGCACATGTGGCCGGCGCCCGGGTTTAGCCAATCTCCCCAGCAGCAGCAGCAACCTCAACAACAGCAACAACAGGCAGCACAGCAGCAACAGGCCCAGGGTCAGGCGAATTCCAGTGATCCCCACAACTACAACAACATCGGCAGCATACTCACGAATCTCATTGACACAAATCCCGCGCCAATGGAGTACAATTTCGACTTGATGCAGCAGCAACAACAGACGCCATCAGCACAGCAGCAGCAGCAACAGCAGGCGGCGCAGCAGCAACATCACAGTGTTGCAGGAGGCTATGCGAGCAGCTTGATGCGCAGCGGAGGCGGAAGCGTTTACGGAGGAGCCTATGACCACCAGCACTTGAGCGAGCAGCTGGTCAGCGAGCAGCAGAAGCAGAACAGCTTTCAGCCCTACCACCCTCATGGCCTGCAGGCGCAGCAGCAGCAGCCATTGCATCCGCATCTGTTGCCCCCGCCAGCGCCGCACAGCAATGTCTACGATCGCACGGGAGTTGGAGTCGGCGTGGGTGTAGGCGTGGGTGTAGGCGTGGGTGTGGGCTATCCCATGCTGGGTGACGATACGAAGGGCGTGCTGCCGCCCATGATGGGCGGCATGATGCAGCAAATGCCGCCGCACGGGCAGCAACCGGATCTAATCTACTACCCAGTGAAGAACGATTGACAGTCGAAGCACCAGCAGCAGCAGCAGCCGAATCACCATCACCACCATCGCTGGTGGACGGAGCCAGCCAAGAGAGGCGATGTTTTTCATTGAATTGAAAGAACGGAAAACAGGAAAACCGAAAACGGAATACGGAACAAGTTCGCTTAGATTGTAAGAGTGTAGATGGGGGAAAAGGGGTGGATGTGTGGACAGCGAGGAGTTGTAGATAAGGGCAATCCACATATTTTTTTGAAATTAAGAGCAATAACATAAAGATTAGAGCGGAAAGAGCTCAGAATTTCTAATCCGACCGGCGCTATGATACGTGTATAAAAAAAAGTAATCATTTACAGAAATACATCAGATAAACAGAAGCATGTATACATAAATAAATTCAGACATATACATAGTAGCACCTAAGCAAAGCAAGAGCAAGAATTAAATTAAAACCTATAAATAATAATAAATATATATATAAATTATATGAAACATATATATTAGGCTAAGCAACTACAATAATGGCAGACCACAAGCAACTTTCGAACAAATTTTATGCTTATTTAACATTTACCATACGAGTTATAAATGCAACACAACACAACACAAATAAGTGCGTTGATGTTTAATCAAAACAATCCAACATTTATTCATATGCATACGATAACTATGTAAACCGCGAGAGACGACGACCCCATATTGTAGATGATTGATTTGAGCTTGAGGTCGGGTCGTGCATCACAAAACAAAACAACCGAAAACAAAAGTACACGACGCTTTGAGCCCGGGCCAAGCGCCACACAAAGTTGTAACCATATCATGAGGCCTCTTCCCCGTATAATTAATTGTATTTTCGATAGTGCTTGTTATTTTCTATTTAGTTAACGAATTGATTATACTTATAAAGCCTTTCTGCTGATTACCGCCAGCCACACTTTTGTTAGATTAGTGCCTAAGTCTAGTTGATATCCCAATGTATACCCCCGACATTTTGTGGCTTTTTACACCCAACCAACCAAACCTTGTATAGCTACTCTATAGCATTTCCGATTTTTTTCAAGCTCCCCTACTCTACTCCCAATTTGTATTCAATATTTTTTCAATGAATTTCCTTAAATTCAAGACACACAGGCCCCCAAAAAACATTTAAGTTAATCACAGCGTTGTTCTTGTTTTACACATTATTCAAATTCAGCAACATAAGAATTTTAAATTTAAGTGAAAGTTTAAAACGTTAAATGTGTAAGCATACTTTTATGAACAAACAACAAAAGCAAAAGCGAAAAAAAAATGAAACCAACAACAAACTTCACTAAAATTAGGTTTGTATTCTGGATACAAAAAAAGAAGCAAAATGGCAATTAAAAAGAAAGAACACAATATAAATAAAATTTGTATATTTAATAAAAATAGCAAAATAAAAATAAACTTCTTTTAAAAAATTAACAAAGCCATCTTTGTCCTGCCCATATTCCAGTTTATTCAACAAATAAAGCCTATAACATTTGATTAGTTAACACCGCCCATCAGATTGACCACCCGATTCTTGTATCGCTTGGAAATATCCTTCTCGATGTGCGACTGCAGAGTGCGAGTCTGGGCGATCAGTTCCTCCAGGACGGGATTCAGCTGCTGGCGCTGTTCCCGCAGCTCGATGGCTCGCTTCTTGAGCGCCTCCCGCGTGGACCGCAGCTTCTCCACGGCCTTGGTCATCTGCTGCAGCTTGGTGGCCAGCAGATTGGCATATTTCGGCGAGTGCTTCAGCTGGAAGAGATGCCGCGTCTGCTCGTCGGAGGTCTGCTGTATAATTTTCTCCACCGAGCCGAGGATCTTTCTGATGCTCTCCGCATCGTGGGTGGCAATGTTGTCCATCAGGGAGAACATGATGTCGCTCGAGGACTCCAGCTGCTTTAGTTCATAGAGGCGCAGGCGCAGGAAGGATTCTAGTTCGTAGATTTCGTCCAGGAAGCGATCGCGATAATTGGGCGAGTCTAGCAGGGTGTAGGCCTGATCACCTGGGAACAGAAGTGGCTTATTTAATTTAATTTAAAAGGAATTTAGTATATTTCTAGCTCTTACCCTTGGCGGTGCCGCCATCCATGCCTGTGCCTTCCACCACGATGCCGTATTCCTCGACGGGTATGTCAAAGTTGATCTCCACCGCGTCGGTGGGCGCACTTTCGATGCCCCAATCGATGTTTCCGCCATCGGTTTCCTGCAAGTCGCCACTGCCAAAGTCGCCGTAGTCGATAATCTCCGCCGAAACGGTGGAGGAGGTACCGCCATTGTCGTCCGCTCCAAAGTCAATCTCCAGTGGGGCATTATCATCCTTGCTGGCGATGCCCTCGCTGAGATTCAACCGAATCGGTGGCTCCTCGACGGCCAGCGGCGCTTCCTTGTGGATGTACTGATACACGGTGGTGTTGCCGAACTCCACCAGGTGGCTGAGGATGGGCAGCGCCTGCTTGTTGCCGCTCACCTCGGCGTACAGATCGATGCCCGGCTGGATCTTGGCAATGTCGATCAGGGATTTGGCATAGAGATCGGGCAGGCCGGCCAGAACCTCCACGAACTCCGAGTGCAGGTTGTCGCCCCGGACGCCCAGTTGCTCCAGCAGGGCGGCGTGCTCGGCCAGCAGCTGGCTCTCCGGCTTGTGCAGGTCGTGCGCCCGCTTCTGGCTCTCGTCTGTCTGCTGCTCCAACTTGGCCATTTGCTTGCGCACCCCGGGAATCTCGTAGTTAACGTTGCGCACGAAGATCTGCGCCGTTTCGGCCAGGTAGGTGGCGTTCTTCTCGTACAGGCGGCTCACCTCCTGCCAGTCCTTCATCCGCTGGCTGCCGTAGGTGCCGAAGACGCTCTTCGTGTCCTTTTCCGTCTGCTTCAGGATCTCGATGATCTCCTTCACATGGTAGTAGTTGATATCTGCAAGGGACATATCCGAATTAGTTGGTATAACCTTTGGTTAACTGGCAGTACCTACTTGTCCTGGCCAACAGCTTTATTAGCTGCTCATTGGAGGGCATGTCCTGCAAAGCGGAGCTGATCTTCTTGTGAATCTCTCGAACCTCAAGCTGCACATTTTTCGGAACAATTCTTCGACTAATCAGCCAATCCTGCAGCTTCAGCGTGTGTATGTCGATGGGGATCTCGGACTCCTGTGGGGTTAAAATAACATGGTGTTTTGTGGTTCATTCTCGCGGAATAAGGAACTTACATTCATTTTCAATCAATGTTTTTGTCCACGCAGGCTGTTTTGTTGTTGTTGTTTTTGTTGCTTCTGGCAGAGTTGCCAGACCGCACTTAATGTGGACTCAAACCTATGCATACTACTTTAGCATTTCAAGTTCCTGAAATAGAACTTGCACACTATCTGTACCCTCGGTTTTTTCGAATTTGAATATATTAAGTCCTATTGATTTTAAAAATGTAATGTTTTGACTCGTTTTCAAATTGTTTTTCGAAAAATGTCTAGAAATAAAAATGTTCAGGTTTAAAGCCAATCAATCCTAAACCTAATTTTCCTCAAAGAAAAATCAGGATTATACCGAAAACCCACCAAATCGTAGAGAACTGAGCTACTTTCAAATAATTCCTATTATATATATTTTGTTTTTAAACAAAGGTTAATCAAAAACTAAGCAATGGTTCCGCGGATCGACTCCCCAAGCGTTCCTGGGCCTAAGCTGAATAGTCATTGGCAATAGCTGCGGCATCTACATCGTCCCGGAACATCTGGGCAACTTGAGCGCTGGGCAGGACCTTTTGTGAGCTGCCCGTCTTGGTCTTGCGCCAGATATCCCACTCCACAGGATGCATTTTCTTCTTGTGCGAGTGCATGTTGGCGTTTGAGTTGAAGGTGCGGGGACAGAAGGGACATTTGTAGAGTGGTTCGCCAGTGTGCTGGGCCATGTGCTCCTAAAAAAGGAAATACACTTTGAGTAAACAAAGATAAGCGAGGTAAAAGGCTGCCGCCGATCCCACCTTAAGGCTGATGTCCTTCTTGAAGGTTTTGCCACACTGTTCGCAGGTGTAGATGACATTTGAGTGCGAGTAGCGCTTGTGGCCGATCAGCGCCCGGGAGTTCTTGCAGCTCTTGCCGCATTCCGTGCAAATGAACAGCTTGCCCTCGTCGTTGTGGCGCCTCAAATGCTGCTTGAGATTGTCCTCATCCTTCAGCCAGCTCTCGCAGTCGGGGCGCGGGCATTTGATCCTGGGCCCGCTCTCCTCGAAGTGCAGGCGAACGTGCTTCTCGAAGACGGCCTTGTCCTTGATCTTTTTGCCGCAGACATGGCAAATATTGGCGGCCTTGCGGTGCTGCATGCTGATGTGGACCTGCATGTGGTACTCGGTGGCGAAACTGTTTCGGAAGGAGGAAGAGGAAGGATTAGGCAGGCAGTTTAGTGGTAAAGGCGCTCTACATACGCATTGTGTTTGGGGCACTGGGGACAGATGAACTTGCGCTCGTTGACGGGCACATGGGAGCCCTTGTGCAGCTCGAGCAGATTGCGCCGGGAGAAGCGCTTGCCACAGTCCTCGCACTGGAAGTCGCACTCCTCGTCTGGCACATGGTGGACCAGCCAGTGGGCGCGCAGCACGCTCGAGTTGGCAAACACCTTGCCGCAGTCCTTGCATCTATTATATAAAGTAGTTTCTTATTAACATAACTCTAGTAAGACTCTGAAAGAGAGACACCCACTTGATGTATTCGGGATTCTCGTGTCTCCTCGCATGCTCCTGGATGAGACACCGCTTGTTGAGCTTGCGGCCGCAGCACTTGATGTAGGGCCGCTCCTCCGGATGCTTCTCCTTAAAGTGCTCGCGTATGCCGTCAAAGTCCTCGGCGAGGAATATGCACAGCTCGCAGCCCATGACTATGTAGCGCTTGATCAGCTCCTCGTCCTCCTTGCAGAACGGCGGCAGGCGCTCCATCTTGAATATCCTCTTGGGCGGCCCCCGTTTCGCGGCGATCTTGCCCTCCTTGTTGCTCTTCCTGCCCGGTCCTCGTTTCGTCTTGGCCGGCTTGACCACCACCTCCCGTTTGCGCTTGCGTCCACTGCGGGTCACAATCAAGTCGTCGGTGTCCTCGTCCTCTTCGTCCTCCTCGTAGTCCTCGTCGTGCTCATTGTTGGTGTCCTCGAAGGCAAAGTCCAAGTCGGGTGACTGGCGTTCCGTCTTGATGCCCACCTTGCTGTCTTCCGGGGACATGGGCTGGCCGAGATCGAGCTCGTCCAGGGGATTCACATTCAGCTGGGCGCTCACATCGTTGTCCACCGCCAGGACGTCGGCGGGCATGAGCACCTCCTCCGGCCAGGATGTGTTGACCATCTCCGGATCCTGCTTGAACTTGGAGGTGGTGGCATAGATCACCTGGGCCTCCTGTATGGACACGTAGAACTGGTGGAACTCGGACACCTGCGTCCAGCAGACGTTGCAGATGACCTTGGATATCTCGTCGTTGGGCAGAACCTGTGGATGTGGTGGTCAGTAGTAGTTGTCCCAGGCACAGGCGCAGGCAAAAAAGTGGGTGAGGGGCACCAGCTTACCTCGAACCAGAAATGCTGGCGCAGCACCTCCGCCACCTTGTTTTCCGCGGCGTCCATGTCGAAGATCTGCAGACACATCTGGGCGCCGCTCACGCCGCGCAAGCAGAGGCGGCAGATATCCATTTCGCATTTATTTGATAAACTATAATAAAAATAAAAAGTAGTAATTTACATAGCTCTGTCGATAACTCCCATCGCAACTATCGGATGGGCATTCTGTGCCAACGGCCACACCGCTGCGCCAACGGTCATACTATTGCAATTGGGTATTTGCAGAAAATAATGTGGTTGCGAGGGAAAAATGAGCAAACCCGTGAATAAAACCAAGGAAGTGGCTGCCTCTTCCGCCAGCCTGAAGGTAAAAGTGTCCTGTCTATCGGTGCTATGGAGTTACCCACTCACTCGGCTTTATTTCCAGCGGATTAGCGAGAAGAAGCTAGAGGCTTTCACAGTGGGCACCTTCTCCAAACGACAATTGTCCAAGAAGGAGATCGAGGACCAGAAGAAAAAGGAGGATGCAGCGGCAGCGGCACATGTAGGTGGACAAAATAAAACCCTACCCTGCAGATAACCCACACGGCTAACCTTTCCAGGCCTTCAAAGAGTTCGTGGAGACCTTCCAGGATGCGCCCACTCCCTCCTCCAAAGTTTGGGTCAAAGCCGGCACCTACGATGCCGGATCCCGGCGGGAGGACAAGTCGGAGAAGGGCAAGCTCTACAAGCCCGTGTCCAAGCTGCTGGACAAGAGCACCGCCGACAAGGCCGAGGAGTACGCCAAGACCCTGGCCTCGGATCTCAAGAAGGAGACGTCGGGTCCGCTGAAGAAGAAAAACCAGGAGAAGAAAAAGAGCAACTTGGAGCTGTTCAAAGAGGAGCTAAGACAGTGAGTTTGAGGTCAGCAATCCCCTTAGATATTACCCATTAACCCCCAAATACCCACAGAATCCAAGAGGAGCGCGAGGAGCGACACAAGTACAAGCACCTGGCCGTCTCGCATGCTCCGCCCGCCCAGCAACCGGCGGCAGCGGCCTCTGCTCCAGTGGCCAGCAGCAGTGCATCCACCACTTCGCAGGCTTCCAACAGCTCCAAGGATTCGGGCTCCTTCGACACGGGCGATCCAAATACCACCAATCTCTACCTGGGCAACCTGAACCCCAAGATATCGGAGCAGCAGCTCATGGAAATCTTCGGGCGCTACGGTCCGCTGGCCAGCATCAAGATCATGTGGCCCCGCTCCGAGGAGGAGAAGCAGAGGGGTCGCAACTGCGGCTTTGTGGCCTACATGAGCCGCAAGGATGCCGAGAGGGCTCTTAGGACTCTAAATGGACGCTATATTATGGGCTACGAGATGCGCCTGGGATGGGGTAATCTATAGCTCTTCTTCTAGAGATCTTGGTATATTATTCTTGTTTACCTTTTAGGAAAGACTGTGCCCATAATGAACACGCCCATCTTTGCGCCACAAGCCCTGCTGGAGATGACCCTTCCACCGCCTCCATCGGGATTGCCCTTCAACGCCCAACCGCCGCCAAGTGAGGCGGATGTTTTACCCAAGAAGAACTACAAGGAGTTCGACCAGGAAGAGGACAAGGAAAATATGGAGAGGGTTAGTAGCAAACAACCTTTTTTTGATCAGGAAAAATCCAAATGACCATATTTTATTTCATAGATACTGGCCAAATGCGTAGTTAAAGTTCATATACCCACAGAGAAGTATGAACAGCCCTAAAAACGTGCACTCTTCAAGAAACTTTCATAATTTTCCACTACTTTTAGGGCCGTTCTGAACGTTATTCATCGGATGATCGAGTTTGTTATACGCGAGGGTCCAATGTTTGAGGCTTTGATTATGATTCGCGAAATGGAGAATCCGCTGTTCTCGTTCCTCTTCGACAACGAAAGTCCTGCCCACATCTACTACCGATGGAAGCTCTTCTCCTTGCTGCAGGGCGACACGCCCAACGAATGGCGGGAGGACGAGTTCCGAATGTTCAAGAACGGGCCGGTCTGGAGGCCTCCCATCGCCAATTTCTACACTCAGGGCATGCCGGATGAGCTAGTTGTCGATCCTGATGCTCCTGTGGTGCACAAAGGAGCCTTGTCCAATGCGTAAGTTCCGCAAGGATCAATCTTTTGGGATTATAATTGATTTTGATAACTTTCCCCAGGCAACGCGATCGTCTGGAGGATCTGATCAGGCAACTGACCCCAGAGCGCTCGCGCATTGGCGATGCCATGATTTTCTGCATTGAGCATGCAGATGCTGCCGATGAGATTTGCGAGTGCATTGCCGAGTCGCTATCCAACTTGAATACGCTGGCCTCCAAAAAGATAGCTCGACTTTATCTGATCTCAGATATACTGCACAATTGCACGGTTAAAGTGGCCAATGCTTCTTTCTTCCGCAAGTCGTAAGTATAAGTTATTTTAGAGCTTCATCATGTATTCACCTTTGTTATCCAGGGTGGAAAAGCAACTGGTGGATATCTTTGAGAATCTCCATAATTACTACCAGAACATTGAGAGCCGATTGAAAGCGGAGGGCTTTAAATCCAGAGTCTGCAATGTGATTCGCACGTGGGAGGAATGGACCATCTATCCCAAAGAGTTTATGGCGCAGCTGACGGCCAAGTTCCTCGGGAAACCAGTTAGTTTGTTAATTTTATTATTTAATGTTAATGTAATGTACAAAAATCGTGTCTTTAGTACGTCATGCCGGTGAGTTCTTCGCCTCAAGCCGAGGAAACGCGTTCGGATGAGGCTCTGGACGAAGATATCGACGGTGCACCGCTCTCCGGCGAGGAAAAGGACGATGAAGATCTGGACGGAGTGCCATTAGATGGAGCTGCTTTGCTCAAGAGCGCCTTGAAGCGGGCCATACCCGACGCTGATGCCGCCACACCGAAGCGCGAAACACCCAGAAGAGACGAATACCTCGATGAAATCGATGGCATACCTTGTGAGACTCTAATTATCACTCAAACCTACTTTGTAATACAAGATCATCCTAAATTCCAGTTGATGAGGACCTCGATGGCATTCCACTGGAGAAGGAAACCAAACCCACGGCCAAGATGCCTGGGTTTATACCCTCAAAGTGGGAGACAGTTGACCCCCAGCAAGTAGAAGCGCAGGCGATTACTACCAGCAAGTGGGACACTCTCGATCCACCGGATCCTCCCAAGTTCTTTAGCTCGGACGATGATAGCGACGATGATGACAACTCGCAGAAATTCAGCGACGAGAAGCGACAAAAGTTGAGGGACATTGAACTGAAAGCTATACAGTATCAGGACGAACTGGAGTCGGGGAAGAGGCGTCTAGAACCAGGGTGGACTGTGTCCGAGCAAGTCGAATACTTCCGCAAGCGATTGCTTAAGGTAAGGCTTTATTACAAACGATTAACCCCTAATAACAATTCGATTCCCTTAGGACTCGAGATCTGAATCTACGGTGGACTCTCCGCTGAGCTACTTGCACACAAAATCCAAGGGTCCCAAGGTCAGTGAGAGTCCAGCCCAGTTCGGCGGCAGTTTGGGTAAACGATCGCACTCGCCGTACTCCGCTGGGGAAACGAAACGCCGCGACTATTCGCCGGAGACCTCGCGCTCCTCCAAGTCATCCAAACGCAACCGATCGCGCAGCCCCTCCGGGTCACCCAAGCGCTACGCAGAGCGATCTTCCCGCAGTTCCCGCTACGAGAGTCCGGCTGCAAGTTCGTCCCGGTCACGCAGCTCGCCCACCTCGTTCTCCTCGCGATCAGGCCGCCGGGAGGAGCCACCATCTCCTTCGCGACACCGCAGCGACAAGCACAAGCACAAGCATAGGCACTAGAAGTTGTGCGCTCTTTGGACGATTCGCATTTAATTAAACATTGATCTACATAAAAACACACTCGTCGTTTGCTTTAAATACACAGTATATTATATATTTTAAATCTAAATTGTTTGTTAGGATGTGGAACACACGCACAACACACACGCGGCGGCGGGAAGTCGACTCCGATTCCGCTCTGCGAATTTGTCTAAAAACATGAATCTAAGCAAGCTATCTTAAAAGTGGGTTACGATCTCCGTTAAGGAAAGCCGGCCTATTAACCAACCAACACCAGTCCTCGAACTTTAAGCAGCAGTGGGTGATTATCGTAGGGTGAATACATAGATGGATGGGTGGCTTAAAAGTAGATGCGAACAGCCTCCTCGGCATTCTGCTCCACGGGGCAGTAGGGGCACTTGAGTATGTGGCCAACGCTCAGTTTGTGCAGGGCGTCGTTCGAAATGACGTGGCCGCAGGTCAACTTCTTGGGCGGGTTGTCCTCGGAGGTCTGCTGGCGCAGGATGGGGCAGGCGAAGATCGAGTGGAAGCGGAACTCGGGCTGCAGATCGATCTCAATCGGCAGCTCGTCGCAGCCGTTCCACATGCCCAGCACCTGGCGCGACTGCATCACCTGCTTGATGTTCAGCAGGGCGGGCAGCGCGGTGCAGCCGGCGTTGACCACCACGGACAGGGCCGAGTTCTTGCTGATGCCCAGCAGCTGGCAGGCATCCTTGAGGAATATGAACGACAGCTCGGTCCACATCTCCTGGCCCAAGAAGTGCTTGTACGGCGAGTTTTCCAGTCCACTCGGCAGATAAATGAAACTGGCCATCAGATTGGCAATCTCGTGCTCGTAGCGTATGGCGAACTTCTTGAAGTTCAGCCGGGCATAGGAGATGGCCTCGCGCTGCGAGTCCAGGCCGTAGGAGACCAGCTGCATGAAGCGCATGCGGTGCAGCCGGAACTCGATCAGCGAGTGGCGGTCACTCAGCTGCTGGGAGTACATCTTGGCCCACTTCAAAGCGTCAGTTAGATCCCTCTTCTGGATCTTCACCCACATGCCGTAGATGTCGGCGAACTCGCGCTCCGAGTCGAACACATCCTGGGCGTGCTCCGGCGTCATCTTGCACTCGCGGATCAGGGTGCGGGCCACGTCGTCCATGCCCTGGCGGCAATAGTGCTTGGCAATGGCCTTGTTCAGCAGCATCAGGTTCTCCTCGTCCTGCAGCACGTCCACGCGCATGGTGGACGTGAAGTCGGCGCTGAAGTTGCGATCGATGGCCTTGCCGATCTTCGAGATGGAGCCGTGCAGATCGCGGTGCTCGGTTGACAGCTTCTGCACCCGTTCATTGCACCTGGCGATCACCTTGCGGATGCTCTCCATCTGGCGGTCGGTGAGGCGCTGCGGAGCCGTCGGTTCCGTCTCCACCTGCATGCTCACCCCATCACCGCCGCCCATGGGATCGTCCTGGGAGACCTGCGTGCTCGAGTTCAAAGTGGTCACCAGCTGCTCCGCCCTGCTGAGCACCTCCACCAGCTCCGACATCTGCGTGGCGATGTCTCCGATGTCCGCCGAGGCGTTCTCGTGCAGCTGCTCCAGCTTGCTCACCACGCGGGTCAGGTCCTTGTCCACCGACGAGCAGGCCCACGACTCGTTGTCCATTGTTAGCTCCAGTTTCGTGGGTTTCAGTTTCAAACCAGCCACGCCAGGCGCCCGAGATCTCTTAGTTTTAATTTGAAGCGACTTTGAGCGTCCGTTGCCCTGGCGTTTAACAAAGTCACGGCGTTACTCGGAGGTGGTCCAGAAAATGCGTATTATTAATTTTTTATAACACAAAGAGCAACAAAGTGCAGTGTTGCCAGATGAAAAATTAGCTTTTCCCCTAAAAAATCCAGTTTTCCCCTAAATTCAAAAAATCAGTTATTTTCGAACATGTACAATATTTCAGTATTTATATACTAAATCAATAGAATATGTATCGATAGCACTTTCGATAGTCGGTGGAAGTGCTTTATCAACAGCTAACACTATCGATACTTCGCGCAGCTATCGACAGTGCTGCCCATCTATGCTGGCGAAAAATCAATTTTCTCGCAGAGAAATTTATAACGACAAACAAACAGTTTGAAATTAGCCGTAATTAGATAGGATAACGAACGCTAAGGTGTTAATATTAACCAACTGGTAAATATTACCAAAAATTGCTGTACAACTTGGGATTAATTCCAAGGACAAAGCGTGCCAAGTGTCCACACTTTGAATTCATAATTTTAAAAATAAGTGATGAGTCTTGAGCCGAACGACATTGAACCCAAATTACAATGCCGCGTCTCCAAAAATAAAAGCACGGTGAAGATGAAACAATTTCCAACAAAAAATGCAGACAGTGCCAAGAAAATGAAAATATAAATAAAAATCCAGGTGGCTGCAGTGAAAATAACAGCAGTGCACGGTTAAATAATTTTACTTTCAGTGAAAGCGAAATGGAAAACGTTGGGAAAACTCATAATACTCGCAAGTGTGTGTGTGTATGCGTGTATGATAACAAGAGAGAAGAAGCTGCGAAATGAAAAATATGAAAACACGAAAAGTTCGCATACTTAACAGTGGTGGTCAGCATTTTAGACGTTATAACTTAAATTTAATTTTCTAGTTTTACGAGTCATGATGGTCAAAAATTGTGATTTATATTTAAATTAAATTATTTAATATAAGTAAATTGGTAAAAGTTTAAACCCTAGCCAGATTATATAATGAAGGAGTTTTTCTGGTGGCGGATCTAGGATTTTGTTGTGGGGGGTGATATTAGAACAAATTTTTTGTTGCATACTTTTTGAATACCAAACTTCCTTTCATTTTTCACCCGAGTGGGTGGTGATATATCACCCATATCACCCCCCGTGGATCCGCGCATGAGTTTTTCTAAGTAAACTTAAAAGTTATTTTACTAAGTTTCTATACGACTGTAATCATTTTTTTACGATTTAAAAGATCTGAATTTATGTAATTACGTGTGATTCCATCAAAATACACCACATTACATTATTTTTCTTACAATTTTAGCCACTAAAACATTTATTTACCAATTTGAACGAAACCAAAATAAAGTGTTGACCGCTGCTGTATGTTTAGGATACCTCTCGGAAATTCCCGGTGCAGGCCCAAGCTGCAAATCACTTGTCTCCTCAGAAAAATAAAAGGGAAATAATGGCCGACGACGATTATGAGGAAGAGCGCGCCGCTGTCGTCGTGTCGGGTCTTCAGATCTGATCTACCGAAAATTCGCTAATAGTTCAGTTTTCAAAAATTTCGCTGGCCAGTTCGGGAACAACATTCGAACTTTGCGTAAGCACTTGCTCCGTCCAATTTTTTTTTTGGTCGAAAGCCGTTTTTCCAAAGCGATATTAAAACGTTTTTACTTTTGGAGAAGGAGAAACATTCAATATTATTTATGCGGTCGTTAATTGTGAAGAGGCGCTGTGATTTGTGTGTGTGTGGTGGGAAAAGTGAAAATAATAAAGAATTATTAGACGGGCCGAAAAGAGCGAATTGCGCGAGCTAAAAATAAAAAAGATCGGGACCGCTATTTATGTAATAAACTTTTTTGTTTTCCCGCAACAAATATTCGAAACGTATACAGAGCATTTTGCTCGGTGACCAGTGATGTGAATACAGCACCAGCGAAGCGTGTAACCAGCCACATAATGCCTCTATATGTATATCTTTCAGATAATGCTTTAAACGTACAGAAACCGAGCATAATTAACCAGCCAACATGAGCCAATGTCAAAGTTAAACAGAACCCGGAATCACATCGCATAGTCAACAGCTCGCCGAGAGCCATCAACGAACCAAATCGATCAGGAATATTTAAGGACAGTTTGCCTTAGGAACTACTTAGCTTTAACCACCAACAATAGCCATTTAGAAACGAGATCTAAGCCAAAATGCCTGCGACAGCCACATCGAAGCCAAGACCTCCGGTCGTCGAGGAGGGAATGACGCCCAAGAAAACCGCCTTGATCATTGTCACCGTGATCGGATGCATCGCTATTCTGTGGCCAAAGGTTTTCCATCCCATGATGTTTGGCGGTGTTCCGCCTCCCAAGCAAAACTTCAAGGATCAGCGAGCAGCGGCCCCTGGCGGTGAGTCCTCAGATTTCCTTTAGTGAAGGTTCTTTTGAAAAAGAAACTGACTAGTGTACATGAGAAAAGGCTAGTGATTTAAAATGCCCTTTATGTGGGAAAAACCAGTTATAACGATGTTCACCAAAAGAAAGAAACTTGTAAGGAATACCTTAAAAAAAAAGGATTAATATCCTTCAAAATAAATTTATTTTTCTGAGGTTCCTAACTTTTATAATCCAAAGAAAATCTCTAGCGTTTACAAGTGTCTCAACATGTTTCATTTATTTAATAAATATTATTTATTTGATTTTTATTTCTCCTTTGTTTAAAAATTATTTATTTTATTTTCTATTTATTCCCGTATTTGGGTGGTGTTTATCTGTGTGCTGTGCTGTCGATGTTGTAGGATGTTGTGACGTTGTGCTTGACAGAGAGCAATTTATGAATGTCTCAAAGAAGGACACTGTTGAGCCTTTCGGTCCGCATTTGTATCGCAAGCAAATCAATGTTTACACGGGCGAAATAAGTATGTGCCGCAATTAAGATTTGATAATTTCTTCCACTAACCGTCTTTGGCTTGTCTAACTTATCTAATACTAATGGATTAGGAGGTTTATTGGGCTAAGTTATCAAATATTTCATTGGATAAGGTACCATACATGTTCTCAGAATTTATAAGAAACTTTTTTTTTAGTTTAGTCTGGCTGTAAGGTACAAATCTTCAAATCTTAAATCTTTAACTCCACAACTTATATTATATTGTTATAATATATTGCCCATAAAAATCTAACCAATTTTAACTTAATGCACAGGGATATTGTTTTGTTGTTTTAAAAATGAATTTTCCATAACCTCCGGCTGCTTAATTGCCTTTTCCTAACCGAATTTTCTGTTCCACCAATAAAAGTTGCCAAGATATTCGCGGCTAATCAATAAATCCGTAATCGCCTCAGGTCTGCGCCAGGAGCGTCCAGCCCACCTGCATCCGGAATCTATATATCAGGCGATGAGGGAGCGAGGTCGTGCCATCCCCGCCACTCCCACAGTTCCGATTGTGGAGCAACGGAAAAGCTCACCCAGTAATCCGCCTCCGCGGATCGTCGACGGACGGGTAAGTTTTCGGGGCTATAACTATAGCCATAGAATCTGCAGTATTCTCCGGATGATAAATCCGCAATTATATACATTTTTCGGCGGCAACTGCGGTCGCACTGATTATAATGACGACGAATGGAGATGAGACATATCCGCGCTCGCGTTGGAAGTCATTTATAAATAGCCAAACGTTTATTTTATTTGGACTCGGGTTTTGTTTTTATGACACTGCACGCAAATTGAAGGCAGAAGACAGCGCTAAAGAAAACACAAACAGAATCTGTAAAGGATGAGTGGGAGATCGGCAAAATCAGAATCAGAATCAGAATGTGCTGCTACATATTGAACTTGTGCCAAATTCAGTGCGCCAGTTTCAATACGCTCTCGTCTGTGGCAAATGGATAGCAAATGGATGGCAAAATGGCCAGAGAGAACAAAAAATCAGCTGTACGCTGTTCATGTCAAAATACATCAAGGCGGATACGCGATTTTTATGATTACAGGGAAATAACATTGAATTGGCCAAAAGAATCTTGCTAATCTGATGCACTTTCGAAATATTGACAAAAATTCAAACGAGTTTATACTGAAAATTCTTGGTTTATTATAAAATCTTCATAACAAAAGGATGTACCATGGGGCGAATACGTGATTTTTATAATAACAGGAGAAAACACTTTGTATGTAGGAGATTCCAACAATTATATTTAAAAGTCTTTAAAAAAAAACATTTTAGTAATATAATATTTTGTATAAACCAAAAATATGGAGATATAATACCACATATCTTATTATTATCATATAGAGGATAATAAAATTTCTTTCACTTTTCAGCCTGGTCCCATTCCAGGGATGCGTCCGCCCATGGGAGCCGGAGCCCTGCATCAACCACAGCAGCGTGGCAGTAGCATGGGATTCCTGATGCCACTTTACACGATCGGAATTGTGGTGTTCTTCGGATACACGCTCATGAAGGTGACTCCATTCCTTTAAGACATTGTTGATCTGAAAATGAACCGCTTCTCTTTAGATAATGTTCAAGAACAAGGGTCCCAATGAACCATACGGACCGGCACCTGTGAATCCTGCCTTCCGTCAGGAGGTCTTTGGACAACAGAACCACAGTCAGGTGGAGGACTTGGCCAGCAGCAAGTTGGGTGAGTTCCGAAAGCCCATCTTCCAGATAATAACTGCACAAAAGACAGATACACAAGCCATCGCACTCACGAGTCAAAACCTAACCAAAAAAAAATCATTTTGTACTCTTCTGCTTCCCGAACACGCACTCCGAAAATCAAATATCTCAAATCATCCAACCAAAAAGGCTGGCGAGAGCATCAGACAAGTAAGCCAGATACAGATGGTTCCATAGATGACCATAGAGTTCCGTTCGTATCTTGAGTTTCTAGACTTCGACGAAGGCCTTTTGAGTTTTGCAAATATGTCCTCCTCATTTGGTTTAGTATTTATTATTATCGTAGCGAATATGTGTTTTATTCATTTTTACCTAGATGTACTTACTCTAGATGTTGTGTACTATACTATATATTTACTAACCCCATACAAATCACGCCTACATGGATATTTATTTTGTTGCCACCTTTTCCCCGTGTAAATACCCCCTAGTTTTGTTAGTCTCTCTCTAGATTTTTTGTTTTTCTGTGGGCCCTGTTAATCAAACTCAAAGCCAAATCGTACGACAATTTTATAGGAGCTGCTGCCACTGCCGCCGTGAAGAAGCTGCCGGCCGCCAAGGACACCGAAAAGGAGCTACTCAACGCCAGTCTGTCGGCCACCGAGGTGGCCAGCAGCCTGTCCAACTCGCTGAAGAACCACCAGCAGCTGAAGGAGGCCGAGCAGCTGATGGAGATCGAGAAGCTGCGCCAAAAGCTCGAGTCCACGGAGCGGGCGATGGCCCAGTTGGTGGCCGAAATGAACACCGATCAGTATGAGGCCAAGGTTAGCATCGCCAAGGAATCGAGATTTCGATATAGAAAAGATAAAGCTAATGATTCAGATACATTTACGTAGTACCAACCTCATCATCGTAGTCGATTTCGATTTCAGTTGGCCCGTTGGTAGAGTTTGCAAATTATCGATATTTTCGATATTTAGACACTATCGATTCGATAATATCGATGTTTTCGACTAATAGCAAACCGTCGATTTTTTTCAAGCTCTACCCGTTTGTGCTCTCATCATTTATTAATCTTTTTTCTATACTTTTTGTGTTCTCATTTTCAAGATGATTGCCCTCAAGTTTCTCAAGCGGCAGCCAAACTTCTAAGACAAAACTAAACCATCATTCAGTTTCACATAGAATCAGTCAGTAAACAGACCAAAATCAGACCAACAACTCAGAACCACAACTAAGTACAAGCATAGATTGTTTCTGTTTTCCGTTGGTTGTTTCTAGTGGCTAGCTGAATATCCTTGGAATGGTTTCTTTTCCCGACCCCTTGACTCCATTTCCCGTCTACCATATCTATACATTTCTAACAAGTGCATGGAACGGACTTCTCTGTTTCTGTTTTAACCTGCTTGTCTGCTGTCGGCATGCGATCTATTACCATATCTTCCCACCTGTGTACCTGTACTAACTAACGAATCCCAGTGTCTAAATGTGTTTGCACATCACTCTCTCTCTCTCTCGCTCTAAAACTCTATACTCTTATGATGGGGACATATTTTACGATTCAAAAAAGTCTTTTTCGAAATCTATTCGAACACTTTCTCTAGACCGATACATATCACATTGCCATTTAGGATAATTGCAAATATCATTCCATTGTTTAAGCTTTAAACGAAACTACTATATCAAATATCTCACTCTCTGTCGTTTCTACGTTTTTCATGTTTCTCACAAATGTGTTAAAAAAATATCGAAAAAAACGAATTTGTTAACCCCATATTTTTGGGGCTTAGTTGTTACGGCCATACAAGGTTTGATAGACGCGGCCGATGAGCAATTGAATGGCCAAGACAAGCAGAGGGCGACGAGCGATACTGAAACTGATTTGAATAAGGTTAGAGACCGTCAAAGGGTCCGGCACGGCAATCCTTGAACTTTTAACTCAATAACTCTTGGATACTCGAGATCCGATTATATAATCTTTTTTGTTTTGTTAACCAAGATCCTTCGACTAATTGAGTTTTGTTGCGTTTCACCTAACCACAACGAATTGAAGTAATTAATGCGTTTTATAATTTTACGTTTCGAGGCTGTAGAATTGCTTAGTTCTGAGATGTAAGAGAGATTTTGAGAGTAATACCTGATATCTGCATCCCCAGAAAAACGACAACGAAAAAACGAGAGAGCAACTAGACGAGCAGAACCTTTCCAACGGACATGCAAACACCGAACAGGAGACAGCGGCGAAGGGGGGCAGGAAACGCCGGGATCTGAGCGCTGAACGGGAGCTAACGGTAGGCCATAATACCTATTATAGCATCTGTAATCCGTAGATCCGTTGATAATCGTAAATAATCGAATATTGGTGCAGGTACTCGGCATGGAGTTAACAGCCAGTTGCGAGGGCGGCCACAAGTGGACTGGACGCCCTCCAACGCCTGTTTTCCGATCGCCAAGCGAACATGTAAGTGCCACTGCCGCACACCCCAACAGTTCCAGTTCCCAGTTTCTAGTTATAAACTAAACTTCCATCCCAAGTGATCATATCTGACTAATTGCTAACAAACCAATACTATACCAAAACCATGTACTGGGATAAAATAAAAGTTCCTTTCTTCCAAATAACAGGATTCAAAAACCTCAAAATATTTAAATAACTTTTTTCTGTTGTGTGTCTCCTTTTGGCTAAAACCTCCTTTTCATTCTATTCCCTTTAAAAAAAAAATTGATTTCTTCAGTAATTAATGTTTTAAAATCTTACTGATTTCTTTGGCTTATTCTATTCTATTCCGCTTGTTATAAATTTGATCTTTTAACCGAAATACAAAGGGGGGAAGCAACAACCCTCCAAGGGTTATGATATCTACCCGTTGCTGCGCTTATATATGTGTTCACGCTTTCAAAAGTGTTAATGCTGATATAAAAATTTTAATCTCCTCCCGATTTCAGTCCAAATTGGAAGAAAATTTGCCAGAGCCGCAGTCCATTTACTTGGAAGGCGCTTTGGCCCACGAGTCTCAGATCCTGGTGACCGACTCCCAAATCAAGCGCGAAGAGGTCTACGACTCTGAGCTCAATGGATCAGCCGAGGAACCAGCCGTATGAATATGCAATACCTAAACACTCTACCCTTTAGCTTACTAATCTAGGGTCCAACTTTCAGATCATTCTTAGCAGCAGAATGACATTGTCATTGATTAATTTGGATGCAAATCAACTGAATGGAAATGCCGGCAAATCCGCAGTGGAAAGTCCTCTGGCTGATGACATCGAAATAATTGGACACGACGAGCAGTAGACAAAGATGTGTACTTAACTGTATACCGATCGAATTTTTGATATATTTGGCAATTTTATGATAACGGTTTGATTCAGACAAAACTATAAATTATGACTGATTAACACGAAACAGATTTGCCAATAATTTGATATCTAATTTGTATATACATATTGTATGTTTTGATATCTTTGTTTTGATTTTAAAACGCCAAAGTTTTGTCTCCCTTTGAAAATACACAAACCCAAACTCTGTCTCTCTGCTCTTCAAAAACTTTTCTCATTTTCGGTCAAACGTAATCCTACTTGCATGTCGGGAAAACTCCCCAACTCGATTAGAAAAGCTGCGCTCTTTGTAAGCTGCATGATTTTATGTGAATACTGTTAGTTGAAACTCAATGCAAAAACTAGTCTACCATTAAGCTAAGCGCATATGTATTTCTTCGCATCAAAAACCCGTAGTTATTTGGCTAGGAAAATTACCCAAACAGATCCGATCGATTGCACATTATGATTAAACAAATAAAGTTAGTGCCACAGCGTTTGTGAACCTAGTATAATGAATAAATTGAAAACCGAACTTGACGCCGAAATGTGTTTTAAATACATATTTTTAATTAGGTTAAATTTTATAAAAATTAGACAAATTAGTCTTTTTCGCATTTCCTATATTATTTCTTAAATTAACCATTTTTAAAAGCCAGTCTTTAAATTTCAAATTAACAGCCTGATAACATTGTGTTAAACAGAATGCGCCTAACAGCACGAATTGTTCTTATCCAGGACCGAAACCAGTACCTCGCACATGCGTTTAAACCACTAGCAACTGTACTGCGGTAGTATTGGATAATGCTGTTGCGACGAACAGCTGTTCACCCAAAAATTACGTAAATTTCGGCAGGTTAGTAAATTAATGTTTATTTCTTGGTAATTATGGAGATCCTAGCTGTTACAAGAGCTCCAGGGGGAAGCAGAAACATCGAGGAACAGTTGTCACTGTTTCTGGGGGCTGAAACAGCAAAGGAGGCTCCGTACTTAAGCGTTTTCTTTGCGCCTAATAGCTTTTGCTTCTCCATACTTTCCCATAGCAAACCATGTCGCTGCTCCGCGCCAAGTACTACGACCATCCCGATGGGGAGGATGCCTTCGGCAAGATTGTGGCCACCAACAAGTACGCCGTATCCGCCGGCCTGGCCTGGTCCATGTTCGATGTGCTGACGCTCTCCAAGCCGCAGGGCTACCTGCCCACCCTGGGCCGCTTTGCCTACAACACCGGTCCGCTGATGGGCATGGCCACGGCATTTACTCTGACCACCCTGGCGGCCACCAATGCCCGCGGCAAGGACGACAAGTGAGTGAGGAAGGTGGCTCTTGATCTCTCTGGGTTCTAAGCTCCCTCCTCTTTCCAGAATCAACTACTTGATCGGCGGTTTCGCGGCTGGCGGCGTCTTTGGAGCCTGGAAACACAACCACGTAGCTGGTCTCTGCGCCGGTCTCTTCTTGGGTTAGTTGTCCCACCAACCCTTAGGAACTAGAACTCCTCGACTAACAATACATCGACGCTTCCCTTCCAGGCATCGCTGGCGTCATCAAGAAGATGTCCATTGAACAGGGATGGGAGTTCTTCCCCGACACTCCGCTCAAGCAGTACGGTGGCCTGAACATTGCCGAAAACGACTGGACCATCATGGCTGATCGCCCCAAGAACTGGACCACGGAGAAGAAGGCGTAAAGTCTAATTAGCTATGTTTAGTTTAATGTTGATGGTTGTTCGATGGGAGAAGGATTCGGCCGTTTCCGTTTGCCTTTGCAACTGCGAATAAAAGCCAAGTGAGAAGTGATAATGCCACCCCAGCTGTCCGCCAATCCGCGGCTGTCCATTAACCCTATCTAATGGTGCCACAGGCTGGGCTTCGTTATCCGCTTGGATATGCAAACGAGTCGAGTGTGTCACACAGAGACCTATCAACAGTTGGCGTGAATGAGTGACGGCCTGAAAGTCGGGGAGACCAGCGAAAAAGGCAACTAACCAAAACATGGGGAAACAAGTCACGCTCGCAGCTCAGAGCTCCGAGTCTTATGTGCTGGTGCTGCCAACAGTTTATTTCTTTATTTTCATCGGCCCATTTAAAATCCATGAATGTGCATTTACTCATGTTTGGGTCTTTTCACTCGGAGAGGTGAGTCATGCCCTCGGAGCATACATATGCATGGCAATAGGTACCAAATGCCATTGTATGCATACTAATGTTGCTTTCCATCGATTGATTCTGACCAGCCCACAGAAGAACTGAGGTTTGGCCAATTACTATACCTTTTTTTGGCTGTTTCTCTGTTACCATCTTTATTTTTATGCCCAAAGAAAATAGTGTGAACGAGAGGAGTGACCCTTAAGCTGGAGACCGTTAAGTCTGGGTCTTATATTGATGATTCTGCGCTTTATGTAACAGATGCTAATGGCAATAATTGATGCTCTTACTTGGATAATGAGTTCTCCTCCAACTCGGACCCCAAGAAAGCATTATATTTGCCATTCACCTTGATCTTTGGTACCTATCCTCACCCTGCTGGCAAATCCAATGATCTGAAAACCAGTCGAGCAGCTTGAAGTGCGCCCGGTATCCGAATCTGGCTGACTCTGACTAATCTGTGGCAGCTGGCTCCACTCCACTCCACTTTACTTGCCAGCAAGCTGGCGAATCTGGTGGATGTGGATGTGGATGCGATGCGGCTGTTGTCATGGCTCTCAGCATGCTGGAGCATAAACTGTTGGATTTTCGCGATCGCCGCGTGATTTATGGGAGATGAATGCTGCGGGAATGACATCATCATTGGCCATTCGCCTTGGGGAATGGAATGGGATGTGGAGTGGAGTTTTGCGTATGTGCGAGAGCTATTCTTCCCTCAGGGTAGCTGAAAGTTAATTATAAATAAGCTAATTGTTTCAGCTCTCATTTCCTGGCCTCCCCATAAACAAGGAGGCACAACGAATCGGTAGCCCTTATTCAATTCCAATTATTGTCGCCTCTTATCGTTCCCAGAATACCCAGGTCCTCGCGTGCCGAAAGGATCTAACACTTGGGAGTATGCTAATTTCTGGCAGGGATTAATTCAACCCCCAGCTTGGCCCTAATATTACGGTAAAAGTGCTCAAAATGCTTTCAAATTAATAAAACAGTAGGAGGCAAATGAGGCTGATATTTGTAATGTCAAAATATTGAACAGTAAGTCGTTTAAACTTACAGTAGCGGCCACAAGAATAGTGGTGTGGGTTTTATTTAATGTGTAAATATTTAAAATAAATTTTGTAAGCATCCCTATATTTCAGGATTTTCCAAAAAGCCCTTCAATCTAAAGATATAGTATTTCTTTATCACTACCTAATAACTGGTGAGACAAATATTTATGAAATTTTTAGTTAAAAAAAAAGTTTTGAAAATATAATGAAAATATTAAAATTCAAATATTCAATCTATTTAACTTAATTTTTGTTCATTTTAATATTTTCGTGGTATTTAATTCGTCCAATTTCAAGGGTACCTATTACAATGCCCGATAATTACAGTGTGGCCTTTATAAATGCGAAGTGGTCACGCAGCTGAAGAAGTTGCAGTCGTAATTAATCTTATTAGTGCGACTGCTCAACTCACGCTGAATGGAGTGGAGATGCGTTTTTATGGAATTGTGCCGCATGTAATCCTTTTAATAAACGCAGATCGGGCGACACCACTGTCAAATTAATCACCATCACAGCGCTGCAGTTGAGTACTGCATCTGCGAATGCAACTGCAACTGCAACTACATTGAAGGTTATCCCACTGCCTGAGCCCCTTTCAATTCTGCAATTAAAGATCGGCGCGACACAAGAGACGCACTTGGAAATGCATCTGTATTTTTGTATCTTTGCATCTACAAATGTGCCTATGATTATATAGCTTTGGTGCCTTTGTTGTTGCCATTCAATTGGTGTCAAACACCACAGACTTGATGCATCTTACAGTGGAAATTTTAATATTTAAAACATGAATAGGGATAGCTCCGTATTTCAGGAACAATTTCATAGCTAAAGGGGGTTATATTACTAAAGTTAATACATTTACAATTTCTATTACCATTTTCAGATTTAGTTTTATATTTATTAGTTTAATATTTTAAAGTACATCTTTGCTCTTGCCCGCGATATATTTGCTATAATCCACGTAGAAAACAATGCATAATCTCCGTTCGGAATAGGAACAAATCTACTAAGACCTTTTTCCAGATTTCCAGTCCAATGCTTATCCATAATAAAATCATGCTTAATTTTTGAAGGACCAAAATTGTATATTAGTTATGTTATTTTTGATTACTGTTTTCTTAAAGGCTGCGCTGATACTCACACTATATGGACAGGTGTGATTTAAATTTGTAGCATATAAGAAACTTTTATGGAGTTCCTTGACAATTACCAATGGTCCCTGATTTGGATTTCTCATGTACTTGCAGAAATCGACTGTAATGCTCATGAAGAACGGCTTAAGCCCATTGTCATTACGCATTGGTTCCAATTTTATCTGAAAATTACAGTTTAGTTGATTTTTTAACTTGGTTGTTTACTTACCTTGAGATCGTTGATGGGAAATATATTAGGCTTCAGTTTCGCATATACATCCACATATTTGTGTGTTCGATTGACTGCCTTAATATGACAAGTTGTAAATTTTCCGAACTTCCTGTCGATCATTTCGCACTTAAGATTGGTGAACGTTACATACGCCTTTGATAACTGTAGAAAAAATAGCAACTTTAAGGTTATTTAGGTAAATTTAAATACGAAATTTCCTACTGTTGACATGCAAGCTAAAATAGCCAATATCTTCCACATTTTATGGTATTTCTGCTACTAAAGTCATGTCATTGAACAATCCATACAGAAGGCATGGCATTTAAATATATAATATTAATATCGACTACATAGGCTTGTAAGAATAATTATTTTAATTTGAAAGTCGGGTGCCCCGACTATCAGATACCTGTTACTCAGCTAAAGGGAGTGCGAGGGAGATGGAGATATAAATCTTTGATCGCGCATTACTTTTTAAGGAATGGTCCGATTTGAAAAATTTATAAAACATTTCGATAGGTATTGATAAACACATTAAAACTGCTCGCCAGACACCTTTTAAAATCGTTTAAGGCGATTGTGGGCGTTTGAGGGGCGTGGCCCTTGGCTGAAATAAACTTGCGCTGATCCTGATCAAGAATATATATACTTTATAGGGTCGGAAACGCTTCCTTCTAGCTGTTACATACTCTGGCACGAATACAATATACCCTTTTACTCTACGAGTAACGGGTATATTAATGGCCACTTTTGGTAATCGTTGAAAATAGATCAACCAAAAATAATAGCAGAAATTGTTCATGATTAATATAACTACTTATAGATAGGCTATCGATTTAAATAAATATTTAAATGCTCTACAGTTATAGTTACAAATAATTTACTAGACTATATTAAACGAATTAATTATTCGACCAAAATTCAAACTATGAGTTTTTTCGTTGAATATCTTGACTGTTTTTCTGCCGAATGTGGCCCAACTGACGCCACAGTATCTTCTGACGATCATGATTGTCTCCGGAACCAGGGACACAATTCATCATTGGACAGCAGACATCGCGAGTCGGAGTGGTATTTGTCTGTGTTTGGTTGCAATGACACCTCCACCTCCAGTTCCATCTCCCCGAGGCCCCGGCGAACAGACAGCCGCCTCATAAGATGCAAATGCAACGGTCGGCGATGGGTGCATTGTATATTGTATATGGGTATCAGATTCACTTAACCCGATCCGCAACGGGGTCATAAGTGCAGGGTAAATAAAACATTTTACTGCCGCGGCGAACGTGCCGCCCAGAAGAGCGTCTCTTGGATGGATCCCAATCCGAAGCCGAGAAAGACTGCGGATGGAAACAAATGAAGTGATTGAATGCGTTGCGCAGACGCAGCTGCCTGGGAATCATATATGTATCTGTACATATTTATGTAAATATATTTAGGATGGGGGAACGGGAAGCCCCAAATGACAAGAGCACGCGTTGGCTTCCCTCGAAGCGAAAGATTGATTGGATTTTTGTTTCCTTTCCGAGTTCATCAATTTCAGACAATCTAAATGGAAATACTCGAAAAAACTCTTTTCGGTGCTGGTCGTAAGTCAATTTAACACTCCACCAATCGCATGTTCGGGTAATCGGAGATTGGGGGTTAAGAGCTACTAATCAATCAATGGATGGATGCTCTGGGAATCAGTTCTTCTTCTTCGCTGTGAGATCAGTGAGATCTGTTACCATGTTTGAAACAATTTCTTGTGCAGCTACTCTTAAGTATAACTCCATTCATTTGAGTTATTCGATATTTTCCAACCTATATTCACTTGAAAAGTAGTTTTATCTGGGATTCTTAAAACAAACCTGATAAAAAATTTAACAATTAAAGAAAAATATGTTATTATGATATGGTTTGATTTTAAATTCGAGTAATAACAGATGTTTTTACCCAGAATTAATTCAAATTTCGAATTCCAAGCCTGTGGTGTTCACTTCTGATGTGAAACAGATTTCCGGCGACAGTGTTTATTTTGTGGCGAATCGTATTTGATTTGGTAATAAAACTACATCGAATGTTGAGGGGCGTGAACATAAACCATGCAAATATGCGGAGAAGGGAGTGCATAAATCAAATAGGAATTCGTCACAAGCGACAGTTCCCTGTCCCTTATGCTAACCCCTCTCGATCCTCCATATAGTTTGTTTGTTATATAGTATGATTCCGCTGGCAGAGACACGCAACATTTGCTGCAAATGAAGTGAGACACATGCAACTCTTCGTTTTCCAGCTGGAATCGCAATTATTTTCCTTTCCAAGCAGGCTAGAGGGTTACTGCTCCTTTTGTTCAACTAGAGCGAAGCTCCTCTTTTCCTGTACTTTGTTTGTCGGGTGACTGTGACTTTGGAAAAAGGAGATTACAGTCGAACCTTAAAAGCACAATTTTCAAAAAACCCTAGAAGTTACTATTATTTGGTTTATTTTTACCCTTTTCTTTGAGGTTCCACTAGTATACATCCAAAACCAATGAAAACAAATTACAGTGGAATCAGTCTATCTTACAGAACTATTATGCTTCGACAGAAGTCCCACTGTAGTCTTCTGCTCCACCTCGATCGCATTGCTTTCTTCATTCTCTCACATGCATCATACGAGAAGAACCAAGAACTTCGAGTGCTCGACGGCGTCGCTGGCCTCTTCAAGTGGCATTCTTCAACTGCCATTCTTCTTCTCCGATTCTCCCAATGCTGCGGCTCCCTCTTTTCCACATTTTGAAGAGGCTTCCGTTCGGCTCTCCAGCATAATAAATCTTTGGTTGGGCGGGGCGATTCGACCGCAGCACTGCGATCGTGACGCATTTGAACTTTGCTTCCCATATTTCCAATCAGTACAAGTCGATTTCCTCGACTCTTCCCTCCGTCTCGCCACGAAAAGCCTCTCAATTGATAACCCATAAAACTTGAGCACGCAGAATTAATTTGAGTCTCGAGCAGTATTTAAATTTGATTTTCGAGTCCGAGTTTTGGGGCATAAGTGTTTTAAATAACAGCTCCCAAATTCGATCCATTACGCACTTGGGAACAACTGAGGATAAAATAAAAGAACTTTTTTGTATAAAGGAAAAAATAAAGATATTTTCGAAATATGGACGTTTATGGCTCAGTTTTAAATTATATTTAAATTTTCTCTAATCATCTCAAATGTATCTATCATTGTTTGAGAGATACTAGTTCTTTGGCCTCCAGTGTATGCATATTTATCAACAGAAAGCATAAAGAAAGGGAACAATTTCGGAAGCTTTCAATTGTTTGCCTTTAGTTCTGCCTCCCGATATCTTTGTGCCCCCTTCGAGCATTGCGCTTTTATGCAGGGCCTCTGGAAATCTGGGAAATCTGTGCGGCGCATTATTAACAATTCCGTTCATTTTTCCCCGAATCTCTTTCCGTTGCTCTAATTATGAAAATGTTCTTTATGCGGCTGCCTCTGCTGAAGGGGCTGAAAGCCCCTACTCACTCAATTGATTCAATTATGCAGAACAAATCACAGTTTTTCGATCCGCTCGCTGATCCACCGTGGAGATATGGCATTTTCAATTGCGCAATGCGGACTCAGAGAAAATGACCAATTTCTTCGCCTATGTTGATTAGAGGAAAATCGAATGTATTGCTCATGAAATTGATTAATGAACTATGAAACGTTTTGAGAAAATGTTGTGTGAATTGTGCGTGAATAGCTGATCCGTTATCGGAGTTCTTTCAACCCAATTTATGTTTTCCTTTATGATTCCAAATAAATACATATGATTTTTAGGTTTAATTTACAAAATGTTTCAAATAGGATTATTTTATTGTAAAGCAAGATACTTTTTCTCAAGTTCTCTTGTGGTTTCCATTTCATTAGTGACTTTCCTCGATTCATAAATATATATCACTATATTTAGGCGTATCTGATTGCTTTGAAATAGTGACCAATTTGTGATCTGTGATAACCATAAAATGCTTCTTTGTTGTTGTAACGAAAGTCTTTCCTTCCTGCCAAATTGTCAGTTACCCCAACTTGCAGGAAGTTAATTCGGAGCTAACTGTAGAGTTTCCCTTGCATTCCAAGCTAAAACAATTTTCCATGCTATGCAGTACTTCTACTTGTATCTAGTATCTTGGCGATTTCATCTGGGAGCTGCCAACGCTCCGCTCTCCATTCGATTGATTTGTCTTCCGTTTTTTTCTGTAGCCATCCCATTCTTCCCCTCTCTTGAAGAAACGCCCACCCAAGACAATTGGCATTGTGCTCCTCTTTCTGTGTGTCTATGCCACATTACAGCTATCTAGCTATCTATTGAATGTCTCTTTCGGCTCGTCTTGTCCGCCCTTTACTCCCACTACTTCTCAAGATTTAATTGCGACTTTTGTACTTGTCATCGTTTTCGACTCGTTGAAATCTATTGGACTGCCATCTACTCGTTTAGATACGAAAGTTTCCGTTTTACTGACAACGCCAAATTTGCGGTTTCTTTCTCAATTGCCTTTATATCAGAGTATCTATGGGATATCTATTGTTCGAAAAGCCAACCGAGAGAACTCCAAGAGAAATTACATAGATTAAAGAACTTCAGGTCTATTTTCTTTGTATACAAACAATTTCTATTTTAAACTGAATGTCTATTGTTATGAGCTGGGCCATTAGAATTAATAAAAAAAGTGTCAGAACTTATTCCTCACCTCGTCGATTATCACTTTTCCACATGCCTCTCGACTTTACGGCTAACCGAGGAGATTTGTCGTGGACGACACACGGGGGGACCCATCGGAATGAAAGATGGGCGGTAATAATTGCCAAGATCACGCACAACTCACATAAAAATTCTGTTCCGCAGGAAAGAGACGCTGGAGGTGGGAGTACAAACACATGTGAGGGAGGGGAACTCACTTCCATTTGGGTCAAAATTATCCACAGTGTGCGGTGCAGTCAGCTTCAGTACATCCCCCGACAATGGATCTCTATAAATCATCGCCCTGCGTCACGTTCGTAGATGTCGTTAAAATTCGAAACAAATCAAAACCTTTTTCACTAATGTAAAGTTTACCAAATATATTGCAGTTTCCATTTCCATATTTATAGAGTGTCGGGCGACAGAATTTATTGCCAACCCCGAGAGGACATTATTGGAATTGAATTTGAAACGCATACGTTCTCCGATTTCTTTCGAAAAATGTCAAAAATGCCTAGAGGGCGGAAATTGAATTTATATTTCGACTAATTGAATATAGAAAGTCATAAAATAAATCCCTCCCTTTCAAGTTAGTTCTTTTAATTCGTTTTCCGAACTGCATCCGTTTTGATATGAGCTAAAAATAAATAAACAAAAAATGTTAACAGACTTTGTTTATCCGGAGTAAAAAAACACCTCACTCCGCTCCAGTTTCTCCCTTCTGTTTAAAGGGAATTGCAAATGCGTAACCATACAAAATCAGGGGGAAACTAAATAAATAGAATTACGTTTGCGCCATAAGGACACACTTACGGGTTATCCTGCATTTGACTTGGCGCACGCGTCCTGCCAAAAAAAAAAAATAATAAAATAAACCGGTAATGAACCCCCTTGGATGGCAGCTGCCAAAAAAAGGACTTCTCAAAGGGCTGGCAGGAGCAGGACCTCCTGTCCCGTTGGCTACCCATCCTCCTCCTCGACTGCAGTCGGCGGTCTTGTTAAGTCGTTGTTTATCCGCTCTGAAACCCCTTCGGAGTGAACCCAAAACAAACAAAACGAAGTCAACCCTCGGACTCTTTTGATATTTATTAACTGGCAAATGGGGACGAAAAACTTTTATGAGTCGTGTCTTGAGTTATGATTTCTGTTTGCCTCCAATATTCATTCCGAAGAAAGCCAACAATCCCCCTGGGAAGTTGTTTATTTCTCTTGGGTTCTTATCAAATTAAAAATTCCGTTATTAACAAAAAAGAGAGGAAGAGCTAACGTGAAATATGTGTATGCACAAGCGAAAGTCAGCAAAACGCTGGCCAACAGTAAACATTAACCCGGATTAATTGCGATAATAAACTATCATTTTCACCCAAAATACGAACCCGAAACACACGCACAAAGACCCAGACAAAAGAATCAGCAACCGGAACTGAACTTGGTAGATCTGTTGGAGCCCCAAAAAAAGAAAGTTCATGTGTATGCACGGTATGAGTGATATAATCGTTCAAAACAGTTGCGATCGGTTTAATAACACCGCAGTTGTGAGGTGTACTGGTGTTCTCTCTTACTGATTGGACCATTTAACTTTTTATACCAAACGTTTAAATACATCAATTGGTAATATTTTGTGCACTATTCTAGTTTTTTATGTTTTTTAAATGTTAAAACTTTTTAACTGTAGATTGTACTACTTATCTTTTTTGGATCTGAAAAAATCACGCATAAATTCTCGATCTTGGATCTCAAACTTTAGCACCCTGATTGCAATTTGTTGGCTCCCATAAACCATGTTTGTTGATTTTCTCGGAGTGAGTTATGCAAATAAACTCTGCATCGACTTGGTTTGCCAACAGAGATCTGGGTGCTAAAACTTTTGCGAAACGCTGTCGCAAGAAATCCACATGTCACACGGCAGCACTCCCCATCTTCTTGTTACAGTCGAGCGCGCTCGGTGAGCTCAGCATAAAATATGAAAAATAATAACAACAAAGTCGAGAGCCCCGACCCATAAATACCCAGTTCAAAACTTGTAAAAATTGATCTTATTTTTGTTGATCAAAGTTCCTTTTGATAAAAAACTTGGTATGAAAGTAGCCATAGGAAAAACAAAGGGTTTGTCTTCAATCAAGAGATCTCTAACTATTAAGACGTGGCTATATTGATTCAACTGTTGATGATGTTACAACTAAGCACATAAAAGGAACCATTCCACCTAAGAATACCGTGTAGAAAGACTTAAAAGTTGGAGGCCTTATTTGGCATTGGACGAAATCGAAAGACTTTTGCGTGACTGCGACACACGCACCCACGAGCAAAAACACATAAACACGCGATTGTAAAGAAGCGTTGAGGGAATTTTCGTATTTCAATTCATACATAGCTGTATATATATTCATTTTTCTGCCGTTAAATGAGCCCCATAGTCACCGCTATAATACTGTTAAGCAGAGAAACATGACAATATATGAGTAGGTTGAATAATTTTACATGACAGAGAAAACTGCATTCGATTTAGAACAAGTTATATAAATTCCAGATTGGTTACTATTAAATCTATCTATAAGTGTAAATTAATATTTAAAAATTTGTGGGTTTTAATTAAATTAAATTTATATTTTCTCAGGGAATCGTTGTAATCTTTCCCCAGTGTCGCCTACGCACTAAAATTCCGCATCTCTTGCATCGTACATGCAATTCCGTTGCAGATTTCCTTTTTGGCATTCCATATGCATTGTTCATATATAAAACGAATGCGAGTATATATCTTTATGCATTTGGGGTCGCGGTCGCGTGTCGCCTCTGAGTTGTGCCACTTAAGTACATATGCATGCTTTTTGTTTTGTTTTCGTTTTTATTGCATTATGACATTTATTTATGGCCATTCTCCCACTCGAACTTTGCGACTGCGAAGGAGTGCACGTGCAGGCCGAAAATGCGGAGATCTCTTTGGGGGGAGGGAGTGGGAGTATGGGAATATGGGAATAAATGTTGGTGGGTGTTAATGGCGTGCAAACGCTTCACCTTCGGGCCTCATCTCCTAAATGGCTATATGGCTATCACTATCATTGTATCTTCCACAAGTCTGCATGTGTTTTGTATGTTGTGCACTTCCGTTTCCCGTTCCCTTTCCCCTGGTTTTCCCTGGGTTTCCTCGGTTAAACCACAGAGCTTTCCGGGCAAATGTCACGTTTGTTTGCCCGCTCCATCATCTGAATATATTTCGTGATCGGGGTCTACCCAGCATTTGCATTCGAACTAAAATTTTACCAAAATTGGTCATCTATTCACAAGATGTTATTGAAGGGTTGGGACTAAACTAAACGGCCAAACCCCGTAAAGGGTGCCAAAAGACACCCATTTTATTTTCTATGCAAAGTTTAATTAGGTATTACGTTTTAAAAATTTAAATTTAAACAAAATAGAAATACAAAGAGTAAAAATAAAAGCTTAAGGAATGTGTAGAGTCATTGAGATAAAATATCATTTTTTTACAACATTCCTTATTTTATTTAAATCTATAAATACAAAGAAAACTACTTAAATATAAATACTTTTTCTCTCTGTAAGTGGAAGTTGGAAACGAGGCAGGTGTGATTCATGGCTAGCGGGTGTGAAAAATTGCATGTTGCAAATCAAAAGGAAATAACATAGCTTATGGAATGCGTCAGAGCTTGCTTTTCTTTTTCCTCCCCCGTAAATAGAGAGCAGGGAAACGTTTTTCCCCCGCCTTTCCATTGTTTTATCGAGAACGCAAAACTTGCGTAATGCAATTAAAATACTTGTAAGCAAAACTGAGCGCTGCCCTTGACACAGTCGACTGGCGATCCGCCATTCACAATAAAACTGGATGGTGGGTGGAAAATGGGGGGAGGGGGCGGCAATGGCGAAAAACAGAGAGAAGCTCATAATTGCCGCTCAACTGCAAAACAATTTCAATTCATTCGAGCCGAGCTCGCAAACCTAATTACCGATCATGACCATCTACAGAAAAAAAGTAGAGAGATGCAAAGTGCGAATTATAAAGGAAAGTTACACCCTCAATTATAATTTAGTGTGACTACAAGATACAAAATAACTGAAGAGTGTCGCTTATAATTTGTCAGAGAGTGGGCATAAAAAAAAGAAAATGTAATTCAATAAAATTAAGTTTTTATTACGAGAAAATGATTTCACATTTGGCACTTATTAAATACTTTTCCGATTTTACTTTTGGAAAATAAATGCATATTTTTAGTAAGTGTTGATTCCAAAGAGCTACTTATTGATATAAAAAAACCACTTTTTTTTTTCCTTTTTTTAGTAAAGGGTTTCATAACTCTTTCTAAAAGTTTATTGCAAAGAGCCACTTTTTCATATAAAGAAACATTTATATAAATTCTCTTCTAACTAACTTAAATAATGGACACAATAATTCTTACCTAAAGTGGATTCTTAAGAGCGTATTCTTAAAATAGAGTTGAATTCTCTTATTAATTGCTTAAGTAATGGGCTTTATGATTTAAGCTAGGAGCAACTTCTGAATAGATCTGTACATCTTTTTAATTTCTCTTATTAATGGGCTAAAAATATTGCACTCTTAAAATTAAGCTATAACTTTAAGTGAGTAATTTAATTTTATCTTTTTTACAAATAAAACAAATGTACTTAATATTATTTAATCTGTTGAGGTATACTAAAATTTTTGTTACAAAAGTATCGAACTAGGTACAGCTATTCTTTCTTCCATGGCTTAGAAACTTTCTAACTAAAAATCAAAGATCCCAAGAGCTGTAGCGAACAGCTGCCCCTAAAATACCAATACCCAAGGGGTTCTACGTTCTGCCCCGAAGGTCGAGTGTAAGTATACCCCACTTCTTCCTAGTTCCTCGCATTCCTGAGCATATCGTAGGCAACCATCTCAGCCTGCAGCTTTATGAGTCCATTAAGGCTCCGAGATCCAGATTGTGACAGCCAACACACAGGCACTTTGTGGCCAAGTTATTTTTATTAAAGCGCATATACACCACATGAAATTATAGTCAACTTTAAAGTATGCAAACAAAAAACAAAAAATGAAGAAATAAGAAGCAAACGAGAAAAACAAAGACAGGCTGAAACTGCAAGCTTGGAAATACTTTTTGCATAAACAAGGTGCAAGATAAAAAATCAACAGAGTCTTGGCAGTCAGTTAGTCAGTTAGTCAGCAGTTGGCTCGAATGCAGCAGCAGCTTTCTTAACTTGTGTAAACTTGAAAACTGGAAATCGAGCCGAGGAAAACTGGTTTCTGACTCGCAGTCGCACTCGCCAAATGTCCGAAATGAAATGGAAAAAAAGAAAAGAAAATAAGAAAAATGAAAAAGAAAAGAGTGGGGCCATAAGCATAAATGCTGCCTGACCATTCGGACAAAAGAGGTCAAAGTTGATCATGAGCTGGAAACTGGAAATTACTTGGCTAAACTAAACTGGCAACCAAACTACCTGGGCAAAGGCACAGAGCACAAAAATAGACGACATGCAGACCCAGCTGGTGCCGGCTAATCCCATCGAGACACTCATAAATAGCCCGACTTGACACTAATCAGACTCCAGAGTTTTGCTTTGTTTTGCTCTGTTTGCTTGTTTACCCGCCGCGCACTTATGATCACCCCAAACACCCCATTCCCCTTGGAATTACCCTTGGATGTCGATGTCGAGGATCACCCAGTGCCCATACCCATACCCATTCCTATACCCAGTTCCCTGTTCAGATATATAAATAGCGACCGACAGACGGCGCTAAATGCAAACTCCGGCAGACATCAGCTTCTCCTCCAGATATGGGTGCAAAAACATTCGGTTTATTTACGGATTGGCTGCACACACTCCACTTTATGATTTGCCTAGACACATACTTAGAGATTCGATAATGATCAAAGCAGCCACCTCGTTGGTGTACTTAAAATTTGGCAAAGAAAAGTGTTTAGATGGACACTTTATAGGATGCGCAAAAAATAAATAATAAGAAAAATATTTAGGATTTAATTTTTAGGGTAAAAACCTTTTAAATATTCTTTTAAGTTTTAGTACAAGAGTTAATATTATTTTACATTTAAGTCCCAATTTTCCCAACTATTAATCATTCAAAAAGTACACACAAATTCTTAAGAAATTCGTTGACTTTGTTATAAAATATTTAGAATTTCATTTTGAAGCTAATAACATTTAAAACTATCTTGAAATGTTTCGATTTCATTTTAATACTGCCGTTTTATAAATGCAGTTTTATTATAAAATAATATTAATTATTTGACTATTTTAATACAATACCAAAATAGTTTTTTAATGTTTCTAATGAACTCTCTTAGTACCGGACATGCAAGGCCATTAATCCCATAATGATACTTCTGTAGTGCATTTTTTTCGCTGCTTATTTGGTAATGGTAATGAAAGTTGGAGCCAATTTATGTGACATGAAAGGGGCTGTTCTCCATTTTTGTACTGATGTCAGTGGCAGGAAAATGTCATTGGGCATTAAGTCAAATCAAATGGCCCAAAATAGACATTCCATGCCACCAACAAGGCACGAACCGCGTTCGAGGCGTGTTAACGTGCGTCGTGTGGGCATTTCGGTAGCTTCTTCCCTTCCCGTTTTCCCAAAGTTAATTGGATTCAAGGGAATCCGGACATCACCGTCTACTAAATTAGCGCCAAAGTAGGCATTAACATTTTATGACAGAGAAGTAAACAAAACTGGCATCGATGTCTGGAGTGAAAGCACTTGGCCTGATGCCACCCCCCCATATTCCGCAGAATCCCCCTCCCAAATTCTCCGATTCCTGGTGTCGTTTAATGGGCAACTGCATCTCGGAAGGCGGAAAGCGCCGTCGGAAGATTTATGGGCGAATGTAAATCTCCAAACGTGTGTGCAACTTTGTTGGGGGAGTTCCAGTTCCCAGAAACCAGAAACCAGGCACACTCACAAATATTTTTGGGCAGCTTTTGTTATTGAAATTTCTCAGCTTTTGTTGCACAAATAAATAGAGGCCTTAGACTCGGTCTTGGTGTAAACAGAGACTCCCCCCTCGAAAGGCCATAAATTACTTGAACTTCTCTAATTAAAAGGAATCCTCTCGACTGAGCCCAAAAGATTCGGGTTATGAGTGGGCTCTGGTTGCCCTGCTAAACATAAATAATTCCCCTCTTAATTGATGGCAATATCGCTGAGCTGCAAGATGCCCTAATAAAATTTTGATTTGAATTGGATTTGAATTGGGTTTCTGGGCAAATCTTAGGACAAACAATGAGCCGCCATCTTGAGGTCCGTTAATAGACCTCGGTTCCCCGAAAGCAGTTTCCTACTCCCCGAAATGCTGATGCCGGGGAACTGGAACTGGAGCGGGACGGCTGTCAATCATAGCAATACCAGGACGGAGGGAGGGATTTAATTGAATTTAGAAAATCGACTCACTCTGACAGCTCAATGACGTTTCGACTGGCTTAGGGTGTACATGAACAACCCATTTTCGGGGAGCGTGAAGATCTCTACAGATCTCTACAGCTCCGTGCTTCCGAAAATCTTTTGAGATTAGTCCCATTTCAAGTTCATTTTTAAATACTTGAGTGATGAGCCCGCAGAAAAAGATTTGGAAAGTAAAATGTACATTTAACATTTTGTAAAAGATCGACACCCTTGTGAACTGAATTTTGTTAAATAGTGTTTCAGCACTTATAATTGCAAAGTCTTATTTCCTTTTCTTTCAGGATTTTATTTTAAATTTCATAAAATTTGAAGACAACAGTTTGATTTATTACATTTACATTTCAAGACAAACTGTAAGAGATATTCTTAGTTTTACCAAAAAGTTCAGATTCTGATTTTGAGGAAAAAATGGGCAAACAAATTATTATTTTAAACTCAATATGGTAGAAAATGTAGTTGTCCATTTAAAACACCGATATAATCGCCGATCTCCATCATTCCATTACCTGAAGGCCTTCATTCTGTGGCCACTGGAAGTGCAGCTGCTCCGTGATTGGGGTGGGAAATCGAAGTGGAACGGCGAGGGGTGAGCCGAGTGCAACAAATAAATAATGTATGAAAATCTGCACGGCAACAAATGATAGCCAGAAACAAAATGCAGAAACACGGGCAGCGGATGAGGGGAATTGGAATTGCAAAAAAAAAATAAATGTGGGCAAGCAGCTGTGCCAACTGCAAAACTGTCAAATAAGCAATGGCGAGTGGTGTTATTGTTGTTAATTATGCCCAACAAAAGCAACATCAACAAACGAGAACGAGAGGGTAACTTATACAGAAAGCATACCCCTGCAAATTAATGGCAGCTTTATACTATAGTGATCGGATATCGAGTAGTAGCAACAGGTTGAGCTTGAGTTTCAATAAATTTACATATTTGTATTTAAATCAAACTATTGTCATTTTCAAGAGCGATTCTTCTTGATTTCAGTATTGAAGCGCGCTTGATTTCGAGAAATCATAACGCTTTCTTTATATAAATTTTTATAAAATTGTCTTTAAAAATAAAAGAACCAACAATGAGCCCAATACAGTATCTAATTAATTTTATAATCATTTTTAAGACATATTTTAATTGTGGTTTTAGTTTTGTACCAATTTTGGTAATCTTCATATTTTTCCAAAAAAAAAAAAAATTCTTTCTAGGATTACATATATAGATGCCTTATACCCCTCAACCTCTAAAAGTACTAGGTATCAGAAGTAGAGGGCTGTCAAAGCCAAGCCGCCAGCAAAGTCCAGACAGAAATCGGAGAAAGAAAACGAGGTCGCGCCTGCGTCGACTGACTCTGGAGGAGGCACAAAAACGGAACTTTGGGCTTCACTTCACTTCACTTTACTTTACTTTTGGGCAGGCACGTGATCGGCGCAATGGCAGCTAATTGCTGTGTCTCAATTTTCAACTCTCGGCCCGAATTGCATTTGGGCTTGGTCTCGTTCTCGTCGTGACTCATTTGCAGGCCGCATTCAAGTCGAGCCGAACTCCGAACTCCGCCGAACGGACCTGGCATATGTATGTTTTTGGTTGTTTGTTAACAACAAGAACCCTCGTTCCAGGCTTAGACGTTGCCCCTTTGTGCAGCTTTCTGTGCTGACGGTTTCAGGGGGGGCGGAGGATCAGGGGTTCAAAGGTTCAGCCGAGCTCCGAGGTTCAGTATTGTGGTCAGAGTCAGAGTCCGAGCGCTTTTACAATAGGTTTGGTACCCTATCATAGGGTATTACCTATTTCAAAGGAATCCTAAAATATTTAATTTAATAATATTTAAATTTTAATGATAAAATAATATTTTCTAGCAAATGCTTTGCGTCATGAAACGAAAATAAATCTCAGCCGCAATATAAGTAACCTATCTTATAGCCAGATTCTATTTATTTTAACTCACGAAGGTGTTGGCTATGAATCACAGTGATTTACAACTTTCTACTTTTCCAGGTATTTCTGCTGTCTCAACTAAATTATAAAAGAAATTATCGCAAAGCCCTATTTATGGGGATTACTAATTCCGTGAGTAAACTTATTTCAAAGGGTATTTCGAACTTCGGTTTATAGAAAACCCTCATATTATTTGAATTTAACCGTCAACTCTTTATCGTTTTGGTGCTTTCATGTTTTTGTAGCTGGCTTCGCATTCTATTGTCGCTTTGTTTAGTTCGATGGTGTTTATGTGCTGTGTACTTGGAGTTTCTCGTTGCTGGATTGCGATGGAGGTTGGGCCGAAGTTGAACGAACCGTGGACAACGACGAGTTGTTGCCGTGGGTGCAGTGCCTCCGATATGGATACTATGCTATAAGTACCTATGCCACTCTGGATGTTGCTCCTCTTATCGGACCTCTGTGTGCTCAGATAAAAAAGAGCTGCAGATAAGATATGATTTTCATAAGTAGATGTGACACTTCTGGGCTGTCTTCGTCCATCAGGGTAGTTAAATATTATTTTAGTCGTATTTTTAGAAATACCGTCATTGCGCAAATGACGATAACTAAAATGAACGATTACTCTCACCACTGCAATCGATAACAAAGATCAGAGGGCTACAGATAAATATTGATCAATCGCCTTGACTGAGACTGAGCCGTGTGAATATCGGACAAAGAGACCGACATATATGGTGGGAAGAATCCAAATTTGAAACCGAACAAGCTCTGGCCTTATACGCAAAACCCACTCTCCACTCAGCTTTTGTCAAGACATCTTCATTTGCATTTCATTTCCATTTTTCCTTCGCTTTGCTCTCTCAGCCAACACATAATGAACTAATTTCTTAATTATTCACGGGAAGTTTCGACAGGTAACTCGGAACGATAATGCGATGGAAGTCAGCAGATAGGAGACAAGAAGAAAAGTTGGCCAAAGCTATTTTTGCAAGCTTCTGTTTTGGTTTCGTAATTTACTCGAAAATGATTCAGCAAAACGCTTTCAACGCGAAAGAGATCAAATTACCCAAATGGCGTTAACAATTAGCGATGTTCGGTGGAAAAAATGGGAAATTCGAGCATAATGCAAGCTGTAGAAAATTGTCTGGCAAGATATAATAATAAAAGGGGAGAGCATATCGACTATCAGATACCCGTTACTCAGCTAAAGGACGTGCGACTGCTTGCACTGCTTGCATTCGGCCATTCCATTATTTGCTCATAACTTTTTAATGAACAGTCCGATTTGAAAAATGTTCTTACATGACAATAGGTATTAATACATACTTTCCGACGATACTATATACCCCTTTACTCTAATAGACTTCTGCCTCTGTTCGCCTACGTTTACCCTACCCTTTTCCATGGCAACAACACAGGTGTAATTTCAGATAAACAGCAAAGCGGATGACACCTGTTCTCTCTCTCTGTCTGAACCTCAGGGGTTTTAGGTTGATTCAGCGAGCTGTGTTTATCACGATAATGACAGAGTAACCCCCGCGTTGACTTGGGCCCGAAAAGTGGATTGTAAAAAATATAATTTGTTAGCAAGTTGCAAGTGCATTCGACTGTGTAAAACGGAGTCGCGTGAGGATGAGGCTTCCACTGCCAGGGGACGACGTCGCTCCGCTCCGATAGCTTTTCCCCGGGGCCTGGGAAAGTGGCAATGAGCCACTGAGCTCCGCTACGCGGAGGAAGTCGCGTAATTGACCTTTTTCGGCTACATTTTTCCATACCACAAAAATAGTTTCTTTCAATGACGCTGGCACACCCACCCACCGAAGTACTCATACAGTACAGTTTTTGACAGCAGTATTATGTTAATTTCATTGGTATGCCTACACCATTTGCATAACAATAAAGTTGGAACAAGTAGCCAGAGCAAGTATCTAATAAAATGTGATATTATTCTGGGTGTACGTAGGCTGCAGCTGACCAGACAATCCGAAAACTAATTACAACCATATGTGGGCACCTTTTGGTTAGTGTAAACAATACAAAAAATTGCTTATATTTTTCTCACCGAGGGATACGCTTCATTTCTGTTAATGGGAGATTTTGCAAGGCAGCTAGGTGGAAAAAAAAACGACCGATTTTTTTTTACCTTAGAGAGAAACCATTTGCGTAGATCGCTCATTATGGGCAAATAATTACTCACAAAATAGATATACTTTGAGGAATTTTTGGATTTTGATTCTTAGGATAACATCTTACTCTAAACTATTGGAATTTTATTTATTATTCATTATTATTAGGTACTATTATATTTTACAAATAATGCGGAATTTGAGAAAAAATGAAATGGCTGCATTTGATAAATATAATATAATTTAAATACAAATATAAATGTATTTGAAATAATTTAAAATAGAAAATAAATTTAGCTTTTTCAAAAAGATGCTCACTTTGCCTTATTTTAAAGTAGATGCTAGTCAATCTCTACTGTACACCATTTACTTTTGAATTTCAAATGTTTGTGTTTTCCTCGAAATGCCTCTTTGCCCATTTACCACTCGTTTTGTTTGAATTTCGCGCTTCATTTGTTTTAACAGAACGCACTCCCATGAACAGCGATCTATCGCCTTTGTTTAGTTTACAGTTTGTCCCGTCGTTCGGGCATCAGTTTTGAGTTTTGAGTTTCCGGTTCAATAGAGGGTCGGGTGTTTGTCCCCCCGGGAGATCCACCGATCTGATCTGCGGTCACAAAGGTTTCTAATTTGTGTAAAAGCCGTTTGAGGTAATTGAAATTAGTCCAACAAAGCGACTGCCTCACGGAAGCCAGCTAATGCGTGGCGATGGAAATGGAAGTGGGAAACCCATTGGTCTTTCTTTGGTCAACCGGAAATGCAGTGTCAGCCATGCCAAGTTTGGCCATCGCTTTGAAGCCGCCGCCCCTGGAAACTTTAACTTTTTGTGACGGCACGTTCGCCTCCCAATTACCAACGACCATCATTCTTTCAATCGGCGGACTTGAAAAGCCCTGACAGCTACCGTGTATTCCATATTTTCCACACACAATTGCACTTTGAGGTAATCCGAAAGCGGCCACATAACCTCGTTCTTAGTTAGTTAGTTGGTGCTGCGTAAAATGCAATTTACGCAGAAAAGGTGAGAGTGCAAAGCGGTCTATTGGCATAAATGGGAAACGAAAAGCAGCAAAAATGAACAACGCGCCATTTGCCTCACCAGCACCTTGGAGTTTTCCCAACTCTGACATGGTTCAAATCTTTTGAGTTGAAGCGTTTTGGCTTAGTGCACTTTAAGCAAACACTGCATTCTATGAGGTTATATTTTTAGTAGCTATATATTTACCTTAGTTTTAAAATTTAGTTCTCTAAAACTAAGTTTCGTAACGATCGACTCTAAAAAGTAGGTGTTTATATAAGGAAGAAAAATAGGGAAAATATTTCTAGACGATCTTCTAAGAATTTTAGTAAAAGTCCTCAAAATATTTTAGAAAAAGAATTGTTACATTTTAAATTTATTGAAAGTGCCTTAAAGGTTTTTCTAAAAGTTCTTAGTTTTCTCTTATTTAAAAATGATATTATATAAAAGACTTTTTTAACCATTGTAATGTTTTATAATAATTCTAACCAATGTACCTTGCTAGCATTGTAGGCTTACGCACTGCACTCATTGCTTAAGTTGCGTTAAATCCAATTAATAATATTCTGCGTTTACCCTGGCCATTCCAACGTCATTATCGTCATCGTCACGAGGTGCAACAGCAACAGCAACATCATCGACCACAGCAACATCAGCTGAAACAGCAGCAACATCGTTGACGACGGGCCACCTAAAACAATTGAGAAGCTTACGAAAGCGAGCTGTAAAAGCAAATCGTTCTGTTGGGTGGCTCAAAGTTCGAGAGGCGGTTTACTTCCAAGGTAAATACGGGGAATAGACATCTATACCTCATATACTGAACCCCCCCATCCTCTTCTGTTGCATTTAAAATTCCCAAATGACCGACTAATTTGTCAAATGCGCCTGGCTCTCGTCAGATCTCAAGAGGTTTACGAGGGCTACGAGTGTAACCATTACCCAGCAATGACAGAGATTCCAGAAGAAGACTCAGACCCGGCTATCATCTTACGGAGCTGTTATGCCATCCATATATCTCTCCTTTGTTCGGTTGTTTGCCTCTCGAAGTGGTTTTTTATGATCCGCCAGGGGAGTAAATCTGGATGCATTAGGGCAGGCACTCTTCGTGTTTGCCAGCGCCTTTGGTGATAATTCTCACGATGTGTGGTCCGAATAGTTTGGTAAAATTGAAATATCCACTTGGAACACTCGGACACGGAAAATGAGTTATAGCTTGGGATATTTCCCGCCGATTTCTTCATTAAGCCGCTTAGCTGGCTGGCTTCCAACAGCGGTCCCATTTCCCTATCGAGTTACCGAATTGCCCAACTAATGCCGTTTCGGTGTGGTTTTTTTCCTTTGACTAGTAGATCGCCCCCAACCTCCAAAGTGGGTCGTGGCTGCACTTTCTACGGGCTGCACTTTGGGGCCTGCATTTCCTTAACCGCAAGACACTCAACGCGACCAGAGTCGTCACCTTTCGCCCGCAAAACGAAACTTTTGTGTCAATGCCTTCTTTGCCGCTGCTTTTTCGGTCGATTTATTGGTAATGTCGACTGCCAGCAGTCGTTCGGTTTGGATTTTTTCACCTTTTTTAGTGTCTCTGGCTTTGGCTTTCGGTTGGCTTGGCCTGACCCGCCATCGCCACCAGCAGATTGTTGCTCCAATTTCCCGTCGTCGCCGCTCGGATTCGTACAATTTATTTTCAGTTGCTGTAGCCCTCTAACAAAAAGCGAAACAAAATATCCGAAGCTAATTTTATAGGCCCTTTCATTTTAAGAGGAAGGATTGTAAACGAAACTAGTAATTGTTAAAGGACCTTTTCTTAACTACCAAGCTTATATAAAAAAATCTTAATATAATAAGTTAATTAGAAAAGTTGCAATATTTTCGATAATAATAATTTAAACTATTGTAAATCGATATTTTACAATATGAAAGTATGTATATGTTCATATTCCGCCACAGTATCCTAAATATATTCTTAATAATACTTACTATTTGGCCATACTAAACTACTTCAGAAAGATATTTTTGATGTAATAGAAACACAACGTTATGTCAATTTAATATAAAAAATGTACTTTACACAGAAGAGTATCACTGAATAATATTTTATCAAAAGAGTTTTCATGGAAACTTTACAGCAAACTTAAAACTGTATCCAATTTCTTTTGTCTGCTGCTCTGAACGTGCTTTTCTGTTGATCATCGGCGACATTTCTGCATTGTTGGCAAATTTTTAGTGAATAAATATTTACGATCAAAGGGATTTGAGGAAGCTTGCCCAGATAGACAGCGCCATTTATCAAAAAGTTGTCGGGAACACACAAAAAAGATAAAAAGAGATACCCACTATCTAGTTCATACATCGTGCAATCTGCAAACAAGAATAGATGGGTCTCTCCACCAACCCGCTCGTTTGGAATGTTGGATTGAACAAAACGAATGCATTCCAGTTCAGCAGGCGCAGACCCCATATTTCATGCGGTGCTCAGGGGCTTATCAATATGGGATCGGAACCCGAGCAATCCGAACTCGAGCATGCAGTTGTCATTGGGCACTGAACAATTCACCTTTGTCATATCATCGTTGTTCCGGGGGTTGTTCTGGTTCGATCGGAGTTTGGAGACCCACTTTGTAGTGCGAGCGGGTATTCCTGCTCTGCATTTTGGCAGAGGCGGAGGCGGCAGGGTTGATTGTTTCCCCCGCCTTTGGACAGTTGTATTAGGGTCATATTTCACTTGTAGGGTTTCCAGCGAAGTTTCGTTTTAATTTTATTGTTGTCGCTGTTCCCCATTCGAGTTTTGCCCTTTGTTTTGTTTGGTAGTTTTTGCCTTTCTTTGCCGGGAGTGCATTATTCCAACCACCACCGATGATTCGGAATGCCACCCTTTTGCGGTAAAATATATATTTTAGTCATACTCTCTACCACTCCTTTAGTCCAGCAGCATTTTATGGGTCTCTTTGATTTGGTGTTTGTCGGTAGTCAACTGCAATATGTTTCCAGTTTTATAACAAACTTCACCCCGAGATATTGCTTTCCGCTTTTGTTTTTAATCAAATATTATGTCATGTCTAATGAATGTGTGTACTATGAACAATATGTTCGATTTTGTGGGCTTGCTGAACAAAAACCAATCGATTAGATTGGCACTGATAGTTGGCATTGATATATAAAAATAAAGGGGAGTGGATCAGCCAAGAGATCTCAGCTGAAATTTAATTAATATTACGAAATATATGAAGTTATCCCTGAACTTTTCATTTATTTGCGGTAGTCCCCACAATGCATTCTCAGTAAAAATAATTATTACTATTATTATTTCATTTGTGGTACCTTTGTACATATGTTAGATGTTTTTTTTTTTGAAGACACTAAATTTTCTAGATTTCTGACATTCGATTTTAATACTTTTTGAGCATTCTTCTCTTCTTTTTTGCTGATTCTCAGCTTCAGTATTCACTTTTTGTTTTGCTCAGTTCTGTTTTTGTTTAGACTGCCTGGCCTTCTGCCTTCTGATATTTGGCCAGCGTTAGTGTCAAGTCAAGTGCCGGTCTCAATTTCAGAGAAAACGTGGCGAAACTAGTTTAAGACCATATTTTCTGCTTTGATTGCAATATTTTTCCAAAGTGTTTCGGCTTTCAGACGAGCGACGGAATGGCCTGCTGGGTAATGGAGACAAAGCACCTGCACAGAAACCCAAATACGAGAGCCAGGGGAAAATAAGATATGGGTAAGTATGGGAATGAGTCTGTGGTTGAGTGTGAATTTGCTCACCTTGTTTGCTATTTTTTCTGCATTCCGAGAATCGGTTTTCGGTGGTTATGGTTCCTCTAATCCCGGGCCTGTTATTTCTGCCACGAGTGTTCTGCCGGCTATCCCTGCTGATCGCCACAAATCAGGCGCAAGTACGTGCCGGGCATCGATAATCGCAAAGAATAGGGTCCAAACGGGCACGTCCCGATGGTCAGCATTTTATCGTCTTCTCTTCGAAAATTTCCCTTTATGAGCGGCGGCTGCCTCATCATTATGCATTCCGATTCTTCGGGATCGGCGGGCCAACTAATAAGCGTTTTAGCACAGAAGCCACGTACCGACTTCATAGAGTTATTAGTGCCGTACAAGGCGTCATGGTGATAAGATGGCCAAGGGAAACCGTTTGCGGTCGCCATATATCATGTAAGTGCATAAGTGCATATTCCGCCCAGATCCGAGCAGCCAAACGTTGCATTTTCCCATGGGTTTCTGGGTTCTGGGTTCTGGGTTCTCGGAGTGCGTGCTCATTGGAGGAGAACGGCCACAGGAACTGGAATTGGTCAAATGCCCCAAACACCGGGGGCACGGGAAAGTATTATAAACTGCCAGCGGATGAGGGAGGAATTAATTTGCGAAAATCTCTAGATCATCTCAGATCTATTTACTGCGAGTATCTTCACAACGGAAACGGGAAACTCTACCTATATAATTTATTATGATTTAAAAATTATGAAATTAATAGCTTATAAAATAAATTATGTCCCTATCATAAAATTTAAAACATCATATAACAAGTTATTATTCTTTTGCTTTAAAGCTTGGGATTCACATTTCTATATGAAAGGTAAGGTATCTTTCAGATAAGAAAAACAAAGGCAGTCACCATTACTTCCGCTATAGAAAAAATAAAAAAAATATTTGGTTAGTTTTTAGTTGGTAATGTTACATTCTATTTAGACGAGCTATGAAGACAAAAACGACGCCTTGGCAAAAAGGATTCATGGCCTACCGAATAAAATATAATGATATACTACTTAAGCTCACTTGCAGAGTGTAATGAACTGGCCATAAAATCAGTGTTTACAGCGATGCCCTCTTCAATAATTCAAATCAATGTAGTCGGTTTGTCTGGCCAGTCTGGTAATTGAAACTGTGATGAATAGTCAGCGAGTGCTAATGGGCATCTCGGCCGTCTTGCATTCGACGGCTCATCCGTGGACATTCCGCTCATGGTCGCTCCACTCCGTTCCACCGTAATTAATCAAAGCGAGACCTTGGCAGCAGCATCTCTCCCCATCAACAGGTAGTAAAACGCCAAGACGTGCCCCATCAATACGTATATATTCATTGGCAGCTGTGGCAGTATCTGTATCTTTCTATCTTTTTGTTTCTATATCTGTGTCTGCAGAAAGACGCGGGAGTCGTTCGATTCGTGCGTGACAGAAAGAGTTGAGTTTGGAGTTGAGTGGTTTGAATGCGAAAGTCTCAACGACTAACTAGGTTTAAAATGACTCCACTCGTACATAACTTTTAAAATATTTGTTAAAAATTTGGATGCTTTCGCTTTACTAGCTTGGTCTAGTACGTTTGATAGACAGTTAAGAAATACATTTAAGTTATAAGCTGTAATAAAATAACCTCCAAATCCCCAAAATAAAAACCCTAACATAAACATCGAACTAAAAGTTATATGAAGGCAAAAAACTTTGAGTCAGTTGGTATTTCTGTATCTGAAGAACAGTCTTGAGTGAAAAGGTTGGATAGCTACGGCTTGAACACAAAGAGAGACGTCAAGACATGAGAGTCTCAGCCGAAGAGAGTCTTCCGACCAACAGATACACACCTCGATCGGAGCCGCTTCGGAAATACTGGTTTTTCCTGAAGCCAACTTGCTTGCTACAAAGATTTGCTTTCATTTTTCCGTTAAAATTCGCCCAGGTATGGGTGAGTATCTGAGTGTATCTCCGGTACAGCTGGCGTTGGCGTCAAGGTGGGTTATCTGCTTACCTGTATCTGTATCTGAATGCGGGAATATCTGAGTGTGAGTGAGGTGAGCTGGGCTCTCAGGTAGCTCTCGTCTTGGCTTGGGTTCTAGCGACCTCCCTACCTCCGCCTGTCTGCTCTTGGGACTTCGATTCCTCCTCTCTTTCTCTACGCTATGTTAATCCACTGGCCAAACATCCCAGGGGATACAACCATGCCATGGCTAAAGAATCGGGCCCATACACACCTGAGGAGTGCGTTAGCAGCTGCAGCTGCGCAGGTAGCCAGAAGAGGTTATTTGATTACTCAACCATTTTTCTTGCCGATTTTCGCCTGTTCTTCGGAGCTTCCTTTTGGATCTTTCGGCCCAGAGCCACATGTTGCCGGTGAAACCTCACGTCGGCATGTCCGGCACAAATTTTTTCATTTCTTTCTTGTTTTTCTTTTACTGGAATTCAAGCCTTAAGACGAAAAATTGAAAAGACATCTGTCGTCGGTAGATCGATTTTTTTCTGGCGGGCATTTCCGCAATCTACACATTTAGATACCGAGAAATTGTTGGGTTTTTTGTGGTCTTTCGAAGTACCCAAAACTTGAGGTTGAGGGTGCATTTAATTGATCCGAAATTTGAATATTTGATGGACCCTTGACATCTATACATATTGATCCCTTCGAATCTTTTAAAGCGAAAGACACTTCAAGTTTCTTTTGACTTTTAAAATGTTTTGATATGTTTGAAGAGTCAATTGAAACTTAAATTCCCTGGAAAACACATAAAACTCTTATAAACTCTTTTGTGCTTTTGAGTAAATCAAGTAGGGAGTTTTGATTTATTTCGGTTTCATACCAAGACACATTAATTTTCAGCTTGAAAGGACATCCAGACAGCAGCTGCAGCACATCCATCTGGCTGAAAAGTCATATCTAACAGATACCCTCGGATGCCTTGACATATCGGCCATGCAAATCTTAATGAAGTTCTCTGCGGCAGCGATCATAGATACAAAACGCAGCTGTGTGGAATAAAACTGCACCTGCAGCAATGAATACACATTTTTTCCTTATTTTCTCTACCACTTGCCGCTCGTTTACCCAATGAACCGCTCCAATTTTGTCCATTGACTTGCGCCGCAATCGATTTTGTTGGAAACGAACGAACGAATCCAAAGGCAAGCGTAACCTACTTTCCGCTGATAAGATAATGACGCTTTTCCTCCGCTTACAGTTTACAGTAGCCGACGCCGACGCCTCCAGTCAATGACTTACCATTTATATAAATGTCTACATAGTACATACTCAGACAAATATATTTATAAGCTAGCTTCAGCACTTGTGTACATTTTCATTAGTTCTAATGAAACCCTGGGTAGCTGGGATGTTTGCCTATATAGTCCACCTCCAATCGAACATAACGCTTTCTCAATCGCTTATCTCTCGCCCCTTTTAAATTATCAACACGGAAATGTATTCGATTTTATTATATTTTTTATTTTAACACAATTGATGTGTGTGTTTGTGTGTGGCTCTTTCGTTTGTTGTAAATTACACAATTAATATGTACCTTGTATATAAATAAAGTATTTCAACTTTCTTTTATTTCTTAACAGTAATAAATGTCAGCTTGCGAATCTTAAGACTCCTCTTAGCGGCTATGGGAAAAGACTTACAAAAATACATATCGCATTGATTTATTGAACATTTTCACTTACAAATATATGTATTTAAATTCACTTAAATAGTATATATTTATATATCCCTTTTAATATAACATGGATATATAGATGCACGCGTGTTACGTTCATAATTACAGGAAGTCTCGGAACTTCGGGGCTCCCTCTCGATTCGATAAGTTTAAATTAGGTTAAACTGATTTATACATGTACTAGAAGACAACCCTAAGAACTTATACTGATATTGATAGGGTTTACTGCTCTAGATAAATTACGATTAAGGTGTTAACTTAGATATACCGACTTGTCTTATCGAATTTAGTTCAGCTTTGATTTTGTGTTTATTTCCTTTCTAATTGAAGATCTGTCTTGTCGAAGAGCTAATGCGATATAATTCTTCATACTATGTTGTGTAATGTATTTTCAACTAAAATAGCCTACTAACTAGTGTTGGTATTATGAATTCTTAAGCATACTGATTTCGAATTCGCTTTATAGGAATATTTCGGACATTTCTATTTCGATTATATATATTTCTAACTCGTTTGTGTTTCGTTAAATGTGTGTGTGGAATCGAAGCAATAACAAGAAGTCTGCAGAAGTTTGTGGTTTGTTCGCAGTTGCTTGGCTACAAATTAGTGTTAGCTTTAGTTTAAATAGTTCATTTACGTAAGATCAAGATCACTTTTTGCATTTACAAAACAAAAAACAAAAACTTGTTCCCCCGGGCCCTTGCAATACTCCTCCATAAAAATATATATATATATAATATATAGTTTACCCATATGGGTATTTTTATCTCTGAATCTCGACTTTGGGACCGGCTAGGCCGGCTCCTTGTCCCTTGACACTATCAATATCCGTACAACTCTTAGTATATAAAAAGTCTTTTCAATTTCTACGTCATCGGACCGCGGCTGCTGGCGAAGATTCCTAGATGCGCCAGCCCTGGTCGTCGTCCACATTGGAGTCTGTGTCTGAGGGCTCCTCGCCGTACATGTCGGCCAGTTTGCGGAAGCGCGGTCCAAAGTTGGACAGGTAGTCGAAGTTGAGATCGCCGTCGTCGGTGCAGGACGCCAGGCTGGACAGGCTGCCGTCGGAGTTGCCGTCACCCTCGTACGCATAGTGCCGCACGTCGTCCACGGTGGTGGCGCCCACGTCGCGGTCACAGTTCTCCTTCTTGTCGCCGAGGAAGTCGGCGATGTCCGGTATCTCGTTGGGATCCCGCATGCTCGACTGCAGCGCATACGGATCCTTGTAAAGCTTTTCCTCGTACGGCTGGCTTCGCAGCACATTTAGGTCGTACTCCGTGTCCCGCTCGCCGCCGCCCTCGTCCTCGTAGTTGATGATGGTTTCGCGGATGTCATCGATGTCCTTCTCGTGCCAGCCGTTCTTTTGCTTCTTCTGCACCACCACGGCTAACAGGATGATCATGAGTAGCGCCAGGCAAACAATGATCGCGATGATAAAGTTGCGATCGATGCCAAAGCTGAACGCCACGGCCACCGACTGCTGGCAGCCGCTGTCGATGTTTCGGAAGTAGGAGGGCATTCCCAGGTTGTAGGTTTGCTCATTGATTGTCAGATTGCGAATGCACCCGAAGAATCCCTTTTGGTTGGGAACGTGAGTCCAATTGAGCTGCCTTCCCAGCTGCTCTAAGTCCACCGGAGTGCCGCCCAGCTGCAGAGGAGCATTCACGTTGAGGAACTCATTGGGACCGATGGGGGCGCCCAGGGTCTGGCAAGTGGACAGTCGGCAGTTGTCGACCGTCATCTCGATGCTCTTGCGCTGCAGGATAATATCCAGTTGGTAGGTGCGGTCGGCCACCATCTTGATGTGCTGATGCCGAATGCGAATGGCGCCCGAGCCGTAGTCCACCGTCAGCACTGGGTAGCCATTGTCCAGCTCGAGAGCTAGGAAATCGGAGATGGGCAGCAGGGGGTTGAAGTTCAGGGGGCCCAGGTACATGATTAGACCCTCATCGATCTGGGGCGTGATCTCCAGGCTAATCTGCGTGTTATTGCAGCCGGCAATGGGCTGGTAGAAGGCGTAGCCAGAGCCGTAGAAGGCCACGGAGACGAGTTCGCAGTGGGGTCCAGTGAACCCATCTATGCAGTCGCACACATCGTTCTCCCCGAACCTCGGCGATCCTCCGTTCAGGCAGGGCCTCATCAAGGGAGCCTCGCAGACGCACTGCGCCTGCACAAAGGCATTCACACCGACAAATGAGGTGGTGTTCGAGTAGATCATGTACGGCACCGAGCTCTTGTGCAGCTCATTGGTGCAGGACTCCTCGCACTTGAAGCGCTCGATCAGACACTCGTCGATATTCACCATCAGCATCTGCAGGTCCAGTTCGTTCTCCAAGCGCTGCTGGTTCTGGGCCACGATGCCGTTGAGCTTCTCTGGGGCATAGTAGGGTGATCCATGGGCTGAGTAGCGCACGTCGAGCGTGTGGTTTTCGTTCTGCAGTACCGTGAACACGTCCACGTTGGACACCGAGGTATTGAACAGCTTGGAAAGCGACAGTTGCAGGCGGTCCTTGAGGGAAAGGGCTTCAGGGGACTGAATGTCCCGCGGCACACTGATGAACTCCTCCTTGGTCACGTTTATGAATCGAATGCTGCCGCTCTTGTCCACCGCCTCCTCGGGCAGCTCTCGCACCACCACCGTGACATAGGCATCCACGGAGTGACGGGGCACGAACATGGACTCCTCGGTGACCACAAACGAAAGCTCGTACTCTCCCTCTGCAGTGTGAACCAGCATTGTAATCATTCCCGTGCTGGGATTCAGCCGGAACTGGTCGTGCGGCAGGTCCTTCCATTCAAAGTACTTGTCCTCCAGATCCCAGTCATCCAGATCGTCCACGAACACGCGACCAATGTCGGTTTCCGGCGCCTCCCCCTTGTAGTTGTAGATAAAGATGCGCGACGAACCCTCGCTCATGGCATTGTCGTTGACATCGCCAATGACCAGGTGCAGGATGCTCACCGCACTCTGGCGCGGAACGCCCGAGTCACTGATGCGAATGGGGATGAAGTACTCTTTCTGGGCCTCCCGGTCAAACTGCACGTTCGCGTGCAAGTAGTCGCCGTCCATACTGAACTTGGTCTTGATGTCCGGCGAGGCCTCGCTGTCGATGCCGAAGGTGAAGTTGCCCGCACCGGGAGTGTCGTCGTAGTCATTCGCCTGCAGCTGAACAACCAGGCCGGGATTGCGGTTCTCCGGCCAGTAGACGGGCATTTCGTTAACCAGGAACGGCGCATTGTCGTTGATGTCCTTCAGCGTGATCGTGACCTCTTTTACTGCGCTGACCGATGTGCCAACGCCATCCTCGTCGTTGGCCTTGATCAGAACCTGCCAGTTCTTGTGACCATTGGGCGGATCGCGGTCCAGCGTCGTCAGCAGCCGCAGGCAGCCACTGTTGTCGATGCTCCAGCGATTGCCGTCGTTCTGGTGGATCGAATAGACAATATGCTGGTCGGCATTACGATCCTTGATATCGGGGTCGTAGGCCTCCACAGTCAGAATACAGTCGTCGTAGGTGGTCTCCTCCAGGATGGTCACGCTGTAGTCCTGCTTAAACACCGGCGGATTGTCGTTCACGTCCTCGATCTTGATAATCACCGTGGTGTAATCGTCGTAGATGCCATCGAACGCTCGCACCTTCAGCTCGTACTCCGTGATCGTTTCGTAGTCCAACTTCTGGTTGACCGTGATCTTGCCGGTCTTCAGGCCAATCTTAAAGGCATCGCCCACGTTGCCGCTCTCGATGCTGTAGAGGATCTGTGAGGCGTTGTCCTCGTCCTCGGCCTTCACCTCAATCACCTCGGTATTCGTGTTGGCATCCTCGAGCAGTCGCTCCGCCAGATACCGGTCCTGCTGGAAGTGCGGCTTGTGGTCGTTCTTGTCGCCGATGGCGATGCGGAACACCTGGTGACCACGGTTCGGCTCCCCGTTGTCAAACAGACTCGACGGCGAGTTGTCGCTGGCAATCACTTTAACGTTGTAGAAATCCCGCTCCTCACGATCGAAAGTGGTCAGGGCTGTGATGTTACCCGTGTTGGGATCGATGGTGAAGTACTCCCGGTTGTCGGCCAGCTCGAAGGAGACAATATTGTTGGCCGCCGTGCCGTCCATGTCGAAGGCGCGCACCTGCATCACGGGCGTGCCAGGTGGCTCGTTCTCTAGGATCGTGCCCGATTTGACCTCCGTGTAGTAGGGGATGTTATCGTTGACGTCCTCCACCTGGATCTTGATCTGGTGCTCGGTGCCCAGTTCGTGGGTGTTGCGCACAATCATGGTGAGCGTGTAGTCCGTGATGGCCTCGTAGTCCAGTGTCTTGCCCAGGCTAATGGTCACTTCGTTGCCGATCTGGTTGAACACAAAGGTGTTCTTGCTGTTCGTCTGCTCCGTGCGGCCGGTGTTCAGTTCAAAGATCACCTCCGGCTTGTCCGGCATATTGGAAACGGCCCGCAGGGTGGCAATGGGATGGGTGAAGTTCTTGAGATTCTCCTTCAGGTAGATGGGTGTGTCGATGGGGTTCACAAAGGACGGTGGCTTGATCGAGGACTCCACCACCCGGATGCGCACCTCGATCTGCGCATCCTGCGGTGGATCCACTACGTTGTAGGCCCGCACGATTATCGCGTACGATTGGCCGGGTCGCTTGTCAATCGACCGTTTTAGATAGATGATGCCCGACTCCTTGTCGATCTTGAAGTACTGGAAGTCGCGCTCCCGCAGAATCTCGTACTCGACCAAGCTGTTGTTGCCATCGTCAAAGTCGCTGGCACTGATGGACATCACCACTGCGTCGGGCTGTAAGTAGAAGGTAGAGATAAAGCCAAGGGTTTTTGGGGGATTTCTGGTTTCCTTCTGCTAACTTTCCTGCAAGTTTGCCCAAACCAGCCAACACATGTCCCTCGACCTTCTCTTCCTTTCTAATTTTCCAATGCTACCTGAGCCAAAGCCTAAGTTGAACTGAAACCTTTTCGCGGAAATTTAGCTGCCGACAAAGCGTTGCTAAAATAAACATCATTTGTTGGGCATGAGGAGGAAATCAATAAAAGAAAGGCATATGGGGTTGATAACTACATGTCGGTAGTACTATTATTGGCTGGATTTTAGGTTTATCAATAAAATCTCTAAATATATATGCATTTTTAAATATTTTATAAACTTACAACTTCTTTATAAACACCAAGGAAACTAAAAAGTAATGTTTTTACTAAGTTAAAATTTTTTTTAAGAGTCTTTTATGTTCTTCTATAAAAAATTCTTATAAATTATTTTAATATTATTTTCCCATTCCCATATTCCCATTTTATTAGTTCCTGAATAACTACTTTTACAAGCATTCAGCTAAAATTAGTTTTCCCACCTCCGCGCTGCTAAGCTGTTTGGTTGCCCTTTGTTATTTGGCTCGACGACAAGTTTTTCTAGTTGCAAGCATGGAAATGGCGTAGAAGAAAAGGCGGCCCAGGGCGTTGGAAAGGGTTTCAAGGTTTCCAGTATCGAACGAACGAGCAATGAACCCGAAACCCGTCTCCGAGTGGTCGCCCTCCTACGCCAAGCGAAAACTAGTTCCGCCCAAGAAGATGTTCGCCCATGAACTGGCCAAGTGGTTAATTATCGCCGCAGAAACTGCAGGACGTGCGACAGTTGGAGTCCGCAGTCTAAGGGAGCGCCCAGGTGGGCAGAGGATGGAGGTTGTTGGTGGCAATGACCCATAAAAGCCAGCACTCGGGGAAAATTATACCTAAAAGTTTATATTATTTCTAACGTTCAATTCAACAACTAAATGAAGTGTAGTACAAATATGAGTAACTAGTTCGAAATAATAAACACTGTTTTCATCGGATTTTTAAAAACCATTATTCCCTGTATTAAGATCATATGTATATGTTCAACTAAAATTTCTTTTGAAAACCTGTATTTTTTTTTAAGATTTTGTTTAGATTGTCCATGCAATATTCACGAAACTTTTCTTAGATGATATAAATTTAAAACCCAATAGATTGCAAATCCCCAAAGAATACTACTAACCGAGTATTTCCCAGTATTTCCCAGTATTCAAAAGACAATTGAGTTAGGTACATGACACGGATGGGAGGCAAAATGGAAGGAATGACATCACTCTAGTGCCGACCCACTAACTTGGCCAAACCGCAGTAATCCGGGGTCCGCGAGTTTGGCCAGCAGCAGTGGCGGAACGAGAGAGCCAACTCCAAGGCAACACGTCAGAGGGCAACTAACCTGGGCATTTTCCGACATGGACTCGTCATACCGCGCCTTGTTGAAGGCGGGAGCGTTGTCGTTGATGTCCTCGATGGTCACGTTGAAGGTGCAGACGTCGTCCAGCGGCGGCAGGCCGTTATCCGTGGCCTGGACCGTGACGAAGACGAACTTCTCGTGGATGGGCTCGTCGCGATCGAAGGTGTGCGTGGTGGTGATCACGCCCGAGGTGGGGTGGATGAAGAACTTGGGCCGCTCGAAGGGCGACTGGACGAGGCTGTAGCGGATGACCTGGTCGGGATCGGGGTCGTCGGCCTGGACGGTGAGCACGTAGGTGTTCTCCGACTGCTCCTCCTTGACCTTCGGAGCGTAGCCGGCGCAGTTGCGGAAGGCGGGCTTGCGGTTGTCGCCGGAGAAGTTCTTGTCCGGCGGCGACTGGAGTGCGAGGGCGGGTGACAGGAGGCTGATGGCCACGAGGACGCCCAGGAGGAGTCTCGCGGGGATAAGTCGCCGGCCGAGATCGCGGCATTTTCGCTTGTGCTGCTGGTGTGTCTGTTGCTGGGCGGGATTGGTGGTTTGGCCGGCCATTATGATGCAGTGGCTTCTGCTCCTGGACACTCGCTGCTGGACACTTTGGGACGGACTCTTCTCTAGCGGCGATCCGCCATCTCAGACTCTCTCTCACTTTTTTTTCAGCCGCAGCAGCACTTTTTGAGCACTTCTCTGTGAATCACCCAGTATTTTATAAACTCCACTCACTCACACACCTTTAGATTTTGTGGTTACACGCACACCTGGAAGCGCGCGCATTCGTGAGCGTGTGCTCCGGTCCTACGCGTTGGTATGTGTGTTACCAACTCGGAACTCTTGGTTAAAAAGGCACTTTTCGCTGGTATTTCGCTGGAATTCCGATGTGATTGTTACACTTTGGCGAATTATTTTATTGTGATAGATCGCAAAACGTATTTTGATTCACTTTGATCGTTTTAGCGAGACAAACCGATTTCGAGACCGCGATCGACGCGCGCACACAACCACTCAATTCAAAAACAAAAAAAATCTGCCGTTGAAAATAGTGGTGGCAAAGTATGTAATTTTCGGAAATATCGATGTTCTATCGACTATCGTTTGGTTTTGCCATACCTTTAACAGAACTGTAAAGATACAGCGCCTTTAACAGAAATAGGGGAACATCAAACTCGCCTGGTGGGTGTTTTCACTACAAAAGGATTGTGTATTCGCTAACGGCCATTGCTAGGACTTAACATAGACCTTGTTTACCAGAACAACATGATCACTTCGCCATTTTAAATGTTCACGAATGGAGTTCCCCAAACATTATGAGAAGAAGCTAAACGTTGGAAAAATGCAGATTTTGAGAACTTACTTTGTTTTTAGGCAGTCATGGTGTACTTGGTGAAAAGAACTCAACAGGTAGAACAAAGCGTTACCGACCCTATTAATTTAAGTATATATATTCTTGATTAGTTTGTTATGCGAATGTGTCACGCCCACAAACTGCCCATATCCAGTTTTCAAATCGGAACAATTCAATCCAATCCAAAAAAATGTACATTTTTAAACCACTCCTAAAAAATTCAAACAACCCGCCAAGGGTTTCGCCATTCACATGTCGGATATGGCGCAGTGGATTCCGCCTATAAGCAAACGGAGAATCGCATCCGGTACAGGTACACAACTATCGCCCATCCCTGACAATAAGTGAGAAAAAAGTGAATCGAATCGTCATCGTCTTGGCCCATTAACTGAAAGAAAAAAGATAATAGCGCCGAAGAAAACGGTCGAGGAAGAGTTCCAGCTGCTCCACAACACCCCCAGCAATCCGCACCGCGATCCCGGCCAGAGGAAGCACCCAGGGAACCGGAAGGGAAATCAGAGCAAGCCAAACAACCGCCCCTGCCCCGAATTCGTGAATCACCCAGTGGAACCATGGAGCAGACCCCGATCACCGATGCGGAGAAGGTGCGCATTGTGTCGGACTTCATCCTGCATGCGCCGCCCGGCGAGTTCAACGAGGTGTTCAACGACGTGCGGGAGCTGCTGAAGAACGACACCCTGCTGAAGGATGGGGCCAGCCACGCCTTCGCCCAGTACAACAAGGACCAGCTGACCCCGGTCCGCATCGAGGGCACCGACCACAACGCCATCATATCGGAGCACAACGATCTGGGTGAGCCTATGCCCGTATATGGACAAGAGACCCACCATGAGTCACCTGGGTTTTGTTTGGGCTTCGGTTTGATATCTTTAGCCTTAATAACTGATAAGCCATTGCATTCCAGGCAACGGTCGCTTCTACGATCCGCGCACAAAGCAAGCCTTCAAATACGACCACCTCAGGAAAGAGGCCTCCGACTACCAGGATGTGGATGCGGATGCCACTGCGGAGCCCTGGAGAGCTGCCCTGGACCTGGAGACGCTCGCCTACACTGCCAGTCACTATAGACACGGGGTATGGTCTGAGAGAAACCACCACTGACTTGTCGTTAACCTAGAACTCCCTTCACAGGTCAGCTCTGTATTTGGAAAGGCGCAGGGCAACCAGATCACCCTGACCATTTGCATCGAGGACCACCAGTTCCAGCCGAAGAACTACTGGAACGGCCGATGGCGCTCCCAGTGGCACGTCAGCTTCCAGGCGGGCAACGGTTCGGCCGAGCTGAAGGGCGTGCTCAAGGTGCAGGTGCACTACTACGAGGATGGCAACGTTCAACTGGTGTCCTCGAAGGAGTGCCGCGAGAGCGTGGTGGTTAGCAACGAACAGCAGCTGGCCAAGGAGGTGATCCGCCTGATCGAGGAGGCCGAGAACGAGTACCAGCTGGCCATTTCGGAGAACTACCAGACCATGTCGGACACAACGTTCAAGGCCATGCGCCGGCAGCTGCCCATCACCAGGACCAAGATCGACTGGAGCAAAATCGTCTCGTACAGCATTGGCAAGGAGCTGAAGACGCAATAAGACCAGGAGGTGCAAGCGGAAGAGGAGCGGACACAGTCGACGAAGCGGCCCAACAGTCTTCCACTTGCCATGGCCAAGCGAGCATAGGAACCGATCATCAGCATTAACAACACCACACCAGAACATCCGAACCGAAGCAGCAGGAGTATGCCCAAGATAATGTAATGTCTGTAATTCGGCTATAAACATACGAACATATACCTACATATACATATATATATAATGTGTTATATAACGACGAAAGTGCGTGTATACATAGCGACATATAACGATTGATTGCAAGCATTTGGATGACATTAGCCTGACGATGACGGTGAACGATGCACTGCTGCCTCGTCTGAGTCACGATCGCCACCAATTGTCGCCTTTATCGTTTAAGAAGAGCATTAAACGCGGATTTTATCATGTCCTCTAACCTATGTATTATTCTAATTTTAAACGAATCAAACACGAGATCTGCGCTCTAGACGAGCCAGCCAAGATCGGAGGTGGACCAGCCAACCAGCCGACTCTCGACTATGTACTTTAAGTGGTATCATTAGAGCACCCATTCAAGTTTTCTGCTTTCCCGATTGTTCACCACCGCCTAGCATGAGCATGCGAATATTCAACTAAGCTAAACCACTGTTCATTTTCGCCAGACAAACAGAATAACTAAAGACTTTGATTTTATAAAAACAATAAATTTGTAATTAAAATAACATAACTTTACAACATTTAAGATTGCTTGAATTAGTCAAATTTAATGAGAATAAACTAATTGAATCGGAAATTGTCACTTTGAATGCGTTGTAGTCTCATTGGTGTTTAGCAGATTGCTTTCGGATAGACTAACTTTGGAATCCACCTGAGCAGGACGTTTGCTCAGGCTCTCGGGCAGATCGAAGGTTAGTTCCTGGGACTTCTTGAGCAGGAAGCGCTTCTCGGGATTCAGTTTGGTCTCCAGCTCCAGTCGGTCGATCAGCCAGCCTCTGTCCGGCTGATGGGAGGCCCAAAAGAAGAGGGTTCCTGGGTATCAAGGATAAGAGATTATATCTAGTCAAGCAATCCAAGGATCTACACACCTTTATCTTTGCTGCCTCGCACGGAAACTTCGAAGTGCGCCATCTCCGCGTTGCAATTGTTGTTGGCATTGGACAGATCTATCCCCAAATCCTTGATGGGCTCCCCCAGGAGACTTGAAGCTCCTCGATGGCTGCGCAATGCCTTCAGGGCCAGTTTATAGTACTCACAGGATCTCACACGATCCTCCATTTTCCACCTCATGTACATAACAGCTGAGATGGACGCCACGGCGCCGTAGACGCAAATGTTGCCCAGTGTTCGGTTGGAAGGCATTCTTAATCGCACCATCTTGCTAGGGCAGTTTTTATTTTAAAATATCTGTTGTTACTTGTGTAATATATTCGTTATTTGCCGGTGCCGAATCAGAGATGACAGTTGTTCGATTTTTCCAAATCTTGAAAGTAACTGACAAAAATTGAATAAAAGAAGGAAACTAAATAAAGGAATAGATATATCAAATTTCAATTTGTTTATTATATTTATAAAAACTTTAAATTTTTTCTATTCTAAATTATTTTTTAATTAAATTTCAAAGATTTTATATTTTGCAAAGCCAAAGGTCCATCTCTAAATTTTATTGTTTAAGCGATTAATGACAGAAATATTTATAATTTCTATAATTAGGGCACTTAAATAATGCTTCTTAAGTCATATCTGAAAATAAGAAGTAAGCAAAAGGTTTTTATTAACAAAATTCCATGCGATAGTTATTTGTTTTGAATAATCAGCTGACGGGTCGTATACTTTATATCCAGGGCTGCATAGCCGCATTCGGCAGATTATACAACTGAAGAGGAGTTTTGTAAATAAATTGCAGGACTTTAACAAAAATTCGTGAATTAAAGTGACTGTTAGGCAGTAAATAGAACAGATAGCAGCCATGAGCAACTTCACGGCGATTTTGCAGTTGGTAAGGCAGCGATTGATTACCCCAGCGATAGGGAACTCGGCACGTTGTTATGCCGTCAAACCGGCGGCACCAGGTGAGCACCCCAAACATCCAGGTTATAACTAACCATAACTAATGATACCTTAAACCCTCTAAAGCTGGAAAGAAGAAAAAGCTGGGCAAGCTGGGACCCATCATGGAGAAGAAAATCATTCCCGTGGAGACGGATGCCAACAAGCTGGTGAGCTATGTGTGCGGCAGCAACTACCTGAAAGCAGGAGAGGATGTGAAGGTGAAAGATTGAATAAAGTTCCTCGAGATAGGGTTTACTATATATACCCTTCTTCAACAGATCAAACCGGATGCGGAGTACCCCGAGTGGCTGTGGTCCCTGAACACAGAGCGCATCATCCCGCTGGACGAACTGGACCCCAACTCCAAGCAGTACTGGCGCCGCCTCAGGAAACTGGCCTTGCGGCGCAACAACCAGCTGTCCAAGCTGAAGAAGTTCTAGACCCTAGGTGTTATCGTTGATTTTGGAGACCCGACCCCCAAAGCGACCACGTTGTTTGCCATGCTCTCCTGAGCAACAAGTGTGTAAACACCGTGTCTCTGCTTGAAAACAAACCTAAAATACATATTACAAAGTTAAACACTCCTTATCATAAAATCGAGTTGCTATAAAAGTCGTGGAGTCGCTGGATGTTTCAATTCAGTGGTCAAGAAATGTGGTGCACAACTGGTTTAGTTGGGCTGCTCCTCGGGGCAATCCTGCTGGTGGCATCCTCACCCGCACAAGGCAACTCCTCAAGTAAGTAGCAGGCTTCCTGGCCTCCCGTTCCCGCCTGGATTATCGGAGTAATACCCTTGCAGAGAACGTGGTCTGCTATCAGGGCACCTGGTCCGTCTACCGACCTGGTCAGGGCAAGTTTGGCGTGGAGGATATCGATCCGTTCCTGTGCACCCACCTGATCTACGCCTTCCTGGGCATCGAGGAGACGGGTCAGCTGCGGGTGATCGACGCCTATCTGGATCTCGAGGATAATAGTGGGAGGGGAAATATCAAGGCCTTCAATGCCCTCAAGCTGAAGAATCCCGTGCTGAAAACTCTGGTGGCCGTGGGAGGTTGGAACGAGGGTTCCAAGCGGTTCTCCTTGGTGGCCAGCGATCCCCTGAAGCGCGCCAAGTTCGTGGACGATGTGGTGAGGTTCCTGCAGCGCCACGGATTCGATGGCCTGGATCTGGACTGGGAGTATCCCGGCCAGCGTCATAGTTTGGAGAACGCAGATCGATCGAACTATATTACATTTCTTAGGGAGCTGAAAGAGGGGTAAGCTGAAAGGGATTTTTAACAGATGAGCACCTCTAAACTGTAACCTTTCCCAGCCTGGAACCCTTTGGTTTCCTGCTCAGTGCTGCTGTGGGTTCTGCCCAGTTCTCGGCAGAAATATCCTATGATATACCCGCCATCGTTCCCTATCTGGACCTCATCAACGTGATGGCCTATGACCTCCACGGACCTTGGGACCAGGTGGTGGGCATCAATGCTCCTCTGTATGCCTCGGAAAGTGACTCCAGCGACTCTGCGGGCTTGCAGCAGCAGCTCAATGTGGACGCCGTGGTCAAGTATTGGCTTCTGTCGGGAGCTCCAGCGGAAAAACTTATCCTAGGAGTTCCCTTCTACGGACGCACCTTCACCTTGGCCACCGCCGAGGGCAATCAGCCGGGATCTCCGCATATTGGCAAGGGTTTGGCCGGGAAATACTCCCGTGAACCGGGCGTGCTGGGCTACAACGAGCTCTGCGAGCTGATGCAGCAGCAGGAGGAGGAGTGGGCCAAGCAGTGGGAGCCGGCGCAGCAGGTGCCCTATGCCTTCAGGCAGCGTCAGTGGGTGGGCTACGAGGATCCGCGTAGCCTGTCGCTGAAGGCGCAGTATGTGGTGGATCACCACCTGGGTGGCATTATGATCTGGTCGCTGGAATCCGATGACTTTCACGGCACCTGTGGCCAGAAGCCCTATCCCCTGCTGCACGAAATCAACCGCGTGCTCTTTGGTAGCGATACCCCTTCCGGTTTGAGCCCCGAATCGATCAAGGCAGAGCCCAGTGAAGGGTTCACTTGTCCATCGCAGGCTCCTGAGGGATATGTTCGTGATCCGCAGACCTGCTCCAAGTTCTACTACTGCAGCGGCGGCAAGGCCCACAATTTCGACTGTCCCAGTGGCCTCAACTTTGACCTAGACACTAAGAGATGCAACTATTCGGGTTCAGTAAAGTGCTAAATCTATATTTTTGGAATCCAATCCAATCTAGTCAACAATCTTGAGGTTCAGCGGCATGTTTTTGAAGTTGTAAACGGGCATTCCAGGTCGCCAGATGACAAAGTTCTGTTCGCACTTGACCTCCGAGGTGGGCAGGCAGTTGACCTTGGTCTCATCGAAGTACTGACCCTCGGGGCACTCGTAGTAGATCCTTTCACCATTGCGGCATTCGTGATATAAGCGGCAGTCCCAAGCATCCCTAAAGAAACCATCCTGTGGGCAAAGTCCAGAAGCCTCTGTAGTGGGCTTTTCAGTTGTCAGGGCATTCTTGTCTCCCAGGGCAGAGAAGATGACGTGGAGCAAGCCATGACGCTCGCCACAAATGCCCCGGAAGTCATCCACATCGACGGTCCAGGCCATGGCGCCACCTAGCTTGTGCTTCTGGAGCAAGTGCATCTTGGCCCAGATGCTTTGCGGATTCTCGTAGCTCACCCACTGATCGCCTCGCACGGCATAGGGCACCTTGGCCACCTTGTCAAACTTCCTGGACCAGCTGGACTCCTGGACGCACCACTCGTTGTAGGTCATGAAGCCATCGCGATGGGATAACTTTGTCCGCTTGCCGGGTCCTTTGCAGGGCGAACCCACATCCGTCTGATTCCTATCCATGGTGTAGGAGCGCACGAAGAGGGGAATATTTAGGATGAGCTTCTCGGGCGCCTTTCCCTGCCTCTTCCAATGTTTAATGGCATCGGCTACGGTGTCTCCAAATCCGTGAAGTGGAGCATTGTAGCCCAAGCGCAGGCGATATGCATCTCGTTCGTCGTGCATCATTAGATGGACAAAGTCCGAGTTCTTTACTATCCCGGGAATATCGTAGCTCTCCAGGTTCCTCTGGTTCGTTCGTGCCAACACAGTTACCACGAGGATTAACTTGTGCTCCCGGAAACTGTTAAAAAAGTGGAGAGGATCTTAAGGATCTGAGGAATATAGCATCCCCATATAGACCTACATTAAAGCCAGTTCCTCTAGCAAGAGCACAAAGTTCTTTCGGTCCTCTGACTGTCCACCGCGCTGAGTGGGATAACGCCAATCGATCTGGACTCCATCGAATCCCCACTTGAACATGAACGCTATGATCGAGGTGTAGAAGTTGTCTCGCTTGTTTGGAGAGGCTACCATCGTGGAGAAGTGATTGGAATCTTCCTGCCAGCCACCAATGGTGAACATCACCTTCTTAATGCTATCAGCCTTCATGTTCCTAACGCTACTTAGCATATCTATAGGGATTTTAAGAATTATTACCTTGGAATTATGAACTTTTTTCCACTTACTCTTGTCTAGGAGCAGATGTTGGTCGGTGATCTTCAATTCGCCGGTCTCTCCATTCACACTTACACCAGATCCGATGACCAGGTGAGTGCAAAGTCTCGAGTCCAAGTTCCAGTCAAAGAATTGACTGCGTTCTTTGAAATAGTAGGAGGCCAAATCATATTGACAGAATACGTTGTCTGCGGGAATAATTATTCAACTGTCCAAGGAACACTACCAAGGTCTACTTACACTCTTTTGCTATAGAACCGCAGATCAGAAATGTCATTACCATAAAAACACACTTAAAAGAGGCCATGGCTAGAACGAACACAGCGAAGTTAACTTAAAATTTGTTTATAATTTTAGCTTGATCGCAGATTAAACGAAATGGTCAATGAAACAAAATGAAAGTTTTTGTTAAAATTTGTTTCCGGACCAGTAAAAGTGTTTTGAGTTCCGTGTTGTTTCTGAATGGGTGTCATTTGGGAAATGGTAACGTAAAACAAATACACATCGAAAAAGCAATGATAAGTTGATTCGCATCTAAACTTTAACAGTCCTGTTTTATTTCATCTGGAAATATTATAATACCTTTATTTCAGCAGCATTTCAGGTTTTGTAAGGTAGTATAATAATATCTCCCTGTTTTCCTAAAATCCAATGCACTTTCATCATGTCAATAATTGTAACTTGCATTGAACTTAACATTCGTTCACATTACCTCACCCATATATGGCTTCTTGTAGACAAGTGAACAAGTATTTATTGCCATAATCATTATTTCAATATTGAAATTGAATCATAGGCAGAGTTGCCTCATGGTCTATACAGTTCTGTTCCTTTATGTCTGATAATGACTAAGTGCTTGTTTGTCAATATTATTATGAGAATCTGAATCTAATCGGTATTCAGCTAGTCATAAATATGGATTTTTAAGATTACTTGAAATACAATTCCTGTGGGGGCCACTTGAAAAGAAATATAATACATACATATTTTAATTATTTAAAATTCTTTTATATTTTCATTTGCTGTTTATTTAATAGGGACAAGCGACATTGGATTGCCAGTCGCAGATTTTGTTGGTGGTATCAAAGTACAGTCCCGATCCGCATTCAAAGTCATAACGGACGCCATCGGCGCACTGGTAGTACTTGTTGCAGTCGCCCACGGTCATGTAGTGACCATTTGCAGAAGATGAGCAGTCACCAGTGGAGCCACCACCTCCACTTCCTCCTCCACCGGGAGTGGGTGTGGGAGTAGTACCAGCAGTGGGAGCAGAAGTTGGCGAGGGGGTAACACTTCCTCCACCTCCTCCGCTGACCTCCTTACCCAGAGCGCGATTCATGGTCTTTAGCAGGGGGTAGGACTCTCCGCAGAGGCCACGGAAGTCATCAGTCTCGATGGACCACATCATGGCGCCTCCCAGGTTGCGGGACTCCACCAGCTGCATCTTCATCTGGATGCTCTCGGGGTTATCATAGCCGATCCATTGGTCGCCCTGGTAGGCGTAGGGAGCTCCGTTCTCCTGATCGAAAACGGTGTTCCAGTTGTTCAGGCAGATCTCGTGGTAGCCCAGGAAGCCATTCTCCCGGGTGTAGACGCCAGCAGATCCGGGACCAATGCAAGAAGCTCCGGGCCAGTTCTGAGAACTATCGGACATCTGGTAGCTATGACCATAGAAGCCAATGCCCAAGATCAGTTTCTCAGCGGGGGCACCTAACCATAGTATCCAGTAATCAGTAATGGGTACACAACATTCCCAACTCTTCCCAAACTTACCATGCGAAAGCCAATAGTCAATGGATTCGGTCACCTCGGGCAGAGGAGCATTGAGACCCAAGTAGCCATCCAGAGCCATGTGGAAGTCGTAGGTCATCACATTGATAAAGGTCAAGTGTTGGGAAATGGCCGGAATGTCGTAGGAGATGCTGGCCGACTTCTCAGAGGCACCCACAGCAATACCCAGTTCCAATCCATACTTGTCATAGCTGATTGGCGATTGATATAGGTTAGAGCCTTCTAAAGAATCTATTTTATAACTCACGTTTCCTTAATTTCACGCAGGAGGGTCACAAAGTTAACGCGATCCGCATCGCTTCCTCCTCGCTGACCAGGATACTCCCAATCCAGATCCAAGCCATCGAAGCCATACTGCTGAATGAAGGCCAGGGAGGTCGACACGAAGGTGGCGCGCTTGGCAGGGTCGGCGGCCATGGCTGAGTACTTCTCGGAGCCCTCGTTCCAGCCGCCCACCACAGCCAGAATCTTCAAATTGGGATTACGCTGCTTCAGGGCAATTGTCTGGCTAATGTAGCCTGGGCACAACGAGTAAGGGAGAACGTTACTTAACTAAAGGGTGTGCGAGGGAGTTACAGATATCCGAGCAGCAAAGCGACTGCTTGCACTGCTTGCACGGTACCTAGCAGCCATATGATTATTTCCCCATAACTTTTTAAATAAAGGTCCGATTTAAAAAATTTCTTTACGTGTCCCTAGGTTAGGATTTAATAAATGATGACATTAACTCACCCAGTCCATCGTCCATGTCCAGCCAGGTGTCCAGGGACTTGAACTCGCCGGCTTCGCTGATTCCGAAGAAGGTGTAGCTGATGTGGGTGCACAGGGAGGGATCGATGTCTGAGGGGGTGAACTTGCCATCGCCGGGACGGTAGTTGGCCCAGGTGCCCCAGTAGCAGTTGATCAGCTCTGGAGGATTGGGATTAGCACTTCGATTTCTGGGCAAACTGCAGACTAATACTCACTTTCGCTGGTGGCCACTTGGCCGAGGCAAAGGCAAAGAGCTGCCAAAGCCCAAATCGAGAACAACTTCATAATGTGGCCACTCAGTCGGTCAACATTAACAATAGCTTCGCGTATTATGGCACTCCGTTTATATAGGCCACTCCCCAGGCGAATTCTTATCACTATGCCTACATTGACGTCGCTGATAAATCGGCACTTCACAGAAGAAATCGCAGAAATAGAAAACAAAAGTGTAATATATTGCATTCGGTGAGGAAATATCTGAACCACAAACCACTTTCTTAATATATTATGCACATAAATTTTCATTTATTGCTTGATTATTAAGTGCATCTTGAGATTTGGATGATGGTGCTATCATATCGAACCCCACTCGAACGCGTTCTTTGTCATCGTCCTAAAGGATGTGATTCAAAACTGTTGCTAGCTACTCATCAACCCTCTTCAATAACAATAATCTCTAATTAAATAAATAAACATTCTTTTACATCTACGAATAAAAATAAGAGTGACCACACTTATTTTCTATGATGATTGATTTATTTATGAAGAAATGGTGACACTTTTATTTGTTACCATAATCTCTGGTACTTCAATAAAAACTTAAATAAAGTAAACATATTAATATTATTGAGGGTGTTTTCTTTTATGATGATTATTTTTCTGAATAATGCCTCAATAAACAATGAATTTCACCATGACATAGGTACATAGGTAGGTATTTTGGTACTTGAATACAAAGTCGTTACTTGTAGGATCAAGATAATCTGTTTAACTAAATGCCATCCTTTCATGACTATAAAGCTTTAAAATTGAGCTTTTAGCAGATAGGATAGCTCCCAGTAAATTAAATGAGAAAGAAGGTGTGAAATTAAATCTACAGAAAAAAGCAAGCAATTCAAACATGTTGGTTTCATGGAAACAAATCCTGGACCAAGGCTTATGTAAATATTATTATTAAAATGGTTTTGAGATTGTGGGATATCAACGGTAGTTAATTGTTAAGCTTCAAAATAATTATTTTGTCAATTAAATAGAAACACAAAACGAAATTGTAAATATCTCACAATTTTCGGTCTGGTTTGTTGGAGAATAAGAATGCTTTTTTTTTTAGAACAGAAACAAACTTTTGTTTCTTTTAAATTAGGTCTTTCCCCTACAAAATTTATGTTTCTCTCTTAATATTACTAAAAGAGAGAAAGACAAAACTAGAGACATTTTTTTTTAATTTTTAATCATTTATTCTTTTTAATCGGAATACTCCTTCTTATGTCCAACGCAGCTTCATGTTGATGGCGCGGAGCAGAGGGTAGTTCTCGCCGCACTGACCGCGGTAGTCGTCGGTCTCCAGGGACCAGATCATGGCACCGGCGAGGTTGTTGCGCAGAGCGAAGTCCATTTTGTACTGGACACTCAGAACGTTGTCGAAGCTCACCCACTGGTCACCGGAGTAGGCGTAGGGGGCGGCATTGTTGTAGTCGAAGACGGTGTACCAGTTGTTCTGGCAGATCTCGTTGTAGCCCAGGTAGCCGGTGGATCCAGTGTAGGAACCGGCGGCACCCTCACCGCGGCACGGTGCTCCTGGCCAGTTCTGGGAGGAGTCCGACAGCTGGAAGGAGCGTCCGTAGGTGCCAACGCCGAGGACCAGCTTGTTGGCCGGAGCACCCTGGCTCAGCCAGAAGTTGATGGCGTTCTCGACAGCCCATTGGGGTGCGTTGAAGCCGGTCTGTCCATCAGAGGCGAAGGCGAAGTCGTAGGTCATCACGTTGATGAAGTTGACCTGGGCGGCGATGTTGGCGATCTCGTAGGAGCTGCTGGCCAGAGCCTCTCCGGCACCCACAGCAATGCTCAACTCATAACCGTAGGGAGCGAAACTATAAAGAAGGAATACCATTAGTTCACAGAGAGAAGTATTTGGAGAGAACTTATGTTCTTGAATTGGGAACAATTGTTCTTGAATTAAGAACATTCGTTCTCCCAGTTATCCTCTACTTACGCTTCCTTCAGTTCCCGCAGCAGAGTCACAAAGTTGGAGCGATCGTTCCAGTTGCCACCACGCTGGTTGGGGTACTCCCAGTCCAGATCCAAGCCATCGAATCCGTGGTTGCGCAGCAGGTTCAGAGCGGAGTTGATGAAGTTCTGGCGCTTGTACCAATCGCCGGACATCGAGGAGTACCTGGTGGAGCCCTCGTTCCAGCCACCAACGACGGCCAGGACCTTCAGGTTGGAGTTCTGCTTCTTGAGACCCACAGCCTGGCTGATGAAGCCCAGATCGTAGTCCAACCAGGTGTCCAGGGACTGGATCTCACCGTTGTCGTTGATGCCGAAGAAGGAGTAGCTCAAGTGGGTGCAGAGACCGGCATCGATGTTGGACACATCGAACTTGCCGTTGCCGCTGCGGTAGTTGGCCCAGGTGCCCCAGTAGCAGTTGACGATGCCTGGAATCGAGGATGTAAGTGGTTTTCCTATTACCTCTGTAATGATTTTCACCACCCCATTGAATACTCACGTTCAGCACCGATCGCCTGGCCAAGGCAGAGGACTGCGAGTAGTGCCAATAACTTTACCATATTGCAAGAAATGATACTTGATTCAACTTGATTCAAGGTATTTATACCTTTCTACGCCTAGGTTATCACCAGCCTTATCACTCGAGACGGCTACTCCACTCCACTTGTCTGACAAATTTATAAAGGCTTCGTCGCGTGCTTCTTGCTTTGAATTTTAATATTTATATAGGGGTCTCATATCTGTATCTCAAGTTCAGATTTATTTTTGTTTACCATCCCTTAAGTTATAAATTCTCTCAAGATTTCTTTTAGATTTCTATAATCAATAATGGCAGAAAAGGGTATTCGGTATTCTTTAAGGTTTTTGTTAATTAACATAGTTTTCATACTTTTTAGTTAGTAGTAAACAGAATATATAGTGTTATTGTTACTATTGGTCTATTTTCTTTAAAAAACCAGGTGTTCAAATAAACGGAGCACTGTTGTCACAAATACTTTATAGGTTTGCAACTATCTATATCAAAATTTTACTTAGAAGTGCATGACTACGGTATACCCTTGTGATCTGGTAGCTCCCAATCATGCGATTAGATGAAATGACCTGGCTTTGAAAGTGAATATAATTAAACTCTTATCATCCCATAATAAATTTAAATTTTATGAAAAATAAATAGACAGAAATACATTGGAAAACATCTTGAAAAAGACAAAATAAGAAAAGTAAGTCTTATTTAAATAACGATAGTGATACGGTGAACAAGTACTAAGTAATAAACCAAACACCATAAGTATATTTTTTCAAGCAAATTTCTTGTCACCTGCTACCAATCTTTCCACTTAATTATTTTCTTTTTTTAGATTTTATGACGGGCTTATAGGTTCATTGATAACGGGATTAAAAAGATTTTCATTGAGTAGACGTAAATTATGTTGAATGGGCCACCTAAGTATATTTAACTAGATTCCAATCATTCCACTTTGCCTAAGATTGTACCAGGTGTGATTTCATCAAATAAGGAATGCGTGATTATAATTTCCAAGAGTTCGAACTGATTGTAATTGTAATTTATTGGCAATTGACGAGAGTGAGATAATAAAAGTTGATTAAAAGGACTATAACAAGGAATGTTTGATGATAATTTCGAAATTTATATTACTGGCAATAAAACTTTTTATGATAATAAGGGTCTTTCAAATTCTGTGTAGATATCCCATTTTGGTATATAACTTGGAATAATCAAATAGTAATTCTAATATAGCTCAATTTATTTTAGGTAAGCTGGTTCAAATTCGATCATTATGGATAAAAACGTATGTGGGATATGTAATTTTCTTAAACATATTTATTGTTTATTAACCAATTTCGGGTGAACAAAGTAATAACCTTTTCGGCTTTAAAAAAGAGATTCTTCAACAGTATTGAGTAGAAATGCGAATATAAATAAAATTTCTGCGACCAGTTGAACTGTAAAGCGCTCAGATTAACAATTGTGTGTATTTCAGTGCGTTGGACATTCGATCCCGATCCTCATTAGCTTAGTTGGCCACGTAGATCTCGAACTCCTTGTAGGCCAGCTCCTCGCCGCCGTACGGAATGTAGCAGCATCCATGGGATGGCTGAACCTTGCCCACGGTGATGGTTCCCTCGTGGGTGGCGCGTCCGATAAAAAGCGGTTCTCCCTCGGCAGTTTCGCCGGCAGGCACAGCGTTAGGCGGGATGTTTCCGGCCTCCACGGGCACCCACTGTCCGCCTCCGGCGCACAGCACCTCGTATTCGCCATGTCCATGTTCGCCGCCTCCCCAGGCCACGTAGGTTACTCCGTGGGAGGGATGCAGCTTGCCGGGAATGAGGTCTCCTTCGTGACGGGCACGCGCGATGTACAGCTGCTCGCTGCTGTCGAATCCTCCCTCCAGGGCATTGGGAGGCACCTCTCCGTTGGCCGCGGCCACCCAGCATCCTGGTCCACTTCCCGTGGGAGCGGCGAAGCCCATGGCGGGCGCAGAAGGAGCGGAATCTGTGAGTATAAGGTCGGATTAGTCAATTAATATATATGAATATAATAAATATCTATGCATAACTTTATCAAACTAAAGGCACTTTTGATATATGTACCTAGCCACTCCATATTTATTTTTCAGTTTTCGTTTCTGTTTCCTGCCAGGGTTTTTAAAGAATGTATTTCCCTTTAAAAAACATTTATTAAGCTGCATTTCAAAAGACCCAAGTTATGAAAAATACTCATCTAAAAACTAATAAAAACTACTCGAATAAAAAAAATAAATATTGAATCTAAATTTGCAATTGATTAATCTTAAAAAATACTTTGTAACATTTAAAATAAAATTTACAATATAGGCTACATCATAACATAAGAAAGCTAATACAAAATAAATAGTATTAGTAATTTCAGGTGTCTTTGGTACCAAGACAATGGATTCTATTGAAGAACTGTAGGACAATAACTCATCCAAACAGTTACGAAGGGCAAACTAATCAGAGAGGGTAAACATCTGTGCTATTGTTTTGACCGCAAATAGGGTGTAAGCTTACCATCCAGCAGCCAGGATCCGCTGGCACCCCATCCCGTGCAGATGCCGACGAAGTTGACGGGGAAGAGGCTTCCCGCGTCGTAGGAAAGGAAGGCAGCGGCGTCTCCCTCGCGACCCACAGTGATAACGTTGTCATACCAACGCACCCAGAAGCCACGGAACTCTCCGGCGTCCAGGATGCCAGGAGTGGGCACCTCGGCCACCTCGGGCTTCTGTTTGTCCTTGCGGATCACCGACTTGGTGTTCTCCCAGCCGCCCAGGAAGATCTCGAAGATGGGGCCATTCTCCTCGGGAGCAGGTGTGAGGGCCAAGTGGGCATCCTTGGGAGAGCGCACCTTGAAGGTGAATACTCCTCCGCTGGCCGGGAAAAATTGGTACTCCAACTTATCGGGGGTGTTGATTTCTGCAAAGATGACGATGATCACAAGATTAGTCTTCATTTTCATGGGTTAACTACATACAACGCTATGTTTTTGGAGGCAACTGTACCCAAGATCTGAGTGGGATGGAAAAGTTCTGTGGTTTGATCTATCAACCTCAAACATCTCCGTCGAATCCCAGGAAAAATGTTGTCATAAAAACACTTGAACTGGAAAGAATTCGTTGCTATTTATATGTTTGTAGATACATATCTGAATGTTTAGCGTCTGTTTTTGTTTTTCTTCTCGGTTGTTTATTAGCGCCATTCGGCATGATGTCATTTAGATCGCCACAAAATATTCTAGCTAATTCCACTCAAGCTCAATTTCGAGTTCTCTGAGCCGGCTCTACGGGAACTCGACAAGCGGCAAACATTTACCTATAGAGGTTGTGCTTTTTGTTTTCGATAGATAGCACGGAATGTTTCCCAAGCAACATTATTTCGCATGACATCATTGGAGGTGCATCTCTCGTCTGACCCCCGGTTCACCCTAGCGGAATTCTTATTGATTATTACCAGAGTTCAGGGCGTATCAAGTGACTCATCGCAGATGGTACACATTTTTGGACACCTTGGTGTGTGAGCGCACCAAAAATCAATTTGATAGCTCATAAACAACACCAAAAAGGCGGTCCAAAGTGTATCACGTATTCCCGTTAATTGAATCTAGACGATCGCAAGGTGAAAGTTGTTCTCGATACAAGCTCTGCATATATTTTCACGGGCAAAGAACCCAACATAGATAAAGAATTTCTATATTTTATTTAGTTCTAATGTTTCGATTCAAGGAATCTGTTGACACAATTCAATTTTGGTCGAAAGCCAAAAGTTTCGTTAGTCCGACGTTCTCCCTATAAACGATTCACCCAATTATCCATTCCATTATCCAACTGTTCAGGGCACTCCACACACCCACACCCACACCCACCCACTTGGGAACTCACCGATTGGCATGATTGCTGCTTCCACTTTACAATGTTCGCTTACTGAGATTCTGATTCAAACTGCCGCAATGGAGCCCAAGTACCGGCGAGGTAAGCACTGCTAGAAAACAGAGGCATTGCGAAAATAAAAGCTCCAAGCTTTGGGGCTCTCTCTGGCAAAGTGGGAGATCATTGACAGTCTAGAAAGTAGTCGACTGTACCAGGTTTGAGTTGGGAACTTGTTACCACAGAGTTATACAGTTCAGAGTTACGTTTTATCGTAGCGATTGTATTTTTAAAATATTATTATAAACAAATATATTATGCTTTAAATTAAAATAGTTTTAAAAATGGTAATTTGATTATATTAAAAATAGTATTATGGATTTTAAACATATATTTATATTTCATAACTGCTCATTTTGTATCATTATACTCGAAGCATGCATACAAAATGGATTTTTTAGTGATTTAATAACATCCCAAACTTGTTGGAAAGGGTATGTAGTCTTCGGTAAAACTATAGTACTTTTTCTGCATAGTTTTGCTCAGCACGTCTATGACTCAGGTTGGCAAAAGCTGCTGCTGATGTCACCAATACCAGACGGAAGCTTTTCAATGCTGATATTCTTTCTGTAAGGGCATTATATTTTTCAATTTGGCTTGCCAATGACAGATTTACATACTTATGCTAAATTAAGCAATTAGTATAAATGCTATAGTTATATTGAGAAATTTCCGAAAATCAGTAATAGTTTATATAACTTTTAGGAAACCCTTATTTCATTGGGTTTTGGATTATTGGATTGGATTATTCGGATTATTTTGAGAAATGTATATATTATATTTGAAATTAAATGAAGTTTCTGTAACTAAATTTAAAGCACTTAATAAATATTTAGTAAGAACTAGAGATCCACCATTAAATAAAAAACTGTTGGTTTTTTAATAGTTTTTAAAAGCAATAATAACCTTTTGTCTGAGCTAGGGTATCTTATATTCGATGGAACTACTTTTTTGGTTTAGAGTTTTCTCTTTTTATTATGCTTTGGCTTTGGCGTGTTGTCGTCACTTATTTTGGCGTCATGTGCCGGTTTTACTGTGTGTTGTCACATGGCTAACCAAACCAGGGCATCAAAAGTTACTGCTGATTTCACCCAATAGGTCTAGAATAATTGATGCTGACATAATGTTATGGAGAGCAATAAAACGGTTTTCCATTTAATCATTATTTATTTATTGCTTAAAGTAGTCTTCAGCCACATGGTAGCATACTTTTAGGCGACGCAAATTTTTGTTGCATAAAACATGGGGCAGGGCAGTACTGCGCTATGCTCAAATGCTATGGACTGTGATTTTTCAGCGTTACTCTTCCTTATATCATCCTGTGACGATGGCTTATCTTTCCTTACGTCACAACTGTTTTTTCTTGGGTGCTCAATGTCAGTCGGTTTTCTTTCGTTGGTCGCCGGTTGGTCGCACTTTTTTTATTTAATTGCAAAACGTGCATGCGCAGAACTTCCGTCGAAAGGAAATTGTGTAAAATAAACAAATTGTTATTTGCGTCCGCAGAAACCGGTAGCCGTGCCAAATTGTCTTGTGATAAGAGTAGTAGATCAATTGCTCACGCCGTGCAACTGACGGTATTTATATCGGAGACACCTGAACACACAACCGAACATACAAACTTTACTCAGCGGCAGACGGGTAAAAAAACAGTACACTGCTTATAGAGGGCTTCCTTTTGTTGTTAATGCTGGCGTTAATATATCATTTTACTAAGGGTGTCTTTAGGTTTCCTGGGGATTTACCTCGAAAAATAGAAATATAAAGAATAGAAAATGATATACTCAAAGCTAATTACAGTGTTATATATTAAGAAGGGCTTAACTTTTTGTATAAATAAGTAGATCAGTTTCACTTTAGTTTCACTTGAAATATTTGTGGGACCTACTATAACACTTTACTTGTTAAAGTATTATATAAAAGTATACTTTCGCTACAGGATAATTTCAATTTTAAGAAAATATATTATTATAATTTCCTTAAGGTCAAGAAAAAACAGTATAAAAGTGTAATTGAAAATCCTTATAAATGTGAAAAGGTATGAGTAAGAACGTGAAGCTTTACGATAAAAACCTACAAAATATTTTATCATCTATATCTAATCTTGCAGATATCTTATAAACAGAATGCACTTTCCCATTGACGAGCCCCCGAAATGTACATATACTGCGCAGATAAGAGAACAAAACAAGTTAACTCTGTTTACGCTTTCCCATTTAGTTTTATTGTTCAGTTTGCGTAACACTATGACCTCTGGAATGCTGAACCATAAGCCAGCTAGCCATTCAATTAAGAGGTATTTCCATTCGTTAGGCAGTGCCAAAGTGAAATAAATTAACTCGATTCAATTAACATTTCCGCTGGCGACTTTTGCGACATTTCCAGAGACAAGTACATACGTGCAAATCGGGATGAGTTCACTCAATTGAAACCAATTGGGTCTCAGTACCAGTATCAGCCTCTGACCACTGGATTTTCTCGAAAGTGTCAACAGCCAATTGAGCTTTAAGTGGCCTAGGGCAATCAACTTGGCATTAACCCAAGATGGAAAACACAGATTTGTGGTTTTAAGATAGCACTTAAAATATAATTGTATTTGTAGATTTCTTAAAACTACCTATATAACAAGGTATTAGCTTTCCAAGGTTTATAAAATATGTTTTATTTTTTTTTAAATTATAGGGTTAAGAATAGATGTAGATGAGATCTCGCTGTTAACGAAAGGAAAAGTGAAATAACGCGAGCGACGATAACGTCAGATCAGCTTATCGCGCATACGCCCCGTGTAACCACGTGAAAATGAATATATTTCTTATGAAATCGCTCAACTGGCCCAAAACCAAATCAGCTGAAAACATAAAAATAAACGGAACTGAATATGTGTGTGTGTGTGCCTGACGAGCCCCCATACTTATTTGCTTTGCTCTAGTATGTGTTGTAAATCTGTGAAATGTTAAAAACTTGTTTGAATTTACTCTCTCAATCTGTAAATCAGCTTTAGGAAAAAGATACGATCGTGATTGGCCACTTATACCGATTGATTTGACTTCGGAACCCTTTGATATTTATATTTAACTTGTGAATAATGCAACTCCGCTTCGATAATGGAGTTTTTGGCCTGTTGTTCCGATAAGTAATGCTTATCTTTTGTTTATCTTGTGTTCTTTGTGTGCAGGTGTAAGTGTGTATGTATTCGAGTGGTTGCCCAAAGGTCACAGACGAAGGTCGTTGGTATTTCGAGATGAAAACGTGCTGTTGCTGTTTAGGCGAAACTTGGCAGTCTCTGTGTGTAGAGTCTCTAGACTGGCATAATTTTCGGAACCGGTTTGTCTGGCAGAAAAAACAAAAAGGGAGACAGAAAGTTACATACATTTCAGATAATTGGCAAGGGCACCTTGGAAGTGATTCAAGAATGCGACAAACATATCCATTAAGCGAATCTATGTTAGGTTCCTAAACATTTTGTTTTGCTCTGTCGCCGTTTTTACTGTCAACACGTCAATTTTGAAATGCAATTGCAAATTGCATTAGGGGTGGAAAGGGGGTGCGAAAAAGACAGGTGAGAGGGGGAGGGAAAGCGTGGACAAAGTTCGCGAAATGAGGAAGTGTGCGTGTAGAGAGAGCCGGAGAGAAAATGTACCGGCTGACGCACGTCACACTCACACACACCAAAAACGATCTGGTAAAATTCCCTCTCTCAAATATGAGTGCCTTTTGTGTGTGTGGAGTAGACTTTTATCACACCAAGAGAAACCAGCTCTCCCCCTTTTTCTCTCAAGCACGTCCGCCAACAGCTGTCATTTTACACTGACAAAAATAACAAATTTTTCAATCAGAAATCTTGTTTGTAGTCCCTGAGTTTTTTAATAATATGTAGCCTACTTTCTCGTTAACCACTTTCGATTATTTATTTCGATTTCATATTTATTGAGTAGATAACAAAAAAAAACGATATGTTATCTGGCAAAAACCAGTCTTTTATCCATTTTCTTAAATCGTACAAAACAAAATGAATCAACAGTACTTGGAAAATTATATCACAGTATGTTTCATTTGTTATTAAAATTCGAATGATTTAATGTCTGTAAAATCTAAATCATTTCAAACAAAATATTTGGTGTTATGTACACTGTAAATTTTATTTTGAAAAATAGAATTTGAGTCTACTTAATTATAAATATTTATATTGAACTAAGAATTAATGAATGTTTGTTTAATCAAAATTCGACGTGGGAATGCTTTGACTTTGGATTTGGTTAAACTGTTTTGATAGAATGTTTGTGCACCCCTTTGGCCTAACAGTGTAAAATATCTCGCCGATAAATAAGTGCAGTACAATCCGCTCGCTCTCTGTGTGCTTGTTATCCAAGTTTTAGATGCGAGAACAAGAGCGGAAAAGCGCGAAATTCGCTGAGCGAAAACTATTTAATAACCGTAAGTTGCACGGCCGCTGTTAGTCTCGTGGCGCTGCTCGCAGGCAAAAGAACAGAAACCGACGGTTGAAATTAAAACGGCAGTGATCGAACCGAGTGATAAATGCAAACAACGCATATTGAGTGATAAACAAGTGGCAAACATAAACAAAATCATTTCAGTTAAACTAAAATCTCTGCTATCCGCACGCAAGCTTGCGAGAATCTCATTTGGAAGCGGCTTTATTTATCGCAACATGAGCACTCCAGCCAATCCCTCGAGCAATCACAAAATGAACGGAAACGGGTGAGTTTGTCTAAATAGTTTTGATCGATCGATAGTCGAATGTTGCATAAGTCTGCAGATTGTGCACCACTGCACTTGCCAACCGAAGAACATCTGTTGTCTAGATGCCCGCTTTCACTTTCCTGCCCGCCAGATATCTGCTATAGCAAATGTCTCGCCCAAGTGCCAAAACCTCTATATGTATATTTATATAGCCGCATACAGTGAATAGTTTTATTTTAGACACCGCTATTTTGCCATTCCGTGCCAATGCCACCGTATTTTTCGGTTTTGTTTTCTTTTATCTCTTCTCACGCACGCTTACGTTCGCAAATCTGCCGGCGAGCCAAAATATCGTTTTTATCATGACAGTGTTTCTGCAATTTGTATTAGCGCTTTGATTTTCGAGTTCTTTTCGAACAAATCTCATAGAATTATGTCATGTACAACATTTTCGCAGGCGTAAATAATGGTATAGCTTGTTTGGAAAAATCATTCTTATCAAAGAGCAAAATAAAACATTGTATGTATAATATCTTTATCGAATTATTATATATCGTTGATTTTACGATATCGATTATTTGTTACTTATTTTAGTTTCAAATTTAATATGAAAGTTATTTCTAAAAAAATTTAAAGAATGTTTTAAAAGAGTCATTACGTTTGTTTTTAGATAAAAATGTCTTAGTTGCTAGCAAATAACCAAATAAAAGTCTTCTGTGAATAACAGAAAAATGAGCTGATAAAATGGCGCTATCGGATTGGTCCATCATTTAAACAACATTTTTTTAAGGTTTACAATGCCTTTACAATTTTTTTATCAAATTAAACTTAGGAGAAGGTATCTTTAAAAACTGTGTTAATGCAATCCCTTTTATCGCAGTGTTGATTTCAAATAAATATAACATAAAACAATTAATATACACTTAAATATACATAGTATAAGTACAAATTATAAGGGTATACAAACTCCGCCTTCTAATTAGCGCATTCGTTAATTTTCGCTTTTTGTTTTGCTTTCGCTCTGTGTGTTCACAAGTGTCGTTGTCGGAAAAGAGCGTAAATATTCTCCTATCGTTAGTATTGGGTTACCAAAAACCATCACTATAACTATAACAGAAAAACTGTAAAACTAATTGGTAAACTTATGATGTTTCGTGTCGAAAGCGCAATATCTATAGGCATTCTAATTCTATGTAATCAAAAGCTAAATTGCTCAACAAGTAGGACCAGTAGTTGGGCACGTGTGTCGCCTCAAGTCACATACGAATTGGTTTCGGAGCACCTTTGGAATTCTAGTGGGCACTGCAACAGGTGTAGACTGCTTACACTCAGAGAAACGCAACTAAATGCTGACTGGTGCGAAGTCGAGGACAAACTTACCGCGACAAGAATTCAGAGCATTACAGTGTTATCATTTTCCCGTGTTCGCTTATCAATCAATATAAACGAGCCTCTCCTTTCGATTGTGGTTATTATCTGTCAGCTGCGTTTCCTTCAATCGTGGCATACTTTCCGGCGAACCAAAAGCGATTGCATACTTTTAGGGGGAACGTTCCCCTAAAAGTATGCAATCGTAAGTGGGGTTGAAATTGTAGAATTAAAACTTTGTTTACATTCTGTTTGTATAAGAAACTATAAATATTAACTAATAAGTACGAATAATTACGTATAAATTCTTTAAATGATATATTAAGCATTTATATTAACCAATCAAGAAGGCATAAGTGACACTGGAAACCGTTTATATATCCTTTTAAATGCATCACTTATTATAGTTAATAGATTTGCTAGAAATATCTTTTTTGTGGCAGACTAAATATGATTTTTAAATTTTCTAGAATTAAAATGTTTAGAAAAAATTCCAATTTACTTTAGGTATTATTACTCATACGTCCCGTTGTCTTTGATCAGAAATGTATTTTTATAAAGGTAGCTCCAACCAAAACAATGTTTTTATTTTTCTCCCCAATGTTTTTGTTACCCTTCTTCGAAAGGTCTCAGTAAATTGTAAAGGGAAATTTTTGATAGCTTGCTATATTTTCTAACTAGAGAGACATTCAAACTAACTAATATCTCCTTTTCATCACTTTTTTAAATATTATTACATTGTTTGTTATTTTCTCAAATAAATAACAGTTAAATGGGAAGAAATAAATCATGATTTAGGTGCAACCATTTGCAATTAGTTCAGGTCAGTGTGATTCCGATCTGGAAACGACTTGTCTAAACCAGAGAGTGCCATAAATAATAAGCGATTCCAGAAATTCTGTCTATTTGTGTTCCAAAAAAAACCGCAACGTTTTAATTTATTCAAAGTACACATAAAAAAGCTTTGCTAGATAGCGATTAACGTTAACAGATTGATTTCATATACAGGCACAAAGAAATGTAATTGGGAATTACTTAATATATGTTACCAGTTGTTGTTTGTCACGAACTCAGATCAGATCATTATGGATACTCAGTTCTCCGTTTAGCGCTAATTTGCAATTGGTCGTAGCTTGGTGGTGTGTCCACGGCGTATACGTAATATGGAACAGGTTAGCCCGTTACGATCTAATTGCAACCAGCTGTCACAGTCACGTTTACAGATCGATCCCAGAGTTCTCCCCAGAATATGTTAGTCCAGCCAAATCGCAAATTAATCCTCTATCAGCCACTTTTCTTATCAGCTGAGACAATAACAGACAGTCTGACAAGGCATCACATTGAGAAAGATCCCCTGTAGTACAGTCTATATTCCGAACTCAGTATATTCGCAGCTTGTCATGCATATCATCAAGTGTCTGTCCCGATTTCCCCACCTCCAGGGTCTCCATTGTTCTTGGCAGAAACTAAATCAGTTGGCGATTAGGAGATGCACCAATCATCGCAGGCTCAGGTGAGGCAAGTTTGTCTGAAACTGATTAAAGGGCCCGGACTGCTTGAGCACGTTCTCTGTAGAGAGATAAAGCTTTTTATATTTGAGTCGCCTGATCTTGATTAACCCTAATTGCAAATCACACGAAATCAGTTACTCTAATCTTATATAGAGAGCTATAAGAAAGTGTCAGAGATGTCCAACTGCAAATGGAAAATTCGATTTATTACAAAATAGGATCAGTAAATGTTTGTTCCTTTAAAAATATGTAGTGTTGAATAATAGTGAATTTAATTCCCCCTCCAGCAATTGCTATAGTTACTATTTCTTTTAACTAAATGTAGTATTTGGTTAGTCATAATGCTGTCACATACTTAAAAAAAAAAACAACCAATTTTAGTCACTCTAACTTTGTAATAAATATACCAGTCAATTCCTCATGCAATTAATGCGTAAACTAATATGCTTGTATCCAGTTGATTCATAGAACAAGTCATTTGTTTCAAATGAAATTCATTAAGTTTCAATCACTAATAAATGGGAAAATATACATTTTTTTAAATCTGGTTTCAAGAAGATAGCAAAGTTGTGATTAGTTATACACAAAAGTGCCAATTTCCTGCCTATCTTATTAATGCATAATCTTTTGCCAAATCAATAATGATTTATATTCGTTTAGGCGAGCGATCATAATTTAGAGATAAGTAAGAGGGTCTTAAATACCACGTCAATTCACTTCAGTGTGATTCTATCTTATCGCCCTATTTTTAAGATTTTCGAAGAGAGCTTAAGGAAATCAGGGAGAGTATTTACGATTTCCTTGCCTTACCAAATAAGAAAAAAAATTCCATAACATTACAAATAATGCAAACGAAGCTTTACCAATTGCATAATTTCTTTCTTCTGACGCTCAATCAATAAATATGATTTAAGCATCTATAAATATTATTTACTAGCCTTTGCCACTGAAGAGAGAAAGCAATTATACCCAACTATCAGCTGAGATAGGTTCTTTCTTCCTTTCTTCCGATGGGAACACTTGGTAACTCTGTTCTGATCAGATCTTTGCGAAAATCTTATTTAAATTTAAATCTCCGGCACTTTGCTTGGGGCAGTCGGATCGTTGCCTTCAAACGCTCAACATCGGCGAGCACCGTTTTTGATTAGAACCGAGAGTGTATATAATCCGGGCACATATATACAGTAATCAGCTGCACAATATAGATAGTGAGCGAGTTATAAAAACTCGTACTCAGCTCAGCGAAGTGCCAATAATAAAAGTGTGTGAAATGCGAAAACAAACTGGCTCTTAATTTGAAAATGAAAAAATATTAAAAACAATTGTAATTTGGTGAATTTAAATTGGCCTGGAACTCCCAAGCCGCTGAAAAAAGCAGAAACCGCGAGCTGAATATACAAAAGCAATTAAATTATAATTTTCAATACAAATTGTTGTGGTTGCTGACATTTTCCCTGATATCTGCTGATATTTTCCCTGAGCTTAATCGTGTTGCAAACGCCGAGTCGCGTTATTTTTACTCACCGACTTGCGGTGTCAGTGATCTGTGGTCCCCGGGTTCTTAACATTTAAATGGACTGGTCGACTGACGGATCTTCCACTGAATATAATATAAATGCTTGTCTAGTTTTATTTTTTCGAGTCTCGTTTTGCCACTGCCCAATCTACCTTTTGATTTAAAAAATTAATTATACCCCATTGTGATTAATAAATAATATGAATTTCAAAAAGCTGACCCAGACATACTGAAAGATGTACTTGCTGCTGCTAAACCTGTTCAATCTTATCGATATCGATATCAATATCAATTGTTTTGTATTTTTCCTTGATTGTACTTGAAGCTTCTGACTTAGAAAAGTAATCAGCTATTTATCAGTATCCCTGAACTTGTCCAAAAACAAGTTTGGTTGCAGTAAAGTATTTATATAGAGGGACTGAAATCGCTCTGAAGAGCTTGCAGATGATAAAGAACCTGGAATGTGTTCAAGAGTAAGTTCTTGAAAGGATTACTTCAAGATCTATTTGGAACATTAATGCAATAAACAATTCTGTTGATAACGAATAATCTTCAAGATTAAGTTCAATGCCTTGGATCTGATAAGCAATCGATAAACCTTTATTGTCGACTCAAGATAGCAGATTAAAGATCTCAAGTGGAATATTATGTTACTAGGTCAAAAAGTTATTATTTCATTAGGATTCCGATTCAAAATTCCCCCAACCGGGGAAATCGCAGAATAATTTTTCACAATGCTCTTTTGCAGCTAACTGCAAACCTTTTTACGATTCAATAACCTTTCGAAGGTCTCTGTATCGGTATTTGAACCGTTAATCGAAGCAAAACGCACAGAATCTAAAACAAGTTAATTCAGCCTGATGCAGGCTTCTTAATGACATTTCCAGTTTTTGTGTGTGTTTCTTCGTTTTCCTCTCGGATTGACTGAACGTATCAGGTATTTGGATTTGAAACTTTCGGCTTAGCCAACAAACGGACCGTGCTTTATTATAGCTAGTTGAGCGATTAACTTAAACGGCGATTATACGAACGCGTTGAATGCCCCACATAATGATTAATATTGTCCTTGAATGTTTTTGGCAAAGTTAAGCTGTCGAGCGGAGTTCATGAATCGGAATCGAGAGAGTTTTGGCCATTGTACTCGCACAAAGACGTCACCTGAGGCACTTATCGCTTCCACCGATGACGACAATGACGATCTATATAACAAAGATCTATACAAACGGTTTATAAAGTCACTGGCAAGCATAATAACCCAGTTGAATGGTGAACGGCCATTCATTAAGCTTAATTATTTCGTTCACGCGCCTTAAAATGCCTATTTAACAATAGTTATTCCATAATTCTGATATCATCTTTGGGGGTCTCTCGTTGCATTTTTATGATTTAAATGGAATTTAAGTCGGAATTGTATGATTCTCGTGTTATGCGGAATCGGAAGTCCCCGGTTTTAAAGGGGGAATTTAAAGCAAGCAAGAAACAAAAATGTTTTCAATTCAATCGCTAACTACATATTTGGAAATGCTTGGCACGTAGATCAGCGGTTTGTCATCCACGGTTATATGAAATATGGTATCTGAAAACCCAGTAAATTCAATATTTACTTAGTACGTTGAGTTTTAGCAGAGCGGATATATGAAATATACCTAAGCTTGACATGATATGATCTAACTGCGATCGATCTAAGAGGTTTAACTTTTAAATGCTGAACCGCTTCGCTAATGGAATCATAAAATGTTAACAGCTTGTGACGTGAGAAACCAATGATTTAGTCGCACCTGCTAGCTGCTGTCGTCACAGAAAGATCATAACAATGGGATTCTCGGGGGAATCGTTCTCTTTCTGGTTCTCATTGCACAATTGTTCCGTTTATTTGGATTCCCTTTGTTTCCCGAGCCATAGATGTTATATCATCGCACTGCGATGATACCCGATCCAAGTAATTCATCATACACTTGATGTTCTATAAGATGCATATGATGTTGTGCAATTTAACGCTCAAACTGTTTGTTTACTTCTAGTTTTTTAATGAAAGAACCTAGAGTAGCAGTTTTCCAATCCCAGCCTATAAACATCTTTCTGCGCCTTAAACTTTCATCTCGATGGCGTATATAGCCATTCGTTAATCTCTCGAAAGCAATCCTTATTCAGCAAATCAGTTCAATTAAGACTCGTTAGGTCCACACTACATAAAGCTGACATTTGTGCGAAACGAAACGGCGCAATTCCGGTCCATTATTATTTGGGGCCACACACGTGTCACTAACACACAACCCACTCTAATTATAGACTTGAAAACGTATGATAAAGTGGAACTTGATGGATATAAATAAATCGCGGGCGAATGTCAACCTCATATCTGAAAATTCCGTGTTCAAATGCAAATCACTGGGATATCTGGGGCTATAGCCATTAAATTTCTGGATAATTGGTTAGTTGAATTTGGCACAGTCCTTATCGTAAGTGGGGCATTGCCAATTAGCATTAAAACTAGGCCTAAAATCCCCAAAAATGTCGCCTATCAGAAATACCTTGGCATTACAGTGGGACCTTCTCGTGCCAAACAAGGCAAATTTATATTCAGGCAATAATCCATCAAATAATGCGGGTGCCTTTTAACAAGCGATATAGTTATGGATATAAGTATACATTTCAAGGCTCGGAATATGAATATTCATACGCTAGTTAATCATATGGGTGTGCCAAAAACCCAATCGAGTGCCCTTTGCCACTGGGAAACTCTATTACGCTAATTACCCAAGGCAGCTGGAACAGAGATACGAAACCGATCCAGTAGGAGATGAATGACTATATGTTCACGAGACTTGTAAGCAGGTGAACCCGACCAATACGTATGTGGCCACTTTGACAATTTAAAAATAGACCGAACGCGCCCCCAAGCCAGCAAACAACCCCACTCCCTCCTCATTGGATCCCCAACTACTTGACTCCAGATATCACCTTGCCCCGCCCGACGAATCGTTCGTTTTGCCGATCGCTCGCGTCGTCGCATTCGTAGATTAATTTAGTTTTATAAAAATGGAATCGAGCGGAACAGTTAGAAGTATTCTTGCGCTGACTTGCGCTGGTTGTGCTTGTGGGTTCAGCTCGAATTCCGAATTCCGAATTCAGAACTCAGAGATTCAGGGATCACAAGCATATCCTGTACGCGAAAAAATACAACTCAGCAAAGCAACATTTTGTATTACCACCTACGCAGTTTAAAAAACGATTCCATCAGCCGCGAATAAGTGAAACAAGGATGTCCCAGTTATCCACCATCAGTTTGCTCCTTGTGAGCTGGAGTTGCCTGGCAGCCCTCGCCCAGGCAAAGTCCTTCGGCTTTGATCTCAGCACAGACAATAATAATGGCATTGCCAGTTACGAAGAGAGTGCAGCTGACAAGTTCCCAAGTTGGTAAGTTTTCCGAACACCGAACCCCGAAGACTTCCGGACTCTGATCTCTGTGATTGCCGGGTTGGAGATACTAGCAAGTTTTCAGCTTGAGTGCTTTCCTTTCCCAGTGCCATATAAACCCATAAACGTGACGTGTTGGTTATTCGTGCATTGGCTTTGGCCGTATCTGATCAACAGATACGATTCATCGATGCTTTAGACAGGTGTTCACTTAGCCAGCACCACCACCTGGATACTCGGGCTGGAGCGGTTTTATATCCATTTAACCCGTGAATTATTTGCACTAATTAGTGCCGTCAGAGAGTGTAGAATATACTAAGTACTATACTATATGGGAACGAACGACTTTTATGCTCTGGCTTACGTAAGCCTCATCCGGGATTTTTCGGCACAGGCTGAGCAAACGAAATGTGAAATGAAAGATAATGAAAGATAATAAAAGATATTTATAATTTCTTTTTAGTTTAAAGTTCCTTAAGTATACAATTCATTTAATTTTTCCCAAAGATCTAAATCCAGATCGTAATTAATGGTTTCTTAATTCCTTGAATTAATGTTATAAACTAGAATACAGTGATTATTTAAATATATTCCATTAAAGTGATAGTGAAAACCCTGTATCACTTTTATATGAATTGATTTCCATTTGGAATAATCGGAAATGCTAAATACATATATTTTCCCATCTTCCAGTGAAATCTACTGCACTGGCCCCCTATTGCACACCATCCAAACGGCGACACCCAAACTGTTTGCCGATTCTAAGACGTTCGTGGACATGAAACTGAAAAATTCGCCCGACAAGACCCTGGCGGATTTTAATGCTTTTATGGAGGCCAAAAACCAGACGCCCAGTAGCGAAGATATCAAGGGTTTTGTGGATGTACGTGGAATAGGATAGACATTTGGTTCAAAATCAGGAAGTAAAAACTTTAACCTTATGTTGCAGGAGTACTTTAGCCCCAAGGGCACCGAACTGGACTTGTGGACGCCCACGGATTGGAAGGAGAACCCCAGCTTTCTCGATCTGATCTCCGATCCCGACCTAAAACAGTGGGGCGCCGAGCTGAATAACATCTGGAAGACCCTGGGGCGAAAAATGAAGGACGAGGTGTCGAAGAACCCGGAGTATTACTCCATCATCCCCGTGCCCAATCCGGTGATCATTCCCGGCGGCCGCTTCATCGAGTTCTACTACTGGGACTCGTACTGGATCATCCGGGGACTCCTCTACAGCCAGATGTACACCACCGCCAGCGGCATGATCGAGAACTTCCTGTCCATTGTGGATCGGTTCGGTTTCATTCCGAACGGAGGACGAGTCTACTACCACGGTCGCTCGCAGCCGCCACTGTTGACCGGAATGGTCAAGTCCTATGTGGACTTCACCAACGATGACAAGTTCGCCATCGATGCCTTGGCGACATTGGAGCACGAGTTCGAGTACTTTACCAACAACCACAATGTCACGGTGAAAAATCACAGCCTGTGCGTTTACCGCGACTCGTCCGAAGGTCCGCGACCAGAGTCTTATAGGGAGGATGTGGAGACGGGCGCTGAGTTCGCCACCGATGCGGAAAGGGAACTCCACTGGAGTGAGCTCAAGGCGGCGGCCGAATCGGGCATGGACTTTAGCTCACGCTGGTTCATCTCCGAGGATGGCACCAACGATGGAAATCTTACCAATCTCAGCACCAGTTTTATTGTACCCGTCGACCTGAATGCCTATCTGTACTGGAACGCCAAGCTGATAGCCGAATTCCACTCCAAGGCTGGCAACACCAAGAAGGTCACCGAGTACGAGACCAAGGCCGAGAATATCCTGCTGGTAAGGGACATTAATCCTTAGATATAGATAGGAAAGCCTCTAGGGTTCCTGTCCTCAAATTAAGTTGCCTACTTAAAAGGATCTGCCAGGATTTTCTAAGGAACGGAACAAATTTTTAAAGGACTGCCTAGATTCATTTCAAACAATTTCGGGGGATTCATTTGTAATTCTCAACATGCTGCTAAAAGAACATTCAAAAGCGACAATTTGGCTTCAAAGTTTATCACTCATACGCACTGTTGGTATAAAGAATTTACTCGACTAAATTATATGTCGTATGAGTAATTTTTAAAAAAACTTTTAAAAAACTTGAGTTTAAAAAGTCCAGCCAATGTAAGAAGTAGTTACCATCTTTCGCTTATTTCTAGTGATTAAGCCCAAAAATCGTATTATTTTAATTTTTGAATGCCCCTCCCATTACAGGGCATCCAAGAAGTGCTGTGGAACGAGGAGGCCGGTGTCTGGCTGGACTACGACATGAAGAACGAGAAGTCGCGCGATTACTTTGTGCCCACCAACCTCTCACCGCTGTGGGTGAAGGCCTTCAACATTTCCGAGTCCGAAAAGATCTCGGCTTCGATCATGGCCTACATTGAGAAGAACAAGCTGGACACATTCCCCGGCGGAGTTCCCAATACCCTGAGCTACACCAACGAGCAGTGGGATGCGCCCAATGTGTGGGCTCCGATGCAGTACATCCTGGTCGAGGGCCTGAACAACCTGAATACTCCCGAGGCCAAGAATATGTCTCTGAAGTGGGCCACCAAGTGGGTGAAATCAAACTTCAAGGCCTTTAGCAAGGACAGGCACATGTACGAGAAGGTGAGTTTAGATTACATTACTAAAAAATATAAAATACTATCCAAATTCCAGATATACTCAGGAAAAGACATTTATTTTAAAATATTTCGAGTGGATTTCTTTTTTGAAATACATATATTAAAGAATTTGGTCTTTATATTTCCAGTACAACGCCGATCAGTTTGGAGTCGGAGGCGGCGGAGGCGAGTACGAGGTGCAGACGGGATTCGGGTGGTCCAACGGCGTGATCATCGAGTGGTTGAGCAAGCACGGGCGTGATATTTCAACCGGTTCGGCCGGTGGAGGCGGTGCAGCAGGTGAAGAGCCGCAGTAGAATGAACAAATCTGCAGCCAGGCCAGAACGCTATCCATCATCTCAACATCATCATCATCACAGGCTCAAAGCCAAAGCTTTTTTCGAAAAAAATTGTATTTAGATATTTGTACATTATATAAGCATCCATCCAGCAGCGCTGCTCATCGACTGCTCATCCTTAGGCTAAGAAAATGCTCTTTATCTCCGCAATATTCAAAAACCTTCAAAAGCCGCTGTCTATAACCTATCTGTACCGCGAACCATCGAAATCCCGAAAGCCAAGCACCACGAAATACAGCACCACAGTCACAGCACCGCCAGGAATCCGGATCATCTCTGTACTGTCTGTTGTCCATTGTTCCACGTTCGCACATTCGTGTGACTTGTCCAAAATTCAAGCAAAAATCGAAAAGTACATTCTCAATGCCTCAAAATGCAGGCATCGAGCATCGCGATCAAGTTGAGGATTCACGAGTAAGTGTCCAGTTGGGTCATTATCTTGGTTGATTTGTGTTTGTGAATGTGAAGGCCATGTTTAGTGTAACCACACCCAGCACCAGAACCAGAACACACCACCCATAACAGACTGATCCATGGTATTTGTCCCTTAAATATGATTCCTCCTTATAGACAACCTACCGGCTATAAAAAACTAACCACATCCTGGCTTATCTAGCATGCATATACGAAGCTTCAAGGAAACTGACCTTACTAACCTGTATAAAATCAAAGCTATCAGTTTCCTATGCTTTTCAGTTAGCCATCAATATAATATACTGATTTGAGTATGCATTTCTCCTTATATAGCCACCCGTGTGATGGGCGTCGTGGGCGTGGCAGCTGTGACCATTGTTGCTCTGATAGCAGGTCGCTTTCTATGGTGAGGTAAGGGAAATCAGATCGGAATCTTTCGCCGGAGACAGGCTAATTGGCAACTAATTTCTCTATCTCTTCCGCAGACACTCTGTGTGCCAAAACAACCCGTAATTGCTTCCCAAGTAACGTGATTCCCCGTCTGTGTGCGTGTAGTGTCTGTAGTTGTTTACGTTTTTCGTTGAATGCGGAGATTGCAGTATTAGATTATCATTATTTGGTAGTTGAAGTGAGAGTTGTACATACTGAATTTATATGGGCATGCCCGACATTGTTATTACTTTTAATATCTAGCAAATAACTATACCAATCCTAGCTCCTCGCAACCAAATGAAGACACAAATACAATTGTTAACGATAATTTACAAAACTATTTGCTTAGTACCTTTAAATAAACAAGAACACAAAATAATTGTTGCATGACTTTGTGACTTTAAAAACACACAGTTCCCTTAATTGCTACCCCTCTTTTGCAGGCAAAGTTGGTTCAAGTAAAACCAAGATGTGCGGCGACGACAAACAACAAACATTATTTGTTTTTTATTTGTATATTTGCTTTGAGTTCAATTCAATTATGAAAACTTACCTACGACAAAAGCTAACATAGACAACTCATCGCTTACGTTATATATAGAGCACAAATCGAAAAGAGACATTGGCAAATGGAAAGTGGAAATGACTGGCGAAAGGTTTGACCTCGAATCGTAATCGTTAGATATCGGAGCACACAGAACAAGAGCAATAGAGTTTAAGGAGATACCAACTAATCGTAATCGTAGTTCACACATAATACACATAACCTGGAGCTTGGAGCCCCGGCTGCCTGCCGCCTAGTTGGACTGCTGCTGACCCTGCTGCTGCTGCGGCGGCTGTCCCTGACTGAAGTAGGGAGCGGTGTTTGGCGTGAGCAGCGTGTGACAAATATCACAGACGCGGGTCACCCGCTTCCGCGGACCCGATGGCACCGTTTTCGTTAGACACTTATCGCAGTATATGTGGCCGCAGTGCCGGCAATGAATCTTGCGCACCATGACCGTGAAGTAGGCGTTGCACGTGGGGCAGTTGTTAACGTCATCGTCGTCCTGCCAGCGCACCTCCGTATCGGCATGCCGCAGCTCCTCCAGCGACATCTGTTGAATAACAACATTGTAAATATTTAAGTGAATAAACCACATATTTTTATATCACACTCACCTGCAGAGTTTGAGATAGTTTGACGAAGTCCTTCTGAACCGTCTCCATGGTGGACAGCTCCTCCTGCAGCGTTTTTATCTTCGTCTTGTAGTCCGCGTTTGTCTTGGCGTACTTCTCCTGCAAAAAACGGATCTAGTTGGTGGCGAAACTTCTTTGATAACTATAAGTTCTTCACTTACATTGGCCTCCTGCAGTTCAATGATCTCCACGCGGCACTCGGACAGCTGCTTATTGAGCTCAGCCTCTTTGCGCTCGAGTTGGGTTTTGGTCGTCTCGTGCGCCTGCACCGTGACCAAGTGCTCCGTCACCCGGTCCCTGTAAATACAGTTTCGAATATGAGACAGCACCGCTTTACACTTCACTCAACACTTACTGCAGTGACTTAATATCTAGTTGCATCTTGCGCTTGTAGGCCCGTCGCTCGTTATTGCTCTCCTCCAGCTGGGCCCGCAAGATCTGAATCTCATCCTCGGTGCTGGTGCACTTCTGTCGCTCGTACTCGCTGCTCACGCGTGCCTGGATCAGTTCGCTTTGCTGGCGGAGCATTAGTTCGTGTAGCTCGACGACCGTGTTGGGCAGGTTGATGTACTGGTTGTCGATCTCCTCGGACGTGGCCAAATAGCGACCGGACAAGAAGTCGTTGTCGGCCTGCAGCGTCTCCAGCTGCTTGTTGACCCGCTCCCGGTCGTCGGTGACACGCTGGATCTGCTTAATAACCTCGTCCTTGGTTTCGAGAAACTTTTGCTGCATGTCCAGCAGTCGCTGCTCGTTGGTTTTGGCCTGGTCGCGCAGGCTTTGTACTTCGCTCTTGTGGGCCTCCCGCTTCTCCTGCCACTGGTCCTCCAGATCCTTGCGCAGCGCCGCCTCTTTGGCCAGGGTCTCCCGAGATTCCACCAGTTGCTTCTGCAGCAGATCCACCTGCTTCTGTTGCTTGCTTATGTGTGCGTTCAGCTCGTCGGCTTTTTTTTCCGCCAAACTGCAGGACTCACAGGTGCCCTCGGCCACATCCATGGAGGTGGATTTGTGCAGGGCGGATTCTTCGGTAGCTGACTTGGCCTGAAGTTGCTCATCCTGTTCGCGCAGCTTAACCTTCAGGGCCTTCATCTCTTCCTGAAGCTGCTCGACGATGGAGTGCATCATTTCCGCCTCCTCGGCAGCCTGTAAAATGGATAGTTTGTTAAATCAGTGGAGGACTGGGGCTAGAAACTTACGAATTGCTTGCCATTGCCCTTGGAAGAAGCCCGGCTGTCGTCCTCCAGCTGAAAACTGCTGTTCAGTGAATCCGTGCCCAGCTTGCGCACGGAGCCCAGCGTTTTCTTGACCTGATTCAGGACCTGCGGCGCTATGCCGCCGGATGATTCGGCCTGTGGGGGAGGAGCCGTCGTCGCCTGCAACTGCTGGTTCTTGGTCAGCTCCAGACGAAGGTGTTCCAGCTCGCCTTTGTAGTGGGCGGACTCCTCGATGGTGTCCTGGACCAGCTGCTGGAGCGAGGAGATCTCCTCCTGCGCCTTGATGTCCTTCATTTGCAGTTCGTTCTGAGCCTTGAGGTCCGCCACCACGCACTTGGTCTTCAGCTCGTCCAGTTCCGTCTGGAGTTGGCGGCGCTCCAGCTGGCTCTGTCCAACCTCCGCCTCCTTCTGCATGTAAAGCTCCCGCATCTTCGCCCGCTGCGTGTTGAATTCGTTCTGCATTTTGCGCATCTCATTTTTCAGGTGACTGAATTTGTGCTCGGTGCTCGCCTCATCCTCGCCTGCCAATAGAGTTTTTGGTTAATCTACGGTGCTGTCCTGGCATCCTGTGCGGCTGTCTTACCATTGGCCAGGTCCGTGGGCTCCCTGGCCCCCGTCCGGGTCTCGTTTTCTTCCATTTTCTATATTTTAATTTATTAGTAAGCGCAGCAATTAGAACACCTCCGTGCGCTTTGCAACACTGCTCTCTGCGGTGAGTGACCGTACTCAAGCGGAAGTATCGATAATCTTCATTTAAAAATTTCTTCACGCGGCTGTTTAAAAAAAATGATTCCGAGGGTTTTGAATATCAAGCCTTCCGCAGCTCCATTTATTTATTATTTGATTTAATTTCATGTAAAAGAGGTTTGTTAGTGGAATATCTGTGAATCTATAATCATAATCAAACGAAAACCTCCGTTGACAAGGTAAAAAAACCACTTACGCTCGCACCTTTAAAATAATACTACGAAAAAACGGATTAAAATATTCTGTAAATGGCATCTTTAAATCTCAGAATTATTAGTATCAAAATTCAAAAAACAAATACAACTCCAACTCCTATTAACATACAAATATTAAACGATAGAACTAGTTTAAATATTTGACTAAAAGTTTCATTCAAATGACTGCAATTTAAAACAGATAAAAGCAAGTTCAAATTTCTTCCTAATTGATGAGAAGATCTTCTCTATTATTTACGTATTTCCTAGAAAGTGCTTCACCATTTGTGTGTAAGCCAAATGACTATTAGACACAGCTTTCTGAAAAGGTAAATGACTGCCGGACATGAATGACTAATACACCGTCACCGTCCGTTGTCTTAATTTTATGCAAATTATTAAGCGCCCGAGAAAATGGTAAATACTAATAAATTATGCGAGGGAAAATGCCTAATTCATTAGTGCCATCCAAAGCAAATGAGAAAACATATTTATAAATAACAATATAACAAAATATTTTAGATAAGAGAACTACGCGTTAATCGAAAGAAAACTGGATTTGAGAAGTTTGGCGGAACCCAAAGAATCCAACACATAATTATAATGTAATCAGCTTGTACGCTGGGATCATTTGGGTTTCATTGGGGGACCCGTGAGCTCATGAACTGTCGATGTCGTCATAGTCGGCAGATTCGGAGATTCGTGGCCGATACAAATACAAATACCATAGCATTTCTATAGCGACAACGGCACCGATGTTGGCCAAAATATTTTGCTTCTGTTCCGTTCAGTTCGCATTGGATTCAAGAACGAGGCGGTCGGAAGTGGGCAAAAAGCAGCCAGAAAATAGCGCGGAGAAATAAATACGCGGCGCCTTGGAATCGCGACGGCATTTCTACTTATAAACTTAAAAATAATACAAATATATAAGTACAAATATATATTATATATGTGAATGGAACTCAAGTAATGACGATAAAGTGTCCAGTGTTTTGAGGTTTCGTGGTCCAAAAATAAAGATAAAAAGAGTCTAAAATATTCTCCAGTTTTCTAAAGCTATCCCCTAAAAATCTTTGACCATGTCACAAAGTGTAACGCCCATCCCGAGCACTCCGCCGCCCTCTCGAAGGGCCAACCGACCGCCCAGGATCAATATCCACAACCTGACCAGCGGATCGGCAATGAGCCAGGCATCCATGCCGCCCAGTGCCCAGCCGCCATACACGGCCCAAACGAACTACACGGGGAACGGAACGCAGGGACCCTACTGGCCACCAGTGGCCAATCCCTTCGGATCCGGCAACTTCATGACCAAGGGCTACGAGGGCTTCCTCGACCTCACCAAGTCGGGCATGAGCTTCGGCGAGAAGTTCACCTTCGGGATGTACAACAAGCTGAGCACATGGTCGCGCCGGTGGTTCACCCACATCTTCCTGCTGCTCATCCTGGCCCTCTACAACGCTGGAGGAGCACTACTGTTCATGTACTTCGAAGGTGAGTTTCAGGAGCTTTCCTCTAGGGTTTTTCATAAGATTCCCAACCCCTGAAAATATAAAGAAAAGATATCCGGACTCAAAAGTGCAGCACCCGTTTTTGTTTGCTTATCAAGCTCTTCGGCAATTGTTTGGAAAATAGTAAACAGTTCAGTTCCCAGGCAGTTCCCATTCAAATAAATACACCTGCTGTAATCGTAAAAACATGCCCCATCAATTTGGCAGGCTGATTCAGTATCCGAGTACTCGAATCCCATAGGTATACGGTATGCCTTTATGTATGAATCACACCTGACAGCGAAATAATGTTTCGTATAAACAACCAAGACAGACTTTCAGTTGCAGATGATTAACGAGCGGATGGAGGAGTCCTGTTGTAATTAAAAAGAAACTTCTAAACTCAATTGGTGATGAGCATGCGTGGATCAACGTGTGGCAACTAGTGTGTTTATCCCCACTCGGGTAAAAAGTGAAAGGAAATTTGGTATTCAAAAAGTATGCAACAAATAAGTTTTTATGAATACAGTCCCAATTCCTCAGATTTACTCTTTTAAGCTATATTCACTAACTTGAGCCAACCTTGACCCAAACCCTCTACAACTACTTCCAATTCCCATTTTCACCTAAAAAGACAAATCTAATCCAACCCCACCTCCACTTCCATCTCCAGACATTGGGATAAAGCAGAAAAACATTGAGCTCCATGATCAGCGGCGAAGATTCTTCGGAGAAATGACTGAGATGTTCAACAATAAACAACCAAAGGATGTAAGACTATTCAATATATTAAACATATCTCGATGCGAAGAAGATCTATAATTTGTTTGTAATTTCAGTACAATTCAACATTATTTGTCGGTCCGATGAACGAGATACTTAACAGATACTCGCCAGTGATCGATTCTCTAATGAGATCCAAAATGGAAGATGTGCCTAATCCATGGACCTTCTGGAACGCCATGGTCTACTCGGCCACCATTTACACGACAATAGGTGAGTGGATCTCCCAAAATCCCTTTTCTAGGTGAACTGTTGGTATTTGAAAATAGTATATTTATAATTTTTGTTAAGTAACTCATAGGATAAATTATCTAGTTAATATGTTTGAATTATAAATTTGACGTATCGGCTTTTTATTGATAGGAAATAAGCTAGATTTTGCCCCCATATCATATCAAATTCTCTGTGTAACATCCAAGTGTATTGGCAGAGCAAAGACGCCCACGCCGATAAGATATATGAATGTTTTCTTAGGACGCAAGATGGTCTATTTATGTTTATTCTTCTTCATTATTAAGCCAACGAAATATGTGACACAAAAGATGGAAATAGTTTCGGATTTTTTGGCGATCGTCGACATTTGCGAGATAAAAAATGTGTGTCTCTTCTGGTGCAGACACGGTTTATGAGATCTCTCAAGAGGCTGTGAAATTCTTTGGAATACTGTCACTCTTCATAATTGAGACCTATAAATAACCGCGAAACACCCTTTCACCTTACAAAGAATTTCCCCGAATTTCGCCTTACACACTCTTAATCAAATTTGTTTTTGATTTCACTTTTAATTTGCAAATGACTTTTCTCGCACATAAACATGCCATGAAAATGGAAATGATTTCGACCGAACAAATCTGCGCTGTAGATTCATATTTTGAATGATTATTCTGCTTGGGGAAATTATGCTTCGAATTGTGTGGTTAGTTAATGGTTTGATAGCCCCTTTTATTCGATTGACTTGCTTTTCGGATTTGTTTCTGAGTTTTATCTTTTGCCCGTCGACTTGTTTTACTTAAAGTAAGATAAATGGGAAAATGGAAAACGTATTTTTTAGTTAATAAATTCATTCCTTTCGTCGCCACTTTTGACAAGTTTCCAAGAGGCGAGAAAAATAAAAATAACAAGTGTGGAAATGGAAAACTTTGCACCCACATCTCAGCACAAAAGCAATTAACACAAATTGCCAAATTATTGCCGCAAAACGACGACAGAATTTTCAGCTTAAACGGGTGCCTTGTAAACAGAATTGCAAATGGTGCTCTGTGAGTGCAGTCCATATAATCTACTTGTCAAAATTGGCACAAGTATAAACAAAACATAAGTCTGAGGAGTAGAGTGCCTTTATGATCGGGCACTTAATTTGAAATCGAGAGTCTATATCTGCGGTTGCATGACTCACTTGAGAGAATTGATGGCTACTGTATTTAGTATTTACTTATTTTTAGTCCCAATATGTCATAAAAATATTACACAACTTGTCCATGACACAATGAAATATTCAAATAAATTGTCTTGTCTATGACCCCTATAATTCTAAGGCTTTTACAATAGTCTTTATGGATTCGAGCGAGTAAACACAAAATCCAACGGATCAATAAACCGGAAAACACTTTATAATACCCAAGCAAAATCAATATTTGTTAGCCATCATAAAACTGTTGCTGCCGCGATTAAAATACTACTTAGTATAACCATTCCACGGACGATTTTATTAAAATGGTGCATGCCCAAATGGAAAACAAATCGCGAAGGCAATTCGGAAATGTTGAATGAAATTGCGAGGAATAAACAAACACAAAATCGCAGCCAGATTCCATAAAAGCGAATACGATCCGTCATCAACTTTTCAGAGGAGAAAGAGAAGGAAACTACATGGACCATCCGACAGTTGGAGGGGCTGGAAGATTTAAAGGGGTTCCGGAAAGTATCTGATGAAAATTTAGCAAAACATTTAATTTATACGAAAATTGGAAGTGGAGAAATTCTCTATATGGCAACCATGACGTCAGTGGGGATAAAGATAAAATACGAGATGCCAAAATCCAATTATTTTAAATTTTTGGCAAATATAATTCCAATAATTTCTTTTTTCGTTTTGAGAACAGCTGCAAATTTGGGAAATTATATGCACGAATCAAACAGCCAGTGAAGAGCGGAAGGAAACCCCCATACCAAACAATATTGGGGATTTTAAACAAACCTCGAAGAATTCATAAAATTTCAAGGGAATTCGGATGAGTGTTATGCTTGCATAAATCTGCTACTTTATAATTCCCTAAGACCTAGACGAAAGTGCTTCAGACTTCCGCAGTCATCAGTTTTTCTCACAAATTTCTTACATAAATTATTTTCCATTCATTGTTATGTTCGCGCTGAAGGTGCCATTATATATCAGACATTTGTAACACGTTGAAGAACATCCCGAAAATATAAAAAGGAAACACTAGAAATAATAAAAGTGTGAGTGAGTGTTTTAGGTATCCTATTTTTTACGATAAATGATTTATCTCCGGCTATTTCAGTTCTGAAATTGTCATCACCTACCTTTTAATTTCTGGTGTTAGGCACTTATTTTATCAATAAACGAGAAAATTCTTGACGTCATATTTTTAATTACTTTTTGGTCCATACATGTTTTGAGGCCAAATACTGATAAACTGATTCATAGGAATGTACCGTCTTCGAACGTTAAATTTAATCAGAGTTGTGATTTAGCTGAGCGGCAGTAGTAGTTCCTTTATTTTTAGTTTTTTTGATATTCCCTCAGTTCCGTGACTTAATAATTACATTAACTTTGTTATCAAAGCTTCCAATATAAGTAGAACTGCATGGGGTTCCTTTTTGGTTTTCACTTAAAACATCAGTTTACATTTTTAGGAAATTTATTTTAGTAGCATTCAAGGTAAAATATTCGATTGGTTGGTCAGCGAATAATACCCAAATGAGCCTGTGCTTACAAACTAGTTGGACATGTACAACAATTGCATTGTACATTGCTTTAAATGTTTTTGTGCGGGTCAGATACTGAAAACTACCATCGACCGCGACCGCCGCCGCCACCACCTCCTCCTCTTCCTCGGCCGAATCCGCCGCCGCCGCCTCCTCCTCCACCCCCGCGGTTTCCTCCCCTGAATCCGCCGCCTCCACCTCCTCGTCCGCCGCCGCCTCCTCGACCACCTGTTGAGCATAAACGGTTAATAGTCTATTTTGTAAACAAGAAGTTCATAGTATTACCTCCTCCGCGACCGCCACCACCGCGACCGAATCCACCGCCGCCGCCGCCTCCTCCGCGCGTAAAGGCTTTCTTCGCTCCTTTCGGTTGCGGGGGTTTGGGCAGAAATCTTGCGATTGGTAACAGCTTTCCGGGGTCGATGTACAATGTCTGGTTAGGTTTGAAACTGTTTGCATACACGTTGTCCGACAGTTTGATGGACACGCTGTAATCCCGAACTGTTCCAAAGATCTCGTCAATTTTGCCCACTTGTTCCTTGTTCTCAAGGAATATGGGCGCGTTGAAATATGGGACATCCTGGATTCCAACTTTGCACACGAGGTCATTTTGGCACGCGTAAGAGAAGTCACCCAATGGGATAACTCTTTCTGGGGGTCCTAAAAGTAAGAAAAATAGGGAAAACTATTAAGGTAACTGTGGTATCAAAGTTGACTAGGAAAACTTGGCAATTAGCCAGAAAGTAAGATAATGGATATTTTAGAATATAGATATGACAATGATCTCATAAGACCACACATATATCCAACAGTTTCTATAGGAATCTTCGGTTAAATATAAGTAAACAACGTGGTTTTTTCAGTTGTGTTAAAATTTGTATGATGTGATCTGCTTTATGGGTTGATTTTAGCCACTTTAGTTGGGAGTTTTAGGGACTCTTGAGAAATACCATCAACCTACCATCATTGAAGGCTCCACGGCCGCCACCACGTCCACCGCCGCCTCCTCTTCCGAATCCTCCGCCGCCACCGTTGGATCTGAAGCCGCCTCCACCTCCTCGGCCGCCACCACCTCGTCCGCCGCCGCCTCCTCGTCCTCCACCGCCTCCTCCAAATCCTCTTCCGCCTCCGCCACCGCCGCCACGATTACCAAATCCCATTTTCAAATATTAATTTATAAATATTGAACTTAAGAACACGTGCGCCGTTTCGATCAACCAAAATATTTAGAGACGGACGAAATTTGAATTTTGAAATCGATACATCGATAACAGCAGCCATGTGATTCAGTATATACGGTTGGCTGCTTTATTCGGTATTTATACGGTCACACTTGACTTTTTTGGCGGGCCTTTTAAAAATGTTGAGCAATAAGAAAATTATTGCTCTTATTAAATTACCTAAATATTTCTTGATTAATTAATTTTTGAGCGGCTTGTTTTGCTAAATTTAGGCGTTCTTCGTTGAATGCTGCATATGATTTGGTCGTACTTTATTTCATTGGCTTTATCTACATAACCGACCTGTCAACGTTGTGTAAAATACATAACTGTGTAAAAGAATTTGAAATTTTTACACCAGTTACTCGAAGAGTAAAAGGGTATATTGTATTCGTGCAAAAGTATGTAACACGTAGAAGGAAGCGTTTCCGACCCTATAAAGTATATATATTCTTGAACCCTCTGTCTGTCCGTCTGTATATATGCTGAGAATAATAAACAAGCAGAATATGAGAGAGCATCTCGCAGATCATCGAATGCATTTGATATAGGATATACTTTCTGACACATGTACATGTAGCTATAGCCAAACAGCTGTTGGGATGTCTACCAAAAATATAGAACCAAAGAGATTTTGAAAATTTGAATATTCTCCACACTCTCGGCAGTTGGATGCCAGCCGTGGTCGAGTCTGCCAAGATTATTAGATCGCGTCGAGCTTCACGACATCTATAGAAACAGATACATAAATTCCTATAAGCAAAAGCGGTTCTGAAATACATAAATAATATAGAAAATTTATAATCTATATTCGGTGGCAAGTGTATTACTTTACAACTTCTAGCAAGTGCAAAATATAAGCAAGGAATATACAATACTGCAATCGAAAGTGATATAATAATTACCCAGAGGCATATTTTCAAAAGCGGAATATGAACGATAGATATAAATAGATGAGCACGAGCACCAAGATAGAACGCGAAAGTAGCACACGACGGCTGCGGCTGGAGGAGATGATAGAGCAGCCAGTGGACGCCAGGCAGCAGCAGCGCCATCGGCGCCGCCTGGGACGCAGTCACAGGGAGCCCACTCCTGTGACGGGACAGGATGTCCTTCCCCAGGACGATGCCAGTCCGGAGCACCTTCCTCCCGATCCCTCTCCCCAAATGGTTCGGATGCAAATCCGACCACCCGGCACTTTGTCCGCCCACGAGAGCAAGATCCTGCGGAAGCGGGACAAGAGCTTCGCCAGCTCCTCGGCGCGCAGTCAATCGCAGCCTCGCGAGGCGGAGAAGCTAAGCAGTCCGGATGCCAACCACCTCATCAAGCATCGCAGCCTCTCCTCGCCGCGCCACAAGGAGGAGTCCAGCGAGAGCGAGCTGACCACCGGCAGCAGTAGTCATCGCCCCATCCCCAATCTCGGCCAGACACAGGACACTCTGAGCCGCCTGGAGCAGAACCTTCAGCGCTTCGAGGACGAACGCCGGCGTTTCGATGCCGAGAAGCGTCTCTTTGAGCGCGAGAAGCGGGAGCACAAGCAGCGCCATCGCCAGCAGCTGGACAACGAGGAGCGCAAGCGACTCCTGCAGAGCTACCGCAAGCTGAGCGATCGCATCCAGCTGCCGCAGGACGAGGAGGAGCGACGCCGGCTCATCCACAGCCTAAGGCTGCAGCGGCACGAGGCGCCAAAGACCAGAAATCGGAATAGGAGTAGCGGCTACGAGGAGTCCTCCACCCAGTTCAGTTCCTCCGATGCCGAGGCAGTGGAGGAGATTCACCCGAGGCACCCAAGAGCGGCCAAGATTCCACAGGGCTTTGTGGCTGCCCCAATACGCGGGGCTCCTCCTCCTCCTCCTCCTCCTCAAGCCACTCCCAAACCCAATCCGATTCCCCCTGAGAGACTCTCCGTGAGTCGCAACAACTCCCTGTCGCCCGTGCGACCCCAGCGACGTTCCAAGACCCCAGAGCAGCGGGAGCAGATCAGTCGGAAGCACGAGTACGTGGAGGTGGGCGAGTCCAGGAGCCAGGAGGTGATAAAGCCCAGGATCACCGAAGCGGAACAGCAGTCGGAACTGATGCAAAAGTACATGGAGGCAGCGGAGAGGGCGGCCAAGGCAGAGGCTGCACTGGCGGAGCAAATCCTCACGGCGGAGGGAGTGCGTCGCAGTCACAGCTTGAGGTTGGCCGACAAGGAGGAGAAGCCTGCGAAGCGCAGCTCCAGTTTGGAGCGACCTCTGGTGGCCAAGCGATCGGGTAGCCTGGAGCAGAAAGCACTCGAACCTCAAGTCCCCGAAGAAAGTATTCAGAAGGAGCCAGAAACAGAACCGGAAAAAGAATCTATGCCAATAGAAGCACCGTCCCTCTTACCAGAGGTTGACCCTAACTCAGAATCCAAACCCAAACCAACCCTTCTGCAACGCTTGAAAAACCTCTTCCGTGGAAAGAAGAAGATGGAAAGTGAAGATACCACAGATTTGTCCACAGCAACTCAGCCAGAGAGGTTGGCCTCCAGGGCTTTTCTGTACCACCTCCACCTGGAAGCGCGGCATGAATGGAAGCGCCTCAGGCTGGACTACCCACAGCGGATGGAGGAACTGCGTCAGCTGCGCAACAAGTGCATTGCCCACCTGATCTGCCTGGCCATGCTCTTGGGATTCGGAGGCCTCCTGTTCCGCTACACGGAGGGAGCCGCGGAGAACATCTACAAGTGCGAGGTGCGCAAGGTCAAGCGGGATTTCATCGACAAACTGTGGGATGTCAGCCACAACATGAGGTAGGGATAGGCTCAATCCTGAGTATACAGATAAGGTTGCCCAGTGTTCAGAGAGTGATCCATTTTGTGTATTCTTACCTAGAGAGGAAGACTGGAAGTCTCTGGCGCGCCACAAGCTGCGCACTTTCGAGGATGAACTCAATAACCTGGCCGAGCTGGGACTGCGACGTTATCCAGGCCAAAAGTCTTGGAACTTTGTCAACTGCTTTATCTTCTGCTGGACCGTAATCACAACCATAGGTAATCGATCATGGATATTGGATCCCTGTCCAACGGAAGGAATTTTTCTTGGAATAATTTGTATAATTTAGAAAAAAAGCTTTCAGATTTTAGAAAAAAGTCTTAAATTTCGTAAATTTACTTTATATTTTTAGAAAATAGTCGTATATTAAGTTTGTAAGTTTTTAAAACAATTATATATCCAACATTGTTTTATCATTATTTTTATGAAACCTCTACTCTACAACTCCTCTTGAAACCCATCTTTCCTCTTCTGCTCCCCAGGATACGGCCACATCACACCAAAGACGTCCTGGGGCCGATCCCTGACCATAGTCTACGCCATTATCGGCATCCCCATGTTCCTGATCGTGCTGGCCGATCTGGGTAAGCTCTTCACGCGCTGCGTCAAGTTCGTGTGGGCATATGTGCGACGCGTTTACTACACCCGCTCCTGTCGAAGGATCCGCAAGCAGCAGCAGATCCGTGACGCAATGACCGGTTTCAACACAGTTTACGATATGGCTATCCGTCGACCTAGTATGTTCTTTGGCAAATCCGCCGTGGAAAACGATGAGGAATCGCAGGCTGATGCCGAGGCAGCTCGATCGCTGGGCACCTCGCACCCGGAGACGCCCACATCGCCCTATCCGGAGACCTTTGAGGTGGACGACGAGTTCAATCTGCCCGTTTCGGTGGCCTCGCTCCTGCTCATCTCCTACATCCTGCTGGGCACCTTCGGCTTCAAGCTGGTGGAGCCCGACTGGCAAGTCCTGGAGTCCTTCTACTACGTCTTCATCTCGATGTCCACCATCGGCTTCGGCGACATGGTGCCCGGCAATCCCTTCTACGTGATGGTCAGCATGATCTATCTGATCTTCGGTCTGGCCCTGACCTCCATGTTCATCAATGTGGTGCAGATAAAGCTGAGCGATCACTTCAAGACGGCTAGCGCCAAGGTGGGTGCCACCATCGGCATGAATATGGCCAGTGAGTTCGGCGATGAGGGCGGCTCGCAGTTGAAGACTCCCTCGGAGTTGGCCTCGGTGCATGGCTCGCGGCTGGACAGGATCGAGGAGGATCAGGGCCAGGAGGGCAGTCTACCACCGCTGACCTCCATTCTGCGGGCACCGCGTCCCCTGTCGCCGGTGGACAGCAATGGAGGTAGTTATGGCGGAGAAGGGAATGTGAGTCCACCACCCCTGCTGCCCAGACGTCAGGTTTCCGTGGATCCCCAGCCGCCGGCGGAGGCGGAGGGCAAGAAGAAGAAAAAGCACAGGTTTTTCTAGACGTCTTGGGAACCCCTTCGAAAGAGAAGAGACCCCAAAAAACTAAAACTGACAACGCTAACTAGTAAGGCACCTCATAAATGACAAGGCACTTTCAATTCGAATTTACCAGAACGCCGTTCTGTGAGAAAATCTATTTTCATTTATTTGTTATTTAATTTTACTTATCATCATCGTAGGCTAAGACTAATGTTAATGGAATAAAACACGCGAGTTGACAAACGCTATCGAAAACGTTTTCTTTATAAGGGAAGGGGGCGATTATTAGTTTTCAATAATATTATGTCAGTGGGTTCCAGCTATTCACTTTCCTTGAAAATGAATGGCTAGACAAGTTGATAGGTAACCATGTTCCTACACAAATTTGGTTGCACAATATGTTACCAAATACAACATCACCTAAAACATATTAATGTCCATAATTTAAAGATTAGGTATAGGTGACAGTAAATAAATTGTTTATTAAATCAAATTCAATTTGGACCAGGAATCTCATAGTTTTCAATCAAACTTTCAAGGTAAAATACAACAGCAGTTCTAAAGTTTTAAAAATTAATTATTTCAATTAATTTGCTGAATTTCTATTAGCTAGCGGTTTGTCCGAAATCCGGAATGCAATTACCAAATGGATATGTGGGAATTACTCTGCTTTGGAATGCATCCCGTAATCCTGGTGAAAAGGAGGCGGAGGGGCTCAAATCCAAATGCACTCGGCAGCTGCACATCTGTCGGTTCGTCGGCCGCAGGATGTGGAAGAGGAAGCAGGCTGAGCGGAGAGCGAGCCGGTGAGAGAGAGAGAGAGAGCGGATGGTGTCTCTTCCTCTCTCTCCCGCTGACACCCGACAGGATTACTGCGTTCGGCTTGGCACTCGTGTTTATTCCATTTCGACCGAGGAATTCAGTTGTTGGCCTCTAGTAATCGCCAGTTGTTGTTTCGACGGCGTGTGGTTCGGTCGACGGGATACTTCGCCTTCGCTGCTCTACCAAAAAAGAGGCGCCAAAAGCACTCAATTGGCAAATAATATCACACGTAACTCGGTGAGCACGAAATTGTGTTTGCCAAAATAGAGATTGCATAAAATATTATTTATAAAAATTTATTGGTGTTTGCCCTTCGAAAAAAAGCTAAATCAAACATTCAGTGATCGGGGGAAAATCAAACGATCGTGTTGGAAGAGAAAGAGAGAGCGGAGAACAGGAAGAGCCGGCTGTCGGCTTCAGTCTTCATCTTCCCCCGTCACCCCGAACACCCCTTGATTTTTTTTGTGTCGCGTGTGCTACAGTAGAACAAACTACAAACCTACAATACGATAAACTACAAAACACACACGCCATACACGCCAGGTGTGCCACATATTGTGATTGTGAGTGTGAGTGCCTTTGACTCGGTCGATTATTCTGGTTTTTGCTACCCCCTCGGTTTTTGTTTTGCTGCATTCATTCGCATTCTTCGCCGGGATCCTTTTTTCTAAACAAAAATCTAAAACAGCTGTCCAACCAAATTTTTCCAAATGTCCCTTCATTGGATCTTCGGAAGCGTGTAGTTCAGTGAAAGCCAGCATAAAACCTAGATTATCTTCAGGATCCACAGTCACAGTTGCGAAAATGTCCGCAATTAACAGTCGCAATCAGAAAATGGAACAACAGGTAAGGGTCCTAAGTAAAGCAAGCAAATTGAAAATAAATATGTGATCAACTTCCAGTGAAAGTATTTTGTTGTTTATATTTTTAACATTTCCTTTGAATAAAAGATTTATATATTTTTATTAAAAATCGGTAAAGTAAAAGGAAGCTGTCCTCCCTTGACTTCCTAAAAGCCTCCAAACTTGGGCCGAATCATCATTTGAACGAACTTCAAGGGCTCAGTGTTGTTGAACGAATTCCAGCTGATGAAACGGGCTTTATCATTGGGCAGATCGCGATAATAATCGAAGTATTGAGCATTTAGATTACTAGAAATATACCATATGAGTAACTGAGTGTCTGCAATAAATTCAATCGCTCCCTTACAGTATTATTGTCATAAATAGTAAATAGAAAATAGAAACCTTTGACAGTTTTGATAATCGCGTGTAGACCCTTGATTTAGTTATGACAGTATTTTTTGTAAAGAGAGCGATTGTATTTCATCACCACGTACCTCTGCCCACAATCCTTGTACCACCAGGCTCCGAGATGAAACTGGGCACACACTTTGTTGAAGGAATCATCATTATTCTTATCGAATGTGGAGAACCCTTGACCTTTACTGTCTCTTAGGGAATCTCCAGCGGTTCCACCGTACAAACCGAGATATTTCAGGGCAAAGTTTTCGGATTCCCCACCAACGAGAAACTCGTCATATTTGGCGAATACATTTGTATTGTATCCAAACTCCTCCAGGTGGATGTAGAGTTCGAAGGGCTGATAGGCTGTTAGCCAATTTAGTTTCTCGAGGCCGATGAAGAAATCGCCTTTCAGATCGCCGAATCCCTCCTTATAATCACTCCAGTCGCGATAAAAGTTGACCCGTCCATTGCGACGCCTCTGGATGACCAACCAGCCCAGGCCGGCCAGACTAGAATCGCAAACTACTGAGAAAGGCTTTTGGCCCGGCACCTGAACTATAAGATCTGTGTGGTTGACGTTGTCCTTGGTCAGACAGGAAGTGGGGTAGGTAACATTTCTGATAGATTCCTTCATCTGCCACAAGGACTCTCGGCGAGCCTCCAAGCTGTGTGAAATATTGCGATTAAAATCAACCATTTCGATACTTTTATACATACTCAAGCAAAAGCTTATCAATAGAGGCAAGGGCATCCGATGTGGTCTCGATTTCCTAGTTGGATGGGTAACTGTAGAGTGTGTCTATAAGCTTTGGGTGCCCAACTCACCCCTTTAAGCTGTACGGAGGTTAAGGGATCGGATATTCCTGCGGTTATACAGAAACCAAAAGCCGCAAGGGCTAAATAGGCATTTACAAAATGCATTTCTGAATTTGATGGTTAAACCTCTTTTCTAAGCAAACGTTTTCGCCAATAGTTCGTCATCAACTGATGGAAATAAAGTTTTTGCTAGAGCGACGGGAGCCTAAACTGTAAGATAACGAGCTGTATTGATGTATTTACCACTAGACATATATATTTTATTTATTGACATGTGAAAGATAACGATAACACAAAAGCCCCACACAATTCTTGATTCTTGATCAATGAAAATTGCTTATCGCCGAATAAATATATAGAAATGGGCTTCAATTTTATGAAAGTGTCAAAATTATTATTAAAAAAAAATAATTTTATATTACAAGTTTAAGTTTATCGAAAATTTAGTGCATAAATACAACTTTGTGTTCACAATAAAAGTTGTATCAAAAGTCAGTCCGCGAACAATTTAAAAGCTACTAATATTAAAGTTAAGCTTCTCAAAAAATCTTGTAAAACTTTTTCCATTTGACCATGGTCATGAGTTAAGGCAAGTTAGCAATGCCTTTTTTGCTCCTGCTGTTTTCGTGGAACTCTGGTGGAAACAACAACAGACAGAACCCTTCCTTTCTTGGAACAATTGGGCTGCCCAGAGCAATCAGCAACAGCCGAAAGGGGCCATCAGCCGACATTCCCCGGAATTGTTCACTTTTTGCCCCCAAATCTGACCGCACTAAATGTGCCGCCCTTCGAAAAAGAAAATCAAGAAATAAGGGAAAAAGGGAAAAACACCCAAGTGGCCTAACGCCTTTTCCGAATGGCTTTGTTGTGCCCGATTCTTCGTGGTGGCCAGGTGGTCGTCCGTTGTCCCGGCAACGGCGTCCAAATAAATCGAAACGAAGCTCCGGTGGTGCAGTTGCTGCAGCTCGATAGGATTGTCATTGGCCCTAATTATGTTGGCTGGTTGGAGTAGCTCCCTCCCAGCCAACTAAAAACACCCCCTTTCACCCATTAAAACATAAATCGAATCACTTTGGTTGCCAAGTACTGGCGGCTCTAGCTCCTTCGAGTTGGTTCGATTCGATTCGATTCGATTTCGTGCCGTGATGGCTTATAAAACATTGAAAAGCTATTCACAGCTCGTCGAGGCTCCTTAATGGAGGGACATCATGAAAGCATAATGCCGAGTCATTTGCCATCGGAAAGCAATTGCTTGGAGGTAAAGATCGAAAAAGAAACCCCAAAGGTGGTGAATCAAATTTATATCCTATTTTAATTGGAATTAAATTGTCATATCTCGCAAGTTCTTAATAAACAACACATTTCTTGATTGCAATTGGAAAATAAAACCTTTATTAAACCTTAGTCTGATAATTTAATAATAATATTTCAAAATATATTTCCTTTCCCGAGAGAAAACCCCTTTTTCTTCAAAAGTGTTGGCATACACCATTAATCTCTTTGGGGTCATTTCCTTAAGCTAAAGCAAACACAAATTTATTTCTGCCATTCAAAAAAGAAGGAATGTAAGCTCTTGGGCCAATTTACACTTGACATGAATCAACAGGAAGATATATGGCCGTCAACTCATAAAGTGGTCGCTAAAAATACACAAAGGATTAATAAAGTCCTCGGCCTGGACTCCCGCTAACCCATAACTTTGTTGGCTTTCTGTTGTTGGTGTCCTGCGTAACCATGGGCAACATGGTGATACGCGAACAGGATACTCGGGACACAGACAGACAACCCCAGCTGGAAGTAAGAACAATACCAGTATTTGGTATTGTTTTCATGTCTGCCTCCCACGTCGCCCATGGAACACGATTAACCGAGGAGGAGGAGGTGGCCTGGGGACACCGAGGGCACAAAATCGATGCCAGCATGGTGACGGCTACTTGAGCTCCGCGAGAAACTAAGCTACACAGGATAATGCCGAGTAATAAGTCACACAATTGTTCGCTGGCTCCTTCCACATGTGAGCATATTACTCGGTTCCCCAATTCACCCGAGCTTTTCTTCACGCAAACCGTAAAAAGAAACATTTCAGCCCAAAAACGGATATGACGCACCGCCTTCACTTACTAAATTTCCATACATTAGGGTGAACCTAAATCTAAATCTAATAAATATATTATTAGACTTTAAGAACCCCTTATTATTACCATAATCTAAGGTCTTAGGGCTTTCACTTCTTAGGGTTCGACAAATGAAAATAAAATTTAGATATGATTTTTAATACAATATGTTAGCTTTAACTATTCTATTCATCATATAAACGATCTCATCAGCTTTTGTATAGGTTTATAGGTTTGGAAATATATTTTAAAGTTCTAACATAATTTTTTGGTCCACCCCAGGGTATTGGCCTTGCTTCATTTAGCTTTACGGCTTTCGGCCCTTTGTTCCAATCCTGTAATTTGCGTTCTGTTGCTTCGAGACCGAGGTTCTTGACCCAACGAGAGGCAAATGCCGGCCAAAACGAAATCGAATTTACCAAAAATTTTCTCGGCTGTCAGCCATCAAAGTCGGGGCTTTAATATTTAATAAGTCTGGAATCGGGATGAGACAAGGTATTAAATGTCCATTTGGAGCTGTCATTAGGAATTGATTGATTGTTTCGTTGAGAGCTATTTTATTTCACTGCTTTCGTCTGAAATAAAATACTTTTGAGGTTTTCCAAAAGTGTAAAGAGGATAAGCACAGCTATTTGTCTATTTTCCGCAACTATTTGATTAACAATTTTTAAGGCAATTTCTCTGGCTACCCAAAGGTGATGTAGAAATAGAAAAAATCCGGATTTACTTATCCTTTTTCCAAGGCCAAAATTGTTAGGCAATGTCGTGAGCGCCTGTGATGTTTTATAATTCATGGCGAGCTCTTTGCCAGCATTTCGCACCTAAGCGCCCTGAAATCCCGAAAGATTTTCACATACAATTCCTCAAAAGGGAAACGGGCGGCGGGGAACGGAAATGCCACGATGAAAAGAAACCACGTATTGAAACGGGCTTAGAACAAGGGGAACACTCGGGTTACCTAAAAAGCAATTCATTTTCAATTAGAGCAAACAAATTTTGACATATATACTAATAGCTGGCAATAAATTGCAGGATAAAAGCTTTCATAGCTCTGCTGCCTTTCAGCCAGCTCTCATTTCGGTTTATGCTCCTGCCATTTTTATTTGGCTCAAAAGTGCAGTTGGCAGTTGCCAGCTTAGTGGACAAGCTGCAGACTCCAATTTCATTTCTCACTGGGAACTTTTGGACTCTTTGGTCACCGAATAAAAATGGCAGGGACATCACTCGACAGCCGGAAAATATTACGCAGAGAAATCGTTCAACATTTTGGATTTATTTTACTACAGAAAGTGCTTTTAAATAGACTGGAATAAGCTATTTTGATTCAGCATATATTCCTTCACATTTTCTTAACTTCAAGATATTTGTAAGAACTCTTTAAGAAATAACTTTTAATGTCGTTTCTTTTTCTGTGAAAGTGCCACCGTTTGAAATGTGATAGAAGTAATACAAAATGTTGTGATGTGTTTCGTATCCTTTTAAATAAGTACCTCGAGAATCTGGCGAAACGCCTGCAGGACCTCATTTCAATTGCAGATTCCATTAACTGCAATTTGCCGGAGAGTCGCACCCAGGGCTACTAGAACCGTGGGCGGGAAACTTGATTCAATTTATCAGACACAAAGTTTCGGCAGCACCGTCAGCCACTCTGGCCAAAATTTTGCATATGCAGGATCCCAGGATCCGAGGAGCGGGCAGGAACACTCTGCATGTTGCAAATTAATTACATCCCAGGGAGTGGAGGCGTGACGAGAGCTGAAAACTTTCAGCATGCTGTTCGCTACGCGGATTTTGGCGATTTTCCAGGCTAAACAATTTGCTTTCATTGCAAATATGAATAAATCTGTTTTAATTGGCAAACTTATGGGGCACCCCCTTTTTCGAGTGGGTTATATTTGTCATATTAATTTTAATATTTTCCAGAATATAGCCACAAGCATTTAATTGACAATGACGGAAATATTGAAATATTACGGCGTAAATAATTGGCGGGCAGAAAACAAATGAAAGCCTTTTTCTCTGAATTTCTACTGGTAAAATTGTAAAAACAATTTGGTTTTTCTGGGAACATCGCTTGTTTTTGATTAATGTTTAAAATAACAAGAAAATATTTCAATTAAATAGGTAAATAAAGTCAAAATGTAAAAACAGTACAAATATATTAATCGATTACTTTGAAACATTTTGGCGCCCAACGTGGGGCACGTGTGTTTGTTAAACTCTGTACATAAACTACGTTCCAATTTATTTGTTTATTGGCTAAAATAAATTTAAAAGTTGGATAGCTAAGAACGTTTTTGTTCTGTGTATGGAAAAATGACCAATTAAATTGAAATGTCTTTAATCGCCTTTTGCACAGTGGTTGTGTTTTGTGGCCCGCTGTCACACGTGTGGTTTGATGTGGTTTGCTGTGGTTGCTGCAGCGGAAACTGCAGCTGACAGTTTGCCGAGCTCACGTCACTGATTAAGTGGTCGGGTGGTCTGTGGTTTATCCTTTCACAGGCAGCATCAGAATCCGAATCCCTGGCCAGGCCTTCCCCTCTTTCCTCTCTCTTTCTTCCCCTGCTATGGCAATCGAGAACACAATTAGTCCTTATCTCTGTCTTTATTTGACTTTATATTTCACTGAGGATTTCGACAATGATAAAGGAATATTTTCGCATTTCTGTCGCTGAGTTATTAATGTGTTTCAACGCGCTGCCTGATTTAATATTTATGCAAATTCTGTTTGCCAACAACACTGGGCGATTATTGGCACTTTTCTTTTTCAATAGCAAACTAATTAGGCCAGCTATCTGGTCAACTAATTAAAATGCATAAAGGTATACAAATAATATGGCTTTCCACTACCAATTTTCCAATGGCCATGAATTTCAATTGGGAAATTATGAGAGGCGATTGGTGCAATTTAATAATGGGCTTTTGTGCGAAATGATTATGGAATGCCGAGTGGCAGCAAACGTTAATACAAATGGCTTATTTAATATCGTTTCGCTGGGGAAGAGGAAGTCAGTCGTTGACTTACTTTGCTTTATTACAAAATCATATCTTCGCTGCCCCAACTTGCGATGTCCTTTCTCGGATGTCTCCTCCGTTGTCCTTCAGTTTTTCAGTTTTTCAGGTGGGTGAAGAGGATGAGGTCGGTGCAGGGTGAGGGTGTCCTTCACTCAACTGTGATTTTCTTTGCCGTCTTTCTTCGTTTCGCACAAAATGAAAATGTCCGAATGGACCTTAATAGTCAGATTATTCCTGGTTGCCATCTTGCACAAGTCGTTAGATTTATGACACTTGCTTTTTGCCTTACTAACTTTTTTTTGCCGGAGATTAGAGAATTTTTCAAGTGACTTCAGCTGCTGCAAGCCCAATTGAGCCAAAAAATAAATTCAGCCACTTCAGTTTGCGTTTAAATCGGGCATTTAAGCACCAGAAAAGGCAAATCCAATTACTCTGCCGCCTGTTTGCTGTGTTTGTGTGCTTGCCTGACGTTGTGATGACTTCTGTAATATTTATGGCAATTTCGAATTTCAACATTGGCAGCCAGGAAGAGCCCTCTGGGCAAATATTGCCTGCAGCTGTCGTAAGCAAATATCTGTATTTATTTAACTTGATTTGCGTTTATTTTGGAAATTAATTCGCCAGCCAGGGGAAACTCATTGAGCAGCCCTCGTCGCAGGGAAAGTGTCCTTAGCGTAGCTCAGCCTTCCGCCAAACAAGTGGACGGCGCACCGGAGTTGTAAGCTAATTAAATGTTCATTATTCGCCCCGTTGCCCCGCGGCAACGTCAAACGACGACAGACAGGCGGACTGTCCCTCATTAGAAATTTAATTAAAGGCAGCGCGAATAAAATCATATAAAAATTCTGTTTTCATTTGGGTAATTAAATTCCACTTTGAGTGTCCAGTTTTCCGCCGAAGTTTCCGGTTTAGGCGGCCAAAAGAATTAAATTAAAAGCGTTAAATAAAACTGTTTATTGATTTAAAAATAAACAGAGTTTATTTGGTCTCCTTTCGATTGAGCAAACTAATTTTAAAATAATTAAATTCCATATATTTCCCATTTGAACCGCAAACATTGAAACCGATTTAAAGCTGGCAATTAAAAGTGAAATTAATGAAATAAAAGCAGTCTTTGTTGGTTTATAAATAAACTGAGCAAATAATGTTCAACAGTTATGTTTTCAATTAGAGAATAATTAGATTCAAAAGTATATTTGCCTTCTGAAAAGTTGTTTGTTTTGATGTTAGCTGATGAGATAGTCTATCGACCTATCGAAACTTGCAAGTCCTAAGAAGTCCGAGGTTCAAAACATCAATTAAGATGATGACATTAAAGTTGTGTATTCAATGTATTTTTCTTCCAACCTAACCAAATTTTATGTAAATTCCAAATAGTAGGTACTATTCTACCAGAGCTGTAAATGAAATGTTCTGTGACTGTAACTACTGTAATGCCCGATAATGGGTTAGTTTTCAAAGCGAGACAATTTGCGCTAGAATCGTGGGTGGGCCTACAAAGCGAAGGCAGCCATGAAACATTTATTGCCGTCGACTTTTCGGCGCTGTGGGCAGGCATTTGAAATAAAATGCCGGACGCCTGGCATTTTCCCCTCGGGCGATTTGCAGCCTTGTAAAATGGCAGTAAACCAGAAACATAAAAGAGGGAAATCATCGAACGACTTCGGAACAGGGCTTTTCCGTCCGTTTTGAATCTCCTGTGGCTGCTGCTGCCGCTTTTCCACCGCTTTTTCCCGTGGTCGCTTATCCGCTGCATTTGGCTTTAAGCTTCTCTTAATTACACTTTCAGCGCCATTTTTAGCGGCTCTCCGGAGATTTGTGCGTTACAATTCCGGGCGACGAGCTGTCGACATCCGTAAAATGGGTTTTCCCCCGAGTCCCTGTATATTATATATATTTTACAACTCAAAAACAAAAAGAAATCAGCATTCATGTATTTATGGAGTGTTGGCTTTCCGGTCAGTAACTTTTGATTGCCCCTCGAAGTGTGCAACAATTAACTCGCCTAAAGTGCTCCATCTTGGCCCACAATTTCCCCCCCGCCCGCTTTCCCGCTGGCAGAATCCTGTGGCGCTCTCGTCAACTCATTTTCCTCATTTTCCCTGCCTCGCCGCTTGTTTTGTGGCCTGTGGCCTATTACCACGCCCCCTGCTGCGCTGCCCGCCTCTCATTTGCGGCCAGCGAAGTCTGATTTTGATTGTTTGCCTGGTCCGATCGGCCCCCTTCCCCTGGGCCACGCCCCCCGCTCGCCCACCGCTGCCAGCTAATTGAGGTTAACCTTAAAGCGGCTGAAAGCGAGAACTTTGTGTCGCCTTGGTGAACTCTTTACCAGCCCCACCTCCCATCGAATTAACCCCGAATATCCCCTATTCCCTGGCCTAATTAGTGGCAGTGCGGTGGAGTGATTTGCCGTATGTTTCCATCGAGATTTGATGCTGGATGAAGTCTGCTCTGTTGGATCAAATTAAAATGCTTTATCTGGGTGTTTGGATAGTTGGCATTGGTATTGGCATTAAAGGAAAAAATATTTTTTTAAAAAGATACAATAAAGTAAGACTTTAATACTAAAGGGAAACTATATTTGTTAAAAATTTAAAGTAAAAATAATAAATCCATTTGGATTTTCCATCTTAGATATTTCTAAAAAATTTAAAATTAAATAAACCAATTTAAAAACAAGAGAGAACGGTATAGTCGGGTGCCCCGACTATCAGATACCCGTTACTCAGCTAAGGGAGTGCGAGGGAGATAGATATATAAAATCTTTGATCGGGCATAATTTTTAAACGAATGGTCCGATTTGAAAAATTTCTTCTACATTTCGATAGGTATTGAGAGTCACAATAAAACTGAATTTTTAGTTTTCCAAAATCTTTAATGGTGTGGGCGCCAGACACCTTTCAAAAAATGGTGTAGGGCGATTGAGGGCGTTAGAGGGGGCGTGGCACCATTTTGAAATAAACTTGCGCTGCGTAGGAACTCCAAGAATATGCATGCAAAATGCCAATCCTCTAGCTTTTATAGTTTCCGAGATCTCAGCGTTCATACGGACGGACAGACGGACAGACGGACATGGCTAGTTCGACTTGGCTAGTGATCCTGATCAAGAATATATATACTTTATAGGGTCGGAAAAGCTTCCTTCTCCCTGTTACATACTTTTGCACGAATACAATATACCCTTTTACTCTACGAGTAACGGGTATAATCACAAGTTAAAGAAATCTTTTAGACGATAAAATGATTGGCTATAAATCCCAGTCATTCATTGTTCAGTTAAAGATAAATATATTCCTAAAAAATCTGAAAAAAAAACCACATTGCAATAAAAATCACAGCTTAAAGCAATCTATACACCTTTTTAGATTTCACCATTTTGTGATTCAATTTGGAGATAATAAAATCATTGGCTGTGAATCGCAGACATTCATTTGCATAAGTCAAGTGGGGCACCGATTTCCATCAGTCTTCGATGAATAATCAATTCCTCGAAGTTTGTTTTGCAGAAGGCTGGTGAAGGAGCTCACCATGCCATTAAATGAAAGGACTAATGGAAAGGTCTTCCCGGAATCGAGGCGAAGTGGTCAAGGCGAGTCCTCAACTTTCACCTTAATTACACGAACCGCCGGTGGAAGGCCAAACTTAAACAAAGGCACTATCATTGAAATTGGAACGCGGTCTGTCAAGTTGGAAAAATCGAAGGTTCCACATGTGTGTGATTGGTGGGTGTACAGTGTACACTATGCAGCGAACAGGGAGTTAGTTAGTTGGCTCAAAGAAATGGGAACGCGTCCGGCTGCCCTTTTTCATTTGGCAGCGACAACGGCAACGTCCGCGTCACTCATTCACTCACTCATTCACTCACTCATTCAGCCATTCATTCATCCGTCCGCTCGCCGGGCCATTCAGGCATGTCAGCGTTCAGGTTGGATTAGCTCGATTATCGTTAGGCTCCTCGTAGGAAGCACCACCCACTTCCCTTACTCCCATCACTTTGCACCCGTAGTTTGCTTAGTTCTTTGACGAGCTTTGGTGCTTTGATTGCAGGGGCGTGTTCTTTGGCTTTTTATTTGGGATACAAGCATTTGAATAAACCATTATCTAATGAATAATTTTTTATGACATTCCAAATTTTTAAATTTATTATAGGTATAGAAAAAAGAAACACATAATGGTAAACCCTCAAGGTAATATACAAACCAAAATGGGCGATATTAAATATTAAAATACCTATAAAAGAAGAAATTATTATTAAAAAATATTATTATTTTCTTTAATAATTATGCAAATTATTTTATGGATTTTATATTTAGTTTTTAAATAGGTAAAAATATAGGATTTTACAATGATTTGACATTTCGTTAATTATTATTATCCTATAAATATTCTATTCAGCTATTCTAGAGATTCCATTTTTTCAGCTTTCATAGAGCTACAACTCCTGCCGCTTTGCTCTGAATTGATTTCCGTGTAATACCCTTAAGCCCCTTTTAACGGCGACACTGCACTGGGTGTGTTTTTTATCGATTGAGCGGGAGACTAGTTCCCTTTCCCGCCCCCTCCCCTCCCCCCATCCCTTTCTGTTTGTTTTGACACTGAACCACAAGCGCAATAAGAACCACTGGGAAACAGAACGCCCCTTGTCATGTCGCAACTGAACTCGGCGTTCCACGTGTCGTATGCGCGATTGCATTTCAATCATTTCAATCCCATTGCCCTTTTTTCTCCTTTTTTGCCCAGCAAAAGAGGTCTAATCTCTTTTTTATGCAGTTGCCACCGACAACTGTCTACAGCAGGTGAACACAAAAGAAAACCGAGATTCCCAATCAAAATTAATGATTTGCCAGTGACATATGACAAACCGATTGTCCGACTGACCCGGCCATTAATTCATTTCGATAAGACCGAATTAATGGGTAAAGTAATTTGTTGCTCAGACAGGCTGGCGAATTAATTGGATGGTATAATTAAGGCTATCATTCAAACGTGCAAACCCAATCGAATTCCTTAATGACATTTGCATATTATAATCGAATTGCGACGCTCCTTGTTCCTTAGAAAACAGAAAACTCAACGAACGTGAAGGTCTGCAGCGCACTCATCCATCAAGGACGCCAAGGACCCGATGGAAAACTATTCAAAAGTGAGATATTGATTGCACACACAAACAGCGGATTGTGGCACATTGTTATCGCCCCCTCGTCACTCATATCGCACTCTCTATAAGATGGAAAACGAAAATGGAAATGCCGAAATGGAATTGCACATCGAACTCAACCAGTTTTGAATGCGAACGGAGAACATTCGACTCCAGAAAATGACACGAAAGTCGGCGAAAAGTCAGACAACTTGGCATTGCAGCTGCCACAGCAGCAACATGCGATAGTTGCACGTTGCAGCAGCAACTTTCGAGGAGTTTTTATTGATAAAACTTTGCCACAATGTCGCCAAGGCAACGATATCCTTGTGTTTGTTATCCTGCGTTCATGTTTGGTTTAATATGCAAAGAAGGATGCGTGTTGGCAACTAATTCTGAGAAACCGCTCATCCTTGAGCCCATCAATCAAATTTTATATTTAAAATCCTTGTTTACTTACGACCTTTACTGCATGATTTATGTTCTACTATCTTAACTGCAGTATGTGGGGCTGGTACAACAATCGATACATGTGATTTTTGGAATATTTCAATATTCTTTCACTTTAATCGCTGTTACAATTTAGGTAGTTTTAAACTACCTTTTTTTTCTCAATTTCCGATACTATCGATAATATTGATAGTCGACATTATCGATAGCCAAAACTATCGCTGGTGTCCTCTACCGATGTTTTTTCAGCCCTAGCTGAGAATATTAAAGTGACATTTAAACTATTCAATTCAAATGGCACCCTAATAACTTGTAATCCAACTAATTAACACAAGCGGGCTGTGCAAGTTCCCACACACTCGTGATGCAATTAAAATAATTACTGTCTGCTCATAAACAGTCGTCACTTGATGAATGCCACTGCGACTTTCAAGGATGCGTAATCAGGACTATGGCTGTGCAGATGCAGATGAAAGGGAAACTTTTCGTACTCAAGGCAGCGAGCGCCCTGCTAAGTAGGCAACAATTTTGCGCTCAAGTTTCCAAGCGGAAATGCAGCAGTTTTCACTGCGTCTGAGTACCAAGTAAGGGAATGCCTATAAGTAAACACAGCCCAGCTGGGATTCGGCTCGGCTGTCACCCTAATTAAATAACACTTTGGCTAAGCCAGTTAAAACGCTGCCCAGTTGCCGTCAAGGGCCGCCATGCTTTATCATAATTGCAAGTGAATTAGCAAATCCCTCCCCGGGGGCAATGTGGTTAAACGATTGTATCCATCCTCCTTCTCGCCCCCCGCCCCCGCCCCCATGAATATTCAATCGAATGGTTTGCTGCCCGACGACAGGCCGTATTCATTGGCATTAAATGTGTTCAATGTGCATGGCAAATGTGCCGGAGGAGGATGGAACTTCCCTGCCGAGTCCCAGTCCCTTGTGTCCGGTCCCGATCCCTCCGGACGTCGAAAGCTTCCCTCGCTTTCGCATTTGGATTGCCATTTCCCGGCTACCGCAATCAAAGGCACACACAGAAGCATTTATATTGAAAGTTCCCAATTGCCTGTGAAATGCCATGGCACATTTTCCACAATCCCTCGCATCCTGCTGTCCAAAAAAGTCGAATTTCTTCTGCGAAATTAAAAAAAGGGAGGAACTAAAGCCGATTAAGTTAAGAACATTGGACAACCGGTTTTTCGGTTAGCCTTGCAACAAGATGTTAGAAGTTTTCTGCGACAGGGGGTTTCTCTTTCAGACAATTCGAGATTAACTTTTATAAAATAAAAAAAATAGTAACAACTATTGCACTTTATTACCCACACTATACCATAAACTAGTTTCTACATGGTTGTATAATTTTAAAAATTCCCTTGGAGATTTTCAATTTAGTTCTTTATTTTCGAATAAGCATTTAAAGAAAGAAAACAAGTTTTCACCATTAAGTTGTTTCCGCCATAACTTTCGTTTTGTGCATTTTTTTGTATTTTTCTTTCCCTCTTTAATGCCACATATATATAGAAGCAACTCTCAACTGAATTTATTCCCCACATCGTATTTATCTTTTGCTGCTCCTCCACCGCAAAGTCCCCTGCCATTTGTCACATACTTTTCGCAGCAACTTTGTTTATATTCCGCACAGTTTTGTCACCTTAAGGAACTCAGCTCTGCGCACGAAAAGAGTCCTCCAAATCCCACAGCCAGGACCTCACCTCGGTTAGCCTTACCGAAAAAAACGTAAGCTCAAAAAAAAACATTTTTGGTATGCAACAGACGGAATATCTTGAGCCCAGATTTTGCATTCATTTTTGTGAAGGCAAATTTATCTAGCCAAAAAGAGGAAAAAGAGGAAAAGTAATATCTCGTAAGTAGCAAATAAATATGTGAGGATGTCAGGAACAAAAAAGGGGGTGGGGATGCATGTGTGGTTAAAGGATTTCCATATCGAACTGGGGGAAATAAAATCGGAAACCGAAGAGCCAGTATGCCAATAGAGCCCGAAAAACTTAACAGGGGAATCCCCACAGGATGTGTGGGGCGGTGGAGCTGCTCGTCCTTCGTGTGTATGTATTATTTGCCAGGACATAAAGAGCGATGCATATGGGCGCTTCATTTAATGTGCCCACATTACGAGAGAGAGTCCTTAAAACGCCGCAGTTTTCGGGGACTTTAAACTGGAAACGACTGCAAATGCTCATTCGCCATTCACTTAAGAAAAAAAGAAGCGTTGGAGGCCGTTAAAAAGGGGCGGGAGGGGGCAAGTGGGGCGTGGCAGCTGGTTAAGCGATGAAACAAAAGAGCTGCCAACAATTTCGGCTGAATACCTTCGAGAATTTCGTGCACTTTTTAAAGGTCCTTGCAACGGCTTCCCGTGGTCAACATTTTTGCTCGAACAATAGCTTACGAAACACTTTCATTAATTAAAATTTCTTTCTTTTCGGATACTTTTTCGCAACTTAAGCTTCAAACTTTGTAGACTGAGCCGGGGGAAAAACTGGAAAAACTATTGAATCGCTGAAAAGTTGCTAGCAATAAAAATATTTCTTCACCCAGTTGCAACTGTGTGTGCAATGGGTAAGCCAAAACTTTTTCAATTTTGCATTTTTATTCGCATATTTTATATGCGCATCATAAGCAACACATGTGGTATAGAAATATGATTTTAGTTTTTTTGTTTTACAACAAGACTATCCCTCCAGGGAAATGGCATCCATTCGTTTTTAACCGCTCGTTACCTTCGTGTTCACCGTAGCTTGAAATTATTGGAAAAACGAAGGGAGGAGGGTGGAAAGTGGGTCTGGAGTTAACAATGCGTGCGATAATTGCAAAATGTAGCTTTTATTAAGTTGGCAATTTCCAGGGAAATTTTCCCTTTAATCTGCAGATTATTTAAGTTATGGACAAGAATTGTGGGCACTTGTAGTTAATTATTCGCATTATTCCACATTTGTGTGCTACCTGCATGAATAAAGGAAAAGTCCAGGTCCATTAATATTTGGATAGCCAGCACCTTTGGCCTCCCACTGCCGTCTTATCCGTATATATCTTTTTGCAAACAGCCATCGGCCAGAGAGCATAGAGTATGAAGGAGAATCTATAATAGCACTGAGAACTTTTAATAATATACCAAGTCTTTGTCACAAACGCTTAATGAAAATAGTTCTACAGATGTTTTTTTTAGACTTTTTATTATTAAATATTTATTTTTAAGTTTGATCAAATATTTTAATTTAGTTGGATATCTTTTGGGAACCTTTTTTAGGAAATCCAAATTTCCTTAGAAAGTTCAAAATATAGTTACCATCTTATTTCATAAAATAACCACTTCATTTTAGAAGATAGTAATTAAAGTAATAGTTATTCCCAGTGTATGTCAAACGTTCCTTCATATGGTATTCGTATTCGTAGTCATATTCCCGTGGCAACAATGGCCAGGCAACCAATTCACTCGTCGCCACCTGCCAGCTCGTTGTGTTTGCCCCGCACAAACAATTCTCGCCGAGCACTCGCCGGGGAATGCGGAACATGTAGATCCTGGGACTCCTGGCCATCGGGAGCCGGGCTCCGTGGGACACACGGATGTACAGTGTAGGATGTAGGTCCTGCTGGCAGGCAGGCGGACACATGCCACGGTGGAAACTGATTTGACCTTTCCGCGGGGCCAGGGGCTCCTCTGGGTGACTTTGTGTTTGCCCAATGTCCCGATGTGCAGGTGCAGGAGCGTGAACAGGAGGCATGCGGCAAGTGGGTTAAGGCAGGGAGCCTTGGCGCTAACGAGTGAAGTCATGGACTTTCTGCCTGTCAGCCTGCGCCTCTCCTCCATGCGGACACATACCTTCCGACACCCACAAATATGCTTGCAACAAAGGATGGGAGGCGCCGCGAGCTATGTTACTTTGGCTTCACGGCACAGTGGCTCATGCTCTGTTTGTCCTAAGTTGATAACTAAATAAATGTACATAAATTGCATTTTTAAATGAGTTTACAAGCTTACTTAAATATAAAAAAATATTCAGTGTTAATAGGAACGCTTTGTATCAGAATTTTATTCCATAAACCTATCTAATAAGTTTAAAAAGTTTAAAATAACTTGTATTCCCCTTACTCGTAGAGTAAAAAGGTATGTTGTACTCGTTGAAACGCCCCCAAAGGAGAAGAAAAGGTTCATCGCACCATACATTAAAAAGTTATAAGTTAAAAACCTCTTTAAATAATTTTTCCTAAATGCTTGTCTACTGGAATTCTAAAATGTAACTTATCTAAATGTATAATACTTCAAGTGTAGTTTGTAGCCCAAGGTTCTCATCGTTGGCATCGCAATTGTTTTCTATTCCTTTTCACTTGTTCAGTCACTTGCCCCTCGTCACATTTCACTGCATACTCACTCACACATGCCCACACTCACACTCACACTCACACTCACAACGAGCCGCAGTCAATGTCGTTTGTCGCTGTTGTTGGCTTTTGTTGATATCCTTGTTATTGTTTGGAATTTCCCAACAAAAGGCGGCTGCGAAGGGGGAATTACACTAAAAACGTAACTAATTTGCGCCCGAGGATCTCACGCGTCTCGAATGTATTTTGTGACAGGACTTTGGGTCCTTAAGTGGCTTTGTCGAGACTTAAGGACTTTGTAGCAAAGGAATTTGCACTTGTCAGACGCCCCGAAGACGGAAATCAAAGTACTTGCCAACAACATCGAGCCAAAGAGGAGCAGGAATATGTGTGCCAAGGGGTTGCAAAGGACGATGACTTGGAAAACCGCAGCAATTTTCCTGCTCCCATTGGTTGCTTGCCTGCGGTTTTCCAATATACAGATGCAAGCTCTCACAAAGGAACCCTCAAATGCCAGTTGGCTACGTGCAATCGTCGGTTAGATGGTCCTAAGAGGTCGAACAATCGATCGAAACATAAAGATCCGAAAGCAAAAAAGATACAAAAATTCCAGACCTTTTTTTAAAAAAGTTGTCATCTAACTCACACTATTTTAATGTGAAGAAAAAACAGTTTTCTAAAAAAAAGAGCTTAGAAAATAATATTTAACTAAACATATTTATTTTTAAAACTTGATATTTATATTAACATAGTTTTTCTCTAAATGTAAAAAGACCTTTTGAAATGAAAGGTTGTATTTTTCTCTGTTTTCTTTCTAAATCCCAAGGATTCCAGGGATCAGGGCATTAATTTATTCCTTAGTCAAGCCGGAAATTGAATTCACCTGACCTTAAACACACGAGTTCAAAGCTAAATTGCGAAAAAAAGAGCTGAGGGAAACGAGCTCATTATATTTTTATTACATCCCCGTATTGAGCAGCATGTTCAGCCATGTGTTAATCTATTTGCGAAACCACACAGAAAGTAAAACACACATGACATATTTAATATGCAGCTTTATTTGCAGTCTAAACTTTGTTTCACTTTTCGATTCGCTGGCTCGTGGATCAACTAGTCAAATTTATTTATTTCACTTCGCACGTTAAATTTTTAAGCTTCTCTGGGAAATGAGAAATGACTCAGTTTCACTCTGCGCATGAAACGCATTATTATGAACTGTTGTTAAAAACTTTTATAGCCGCAAATAGGCGAGCATTTTGTTCTGTAGCCGAAAAATCCTTAAGCCAATGTCCGCAAGCTCTTTATCAAAGTTTGGGAACACATTTAACCGAAACCGACCCATCCTTCGGTTTTCGGGATTGTGTCTCCATTGTGAGCAGAACAATGCGAACATGACACGCCCGACATGGTCATGGCTTATGGCTTAATGAAGCGAGCACGTAAATGAATGTCAATATGGCCAAAACCAACAAGGGCAGCTGTGGCAACAAATAACCGGATGGGCGGAGGTCGAAGGATGTGGATGCCCCTCGTAATAGTTGCCACGCAGCTTTGACACCGTGCCTCAAACTCCAGGGGTTAATGGCCGGATCGGGGAGATATCTATTCCCTAGTCGTTGGCCAGCCAACAAAATAGATGAGCATTTTTCCAGGCCATCGGTAATTCGATTTGGCGTGCGTGCGTGAAGATAGTTGGGCAGGCAAGTCCTCTAGTTGGACAACCCTTGCCAAAATCTATTAAAGTTTTGAAAAATTACAGCGATTTACACTCGCTTCAATGAGCCTGCCTTGTACACTAGAAAATGTTGTATTTGAATATTTAATTTAATTTAATTACGTTTTTACTGCGCTGTTTTTTCGTCAATCTCAATTTTCTTTGCTTGGCGCACGGGGCGTATGAGTAATAATTTATGCGACACCCGAAAGTATGCAACAGACAAAGTATTTCAGTAAAATTATAAATGTTGGTGCTAAGATATATTTATAAATATTTTTGCATTCAACTAAACGATAATCGCATATATGTATACTACTATAATAGCTATTTAATCCAACATTTTCATTTAATTTAATTTATTTTTATTAAATTTTTTCTCTACTGTTTGGCGTCAGTTTCAATATTCTTTACTTGGCTCACAGGGCGTATGAGTAATAATTGTTTGTTATGCGACCCCCAAAATTAGGCAACGAACCATATATTCAAATCGAATTAAAACAAGGGTTTACAAATATATATAAATATATTTCCAATTTAACTTAAAGATAATCTCAAATATTACACAATAATACATATTTTATCCAACATTTTTAGTTTCGAGACTATTTCTCCTTAAAGGATTCCCAGTTTAATAACGCTGGTCCGCGTTTACCCCATGTAATAAATGAATTTCTAAATTTCTGAGCGTGTATTTGCTGCCTTTCGGCTTTTTGGCATGCGGAAGCTCACTTAAGCCGCTGTAATACGTGCATATAATCCTTTATGCCAGAAAACACATCAGCAGTCGGCAGACGAGTGCTTGGCAGCCGACTCAAGAGCTGGATGATGACGATGATGATGATGATGGGGTTGATTTGCTTGTCCCGCCTGCTGTCGTATTTGCAAACAGCAAACAAACAAGAGGCGGCTACAAAAAAGCCGCAATACTTGTACATTGTGATTCTGGGCTGTGTTTTTGGCTTGCTGACGCTCTCAATTTCCGTGTTATGCTGGGAGCACGGGGCGTATGAGTAATCATTTTATTACGCGACCCCCACAAGCACACCGAATATCAGTTGCCAACACATGTTGACCTTTCTGCAATGTACATTTGGGTGTGTGTGTGTTCTTTATGCCAACCCTAAATTACGTATACGCAAATTTGTCTGGCCCCAAATTAAAATAAATGCGCTAAGCATGCCCGAAAAGTTGCTGAAAAACATTTGCACATTTCCTCGCTCACGACCCCAAGTCGTATATTTTCGTTAATTCGACTTCCCGCCCAAAAGCGACTTTGTGTGCGAAATTGAAAAATAATAAAACCATATTATTACGCATTAAGTTTTATGTACCCGGTGCTCTTCCTGTCCAGCAGCAAGGAGAACTCCTTCACCGATCCGCGGACGAGCAGCGTGGAGCAGAGCATCAACTTTGCCCAGGCCCTGGATTTGGGTGGGGTTTCGCCTAATGCCGTGTTTGTCAAGGCGGATCCTGGATTGGTTCAAAAGGCCCGCGACCAAGTGCCCATTGTCCTGCTCTGGGGCTCGGACCTCAAGGATCGCGAGTCCATCGACTGGTTCCTGCAGCAGGGACCCACTGGTGTGATCTACGACCGACTGGACCTGTGGCTAAGGGATGCCAACCGGACGAGCGCCTTCGAGGCGGAACAGGATCTGCCCGGCTACTTCCAGCTGCAGTGCGATCCGGCGCCCAAGGAGCGCGAGGTCAACGCCACCGTCGAGAGCATCCTGAGTAACGTTAACTTCCTGTAGTCCCCGATTTCTGTAGCGACCCCTCAAATGTTATATAACCCAAGCAATAAACGAACTAGAAAGGACAAACCTCGGCATATTTCTTAATAGAGGAGGCACATTTTGAAAACTAAGTATATTCGAGATATTTGTCAGCCTTTTTTTATATTCGTTAACTTTGAAATACAATAGCATAAATTTAAAAGTTCCGAATTCAATATATTTTCATTTAAGAAGAACTATTTTTCTCGATTTGAGAATTTTTCTTCTTGAAATCGAGATATTTTGGTTTTCCGAGTCATAAGTAGTCTCAATATATTTCGTATCAATATATTGGTGGCCCTTTTCAACTTTTCTGAGAATTTAAGGATAATCCCTAAAGGAAAAATTAACTTCTTGGTATTAAGCCAGGGATTTTCACCTGGCTTACTTTCCTCCGAAGAAAACGAAAAAGGGAAGCCATTAAACTCGGGATATTTCCCCTGATTTATGTGCGCAATATGAGCGCAACTTTTGACAGATACTGCTTTATTGTTTTTGCGCTGCTAAACATGAACGTGAACTTGAAATTTAAATCTTTAATGAAATCATTGCCATCAGCATGAGCATCAGCATCATCCTCTAACATCAACCGCTGTCCCACATGTCATTCGTCGGTGGTTCGCAGCCACTTCCATTTGCATTCGCATTCGCATTTCCATTCACCCCACTGAATGAAGGGTAGTGGGTTGTGGATGGTGGATGGGGATGGGGATGATGGATCAGCTCGGTTCTCTCTTTCTTACCCCTCTCCTCCTAAAAAGCTGGGATGCCAATTACCTGCAGAGCGATTTGCTGTTTTTCCGGAGGCGGTTAGGGGTATCCATATGCATATGCAAATATTTCGGCATTTATTGCGGTTATTTATCCGCTCAGTGGGTAGTGGGTGTAAATTCTGTTTGGCAATTTGTTGCAACTTGAAACTGGGACGCCTAATTGGATTTTCAGAAATTCGCTTGCAAATTGCCGCTTAGAAAATCTAAAATAATTGCGGCACTGCTTGTTTATCAGCACTTGAAACCGCAATTATTTGATTTATTATCATATTACCCTGGGTGGTTCGTTATCTAAGTGTAATCTTTGAGTGACTTGAGTAAACAAAATGTTTTGGGTTTTCTCCTTGCAGCGCCAGCTGATGGAGGCCTACATCCGGCAGAAGAGGGCCTCGCCGGGAATGGTCCAAGCGAGTGATCTGCAGATCAACCGACCGATGTCCGGGATGCGGAGCAACAGCCGCGAGCTGCACGCCTACGACGGGCCCATGCAGTTCATCAGCTCCCCCCAGAATCCCGACCAGATCCTCCTGACCAACGGCAGTCCCGGCGGCGTCGCTCCTCCTCCTCCGGTTGCCCTCAACAGCAGTCGCAACCACTCGAACAACATGCGCAGCCTGAGCACCATCAACCAGGAGGGTAAGTGGCCGTACACTCGCACCAAAGGTATTATGACTCTGATTACAAAGTATTACATTTTTTAGTCCAAACATTAGATAGAACAGCTTTAGGCGGCTGAACAAGTAGTAACGAATGCCCCTGCATTGAAAACAAAAAAGTAAATTTGGATTAAAAGCTGATATTTTTTCTGCGATTTTTGTATAAATTCTATGAAAATAGTAAAACTGAATTAATAGGATTATCAGAATCATTTCAATAATCTAAAACAATGTACAAGTATTCCGATAGCTTTAATCGATTCTACATTTTTTGATAATAATTATAATCAATACGATACAGTTAACCATGGCATTTTGTTGTTCCCCCCTACAGCTGATCTTATAGAGGAGATCTCATCGCACGAGTTGGAGGACGAGGAGAGCAGTCCGGTGACGGTGATCGAGCAGCAGCATCAGCAGCCAGGATCGCACAGCGCCAACTCGACGCAATCGCAATCGCAAGTGCAGAAGCCGCATGCCCGCCAGCATTCCTTCAGCGACAACCTGGACGAGGATGACTACACCAATCGCAATGTGGCTGGAGCTGCGCCAGTGCGTCCAGCGGGAATGGCCTCGTCGCCCTATAAGGATGCCACGCTGGACGGGAGCAGCAACGGAACGGGGAACGGAGGGGGAGGTGGTGGGGAATCGGAGGGGGATGTCATCGGGAACATCGATCAGTTCGTGATGCAGCCGGCGCCGCAGGGAGTCCTCTACAAGTGCCGCATCACCCGGGATCGCAAGGGCATGGACCGGGGTCTCTTTCCCATTTACTACTTGCACTTGGAACGGGACTACGGCAAGAAGATATTCCTGCTGGGAGGTGGGTTGTCAAATACCCTTTCTCATTTGAAGAACTGTCAATCCTAACTAATCCGATTAACTTCACAGGTCGCAAACGCAAGAAGAGCAAGACTTCGAACTACATAGTCAGCTGCGATCCCACGGACCTATCGCGCAATGCCGACGGCTTCTGCGGCAAACTCCGCTCCAATGTCTTTGGCACGTCCTTCACCGTCTTTGACAATGGCAACAAGGAGAGCACGGAGAGTCCTCGACTCGACCTGGCCGTAATCATATACGTAAGTGTTGTAGCAGGTGAAAAATCAAAGAGTTTCAAGTTTATCATTAGCTAAACTAAAGGTTAAAATAATTTACACTTCATATGGTTTAAGTAAATGATTTATAAATAATGATTAATGTATTCATTAACTCAATGCAAATCTATTCAACTGGCCAAATTGTATTCACAGGACACCAACATCCTGGGCTTCAAGGGACCTCGCAACATGACTGTAATACTGCCGGGCATGACTGAGGACGATCAGCGTGTCAAGATCAGTTCAGCGGATCCCAAGCAGCAGGGCATTCTGGACCTGTGGAAGATGAAGGTGAGGGGATTAAGGATTACGGACTACGGACTACGGACTACGGATTAGGGCAATACCAAATAATAACAATCTTACTTTGCAGAACATGGATAATATTGTGGAGCTGCACAACAAGACGCCGGTGTGGAACGACGAGACGCAGTCGTATGTGCTCAACTTTCACGGACGCGTCACCCAGGCGTCGGTGAAGAACTTTCAGCTGGTCCACGACTCCGATCCCGAGTACATAGTGATGCAGTTCGGCCGCACCTCGGAGGACGTCTTCACCATGGACTACCGCTATCCGCTGTGCGCCATGCAGGCCTTCGCCATCGCCCTCAGCAGCTTCGATGGCAAAATAGCCTGCGAGTGAGCTGGCTCGGATCCCCGGGATCCGGATCCCTTGCCTTATGTACAGCTATATATGTCTGGAGGGATTAACCGGATCATTGTTGGAAGTAGAATCGTATCGGAAATCTAGTCACTGGAGGATTGGCAGGACACCGTTGATATAAGTTATGTGTAGTGGCTTTCATTGTATGACATCTATTCAGAATGTGCTCACCGATTTTGTAAGAAATTATTTAGGACAGGTCCTACAACTTTGTAAATCTTAATGTGCCCCCTAACGGATAAGTTCACTTGTAAGCGAATCGAGGTAAATGTCATTTGAAGAAAATATCAATTTTATAACCAGCATATAGCAACAAAGCGAGGACAAATGTAAACTATTTAAAAAGCGAGTACTATTAGTGTTTAAGAGAGCACTTCTAACTTGTGCTAAGCTCTAAATAAATTTAAGCAGCTATTAATCAAAGAGTACATTTTTTATTGGGTTTCAGGAAAACCAATTATTTTGATCAATTTTAAAAGTTTTCAGCACTTACTTAGTTGTCCCACTTATTTAGCTTAATACTTGTTTGTAGAATTACTTTTTCAAATACCATAGCGAAGGTATCGCAAGGGGATTTGTTAGTTATAAATACATTGCATCACTTAGGTTCTAAGATATACAGAAATACACAGTCATACAATTTGTCTCACATGCAAGGAATTAATAGGCTAGGGTTAGTAAAAATGGAATGCTGGAACGGCAGGTAGCGGGGTTTGAGCTGGCGCTGGCTGTGGCTGCTGTTGACATCTTAGGGACTCAAGTGCAGGCGCTAACAATACTTTTGACCATGGGAGTTTTCAGAAATCATTTTTTGTAGCATACTTCTTTGATTAGACAAAATTACCCCTTCGGCTGAAATGTTTTTATACCCTTGCAGAGGGTATTATGATTTCAGTCAGTAGTAGACAAGACAAGTTTTTTTAAAAATCTATAAATTTAATACTTGTAATACTGTTTGATATGAAAATATAAAAGCCTTAATAGTAATTAATGATCATTATTGGCACATTCGGTTTGATTGTTTTTTTAATTTCTTTCAGGAATATTAAGTATACGAAAAACAATTTTTGCTATATAATTTTGTTTTCTTTGTCTTTGGATGTATCTCATTTTTACCTCGAAGTCTCCATAGGTTTAATTGTTTCGGAAATGAAGCTGGACACGCTATAATAATAAAGCTCGTCTGCACTTTCCAAAAGGGTAGTTAGGAATATGATGTAGGTTTTAGTTTCTTCGTTCGGTACATAACAAGATCGCAAAATAAAGTACGTTAAGATCATGTAAAAAGAATGGTTGCTAAACAACTTCACAAAGTTCAGAATGGTTAATGAAAAATTGGAAAAGACCAAGGCTAAGATAACGACCAGAAAGGTGTTGCATGTAATGAAACGGTAAGGTATAGCAGTCTCTGAGATGTCCGCAAGTCCTGGGCCAGTTAAGCACTTTGCCATCATCATGAGGATGCGTTTCGAGGCTAGTACAATGGTCTTCATATAGAATATTTCCTCGGGCTTGTTGGAACTCCCAACTGCAGTGAGCGGGGTGATGCAGATGTATACCAAAAGGACTCCAGCCAATTTTTGCACCTGGGAAGTTTTCACCAGCTTCCACAGATCCTGGGTTTTCAACTCGTTGTCCGTCGTAGGTTCTTGGTCAGCATCCGTCTTAAAAAAGGCCACTAGATAGGTGGCCACAAGAAATATCAACCCGAAGATAAACAGAAACCGGGAAAGTGTGATGATTTCTTCTTCCAGGAATGCAGAACTCAAGAATTCGTTGCAGAAGTCCTTTGATTTCCAGGCGGCTAGCACCAGGTAATAGCCAACATTTTGACCCACACTATTGCAGATGGGATTATATTTTAGATTGCAGGGTCGCAGCATCGTAAACGCCCATCTATACACCTCGATGGTCTGGATGGCAACCAGATAGTAGATCAGTGAGAACATAAGGGCCAGCAGCAGAACTAAGTATGTTGAGGCTCCTCCGTTTTCAATAAGCCGAGCGTCCGCGTATGAGGAAAGAAGCACCAATGCGATGAACTGTCCGTAAGCCGCGAATACCCAGGATATGCGACGACCGAGGCTATAGATGATAGGGCAGTTCAGGAAGGGAGTCCAGAACAGTTTCCAAGTAAAAGCCCAGGGTGCGAAGAGCATGACTAGTTCTATATGGTCGACTCCTTCAATCTTTTGATGCTTTGCAATAACTCCGGTTAGTGCGATGGGAACACCCAGTAGTGCATATAGTAACACAAGGCGTACTATTTTCCATATATCTTCACGAATCCCATGAAGCTGCTCCTCCGTTTTTTCCTCGACGATCACTGTGGTATCGCCCTTGGGTGGAATCTTCTCTGTAGCCGACATGGTGGAAGCCTAATGGTTTGTAGGACATAAGTAAGCACAGATATAGAATAATTGGGTTGACCCAAACTTTTCATAAGTAGCCATTTTTATTAAAAATTCCAATTGATGGCTTCTTAAAATAACTAATATTGTCGTGAAATATAAAATACATTACAATGTAGAAAACAATTTTAATCCCATCTTTAAATATGCCAGATTTCTGTGAGAGGGAAATGTAATAAGACCATTAAACAAACACATGTTTTTCTAACAACTATTTTGACAAACTGACTGGAGTTCTTAAAAGCCTTAGAAAACGGATCCGCATCCTAATAATATTATATGATTATAGATTCATGAAAACTCCCATGAAATAAAAATTGTAATGGGTTTCAAATTTGGTCCACCCTAATTTCACAACTTGCCCTACTCCATTTGAAATCATAAAGATCCTTGAAAATCAGATGCTAATAACCTACACCCCTGAAAACCAAAAAAAAACACAAAAAAGAGACCCAAAGAACTTTGATTATAAGAGAAAGGGACTCAAGGTGACGCAGTTTATAACCGGGAATGAATTAGCCAACGAACACGTGACTCCATGGTGAAATTCGCTGGTGACATGGGCCAAATGAAGCACATGGACCAAGTACAGAGCAAAGCGACGACAGATATGACGTCAAAACAGCAGACGAGTTTAATATGCAACTGTGTGGTTAGTTACTTTTGGTGTTATATGTTTATTTTAAGTGAATCCGGATTGAAGTTTCAGAAAGATCGTTTGTCTAAGTCCGCCCCCCCCCCCTCTTTCTTTGAACAAAGTTATGGGTAAAGAAAAAACACGAGCGCAAAGAATGCAACGGTCATTCGCCCTAATTATTGTACACACAAAAAAATCAAATGACAAAAAAAATTAAAATATTTCCAACACGTGAATAAAAACACAATTAAAGATTTACTTTCTACAACATCAAAAGATACACATAGCCTAAACATAAAAAATAATAATAATTTATAAAATTATTCAATTTGAAGAAGCACATTTTTTTGTGTGTAGATATACAACAAAACTTTTTGTCTATCTCGCAGATACAAATTCACATCGAATTCAAAAACACATGCTGCACTTGGTTCTTGCTTCGTCGGCAAGGCTTTTTATCTTACCTGTAGCTTTCCGCGATGTGATATTAATGTAAATCCAAGCGGAATGATAGTTTTCAATTAAATCAGGCAGAGTGCGCTTTATTTTTCCTTCTTCTAACTAACTAAGAGTGTCCGGCCCACCTGCTCTGTGGCGGAACCTGTCCGATTTCCAGCAGCCAACTAACACGAAAAGGCGATCCGATCTCTCGTAGACGGTGTGCAAAGTCACACGACACAATTACCACCACACTTTCAACTTGAGAGCGACAATGCTGCCCCTGTCTCTTTGGTTGGGCCGATCGTCCCGTTCCATATAAGGCTTAGAGAGTGCTGATACTTAAACCCACTCACTCTCACTCACGACTCGGCTCAATCGAGCCATTTGAATGTAAAAAGGAATGCCGGTTGGTGAAAACTGAGAGTTCTCAGTGCCCTTGGCCGAATAGCATTAAAATGCTGATGAGTATCGTCACACAAAGAAAATTCTAGTCTATACGCGCAATGTACTTTGGGGCCGTTGACCTTCTTTTGTATTATACAAACATAATAACACGAACATTTATTATAAAAATCATCGGATAATTTGTATTTTATATTTATCATTTATTTTAGTACACGTTCTTACGTTATTTCGGTAAATGCAAGACTGCTAACCCTCCACATATAAATTAGATAATTATTTACAAAAGAAATGTCAGTTGTTGCATACACAAATTTTGTATAAATATCTTCAAAATGAGTATATGATCGAAGTGCTAAGATAATAACTAATAAGTACAACGGAATTATGTGGAACGCTCCACTTTTTCACTTTGTGTTATCTTTATCAGACTCTGTATGTTTCACAGAATGCGGAACCTTTTGCTCCATTAACTCAACTCTTGTCTTTTTACATGCTTATAAGTGCTATTTGATTCGGGCTTACTTTTGCTACGATCGTTTATGCGACTTATGCAGGGTTGGTCGATCCTGCGGCAGTTTAAACTCGAGGGGATCATAGTCCTCGTACGCGAGCTTTCGCTCTGGCGCCGACTCAGGTAACTTGTTGATTTTCTGCAACCGTGCATGAACAATCTGCAAATGCCGACCGATATAGTCCTCGGCGGGCGCCAAGCGCTGGGCGTACTGCAAACAGGCAGCGGCTTTGGCCAGCCTCTTGCGTTCCACGAATACCACACAGAGGTTGTGCAGTCCCTGGGTGTTGTGGGGATCGTAGTGAAGAATGCTTCGATAGCACTTCTCAGCCGCATCCAGATCCTTCATGTGATTGATGTAGATGTCGCCCAGCAGGATTAGACCCTTTACATGCGATGCGTGATGCCGAATTAGTTGATTCAAAAATGGCACCGCATCCAGGGGCCGTTTTGTATCGGCCAGAAGCAGAGCCAAATTAAACAATGCACTGCGGAAGTCTGACTTTAGATGTATGGCCCTCTTGAAGAACTGCTCAGCCTCGTCAAAGCTCGACTCATCCATGGCCAGCATGCCCAGGTTAAAGTAAACCTTCTCGTTCTGATCATCCTTGGCCAAAACTTTGTAGAGACGAGAGCGCGACACTCGGCGCGCCTCTTCACCGCCCAGCTCCTGCAGGAGAATAGCTGAATTGAGCAATGCCTGTTCGTGCTCCGGATACAGTTCGATCGCCTTGTTGAAGTACACCTGGGCCTGCTGGCTCTTGCCCTGCTCCAGGAAAACCACTCCCAGATTATAGTAGATATCCGCATTCTCGTTGTCGTACAACAAAGCCTGCTCGTACACCTCCTGAGCTTGAGCTGTGCGATTCAGCTTCATAAGGATGTCGCCGCGGTTGATGTAAGCCTACAAGTCACAGAAAAGTAAATAAGGTTAACACTGCAATCTATCTTGGGTTCTTACTTGAACATAGTCACTCCTCATGCTGATAGCCTGTCGATATAGATGGTCAGCCTCCTCCAGACGCGTCTGATTCTTGGCTATGAGATTCGCCAGATTGAGGAAGACATTCAAGTGATTGGGCGCTATGCGCGCATGGTAGCTGACACCTGGCTTGGCCTGTGGAAACAGGGACTTGGCCTGAACGTAAGCCTGCTCCGCCTCGGCGTATCGCTTCAGATTGTTGAACGTGCGACCCACATTGATATGGGCTCCAATGTCATCGGTCTGTATGCGCACGGCCTGCTGGAAGTAGAGCAAGGCCTCTTCAAACTTTCCTTCGTTCTCCAAAGCGTGTCCCACGTTGTTGTACAGCTTGGCGTTGCGCTGATTAATATGCACGCCAGACATGAAGAGGGAATACTCTGAACGCCAGTCTGAGTTGCGTTGATGCGTTTTCAGCGCGTGCGTGAGGAGCAGGATGGCCAGAGTTGCCTGGCCGAAGCGTCGCCCACTGAGGCTCCCGCGAAGCTGTAGCTGCCCAAAGCCGTAGGCCACCAGCAGGCAATAGCCCATCGACGGCATGTACAATATGCGTTCGGCCACCACAAATCCCACGGGGAAGAACAGATTAGAGGCTGGGAGGAAGGGCAGCACAATCCAGCCGAGACACATTATAAGCGTTCGCGACTGGGCCAGATTCCGGGTGAAGCAGGCCTTGGCGACCAAGGCTCCAAGACCAAGGAAGGTGAACAGCGTGGATAAGTTGCGTGCATCCGCAAATCCCTGCAGCAGGGGAACGGTGCCTAAAAAGGAGTGTTAAAGCTGTATAAATAATTGCATTTTATAGTTCTATAATAACTCACCCATTGTCCAGTCGCAGCAGAGCAGAGAGGGGCACAGCAGCAGCCAGCAGTTGAGGTAAATGAGGTAGCCGTAGGTGAGTTGCCTCTCGGGCGTATCCGCTGCAGAGGCAGGATTGTCGAACCTCGTGAAGATGGGCAGCTGGGAGCCCATCACATAGACTCGTCCCACCAGAAGGGCCAACGTGATGCCGGCCAAGAAGATCAGGCGTTTCCACAGCGTCGAAGAGGACCATCGTCGGATGCCCGAGGGATTCACCAGCTTGGGCGACTGCTGTTCGGTCCGCTCCTCGAACAGGCGCAGCACTAAGTGGCACAGATGCAGCGGCCGCAGTTTATGCACCACGAACAACTCGTACACGACGCAGATGCCGGCGATGGTGATGCCCTGCTCCTTGCACAGCATGGAGGCCAGCAGGCAACTGCCAAAGCAGGCAAAAAGCGCCAGCCAATTGGTCCGACGAGGGTCGCCGACGGACTTCGCGTAGCTGAGAAAGGCGGCCAAGAAGCAAATGGAAGAGAGCAATTCAGCGCGCCCGACGACGCCAGTAACGGCCTCCGTGTGAATCGGATGGACGGCAAAGAGCAGCGAGGCCACAAAGGCGCATGTGTTGAGCTGCGATGCCGAAGATGGGGATGAGGAGGTGGCATTACTGCCCGACGAGGCACACTGGCGCAGCAGCAGCCGGCAGACCCGGCGCCACAGTAGGCAGACCGACAAGTGCAGCAGCAGGTTGACGAGGTGGTAGCCAAACGGCTCCAGCGCATGCAGCAAGTAGTTGAAGCGGAACGTCAGCACGGTGAGCGGGCGATAGGACTTGTGGGACTGCTCCTTTCGCATCGGCGTGCCCCAGAAATCGTTCAGGAAGACGTGGCGCAATGGCGTGTTGGGCCTCAGGTCCTTGTTGTCCCTAATCGCACTAATGTCGTCGAACACCAGTCCGCACTGGGTGCTGTTGTAATAGCAGGCGATGCTGACCACGCAAATGCACAGGAACTCGAGCAGGTTGCGCTGCGAGGAGGAGGTTCTCGTAGCTCCAGCCCATGCCCGTTCCCGTTCCCTCGATGAGGAGGCGGAGGAGGGTGGTGGTGCATGCTGATGGGTTCCGGGGTTGGGGTTCGTTGACATGTTGACTTCGCGTTCGCGTTACTTCGTGAAAGGTTTCATGTATCCATAACTGTTCGGTCAGGCGGCGAAATGTTGCAGGCAGGGTTTTCCCCAGCCAGGGTAGGCAGGTCCCCAGATGTCCTGGAAAGAGTGGGTAAAGGGAAAATCCATTACTTAACTGCAAATTATAAATTACTAAGGTTTAAAGTAAAGGAGCCTCTTTTTACCAAGGTTACTTCCAAATGGAAGCCCCTAAATGTATGCTTCATATATTTATTTTCAAATGGGGAACCCCCTCCGGGCAACTAACTAGAGCAGTAATGTATATGTAAGCTCCTTACTACTTTTGTGGATACACACCCAACTCCTCTTACTTTCCGTTGGCCCCCGCAACCGTTACTCACCGATTTCCCCCGGATTCAAAGTGGTTTTAATGACAAAACAAACTTTCTACCGCTTTTTATGAGCACTTGCAAGTCCTCTACAAAGAAGCAAAAACTGATTGCGGAAAAAATCAATTAATGCGCAACAAAGTAACTCCTTCCCGGTTACTGTCCTGGTTACCGACTGCTGCTCACACAAATGCCCGAAGTTAACAAAGTTGTAAGCTCCGGATCCGGACTTGGAATACGTATACGTGATATAAGGGACGACGGAGAGCATTTCAGAGCGGCGAAGAGAAGAGCGCGCGCGAGAGATTTGTTTGCATAAACTGTTGTAAATACTGGGGGACCTCCTCCTGGGCAGGAGCAGCATTACTGATGGGCAGCATGGGCGGATGCCACAATGTTGCACTCAATGTCATCGATTTTCCGGGACGGGCAGTCAAAACAAACCACCACCAGAGAAGAGCAGTGTCGGGAGGAGCCTTTTGGAGTCGGAGCCGGAGCAGCAGCAGGAGAGGATTGAATCTCAGCTGAGCGCAACTTTGTTGCACGACCGACTTTTCCCGAAGGACGACCCGGTTGGCGGTGGCACGTGCTCCGTTTAGCGCTTTCCCATTTTCCCGCCACGAGCGGCACATGCGCGCTCCCGCATCCTTGCACTTTCACTTGCCAGGTCGCCGCTCTCGCCGTGCTCTCGGCTCTCCCGCTCTCCGGGTCGCAGATTAATGGCCGTGTGTGTTTTTGTAAAATTACTTTGACCGAGATACGGGGGACCGGAGCAGGAGAAGGACTTGGCGTTTGGTGTATGGGCGCTGGAGCCGGAGAGCCAGGCAGCCGCGGGTCCTCTCCCAATTTTGATGACATGGACGCCATTACATCGGCGGTGGCCCCTCACACACACACGCGCACACAGTCTCACATGGGAGCAAACAAACCCGATTTTGCCAACTTTGTTGCAGTTTGGCAATAGTTACATTGTTGCGGGCCAAGTTCACCCAGAGCTAGGCCGAGCAGTACCTATGATTCCCTGTCAGTCGAGCACTTGTTGAGGTAGTTCCATGGCCACGAAACAAAGTTACATTTTAATAAAAACCAGAATAAAAACTTGGACGTGGTTTGTTGTTGTGTTATCGATAGGCCGATTGGCCGCTCTTCCTCTTCGCCGACAGCCATTCGCAGCGAACGCCTATCGATGTGCGGCGATAGTTCTATCGCGTGTCTGCCACCTCTGCCGCGTTTTCTGTAAAAAAAAAGAAGAGGAAGAAAAAGAAAATAGCATTTTTCTAAGAGTTTTCCTTAAAAAAAGACAACAAACTTGGAGCCAAAATGTCCACGGAGGACTTTTACTTGCGCTACTACGTCGGCCACAAGGGCAAGTTCGGCCACGAGTTCCTGGAGTTCGAGTTCCGGCCGGACGGCAAGTTGCGGTACGCCAACAACTCCAACTACAAAAACGACACCATGATCCGCAAGGAGGCATTTGTGCACCAGTCCGTCATGGAGGAGCTGAAGCGGATCATCATCGACTCTGAGATCATGCAGGAGGATGATCTTCCATGGCCGCCACCAGATCGCGTGGGTCGGCAGGTGGGTTTTCCGCTCTCTCCGTAGCCAGAGCTCACCTCACTAACCATGTGTCTTTTTTTCAGGAACTGGAGATTGTCATCGGGGACGAGCACATCTCGTTTACCACCTCTAAGACAGGATCCTTGGTGGACGTCAATCGGTCCAAGGACCCCGAGGGACTGCGGTGCTTCTACTACCTGGTGCAGGATCTCAAGTGCCTGGTCTTCTCACTCATCGGCCTGCACTTCAAGATCAAGCCCATATAAGCCATGTATTCCGCCCTAAACATAGCCTATTTATCAGACGCAGTGTATTTTGTAATGGAACCTCTACAATACTTTTGTGTACAGTTTACAGTGAATAAATAATGATCATGATTGGAGAATAATGTATGGCCTTTGCAAATATCAAAATTAGCTGATTTTTAAACGGAAAAAGTTGAAATACACTTGTATCTTATGGTTATAGCTGTTCAGTTCAGATCCAAACCGAAGTCGTTTATGAAAATAATAGGCATCTTTAATTTAATTTAATATGATATTATATAAATAACATAATCTGATTTCAAAAAGATCAGAAAATATAAGAATATAAGATCATTTGGAAATAACATAATAACATAACAATTTGACAGAACATTCGAATGAAAAAGCAAGTCCAAAAGAAACTATATAATGGGGTAAAATCTTAAATTAATCATAAAAATGCATACTTTGTCCAACATCAATTTTACAGCATTCCTCAAAATGTAGTCGCAATAATTGTGGTTCTCTTTAGTTTTGAAATTTGATTACCTTGCAGCTCATGGAATGTGAAATGTCAAAAGAGTCGAATTTCAGTGGTCTCATTAGCTACGAAGATCCCAGTCATAAACAATAATTCAAGCTGTACTTCAAAAGGGTCCATAAGCCTTAATGACTGATACCACTCGAGATGTTTACATTTGAAAACAGAATGCCACTCCGAAATTTTAGTTTAGGAAGCAAAATGTGCCAGTGGAGAGAACAGAGTCTCAGCCATAACAATCGGCTCGGGTTCCTATGTGAAGTTCAGTACATAACCAATGGGTAGAGTCTTGTACATGCATAGTTATGTACGAAAAATAGGTGGAACCGCTGAGACGGCTTTCAAGGCATGAAGGGAGCCAGAGTGGAAGACGGATTTTAGTGTTCAGGAGCAACTGAAGCTAATCAGACCCCAATCGTAAACAGTGGAAACTTGGTTCGTGTAGTGATCTTCCAGACTTTATAAACATTGCGAAACTAGACACTTATCATCCACAGATTTCATTATGAGTGGCTGGGAGCTGAACAACTGGGACAATAATTACCACGATGAGTTAGAGCACCAGTATTATGATCAGGATCGATATGATTACCAAGACCAGTACGGTTACGAAGACCCTTATAACTCCTTTTCTAACGACGACTGCCAATACAACTGTAATCGCAATGGAAACTACCAAGGTGGAGGTCGAAACCAATCATCCCATTCCCGACCCAGGCCATCCAACTCCAATTCGCGCGGATCTCGTGCAGCTCGGGGAAATAATAAGTCCACTTCTCAGGGCACTATGCCCCAGGCGGTTCATTGCGGTTTAAATAAAATCGGCCATGCCGCGGAATCTACTTCGAAAATATCAAATCTATCAAAATCAACTGAATCGAAATCGCCTTTGGACGGCAAAAATATTATTGTAAACATTGTTAATATTAACCATGAATATTAACCGAAATTTATTTCAATAAATCAATTATTTCAATGGTGTGGAAAGAATTGAAGAATGGACCTATTTTGTTTAGACCACTCGCGGGATAATTCATTTTCATTTTATAAAGAACAGAATTTTTAAAAACTTGATATTATTACTTATTAACAATTTCTGTAAAAAAAAATCTTTTTTAATTCAATACCGAAAAAATAGTAATATGTTATAAAAATATTAGATGCTTAAGAAATTTAGGTGAATTTTTTTTTATTTGAGTGAAACCAAAACCATTTTACAGCGATATGATTGGACAACATTCTAAAAAATCACAATTAAATATTTAATCAGTGTTGATGTCCTTCCGCAAAATTTACTTCAATTTTTGTCCCGAGCGAATACAGAAGTTTTTTTACTAAATCATTATTAAAATTAAAATCGATTTTGTTTAAAAAAATGTTTTAACTTTAAATGTGTGCAAATGTCCCGATCGACAATATGGAATTGCCCATATTCTTATATGTATTTAAGGAGAGTTTTTCATTTCAGTTTCGTGTTTACATAAATGTGTAAATATGCATGTGTGTATATGTATATAACTGATGTGCCTCTGAGCCTAGCCAACCGAACGGCTCCCTCTATATCAAACAGATTAGCTGATCCCAGCAAATATGCTTCTGAGCCCACAAAAGTCCCCACGATGTTACATATACATAGATATCATTATATATGAAGAGAGTTTTCCATTTCAGATTGGTTTTTGTATATAGAACACATCCGAATTGCTGGTCAAGATCGTTGGCGGGTGGAGAGATAGATTTCAGTAGCTTCGCGAAGCTGAAAGAGTACAGACGTTTGTTCTTTAAAAAATCTTCAACTGGTTCGTAAACGGAATTTTTGTACTTCAGTAGAAATTAAAATATTTCGACTTAGAAATCAAGATGAGTGGCCGACAACTGGACAACTGGAATGGTGGTGGCCAAGGCCACAGTTACCAATACCAGCAGACAACCTACTCCAACCAGGTGGCCAAACCAAGAGCCGCGACTTCTAGGCAGATCCAAGCCAACAATCGACGGGCTGTCGTGAAAGTGGAGCAGATCACTCGTGCCATGGCCAACAATGCTCCGCCAAACAGTGTCACCTACAACTACATCAACATCAACCATAGATATGCAAAGAAGTAATATCTATTTAAAGTGCAACTTGATGGCTTATATTTTCCTTAATTCGTTTCAATTTCCAAGTTGCAAATAAAATAAAGAGAAACGAAACTATACAAAAATTGTTTTCAATCCTATTCCTATCCTATTGTTCCGGAAATGGGGCCGCTCTACTTCTACTTACATCTTAATCTCTTTATAAACTAAGAGTGAAGAACATTGTAATACGATTATTGACTTTATAATGCGTAGGTATATTTGAAAAATACAACTTAATGTCTAGCGTGATTGAATAACATACATACTCATGGTAAAATATTTAGGTCCTATACATTTGTACAATTCTAATATGTCTAAAACAGTGTATAAAAGTCGGTAAATATCTCACAAACTGGCGAATTCTCTTAACGATTAAGTACAAGCAATATCTAAGCCTAAGACGTTAAATTGGATCTTTTAAAACAGGTGTAAATAACGCATTCGCGAACCGTTTCGGGACTCGCAAACGGTTTGACTTATATATGCTTCTAAATTCAGTCTTTGGGGTTGGTACTCTCTGTTCTATAGAGTACACACTATGGGCCTGCAAACGATCATCCAGCATTAAAGAAAGCTCTTGTAGAGCCGAATGCGTAGGTCTCAGAGTCATAATTGTGGCTGCTGATGCAGCGCCAATGTGGCCGCGATATTGTTACTGGGTCGCTCCAAATAGGTTCCGTTTCCAGGCATGGGCATTGACATGGGCATCTCCAGATGTTGATGGTGATGGCTAAGCTGCGCCTGCTGGTGATGTTGCTGCTGCTGCGACTGCTGCGGCGGGAGTTGCTGCTGCTGGTGGGCTAGCTGCGCCTTCAGCAGACTGGGAGATGCCTGCAGGGTTGGAGTGTTGCTGGCAACCCCGGCGCTACTGCCCCCGGGACTTGGACCACCCTCCTTCAGCGGAACACCGATAGTAAGCCGCACATGAAGACCCGACTCCTTGATGAGATTCACCACATCGCCGTGCGACATGCCGGCTATCTCGATGCGGTTCACCGCCACTATGCGATCGCCCACCTTCAGCTCGCCACAGCGATCCGCTGGACTTCCGGGTATTAGTTTGCCTGGAAAATAAATACATTAAATAATAAAAAAGTAAAATACATTCTTAAGAAGTATGAAATAAACAATCTACCTATTGTCGAGCCGTAATAGTGATTCGATGATGATATAATAACAAATCCAAATCCCTCGTTTTCATGCCGGCTGACAATCACGTCATAGGGATAACGACGTATGCTGACTGCTGCCTGCTGCAGCAGCGAAGTCCTGCGCCGACGTAGAATCATGGTGACTTGGCCGCGAAGCGCTGACTCCCCCACCAAAGAGACAACTTTGTGGTGCGAAGAGTTGAGCTGGGAGAGTAAAGCACAAGGATTAGCTAAGATGAGACTGCCTAAGAAAGAGTTTAATTACCACATTAATGCCATCGATGCTGAGAATCTCATCGCCGGTGGAAATGCGCTGGTCCTGATCGGCGGCACCGCCGGGGACTATGTGGCCCACGGTAACCTGGGAGCCCTCTTCGGTGCCGCCAACGATGCGAAAGCCAAAGCCCAAGGCCTGACGCTCCAGGGTAACCTCGGTCAGTTCGCACTGGTCCGCATCCTCGGAGGCGTCAAGCAGAGCTCCATTACGCCAGCTGGGCGAGTGCTGCAACTGCTGCATCTGCTGCTGCTGCTGCGGAGGATCCAGGTTGGCGAAGCCCACGCGCCTTCGATCGCTGAGTAGCTCGTTGACGCGTCGCTGGATCCGCTCGTTCTGGAGATGCGCCGTCTGAAGCGGCGAGTACTGACCGGTGCTGCCCGACATGGCCGCCTGCTGGGCCTGTACAAAGTAGCTACCCGGTCGGTAGCGCTGCTGCGCCTGGCAGTCATAGCAGTAGCAGGACTCGTGGTGAGCCAATGGCAGGGGGAGAGGCTGCATACTGGGCGGCAAACCGTAGATGCCGCCATTAGGGTCTCCCTGCAGCGACACCTCCGCCAGACGCTCGCTCAGCCGGCTAATCTTGGGATACGGATCCATGTACGGAATGTCGTCCAGCTCCTGCAGACTGCTGTTCGACTTCCCCGGCGTCTGGAGCTGAAGTGGTTTCCTCGACTCCCTCTCAGCCGCTGTGGAGTCCTCCAACTCGTTGCTGGGCGTCTGAACCCGTGCCCGCCGCGTGTCCACTAGTGGCGTCTTGGGGCGCATGGGCAGCACCTCCTTCACCTGGGTGCTGTACAGATCCGCTGTGGGCGTCTTGCTGCGGAAGAGGCCGCTGCCGACAAAGTTCTTCCGCAACTTGGCCACATTGCCCACCTGGTTGAGTTGTGCGAGCGTGTTGTTGGCCGGCTGATCGGGCGGCGTTCGCTGAATCTTCACTGCCGTCGGCGTCGTCTGACTGCACTCCTTGAGCAGCTCCACCACATAAAAGTGCGGCTTGTTGCGTACATTCAGGCCATTGATTTCCAAGAGGACGTCACCCTCCATCAACTGAGTGCAGCAATTGCGATCGAGGATCTTCTTCACTATCTGACCACAGGCGGAATCGGCAATGGTGAAACCGAAACCCATGGAGCCCTTCATGATTGAGAAGGTGTAGAGCTCGGGCTTCTTCATTAGTATGAAGCCACCACTGCCGGTGCCACTCGCTTTCTTTGCTCCCTCGCCGGACAAGTCCAGGAAATTGTAGTTGCCGTCCATGTTGAGGCGTCGCTGCTTGTCCGCATCCCGTCCATCCACCGCCATGGTGGTCACCACCTCATTGTTGGGGTCATTGGGATCGAAGGGCAGCGGGTAGCCACGACACACCTCCAACGATGCTGTCTCTCCTGGCAGAATCGACTGGAATATGTTGACCATGTCGTGGTGCGTGTAGCCCAGCACACAGGTGTCGTTCACATAGACCAGGACATCGCCCGTTTGCAGTTGACCATCCAGCCAGGCGGGTCCGTTCGGCACCACCGTTTTGATCTGCAGAAACTCCTCCACATCCCCGCCAGCAGCGCTGCCATCGCTGCCCACGATGGTGAAACCCAGCCCACGCGATGACTTCAGCAGCGTGGTGTTGACCCGCTGACCCTGCAGCTCTGCGGGATTACGTGTGAACTTGTAGGGCAGCTTCATGGGGGCCTCCTCCTCCTCCTGTTCCTGCTGCTCCTGCTCTTCTACCGCCTGCGTGGCTATTGTCTCTGGCAGCACAGTGGGCGTCTTGGAGCGCTGTTCCTGAAGCTGCTGCTGCTGCTGCAACTGCTGTTGTTGACTCTGCTCGGCAGCCCGTCGCTTGGCCTCCAGCACTGGGTTCTCGTACTGCGTCCGCCGGTTCACATGGTCGATAAAGTACATCCCATACATGGAGTCCTCTATCTTCTCCCAGCCATAGGGCAGCTCGTCCTCGCAGCAATCCTCTAGCGATTTCTTTTGATACTTGGAGAGTCGCGGATCCAGCCAGTGGGAGGTTCCGGTGTTATGGCTGCAAGGGAGGGGATTTTAGATTAGTCATTGATCATTTTATTTCATTTTTGTTCTGATATCGGGAACATTTGTGCTTACACGGTTTTAAAGAACAAATGTTCTCAATTCAAGAGCAATGTGCCTTAACATTTCACTCTGTTTAAGTTTTACTCACTCAATGAAGTAAAGTTCGCCGCGTTCCGTGTAGGCAGTCTCCCATTTGGGTGGCAGGGGGCCCAATCCGTCGCCCGGATCATCGTTGTTCTCGTGGTTCTGGTGCTGGGCATCTCCAGCTCCGCACTCGCTGCCCAGACTGCTGTCACCCGTTTCGCCATTGTAGTAGGTGTTCTGCAGCAGGTTCTCTGTAAAATATAGAGTGAAAACCCCGATTAGTTACCTTGCCATCAGTGCATCCATGTAACATACTCGTAAAATCGTAAAAATCAATCACCAAACCCAAATCGTTCAATGAACTCCACACTCGGCAGGTGGAATTTTGCCAAAACGAGTCACGGAACTGGTGGAGTTTGATGCTCAGCCAGCCGAAAATAGTTTGGTGTGGTCTTTTGAAATCGAACCACATACAAAAGCGAGCCCCAATCCCTAGTCCGCATCTCCTGCCACTGGCCATTCCCCGCCAGCTCTTGTCGGCAATCCGGTGAAGCGTAAAGCGTTTTCGATTGGGGCAAGCCAGAATAATAATTATTATTAGCAGTTGGCAGGCTGGCTCTGGTTAGACTGTGACCTACTTTTCTGGACCACGGCGATAATGGGACGAGGTGGCCCCTAAGCACTCACAGTCCAGTCCCCCACTCAAGTCGGATGAGTAATGGGGAAATTTTAATTATGGCCAAAGCGAAAGAAGTAAATGAGTGGCCTATGCTTTCAACCAAGGCCGACGTGATTCCGCTTGACAAGCCGTCGAGAGATGATCGTATGATAAGCCCTAGCTATGAGTCAGGTTTCCTCGGAAATCGTGTCTGAAGTAATAATGTAAGAACTGAAACTCTTTTTATGTAAACCTAGTTTTGGATAAGGTCTATTGTCATCAAATAATATTATAAATGGTATTGCTACTATAAAAATATTATTAAAGTATATCATATTTGCGAATATTTTGTACTTTCTACTTTAAAAATATTATAAAACTATATCATAGAATATTATATCTTCTGGAATTTTTATAGAAAAGTGTTATACAATATATTGCTATACAAATATTATAAATGTATGTCTGAGATATGATATTCTGGAAACTTTTTTCCCCTTTGACAGTTTGCATTATAGAAATGGGCCTAGACCTATGCTAAATTATGCTTGGATGCTCATTAAAAAATGGATGATGTAGACCACTCGTCGTTAACCCCTTTTGAGGTGCATGCCCCAACCCAGATATATATAAGTATATGCATACATCCAGCGATAGAGCCATGCGAACAGGGCTAATCGAATGTCGGGACTGTTGGAGAGCGCAAAAAAGACCCACCTGAACATCATTCAAAACATATTGCGAATCATTTGCATAGGAAGATGAATATTTATGCCAGACACTTCCAATTGGAGCACGGAAAAGGGGGGGCGAAAGGGCGGGCAGGTGACACATCTTTAAACGGTAAAAGCGCCATCGTCTCGTGTTTGCATTGGGGCTAAGGGAGTGTGACAGAAACGGCGAGAAGCTCGTTTGAATAACTACACAGGGAAAAATTCAAAAATTAGATATTCACACACAGTATGATTCGAATTTGGAATGATTCGGAACATTTACTACAGTGTGATTCGAAATATCTAACTCAGTGTGAATCCTAGTAGTATTTAAACTAGATATTTACATTCTTCATTTTACAATTTTAACAATATAAAAAGATACCTATCATTATTATATTTCAAAATATTATATTATATTTTTGCTATATTTCATGTAAATATTATTTCGGTGTTATATTTCTTTAAACCTCCTAAATAGTGATAAGTAAAATGAAAGATTTATATCCATTTTCTCTGCGTGCAGTCCACATGTTTGTGTTGTGGAGTCTACAGAATCCATAGAATGTTGAGGAACCGGGTTCTGAGAGAAGGGAGAAGGAAGGAGGGGTAAGGAGATTTTCCAGTACGGAAGTTGTTGGCGGCACAGTTTGCCTTGGCCTCCCGTCACCACCCACCCACCCATCCACTTTGTTTTCCTTTGCCGCTTCGTTCGCAACTTCACTTGCTTGCATTGTGTAAATATTTGTAGAATGCGAGAGCGAGAGGGCGTGTTTGATCAACAGATGTAGCACAGAAATAATGCTCACAGCTACAGCTGAATGTGGAATGAACCAGGGCTGCGAACGCAAACTAGAATCCGAACTAAATGCTGTTTGCCTTTCACCCATACCCATCCGGCTTTACTCTCCATAGGTCTTCGTTTATCTCCTGCTCTTGGACAAATATAAAAAGTAAATATGTAGCACACGTTGCTCAAAATCTGCTGGACATGTTTTCTTATCTGCAACTTCTCGATAAGATGTGCAAATGTTTCTCTTTCTAATGAATTATTTAGGATCGCGAAAACAGATGATGTCCAGATGGCTCAGAAAAGAATTTAATAAAACTTAACATACAAAATCTTTTAAAACACTTAGTTAATTTGAAAATCTGTATAAACTATACCTATTTCTTCCCTTAAAATAGCCCCTGCTCAATCAATAAAAATTGCTCACTCGCCCAAAAAGATCGCATATCTTGAAAGCCAGTACGAAAGTGACTCATCTGCTGGGAATGTTGGCCCGAATGGATCTCGGATTCAAAAAGGAGGAGACGCAAAGAGACAACGAGTATCCATTACTCATAATAACAGGGATTGCCGTAGTCCGATGATAATGGTAATGATTGACAAACGATTATTTCCCGAGATTGCGGCTAATTGCACACGAGATTCAAAGAGAAATTCGGGGAATCGTTTAGCCCAGATCATATCGAGACAGTTCAATCTGAACCCCGATCGGCAGTGCATTAATGGCTCGGTAAAAGTCTAAAAATAGTTAAAACAAAACACAACAAAGGGCCGGAGAACAGGGAACTCTTGGCCAACATGTGGTACAATTGAAGCAGACACAAACAATCCCCGAAAATGTAATGTGCAGGCTACAAGTTACGTAAAGTCGAACCGAAATACCCGCCAGTTCATTGACTTTGACCCAAATGGAAAACAAAAGTCAAACGAAAAGCTCCGCACGCGCCTTCTTCGGGGGTCGGGGGGCGTGGCAGGTCGTGAGTGGAGTACCAGGGGGCGTGACGGTAACGGTGCCGAGCTCCCTAAGTACCCTCGAGTAGTAGTAAAAAAGTAGTAAAACAACCTTTACCTAATTGCCAATTTTCCCCATTCTGATTTCCTCCACATATCTTTGTACTATTCCTCTGATCCGTAAAATGTTGGCAGATTTGGGTTCCATTATAATTATTTGTACAATATATCACTGATTAGTTTTAAAACGTTCTAAACTAGATTATTAATCCTCCTAATTATAGTTTAATTTTTTTTGCTATATTGCTTGAATGATATTTCAAACGTTATTGAACAGTTGTCATATATATTGTTTTTTTTTTTAAGAATTACTGGATCTATAAATGATTTTTTACTTTTCGCGGACCCGACTTTTTTTTTGAAAAACTTTGTAGTGATCAGGTAAAACTTTTTTCTCTCTGCTGCTTTAAAGTTTTTACGTGTACATTCGGATTACCCTTGTAAGTTGTTATTTGGATCGTGTTTTTTGGCACGATCGTTTGAGCAGTTGACAAAACCAGAATTCAAGGAATTCGTTTTCTACAGAGAGAAAGTAAGAGAACATCATTCTGTATATTATAACTAAGTATTTAGCCATAAAGAAGATTAGTATAAATGAATCCCTCCCATAAGTGGTATATTTTCTTGAGATTTCGTAGAGTTTACGAGCTAATATCCGGGTTCTGTTATATTTCTCGACTACAAAGAACTTTAAAATGCTAAAGTGAAAGCCCCATGTAGTTCCAACTTTAATTTGTATAATTCCCGAGTAACGTCAACATAAATTAAGCAGTAATGAGATGCTCGTTCCGCCGCTTTCTGTGCCGTCTGGACCGCTAGATTTTGCTGCTGTGGCCAGTGCGATTCCCCGAGTTATGCAATAAGCACTTCAGATGACTCCAAGTCGTGGTTCAATTTTCGCAATTTACTTGCTGTCCGAGTGTGCTTGTAGCGGATCCAATGAATGCTCCCCGACAATTAGTTCGCCCGCGTCTGGAATGCCAGGCCCTTCTGGCAGAAGAACTGCCTGCAAAGACCATTCCACTCCATTGATGTCATCGAGAAGTCCGAGTTCCTGCTCCCCTTACACACAACACAACGTCTTTGTTCTCTGAGGGAAAAAGGGGCGGCTACTGCCTCTGTGTCATTTGTGACGTCTCCTTCACGGACTCCCTGCTCCGCCTAATGATAGCATCTAATTGGCTTTGCTGCTTCGTTAACTTGGCTTACTGCACATGGCACGCCATAAACTAGGGTTACCCTTCTGCTGTCGCAATCAAGAAATTAATAATCGCAGCATGTGATGTGTGATGCCGGGAGGAGCAGAACTTGAACTCCAACTCCAACGCCACTGCCTTTGCTGCTTTTGCTAATTGCCACTGACGTGAGGCGTAAATGATAAGCAAAAGATACAATGTAAGGTGTGTGGAATGGTGAGTAGATTTGGATCCAGGTGGGTGAGTTCCGAGTTGCCGGGTTCGTTGCCACCACTTGAGTTCCGAAGTTCATTGAAACTCCTGGGAATCCTGGCTGAAAATACCACCCCTTTGGGCATTCGCGTAATAAAATTCACTAATTTAGTTGCTCAACTCGGGTCCAAAAAAGCGTTAACCACTTAACAATGGGACCAAGCCAAGCGGCAAACGGTTAACAGATGATTCAGATACATACTAACCACCTAGTATCTTGCCCAACTTCCGAAAGCGATTTCCCATCTACACCTAGATGGTGTTGTCCAAAAAATATATATATAACGAAACGAGTGAGTGGGTTGTGTGTTTTAAATGGGAGCTGATGTGAAACTTGAAGAGTGTTTACAAGCGCTAACAGCTTAGTTTTGATATTTTAGGGTTATGAAATTCTTAAATATCATATAAACTCGACTATCCTAACCGCTGGTTATTCAAAAATCCATTAGTTTATCGCAAATATGGGTATAGTTCGCTATAAACGGTCGACCAATAATTTGGCCGAACATTTTAACTTAATAGCCCCAATCACACCTACAAGTTTAATGTCGCCGGGGTATAGTATTAAATTCCCACTTAATCTAGACCGGCAATTATATGAGTTAAGTCAATCAGCGACAAAATCGAGGTTACCTAAATCCCCTCCTCCTCTTCCCCTTTCCACTCGTCGACTCTAAAAGAAACCAGCTTTCTGGGTTTCATTCATGAATGTCGTCTTACGATAATTCATTCGAGAGACGAAACAATGCAGCTCACTTGGTTTGCTTTGGGTTAGATTTGGATGACAACTGGATCGACTGGGTTCATGGGGCTTCCACTGTTTTTGTGAGAAAGTGATGACAGGTGGATTAAATGAAACGGGAGTAGAGTAGAGTGCTCAGAGGGTGAAACCGAGTGTAATATTGAAAGTGTAGCACTTAGTCCTCTAAGAACTGGCTAAGAACGGAAGACCCACAAGAAGAAGGTTAACAAGAAGGCGGGTTTTGGCTTACATGGAGACATTTGTAGCCTCTCTGCGTCTTTGGCACGTGGCTGTCCAAAAAGTTCCACCCGCTGCTTCAGTACTTTGTGTTTAGCAGACTAATTTCATTTCACTACCCAAGTGCATTTCAAGTTGAAATTGAAACTGAAACGAAAACGTAATTGAAACCGAAAAGCAAAGTGGGAGTGTGTGTTACTCCTCGGACGAATCACTCGCTTTCAACCATGTGGGGGCGGAAATGAGTCACTTGAGACGAACGCCCTAAATTAGGTTTAAGAGCTGGCCCACAGCAAATTAATTTTAATATTTTATGAGCCGCAACGAAAATGGAAATTCGATTTGGAGCACAGGTTCTCGGACAACCGCACATCCAGCAATCTGCATAATTGATAGCATCATGCGACAATAAATTCGAATTAACATGTTTGAATAATAAATATTAGATGATAAAATAAACAGAAGTTAGAGTGGTTGAGATTATCCATAAACATGGGATTTGAAATACAAAATTCTATCTTAGTAGAATATCAGAATTATAAGCTAGTTAATTGAAATGATATTTGGGATATGAGGTATTACGACTAGAAGTTATCAACAATATCAATATCAAATGTAGTACTGTCACATAGAAAATGTATGGAAATTGAAAGAAAAATACTAGAAAATACTAGAGAATCAATATAGCTTAAGATATATTATTTTCTCATGCTTTTAACAATAGAAATATTAAAAGAAAAATAACATTTTTCATAAGTTTAACCCTACAATTTAAATCAAATGTTATTCTTACCCTTGCTGCCCTTCAGAATGCTGCTGGGCGGAGCGCCTCGTCCGGTTCCCGGGCCTCCGTTGACTCCATTGCTGCCGCTGCCGCTGCCAATGCCATTGCTGGGCAATCCGGAGATAAACTGATTATGCACCGACATCTGGCTGTTCAGCGAGGAGGTGCCACTCAGCGAGGCGACATCCTCGCGCGAGGCGGAGTTCCCGATGCCTGAAGTGGGCACGACGGATTTCTTGAGTGCCGGCGGCGGTGGCGGGCGAAGATGATGACGGTGATGGCCAGCTGGTGGCGCTAGACCCAGAGACTTGTCCCCGCTTCCATGCCCGATCCCCAGGCCGTTGCCAACCACATCTGAGCCCGGGCCAGCTGACAATGTCTGGGAAACTGCCGCTAGTTCGCCGGCATCGGCGGCATTATCGTCCACGTTGTCGCGGCTGCAATTGAATTTTCTGCTGCTTCCGTTGGCAAGGCTAGAATTTAGATTCGAGTTTCCGTTAAATGTTGCAAAACTGGTCGGAGCTGCGGCAACAGGATGTGGATGTGGATGTGAGTGTGGATGGGAGTGCTGGTGTTGTTGGTGGGAAGCATTCAGAGGCGCCAACTGCTGCGGCTGCTGCTGCTGTTGCTGTTGATAGAAGTGATTGCCGAAGAGCTGTTGATGTTGCTGCTGCTGCTGCTGTTGCTGCTGGAACATTAGGTAATCGGTGGGCGATTTGGCGATTGCCACGCCCCTGGCTGCCACACCTGCTCCTCCGCCGGCTGTCGACGTTGTCGTGGCCGTGATTATTGGCATTTTAAGCCGGGTGCTGCTGCCTTTAGCTTCTATCACGAATTGTTTTCAAAACGATCTACCAACGACTTGCGTTTTTTCCAACCATTGCATTCGAGTCTCGTTATTTAATACTTTTTTGTTGGTTTTTCTTGTTTCGGTTTCGCTTTGTTTCGCGCTTGTTTGCGGGAATGTTTAGATAAACTTTGAACGCTTCTTCATTTTGCCGTTTTATTAATTCATTTGTCATTGAGCTTCCATTCCGGTTTCGGGAAGCTGCAAAAACAGAACAATCAAAAGAGAAACCATTAATTAGCAATATGCAAAGTAATATAAACAATTACCGAGTATATAAACAATAGAAACGAAACAATAACGATCGCTTTAGTTGGGTTTTGCGTCGTTAGGATGCGATTACCCATTTTAGAAAAGTGTAAAAATAAATCCTAACAAAAATAGTATTTAATTAATATTTATTTCAATATTAAATAGCATTAAAAATTAACTTTATTTATCATTAAATGTTTTTTTTAACCATCGTTTGTTCTTCAAGAAAGTACTTAAATTAGGAAATGCTGCCTTGTTTTTTCATAAATCTCAAAAATAACTTTTACTTCAGTTGAACTATTATTTGGTTATGTTTTTTAACAATGCAACGATAAAAGAGTACCTAAAAGTTCCCTAAAATTCTTAAAGAATATTTTTCCCACAGAAACCGTAATATCCATTAACGTTCTCTGTTTCAGTTTCGACCTTCAACTATTTTTGCAATTCAAACTGCGTCGCCTAAGATGCTTTAAAATCATCGCCAAATACTTTGAATATCTAACATTGCTTTTTACCTCCACCCCGCTCTTCTCGTCTTGGCCAAGTCCCAGAGCCAACTATCCAGTTAGACAGCTCCGGGCCAGACAAGCTCATTGTTAGGCGGCCAACTCCATCCAGACTGCAGACTTGCCAATCAGCAGATCCCAATCCCGATCCCCTTTATATACCCTCCCCATTTCATTGTTGACATTGCAATTTTTCAGAGGTTTGCTTCGACTTTCCCATGACAGACGTATAATTATAATTATTTTTCTGTGCGTTCCATGGCAAAGTTTTTCTTGAATTTTCGCCAGTTAAAGCCATTTTTTGCACTCTTAAAGTGCGTTTAAAAAAAATGGTAAACCAGCTCGGTTAATTTGGATTTATATCAAAACATAAAACTTTCTTTGTTTAATTTGTTTGTAGTTAATCTTCAGAGGGAACTGGTTTAAATACTATTTTCGTTTTAAGAGGAGATTGAACCAATTTTCCCAACTCTCGCTGCTTTGAAATATATGTATTTATAAATATTTAAACCAAATGATGGTTTCCCCGAGAGAAATATGAAAACGTTGACTCACGACACACAATTATGAGCGAGGGGAAAAGGAAAAGAATAAGAAAATTAACTGTGCGAAAAAAGGGGCATCAAACACGGCAGCAACATAAAATTCCTCAAGCGAAAAATTTACTCCAATGAGAAAAAAGGCAGAAGACGATCGACGGAGTCGATGGAGGGCAGAAGGAGTACGTTGAGGCAGAAAAAGAGCTGCGGGCACCGCCAGCCAAGAATTCCAGAAACGACAAACAAAACAACAACGGCCAGAAACGAGTTTTTCAGAGCATGCCACCAGATCGCCAGAAAACCGAAAACTGAAAACTGAAAACTGAAAACCGAAAGGCAACCCCCACAAAAACACAAAGGGAAAATATTGGTATAGAACGGATCGATGCGGTTCTGAAAGTTACTACAAACTATATTTGTATTCATTTTGTATTTTAAAACTAATTTTAACTTTTAAAAAAATTAATTAATTTAAAGGAAACCATGAAATTAGTCAATTTTTCACAGGATATGACGATAAATATTTCTATATTTTTTGTCTGCATTATAAAAATGTTAGGAGCCTTATTTAGTTTTTTAAGAAGGGTTTTTAAAGTGAACTATTTTTTGGTTCCCCAACTTTTCCCGTGATTCAAATATCAAAGTAAGGATATTCCGAATTATTTAGCTATATTGAAATAAAACCAAATTTGTAACCATTCTGTATGATCTTTTCTTTCCCTGTACGAACACGTAACACGAACGATCTGCTTCTGCTGGTACCGATGGTGGTTGATTCACTTGCCACAAAGAGACCCAAAACAGAGACCTTTTTCGAACCGCAAATGTGCCCAGCCACCTGTCGTTTGGCGGACAGCGAAAACTGCATGGAGCATTAGAGAAAAGCGAAGGAGCTAAAAGTGAAGTTAACTGGAGCCAAGCAAAGGCAACGAAAGGAAGGAGAAGGAGGAAGGGGCCACTTTCGACGACCAGGCGGCGCACGACCAGAAGAAATACCGAGTGGCAATCAACAAGGGGACCGGCGACTGCAAGCCAAGTGAAAACCGTATAGTTAAGCCCACAATTTCACTCCATGGGGAAAATTCATCATCTGCGTTTATGGCCGCCTGAGGTTTTCTGCGAAGTGAGTGCAGTTGGGTGCAGTTTGGATGCAGATCCAAAACAGCTTGGTGGCACTTTGTCAAGAAATGCATCGTACTTCATTTACTTTTCCATTCGAGTTTAGGAAAATGAAAATGGATGTTAAAACATTTTTTACCACTGGGATTATAATTATAAAATCCCTCCCACCAATTAAAACAGAAAGTGTAATTTCGTTCTTAAGAACCCTTTAACTTTAAGCAAATATTCAAAAACTAACATTATATGAAAATGTTATTTTTAAAATGATAACAATTTTACACAGAAATGCAGAAAAAACTCCTAAAATTCCGGGAGTTCCAGGAACCTATTTAGAAATCGTTAGAGATTTCTGGGAAACCCCAGCGAGGAACATTGCCAATGCAAATGTAATTTTTTGTAATTTTACTTTTATGATAAACCTATGGTAGTCCTAATAAATAAAAAATACAAGTAACAAGTAAAAATTACTGCAACAGTTACTTTAAAAAGACTTTTTAGCAATCGCGGTTGTCAGCTTTCAACGGTCGAGTGCCAGATACATTAGCAAATATTTATCTTTTCAAGCACGCCTCGCTAATTGCCATCGATCAGAGATAAACTTTCTATCGAGTGGTGGTCAATGCCATGGGCAAATATTGGAAAAATGTCAATGAGGGAGATAAAAACAATTTTCAGTCACTTTCAAAACTCGCACCTCTTTTTGGTTTGTTTGTTTGTTCGGCTCGAAAACGGGGTCCTAAAACGATGATCGTCGGGGAGCACTTTCCATTTTTATTCCGATTTTAATGTATTTTGAGTTGAGGTTTTCTTCGAAAACGCGTATTTCAAACACACAATCACACACACACACACACTTGTCAACACTGCGATGCGGTGGCACTTGTTAACTGTGATGTTATGGCCAAGTTTTAGCTTGTTATGGGCCAAAAACCTCCTGGAAAACCCGTTGGAATTGCCGCGCGACGTTACACACCTGCGATACTGCGATACCTGCGATGCCGAATAAAAAACGGGTTGCTCACTAATGGCTCGTCTCGTTTTCCATTGAACGAGCATTAAATAGCAATTCGATTTTCCCGCAACGCGAACCGAACTCCACGGAATATCGAAAACAAATGAAACACCTCAGTTTTCAGCGCGCTGAGTTGAGTTGGAAAACCTGTTGCTGCTGGGCCCACGCACACACAAGCAATCGCTCACCGACAACAAAGTACGAATGCACTCTTTGTTTGTCCTTAGAAAAGCACTGATATGGTCCAGTATTTCACTTGTTTGCCATCGGCAAACCTCTTGTTAAACGATTGCCTCAACTTAATTTACAAATAAACGAGGGAGAAAATCCAAAACACGAAACGAAAAACAAAACAAAAATAACGCGACGCTCAACAGCAGTTATCGACAATCGCCTATCGGTGAGCATTCACCACGGTAGTGTGACCAGTACCGATAGCAGGTTTTTGGCGCCCTCCCCGATTTCCTATCGGCATTTTCAAATTCAAAATTAAAATAGCAGGCCCTTACATCTTCTTCAGTTGCAGAACGTGTAACACATTTACATGAAAAGTAAATAAAAAAAGTAATTGCAAAATTATTAGTGAAAACCAATCGGAAATACCGCTTAAATTAAATAGTTAGTAAAACATGGAAGTTGGGGGTAAGAAATGCGTAAAGCGAACACCGTCCTCTCGTTTTAAACCACCCACCCTCACCAGTTACCCTGAACAACGAGCTTGAGACTAAGATTTCGGAAGCATTTTGCATTTTTGACACGCATGGTGATAAATATATTGACACCCGAAATGTGGGCAACGTCCTCAGATTTTTGGGCTGCGTTCCCACTGAGAAGGAGGTCGAAGAAGTAATTAAGGCCACCGAGTCCACGGATTACCCAGGGGAGACCCATATTATAAAGTTCATAGGCCACGTTTCTCAGCTGCTCATGGACCGCAAGTAAGAAATGTTCATTTAGGTTTTATAATATTAATAATATATATTCTCTATATAACACAGAATGGAACCAGCGTCGGCTAAGAAGTTGCTAGAGGCCTTCGAGATCCTGGATCCAGAAAACAAAAAATTTCTGACCAAGGACTATTTTGGAAAACTGATGTCGGAAGAAGGCGAACCCTTCTCGCAAGAGGAACTGGATGCCATGTGGCCAGTGGCCATTGCCATTGATCCCATCACTGGAACTGGAAACATTCCCTATACCTTCTACATCAATCAGCTCAGGGTGAGGCAAACTAATTTACCTATTCATATAGTTAATTTTGATTTTAAATCTGCAGCACAAACCAAAAATCTACGAAATCGCGGAGGTTATCAAAGAGGAACTGGCCCAAGTCGAAAGGGAAAAGGGCAAAAAACCCCAACAAACTATGTTTTCTTAAAAAGAAAGTGTTGTGTTTAAAAATAAAATTGATTATACATTTTTGAAATTATAAGTCTCTCATATTCCACCGTTCCACATTTCGAACTATATGGTAACTCTGGCGCTAAATCTAGCGGTGGACCAACAATTAAATGAAAAGGAATAACCGATTGTATCGTATCAATATTTTGTGAATTAAAAAAATCATTTTATATGTGGAGTGAAGCCTCAACTGGTTTTATTTTATCTTTTAAGACCGTGTTATATTTATAGTCAAGTCACAATGTTCGTACTCCAAACTTCTTAATGTATGTTAAAGGGCTCCTAAAAACTATCGGCCAGTCTAAAAATACATAGCTGATTTTCCAGCTCTAGAACCACCACCAGAAAAACACGTCAGCTTTTCACAGCCATTCGGAAAAGAACACGTCAGCAGAAAGGAAAACCAGTTGGTCGATATTGCAAAGGTGGATGAGAAAATTGCGTGAGACGGAGCAAGAAAAGCCCGAGTCGGAGGCGATGAAGAGATCCAAACCCGCAGAGCGTCCGAGAAGCGCAGTCGAAGCACATGAGACGACTACCTAAGATAAACAAGAGTTAAATCACGGATAAGCTATGCAAACCTAAGTGCAAAGGAGCTTGCCCAGCACACACGCAGCAGTTTATCATCTAGCCCCAATCAGTTATTACCATGGCCCCCACAGCGAACGCAGTGCTCATTGCCGTGCCGCGGACAGCAATCACATCGAATAGTCTGCCCAAGCTGCGACCCGCCCCCTTGACAGCGGCGCTGCTGAAGGCGGCGGCCACGCCCTCCGCCTCGCCGACGCCCTCCAGCTCGGGATACGCATCGTCGTCCAACATGGAGGACGATAACCCGTCCGCCTCGGCACCCAAGGCCAAGAAGCGTCGCCTGGATCATCTCACCTGGGAGGAGAAAGTGCAGAGAAAGTAAGTTCGGAGACCCCGCCATTTAGCCAATAGTCCCTCTTACTAAATCCCCCCGAAATCCTCCACAGGAAGCTAAAGAATCGAGTGGCCGCCCAGACATCGCGCGACCGCAAGAAGGCACGCATGGAGGAGATGGACTACGAGATCAAGGAACTCACTGACAAGACGGAAATACTACAGAATAAGTGCGACAGCTTGCAGGCCATCAACGAGTCGCTGCTGGCCAAGAACCACAAGCTGGACTCGGAGCTGGAGCTCCTGCGCCAGGAGCTCGCCGAACTGAAAGAACAGCAGCAGCAAAACACCAGAAATATCAGCATCAGCCAATCCAGCGCCAGCGCAGGCGCTGAGGGCTGTGCGTCCACACACCTTGGATCTGCAGCATCCAAAGCTGACCCTCTGCCGCAGGGTATACAACAGGTGGACACACAGTCGTCAGCGCGTCTGCTGGCGGAGCAGCTGAAGAGCAGCAAGAGCCTGGCCTCACTCTGGAAGGTTGTGGCCCTCTGCCTACTCTACAAGACCTGCTTGGCGACGTCGACGAAGAGTTCGACGTCAAGCGGCTCGAAGAGCTGGCCGAAAGTCTGCTCGCAGATATCTCAACAGACCTGGAGGCAGGCGCTGGAGCGAGCTGCCCAGCTGCTGCCGAAGATGCAGGCGACGCAGAGCGACTGTTTGGACCAGTGGTGGGGTCCGCAGCAGAGTGCCTGGAATCCGACGGGCATAGAAGTGATGGCCTGAAGGAGGAGCAGGACCAGGACCAACAGGAGCAGGAGCACGAGCACACAATCAGCCTGAATGTGCAGGTGTTGGAGATGAATGGAAACCCACAGACAGCAGCAGCGCCAGCCTCGACGACAGCCACAATCAAAGCGACAGCGGTCGCCTCTCTACTGCAGGCCACCCCAGACACAGTGTACGGCACGTACGATGCCAAGACGAACTCGATCACCATCGTGATGGACGGCGATGCGGAGCCGGTGAACGAGGCCGTTGAGGAGATCTACTGTGACGGCGTCACCGCTGGCGACGACTCGACGGACGTGATCATGAAGTGTCCGCCGCCAGCGACGTCACCGTCACAGGTCTATCTCAATGTGGTGAACGCCACCGACGACTCGGACGACGACGAGAGCAGCTTCGATCCCATCGAGCGGTTCCTCCGTCCGCGCGTCAAGGCGATCTCCCCGCTGGCCAAGTCACCCGCATTGTCCCTCCACTCGGCCACCTCGGACCACGGATACGAGTCCATACTGGGCTCACCCATGTCCACGGCCCTGACTCTGCCCACGGACGAGGAGGACTTCCCGTGGGAGAGCAACTTCGATGAGCTGTTCCCCAGTTTGATCTAAGTTTCTAAGTTCTGTCTCTCTTGTATTGTTAAGTTTGGCCGGCCGCCGCGTTTTTTAAGTGTCTTAGTTGATAGGCTGTAAATAAGTTCTTATTCGAAGGCTTTATAAATGATATTGTAGTTTGAGGCGCTAAGCTTAGCTGTAGGTTTCCATTTATGTTTAACAATCTCTAAACCACATAGGCTTAAGATTACTTATATTGTGCTCAAAGAATTTGCGAAAACATTCGAGAAAAAAAAAGATAATATATTCAAAATATAAACCAAACCAAACTACAACTACTATTTGTTTTTGTTTACTCAATTTCTTCCAGGCGAGCTTTGAACTTTGGACGATGCGTATGATAAAATTGGTAATCACGCCACTTTCCTCACATCACGCCATGTTGTCTGTCGTCATTGCTGCGTAGATTGTGGGTCTTTAAATGTAATCCCATGAGTCATTTCCCTCTAACTACGTACTACCTATATTATGAGACTGCGCATATTGAATGACTACAAATAATACAGATAGATGAAATTAGAACAGCACTTGTTCTATGAAAAATATTACAATTACATTCTTCAGAAACTGCTTTCGGTGGAAATATTATTAACCATTTCTTTATAATAGATTTATTGTTGGGTCTATAAATCATAATCGCTTGGTCTTTTTCCACAGCTATGTATGTATAATAGACATGAAAATTAAAGCTAAAAATAGCACTTAACAATGGTGCTAATTGTTTAATTAAAATATACCACTCCACTCCATGCTAAAATTAAATATGTATTTACATAAAATGGGCAGTAAAATATTTAAATAACGAAATATAGGATTTTTTTTTTTTTGTAGAAAGCAAATATCGATCCACCCTAATGGAGTACCAGTTCATTTATGAACTAGTTCCGAAAAAATTGTTTACAATTGATCTAGTTTCTGGAACGGTGTTCTGTCTACAAAATTTGCACCAAAACAAAACAATCTGAATGCAGTAGGCTCCAAGAAGATTCAAATATGACGGAGCCAGCCAACGAGACCCCAGATACGGTGATGGAATCACCCGTATCACTGCCCATCGCCTCCCAATCCTTGGACTCGGCGGCCATAGAAGAGGTCGAGGAGGACAAACCGGGAGCCAAGGGAAAGAAGACCAAAACCAAAAACCCAAAGGGTCGCCACTCTGAATCTGATCTGGGATCGGAGCTCAAGAAGCTGGCCCAGCGTCGGATCAACGTGGCCGGAGCTCCGAAGATGCCACTCAATGGCTATGTGAGATTCATGAACGATCGAAGGGAGGAACTGCGTCGGGAGCAGCCAACGCGCACGGCTTTGGAGCACACCAGGATCATTGGCGAGGAGTGGCACCAGCTGCCCGAGGAGCGCAAAGTGCCCTACATGGAGGCAGCGGCCAAGGATAAGGCCATGTAGGAAAATACTTACATATCCATTTTACAACCTGGCACTCATTTATTTCAAATATTGTCTTAGATACCAAGAGCAACTGCAAATGTTTCTCAAGGAACACCCCGAAATTGTGGCCAGGGAACTGGCCAAGGCCAAGAAGGCCACCAAACTGGAGAGTTCGCCCAAGGAGAAGACGCCCAAAGGGGAATCCAGCATGGGCAAGGCGAAAAAGACCAAGGCGAAGGCGCCTGCGGTGGTAAAGCGGCATCTGGATGAGGATCCGGATGATGTCCCACTGGCCAAGGTGAAGCGAGCCCAGACACCGCCGCCTCCTACACCAACTCCGGCTCCGGTTCAGCCCGCTCCCAGCAGCGTGGCTCCACCAGCACTTGCACCACGACCGCTTCAGCCCGGCGAGATTCCCATCTACACCAACGAGTTCATCGAACACAATCGCAGCACGGAGAACGAGCTGCGGACACTGCGCAAGGCGAAGACCGATCTGGAGCAGCAGAACGCGGTGCTGGAGCAGCATGTGGACAACACCAAGGCCGGCTATGCCAAGGTGATGGGCGAGGTGACCGAACTGATGGAGGAGAATCGACGCCTGGAGACCTATGTGCGGGGTCTGCGCCAGAAACTGGTGGCAGCCCTCGGTGGAATCTCGCTGCCTCCGCTGGATCCCAGCGGCCCCGGTGTGGGCAACATTGACAAGTATATCCGGCACTTGGCCGGACTCGTCAGCCAGCCGAACAATGTCACTCTAATCAAGGCTCGCGAAGCTCTGCGCAAGGTGGACACTAGCAGCCTGCTCAAGCCCTAAAAGGGATCCTCTTTCGAAGATTCGACAGTATTTATAGAAACACTAGATTTAATTTCGCTTACAACCGTATTTATATTTTGGTAAATTAATCAACTAAACCCAAGGAAATCTTGTTCCCAGTTGAGTTCCAATCTTTAAAACCTAAAACCCATTATCCTTACTAAAAAACAAGAGAGAACGCTTAATCAGCTTAACGGGGTGAGAGGGAAATAATAAACTACAAATAATAGATTTAAGAGCGCTCATCTGTGTATTTGAATATGATAAACCCAAGGAAATCAAGTGTTGGCCAGTCGTGCTGTATTCCTTAGCTTAGTTTTCGTTGGGTGCCTCGTTGCTAGGAGTGGAGAGGTTCCCGAAGCTGCGAAAAGCGTTAAGGCGAGGAGTACGGGGGATGTACCCAGTCCCAGGAGTCTTCAGGACACCATCGTTATCCACCGAGTTCTCCACCCTCGGGTTCTTTACGCGACGGTACCAGCAGTTGCGCAAAATGTAGTAGCCGCCCATCAGCATGGGAATCACCATTAACGGATGACAGGCTACGCCCAGCACAAACAGAAAGGTGGACATCATCAGATTTATCAGCGCCTCTGCGGGATCGGATCGTTCAGAAATGGCTCTATCAAGATCTATCCACTTACGTTCAACACTCCAAATGGTGGCTACTGTTGTGTAGATTGCATTCGATATGGTTTCCAGCACACCATAGATTAAGTTTAGGAGCATTTTGAAAACCGATTTTCTGTATTTTCCCCGAGAGTGAAAAGTATAGCCTTGTGATACTGACTGAGGAAAAGCCGAATCCTACGTCTCAAGCTAGGGTTGCTATGAACCAATAAAGAATATCAAAGCAAAGACAACCAAAAAGTCAACAAAATCATATGTACTTGCTTCTTGCAGCGAAAGGTTATTTTATTATTAAACAAAATAGTCGACGTTTCACTTCTCGTAAATAAACCAAAGCGTTTCTCTTAGTTGTTTTCGATTTTTTGTTTCTTAGGAACAGCAGAACTAAACAAAAATAAATTAAAACTTAAAAGAAAATCGTTTTTCGTTTGATTTTTGTGTTTGTGTGTTTCAAAAATGATAAGTTCTAAATAATAGCATACATTTAAGGTTTTATAACAAAAATAATTTAATGAGATAATAAATCAAGGGCGCAGACTTCAAAAATATATATTCCATTGAGTCAGGGGGCAGAGGTCATGCAGGACAGCTGCTGTCCCGATCGCCCCAAGATCAAGGCCATCACTAAGGTTGGTCCAACTCTCTCACAGCGTTTGGTAAAAGAATGAAAAACATTGTACAAAGGATTGCAAGTAGTTCCTTCTTGGCTTTCTTCATCAATTAAAAATACGAATTGCCATTTGCATTTTGTTATTATTTTTAGAAATTTTTGTGTTCTGTTCTTATTGTTTTCAAATGTGTTTCGAGTTCTCGAATCATCTGGTTAAAGTAATCATTTACTTTTCGTGTTAAGAGGGAGATACTGAATGTGTGTGGTGTGTGTGTTGTGGTGGCGGGGCAGCCGATTCGAAAACAGTGGGTTGTTGAGAACTTTCGATCGGGCTTCAAGAGAAATTTCAATTGGAATGCCAAATTCAATGAGGAAACTGATTTTGGTTGGAGATTTTCGAAAACGTTAAACGGGGGAAATGTTCAGCAATTTTGAGCTGCATTCATCAGTGCTGCCTGCGCTTCTGTGGCGGTGTTTAAATTTTAAAGGAAACTGCTTATTCATATTACGGACATTCAGATATTGTAGGCAAACTTTGCTCATCGTTTGCTGTGGCGACGGTTGCTTGCGTTTGTTTTCCCTAATTCATATAAAGTATAATAATCTCAAACTTGTCGTCGCAGATGCAGGTGCGAGGACGACGAGGACTGCTGCTGCTGCTGCGGCTGCTGTTGGCGTCAGGCATCCGTCCCATTGTTGTTCATTCCCACCGGCGACACCACCATCATGTTGCCCGTCTTGGGCGTGTACACACTGGCATTGGGATCCAGCGTTGAGCCGTTGTTTCCGTTGGCGGCAGCCGCATTGGCCGCAGCAACCTGCAAGGCAGCAGCCACACTGACTGGCACCATTTGCTGCTGGGAGCCAGGACCACCGCCGCCCTGCTGCTGATGCACCTGGTGCTGCTGATGCTGCTGGTGCTGATGTTGTTGATGCTGTTGGTGTTGCTGGTGCTGCTGTTGCTGATGTTGTTGATGCTGATGTTGCTGCTGCTGCTGTTGGTGCTGTTGATGCTGCTGATGCTGTTGGTGCTGCTGATGCTGCTGGTACTCCTGCGAAGCGCTCAGGCTGAGCATGGGTGAGGACGGTCCGGGACCCGACTGCAGCGGCGGCGTGTCGTTCATGCGCAGAATGCTGCTCGCCGGTCCATGCGGCCCGGTGTTCATGCACAAGTTGTCTGGCATCACGGCCAAAAGTTGGGCAATCTTTGCCTTGAGATCGATGACCTCATCCTCCTTGGAGCGACGATGGTCTGAAAGGGATTATCAAACAAATGAGCTACTGTATACTCCGTCTCCAACGAAATAGATTCTCACTGTCAGATATTTCAATCTGGCGCTTGGCAGCGCCTAGAGCCGAGAACAAGTCCAGCTTGACTCTCGTCTCCGCGGATAGATTCTTCTCCAGCGTTGCGTTCTTGTCCTGCATGGCAGCAAGGGCGTTCAATAGCATCTCGCGGTCCGGTTGCGACGACTCGCGATTCCGTAGTTTCGCGTCCAGCATGCGGTACTACAGATTGTAAATACATTTAATAAGATAAGTAATCTTTGAGTTGGTTAAATTTACTGCCCACCTCTTGTTCCACTTTGCGTCCGTGCTCGACGGCAAGCTGCTTGGCCTCCTCCGTCTGCTTGAGGTCGCCACGCAGTCGCTTTTGCTCCTCATCCATCTGCTGGCGCCGCTGCTTGCACTGGGAGCTGCACTCCGGCCGAGCCGCCTTCTCCTCGGCCACCTTGCGAGCCTTCTTCTCGTTGGCCAGCTGAGAGTCCAGGGATTGTTTCTGGCGGCGCTCCTCGTTAAGCCGTCGCTCCACCGTCTGCAGATTGAGCATGTCGGCGTGCCGAGCGTTGTTCAGCTCCTGGATGCGCTTCTCCAGGTCGTCGCACTCCTTCTGCTTGGCCTGCAGCGTTGACTTGCTGGTGAGATTGGCGTCTAGTTTTTGGCGCAGTTCGTTTTCGATTTGCTTCATATGGCTGATTTCAGTGCGATACTTCTTCACATCGGCCTCTAGTTTAAGACAGGTCTCACAGATCTTGGAGACCACCTTGCTGGCCAGGTTAGCGATGGCATTGCTCGAGGTGGAGCTGGCCGAAGATGAGACTGAGCTTGCGTCGTTATTGTTGTTGTTGGCTGTGTTCTCCTTGTCCTTTTCCTTTTGTTGCTGAGCCAGCTGCTGCTGATGGCTGTGATTGTCCTTTGCTGCATTATCCTTCTTGCCGCGATTGCGTCGACCTGGAAATTGAGTTTAGGGTTAGTGGTATTAGAGTCTTTCATAACCCGTTTCATATTCTTTTTGCTTACCCTTGGGTGCCTTTTCAGCAGGCGGTGCTGGCTCCACAGCGGCCGTTTCCTCGACCTCAAGGTGATTGGCATTTCCGTTGGGAACAGCGTTAGCCGCCTTTTTGTCTGAAAATGTGACATGGAAAGTGCCAAACAATTAATAACCAAATGTGTATGTCATCTAAAAAGTTCACTAAGCCAAGCTAATGGGAATGTTTACAGTCTTTAGCTTTTAAACTAAACTATACTTTAAAAAATTGGATATTTAGCGTCATTAAAAAAATGCATTTTATATTAAAATCAAATTTAAAAATTTCCCAAATTACATTTACATATTTATATTAATAAAAACAGCAATCGATGAAAAACATGGCGAATAATATTTCAAATGAATTTTTATCAGTGTAAATTCCTACTTTCAAAGGTCAGAGATGTTCTTTCTATAGAGCTGCAAAATAAAAAGTTCCTCTCCAGGGGAAATATATTATAATGGAACACTTAATTACGTTGATTACCAAACAAAATCGATAAGATTAATAGCTATCTGGTTGCGCTTTTGAAAGCAATCAAATCTTAGGTGGCAACCAACACCTCAACACCACTCACCGTGCTTTTCCTTGCCCCCCTGCTGCTGCTGTTGTTGTGGATAGTTGGTGCTACTATCCCAGTCTGACTTCTCCTTATCCTTATCCTTACTATTACTTGATGTAGCTGTTACTGTTGTGGTTGCTGTGGCAGCGCCGCTATCGACTTGGTGATAGTTGTTGCTGCTGCTGCTGCTATTTTTACCCCCGTGTCGCGCTCCATTGTTGTGCTCATTATCGGCGGCGTCACCCTTGTTGCGATGCTTATCCTTGTCCATGCTGCGTCGATGGTTCCTTGAACCACCAGCGTGACCATTGGAGGTTGCTAAAAGGATATATTAATAGATCGTTAAGTGCATGTTTATTTATACGCGTCGATGGTAGAACATAATTGTGTTTTATTGATTCGTGACAGAGGGGGGAATGGGGTCGGTCTGCTGAGGTTATTAGTTGCTTGGGCGACCCCCTGCTGACAATCGAAATTAGATTTGCATTGCAGAAGGAAACATAATGATATGAAGGGGCTGACAACTGCCGACTGTGGTTGCTGTGGGTTAGATAGCGCGAGGAAGCCTCGCTGGCGGTTACAATAGATATATATTGATGGATTCGTGGGTTACATGCGCATACAGAAACATACAAATGTGTCTGGTAAAAATTAGTAGTGGGTTCGTTCTTTGTTGCTGTTGTGAGGGGCAGCAGAAAGCAGCAGAATACATTATTACCACCACAACAACCGTCAGCATCGGCACCGTCGGAAGTGCAGGAGGAGGAAGAACGGGCAGAAGAAGCCCCCGACTGATGTTGTAGCTGTTGCTGCTGCTGCTGCTCTTGCTGCGTCGCCAAACTTGCAGCCAAAGCAGAGAGAGCTGAGACGGGAGTGGAAGAAGTGGTTGAGGCTGCACCTGTTGTGGCCGTGGATGCAGCAGACGCCGACGACTGCTTGCCCGTCGCCGCCGACGACGACGACGATGAGCCGGTGGACGTGGACGCAGAGCCTGCAGATGCCGCCGTTCCCGTTCCCGATGACGACGCTGCAGAGTACGAGGATGCTGCCGCCGCTGTACTGTCGCTCGTACTGTTGTCCTTGCCGCCGCTACCGTTGCTGTTGTGGTTGCCACTGCTGCCACTGTTGTTGTTATGATGGTGGTGATGGTGATGATTGCTATTGCTCGAGCTGCTGCTGCTGGCGCCGGCGCCGCCGCTGTGATGATGCTCATGATGGTTTTGTGCTTGCGTGGCAGTGGCCAAAATTCCATTCGCCGATGATGATGATGCGACCAGGGCCGCCGGCGTGTTGGCAGATCCATTGGCCACCACGACGGTGCTGCTGGATGTGGCTGTCGCCCCCGCGGCCGCCGCCTCCTCGGCCGTCGCCTCCTCAGCGGGCAGGGCCTGCTGCAGGAGCTGCATGTAGAACTCGTTGTCCTTGGCCACCTCTCGCTGCTTGCGCTGGCGCATGCGGTAGCCCACGTAGCTTTTGAAGCCAAATCCGAGCGTGACAACCGGATAGCCAATGCTAAAAGGAAGAGTTTGATTATAAGGCGCTAGTCCAACCAACCGGTTTCGGCTTATCTCACCAATGCGCTGCGAACGGCCGGCAGAGATCCAGGTGCGGCATGTGGCGACTGTCCTTCCATCGTATGCCCACCTCCAGGTAGACAAATAACATCCAGAGTATTATGGTCGGCAAACAGATCCCCTTATCTGCAACGAAATGGGTAATGGTTAGACAAGTAAGCAAGAGATGTCCGGAGAATCTACAGTTGAATGACGCACCTGTATGCCAGACGTACTGCACCCAAACATATGTGCTGGCCGCGAAGAGCAGCCAGTGAACGGGTATGAAGAACAAACAGACCAGATCCGACGTTATCGCTATGCACACGAACAGTACGGAGAATGCCTGCAAATGAAGTTGTCCCATATAGAGTCGTGGGTAACTCAATGACCCCGTCTCCATTCCACTTACCAGTCCCTTGTACTTGAAGGAATCGTGCACGGAGCGAAGGAGCAGCCAGAATGGCCACAAGAACTCAAAGCGGAACATGAACATGAAGTCGGCAACCATCACGATGGCCCAAAGGATCAGAAACTTCATGTACAGAACTGTTGTGCTGCAATGTTAAGGGGAAATGTTTTAGAAATTGAGATCGTAATACATATTATAATGTTTTTTATACCCTTCGCTTAAAAGTATATATAGTTTTTAACAAGTATAACGCTATGCCATCAAAAAAAATATATTTACATTTCATAAATTGAATTTCCCTAGCTTTATAAGGTCAGAAACCCATTTAGCTATTGACAAAAGATTGACAGTTTCGAAGCGTTATAAATGGGACTATTTTTCAAGATAACTTCATCTAACAGGAAATTCTCATTGTAAATTCGTTAATTTGATTAATTGTGTACGATAACACCAATCTTTTTGAACAAACAACATTTACCGACTCAAATTGTTATGCGTATGCTTTTTCATCAAAATGTGAGCAATTAGGGGTCACAACTTTAATAACATGATTCTGAGACCTCAGATGAAAATCAGCATCCATCAATCAGGCAGTAAAATATGTTTAATGAGATGAGCACAGTCAGAGATTCGGAAATGTGACGAAACAGAAGTGCGAAGAGGCGGGTAAAATTCCAAAAACGAGTAGCGTCCAAATAAATACGGGCATAACATCATAAAACAACAGCACTAAGGCGCAATCAAAAAGTAAACAAACGTATAAATAATAAAAAGCGAGAGGAGAGGAGCACACAAGTTCCTCTCGGAATTTCGGTGGTCGTTCTCTTGCGACTCTGAAATCTGATAATCATCAAGTTGACTTGGGGGCAGCAGTTCGCATGCCAAATAAATCGAAAAGTATCTTTATTACCTCAATTAAGAAACGGCTTGGTTGTAGGAAAAATCATAATTTAATTAATGTGACAACAAGGCGCTATTGTTTTTTAAATCTCTAACATTTTTAAAGTGGTTCAGACGAGTATTATATTATTATAGTTATTATTTATAGTTAAGCAATATCAAAAAGCTACTAATAATGCTTTTGAACCGCTCTAACCGAGTTGGTTTCGTTCTTTTACTTTTAATTTCATAATCTTATGTAAACATTTATATATTTCCATACTATTGTAGCTCTCAGGAGAACTATTTTTTAAGGTTTTCATAAGCTTTTTCTTAGGTTGATTATATAGCCAATGATTATAATATGATTAGCTCACCTGCCGTACATTCCCTCTGTGATTTTGTTGCGCTTAATGGGCCGCCGCAGTTTGCCACAATCCGCGTTGCGTCGCTTCATCTTGGATGCGCGGCGTGTGTCGTCCTCCTCCCGAAATGCTCGATAGCCCTGCTTCCCCTGGATTGGTTTGCTCTGCTCCTGCTCCCTGGCTATATCCTATATCCTATATGCTATCCTATGTCGACTTATCCAACTGCTTCGAACTTCGATGGAGTGCTCGCTCCACTGCTCTTCACTTGATAATCAGATGCTGCTGGGGCTCCTGGTATTTCCGGAGGCGATGTCGGCGTGGTTTTGCTTGCTGGTGCCTCTGCTGCCGGCGCGACGGCATCTCATTTACATCTGATGCGTTTGGAAAATGTTTTTCGCCTCCTGCTGAGCCGGCTTTTCTTCACTTTTCACACTGCGAACAGATGACACAAGAAAAAACGAAATCAGAGAGGGGATGAGAATGAGAGATGCGAAACAACGAGAGCAGAGACCAGAGAAAACGTGAGAAAATGCCACCAATCCAATGGCCACATCCCATGCGATCCTCTTGGCATTGAATTCTCAGCCGAAATTAAACAAATGTCACTACTCCTATTTAAAATCATCAAGCATCTTATAATAAGTAAAAGCAAAAATGTTATTTTTAGGCCTGCCATTCTGTTGAATGCACTTTCGCTTTGTTGCAAGTGCGGGCGTTCGAAATTCAGAGAGGCGGTTTAGCACTTGAGAGATATCCAAATTTCAACGCCCCAACTATTGCCTAAGAGTCTGAAGAAATGCGCAAATTGACTCATCGGCATGTTAAGTAATCAATTTGCCATTTATCAAATATTCGTCATTGCAAAAATGTTTAGCAAGAGCAGAGAATTTTAAGTATTCTGAAATTATTTCGGAGTTTACAATCTTTCATTTTGGCAGTTAAGAGTCATTTCGCAGGCCCGCTTCATGTACATATTTATAATTTTTAATATTTTTTATTTTTCTGATGAAATTCCATAGCTACGTATGCAAAAAGACACCCAACTATGCAATGAAAATCGCATATCTATCGAAGAAGCCTCTCAATAATAAATCGCTTATACATGGAGATATGCATGAGCTTCTGAGAGATTCGAAAAGCGTTAAAAGCACACCTGTGGGCCAGAGAAAATAAGATTATACTGGCGGTGTGTGTACGAAGATACGTGCCAATAAGGCGTTCTGCGAATTGCTGGAGATTGGGTGGAATTTAAGTATTTTTGATGAAACCAAAGACACAGACAGTACTTTAATATATTAAATTATCCATGGAATGAAATATGCTCTCAGGCAATTACAAATGCATTGCTCGAGATTTTCACAATTTTGTTCTTCTTTTTCATACTATCAAGCTATTATAAAGGACACAACTTGGTCTACAAGTCCAATTAGGGTAATAATACTTTATATAACTTTTCTAGAGAACTATTTTAAAGGAAATAGCTTTTTCGATGGTAAAACAACCGAACAGGCCTAGCCGATTGAAAAACACTAAAATAAACTCTGGAAAAGGACTTGAAACATACAAGTGCAGACGGAAGAGACGCACACTCACTCGCGAACACAAACAAATCAATGCAACGACGAGAAATTCGAGAGTGTGAGAGTTGAGTTTCGGGACCTGAAAGGGAATCCGGGAAGGGAAATGCGATGTGCCCACTGCTTTTCAACATGTGGATGTGGATGCTGCCCGGTAAATTCGGTGGAACGTGAAGCACAACACACACTCGCTGTTGCGCCAATACAAGATTTAATGGGGATATGGCCACAGAGCTATGTGGCGATATGGATATGGAACGGACGTGCCAATGCGACTGCGCCAACTCAATCGGAAGCGGAACTATGCAGATTTCAAGGAAGCAGAGCAGAATCAGAATCACTGGCCTGGCATCCTTGTGTGTATGTATACGGGTGAAAAGGTTTATAAATAGCATCCAAAAGTGGAGCGCATCCATCGCATGGCCACATGGCAGCGAAAGCAACAGAAGCTGAAGCAGAAACAGAGCAAGAGGAAGCTCCCTTAACCACCGATGACGTCTGGTGCTGTTGCTCGATTGTCCTGTTCCTGTTTCTGTTTCGGTTTCGGTTTCGCTATCTCGTCCTGTGATGGACCACAAATGGACACCTGAATGCTCAATGGGCTTCCTGCTCGCACCACTGTTCGGCTGGCTGAGTTCGCATCCGCCATTTTGTTATCCCCCCCGTCTGCATCGGCAATCAAATGTACATAATTGCCAAAAGGGTTGTCTCAGATAAGGCCTAATGCTATCGAGTTTTACCTATTTACCTGAAACCTCTCTCTACTTTTGTATTGTATTTAGAGCTACTTCGGTTTGGTTAGAGTCAACGTGTGTTTTTTAATAGGTAAAAGCCTCTGTGACTAACCTATTTAAAAATAAGAAAGTAACTGTGTTTATTAAGCAACATTTAACCGTCGATAAATGTTTGTTTAGAAATAGGGCCCTGAGGCCCCGTTCACAAAAGAACTGGCACCTTTATTGCCGCTTGAGCGAAACTAATTTTTAAAACCATTCATAAATCGCTTGAGCCTATTTATGAATCTGTCTTTCAAAATCCTTACTCTAGTCTTTTGAATAACAATAACAATAACAAATATTGTACTAAAACAGAAAATGTTGTTTCTTTTACAATTATGAATCAATTAATTATAAATACATTTTTAGCCGTAAACAAACTTTGTGATTGCAGTTTATCGATTTATCTTTATAGTTCCTGAGATCTCGGTACTAAGAGGTCCTAAGAAAACCAAGGACACATTCCACACCGCTATCAGATGATTAGGATCATTTCTTGAGATGATATTTCTGTGGGCCGATATGATCGAGTATGTAACATTAAAATGACCCACAGTTTTCAACGGCTCATAAAGTGCACTGATTCTCTCTCGCCTGTTTTGTACCGCTCGCTCTCCCTCTCTTTTCTTTCACACTTTCCCAATTGCATTTCGTTGGCCAAAAAGAGATCGCACTGACACTCCCACGCACAGTGCACACACTCACACACACACATACACTCGTAAAGCGATCGTCGCATTTAGAAAAGCCACAAAAACAAAAACGAAAAACCAAAAGCGAAACAAGAAAAACAACAACGCCAGGGCGACAAGATTCGACGCGCAACAAAAGGCTAAAGAACTTTGATAAACTGCGGTAATTGGGTTTCAGCTTTTTGCATAACTTGAGGGAATTGGGCGATAACGGCGCTCCAATAATGTTGTGGTTTGGCCTTTATCGGTTGGGCAGGGTGCTTATCAGATGGAAGTAGCAGCTTGGTAATAAATTAAGCAAATAAATAACGGTGCCGGTTGTCTTGATCACCTTCGTTTTTTTTCCGAAAATACCCAGTCGGAAGTGGAACGCATCCAGAAGGGATGATGGATAGCATCCGAAGCACCGATGCATGCATGCCGAATCGATGCACTTCTCACTTCCTTTTTACAGCAAAGCGGGACAAAAAGGGTGCAATCCGATTCATCGCTCCTGGAGCCCTCCTGGAGCGCTCCCTTTTCACGCATCGAGCTTGGCTGGAAACTTCGGAAACGTTCGGGATTGGTTTCCACTTTTCCCTTCCAAAAGATGCGATCCAGAACGCATTTTTTGGAATGTTTCTGAATGCGTTCCAAATGATGCGTTCTGGATCGCATCTTTTAGAGTGCTTCTGGTTGCGTTCAAAAAATGCGTTCTGGAACGCATCTTTAAGAGTGCTTTTGGTTGCCTTCTGGAACGCATCTTTTAGAGCGCTTCTGAAAAAAATTATTTCTACTCGATTTAAAAATACGTTTTTTATTAATTTCACTTTTTATTATTTAATTGTTTTTCTTTTCACACATATTTAACTAATTTAATTTACCACGTCTTCCCCATCATCCTCAATATCGATGTCCAAATCGTTGTCCTTGTCCGGTCCTTTGTCTTTACTCGTCGTCGCTTTTCTTTTGCTAGCGTCCTTATAGAAACGGGTTTTTTGTCGGGTAAAGGCGGATCGAATATCTTTTACGAAATCTTCATGTCTATAGCCTTCCCTCTTTTGAGATTCTGCAAAATATAGCGTTTTAAAATGTTGTTAGACGAAATTGCAAAATTAACATCAATAATGTTTAACACTTACCGTACATTACTGCGTTCAACGCAGCAAATGTGGAGGTTATTTCCTCAATTCCACAAATGTTAAGACTTAGGTCCACCTTATTTTTTATTTTTTATTTCCACTTATCACCGCACTATACTTACTTGGCACAGAAAAGCACAAATGTTTGTTTTTCAAGAACTATAAACATATAAAACGATTAAAATGGTTTAACCGAAAAATCAATTACACAACTGATCAGACTCCAAAAAGCAAGTGAAAAGAAATGCATAAGAAACGAAAAAACCGCGCGCGTTCTTTTGTTCTTTTCATTTGTTTTTCAAGACCACCGTTTAAGATTATCATTTCATATTTTCCATGCCAATGGATGCATTCCGGATGCATTCCGATGGAAGCTATGATTGCACCGATTGAAAAAGAAAAACGAACGATCGGCAAGCGTTCGGGTTTCGGCAAGGGCTCGGCTGCGACGTAAGAGAAGCTACGATTGCACGGATCGCTCCCGTTTTGCCTTCTAAAAAAGCTATAGGGGAGTGATGACTTGGGTTGCATGCATTCTGGATGCTGTCCAACATTGTATCGCATTTTTTCTGTGGACAAAGATGCGTTCCGGAAGCATTCCGAAACGCCGACCACTCCAAAACTTCCGACTGGGTAGCCAGAATAAAACAAAACATCTGTGTGTGTGTTTGGGTATGCATGTTTGTGCAGGCAGAGGGCAGCAAAAACAAAAACAACAAAGTGGCGGAAGGGACGATGTGAAAAGTTGTTTTTCGCGGAGCTTTCGAACAGCATCCACTTTTTTGGCCCAGGAAGCATCCTTTGGGCTCTCTCCTCTCTTTTTCCCAGCCAGGAAGCATCCTTTTGCACTCTCTCTGGCTGCTCTGCCAGCGTCGACTGCGGTTACGTATGCACGAGTGTGTGTGTGGTTTGTTGGCGGCTGGCACACGGACAGGGACACCTATGTATATACATATACATATACACCTATGTGTTTCTTTTTTCACACTCCTCACCTACACGAACACTACGATGTACACAGCCAAAAAGCACTGCAAAATTGCACACGTTTTTCAGTATTCGGGGCTTGCTTTTGGCATTTTCATTCGCACTCAATGCCCTATTTCACTTGGTTTTTCACTGGCTTTGCTGCTCACTTATTTACTTTCGAGCGGATTTCTGATACAATTTGCACATTTCCCACAAAAGCGCTGCGACTCTGAGCATGTGTATGTGCCTCGGCCTGCGTGTGTGTATGGATGGATATGGATTCTTTGGCACCCGAAATTTGTTCCTCTTTTCTGTTCACTAGGACAACTCCTTGATGCTTACACTCAATTACACTGCATTTTCTGTCCGCGTAACCGTTACCGTAGTGCACAAATATTCCGGTGATCGTATCGATTTGACCTGCGTTTTGTATATTTTAACACGAAATTGGGGATGTGAAAAATGAATAAAAATATCAATACCGATATTTTTGAATAAAAATAAATACTTATATCGTTATGTTTGAAAAATATTTTGGGGGCTTTAGGTTTTGAGCATCGGTGCTTGGTTTTTGTCTTCGCTGTTTTGGTCCAGTTAACATTGGGTAAAAGCTCCACTGCAAATTTAACAGTGTTTTCGTGCGTCTATCGAAAAGAGGATTGTTATTTTTATCGAATACTAAACAATTTTAAAAAACATGTAAAGAAATAGATAAAAATTCGCGATTTCTGAAAATGTATCTATTACCAACGGTAACAACAATTTCGAGTTCTACCGAAGCTTTTAAATTCATGTGCCGAGAATAGCATTAGTCACTTGCTTGATTTGAAATAAACTAACAAAATGAGTTCAAAGTATAGAATCTTATAATATTTTGTTTACTTCATGGATAAAATAACGCAAAATTAACCAGGCGATAGAAAAATGGTTGTGTGGTGTAGAAATTCGGTGGACACTAACCGGTTCCGAAACCAGGATTGCCCAACGATCCATCCCAAACTTTGGGTATTAACTTTTGTTTTCTATTCTTTTTTATTACCTAATGAAAGAATAAAAAAAAAGATTTTACTAGTAAAACAAATAAATAATAATAAAAAAAGTAAAAATAAAAAAACCTATTGACCCCGACGTGATTTGAACACGCAACCTTCCGATCTGGAGTCGGACGCGCTACCGTTGCGCCACGGAGTCAGATGCGGGGAGGGATGTGGAATACCCGTAATGAGCAAAAGATCAGCAGAACTAGACCTGAAATATCAAACAGAACGGTTCTCCGTTATTCAGCAGCAAGACAACAAGACTGTTTTTATTTAATGCAACAATATTTTGCAACTATTTCAGAAAGTATTATGTAAATTATGCTTACTTTGTAATGAAAAGAGGGAAATGAACAGAATCTTCAGACAGGCGGGGACCGAAGAGGCCAAAAAATGGTTCAAAGTTGCCTAAAATAGGCTTGCAAAGGCCATTAGGAAGCTGAAAGAGGAAAACATAAATGCCAGAATTGAGGAGATAGACCCAACGGATAGATATAGGATGTAAAAGCTATGGAAAATGACAAATTTTATCAAAAGACAACCTCAACCATGCTGGTCAATCAGGCATGAGAACGAAAATAACCCCTCTATTGGAAAATCCTGGACTAAAAGAAGATCCTGGTGATTTGGGAGACCAGGAGGAGCCACATGTAGACCTGTTGCTGGTGAAGAACGAGCCCCTGGAAGAAGAGTTTGATGAAGAAAGCTGCCTTACATCTGACTGCGATATTGATCAGTCGCTGGACGAACTAAAAATCGAGGTGGTCGAAAACGGTTTACCAGAAGATAAGAATGATGTTCCTTGTAAGCCCAGTGCTGATGATAGTAAGATAGTAACCTGCATAAATGCTATGCCTTGAGATATTTGAATGGAAATTTCAACTCAAAGAGCACCAGCGAACCCACACAGAAGATTCGCCCTTCCGGTGCGTAGACCGCCTAAGGGTTTTCAATTACAATGTAGGGCTTGAGAAGCATTTGAAAAATCACACATCCGAAGGCCAGCACAAGTGCTTGTTCTCCGAAATGACTTTTCTTAGTAAAGGGCAACGTGCAATACACACGCATATGAAAACCCATATGGGCAGTAGGTCTACCAAGTGTTCGTATTGTGGTAAGACTTTTAAGCGATTCTCATACTTAAATCTTCACTTGCGAAAACACACAGGAGGTTGGCCGTGCAAATGCCCAAGTTGCCCAGCTAGTTTTACGAACAGTTCATCTAATAAGCCACCAAGTTTTACGTCCGTTCAAGTGTTCTCATAAAGACTGCTCCGCGGCTTTCAAAACGAATCGAAATCTTCAGGACCACCTACAGACGCACTCAGGAGAACGAGCAGCCAACATTAAAATACAACAACATTAAAATCTTCAAAGACACCTAATAACCCACTTGGAAGATCCGCAGTATACCAATCTTCAGATACACCTGCGAAAGCATACAGGTGAACGACCGTTCAAGTGTTTCCACTGGTCAGAATGGTTTATCAGTAGACAAGAGCAATTTTCATTATGTATGTTTATTTGTAAATACAAAAAATGTGAAAATATACTCATTAAGAAAATTATAAAACTAAAGAATTTATATTTTCAAAAACCAATCGTTATTAATATTAGATTGGAAGCCCAGTATTGGTGATGTTGAAAATAAATGTCCTCAATCTGCAGAAAAAACTGGATAATTCTATGAACCCTCTAATTCTCTAAAATCTCAAATAGTTTTTTTATTCGGTGGATATATTTCTTAGGCAATAATAATAATTTATAAAATTTTAAAGCTGATAAAAGTAAATCAGTAGATTTTCGATCTAACGGAATTTGCTTTTAAACTAAGCCAGATTTAGCGGTTTTAGAGCCAGAATGGCATCACTGCGGCCACTGCTATCGATAGACAGTCTGCCCAGCTCACTTTCTGGCATTTCCAGAACTCACTGGACGGTATTACTGCCGAAGATTTCTTTCGAACAACAATTCCTGCTGATTTTTATTGAACAGTGAAAAGTCTTCGGGACCAGAGCTTCAATTGCGACGTGACAAATACAGTTGGCTGACTTGCACTAATTGTAGTTCAAGCCATTAAAAGTGCAACAGTGGTAAAATCAGTGAATCTTCTACATTTCCTGCGACGCAGTTCCGAGTGGTAAGTACAAAATACTGTGCCCTGCAGTTAATTAAACGCCGTTAAACGCCAATAAACCTGCCCTGCATTAATGTCGACGAAATATTTATACTGTAAGTGGCCGTTAGACCTGTTGAATTCAATTGCGTCATGCCTTTGTCTCGACTTACTAACACTTTAATTACACTCTATAACTTTGTTGGCTTTATCTCACCTGATACCAATACTCCCCCTGTAGATGAATCACCTTGAATTTCAAAACCCGTTTTCGCCCTCGAACTTGGCACAAATGCAGGCCCACATAATAATAAATAAATAACAATTTTTATCAAATGCCTCTCACGTTCCTCAAAATGGGCGCAAAAACAGTACAGTAAAAATAAAAGAAATCGCAGAAAAATGGCAGACTTTTTGAAAAGCAATACGAAGCTATATAGCAAAGTGGAATGGCCGATAAGATAACGTACCTTTCGACTTCGAAAACAACAAACTAAACAATATCACAAAGCAAACGCCGATTTATATACATGCCTACATATAAACGCCCCGCAAATCGGTCAAGCCTTTGCAAAACATCATTAAACGAAGCTATATGGCCCAGTTTTAAATTAAAGTTCAGAAAAATAAATAATACAAAATATTTAGCAAAAACTGAGAAATGTATATCATTTGTTAATATAATATAATTTTTCTTTTTAAATAAAATTAATTAATAAAATAAAAGTTTAGTGATTCGCATGTTAATACCAATTATTTAATAATTTTTTGGTATAAATTAAATCAGTTTTCACAATAAATTATTTATATATATTTTAATAGACCTCTTCTTTCAAATGCTTGAAAAGTTTAGAGAAAAGAAGCAATATTTTTGTGACATGTACCTTCTAATTACCAATAATTATGTTAATAAATTAAAATTCCTGCTACTGAGTCATAGTTAAGATTAAAGAACCAAGTTCAAATAGACTTAAAAAGGGGAATGATTTCGAATTTTGTACTAACTTTTTTTTTAGCTTTGTCTACCTTTTATTACCCAAATTAAAATTATCAGAAATCTGGTTTGTGGCTGGTCAAGCTTCACGTGACTGGGATTCCACTTATTGAATGTATGGCCTACTAATTGTGTGATTTTTTTTACAGATTCTCCGACTCTTCAAAATGCGCACAGCTGTGTTGCTGCCACTTTTGGCCCTGCTGGCGGTGGCCCAGGCCGTTTCCTTCGCCGACGTGATCAAGGAGGAATGGCAAACGTTCAAGGTGAGCTTCAGCCGGGATGATCAATGGATAACTTTCGATTTGTCACCCCAGGAAATCGGAGCACAACAAGTGTTCTCGGGTAACAAGGGCCGCTGATTAATGCCTGAATTGATTATATTTTTGGGCCTTTGTCTTGCGCAGACTTTGTTTGCATAGTTGGACTTGCATTCTTCCGTTTATGACGACGATTCCGATTCTGATTCTTCTCGACTGAGTCACGAGTGACTGCCAATGGGAGTGGGAATGGGAATGTTAATGTTCTCCATTGCAGCGGCTGCTTCAAAAAGAGTCCAGATAAGTCCACAAGTCTAGCAGTCACATGCCGGCTCACATGACCAGCGTCCGGGCTTAGCCCATCCGTAAACATCGCCTGGATGGACGGGGACTATCGCCCACTTTCGCTACGCCGCGGGTCAGTCAGTCAGCTGATAAGCCGTGCAAGACTCGAACTGGTCCACTGATAAGCCAATCCGCACATTTGTCACATTTTTCGCAAGCAACTGTTTCCTAATTCGGTCTTTGATTCTTGCCCCCTTCGGCACATTGCACATTTTATTGCCTGTGCCCATAGTTTCATTGATTAACTCTGTGTGCTCATTCGATGGATTCTCTATTAATTGGTTGAATGTACCCATAGTGTCGTCCATTTCTTATCGGTGCGAGTGAAAGGTCGGGATTCATTCCATTCTGAATAGTTGTTTTCTAAAGTTCCGTGCCAAGCGGCATTAACCACAAATGGGGGCGTATAAACAACAATTAGCTATGCAGATCCCGTGTGATAAAAATTCATATATTTGTTTGTATACCTAAAACTTTTGGTCTATTTGCGTTGGATTATCTTCTATTTGAAATGAAATTCGAAATGCCACCCGCATTCTCATTTGATAGGTTCATTTAACTTCCGTTCATATTTTGAGAATATAAGAACTTTACATTTTTTTAATAGTGACACATTATTTCTTTTCCAATGAGATTTTGTTGTTACCAAATAATCAGAACAAATAAATTAAAGTACTTATAAAAATAAATGAATTTTTGTAGAATTCGTTACAAGATTAAATTGTATTCTTTTCTGAATTTGCTAATAAAACATTGTGTTTTATGACTTGTATGACTATTTTTCAAATCGTTTTTAGCCAGCAAATAAACTCGGATCTTTTTAAAACCAAAAAACCAAACGCAAGTAATATTAGTTAACCTAATGATCAAGGCTTGATTAAGTATTAAATTTACACAAAATTAAAATAGAAATCAAAGCAACGGTACTCAAATTTAAATTTATATGTTTCGTGAAATAACTAGAGCAAACTGATATTATATTTAATTTTGTATTTACTTTGCTTACTTTACTTTTTCAAATTAAGAGCCCGTTAAATACTGTGTAAAATACCAAAACAGTCAGGGCATGGTCACACTGCCATAAACAGTGCTGCCCATGACTGTTCTGAAGAAATAGGCGCGCAATTCAAATTTGATTTCTAGCCGTCTTATCTGCTAAAGTCTAACTCAATCGAGCGAAAAGACATCATCTGTAATCTGTGTGCAGTCCAAAGTGCCAGAGTTGGGGTTGCAAATGCACAGCTGCAAAAGTCACCAGCGCACAATGGCGTACACTACTGATAAGCACTAAAATTTCACATAAATGCGTTTCAGTTCCCGATAATGGGCAAATATTTTTGAAAACATTGTCGGGCGGCGGGGGGTCGCGAGCGTTTTGGAAATGACGCGTGACGAAAGATCGGCGCGGCTTATCACAATTGGCATTTTGTTGGTATTTCCGAGAGCCGCGAAAGCTCTCTAGCGCGAAATGCGAACGACAAGTGCACAAACAAATAGGCAGCCGCAAATAAACAAGGGGGGAAAAATTTGGCTGACTTGCAAAAGTCTCTTTCCTTATTATTATGTATTTTTTCTTATATTTTTTGCTACAACCGAACCGGTTGGCGCAAACATATTTGAATATACCTACCGCTCTCGCCTGAAATCCTTATAAATCATGCGATTCGGAAAACCGGTTCGTTTTGAAAAACTGCCCACAATGCGCGCGCGTTGCAAACAGCAAGAAACCAATGGAAAAAAATAAGAAGAAATCAAGAAATATATAGAGTACGCGTACGCCGCTTCCTCCTCCCAATCCCAAATAGTTTGCCTACGTAGGTTGGCCTCTCATTTCGGCGATACGAAGTGTAGAGTGTTCGAACCACTCGGCTCTTTCCCACCCGAACGAGAGCCACCACCAGAAGCAAATTAGTATTTTTGTTATTTCCCTACCGACGCTCCAAGCAAACGGAACGCTGCGGAGAGCCAGCCAAGAAATATATATAGAAATTCGAGAGAAAAGAAATAAAAGGAGCCAGCCCCCCGCAAAAAAAGCACGCGCGTCATTGTAAAAACGTGCTACGAAATCCAAGAAAAGCCAAAGTAATAGCGGGAAAATTACATAAAGCCCAGAATGACCGATGTCAGTGCAAACAGTCTGGATGTCTCCGTGGACGTCGTGTGGCCCACCATCATTGTCCTGGCCATGCTGGTGATAAACGGCTTCGTCTTCGCCTACATCATGCGAAAGCGGCGGGAGTACAAGAGCCAGGAGGAGCAACAACCTGTTCCACATGCCACTTACTCGGCCACCAGCGAAGCGGCCACCGCACCCACGGATCAGGAGGACAACGACGACAGCTGTGCCATCGAGATGGAGCGCCTGTAGGAGCGCATAACAATCGTATTAGCTATTAGCCTGTATAGCCCGCAGATACTCACTGTACCCCCTATATCGTCCAAGCTCTCAACTGCAACGAAGTTTCCTAAGCTAACAGATATCTCTGATTGTCTAGAGATATTCCAAGATATACAGAACGTATACGTCGAGTGCCTGGATCGCACGTGCATTTAATTACGGGTTTTAAGTTGTTAACTCACTATATTTCGCCAATCATTTTCTACGAAAGAAGTATACAAATAAAAAATGTGTGAATATTTTATCATGCCATATCGAGGAACCCAAGTTGTGTGTGCTTGCTTCAAAAAGGAAAATCAATAGGTCAGTGTGCCTTTCTCGCCCAAGTGGAAACGAGGCGGGGTTTTTCTGCTTTTTTTGGATGCATGTCTTGAATTTGAATCAATTATGTCAATTATACGAGTCAGCCGTGGACCGGGCACCCCATCCGGTCCATTTGGGGCGACAATTGTTGATCTGCTGCTCCGCTTTGATGTCCGAAATAATTACATATGCATGTTTCTCACATGACAGCGCCACTCGGTTGTTCAGTTCATTGTGCCGAGTCAAGTACCCTGGAATATCTAAACCACTAGAAAACCGATCAGCTCTACATAGATATTTGCCTTTTCGTCGAGTGTGCATTTTGTTTATATACTTGCTCAAAAACATGGCACTTAACACCTTTAAGTGACTGAGATAAACCATTATAGCACCTAACACTTTGAGAAAATGCAATTTCAGTTTAATCAGTTATAATCAAGACTCATATCCACTGAATATATTTTTCAAGATATACTGTCTTTGGAAGTTGAAAACCCTCCCCTCGAAAATACAAGTATTTCATAAATACTATTGAGCATACTGGATAATGGATAGCAGACCGGTCGACTTCTCGCTTGGGCCCTCCAATTCTCTTTATAGCTATCATTTGTTTGGTGTTCTTGCTATTTCCGAGCTGTGTCAATATGCGGGTCGGACAAACAACCCCGAACCGTGGAGAGGAGGTCTCTAATCCGGGGGACCAACGCAGGGAGATACAGACTGCATTTCTTCATGCTGGCGAATATTTCCTCTTTTACCTGCCATGAAGTTCTTTGTTTACTACCTGGAGCATTAACACCGTTTCCAAGTTGCCTGTTGTTGGGCAATCGTTAAAACTATTTTATGGCCATGTTAGATTTATAGACTTTGCTACTGTGGCCGAGAACTAATAGAGCGATTCGCTCGTGCCAGGTTGACGGGGCTGTGATAAGGTTATCTCGAGATTAAGAACTTTTGCCTCCGCGATCGTAAATCCAGTTTACGTAAAAAAAGAAGTGCTGTTCCAAACGAGATTTTCAAATATGTTCAAACAGCTAACATTTCAATTTGGTTCTACTTCTATTTCTATCTAATCTTAGCACAAGTACATGAAAGTCAATTGATAAGCCAGTCTACCTTTGATAAGAGTGCACTATCTAAAGGAAATCTTTTTCTTCTTTATGCAGTTGGAGCACCGTAAAAACTACAAAAGCGAAACCGAGGAACACTTCCGCATGAAGATCTTCAATGAGAACAAGCACAGGATTGCCAAGCACAACCAGCTGTTTGCCCAGGGAAGGGTGAGCTTCAAGGTGGCGGTCAACAAGTACGCCGATATGCTGCACCACGAGTTCCACGCCCTGATGAACGGCTTCAACTACACGCTGCACAAGGAGCTGCGGTAAGTAAATAGGATAATCCCCAAGACTGCCTACTTACTCTGTTCAAATATCCATTTTTTATAGCGCCGCTGATGATAGCTTCAAGGGAGTTACCTTCATCTCGCCCGCCCATGTTACTCTGCCCAAATCCGTGGACTGGCGCGAAAAGGGCGCTGTGACCGGCGTCAAGGATCAGGGACATTGCGGCAGCTGCTGGGCCTTCTCCAGCACAGGCTCGCTGGAGGGTCAGCACTACCGCAAATCCGGAGTGCTGGTCTCGCTCTCCGAGCAGAACCTGGTCGACTGCTCCACCAAGTACGGCAACAATGGATGCAACGGTGGTCTCATGGACAACGCCTTCCGTTACATCAAGGACAATGGAGGCATCGACACCGAGAAGTCGTACGCCTACGAGGCTATCGATGACTCCTGCCACTTCAACAAGGCCACCATCGGAGCCACCGACCGCGGATTCGTCGATATTCCCCAGGGCGATGAAAAGAAGATGGCCGAGGCTGTGGCCACCATCGGACCTGTTTCCGTTGCCATCGATGCCTCCCACGAATCCTTCCAGTTCTACTCGGAGGGCGTCTACAACGAGCCCGCGTGCGATGCCCAGAACCTGGACCATGGCGTCCTGGTTGTTGGCTTCGGCACCGACGAGTCTGGCGAGGACTACTGGCTGGTGAAGAATTCGTGGGGTACCACCTGGGGCGACAAGGGCTTCATCAAGATGCTGCGCAACAAGGAGAACCAGTGCGGCATTGCCAGCGCCTCCAGCTATCCCCTGGTCTAATCCAGAACTGATGTATTTTAGCCACAGCCTTCATATGATATGATATACAAACAAACAACAAACAAAACCATACCAACGCAAGCATCTCAAAAAGGAACTTTAATTATTTAGCCCAACCTCATATCTTAACTTCGTATTGGGTCCATTAAGATCATGTATCTCTGCCATCATGTACGATATAGGTGAACAACTAATCTGTTGATGTTTGTAGAAAAATGAATAAAAATGATATAATTTTAACAAGTCTTTGAAGTCTATGGGAATTTACGTAAATGGAAGTTGTAATTGGATTAAGCTTTACGGAGTCTTGATATTGTAGCGATTTCACTCGGTCATACTCATAAGTTTAATATACTTTGTTGAGCTCTTTATTAAATAGACCGTACACTTTGCGGTAAATTTACTGAAATTTTGTACTCGAATTTGTTTGCTAAATTAATCAAAAATCAAAAGGGGACCGCTATAGTCGGGTGCCCCGACTATCAGATACCCGTTACTCAAAGGAGTGCAATGGAGATGGAGATATAAAACTTTGATCGCGCATAACTTTTTAACAAATGGAAAAATTTATTTTACATTTCGTTAGCTATTGATAAAAACACAACAAACTGCATTTATACTTTCCCTTTTACTCTACGAGTAACGGGTATAATAATTTTTGATCAGAAAGCCATGAGTAAGAATCTACAGAGACACCACTAGATCAGCTTGAACCTCTGCTAAGAGCCAATTTCTCGGCCATGTGGAGTCCACTTACAAAAACAAACTTCTGACCAAAATTAAAATACCCTCTGCGAGATGAAGGTAGCTCCCTTGAGGCTATCACCATAAAATATAAAAAGTGAGCAGTTCTTGGGAGAATCCTTTCTACTCCCGACTTACCGCAGCTCCTTGCGCAGTGTGTTGTTATAGCCGTTCATCTGGGCACGGAACTCGTGGCTCAGCATATCGGCGTACTTGTTGACCCCCAGTTTGAAGCTCACCTTTCCCTCGGCAAATAGCTGGTTGTGCTTGGCAATCCTGTGCTTGTTCTCGATGAAGATCTTGAGGCGGAAGCAATCCTCGGTTTCGTCTTTGTAATTCTTACGGTGCTCCAACTGCATACATGTAAAATAAATGTACTCTTTTATTAATTGACTCGTTCCGAAAAGCAAATCAAGTCTTTTAGTTAAAAGGATATGTCGATCAGAAATCAAATTTGAATTCTTGATGTTTTTAAAAGTGTGACCAGGTTCCAGCACTTTTTTGTATTTTACACAGTAGTTAACGGATTTTCAAAATGGGAAACAAATTAATCATCGCCAAGCAGGCACTTGTTGTGCTTCGATTTAAAGCGGTGACAAATCGAAAGTAAGGAGCTGTCCATATAATCGTAATGTCAACCAAAAGATCCCTCCCATGGAAAAAAATGCATTTGTAAGAAAAATTGAGGGAGGGACATCCATGTTCCTCCTACAAAAAGCTCACCTTGAAATTATGCCATTCCTCCTTGATCAAGTCAGCAAAGGAAACGGCCTGGGCAACCGCCAGCAGGGCCAAAAGTGGTAGGAACACGGTTGTGCGCATTTTGAAGAATCAGAGAATCTGTAAGGAATCACATACTAAGTAAGCGGAATCCCAGTCATGTAAAGATTCACCAGCCACAAACCAAATATATATTTATATATGATTCAAATAAAATACATGACACAGTTAAGGATGACCAACCACAACCAAATTTATGAAAAGTATAATGTTAATATGATTCAAATATAAAAGAATAACATTAATTAAATAGAAAAAAAATAAATGAGTAACCAATTAAAAATCGTTCCAATTCAAAACTTGCCGCGATTGATAGGAATCATTCGCCATTTTTAAGTCTAACCTTCTACTTTTGGGAATACTAGGGGGATTCCCTAAACTGTTGAATTGCTGAATTGTTGAAAATTCAACAGAAAATTTCAGCAATTAAGGGAACGACCCAAAATGGTTTTTGTTGAATTTTCAAACAGCTGTTATATGTTCAAAAGTTTCACGGAACTTAAAACATGTAAAATTAGATTTGTATTGTTTGTTACTGTCTAAAATTGTTACCACGGTAATAAGAACTACTAATAGGCTTTATAATTTGATTTTAAAGTAAATAATGCGAACTGATAATTCTAAAATGTTGCAGAGTTGCCATGACTTTTAGTAAAATAAGGTGACAACTCTGGTTTTCAGCAATTCAACAAAATTTTCAGCAGCCCCGAGGCTGATGAATTGCTGAAATTTCTGAAAGTTGACTTTGTATGGAACAGCTGATTAACAGCTGACCAAAATTCAACAATTCAGCAATTCAACAGTTTAGGGAATCCCCCTACTATTTTAATATATTTTTTGAATTTCGAATAAAATTTAAAAAAAAATCGGATGATTATATCATATAGCTGCCATAGGAACGGTCGGAAAATTAAATGGAAATTAATAGGAAAAAAATTATATTTTTGTTGATGAAATGATCTGCAAGGGTATATATGTATGCTTCGGCTGGCCGAAGCTAGCTTCCGTTCTTGTTTGAAATCAAATTATAACTTATATTGGTAGTTCTTCCAACCTCATTTATATTGTTAGTTAGTAAGTAGCAATACAAAATATAATTTTACATTATTTACCCAGGAAAAATTTAGGATCGCTGACAATTTCTGTTTAATTTGCAACAGTTTTGAATATCCAGTCCAGAATATTTTCAACTTACCACTCGGAGTTTCGTCGCAGAAAATGTAGAGACTCACTGATTTTACCGCTAATGTTGTTTTTGTTTAATATTTGGAACTACACTGAATCGACTAAAGTGTATTTGTCGCTGTCGCAAAGCTCTTGTCGCGAAGACTTCTCGCTGTTCAATAAAAATCAGCAGGAATTTTTTTTCGAAAGAAATCTTTGGCAGTAATACCGCCCAGTGAGTTCTGGAAATGCCAGAAATTGCGTTGTGATTTTCGATGAGTCGCAGCTCAATTTAAGTTCACTTGAAGGAATCTTTTTTTTTTTTAATTAAATTGACAGATTTTTGTTTTTTGCTTGGCGTGAAAAGTATTATTTATTATTTTATTCCAAGGTCCAAACGAGAATGGATTCCATGGAAGGAACACAAATATTTAAACAAAAAGTTATTTATTTATTCTCAAAAAAAATTAAAAATTTGAATTTGTAGACTAGTGTCATCGATAACCCCAAGAACGGAATTCTTCCACCAATCATCGATAACCATCCAGAATCGATAGAACATCCGATAGGTTCAGTTTTCATAACGTAAAATGAAATAAAATAATTTATTGGAGCCAAATCCAATCAATAAAGATGCTGTTGACACTTCGCGTGCAGGGAACGCGTCACTGGGCGCAGTGCACCCGAAGCCTGGCCAGCAGCGCGGCGCCGGAGAAGTCGCCCTCGCCAGCCCCGCCGCAGCTGGAGGTCAATGGGAGCACGTACGCCACCGACGGATGGACGAATGTTACGCCCAAGATCCTCTCCTACCTGGGGGCCAACAAGCACCTGCAGACGGACCACCCGCTGTCTATCATCCGCCAGCGGATAGTCAACTACTTCTATGGAGCGTATCGCAACCAGAGGGGCAATCCACTGTTCTCCGTCTACGACAAACTCAATCCGGTGGTCACCGTGCAGCAGAACTTTGACAATCTGCTGATACCCGCCGACCATGTGAGTCGCCAGAAGTCCGACTGCTACTACATCAACCAGCAGCATCTGCTGCGGGCGCACACCACCGCCCACCAGGTAGAGCTGATCTCGGGCGGGCTGGACAACTTTCTGGTGGTCGGTGAGGTGTATCGGCGGGACGAGATCGACAGCACCCACTATCCGGTGTTCCATCAGGCGGACGCCGTGCGTCTCGTGACCAAGGACAAGCTATTCGAGCGCAATCCCGGCCTGGAGCTGTTCGAGGAGACGTGGTCCGGCACGCTGGCCGATCCCAAGCTCATTCTGCCGTCCGCCAAGTTCATGGACCAGACCAAACAGCCCTGCCACACGCTCGAGGCCGTCAAACTTATGGAGCACGAGATGAAGCATGTGCTGGTGGGTCTGACGAAGGATCTGTTTGGCCCGCGTATCAAGTACCGATGGGTGGACACCTATTTCCCGTTCACCCAGCCCTCCTGGGAGCTGGAGATTTACTTCAAGGACAACTGGCTGGAGGTGCTGGGCTGTGGCATCATGCGCCACGAAATACTGCAGAGATCCGGCGTCCATCAGTCGATGGGCTATGCCTTCGGTGTGGGTCTGGAGCGCCTAGCCATGGTGCTGTTTGACATACCGGATATCCGGCTCTTCTGGTCGAACGACAGTGGCTTCCTCTCGCAGTTCAGCGAAAAGGATCTGCACAATCTGCCCAAGTACAAACCCATCTCCCACTACCCGCAGTGCACGAACGACTTGTCCTTCTGGCTGCCCGAGGACATAGACGTGGATGCCGGCTTCTCGCCCAACGACTTTTATGATCTGGTTCGCTCTGTGGCCGGTGATATGGTGGAGCAGGTGGATGACAGCTTTCCCAAACCGTACTTATTTTATTAACATGTTTTTACTTCACCTACAGATCAGCCTAGTCGACAAGTTTAAGCACCCGAAGACGGGCAAGTCCAGTGTCTGCTTCCGCATCGTTTACCGCCACATGGAGCGCACCCTGACCCAGGCGGAGGTCAACGAAGTCCACAAGCAGATCGCCAGTGCCAGTGTGGATAGTTTCAATGTGCAAATACGTTAGTCATAGTCTAGTTCTGTTTCAATTTAAACCAAAAACAACACCAGTAAAGTTAGCCATCGAAGTCAGGTATTTTATATGGTCTTGAAACATTTAACATTTTCTTCCACCCACTCGTTGGCGCTTTGCAACAGCTTGGGATTCTCGACAAACTCCTGTTGCGGCTGACGTGCTGTTTTGGCTCCACTCCGAACGAATCCGGCTTCTCCTTTGTTTAGAACCCCAACGGAGGCCATTTCGTGCATGTTTACAGACTTGTTCTCCCGAAAACTTTTAATGCTCAGATGATCGAGTAGCCCATCGAGATCCTCAGGCTTCACTGGGCTCTCTAGGAAGTTGGCTATGCTGTGTACGGCGCCTGGCAGATCCACCAACATGTCTTCGTAGCGCAGGAAGAGAACATTGTCTAGATGGGCATGCTGACGAGCCTCCTTCACATGACTGTAGTAAGGAAGCCATGGATCTGTAAGAGGGATTATAAGGGGAAGACATGCAAGCCATTGCAAAAGAACACTCACTTAATCCTTGTTGAAAGTAGCGCCAGTAACGCTCAAAATCACCAACGTAGCCCTGAGTGCGAAAAAGCCTGTTCAAATGGTAGTAGGAAACCGCCACATCCTTGGGATCGCGTACCACATAGATCACCTAAGGAGGAGAGAATTCTTTGGTATATATATTTCATATATTCTTACCTACTCACCTTGCATTTATTCTCCAGCACACTGGGCGGCATCAGTGAAAAAGGAAAATGCGTTTTGATAAATCGCCTTTGAGAGCGGGGCAGCTCGCTCAGAACCTCGTAACCAGGTCGGGAAATTTTCTCAATAAACTCCAGTGCTTCAGATGAACCGCAGTTCTCCTCCTGCAGCTCCTCTTTGACTTTGGGATGCACAAACAGCGGAAACCTTGAAGAGCATAGCCCATTATATAAGATATAAGATCAAATCACACGACAACCACTTACTCTAAGAATGGAAAGCGTTCGGTTAGAGGTCGTTCCTGGGCCTGCTCATAATCTAGCCCATTGGCCACCAGCCAAATGAGCTCCTGGGTCCAAGTTGTCCCCGATCTGGGCACAGTGGCTATCCAGACATCATCCGGACGGGCCTCAAAGTTGTAATACCTTTCGGCCTCCTCCTTGTACTTATGGGGAAAGAAATATCCCTCCGATCCGACCTGAACGAAGCCAGTTCGCTCGCCTTCAAAGAAGAGACTTGAAGGATACACTTTTATAGAAGTTCTGACGTCTGTAAACATACCATGGAAGAAGTCCAATAACTCCGCATTGGTGGACTCCTCCACATCGCGAATTTTGTGGGGAAACTCGAGAGGCGTCTTTTCCATTGCTCGCGCGATCAGTTGCCAGCGTTGACTGAGGAACCGCCCGTTGGGAAAGCGTTTTGACCCCGCTTTCGGGCCTGAGAGAAAGTGCCAGCTGCTGCTGGCCTGGCTAGTCAAGCACTCTGCGGCTGGCTGCTTGGCTAAGCGCAATTTAAATACGACTCGGTACTTGTTGTTTCACTTTTATGTACTTGCTAGACAATCACGCTGACGCTGGAGTTTTTCAGAAAGGTGTGCCCCCAGTCGAAGCTTTATTACCAACGACAGATTTTATTGGGACATGAAGGAGGTTGCACCTTTTTCAGAGCGAGACTTGGCCTAAAAGCAGAGTCTGCTCCGCTCTTAAATTAACTAATTTATTCGCGTGAAAGAGCTTTCGCTGAATCTAAAACTTAGCATGAATATCTAATCATAATATCAGTTGCTTAAACACTAATAACAATCAATTTTATTATTTTCTGAACATTTTCGTTTCAGCATTTAATTTGAGAACACAAATTTTGACGCGTACTTGTTATTTAAATCTTGGGAAAAATATTCTAGTTTCTCAATTTTTAAATAAAAAAAAATCTAGTTAAAATAATTTTGGAATTGTATTATAATATATCCTTTATTCAAGTTCTTATTTGTAAAACTAACTAAATTATCTTTTCGTAAAAATATATCTTCCAACTTTTAGGAAATATTTGTCCAAACTGCTGTCAATTCTAATCCAATAAAAATAAAAACAGATACTTTACTAACTTTTTAAAACGGAAAATCTTTCATTCACCAGTACGACACAATTAATTTGAAATATCATTGTCAGTTAATTTTATCCGTTTCTGGTTTACTCGTTCAGGTCGACGTTGTCGAAGAGGCTCAGCAGTTCCTGCTCCTTGCGCTTAATGCGCTCCTGGATGTTTGTCACGGACTCCGACTTGGGCACCGACGACTGAACCCGGCTGAAGAAATCGTCCATGGACTTAAAAACGTTCTGGTACTGGTTGTCATAGGGGGCGTACTGGATCGGCGGCGGCTTCTTGGGCGTCCGCTTGGTCACGGCATTCCGCAGGGAGAACTCCTTCAGCTCGTCCAGATGCAGCTCCTCCTGCTGTTCGTAGGCTGCGAACCTGCGCATCGACTGTCGTTCCCTCTTGGCCTTCACCTCACGCCGCTCCCGATCAATCTGATCCACCAGTTGCGCCGAGGGGCAAACTATCCTTGCTCCGCCGAGGATTAGTTTATGGTCCAGGATCTCCTCCTCATTGGTCTGGATGCCCGTCTCCAGAAGCTCTTGGGGCTTGTACTTTTCAGCTTGTGCCTCTTCTAGCATGGCCTCGTAATCCGACAAGGGACTGGGTTCCTCGGCCACCGGGAGTTTAACCTTGCGCAGATTCGAGGCGAAGCCCCCGCCCACCGGTTTAGTTGGCCAGAGACGGGCCCGTGCCGCCTGCTTGGCCGCTTGGGTCATAACCCGCTGCTTGGGCTGCTTCTTGACCTCCGTTTCCGTGGTCTTCGGCGGTGGACCTTCCGGTTTTACAGCCTTCCCCAGAGCCGCTTGCTCAAACTGCTGCTTGACCGTCTGCCTGTTGGCCCTCAGCGATGACGCTATAGTGGGCTGGACCAGCCGAGAAGGTGGACCAAGACGACGACCGGGCTGCTTCCAAGCCGCATCGGATCCTCCATCGCCCGCTCCGCCGTGAACAGCTCTGCGTGTTCCCGCCGTCTGCGTCGATAGAGGTGCCGCTAACTTGGAACGCACTGTGACTCCAGAATTGCTGGTGCCACCTCGACCACGAGCTGACGACAACGCTGCAGCACTCTGCCCACTTGGCTTGCCGAAAGAACTCATTTTCAAAGAGGGTTTGCGGTATCTCAGGGGTTACTTCAATGCGGAATCTCACAAAGTTGGATCCACTGTAATTTTTGGTAAGTTTAGGAAGTTTTAATTTACTATTTCAACTGGTTGGAAGCGAAAACGAAAAATATATGTTCTAAACAATGGAGTTGTTAGCCCCTGACACCAGGTTCATTCCAGTGGCCTACTGAGATTTAAAAAAAAGGCGAACATTTCCAAAAGGTTTTAACAAATGTTTGTCCCAACGCCCTCTAACTAATATCTCATTGTCTCTATTTACATATAACCAAACATAAGCAGCTTGAAAAGAACTGGTGGACGATCTCATCTCTCCAGCTAAAAATCCGATTAAAGCATACAGGCATTATAAGAAATGGAAAAATGTTTATTTGAAGATTTGGTTATGTTTATTCAAATAAGAAATAAACCGTGGAATACATTAAGCATTGTTCATGAACTTGTATGAGTGGAGATAAAAAACAGAATACACGGGAGTGACGTTTATATTAAAAGTCCCTATAGTCTTACATAGATATGGAACGGTTACAGAAATTCAATGGCGCGGTTACATACTTATTTTTGTAGGGGATCTGGTTAAATACCGATCCCCCTCTCTGTAAATTATTACATGTATAGTTTAAAACACCCAAAGTCAAACCTAAAGACTGAATGGCACACAAGATTTTGCGACTTATACTATGAAATCAGAAATCCAAGTTCATAGCATAAATCGAAAAACCTCGGGCTGTTGCAACCGAAAAGTGTTCACTTTGAGGGCTCCATGTCTATGCTCGAATCAATTACATTCGCAAAGGATGCGATCCAGCGTGAAAAACAGAACAAAAGTTGGCGTAAACCATACCTTTGAACCTGCTCTTCGCGTAGGCGCACATCAGATGCGAATCTATTTGGTAAGTTGTTTTGCTAATTGGCGCATGGATGATCGCAGATCGCACAAATGCCAATAGCAAAGTCAAAAAGGGGACCACACGACGGTCACTTGTTAGGCCAAGCAACCCCGCTGTCCCCATAGATAGGAAGTAGCCTCCACAGAGGCTACTACAATTATGAAATGATACATGTCTTCTTCTCCCTGGGTGGTGGCGTCGGAGGGCGCGCCTGTGTTTGCGACCAACCGAAGTTGTTCCAGTTTCCGTGGGGCTCGCGAAAAGGAGGCGCACGGTGCTGCTCGTTGAAGGGCGGCTGGCGACGGTACTCCAGCGGCGTGGGACGCAGATTCTCGAACCGATGATTGCCACTGGGAATGTGGCTGTACGCGGTAGACCTGGTCTTTGGCGGCGACAATGGCGGAGCGCTGGGCAACTCAATGCCACACGGCACTCCATTAATGTATTGTTGGGATCCACGATATGACGGTATGGCAAGTGGGTCTGACATCTGGGCTTCAGGTCGTTTGAAAGGCGGAATAACCAATGGTTCAGATGCCTTGACAACCGGGCGTCTGGAAGTCGTAGGGATCTGGGGCTCTGAAGGACGTATAACTGGCTTTGGTGCAGCAACAGCTGGCTTTGGAGGAGCTGGCATCGATACTTTTGTGATTTCCTTGATACTCTTGATTTCCAATTTCAAATCCTTTAGTTGGGCCTCTACTGAACGAACCGCCTTCGAATCATGATCCACATAGCGTGGAACCTTCGGCAACTCCTCAAATAGTTTGTCCACCTCTGATTTCTGGGGCTTGCACTCAATACCCAGCTTAAGCAGCTCGTCCTTGTTGTAAAAGAGCTTAGCGGCCTGAGCTGGATTCTTTGTGTGGACAGCTGATTGGGAAAAGATTGGGGTTAGAGACTTCAAATAACTGTTAAAAAATAACGATATTTTCGATATTTTGATAATATTGGGAAATATCAATATTTTTCGAGCTCTTGTCTGCGGGCCAGAGAAACACACAATCGGTGATTTAAGAACTATGACCATATATTTCCCGATTTATTATCTAATTAGAGCAGAGTCATCGACACTGGTTGGATTTGGATTGGTACTTCTTAGCTCACGATTTGTTTCTCTGGCGCACTTTAAATTGATAGGGATTTTTACTTCGCTTTAGGGGTTGTCCCAAACCGGATGCGGGCTGTTCCACAGCTTGTCCTCCGTTTTGCTTATTCGCATTGACCTCCTCGCGATAGTACGGGCATCCAACCAGAGTTTTGCGATCGCGACACATCTCGATTATCCGCCGGAAATCATTGTTCTGGCTAAGCGTTCGGGGATTCCCGATGAGAATAAGCAGCGACATCGGACGCGAAAGCAGGACATTCAGACGCTAGGTGATCGAAATATATTATTAGTTCAAGGGGTTTCTCCTGGTCTGTGGTTTTTCTTATTTCCAAACTTATTTCTCCACAATGTCTTATACACACTTACCCGTTCATTGTTCAAGAAGCCCAGTTTGGGGGTAAAAGAGCGCACGAAGGATACAATGATCACCTGCTTCTCCTTTCCCTGGAACAACTCAACAGATCCGCAATCTATCTGCGACCAGTTGCGCATGTTCAGCTGCTCCTGGATGCGTTGGTACTGGTTCTTGTACGGCGATATGATGCCGATGTCCGTCTGCAACACCTTCTCGCCATTGAGACCAAAGTACATAAGATCCTTGACGTAGTCCATTACGGCGTCGATCTCCTTATTGTTGCACAGGCTGGTAAATGGGATATATAAATATAAGATATATTATTATTAATAATCAAAGTATCATAATTAAATTTAAAGCTTGTTCTAATTATGTTTTATTTTTAAATGTATGTCATAGATCGTTCAAAATTTGATTTTCTGGAATTCGTTTCTAATCCTATTTTTATTGATAAAGTAGGTAAATGGTTAAATAAGTATTAACCAGTTACTATTATTAATTTCCCTTTATTATCCACTCACCTCACAGAGCTCTTGGTGTTCATCGTGGTGCCAAATACCGAATGGAACATGATGGGAAAGTCGGCATTCGGCATGTGAAACCAGTTTTGAAAACGGCAAACACTTTCTGCAGAACAATAGACCATAACATCATGATCCTGGGAGTTATGGTTAAAGCATCTACTCACCCATGGGTGCCTGAGCCCGGAGCTTTCCCTCGTAGTAGAGCTCATTGTACAACGAAACAATCTCCGGATGGGAGCGATAGTTGCGGATGAGACGAGTCTGCACAGCCGTGTTGTAGCTGCCGTCCTCGTCCACTTGGTAGCACTTCCTCTGGATGAGTCGCTCGAAAAGCGACAGTCCCAGACCCCATTCGTTGGCCCTCTGCGACTGAAGGACCGGTCCCAGCTGCTTGTGGTCCCCCGACAGGATCAGATTCGACGTCGGCGACAGGGTGCAGGTGATGCCCATCAAAGCCTCCGCCTCCGTGGAAGCCGCTGCCTCGTCTACAAAAACATGCGAAAACAAACCGCCCTTGGCAAATCCTCCGGTGGACAGCTTGCCGGCCAAACTGAGGGTGCAGACGACAATGCGATACTGGTGCACCGCCTGGACGGCCGGATAAAAGTGCAGGGCGTACATGTTGGAGTACTCCAAGAGCAAGTCGTCAATGTTGTCGATGCGCCGATCGCAGCTGGCGGCAAAGATGCGGGTCAGCGGTCGAGGCTGACTCTCCGGAGCCTTGGCAATGGCCTTCAACAGCCGAAGCGCCACCTCATCGCATGCCGTATTCGAACCAGCCAGCACTAGGATGTGCGTTTCCGGTCGACGCACATACAACTGGTAGATGGCCTCGCAGATGGTCGCCGTTTTGCCCGTTCCCGGTGGTCCAAAAACGATATACGGAGCCGGTAGCTTCTTGCTCAGCGCTATCTGCTGAACCGCCTGCATCTGCTCGGGATTGCTGGATATGCGCCGGTTGCTCAGCTGCAATGCCCCTCGAGCAATCGAATCCCGAGGGATTTCACCGGGAAATAGGATCCGCTGGACATCCGTATGCCTGGTGAGGGACAACTGCTGAAGGGCCCGGTACTGATAGCGCATCACCGCACGCAACGGTCGGAAGATTAGGGTGTAGGTGGTGTTGTCCGGCAACTGGCGCTCACACGTGATGTTCACCCGCTGCGTGGAGACACCCAGGATGCGTGCAAAGTAGACACGCGGCTGCTTATCCAGCGGTCCGAACTTCTCGTCCACGTTGCGCGCCCACTTCAAAATGGAATCGAAATCCTTGAGGGCCAGTTCCAAAACCTGGTTATTGTCCTCCAACAGCTGGCGAACTCCCGAGCTCGGACTGCCCTTCTCGTTAATGATTAGCACATCATCGCCGGGCGAGAGAACATCCTCTACGCTCATGTTGTTGGCGCCCAGTCGTAACTTTACCGACAGTTCCCGTCCGAACTGGTGCAGCTCCATTTTGGACTGCTTAAGGCCCAGATAATGCTGCAGTCGTTCGATGTCCTCCACCTGGAGCAGAGTGCGCAAAGTGCCGCTGAGATTCCCCTGGGTGATCTCCCTGCCCAGCTCACAGTAGTTGCGATAGTGCTGGTCAAAGTCCGCCAACCGCACCTGGGCATCGTCGTGCTTCAGAGCACTGGCCACCTGGGTGGGCGGATTGGCAGGAGGAAGACCCAAGCTCTTGAAGGTCTCGTTGCTCGACAGCCGGTATGGATTGATGTTGAAGCTAGCCTTCGGCAGCGCCTCCGTTCGCATGAAATGGTGCTGCTCCACAAATCTCTTTCCCTGGCTGGTGAACCCAATCACAATGGGCTGCTCCCGGAGAATCATGAAGACGTGGGAGTCCACGAAGAAGACAAGTTCCCCGCTGGCCGGAACCTCCACTGGCATCAGCGCATTATACACGTAGTAGAACTGCCTCGACTGCACTATGATGAACTTGTTCACCACCAAATCCTTGCTGTCGGTCTTCAAAGTGAAGCCGAAGTAGTGGCTGTCCACGCAGGTCTGATACGAGAGGGTCAGCCTGGGCGAAGAGCTGTGGAGGAAGTCATAAGACTATGTTATTAAAGAGGATCATTAAAAATGACAATAAGTTTAGGGTTAATTCCGTTAAAAGAAATTTTGTAATGCAGATTATGCATTAATGCTTAAATGATATACGATTACCATCAGACTTATGTTTTCTTCGTTGATATTCGACGAATTTCAGAGTGGTTTAACTATCTATGAATCAATTAAAACTTACAATTTCTCCATCTTTTCCAGGGACTTGAAATCGGACTCGTCGCCATGGTACTCCACATGCTCCTCATACTTCTCAATTGTCTCGAAATTCACCTGGCAGATATAGCAACCCAGAGAAGTAAGATCGAAATCTTTCTCTGGTTTCTGCAGCTGCGTCTTTTGATACTTCAGAAGCGTAGCCGTGGCCTTCGTATCGAGTTTATATTCTGCCGAACCAAACTTTCATACAGTTAGGAACTCTTTGGAACTTATAGATAGACTACCTTCGATTATGGGCTTGTTGCCCTCCACAGCAGCTCCGGGAACAAGGGTCTGGGCAACGGCACCCCGCAAACGGTGTATTTCATCCAGCAAGTTGAACTTCTCCTTTCGAAAGTCCATCAAGGAGAAGCTCTTGATGCGATAATTATTATTTCCGCGCGGCGTGTTGATCAGAAAATTCGTCCTATGGAGCAGAGATCCAATCTGTTGCGATCGGGAGAAAAACGAAACGTGGGATTTAATTTCAATTGTTATTGCTTACACAAACCACCCATCCAGTAGCCTTATTCCCGATATCTCTGAGGCCAACAATCTGCAATGGCGAAATTTGAGTCCACTATATAAAGTCAAGTGCAGGCTACGTGGGCTTTGTTTGCGTATCAGTGAAAACGGGGAATCACATGATTCGGTCGTCATTATTTCACAAGACTGTTTTCACGTCAGCAAAATCAATTTATAGTAGGCTTTCAACTCTGAATTCCCATACATTTTCAAGTTTTAAATTTAACAAGCGGACAAGAAAATGGATATTTCCCATAAAGTGGAAATTCTAATAGGGAAATATCAAAAGATTAAAAATTTGTAGATTTATAATTGAGGAGAAGGTAATAAAAAAGTATTTTTATAGTGGTTTTAAATCAGTCTTCCATTGACAGCGAAAAATCCCCTTAAAATATGGAAATATGATCTATGTACCCATATATATTTTTTTGTTTGTATGATGAAGCATGTTAATTGAATATACACAAAAATCCACTTGAGCCATACACTTAAATTTTTGTTTATGACAATATTTATCCAATTTTTTCCATTTGACCAGTATTTCAAACCATAGAATCGGTTTTATTTTTCTACGCAATCGACTTTTACGACTGAAAAGAATTTACCTTTAAAGATCTCAATAGTTGGTTCTATAGTTCTATTGTCAGCTATAATACCAACCTAACGTGACAAGTGCCTAGGTTTCTGAATAGATTGCAACAATGTTATGAATGTAACGTATTTTTTCCTAATAACCAGTAGTTAATTACCGGTATAGAAGGCGACCTGTACTCTTAATACGCTGCAATCAGTGGTCGCTACCACCTGGGATTCCTCGGAACAAGTATTTACCCTCTGTATTACCATTTGAATTGCTTAAATAAAAAGTCTAATCACATTACTGGTCTATCAGCAAACATTCTAGTAGATTACGTGCCATCATAATCGGGTTTCCTATTAACTTAGACAAGTGGTGGTTATATTCAAGGGAGAGAACGCTTAGTAAAGTAAAATCAGTTTATAGAAAAGGTAAGCTATAGGGTATACGAATTTGGACCATCAAAGATGGATCCGGTGGGGCAAACCCGCAACTAAGTGACTCATGCGCTTGAGCAAGTTATAGACGCCGTCTATTTAGTCACAACGTCGATCGGATGTGAAGGTGTTTGTGATTGTGTTGATAATACAGGGCGAATGTTTGGGCTGTCACAAAACAAAGAAAAGCGATGCAAAATACATTCTTATCGCGGGTGGGCTTGCGAATCGGTATTGGTGTAAGCATTCTAGAACTTTGCTGACACTGAAAAATATTCATAATTTGTTTGAACTTATACATATAAGGCACTTTACCAAAGAAAAGAATTTGTTATCGTATTAAACTTGTAAGTAAGCGAACAAACAATATCAAAGTTAATTTAAATTTGTAAAAATAAGAATTTTGCTTTAATAGCAAAAATACCAGTACATACAAATTTTAAAAAATACAAAGAATTCATTCTGTATATGAAAAAATTGGTATTTGTTTGTGTTTAAGTATATACATTGTAGGCACAGTGCACACTCAATATTATCAAAAAAAAAGTTTTTTTTTTTTTATTTAAATTACTTTTAAATATAAAGCTTATTATCTATTTCCGTATAATTAAGCATAACTTTATAAATGAAATTAGGTTAAAAATTGTTGAGTCGGAAGTTCCGGGAGCTCATGCAAGAGTGTCTACTGTGCATGTGTCTGGACAGAGGAAGTAAGAAACCTGATAGTGTATTATCAAGTCTGGGGTACTCACATTCAAGCCTCCCTGGATGAGGAGCAACACTCGCAATTCACTTTCATTGGGCAGGCTGCCCAAATGGGCATCGAACATCTGGCGCAACTTCATCTTATCCACATACCACTCCGTCTGGGCACTGATCACCTGTTTCAAAGCCATTTCCAGCAGAAAGGTTCCGATGAATTCGCGCTCTGTAGGAGGAAAAATCGTTCGGATGTTTTCGGATTGCAAAAATAGGGTCCCGTATATATGTATAACTTACCCCACGGCACCGGCGGTTTCCGTTGCATTCCATTGGCATAGGTACCTGTACCTGTACCTGATCCCGTACCCGAGGGGGCTTTGATACCGTTATTGGCCGGTGGCGTCGCCGACGGTGTCAACATATCGGGCGGAGTACCGGTGCCATTGTTATTATTATTTTTTGCACCGGCCGCCTTCTTTTTTTGATTTTTGTTTTTTGTCATTTTGTCTAGATGTTCGTTTTCTTGGTCTTTTTGTTCTGTATTTTTGTTGTTTTTGTTTGCACTCACTCACACAAAGGCTAGGATCGATAATCGTTTTGCGAAATGTTATTTCCTAAAGCACGATCGCAATTAAATGTTAGTTATTTGCGAACACAAAGCCCAGACACAGACACACACACGGATCTTTATAGACTATATAGATATAGTATAGCGTTAGGAATTGCAGCTGACAAATCGAAGTGCACGGCGCGACGATCAGTGAACGAATGTCGCGAATGATGCGCCAGCGGTTTTTTAAATGGAAGTGCAGGGGCTTCCGAAGGGGGTGCGTTGGGGTATTACTGGGAAGAAAAATATGTTTAATAATACAATTTTAAAGGCATTTATGTGAACAAATTAAAGGTGCTTTTTCCAAGAACAGGAGATTTTTCGTATAACTTAGACCCCCCCTACCGCCGGCCCTGTGTTTGTTATCTGGGCAATGTGCAAGGGACTCTAGCTGCCGCCTTACTTACATATCACTACAAATTTTGTTTATCATCTAATGTTATTCATCTTTTCTAGAATCTGGCCCATCCTAACCTTTTAAATGTTTATTTCCTTTGTGTGTGCGTGTGTATATTTGTATTGGAATTTCAGCGTGTAACACTTTTTATAAAATAAAACTAAACGAAAACAAATTTGACATGTGCGTCAAATTAGCGTCGGCCAATTTTTTTCTTTGAATTCTGGGGCTTCTGGGGACTTGGTAAGTCGGGTAAGTCCCGAATTCGGTATTCGTTTGTGGCATGATCGGGCTTTTCGGTATTTTTAGGGATTTTTCTTGGGCTAGCAAAATTCTAACCGGTAAGATCAGTTGGGGTATTCTATTTGAATTTAAAAAAGAAATAGTGAACTCAACATAATTTCAATGGAAAATCCATGCAAATTTGAACTATCAGTTTTAAATTTAACCAAACACCAAAAAACTCGAATTTCTTTTCCTTAGAAATTAAATTAATTCTGTCTGTTTATTACTTTTTTTGACTAACATCCTCCGACACGTTGTAACTACAACCATAAAATATTTTAAACTTATTTCCTTTTATATAAATTATAATTTATTTCGGTTTTAAAATCGAATTGAAAATGTGTGACAAAACAAAGCTTCAGAATACCAGAATTCTTGAAAATAATAAAAGTAGCTGCATAGTTCATCAAGCTAACAAGCTATGATTTAATGATGGTTTTTAAAATATAAGCCTTAAACCTACTTAACAACCTACAAATAAACTATTTCTTAGCGAGCTTCAGCTTCTCGGAACCAAAGATCACTCCAGTGTCGCCCAGTTTGCGCTTCATGGCGAACGGATTGACCGAATTCAAGGGAGTTCTGTGCTCGGGAGTTTTTCCCATGGGAACCTCCGACTCGGATTCGCCAAATATATTCTCCTGGGTGTCCAGCGGAGAGGGTGTAATGTCCGGAGTCGAGGGACGAGATGCAGCCGACGCTGCTTTGAACATGTTGGGTGAGTTGGCCAATCGCTTAAGGGTGCCCCGTTTGGCTGAGCTCAGCTCGATGGCCTTGGGTTTGGGACCGCTCTGCGAGCCGGAAGTGGGAGTCATGGGCAGGACAATGGTGGCAGCAATGCCGCTGGCGCCCAACAAAGTCTGCTGCTTGCGAGCCTCCTGGACAGCCTCCAATTGAGGCAACAGCTCGCAGAGGCGATCCGAGAGGTGAATGCGCCCGCGTTTGGTGGCGTACTTCACAGCCAGTTGGAGCAGATCAGTGCAGGCGATCGATTCTATCAACTCCCTAGCCCTGGTCTCGCACTCGCTGCTGCAGGCCAAGGCAAACAGCTTGATGGCCGTCTCCTTCTGCATCTTCTCCGCACCATCCACTTGCATCAGACTCGAGCGCAGCAGGGCATCCTCCAGCTCGGATTTCTCCACTTCAATGTCGCACAGCGGTATCTGCATGCGCAGTTCCTGGAGCATCGGGCGGGGATTCGTCATGGGATAGGAGGTGCCGCGGCACAAGACAGCCTGGACGATCTGACGACGCTCGGAAACGGCGACCACAAAGAAGTGGTGGGACACACTGCTGCTCTGCTTCATGGTGTCGCAGATGGGGAACCAGGCGTTGCTGCTCCGGCGGTACAGCTGGAGGAGACCCATATTGTCGGCGATGCTCGGCGATCCCGTGTCGCTGTAGCCCAGCCAGACGAGCTGTCTGCCTGGAGTAAGGGGAACAGGGAGATGTTCCTGCCGCAAACTCAGTCCATTTATGTTGACCAACATCGCGGCGAGATGCTGCTGCGTCTGGCTGGGCGCCGAGCTGTGGTAAACCACCATCAAGCTGTGCTCGTGGCCAGCGATAGCCACCACTGGTCCCGGAATGCTGAGCACCTCACGCTGGGTACCCATCACGCTGAAGATGCGCAGAAAACTGGAGCTGGTGGCCACGGCCACTAGATGACTGGTGGTCACCAGGGCCTCCACACTTTCGCAGTCCGGCAGGCTGAGCGACCACTCCTTGTTTCCGGCAGCTGCCAGGGCAATCACCACCAGCTTGCTGGACTCGTTGGAGGCCAGGGCCAAGGCACCACTGCTTACGCTGCCCAAATTGTGCTGGTTGTAGTTGCTGATGTGCAGGGCATGGTGCATACTGGCGTCATGGAACTCCACGTCAATGGAGCCGTCCCCCGAAGGCTCTACATGGGCCGTGACAATGCCCACGTCATTCCAGGACATGTAGCGATGCTCCAGATCGCTGGGCGTGGCACTGGGCTGGAAGGGAGTTTGCTGCTTGAAGAGCTTGATCTGCGGTGCAGCGGGAGCAGCAGGAGCGGATCTGCTGCTGCTAGCCAGGGATTGGTTGGAGGTATCATCGTGGTCTGCAGGATCGGCAAAGTTCATCACCTTGCGCTTTAGCTGCTCCAGACTTACACCATCGCCGTCGTCCGCTGCGGCCTCCAGGTCCCCATCGCCACCCTCAAACTCATAGTCATCGCCCAAGAGCTCCGCCTGATCGTCCTCCAGTCCCTCGCGGCCGCCAGCCTCGTCGGCATCGCTGAGGAAAACGGTTCCCAGCTGTCCCGTGGCATCGCAGAAGGCCACCTCCTCCTCCCCGGAACGATTCCAGGCCAGGCAAGTGATGGCATTGCAGTCGTTTGGTGGCGTCTCCACTGCCACAGCCTTGCGCTTCTTCACATCGAAGATGCTCACCTCGCCCTTGGTTGTTCCGGCGGCCAGGCGTTCTCCATTCGGCGAGAACTGGCAGCAGCTGTAATTGCTGGACAACGAGTCGTCGCGCAGCTTGAAGGCCACCTCCCAGTTGGCCGTGTTGAGAACCACGATCTCGTTGTCCACGGCGTAGGCCAGGAGTTCGCCGCTCTGTGGCTCAAAGTGGGGTGTTCCGTAGAGACTGGCGTTCTCAAAGCTGTTCACCTTGGGCAGGCCACCGATGCTCTTCAGCTCCTTGGCCTCCTCGAAGTTCCACACCTTCAGTTGGCCATCGCCAGCGACGGAAACGAGTAGCTTTCGCTCCACAAACAAATCCAGGGCGAGGATCGGACCCGTGTGCCCCTCCAGAACGGTTTCGTTGCCAGCCGAGTCTCCCTTGAGCACCTTAATGGTGGTATCCTCGCTGCCGGCAGCAGTGTAGGCGCCGGAAACCCTGAGGCACGTTGCCGGAGCCGTGAAGCGCATGAGGATGCCATCGCTGTCCATCTCCGGAAAGGTGTAGGCGTGCACCGTGTTGCGGTCCGTGGAGGCCAGCAGTCGGCTGCCCGTGTGGGCGATGCACATGACGAATTCGCCCAGGCAGCTGGAGCGAGGATCGTCGTCGCTGATGCAGGTCCAATGCCGGATGTCTCCGTCGGTGCCGCACGTGATGATGAACTCGCCGCGCGGGGTGTACAGCAGTCCGGTGTAGCCATTGGTGTGCGCGTAGCGCAGGGCACTGCGCGAGAAGCTCATGATTCGGTTTTAGATGTTAAATTTGTTATTAATTTGCGCTGATCTCCGCCACTTTTGGCGCCAAAAGAAAACACTTCCAAACAGTATTGGACAATGGTTTCGCTCGCTTACAACACTGATCAATCAGCTGTTTTACGAATACCCTACCTTCTTTTTAAAGCATTTTCATTTCGATATCCAATTTGTAACAATTAGTTAAATATTAATTTTTTGTATAACACAGTATGTAAATCTGCTTAAATAAATACAAATGTACTTACTTATTTTATTTCAATTTCAAAATAATTCAATTGGAATACTGATAAATGCAGCCAAATAAATATTTTAATTTCAAAATTAAATAATAATATTTAAAACAAGCCTTTACATATTTTCTTTTAATATCTCTTAATTTAAAAATAATAACCCTTAAATAATGTAGGTCATATACAAATTGAAGGGTATACACACTTCGACTTGAGTGGTTTATTAACACAATATTTTCTTTTTATCATAGCCGGCTGCTTATTACAGCATTGCTACAATCCACAGCGGGATAATGCTAAGAAAATTAACTAAACTATCGACCCTAAAGGTCAGATGTGAGCTGCGTCCCCTCTCCTCGCTCAGCCAAAGCCCGCAAAACATATTCGACCGGAATGCCAAGAGATTGCAAAAGGAACGAGCCGCCCTTAGGTGAGATTCAACCCACTGTAGCAGAAAACCAAACTGAATAACTTAATTTTTGCACTTCTCCTACAGCGAAGATGTAGGACTGTACGATTATCTCAAGGAGGAGGTGGGCTTCCGCCTGGCCGACAGGGTGTTCGACATCAAGCGCGAATTCAAGGCTGCGGCGGACATTGGCTGTAGTCGCGGCTACCTCTCCAGGCACATTCTGGCGGAGAGCGTGGAGCAACTAACACTCACGGACACCAGTGCCACGATGCTGGAGCAGGCGCAGGGCACTCCGGGTCTCAAAATGCTAAAGCTAGTCAAGGATGAGGAGCAACTGGATGTGGGTAATTAGGCCACTTAGCACCGAGAAACAGTTGTTAACGAAACTACCTTTCAGTTCGAGGACAACTCCCTGGATCTGGTCATCTCCAGCCTGAGTCTGCACTGGGTGAACGATCTGCCCGGCTGCTTTGCCAGGATCAAGCGCAGCCTGAAACCGGATGGCGTCTTCATAGCCTCCATGTTCGGCGGCGACACCCTGTACGAGCTGCGCTCCTCGCTCCAACTGGCCGAGCTGGAGCGCAAGGGGGGCATATCGCCGCACATCTCGCCCTTCACCCAGATCCGGGACATTGGCTCTCTGCTGAATCGCGCCGGCTTCACCATGCTCACGATCGACACCGATGAACTGGTCATCGGTTATCCCAGCATGTTCGAACTGATGTGGGATCTCAAGGGAATGGCGGAGAACAATGCGGCCTTCAATCGGCCGGCGCACCTCAGTCGGGAGACAATGCTGGCGGCCAGTGCCATCTACCAGGAGCTGTATGCCAAGCCCAACGAGCAGGGCATACCGGCCACCTTTCAAATCATCTACTTTGTGGGCTGGAAGCCGGGTCCCAACCAACCGCAGCCCCTGGAACGCGGAACGGGAGAGGTCTCGCTCAAGGATCTGGGCTCCATAATCGAAAAGGGCGGCAAACTGGAGACCAAGGCGGGCGATTAGTTTAGCTTCAGTTGACAGTTTTATTTTGGAAACTCGCTTGAACATAATTGAATAATAATAATAACTTAAATAAACATAATTCCTTCTTTGCTGAGTAACTTAAGCTAGTGATTCATGTTCGTGTAAAGGTTAATCATGAAATTAATTATAAATACTCAATTCATTTGTCAGTTTGTTCTGGTCGTGTACGGCTATGCTGGTATAACTATACATATATCATATATCTAGCGTAATCAATCGATTCTGTTATCTATAGCTTTCATTTTATAATATTTGGTTGCCTTTCGCCTTTACATTCGTTTGCATTTCATGGACGTAACTTTTTAACGTTGCTTTGTATTTTCTTCGGTACGTATATACAAGTACAATTTACAACAATTTCTATAATATATGTTTTGAGTTGAATTCAATATGCAATTAATAGATTTCTAACCGCTTTGTAGTTGTATTAGATACGATTTGCTCTTGCTTAAATATTGTTCCATTAGCATTTTGTGTATGTAATTCTCGATTGCTTGTTTTATCAATTGTTTAACTCGTAACTGTTGTAAATTTAATTTGGCGCATCTAGTCCCAGCAACGGGCCTCACTACCAAGTCCCAAGGTCCCAAGCTTCCCGCGGCGTATGTACAAAGTGTGTGACCTCAGACTCTCGAAGAAGCTGACTGTTGGCTAATGCTGCTCCCGGAGGAAGTCCTAGTTCTAGTGGTTTCAGCGGTGGCAGGGCTAGAAGACTTAAGGCTAAGCAAAGGCAGACGGCGGCGAGCACCGGGAACTAAGTGATCCCACTCCGATTGGCCGCCGCCGCCTTTTGCTTTGCTAGTCATCCCAGCGCTAGCGGAGATCTCGGCGGCACGGGCGGCGGTGTAGGCGTGGCTCTGGGCGAAGATGTGGGGCTCACGCCCGAGGCTCCGGCCACTGATAGTTGTCCCGTAGAGCTGGTGGCTGTGGTGAGTGTGTGGCGACTCTCTGCAGCTGCCTGCGCCGAGGAGGACGCAGGCGGCAGCTGACGTCAGGTGCCCAGGAGCATCTCACGCTGCGGAGTGTTCTGCAGCATGTTGGCGGTCCTCAGGTGAATACTGCAAGGCGAATGTTGTAGAAGGTTAGTTTATAATACTTAAAAAGAGTAACAGTCAAAATTATGTCCTATTGCATAAGTTTGAACGGCTCGTAAACGACTGAACAGCCGCTTAATCGTTTACAGCATGCATTTTGCAATATGTGAATCAATATTTAAACTGTAACTTGAAATGAGTAACAGTCAAAATTATGTAAACGATGGAGCAGCCGACCTGACAGCCGCTTCATTGTCTACAGCTTCTTATTTTTCTTTGACTAAAACTGACTGACTACTCACTTATTGTCCTCCAGCGACATGGTTTCCGACGAGCCGTGCGAGGCAACTGAGGTACCTGCAAGCGAACTTCGTATTGAGTGCGAGTCCTCGGGAACAGTAAGCGTAACTAATAAATGGCGTTTATAGGTTAACGTTTTCGAGTTTTTTCGTAATTTTTCGATTTTGGTTTGACCAATCCCAGTTCGTCGTGTTGCCAATGCGTTGGAAAGAAGTTTGGTTTTTGGAAAATTGCATTTAGTTTTCGGTTGTGGTTGTGATTGTGGCAATGTGAAATTTTGGTTAGCGGTATTAGTGTTGTTGAGTTTGGTTGTTTGTGAGGTGCAAATCGAATCGAGTCGAATACTTCTGGTAAATAAATACTGGGTTCTGAACCTGAAACGGCTCTATAAGGCTGACTGCGGAATTAACCATGCTGGCGAGTGTTTGGTTTCTTTTCAGTACAAAATCATATTTATTTGTGTGCTACACTTCGCTATATGTATAATCATATAATTATCGGCTAATCAGATTACAACTACCATTTCAATTTGGCTTTAACATAAACTAAAGTTGAGTTTCTTTCGCAACGAAAACATATAAAGTAAATGCAAGAGCAAGGCTTAAAGTACGTAATTAGTAGAGTAGTGGGTGTGTAAAGAAGTGTGGAAAAGTAGTTAAGCGGCTATCAATAAATATTAATCGTTGTACGTAGTTTCAAACGGAATCGTTGGAGTCTTAGGAGTTATCAGTTTTTGGAATATTAAGTTGAGACTCTCGGTTGGGTAATATCGGAGAGTGAGGGGACAATAAAGAATGTGGGAAGAACACTAAATACAAACATCGATGAGTGCAGCTAGCAACTGAATAACAATTCAAGTTTCCTGTCGCTTCGACAATACAAAAGTTAAAGCTAAGTACGTTTTGGGGTTATTACTAGCGAATGTTTAAGGGTTTCTTCTTTTTGAAGGGAAGGGAAAATAGTTGGGAGGCAAAACATTAACTACATAAAGAAAGATTACGAATTACGAATCAACTAAAATTAGAGGCGCGTGTTCTCCACGCTCAGCGCATCATCGTCGTCGTCGTCGTCATTCGCTGCATTCCGATCATCCCGATGCCTGTCAACGCCTCCACCTCCGTTTCCGTTCTGCATGATATACACCACCTGGCTGCTTGGAGTCTTCGGGTACATGGGCAGCTGCTGTCGCTGGAGCACCTCCAGTGCCTGATCCAGATCGAGGCGATTGCGACTGTCGCTATCGCTGCTGAAGCTGTGCCGCATGTGCTGCAGCCCGTTGGGCATGGGCAGAGCAGGATGCATCGGCTGCAGGTAGCTGAGATTGTGGATACTCTGGCTGCGGGCCGGGTCTTGGCCACTATCCACTGTGGTCACCACGAATCCGTTGCTGTACAGCGAGTAGCTACTATTCGCCGGCGAGGTGGCTAAGCTAGTGATACTCTCAAACGTTTTCATTGAGTATCCATCACCTAGGAACAGAATTACAGAAGCGATTGCGGATTAGGTCATATCTGATATCTGATTTCGGTTCGGTTCATTTTAGGCAGCTCCGATTGCCGGGAAGACGTAGTAGAAGCGGTGGTGGCTTGTGATCGAAACGGATATATATGTACACGCAGCGGACATGGTTAGACAAATGGTTACAGAAATGGATCATCCGATTACATGAACGTCGAGGGGCGTATTTAATAAGCATGAACTGGTTTTGGTTTGGTTTTGTGGTTGCCCTTGGTTATTGTCCCTTAGAAGCTAATACTTTACATATACAGTTAGTGCCCATTAGATCCATTACAGCTAAGGGGTATCTCCTATTCCATCCAGAAACCATCACATTACACAGATCAGATCGCCCATCCAACGTGCAATAGGTCAATATTAGCATATTATTCAATTAGTTTAATGCTCCGGCCAGCGAGATGATGACGCATTTGGGCTGGACTGCCAACGATGACCCGCTGAAAGTGGCTACGATCTTAAGGAAAACTCAAGAGGGAAAACTATACATCGCTAGTAAAGTAAACAACACATCGTATTCATACTCTAAAACTAAACAATACTTTGTACATGGGATTACATCTAAAGTTCGTTTTGGGGAACCGCTCGTGTTTCTGTTTACATATACATGATATATACACACAATTTGTGATAAACTTGCACCACACAATACAAAATAAGGAGGGAATTTCAATTCAATTGCAGATTATAGTTACAGTCAGGTGGTAAGTTGGTTGTTTTAAAGCAAGCATTAGTATTAGTAGATAAGAAGGGTGTAAGGACTTGTGTGTTGCTCATGACTCACCCGTGGCGCACTCGGAAGTCTCGTAGGACACCGTGGATTGAACCTCAATCGCGTTTTGTTCTTGTCTGCAAGACAAACAGTTGTTATCTTAGGTAATTTCATTTATCTCTCTAATCTCTAACCTTGATATCACATCTGTTATGACTTGCTTCTCCGCGTCTGTGTAATCGTTGCGTCTGCGTCCGATCTTCTTCTCCATGTCGGCCTCCACAAAGTCGCCCAGCTTGCGGCTGGGGAACTCATTCGACTTGGCTGGCGGTGGAACGTCTAGTTTCAAGTCCTTTAGCTTCTTCATCACTCGCTCCAGGGCCTGAATGGCGTCGTCGTCGCTGTAGCCAAAGTTCTTGTGCAGCTTCACCTGCAGATACTCGATGATGGCGTCCATGTCTTTGAGGCGCAGCAGGTCGTCCTTGTGAAGGTACAGAATGGTGATGGCCATGGACAGAATAACGCGATCGCCGTCTAACATGAAAATGTCCCACACGCGCAGACTCAAACTGAATGGAACCTGCAAATCATATTCATTTTCTTAGTAATTTGGTTTATAAATCCTCCTCTTTTCACTCACCCGCTCCACGAAGACGACAAAGAACCACTTGATGGCGTACAGCAGGGCGTCAACGTTGTGTTTGGTAAAGTGCTTGTGTAGTTTGCGCATTATTTTCGACATGATGCGGTCATGGTGGTCAATGAATCGCGTCAGCTTGGGAAAACCCTCGATAAACAGGCCGTGCATGCCGTACTTTTGGTCTGTGATTAGGCTATTCAGCGCCCAGAAGGTCTCCTCCTCGTGCAGATAGAGCAGCAGCACGCCGGCCACACAGGCCATGCCCTGGCAGTAGCCCAGCTCCGAGTTGTAGATGCTGTAGGCGTTGAGCACGTTGAAAAGCGAGCACTGCTTCACGCTGTAGCGATCGCGAAAGGCAATATTGTCGCGAAACTGACGATTCACATCCGCATCGATCTGTCGCGTCTCCGTGGAGTACTTCCTGGCCAGTTGGAGCATCCGGGCATAGACGCCGGGATTCTCCTCCTTCGCCCGGTCGATGTTGAGCAGGTTCATCCAGACCTGCGCCTTCACGCGATCCGGTACGCCCTTGTAGATGCGCTTGTGCAGCTTGTCCGGGGGCGGCGGCCATTGCTTGAGCATCTTCACCCACTTTCTGACGCGCTCGAGCTCGACATTGTTGCGGTGCGTCTCCTGGGCATCGCGCGTGGTGGGCAGACGATCGTCGTGCAGGAAGCCATATCTGTGTAGGAATTAGAAGGGTTTAGATGAGGAATATTTAATTTAAAGTCATCTGGTTAATTCGATTTTAAAGCCACATTTGATGGGTTACCAAATTTTTACAAAAAACCGAAATTAAGTTATCTCTAGATCTAATTTTGAGCCCACCATGTGTGGCTTAAAATGGGACTTAGAAAAACGACATCTAGTGATGCTACTCACTTGTCTGTCTTCATGTAGACTTCGAAGAAGGGATTCTCCCAGGGGTCCACCACATTGCTGGGATCCAGGCCCAGTTCGTAGCGCCGGAAGATGTCCTCGCGCTCGTCCTCGGCCCGCTTGACCAGCGCCTCCTGCTGCTCGCCGTCCGTCATTTGGAGCAGGATGTGGATTTGCGTCTGGCGGGAGGGGGCAGGGATCGGGCGGATCCGGAGGAGCAAGTGGCCAGAGCTGGATTCTCCGTGCTCTCAGTTGGGGAGCGGCTGCTTCTCAGAAAGCGATAGCGCGAAACTTTGATAAAATGAGGAATGAGAATAACAAAGCATTAACATACTATAACGACGTATATAATGAGCGCACATGACGCACATGTCTATTATTTAAATGCACTCGAATCTTTAGGTTTTTTTGGATTAGCGTGGCATGACGCGATGTTTCGGTGTTACTTAAAATTCAGTGCAGTGTCAAAGCATTTGAGCCAGCTCAGAAACCTGTCACCATTTCCCAAATAAACGCCCCATGATCATGATCCGGATCTGCGGTTAAATGTGAGTGGGCCTGCGATTCACGTTCCCTGCCCCCGACATTCAGTTTTGTCGCCTATTTTGACGCGGAATGTGTGCAATCTTTATGTTTTATCGTTCACACACTTCCTGTTTTCGCTGCGATTTGTTGTATTTTGTCAACACAGACGCACGCACACACGCTCGCTCGCACACACACTGGCAGGCGAGAGAGTGTTCTGGCTTTCACTGGCCGCACTCTCTCCCTGCGTTCAATTGGCCAACGTTTGTTTACCATTTAATTTTGTACTGCCAATTCTCACTATCCACGCTGATAGGTTATTTTTGCTAGTTTTTCACAAGTTCTGCTGGCGCACTTTGCATAAAGTCGTACATGTATGTGTGTATGTCATGCTGTCAAACTTTAAGTGTGACCGCGCAAGGGGAATTTAAGTGTGACCGCGCAAGGGAAAAAAGATGAAAATTCCACAGTCACAGCTGATTTAAAATGCGCGGTTAAAATATCGATTATATCGAAAATCGATTCTTTTTGCGCCATTTTTTATTAGCCAAACGTTAAATTTAAAAAATGATTTTCCTGTATGCAAAATTATGCTGCTCAGATCAGCTTTAGAATTTGCAAACAGTTATACAGTCGAAGTTTTCCTTAAAGTTATTTTTATTTTTAAAATCCAAGAACCCGATCAGCTCAGACGATATGTTTCCAAAATATCTATTAGTTTTCAAACGTTGAGTTATTGACAAACTGTGGATTTGTAAAAAACAAAAAAAAACATTAATTCGCTCCGCTGCGTACACACACACGCACTAAATATGTATTAGCAAAAAAATGCGTATTTAACACACATCCACTAGATATGTGCGCATTGCAGCTGACTAAGGAAGTGAGATTTGCTTAGATTCAAATTCATGATAATACTGATATCCTTTTGCTAAAAGAATATTTCACATTTTCTTACAGATTTTTGTGTTTTAAAATTCAAATCGCATTGAAAATATTAAAAGAACACCAAATATTCAAATCAATTGATTCTCTTGCTCTTCCTTACACGTGCCTTAAATTGTTTAAACAAATGGAAATGTTTAAACAATTTGATTCACGGCACCCCCTTCCACCTGCCTTCCTTATTTATTAATATAACTTATGCAAACAGTCCTTTAGAATTTTAGAAAGATTTAAAAAAACACATAATGGTTTTTCAAGTTTTTGTATTTTCCCTAAGTAGTTTGCATAGGACAAAATACCGTTCTTTTTACGGAAATTAAGGAAAAAAGTTCTGATCAAATCTTTACTCGGCTTATAAGTTAAAAATTAGTCATTTTTTAAATTTAAAATAAGTAGCTTCATTTTCAATTTTAGTTTCCGCAGGCGAAGCTGCGGGCTACACACCCTGCTAGTATAATATAATATAATATATTATATATAATTATAATAATAAATGTCCTAAAATTGGGCTGTTGGTATATAAATACCGAAAAATACCTTGACCAGGGATGGTACAAGAAACCGTTACGATTTGGTAGGTGAATTTGCTAGTATCGGTGGGTGTCCTGGCCTTAGAGATGTAATCGATAGTCGTCGTAGTGCAATCGATGTTTCCATCGACGTTTGACCACCTCTAGCAAACCCAAAACAAAAAAAAAACAGCGCGAGTCGGACGCGGTTTTTGTCGTCGAGCGCGGTTTCTTTGTTTTAGCCGAAAAAAATCTCGTAAAAAATACACTCTAACCAATGACTGAAAGTGCAAGCCAAGTGAACCTAAGATACAAGTTGAAATACAAATATTTAAAAGTGAGGAAAACAAAACAAACGAATTTGTAGCGGCGTTTTTTATTTTTGTTCGGATTCTGTGTTTGATTTTTCCGGCTCGGAGGGCAAACTAAGAAAACTGTGAATGATTTCCAGCAGTGTATTGTGAGATAAAAGTAAGCAAATAATAATTATTATTTTTAACATCCAAATGCAACCCTCAACAGCGTCCTTTGCATAGGTGTGCGCTTGTATACATATGTGTGCGTGCGTGTGTGTGTGTGTGTGCGTGTGATTGTGTTGCAAGGAAAAATCGCCGCCTGTAAATTGTTTATGTTTAATTGGAGACGAAACGAAGAGAGAGTCTGTAAATTGCAGCACTAGCATTTACCGTTACGGCGAGAGTAAACACATTCAACATGTTGCAGTCACTAAAAGAAAACTAGACTCTCTTTCTGGCGCTCTCTCTCTCTTTGAGTTTTGTGAGCGCTCCCGAGTAAATTGTTGTTGCATTTGACCATCTAATAAATTGTGCCGTTCTTGTTGTTGTTGCAGTTGGATTAAAAGTCAATAAAACACAAATAAAAATCAATCAAAGGAAATCAGAATCAAATTGGATTATCACCATCACAGCTTCTGGGCAAGTAACTTTACACTCTTATCGCCAAATTAAAAGCGATTCATTTGTGTGTGGGTGGTTTTTGCATTTCGAAACCAGTTTTGTTTCGGGTTTTATAATGGTTTTGATAAGACCTTGAAGCACTTTTCGTGTAGAACCTCGTTTGATTGATGTTTTTTATGCTCGAGGCAGCCGAAGGCAAAGCTCGGCTTTTAAAAATAGATCAAGACCAGTTTTTCGAGGCTTTGAAATTGCCAAATAATTTCCTAAGCCTAAACTGCAGTTTGTTGTTGTTGTTGCTGTTGATGTTGCTGTTCTTGTTGCTTTTGCCTGCATCGCCTAGAAAATGATGGATGTACAATGGCGCTATCTCGCTCCCACCAAGCATGCCTTCCCTCTCGCACACCCAGAAGTGGTCGGTTCAGTTTTTACGGCCGTCTCTTTTGTCTTTTCATTTATTTGCGACTTTGTTTTTGTTTTTGCCCTGTCTTTGGTTCTCTCACTGCCTCTCATTTTCACCGACGATCCTTTGATTTGATTTGATCCTTGTAGGTAGAAGAGGCAGAGGGAGTTACCGTTAGTCCATTCAGTTCAATCCGCAAGATTTTCGAACCAACTAGAGAAATACTTTGTCTGGGAATTTCACGAGCGCGAGTTATAGAAAAATCTTGAATTGTTTAGCAATTTTACCAAAAAGATTTGAATCTTTAAAAATACCGATATTTAGAGTATTATTTTTTAACTTTATTTATTTCTTAGAAATCTACAAATTTTACTTTGTGATTCTGCAAAAATGATAAGGTATATGAGGTTGATACTATTAATCAATATTTAATCTCGATAATCTGAGGAACATTCTTAAAAATAAATATTTTGACGTCCATTTCTTATAGAGAAAGTTCGAACACCCTACAAGGTTTTTACTCTCGCAATATTCCCTTACCGATATAAACTGCATTCCGTTGGAATACCGATGAAGGGCATGCATTTAGGCCCCATACCTGGCATACTCGACATTTTAAATGCTTTTCTTCACTTGATACTCGATAAACATTATTATTTGTCCGGGCTGTTAAATGACTGTTTTTTTCTTATATGTGTTGTATATTCTTCACGTATATTTCTCCCTCTGTTCTCCGCCGTTTGTTGTGCCCCCGTCTTCGCATTCGTCTTCGAGTGGTCTAACATGTAATGTATGCCTCGTCTTTGCTTTCTGGCTCGTTTCGTCGTCTTTGAGACACCGGAAGTTGTTGCTAGGCTGAAAAAGTTGTGTGTTTTTCAGTTCCAGCGGTGTCTCCATCTCCATCCGTATCTTTATCTCCCTCTGGAGCCGTATATCCATCTCTATCGGCGGGCAAGTGGCGCGTGTGAATGACCCAATTAAGCTGAAGATAACCCGGCCTAAGCTTCGGCTTCGTAGGTGGCTTAAAACAACTCGGATGGCCAAGAAGCAGAAGCAGCCCCAGAACCTGCCAGACGAACATGGCTCAGAGAAGGTAAAAAACCAAACAAAAAAGAGTTCACATCGAATATATCGAATGCGAAGTTTGAACTGTAAACAGGTTTGCTTGGCCTCACCTCGCTTCGTCTGCTGCAGTTGGCCGCTACAGGTGAAATTCCGTAACGCGAACTGGCTAAAAGGTATTCGATTGGATATTGGGAGTCTCGAACTCTATCTAACTATGCTAACTGGCAGAAAAACCTACAAATTTTCAAACATTCTGAGCTAAAATGTATACTTAATATTCCTGTGTTTTTATTTTCTAATAAATAAACTAAGAATGTTTTAAAAGTTAGTAAATATAAATCTTTAAAACGTTCAAAGACTTTAGAAATATTGATCAAGACAATTCAAACTTTTATAGATGATCTTTCGATCAATTATTCACCTTTTCTATAGACTTAGATTTTATAGTATTTGATATTATCCAATATCCAATTATAACTAAGAATTACAAAATGCTAATTATTGTTGGTTTCACTTAAGCATCTTCCACTGTATTCGGTTTTGTGTGCTGCTTTATTTTGTCAGGCCAAACTCCTTTTCAGCATTTTTGTATTAAATATTTCGCACCATGTTCTGCATTTATTCGGATACGAAAGATCTCCCGAGGCTCGCGGCTCCAGTCTCCGGTCTCCAACTCCACTTCGATCGCCATCTCTTTCACACTCCGCTGTTGCCGTCCTTTTCTCTGGCATATTTTGTCGTTGAGTCAGTTGGGGTCAATGCTGCTGCTGCTCAACTTAACTCTTTGCTCACTCAACTCACTTTGCTCGGTGGCCTGGCCAAAACAGGTTTCCCGCCTTGGCTGAGCTTTTGTTGTACGCTTTTTCGGGTTTTTCTCCTGTGCAGCGTAGCGGCCTCACCCACAGTCTGCTTTTTGGTTTTTTGGTTGTTTGGTTGTTTGGTTTTCGGGGTCCCAATACCAATATATATACTATCTGGATTCCCAACCCCCGAGGGAAACATCATCCCTGCCGCTTGGCCAACAAAACAGCCCTCGAAAACGGGCGAAATGGCAGTGGCAACCTGAGACACTGGGAATGTGCGAGTGCAGATGGAACTTGGGAATCGCAATGGGACTTTTTTCTTGGAGGAGGAGGGCAAAGGGGGGGCTGGAGTCCGTCCGGGTTATCCCGAAGGTGGATGCCCCATTCCAGGTGTTCGGTCGCTGCATTGTAACAGGCGCTCAGCTGCACTCAGCAGCAATAATGGTCGCATGTTGCAAGTTGCTGCACCAGCAACACAACAGCACACACACACTTGCAGCGAATCTTTCGCGAAAGGCGGAGACGCAGACAGTCGATTTCTGCACCGGTTTTCCAGCCATTTTCCCCCATTCGAAAACCGCCTGTGCTTTCTTCCTTATCGCCTGTTTCGCTGCTGCCGCAACTTGCTGCTGTTGCCGCTGTACATGTTGCTGCTGTGCATGTTGCCGCTGTTGCTTCTTGCCGCGGATGTTGCTGCTGTTGCTGCTGTTGCGGCGGCAGCTGCTCTTGCTGGCGGCCCCAAAGATGCGGATATCAATTTGCTCCTGGTACCGAAAGTTATATTTGTAAAATAAAATACAATATTGTTTATTATTCTTTAAAAGTTAGTAACTAGATCTAGTTAAACAATAAGGACTTTAAAATATTTGTTACATATTTAGAATCATTTTGATAATACAATTTAAATTTAAATATTAATCATATAATCTGAGCATTACTCAAATCTAAATTTAATATGATTAATATATTATAAAAAAAATTAAAAATATATATATGTATTGTATTAAAAGCTTAAATTAAATGTTTCTATAATTTGAAATTAAATACCTAAATAAAATAAATTAAAATAAAATGATATAATATTTTTATTTAACAATCTTAGCTTTGAGAATGAGACACTTTTAGAACCTTTTGAAATGTTGGCTGTGACTTCAAGGTCCTCAGCTACATTGGAATCGAATAATCTTGAGAGGTTTTGGAACACAAAGCAGCGCACCCGTTCGGAAACCGATCGCAACCAGTGCGATCAGCCAGACTCCAGCGGACGATGGTGGTCCGAGTTAGTTTGCTTTTGCCTTAATCAGCAGAAAATCGTATGCGAAATATACACGATACAGATGATGTGCCCATGTACATTGTGCACATAAAGCTGCGGCTACAGCACACTTTATTTTTATGTGGAGGCTCCACGGTCTACGCTCTACAGTCTACAGTCTACAGCTGTACGGGGTCTAGAGTCTAGACCACATAGACGCGTATCGTATCAATGGCGACGAAATGTGTACATCGCACATGAACGAACGGTGAACGGTGCCGAGTATGTACAGTTTAAGAGAGCGAGGCAATACGAAATATAAACAAATAATTAACTGACATATCCGTATGCTTATCGCGCAACAAACCGCAGCAGCAGCAGCAGCAGCAGAGGCAGCAAAAGCAGAGGCACAGATACAGATGCAGATACATCAGATACAGATACATCGGGTACAGATACAGATACGGATACAGGCACACTTTCGGGGCGAGAGCGACTGTGAAATTTGTATCTGACAAAATGCCATAATGAACGTGCTGAGTGGCGTCGCGGAACCAGATACTCGTACTCGTACTCGTACGTCCGAAAAACCCGAGAGATACTCGGATACTTCGTACTCGTACTTGCTCGACGTTTTGCGGCAGCAACAACAAGAACAGAGTGTATCTACAACACCAAACGTGCGTTGCCTTTCTGTCGTACGAGCAGAACAAATTCATTTCAGACTCTTTGCTTTTTTCGGGTTAATATAAATCAGTTTTTCAGTGAAGATTCGAAAATCTGCTGGCACGCTTACGCATCTGTCAGATACTCTGCTCTGCCTAAGATACTTTCTGGCCCGTTGCTTGGGCAATCGTCTGAATCGGGGCAAAAAGAGAAATAAGTATGAAAAAGGGTGGCTGTGGGGTGGTTGGTTCTGGTCCACCCCAACCCAGCTCATTACCTTTATTAGTTTGCCTTTGCAGTTGGCCCTAACATGCTAATTGGTTAAACCGCTGTTTTGTCGTCGTCGCCTTAAGTTGGCCAAGTCGACTGCATTTATAATTAGATCCCAGCCACAGCCAAAGCAGAAATCGAACGAAAGCAGTTGGCTGTTAACCTGTTAACTTGGCTCGCTGCTTTTTCTATTCCTGCTGTTTGGCTATTGTTGGTCCAGTGGGACGCGTGGGAATTTTTTGTTGTAAATACACTACTTTAGGTGCGTTATATGTAGCTATAAAATAAAATTAAAATTTATAAATTTAATTTATTTAAAGCTAAAAAATATTAGTAATATTCCTGAGCCTTTCTAATGTAAAAGAAAAATAGAAATAAGAAAATATTCCTGAGCATTTCTTATGTAAAAGTAAAAAAAGTGCTATAATTAAAAAATAAAACAATTAATATTGTCCTTAAAATAAACTTACCTTATTCCCCAAGTTTCATCAAAATTAGTTTTTAGACTGCCTAATTACTTTCATGTATTATTAACGATTATTAACAACGTCAACTAAATTTCTCTTAGTGCACCCTAATCTGAGAGCAATCACGAGTCGCCCATCACAATTGCCTTCCTTTGTTTTATACAAAAATCAGAGGCAGTGATTATCGGATTTTTATATAAAATTTATTTAAATTTTTGCGTCTAAACTTATTTTCCTTCTCGCTTCGCCTCGACATCGAGACATCGAATTTCCTGCACATATGGACCGTATAAATACATAGCTATATGTGTACCAAATGTCTGTATAGTATATAAATAAACATTTTTATAGATTTCGAATTGGCTTTGGCAAATAAACTGGTTTAAAACATCTGGCAACAATTGTAGATCCATAAAATGCCGAGATACTTTCGATTGTGTGACGGTGGGAGCGGTGGAATAAAAAAAACCAAGTGAGCCAACGGAGAATAGAGTGAACTTTGAGATTCCTTGTATTCATTCATTAAGTTAAGTTGGCACAGCCATAATTATTAGCCCCAGATCCCTGCTTTTGCCTGGGGTTTGCCTTAGCCAGGTCTCCCTGTGGCTGAATTAGACTTTCACTTTTTCCGTGCTTTTGTTTTTAAAGAAACAATTTTGTGTGTTGCCTTCTTATTGTTTGTTGTTTGTGCTCCGCCGCTTCTCTGATATCGAAATTACGTAAAGATGAATGGCCGCCCATTGTCTGGCCCACGGAATTTCGAGTGCGGGAGGCAGAGAGGTCGTTGATCGTTGATCGGGGCGATATAGCGGGGTGATCTGGTATATCTGGGGGATCTGTCGCAACTAACACAAACTGGTAGTCGTCATCTCGATGAATATGCAATGCGAGCGGTTCAGGTAATGAGATCCGTCCTCGATCTTCCATCTGGTGGGTATTCCTCCAGTAGGAGGAATCAAGACCCCATTTTTGGGGTCGTACGATCCGCTTCGGGAGAACAGAACAGAATAGAACAATACAGTTCGGAGAACCAACCGATAAGGGAATGTTCTATATGCGCATGTATAAACAATCCAGTATTAAAATCTATTTATGTAGTGGCACACTTATACGGCGATTGTCTATAAGTACAATTTTATGGGTACATACGATTTGGGGAGATGTTGTAAAATCGTTTCACGTCTGTGAATTTATATTCTGTTACTTCACTGTGAAATAAGATAGTTCTGGGAATGTTAATCGTTATAATCATTGGTTAAATCCACTTTTTATTGAAATCAATAATAACAATGAAAGAATAGGTGCATACTTGAAACCAGTTACTTCTGACGCCGAATAAATAACCATATTATTTACCCAGCCCCTTGGATTGCCGAAAACAGACCTTAGTCATGCAAAGCACTATTTGACTAGCCATGAAAATCACTGTTTTTGGGTAACTAACTAAATCTTGGAGAAACAAAAGCAAGGCTCAGAACTCCCTGCCGAATGTCACATTCGATTAATGTTTGATGATTGCCTTCCGATAGCGTTTCAATTGATGTCAGTTGTCAACATAATTAATTGCGTGTACACCTTTGCAAACACACGCACATATGGCTCGAAATAGAGGTGAGAAAGAGACACGATTGACAGTGGCAAACTGCAGAGGAAATATGAGCACTGAGAGAAAATTGTATGCCTCTTTCTTACAAATTTTGAAGTCCGTTTAATCTTATTAATTGTACATTCAAGTCAACTCAAATTAATTATTTAAATTTATTACTCATAATTACTCATAATATAATATAAATATAATTATTTTAAATTTGCCTTTTTATTTAAAATCATTTATTTATAAAAAGCCTAGTAAATATTCAAAGATAAATATGAAATGCCAATATAAAATAGTCAGATATTACCTAAAATCATTTAAATTAGGATGGAAAATTATAAGAAATATGTTATTAGACATTTTCAAGTCCGAGTCAAATGTTTTTCTCCCAGCGTATATGCCTCCACTACCCCTTCAATTTTCTCGGGCTAACTAAACTCGGTTTCGAATCAATCAAGGCTAAAACCTGGCCACACACACATCAACGTTCACACATCCATCGTTTCAGATTTCATAGGAAAATGTTTTTGGGTGGGAAACGAACGCAACAGCAACAACAGCAACAACAACAACAAAAACAACAGCAATATCATGAAGATGAAAGAAGGGGATAAGAAACGACCGTAACGAAAATGGAAGTCAATTTATTAACTAAAAAAGAAATAATGAAAAACTGAAACTGGACAACTGAAAGAGCCCGCCTGTGTGTTTGTGTGTGTTTTTGGTAAGGGTGTGCGTGTGTCGGCAGTTTTTCACTTCTTGTTCTTTTTTTTAGAGCTGTTGGCTGTCAACGTTAATTAATCAATCATTGTACGAAATCTTGACTGAGACATTAATCATTTAAAATCACAAACTTTAAATTGGGATGCGGAAAATACGAAAGGTTTGGGGCAAACATAACACTCGACTTTTGCGAAAATCAAATTGCCTGGAAAAAGGGTGAACGAGACGAAGAGATTGAATATGAAATTGCTAGACAGAGACAGCCTTATCTGGGTTCGACTTGTTTTCCTTGGGTATTCTTTACTTGTTTTTATACCCGGCACTCCAAAATTAAGTAGGGTATATTGTATTCACCTAAAAGAGAAAATAATAAATCGGTTCTTACACTTTTAAGGGTATTTATAAAGGATCTTTATAGAACTTTCACAAGCTAATTTAGGATTGGGGACTCTATCTATCCCCTAAAATATTACAACTCCTAGAGAACTTGTATATATATATATATATATTTGTATAAAGAGTTATATAACAATCATATCATATCTTAATATAATTTCTAATGAAATATATATTTTTAAAAAAGTTGTACTAAAGTATGCAACATTTTCTGGAACTGAAAAGTGATTGGCGGGTATCTACTGGTCGGAACCCTTGACTAGAGCGTTCTTTCTGATTTGTATTATTATTATTATTTTTTTTCCCACTCAACACGTTCTCTGGTTCTTTCTTTAGGTGTATGGGTGTGTGCTTGAGCATGCGGCCGCACTTGTGCCACGTACAACAAAAGCAACAACCACACCGGCGAGGAAAGTTCATTTGAATGCTTTTCCTTAATGCCCCGCGAGATACACAAAATAATCACAGAACAAAATTGTTTTTTACCACTTGTGCATATTCTTTATAATTTCCTTTTTTCAGCTCACCAAAAAAATCTGCGAAAGGATTAATAGGGAAAATAACTCCCTTGATCTCTCAGCACGACTGCCACTTGGTTTTAATTGGGCTCCTTAAATGGGGACTTTCAGCCACTTGACTCATTACATATTTATGGCCCGATTCTTCTTACCTTTCTGCATTTGCATTTCAAAACGAATGAATTCAGCTAAAAGATTGGCATAGGAAATTTCCATTTGCAAGATTGCCAATTTTCGGGGGAACTTGGAGGTGTTAACGGGCCTTAGAGCAACAATGATCGAAATGTCAATACACTTTTCTTAGTTATTATGGAAAGTTTTCTTATCGCGTTACTTGTGCGCACATTGTGGGATCGTAAAAATGACAATAAAATGTGTGAAAAACGTGGAATTTACTATTCATTATTTTATTGAGTCGTTTGAATGATATTTAGCATTTGGTAAGATACCTTTTTCATTGCTTTGACCTTAATTATTAGCTTGATATGAGGTTTGTTAGCGATTTTGGGTTCTCAAGTTCTTCATTAGGAATTTTCAATTATTTTGACTAAGAGCAAAAAAAAAACCTCCCAGATACAATAGCTCAAAAATTCTTATAACTAGATAATAAAGTCTGGTAATATTATTGATTAGGTAGTACTTTATTGGGCTAAGAGAACTTTTGTGTTTATATTTGACAATAAATATGATTTAGCCTAAGACATTCAATAAAATCAACTAGTGTTTTATAATTCCCAACTGGTTATAGCACATTCAATATGATTAAAAACTTATAGTGATATTTAATAACTAAATCTTACCTAAATATTTATATTTTCTAAGAAGTTTTATGAAGTCCCAAGTAGAAGAATATATCTGTATTCTCCGATTCGCATTTACACAAATGGGTCTTTTGGATGGTCAGGGGGTTACATATATGTGGGTTTCGCTAGGGAGCTCAGCGAAGGAGGGAAGGGGAGGGGGTGGCGTGGGGTGGCTGATGCTGCGCTATTGTTGGTGTTGCTTTTCTCGGCGACAGTCGTCCGAGCGGCCTGCATGTGTCACACTGTACAGCGTACATCGCTCTCTTTGTTGTATGTGTATTGGTAGTGCAACGACCTGTGACAAAAAGCCAACAACAACAACAGCAGCACAGGAACATCAGCAACAACAACAAGAACAACGACAACAACAGCCCACAGGAACAACAACAAAAACAACAACGTGACGCAGGGATGTTGTTACGTGCAGAGAGAACAAAAGAGAGTGAGAGCGAGAGAGAAAGACAGAGAGAGCGGATTTTGGGGTACAGCTGTTAACGAAACTCCCACGCTGCCGCCTCTGTCAACAGCGCTGCAGCTGCGCTGCCGACGTCGTCGCTTTGTTGGAAATTTTTGTGCGGCTTCTTTTCGGTTTTTGTCTTTATTTTGTTTGCTGTTTTGGATTAGAGTTGAATTTACGTATTTAAGTATAAGAACTTTTAGTAATATCATTAGGTACTTTTTCCCAACTCAAACACATATTTTTTCTTGAAACTATTTATCAAACTTTTCCTACATTTCCTACGTAATCTTAAGATCCTTAAGGGATCTAATTTGTAAAAATTTATTTTCGAGTGTACTCGAATAATAAAAAATTTATATTTACATCTTATGTAGGAAAACAAAATGAAAATGAAAAATAAAATTGAATATATTTTAAAATATTTGTTATTTAGAAGGCTTTACTGTACTTATGCCTTTTCGTGTCCATCTTAGACAGTGAGTACTGTAGTCCTAGGCTGATGCTTCTTCTTGCCTTTTGCTGCGTTTAATTTTTTTGTGCTTACAAGCCTTTGAGCGTTTTTGGTTGCATCTACTAAATAACAGAGGAAAATAGAGGAAAAAAAATACAAGAAAAATGGGAGAAAAATGTTTTCCCTGAAATTGCTTTTGTTGTGTACACAAGACCTAGGGAAAACAGGTTGCCAAGGAAAAGGAGACGGAAAATGAAAAGCGGGAGGGCGATTTGAGGCTGCATGCTGATGGACTGAACTTCATTAATTAGCCTCATGAAATGCGCCTGCTAAACACGCCTTAATTACTGGGTCAAACATTGTATCTGTGTGTTTGCATCTTGTATCTCAGCGGTTATATGTGTGTGTGCATTTCCGGGCAGTCAAACATCTCGTTTAGTTCCAATTTGTTCAAATATAAACGCCACTCGCAGCGTGAATTAATTAACGTTAATCAACTTTCGCGCCCATAACAACAAAATAAATAGGAAACTAGAAAATATTCGGTGGCCACGAGTCAGGCACAAAAGTTCTTTAGTACTTGCTAAACTTAAGATATACAGAGAATGTGGATTATTTATAAGATGAATAAAAAAAATAGATCTACAAATGTTATTTTTTTATATCAGAGAATTAATTAGAATTTTTTATAAAATTATTATAGTGAATTGAAATCATTTTTTTTTTTAAATTCTTTATATGTATTATTTTTATTCGTAGGGTACTGAGTATTTATGAAAAGTAGTTTGATATTTTTCTACTTATTCTTTTTTCAGTTTTATAATTTTGGTTGTTTTCAGCTTATTGCCAAGCGACGATTTCATGGCTCTCGGCAGTCATCACGTGTAGCTCATAAATATTTAAGCGCAATTTATGGGGATTTAGGGAGTGGTAAAGGGGGGGGGGGGGAGGGACAGGGGGGTGACGCGGGTAAACCAGAGACCGGACCCCGTTTTACTTTTTATATGCTTTATACTTTTTATAGTTTTCCGTTTGTTCCGTGTTTGTTAATTTAGCAAAAAGCATTGCGATTGCGAAACGGCAGACAATTTAAGGCTTCATTAATGGGCCGGGCGAACGAGGGGTTAATTCTGGGGTGTTAAATGAAGGGGGGGGGGGACTAGGGGATGGAACCGGAAGAGCTCAGTAGTGAGTGGGTTCGACTTGGAGGATACAGGCTCTCTCGTTCCGCACTGAGACTTTAGCGAGGATTACTCGCACCTGCCCAGGTACATTTACATTTAAGTCCACGCAGATAAATGTGTGTGCTTGTCGAAGTCCTTAAGGAGGCCTCAAAATATGCCATATCCTTGCGAGAAACCGGAATTGTACAGTGGGCTCAAAGTATAAAAACTTCAATTGATTTCTTTTTCATGGGTTTTAGGGTAATATTAAAAATTTTATAGATTTTAGGTATAGCTGTTTGCTTATCTCAACCCCCGAAAACGTTTTAAATAATTTTCGAATCGTTCGAAAAGTGGTACGTTCTTTCTCGTCGTCAATCGCCAAACGGCAGGCATGAAAACCAGAAACAGAAATAGAAAATTAATTAAAGTTAGCAGGCAGTCAGGCATTTATTCATTGTCCTATCCATTTTATGGGTTTTCCGTCCTTTCCGCCCGTGAAAAGTCACCCCTGCGAGCAGAAGAGTCGAGAAGCAGCCAGCAGAAGAGCCTTCAGCGAGTGGTTGGCCGTTAAAATGTTGTACAACATGGGTTAAATGGGTGCAGCTGTGCGGAGACGGGTTCACTCGAAAAGAGTGCGTCCTCCATATGTAACGAAACAATTGAGTACTTCTATAGAAGTTTATGAATATGTAAAAAATAAATTCACAGAGGGAATATTACTATATCATAACAACATACTTTAAAGACCATAAATTCCTGTTACAAAATATAATTATATAATCTTATTAAATTAGTAAAATTTATTAAATTAGTGGTTCAGGTTATAGAGGTTCAAAAATCAAGAGGGCTCACCAAACTGATCTCCCACTAAGGATCAAGGAAAATGATCTATGGTTAAGAAAATCATCCATGATTATATAGATATCAAACGTTTTAAGGAATGGGACGACAAGAATGCTAAAAGAACTAAAAATAATATAATACAATACAAGTCCATATTATCATCACATGAATTTGTATCAGTGAAGAGGTTCGAGATATTGCTGGGTTTTAGTTGGAGCGCTTTGGAATTGGGAGCTCAGCAGGAGGAGCCATTCCACTCCAGCGGTCTCCTCTTTTTCCTCGACTACTTTTTGTGCTAGTTTTCGTTGTTGCTCGCTGAACAACCGGTTCCGTTGCCGTTGTTGCTTGTGCTTGGTACTTTGTGTTGTTGCCTGTTTGCGAATTTTCCTTGTTCGCGAGTGTGTGTGTTGTGTTTTGTTGTGTATCCCGCTGGTGGGGCACTTGCCACTTTAGCATTTTACCACTGTACCGCCTCGTTGGCTTTTCTGAGCGCCGCATCGCTGGTGGCATGGAACAACAACAGTGGCGCCTTCTGCAATGTTGCTGCAGCATCGATGGTAATGTTGCATGTTGCAGCTGTTGCAAGATACTCCTGCTTGGCTCCACTCTGCCCCATTCCCTGCATGCGGAAAAATCGCACGACATCTGTTTTCGGGACCTGTTGTTGCTGCTGTTGCTGCGGTGGCCGCTCAATGTTGCTGGTGGCGAAGTTGCTGCTGCTGCTGCTGCTGCTGCTGCCGCTGTGTTGATGTTGCTGTTGCAGCTGGCCAAACAATTTGACTCTACTTGTGGGCTTTCCTTGATTTTTATTTATATCGCATTCGCCTTGCGGTTTCAGCATTGCGTGTGAACTAAAATCCTGAGCGTTTTATTCTAGTTATTTTTGAAACTTAAACAAATAGCAAGTTAAATGGGAAAACTAATAATTATAGCGAATGGATTGTAAATAGTTTCGTAATACGATTTATAGGATGCTTTAATTATCTTTTTTTTTATACAAAAATTGCCCATTTCCTCATCCGCATGTTAAATTTAAAATAAGGTTAAAACCCTACAATATGTATGGGAATTTTGTGTTGAAAGCCTACTTTAAATTAAATGCGGACGAGAAATCGGAATCTTTCGTTTCATTTACAATATTTTTAACTTTTTTTTAGAAGCCCTTTATAAAGAATACAACATTAATGTATATCAAACCTTAAAGTATTTATACTACAACTAACTACTATAAAAATAATTAGCTTAAGGCCCCGTAGCTATAGCTAAACTTAAGTTCGCCTGTAAATTTTACATTATAGTCGAACACTTAATAATAATAATAATAATAAACTATAAAAATAAATAATATTAAAACGATGGAATTTCTTAATTTGCGAGAACTTAAACGAACTTAAACGATTGTCTTTCGGTAAATATAGTACTCGGGTTGGAGTTTTCCCCCCAGGGCGCATGTGCAGAGACAATCAAGCTAATTGCATGGAGATGTTGGTTCTGTACTTTCCACCCAAGCAACACCCCCCTTGGAAACACCACCCCCTCCCCCTCCCACTTTGACCATCATCATCTCCTTTTTCTCCAGCATTTTCTGCGGTTTGGCTTCTCAAATTTTCCTCGATTTTCCTCAGTCTGCCGCTCGCCTTTGTCCCGGCCGGATGGCTTGGATTTTGCACCGGACTTCCAGAGGGGGCGGGCCAATCGAATTTGGGGGCGTGGCTCTGGGCGGAAAATTTGTGCGAGCTGCTGCCGCCTGGCTTTTCGGTGGTTTTTGGCTCGAAAAGCGGATCTTTCTCGCAATTTGGATTAGGCGCCCAGCGCTGCAGAGCTGCATAGAGAAATAGAGAAAGACGAAGAGGAGAGCTTTTCCAGGCCAGCGAAAAAGTGGAAAGTCCACCTTGCTTTCCTACCCCCCAACCACCCAGCTTTCCGCTTTCTCCCGCTGCTTGCAGCCTGTTAGTTTCCGATAAAATTGACTTTTTGTCGCCGCCGTCGTTTGTCGTTAGTCGTTTGTTGGATTGTTGGTTTGTTGGTTTGTTAGTTAGTTTGTTTGTCGCTTTCGTCACTGGAGGCGGCACCATTTTGTTTGGCGTCGTTTTCTCATGGGCCAACAGACGTTTCAGCCAGCCGACGATTTTCAGCCATCTTCGCTTTTCCCCGTTTGCAATAAAATACAGTAACATATCTTCTCGCCGGTCGCGTTTAAAACCGCATTTTCTGTGGGCGACTGCAAACGCGCGCGGTTTTTGCAGCTCCCGAATTATATACATTAATTCCCACTGCTGACGTGCGTTTTATGATCAGTTTATCAGATCAAATAGTACGGCTTTCGTAGGAAATTATATAAGCTGCTTCGATACTCGCGTCAATTTAATATTAAGATGCAAATGCCATAAATACTAAAGCTATTCCTTTTTTGTTGCTACACGGTGCGAAAAACTGATTATTTTGCATTCCTTATACTCAATAAATAGTATGTTCTTATTGTTTTTATTAGTAAATGAAATTTAAGTCAAGAAATAAAAATATTTAAACTCTTAATCTCATTACTTAATGGTTATTTAAAATTATTTAATTCTAACTTGGTAGCGCCTATTTTGCTTTTTATTCAAAACTTTTTTCTGTGTAGGCTGACAGCATAACACACATACTTGCGCATAAGGAGCGAATAAAATGGTTTGCTCGCTCGCTCTCTTCGCTCTGTGCCCCCAACCCACCCCCAATCGCTCTTGTTCCCTCTCTCTCTCTCGGAGGCAGTACCGTTTTGAGCATTAACAGCGGCGGCTAAAAACGCACCGAAATCGCGTTGCTGCCGCTGCTGGGCGCCTGTTCGTTTTTGCGATAGACGCGCGACGTAAGTCGCCGCCGTTTCACTTCTGTCTCTGTTTCGGATTCGATGCGATTCCGCGTCGAATAATACCGCACGCTGTTTTGGGTTTTGGGAGCTGCGAGAAACGCGAGACGGACTACCGTCCGTTTCTGCCGCGTTTCTGTCGTCGCCGGCGATTTTTTGATTCGCGCCGATTTTGCAATGTTTTCTCGTGCCGCCGGCCAATGTTAGAGGCCCCAACAACAGTCGCGTGGAAACTTTAACAGTGGGGCCTCGTATTTTTCACTCTCTTCCTCTCTCTCTCTCTCTCTGCGATTGCGTGTGTATATGTTGTGCTCTCTATCGCTGGTGCTCTATCGGGAACGAGAATTGAGATCATTGGGTACAAATCTAAAAGATACATTTATAAACTTCAAAATCATAAGCTACTTTAAAATGCGTTAAGTAAAAGATTTATGTATTTATATAGAAAATATTTCGAATTTAATTTTGAATTGGAGAATTTGGTAAAAATGAAATTTTAGAGTGGGAAAATGAAATGATGTTATTTACTTTGGGTATTCCTACCTGCTCAGCATTGTGAAGGATTCGGGTTCCACTCTCAGAATCTCGCTATCTTTTATCCTAACAGCTAGCTCACTCGCTCTTTGACTTAATATTACTCAGTAACTGCGAGTAAAATCATAAACAAAATGTGGAGGCAATTGTAAATCATGAGGTTCAAAATGATGTTGCAATGTAACTGTTAAGTACTATTATTATTTTTTTTTTGCTAACCAAGCAGAGGTTTTTACCGGAGGATTTATATGAACAGACCTGTTGTGGCTCTTATCGATTTCCTTCTGAAAACTGTTCTCCCAAGAGTTGTGACCGAAAATTAATGATGTCCCAACAAAGCTTTTTAATTAAAAATACTAAGCCCCTCAAATATTGTAGGGGCATTGTATCTTCCCCAGGCGCAAATAATTCCTCATCAACATTTTATTTTAAATATGTTTGCACTTGATTTTGAGACTTTGGTTCGGATGTTTATTATAATATTTTTATTAAAAAAGTTTTATGAGTGACTGATTTAAGAAGATTGATAAGAAATAGGTCAAACTGTAATTTCCTTATGGATAATAAAGTCCCTAAATTACAGGAAAATGTCTCGTTTTTCTGAAAAATTAAATGTATTTTCATTTGAAAATTTATAAAAGTCTTACTTGCTTCCGCTGTTTTCGAACTTCTGTAAATGAGAAGCATTTCGTGATTACGTGGGTTTTCATCTCATGCAGCTGTATTTCCGTTCCACTTGACACCGCCTACCTCAATGGGTTAACGGAGTTCTGTTTTTTAATTAAACGCAGCGGCAGCAGCGAAAACAATAACAACATTAGCGAAGAATAGCAAACAAATCGCTCGCCTCTAATTTGACCTTTTTTTTTGTGATGCGAGTGATATGGTTAAGATACTCTTTCACTCAGTTACTCTATTGCTCAGATACTCTCACTCATTTACAACGGTGCGCACTGTATAACATAACTCGCTCTGGCACACTCTCCCTCTCCCACTCAGGCCCCCCTCCCACTCACACCTGTGGTGAGAGCAACAGCCCTGCTGTCTCGCTCATTCGCACTCGTCCGTTGCTTTCTCGCTCCCCCCAGGCCACCCACTCTCCCGTTCTCCCGCTTTCTCCGCCTGCAAAAGCTGAGCGCCTGTTCTTCGGTTCGGCCAAACCGCCGTTCGTTTGTATGCGAGTGGCTCTTTGTTTTTGTTTCGAACGCGAGTAAAGTCGCGCTGGCGTTTTCACAAGTTCCCGATATTTCGACCGAAGCCGAGAACCCAAAACCAGTTTCCACTGCAGCCAAGGAGTTTGGGCTTTGGGGTCTTGGCTTAGCCTTCTCATCTCGCCTCTTGTTTACAGCTTAATTTGCCTGCACCACCCCCCCGATTGTTCCAGCCCCTTTCATCCACGTGCCGCTCAAGTTATACAGTCGAACTTCTGTAATTCGGAAGAATGGGAATTTAAGACTTAAATACTTAGAATATTGAGGCACCTAAAATTTGGAACTTTTAAAATGACACTTTTACAAATAATCGACTTCTTAATATATTTGAAAAGATAATAGTGAGAATTCAAATAATTTATATTATAAATTATTAAATGTACCGAAAAGTAAACCATTAAATAAACCTTTTTGGGAGGCAAATACATTTTTATTCTTACAGTTATTAAAGTGTAAATACTATATCTTATGAAATACTTCATACCTTTTTTCTGTTGATTCTTCAGAAACTCAATAATATTAGTTCAATTCCATTTGAACAATTTGAATAAACCTTACGGTTGGTAAAACTGTTGATTCTTTAGAAACTCAATAATATTAGTTTAATTCAATTTTAATAATTTGAATAAACCTATCGTTTGGTAAAACTAGTACTTCTTGTTAAAATTGTTGGGTATATTGATGATCAACAACTATTGAAAATATTATTTATTATATTATTTAATTATTACTTCAAATTAGAACTTGAAAGCTAGCCAAGTTCTTCTGTACTGCATATTAGGCATAAGCTGCCGCAGATTCCTTGCTCATTTGCGCCTCTGCAACAAGCAAAGTTCGTCGTCGGCTGTCGTTCGTTCGCTGCCATTCGTTTTTCGCCCCAACGACCGTTGACTCTTTCCACAGAGCTCCACAGCCCCACAGCCCCACAGCTCCGTAGATAGCACCATAGAGCAATACGGCACTCGGCGCACTCAGCACCACCGATTTCTCAGCCCCATCCAAGCCAAGCAGCAGAGGCGAAACCACCGAGCCCCAACCGTTCCGTTCCGTCCATCAGTCATTCATTCAACCGCCAGACGCGGCGCAGGCCAGTTGAGTGTGTCAGTCGCCGTCTCCCATTGCCGATTCCGATTCCGATTGCGATTCCGATTTTGAATCCGATTCCCGATTTGCCTTTGTTTTGTTCTCTGTTTTCTCGCCTTTTTCGAGACACGCGAATGCGAATGCGAATGTGTATAAGAAAACGCGCAACGGCCGCTCGCGTTTTGCCAGCGATTAATGGCTTTAATCAGCTTTGCTCAGATTCACTGAGCAAAAAGATTGCCATCAAAATATAGAAGAAAATTAAATGATTTGATGTACAAACTGTTTAAAATTTAAGTATGATTTATATGGGAATGATGTATTCATAAAGTATCTCTGAGATACTTTTCCTAATTTTTAAAATACCAAGCTGGTGAGCTCATTCATTATCTTTGTGTGCAACTCAAATTATTCTAGTGACTTGGCGTTATCCGAATTCAAATATTCTATTCTTCAAATCGAACTGATAATTTTACATTTTTAGTATAGAAATATATAACAATTTTTCTTAGTGTCTAAAGAGTATTTCTTGTTCTTTTAATACCGTACGGTTGCATTGTTTTTATCAGTTCTTTGAATTAGTGCTCGTCGATCTATTTTGTTTATAATTTGTTGTGGTTTCTTTTGAACGTATTGGTGTGTGTCTGTATTGACATTCTTTCTTTTTTTTCTCTTGCTCTCACTTTCCGCTTCTTCTTATCAGTTGATTCGTACATATTTAGTTTCGCTTCCAGCCGATCCATAAATCGCCCAATTTCGAATAGAAACGAGAGCGTGAATGGCGTAAATATGACCTTGGGACCGATAAGAAAGCCACTTTCGTTTGGGATTTAGGAGATGTCTAATTATGAATAAGTATATTTACTAAATATATTAGTTCTAGTGATAAGAACTTAACTTCCGGTTATTGAATTCTTTAAAGTTGATTATGAAAATTCGGAAATATAAAATGTATTTAATTAAAGAAATCAATTTTGTAATATTTTTCAATAAAGAATTTTATTTTAAAGTAAAAATATTTTAATATTTTTCAATGAATTATACATTTTTAAACAAAACCCTTTTCTTTCCAGGACTTGCCACAGGATGTTGACTTGGCTTCCTCGTGGCTGCTTTCACCTGCCCCAGCAGCGATACTCCTCACACCTCTCCGCGTAGAAAAGGCACTTCCGGTATTGCAGCGATATCAGATATAGACAACCGATATATATATATATATATAATACATATATTCGCCGCCGCTGTCGCCGCCTTGTTCTTCGCGATTTCGTCGCCGTCAGCGTTCGCCGCCGACTGAGACGAAAGCTGCGAAGCAACGAGCGCCAGCGAAAGCCTCACCACGGACGCATTTATGGATGCGGGCGGCCTGCCAGTTTTCCAGAGCGCCAGCCAAGGAGCCGCCCAACAGCAGCAGCAGCAGCAGCAACACCAGCAGCAGCAACATCTGAATCTCCAGTTGCACCAACAGCACTTGGGCCTCCATCTGCAGCAGCAACAGCAGCTGCAACTGCAACAGCAGCAGCAACACAATGCCCAGGCTCAGCAGCAGCAGCAGATCCAAGTGCAACAGCAGCAGCAGCAACAACAGCAGCAGCAGCAGCAACACTCGCCCTACAATGCCAACCTGGGAGCAACAGGCGGAATTGCTGGAATCACTGGCGGCAACGGAGCTGGCGGCCCTGCGAATCCAGGAGCGGTTCCCTCGGGCCCAACGGGCAACGACAATATGCCCGCCAAGCGGATGCCGGTCGTCGATCGCCTGCGACGCCGCATGGAGAACTACCGACGCAGGCAGACGGACTGCGTGCCACGCTATGAGCAGGCCTTCAGCACCGTCTGCGAGCAGCAGAACCAGGAGACCACCGTCCTCCAGAAGCGCTTCCTCGAGAGCAAGAACAAGCGGGCGGCCAAGAAGACCGACAAGAAGCTGCCCGATCCCTCGCAACAGCAGCAGCATCAGCAGCAGCAGCAACACCAGCAGCAGCAACATCAGCAGCAACATCAGACAATGTTAGCCGGACAGCTGCAGAGCAGTGTTCATGTGGTGAGTTCTACAGATTTTACCTTTATCTCTATTTTAGAGTGTAAAAGAAGTGGGAAAATCCACATAGATTCGATGACTATTAGTCCAGGTTCTAGTCCAATTCAATGTCATGAACAGATAATCCGTTTTTGGAAGAGATTTCAGACTTTTTTCATATATCAGTAATATTTATACAAACTTTTTTATTAATCACTAGAACTTTTTAGAGCAGAATTTAAAAAATATACTTTAAAAAAATCATAGATCACTAATACCACATTTTAAGCTGAATTTTTAAAAATATTTATGGAATATATATAGAGTATAGAATTAGAAAATCCGAAATTAAAATGTATTTTTATTAAATGTAAAATGGGAAAGTAGGTAATTTTCAAAATGTACGTATTATCTACCCATAAGCAAATCCTCAAGCAATATTTCACCACAATCACGTCGCATCAAAAGATGATTCAAATCTGAATGTACTTTCATGAGATAGTGAGATGGGATTGTGAAATGGGTTTTTATTATTCACACCACTGTTTCTAAAACAGTCATGGAAAACAAATAATAAACTCGAAAAATAATTATTTAAACAACTAAGAAAAGTTAGTAATTTTATAAATATAGGTATTGTTTACCAAGAAGCCAATCCTCCAGCAATAATTCACCACAATCACGTCGCATCATAAGGTGATTAAAATCTGATGATTCAAATCCGAATCTGTACTTGTATCGACATTATTGTCGCCCTAGCTGCGAGTTCTCGCAAGATGAGATTGTGAAATGGATTCCGAATTTCATTGGGATTTCAAAAGAGCTTGGGATTATCTCGGCGAATGCAAATCGCATCCAGCAGATACGCGGGCATATCTCATCAATGCAATGGGTTGGTTGCCTCACATTAGAGCTGGTGCAGTCCGCGGTCTCAAAAGAGCAGCGAAATAAATACGAAGCCAGCAATCCAAGCGGAGAATGCACGTACATATATACACAAAATAATAATGAGGTCAGCGATTTTTTTTACTTTTTGTATTTTGTGTGCGAGTGTGCTGGTTTTTTTTTTTTTTGCTGTTGTACTCTTTCGGTTTCAGTTCAGTTTCACTCACAAACTGCGCCGCCAACTTGTAGCTACAAGATACATTCATTCGCTGTAGCTACAAGCAATTGTAGGTACTACTTAGCTGACTTTTTGACGTTCCTTTGGCTGCATTTGAAAATACCTTGAACAACAGCAGTAGCAGCAGCAGCAGCAGCAGCAAAGCGGCACCGCAAAAAAGTTGTGTGTACTTTGCGAATGAAAAGATTTTTTCTAAGTGATGCAAGCCGCAAATCTCAACGGCCTCTGGCTTATATAATTGTTAGTTCTGTCGACAATCCGTCAAGCGACCCCATCGCAGCTTGTAATTACCAGAACCCAGCTCGAACTCGAACTCGAGCTCGAGATTCTGATTCAGATTCCGACTCGGAGTTTCTATTTCTTTTATCTGGGCGACGCGGAACGTGAGTTATTCGTCGTCTCGACGAGATCTGTTCAGTTCGTTTGGGTATCGGTTTGGACTCGAGTGGAGTGGAAAAGTTTTTCCGCATCCGCCTGGCCAAGTCATTTGTGTCGCTTTGCACTACTGTGCACTGTGATTGTGCCCCTCCTTTCCCATCAGCACGTAATTATTCATCGCTGACTGGTAGTTGCTGCTGATGATTTGTCCCCCTTCATTTGAATTCTTTTCTTTTCATATGCAAAAAGTTGATTTGGCCCGCTGCTGCCTGCAGCCAAGGATGAGGATGCTGGAATGTCCGGGGTCTATTAGGGGGAAATCTGTCTAGGAGAAGAGTCATGCAGAATGTGGCCTTCTAATTAACTTATCAACGTATATTAAGACATTTTTGTAATATATGAAACCTTGTTGGGAGTGTTTTAAAATATTTTTATATCTTCGATTTACAGTTTGTTTTAAACTTATTTTATTTGATAATAAATCGTTGATTTTAATTAAGATAACTTACAAGAACAGACTTTAACAAACGTTGTCCGGAAACACTACTACTATTTTGACCGCAGCTGTATGACATGCCTATGTTTTCTATTGTGTATTTCTCGCTTTAAAAAAATCCTAAAATTATTTCGAGTATGAGATTCAAAAGATAATGAGTGGCACTTTTGAAATGCTTTGACACCATAGCACACCAATAACCTTAACCCAATTTTTTGAAAAGGAAAATATATTTTGAATGGGACTAATCCATTGAAAATTTAGAAACATTTTCTTGAAATTTATCGTTGTAATCGCTTTGTTCAATAAATGGTTGTATTTCCCTGATTTGATCGTTTTGTAGATTAATTCCACAGTAGATAGATTCCCTGGATCTTCCAATAATTGGACTAATTTAATTACTTTCCCAATTACTTTCAACCATTCCTTTGGCATCGCGCCAGCGAATTAATGATGAATGCAATGGACAGGGAGCGGGTAATCTAAGTTGGCTTTTCACTTTTCATTTCTTTTATTTCGCTGCTTTTACTGTTTTGGAAAACTTTTACTGATTGTTGCCGCCGCCTGCGGTTGCCGGTGAAAATCGCTGGAAATTGCGGCCGTTGAAGCCGGTGCAACATGCAAAACAAGAAAGCAACATCGTCAGCAGCAACAAAAGCAACAACAACAAGCCTCGTCCAACATATTGTTTATAATGCGTTGTTGTTTGTTTTTATTTTATTTGGGAAAGTCGCGTGTTGCAGTTTCTTCTTCAGCTTCTTCTAGCTGCACTTTTTCCCCCAGTTTTATTACTTTTTCTGCTGTTGCTGTTGTTTTTGTTGTGTTTCATTCATTGTTGCCAATTTTCACTTCACTTTGGGTCGTGTGGCATTTTCTGACAGCCGTCAGTCATTCAGTCAAAGTCTCGAAGCGCAGTCAACAAAACAAAAGTTGCATGAGCAATCTGCCCCGCCCCTTTTCAGCCCACCGCTGAAATCCTTCTTTCCCCTTTTTCCCCCTGATTTTCCCGCTTTTCGCGTAGATTGTTGTTTGTTTCAAGTGCCTCTGCTTCTGCTGTTGCTGTTGTTGCTGATGTTTTCGTTGCTGTTGCATCTTGATTGACAAGTGACAACATATTATTGGCGTATCGTTGCAAGCTTAGATTATTTGTTGCTGCTGTTGTTGTGGTTCCATTGGCATTGTTTATCGCTTCTGCAGAAGCCGCCGCCCACGCCTCTGCCTCCGTCGGTGGGCGTGGCCTGAAAAGTTACTACTTAAACTACGACAAGCGGGTAATTTATATATTGAGGTAGTTAAGGTGAAATTGTACAACCAACATGAGAAAAGCAATTTGAATGGGAATCCAAAGGGAATGAGCTGTGATTTTTGTTTTGAATAGTAATTTAATATGATATTGTGTGCTAGGTTTAAGAATATTAAAAATATTATTTAAGGTTCTGTAAAATGATTTATGATCGATGAAAATATAATAATTCATTTTTAAGACTTTAAGACATGAATCAGAATTACTATAAATAAGTATTTCCATAAAATACCTGGGATCTCAATCTCAAGCAAAAATTAAATTCATTGTCCGGGGCTCAATGTTTAATTTATTACACATTATTCCAAAGTTTTTCTCCTTTCCCGGCTGTCTTGTTCAACTTGTCGACAATTTATGTATTTGAAACATTTTACACATTTTTGTTAAATGCATCATTTATCTTCGACTCGCCCTCGAAGTTGGGGGCAGACCGAAAATTGCCAGGGGAAGCCCTTCTCGCCCGCCGCCCATGTCTTTTTCCCGGCAAAAGGGGATTCACCTTAACAGTCTGCACCCCTTGCGTGCTCCATCTTTTGGCCTAACGAAGATGTGGAGGGGTTTGAGTGGGTTTACCAAAAAAAGAAGAAAAGGGCGGAAAGCAGGGGCGTGGAACGGAAATGGGGAGGGGAAAAGGGGGCACAGGGACGCCACCGCCGCTGCTTCAACAAAATCGATTCCATTTCGACAAATGGGAGAAGGCAAACAGCCGAAAAAAGCAAAGAAAACGAATTGCAGACGAAAAACTGAAAACTGAATGCGGCCTGCACTTGACTACAGATGAGGGGATACATGGATTGATATATTATATATGCAGTATATAGCAAATGATGTGCGGGATATATAGACGGCGGAATAAATTATTGCCGGATTTCTGCAATAATATTGTTGCAAAAGGCAATGCATTCTCTTCGATAGCTTCTTATCATTTATTGCATCATTTTGGTAGCCACCTTAAGTTATTTTATAGAGCTGTTTACGGTTAGATCTCGTTCTTTCAGATCTTATTATTACAATATTAAAGTATTAATTATTTGACAAAGGCGGATTCAGGATTTAGATGTGTGTTCATAAAAAATTTGTTGTTGCATACTTTATGAATACCACATTTCCCTTCATTATACCCGTTACTCGTAGAGTAAAAGGGTATATTGTATTCGTGCAAAAGTATGTAACAGGGAGAAGGTAGCTTTTCCGACCCTATAAAGTTTATATATTCTTGATCAGGATCACTAGCCGAGTCGAACTAGCCATGTCCGTCTGTCCGTCTGTCCGTCCGTATGAACGCTGAGATCTCGGAAACTATAAAAGCTAGAGGATTGGCATTTTGCATGCATATTCTTGGAGTTCCTACGCAGCGCAAGTTTATTTCAAAATGGTGCCACGCCCCCTCTAACGCCCTCAATCGCCCTACACCATTTTTTGAAAGGTGTCTGGCGCCCACACCATTAAAGATTTTGTTTTTTAATTTTAATTTGTTTTTAATTGTCCTTGTTAGGAAACCCATTCTTAGTTAAAAAAGGTCACAAATGTTTGAATATTGGTCATTAATTAGCCTAGAAACCTTTTTGTTCCACTGTGGTCTTTGCACAGTGGGCCTGATTGTAACTTAAAGGGAATTAAATACTTTTGGAATATTCGCAATGCACTTTAATGGTTTCTGTTTTGTGCGTGATATCGTGATATCCTTGTACCTAAAATAAAGCCAAAGGAATAGAAGGGAGTTGGGTGGGGTGGTTACCAGGTACTACTACACACACACACAATGAGTTTTGCATCTTTAATTTATTATGTTTGGCAAATTTCATTGCATATTAAAAATGCAATTTTCCACAAGAAGAGGAGCTTTTCGTTCACCTTCCTGCCATCCGGCCATTTATCCTTCGCCATCCTCCCGAGTTTTTCGGGCCTGGGCCTTCAAAGCTCTTTGGGCCCTGCGAGCTTTAAGTTCTTGAGTCTGGCTTTTGTCAATTGTCTTAAACATTTTAATTGCTTTACGTTTGTCGTTTGCAAACGTTGCTCTTGTTGTTGTTGTTGTTGTTGTTGTTGTTATCAGGGCAAAAATAATAAACAAGAGAAAGGCGTAACAGAAAATGATGAAAAGTTCGAGGCGATGTGTGCGGTTTGTCGAGTGGCTTGCTGTAGATTTTTAACCCTTAAATAATAATCGCTTGGTAATCGCATTTTGTTTCGTTCGTTTTTTATTTAGGGATTTTCATTGAGGACGCAGGGGAATTCTCGGTGTTTTTTTTCCCCTTTTTAGCGAGCCATCCACACATCATCAGCAAAACAAACCGGGCGGAACTTCCCCTACTGCGTCCCTTCTTCTTTTGCCGTTGCTCTTTCGCTTTGGCCTTTAAAATCGATAAACTCATTTTGAAGTTGTGCCGTAGTAGGAAAACACACAGATACACACGCCAACTTGGATGGCTACACTTTGCTTACTTTTCTTTTCAATCAGCCTACTCATATACCATCTCTTAAGATCTCTCCCTTGAAATATCCCCCAATCCACCATGAATATTGCTTAGAGTAAAATATATATTTTGGCTAATTAATTTGATTTTAAAAGGATTGCAGGCAAAGTGACTTTGTATTATACCGACGATGAGTTGCAAATATTTGTGGAATCTTCAGAACTTGAACACTTTTCACTCAAAATGACCAGTTCGTGTCGAACGGGAATAGTTAACCCCTAAATGACGCCAGTCGGGCGCCATTCTGGGCTTCCTTTATGCACTTTGGCATCCACATCCACATCGAAATCCTCGTCCTCATCCGCATCCACATCCGCATCCCAAAGGATGTCGAGGTCCCCGGGCTTGCATTCAATTTGTGTGTCGATTACATGAAATGAGCTCTTGGCCGCTTGGCCGGGAAATGGAAAAGCTGATGAAGAGCGGGTTTATATGCAAAATTAAGCCAAACACGGCTCGTGTGTCAAAGGCAAATGTGCCCGATTGATTTGTCCGGCCATAAAAACAGTCAGGGGAATGCAATTGGAACTCCGAAATTGGTTATGGAATTTGTGGGAGATGATTCTGTATTTTCAGTTGGCTTTGGTAATTAACTGTTTAATTTAAAATCACAAAAATATTATTTATTATCTAACTCGCATTGAAGAATCAATTCATAAACTAAGCGTATGATTATCATATATGATAAGCACTACATCTCCTTTAAGTAATTCTCTTTCAATCTTTTATGGTTTTGACCCATTAAATGCCATATGTCATCAGTCATATTATGAAATCAATATTATTAAACTTTCATAACATCTAGGATTTTACCCTATAGATTACAATTTAAAGATGTCAGGCTAGTAAATTGATTTATTATATCTGTCATATTTTGAAATCAATACTATTTAACTTTCATGAGTGATAAATGAGTAAAGCTGACGAGGATATTGATACTTATGGACATACTGCTGCAGTATCAGTCCCCCAAAATAACTGACATTTATCGCTTGCTATCCTAAATCGCCCTAATAAAGTCCTGTTCATCCCTAAAACCTGTGTATGTTACACCAGATTTTATTCCAACACCAATTCGCAAACTTTCATCATTCTATCTTGGTTCTTTCCAATCTTTCTCTTCCCATAACCACCCTCCGAAGTCAAACCACCCCCGACCGCCGCCCGCTGACTTGGCTTGCGTCTATACAGTCCTGCCAATAACCATAACGATTATGTCCGTGCAACATGTGACATCGACAACATCATAACCGAGCCAAAATCATCGAAGGCAACACTCCTCTGGATTGCTTGATGTTCTCCGTAGTGCTAGGAATTTTCATTTAGGGAGAAAACCCCTCTCTTATTAAATTCCGTTTCTAGTTTCCCACCTGCAGTTTTCAATTTGCACGAGGCGGTTTAATGAGTATCCCCTGAAATTCAGACTTTATCTTCTTCTAGGCCCACGCGGCGTATGCTTAATATACGGCATATGGACAAATGCCTCTCGAAGTGATTAGCGTTTATGGCCGAACCGTACGAATCCTGGAACAATGGCACTTGACCAATTCCACGGGGAGCAGCAGAGGTTTCGTAGAGGGGTTTTGGGGGCACTTTACGGGGATTTGTAGAGCAGCAACAGCAGCAGCAGCAGCAGGGAGAAAAAAAACACATTTTTCATTACTTTACTGGAGCGGAAATGGCAAATTAACTGCACAAATACACGGCCACGTGTGTGTGTGTGTGCGTGAGAGCGTGTTTGTATGCTCATTTATTCATTACATTGCATGCGCCCCTCACTTAACCCACACCCCCTGTCCCCCCTCTCCACACCGCCTCTGACCAACCCGCTTTCACCCATCCTATTGACTTCAAATGCGAAAAGTCGCAGGGACAATGTTTATCTCAGTGATGATATAGATTAAAGGTACAGTCAAGCCTTTAACATGAAGTTCTCAAACCTAAGAGAAAGTTTCTATATTAGCCTCTGTAGAATAGATTGGTTCTATAGGATTTTCAGTTTTGAAAGTATTTTTAGTTCTAATAGTAATAGTTAAGGAAATCACCATATCAAAATACCAACTTTTGTTGCGAAATATACTTTTTAGAAGTTTCTATATACAAAATATTTATTTATTTTATTGCAAACAACATGTTAAATTCAAAAACGCCTAATAACACAACTTTAATCAAGTATATTTTTAAAACCTAAGTACGATTAACCATTTCCCTTACGTCATACCGAGTTTTATCTCGCGCTCGTTGCGTCATTGAGTCCGCCTTTGTTTACACTGTTGTCGTTTTTAAATGTTAAAAATAAATGGGCATTTAACGAAAAACAAAGTGGCTGGCAAAAGACGAAAAGGAGACGCAGCAACGTCAACGTCATCAATGTCAGGCGATGACGAAATGTTTGCAAATAAACCAAACAAAACAGAACTCGCCTCCAACAAATAGAAATGTTAAATGAATCGTGGATGTGAGACAATGAGTGTCCATCCGACATGTGGAAAAAGTTTACGTCTGAGTGGGTTTTTTCATTTTCATTTCTGTCCAGGGTGATGCATACACTGAGAGAAGCGAAAAGCGACGCCGCCGGAAGTTCAAAAGGTGACAATGAGACAACGAGGAAGGCACTGTCACTTCAGTAAATAAAAAAACAGAAAAAAACAAAAAAAGGGGGTGCACAACTGGACAATTGGCGTCAGAATTCACTTGAAGCAATTAAATTTATGAGATTGTTGATTTTGTGCTTTTGCAAACTTTGTCGGCCGATGAAAGCCGTTGAACAACTGAGACAAAAGGCAAAGGGTTGCGCGCCCCCTCCCTTATTTGATTTGATTTTATTTCATTTTTACGTTCAACCCGTCCATACATATACATATGTATATATCCCTATATGGTATATATAAGCACACCCAGATAGCTATAAAATATCTTTGGTTCACATTTAAATCCGTAATTTCAATTCAACTTGTCGTGTTTACACACACAATGCATAATTTATAGAAATTTGTCTGCAGAGCGCAGTAGCGACATAAGCAGAGCAGCGGGACAGAGATAGCCAGAGGCGAGGGAGAGAGACAGCGAGTGCGGTCGCATGTAACCTGAAGTAGAGGAACGCGCGGCGTCGTTGGCACAGTGGATTAGAAAAGTTCGGACAGGGGCAGCATAGGAGAAAAATGTAACGATTTTTACAGGAAATTTAAAACAGAAAACGGGTCACTAAAAATTTTATTTGTTTTTTAACGATCCTTCGGGTTTTTAATAACACAAAACGTATTCAGTTTATTTTTGATATCTCGAGGACTACTTTTAATTGCCTTTTGAAACTTTCTGAGGATATTCTTGGATATTTTATTTATCGATGTAAACATAAACTAACTTATTTCCCTCAGATTAAATTATTTCATTTACAAATTAATATAGTTTTTAAGTACAACATGAGGTTTTCAATTGAAGATACTATTTTAAGTTAATTTTTCACACACTTATTGTAAAAATAAATGTTCAAAATTGTTTACCTCTCAAGCAAATGTCAGTCATTTTTGATAATTTCCCCAAAAAAGGATTTATTAATGTCCCTATTGCATCAGTCCTTTTTTTTTTGTTTTTGTAGGTTGCTACACTTTTAACAGATAGTGTGTGTCCATGGGGCACAGAAGAGCCATGGCACGCAGTCTCTTTCAGTCAGTCAGTCAGCAATCAGTCCGCTCTCCTAAGCCCCCCTCTCGACGACGACCTCCTGCAAACCGGCGCCCCTGCCTCTGCCCCTTCCCCTTGCCCGCCCCCCTGCTCCCTTCTCAAGTGTCGCATATGGCAGGCAACGTGTGCGCGCTCCTCTTTCTCCCCCATTTCTCCCCTTTCTCTTCTCTCTTCTCGCCCCTTCTTGATTCACTGTTGTTCGTTGGTTTTGAAGCTTCTGTAATGGGGCGCCTCTGTGGTCCTAAGGGGGGCAAGGGGTGGCTAGTGAGAGGGGGGCGTGGCAGGTCGGTCCCCATATCACACAGTGAGTGCCTATACATGTATTATGGTATGTATGCCGGTGTGTCTGTGTGTATTTGTGTTAAACTCAACGAAGCTTAAAAGCTTTGTTTGCACCATGAAAGACTTCAATATTTGTAGTCTGTATTCCTCCACTTGATTTCCCAGCCGATGGTATGTAAACCTAAAAAACACAGGCCTTTTTTTTTATTAGCTGCGATTGATTATAAGATTGGGGTTATCGTTGCTTGAAGTTGTAGAATTTCTTGAATTTAAAAACGGGTAATAGTTCATTATTTGTCAAGATCATTTAAATTTTACTAACGGAAATCTATGAGCTTTTAAATATCCGTAAGATATTATTTAACACTAGAACCAGTTGAGAATTATAAGATTTTAGTTAATTAAAAATTAAATAAATTAACATTTTTTCTAAGCCACAGTTTTATACGATTAAAATACCATAAACTCTTTTCCTAAAATCTTCACTGAATGGTTAAATTTATGGGAAATTTCCAATGAATTTTAGTTTTGCCCTCTTGAATGCTGGAGGAATTCCCCCTATTTCCAGGGTCGCCCTGCCAATGCTTGCGGTTTTTCCTGCCTATGCCTAAACCCCCCCCCCCATTCGTTGCCTCCAAAAAGTAGCCCCTAGCCCCCTCTACTCCCCTAGTTTCCCCTTCGACAAAAATTGTGCCATTCTATTGAGTGCCGCGCCCACTTTTCACGCACGCCCCTTCGCTTGGCCGAGAAGTGCAAGGAAAGCGAAAACGAACAGAATGTGGGGTGAAAAAAAAAAGATTGTTGAGGCAGCCACATAATCCACTTTTGCATCAGCCAAGCAGCCCAGCAGTGAAGCCCCCCTTGCACCGCCGCCCCTGTTTTGGAGTGCCTTTTGTTGCTGCGGAGAAGTATAAAAAATAATTGGAAGTCGCTTGCAACGATGTTGTCGCTCTCGTCAGCCTCGCCGTTGACGTTTTGCTTGTTAGCTGCTGCACTCTCTCTCCAGTTTTCCTCCCATTTTCCATTTCCCGACTCCACCGCTTCCTACTCCTCCTCCTCCCCCCACCTCCGCCACTGTGCGGTTTCAATCTCTTCCCTGGGCTTCGCTTTTGATTTGACTTTTGTTTGCTGGTGATTAGGAGCTCAAGGGGGCGAAGGAGCAGGATTTGTTTAAACAATTTACAAATGCTTCATTGAGTAGAAAGTGAAGGAATGAAGGTATAGGAAAATATTTTGGTTTCCATAGCTCAAATTTAAAAGTATTTTAGTTAACTTGTTTGATTAATTTGAAACAGAAAGGTTTCAGAAATTTGTTAGGCTACGATAAGGCCCTTTTCTCTTCGCCCCACGTTGGGTGCCAAATGTAACGAAAGGAGATTTTGGAATTTTTCAAATCATACTGTATAAGACTGAAAATTGCTGAGAATGATGTAAAGTATTACAAGTTTAACCTAAATTATGTTTAGACTTATGTACATATATTTTATACCCTCATATCGAAACCAATCCCATCCCAACGCGCTTCGCTTGACCCAAAACCCCTTGTGTCCTGTCATCAGTAACTTTTCGATGTCCTGCTAAATTAATAATTTTGATTGAGCCCCTTGGATCGGATCTTTACTGAGTTTACTCAGTTCTCCCACCCCTCACCTAATCGTTGTGTTATCCGCCGTGTTTTATCAACACTTTCGCATCATCTTGGCCCATCGTCATCATCATAATCATAACTATTATTATTAACGGCAGAGAACGAGCCTATTTAGCGTCAACAAGCACAAAATCGTCTGCTACCCGTTTGTGCCAAGAGATATGCTACCGAAAAACAAACCTCCCCCGAGGGTTTGGCATCCGAAGAAAAAAAAAATAAAAGCGAATTTCCCACAAAACTTTAGCAGGCGATAAAAATTTGTCTACATTAGCTGAGAGGAAGAGCGAGGAAGCGGCAGCACGTTGCACCATTTTGTGGCATATGCCGCACGGTTTAGCACCGCCAAAAAAAATGTAGAATTAAATGTAATGTTACACTGTAAATATGTACAACATTTTATAACTTTTTTTGAGTAATAGCTTTATTCTAATCTCATTTCAAGAACAAGTTTTTTTTATTATAACAAATTGATGTCATTATCTAAAAGACTCGGATAATTGTTGCTTGCTTTTTTTGATCAGAATATAAAATCGATTATTTTAAACCAACAAAATTAGAGGCTTGAAAAAATATCATGTTTTAAAGCAAGAAAAAACGACCTTTAAAAAGTGTGTAGAAAAATATAATTTTCTTGTTTTAAAATCATTCTTTACTTTCAATATTTTTTCTTAAGATTTTGGTATAAATAATACCTTTTGATTTCGGTTTTCTATCCTAATTTTTCTCTGTGCACCCTTAGATGGTTAATCCCCCTTTGACTTTTCGACAACTATCTCTATCTGAAGTTTTCTGTATTTTGGTAACAATCTTAACGGTATGCGGCATTCGAGGCAATCCCCTCGGCCACCTTCGCTTCGTGTGTGGGTGCCATTTACAAGGGACAACAGTCTGTCTGCTGTCACCCCCACCCCCACCCAAGATACCCCCCAAACCGACAGAACCGCCTCACCCATTCTGTGCAATTTGCGGCCTGGCTTTAAGTTTCTGGCTTAAGTGCGCATGTCCTGGACACGAGATTGTCTGCTGTCCGCTGCTTTCCTTGCCTTGCTCAATTATTGACGAAAAATTGTGAAATTTGCCTGGCTGGATTCTGTTAATTGCCTCCCACTGCCCAGGCTTAACCCATTCAGCACCCCCCTCTTAACCCACTCCTGCCTTAACCCACCTCAACCTTTCGCTGATCGAATTAACTGATTTTGCTGATGTTATTCCGCAGTGCGTTGACATAAACAAACAAAAGTTCACACTGAGAGGCAAAATAAATAAATAGAGTGAAAATTTCATTTCGTTAAATGGCGACGTCGACGATGTCGCTTAATTGAATATCGCCCAACAACAAAGGCAGGCGGGGCAATAACAACAATACAGAGTTCTCGACTAGCAAATCCACTTGACGACAAGCAGCTAAGACAATTGCAGAAGGCGTGACAACCCTGCCCCGACCACCCACTTTTCCGCCCGTCTTTCCACTGTGCCTTCGTCATTGCATCAAAACAAAATTCAATTAAGTTGATTGCAAATCGTTGCCGTCAAAATGAAGACGAAAAGAAGAGCAAAAGGCAATGAAATCGAGCAGAAATTGCATAAAATAGGCTTTACAAAATGTATATTTGGCCTGCAGAAATGGTGATGTGTGTTATTTTAATAATTATTTATAACTAGAACTACATTGCGTATACGTAATGTCACAAAGTATGTAATAACCTTTGGCATTTGCGTTATATTTGGTTTTCGATCTAATTGTAGTATGTATGCTATCAATTTATATGGTTTTTTATCACCTTTGGATATCATTTCACATTTTTCCTCCCAAAAAGTAGCCCATTTACCATGCATTTTTATTAACAGTTGGCTCTGTTAATTAAAGCTTTCAATTCATTCACTCCTCACACTACTTAGTACTCCTTCCGTTTTCCCTTGCGGCCTGTTCGTGTCATCTATTGGCCAACTTCTCTTGGCCGAGAGGCTAATTGGTATTGTCAGCACTGCCGCTGTCATTTAGCCAGCATAATATTGCTATTTTTTGTGTGCTGCCACAATATTCACATGGTTATTTAAATTTAAAAAAATATGTCAAGCTGAATAATTTATATTTAAGGGAAAAAATGTTTGATTTATTTTAGCATACGTGTATAAAAACTATTAATTAATTTACAAAACATATGCGAGGCTTTCAGTGCATGACAACAGCAGCAGCGAATGCCATTTTTCCGATACGGTTAGCCAAAGTTCCACACTGCGTATGTGTAATATGTCACCTGATTTATGAAGAACATTGTGTGGAGTATGAAAAAGTATAGCGGCTAAATAGGTGTTAAATATTAATAATGAATGGTGATTTTAAAACAGGAAAGCAGAGTTATTAATTTCAAAAATATTTATTGGTACAAGTGGATCCATCTTATTAACTGTAAACCATTTTAAATTCTTTTCTTCTTTGTTTGTTTCACACAAATTGGACAAACTTTGGGTAATTGCACTTCTAATTGCTTTATTACAGCTTTAATTGCTCGTTGTAAAAACGCTCGCTGTTAATTTACAGCTGTTATTTAACAGCCCAGCCGAGGGTGCGAAAGAGAAGGTGGGGGATGGGTGGAAAGAGAGGGAAAGAGTCACTTAGTCAGGGCGATTGCTTGGCTTGTTTTTGTGATGTTTCCTTTGTTTTGTTTTGATTCGCTTTACCTCCGACTGTTTGTCTATGTTTTCTTTCCTCTCTATTTCCCTGTCTTCCACTCCACTCTTTCGCTCGGCTTTCCACTCGGTTCCCGAAACGGGGAGAAAGACCCTTTGTAAATTTTAATGGCAAATCTGCTGCCATTTGCGGCACATTTCGCGTACAATTTTCATTTTTGTTATGCCCACATATTTATTTTCATGGCTTGTCCTAGGTGGTTGGGTGTTTTTCGGCTGGGTAGCGTGTAGGCTCGTTTTTCTCGTACACAGGGCAAAAATATTATCGATTAAAACTGAAAATACGGGAAAATATGTCCTTGAAGTATGCAACAATAATTTAAAATTAGGAAAATCGAAATACAAATTTTGTAGCATACTTTTTAACACACTTCAAAGAGATTTTCTTGGCGTTTCCGAGTATTTGCAATTTCTAAGATACTTATTAACTTCATAGATATCAAAGTAATGCGAGTAAATGGAATCATACAAAAAAACAGGCAAAGAAGTTGCTTCTAATAGTTAGCAATGAATATCTGGTTTTGTTCAGTGTATACTACATTGCTAAAGGGGGCGCACTTTACATTTGTTTTGTTTATTTTGGCGTGAGCGTTGCCAGCCACGAGAGCACGGAAGACATGGCCACTGCGAGCGAGGGAGAGAGCGCCAGCGAGTGAGTGCTAGTGCTGGTGTAAGTGTAAGCGAGTGGGGAGCCGGCAAGCCGAGAGAGGGAGAAAGAGAGTGAGAGAATGCCGATGGCTCCCCTTGTTGTTGCTGCTTTTGCTGCCGCTGTTGCTGGCATGCCATTTCCCGTTATCAGTGGCAGACTTTCTGCCAACCTGCTGTCGCACGCTGTCGGCGTCGCTGCCACGCCTCTGCCGCCGCTCAACGGTGACGCCACAAACGCCGCACAGTGGGTGAAATGGAAAGAAATATGAAAGGGTCAGTTAATGTTATAAAAATATAATATATGTGGAAATTTTCAACTCTAATCTGAAAAGGATTTCCAAGTCATTTTAAACTTGTCAATAAATATAAATATTTAATAAATTTATATTTAATATAAATATTTAAAGTGACACTTATTTGCAAAGAGATTTAGAATCTAGACTGTATTAGTTTTATTTAATCAGCTAATTGAATTCAGTCCACCGTACCTCATTCTGTGTCCCTCATTTTGGATTTTGTGCGCACGCCGTGCCAGCTAATTTTGGATTTTCTAAGCGAGCCGAGTGAAATATTTTTAGCTCTTCGACAGCGACGCAGCTGCGCAGTCGACGCTGGCAGCGGCGTCGACATGCAGATTTTTGCAATTGTTTGCCTTATTTGGCCGCTGACGTGATTTTGTTGTTGTTGTTGTGGTTGCTGTATTTTTAGCCAGTTGATTTATCATTCTCATTGCGTTTACGCTGCATTTGTGGCTAATCAGTGTTTTGTCTCCCTTCCTCTCGTTGCAGGTGAGTTTTCCCCCCTGTTTTCCCCATTATCATCATCATCATCGCATTGTTGTTTCGTGTAAATATGCATGAAGTGCAGATAAAACCGTAAGTTGAGCCAAGTATTCGAGTATTAAGGAATCGCCAATGCGGGAATGTTTGCATCATCGCCGAGTTATTTTGATAAGCAGCTGAAGCCAAGATCACGGGTTACGTATACGCAGCGTAGGACGGCTCAGTGATTGAGTGTGTATAACAGTTCTCTGAGTGGATTCGCTGGAATGCTCATATGGTAATCCAAACGGAATCAGTGAAAAATCATAGAGAAAATCCTATGATTCATTTTTGTTTTAAACATTAATAACAGAAATAACTCAATTTTAATCAAGAAAAAAAAAACGAGGACGGAAGCTAACTTCGGCAAGCCAAAGTTTTAATACCCTTGCAGATTTCACCCTATTGTTCCTATGGGAGCTATAAGATATAGACGTTCGATCGGCACGCGCTTTTACCCTGATCAAGGTATGCGTAAAATAATAAGATTTAGAAAGATTCTTGTCAATAGCTCTTACACTGAGCGAAATATCTTCATTTTGTGAAAGCTATATCCGATTGTTCCTATGGGAGCTATAGGATATAGACGTCCGATCGGGTCGGCTTTCAAACTTGATCTGCGTACACATGTTTTAGGACGACTGTGAAAGTTTCAAGGCGCTAGCTTTTAAACTGAGCTCGCAAACGGTATTGAAACAGACGGACAGACGGACAGACGAACATGGCTATATCGACTCCCCTATTGATCCTGATCAAGAATATATATACTTTATGGGGTCGGAAACGTCTCCTTCACTGCGTTACAAACTTCTGACCAAAATTATAATACCCTCTGCAAGGGTATAAAAATTCAATTTAGCTTACATTCTAATCTATGATTTTTTTCTCTCTGCACGGAATAATAATTGTGTCATTTGCGTAAACAAATCAATGTGCGTTTGTGTGCGAGTGAGATATTAAAGGCCAAGTCAAGTCTTCATACTTCCCAACCCAACCATTCCCCTCCCCCCCTCATACACCCAGCCGAATCTTCGACTTCTTTCTCTTGTTATTCCGATTTTCCTATGCAACTGTATTTTCTCAGCTTTTCCTCGGCATTTTCCGACCGCTCTCCCCGCTGCCCGGCTTTGAAGTGTTTACATTTTGCGTTTGAATTATCGCTGTTTTATATGCTTCGCTTTGATTTTCTATTCACTTGTTGTTATTGCCCTGTCTGCTTTACTTATTTTAAGCTAATTTTAGTATTTAGCTTTCGTTTGCATTTCAATTCAATTTGGAAAAGCGGCGGGGAAAACGCTTTGGGCTTGGGAAAGAGCGTACTGTACTGTACTTTTTATTTTTAATTTCCAATTCGATTTAATTGTTTTTCTTGTTATGTATTTTTGTTTCGCCTTTTTGATTTGTGTGTGTGCGCTTGGCGCCGTTTGGCTTTCTGAAAAGATACAAAAAACCGAAAGAAAATATGAAGAAATTTTTAATCTTCAGAGAAGACTTGCAGTTTTGAATTGGGGTTTTGTTTAAGTATTACAATAAATGTATCAAAATATGTTAAAGGAAATCGCTGAACTAAAAAAATCATCCTAAAAATTATAGAAAATTGTAATCGAATAATTCTGAAATAGAATATAACAATTAACCAATCGTCCTAAAAATTGTGGAACATTATTTTCTAATATTTCTGGAAATCGCATCAAAATATTATTATGTTATCAGAAAAGAACTCCCTTTAAAACGATAATATTATGATCACTTTGTTTTGAATAAATTTGATTAAATTGTATTAAAAAAATTCCCCTTTTTTCGAAATAACTGTGTGGTTGTTATAAATCCCTCTGTTAAGTAAAACTTATCTGGTATTCATCCGTTCTGAAAGATCCCTCTACTTTTCTCACTCACTTCGCTGTGCGCCTCTCTCTCTTTCTCCCACTTCACGCAGTTTGCCTTCGGAGAAGCCGAGTTTTGTTTACCGACTGGTTGCTGTTGTTGTTGTTGTTGCTTTTGTTGCTGTCGCAATTGAAGCGCAGTTTCTGGCAGCAACAACATGAGCTATACCTATAGATATACCTATACCGATACCTATTCCAATACCGAACATACCCGTAGCTACAACAGCGAGGCATGCGAAATCCCTTGAAGCGTTTCAACGTATTTTTTTCCACCCCCCCCTTTCATACCCCCCAAACCCCCTCCCTTCCATTTTGCTGCGCTTCGGTTTGTTTGATTTGGCTTGCTCACCTTCGGCTCGGCAACAACAATATCGAACGACGAACGTCGACGGAGGCAGCGGCGTCTACGTAGACGACGGACCCAACCTGAAACTCGAAAACGAACCCGAGGCTCGTGCTGTTTCATTTGAATGGGCACACGACGGAGTTCGAGTTGGATTGGCCACAGCGTGCCGGCCAAATTGGAAGTGGAAGCCTTTGGTTCCACTTTGCGAAAACTTTAAAATTCGCTTAACCAAATTGGCAGCTTTAGGGCCATTTCGACATATTTTCGGTTCACTTAAGAGGGTCCAATGCGAGCGGAAAATCTATGGGAATGTCTGAAATGGTCGAAAACTGAAACTAAACTAAACTGTCGGGCAGAAAAATGGGAAACCTATGGGTTTTCCAAATATTGTAGACCAAGAAAAGTGTTTTGAAATTTAAAATAAAATAATATAAACTAATTAAAGTTAAAATGACATTGAAAATTGTTTTTAAGAAAGGTTTTCCCCTTTATATTTAAAGAATTTCGAATATAAAAATTTAATTTATGTAGTCTTCGGAAAACCAATATTCACTTGAAGGAAAAGGGGAAGGGCACTTGCAGCTGTAGTCATTTATCACAGGCATCTTTTGCAAATACCTTGGCGCCCAGGACCTCGTTCCCATGTCCTTTCTCTCTTTCCCTCTCTCCATCTCCCCTCCTTTTCGTCCTGCGCCTAGGCCATAAATATCGTATTAAATATTTGCCTTAGAATCGCCTGCGATGTCGGCGTTTCGCGTTTGCATTAACGCCGTATTTTGTCTGTTTATCTCGCTAGTTATTGTTCGCTGCCCATAGGTGGTGCTTTGCCGTTTTGCGAGGGGGTGGCAGCCATGGGCAAGGGAGTTCTGGGCCAAGGGTGGGGGTTGCGCCCCTGGTTCGGTGGTTGCAAACTTTTGTGGCATTGCCAGTTGATTGGATTGCCATGAGATGAACTTGGCGTCGCATGTGAGTGTGCGAGTGAGTGTGGCCAGTGATTTATGGGTCCCCCGTGCTGATATGGGATACGATATATGCTATAAGCTGTACGCCATAGATATACAATAGATACAATGTCATTAGCGCCCCGCTCGATACAGTGTTCGTTTTCGGAGAAGAGTACCCCATATTTTGATACTCAATTTTATTTTAATCTGATTGAAAAGTAGAAAAAGGTTTGCGAATTGGAAGGGGGACTCTCTACAATTACATTGAACAAAAGTATATATTTTGGTATTACTTACTACTTACTATCTGATTTTACTTGTTATTGGTAATTTTATTTGTACAATATTGGAAGATCATTATGATAACTTGAAAGGGTATATATAGATGGATTATATAGATTATATTTGATATGGGTGATATATAACCCCCCACTCTGGTGAAAAATGAAAGGAATTTTGGTATTCAAAAAGTGTGCAACAAAAAATTTGTTCTAATATCACCCCCCCCCCCCCCCCCCCAAACAAAATCCTAGATCCGCCACTGATAAAGAGTATATATATAGATTAAACACAGAAAGAAAGCTGAGTATATATAGAAGAAAGCTGAGTATAGAAAAATGCCAAGAAGTCAACTATTTTGCAGTTAAAAACAAGAGAGAACGCTATAGTCGGGTGCCCCGACTATCAGATACCCGTTACTCAGCTAAGGGAGTGCGAGGGAGATAGATATATAAAATCTTTGATCGGGCATAACTTTTTAACGAATGGTCCGATTTGAAAAATTTCTTCTACATTTCGATAGGTATTGATAGTCACAATAAAACTGCATTTTTAGTTTTCCAAAATCTTTAATGGTGTAGGCGCCAGACACCTTTCAAAAAATGGTGTAGGGCGATTGAGGGCGTTAGAGGGGGCGTGGCGCCATTTTGAAATAAACTTGCGCTGCGTAGGAACTCCAAGAATATGCATGCAAAATGCCAATCCTCTAGCTTTTATAGTTTCCGAGATCTCAGCGTTCATACGGACGGACAGATGGACAGACGGACATGGCTAGTTCGACTCGGCTAGTGATCCTGATCAAGAATATATATACTTTATAGGGTCGGAAAAGCTTCCTTCTCCCTGTTACATACTTTTGCACGAATACAATATACCCTTTTACTCTACGGGTATAAATACAACCTACAGGTAAATTTTTTTTTTTTTTGTAAAGCTTTTCTTATAAGACTACTCTTGACTGTCTAAAACAACAGCAACTGTCGACATTTGCGTAACGAAATTTCCACGTTCAAGTTCATTTGCTCCCTCGTTTTACCTGGAGATTTTGGTAGATAAAGAGAAGATAGAAGAAGATGATGCAACCGGGGGACCAGATCTTCGCCTGCGGCTTCGAGCTCTTCGGGCGAGTGCAGGGCGTTTGCCTGCGGAAGCAGACGAGGGACTTGGCCACGCTGAACCAGGTGCGCGGATGGGTGATGAACACGGACGAGGGGACGGTCAAGGGGCAGCTGGAGGGCACCCTGCCCAAGGTCAACGAGCTCAAGTTCTGGCTATTGAATTTCGGCAGTCCGCGGGCGATTATCGAACGGGCGGAGTTCACGCCCACCAAGGAGATCACATCGCATAATTTCAGTCGCTTCTCGATTCGCTACCACCATGTTGCCGCCCCGAAGAAGGCAACTTAAAGGAGGGACATGTCTAGAACCAAAATTGTAACTGTGCTATTTGTTTGTAACCGTTTGTTCGGGCCTTTAAATTGAGCTCGCCTCTGCGAACATCATTTATAAACCTCAAAAGTGATAAACAGGCTGCCAGCCACTAATTAAGCCGCACAAAGAAATGCTCAGCGCAATTACATAGGGGCTGGCACATCCACAACTTTTTTTTAATATACCTATATATATAGATGTATACAAAGGTATACATATATGTGAGATGACTGGGTTAGACAGACACCTGCAGCTTCAGCTTCAGCTTTAGCTTCAGTTTTAGCTTCAGTTTCAGCTTCGGCTTGGCCACATTTCCAGTTGAGCGACGCCCCAAACTGGCAATGAGTTTTTACGACACACAAACAGCAGCCAACAGCCGTGAGTCGAGGCAACAGACAATACTGGCTATACGGAATATCTAGAATAACGGCAGAGAGCAACAAATATTTATCGTCATACAGTGGAAGTTTTAAAAAATAGTAAGGGGTTTATAGATAAATGTATAGTTGGGGAAAATATATAGTTTAGTGTTTTATTTAAGAATGCTAAACTATAATAGTCTAAGGGATTTGCACTTTATGTTTTAAGTACCGAGAATAAAATAAATAACGAGTGTTATGATTATGTACGATTGTAGTTTTTCATAGAAGATTCTTTATCTAAACTTTTTTTTTTTTAATGTGCTCTAAGGAACTAAAAGTTATAAAGTGTTACGAGTGTTGACTGTATTAATATAGAAATGAATATATAACCACATACATAAGCTTAATTATGGAAGATCCGTAGTTTTCTTCGTTATCATGTTACTGAAAATAATAATTTTGTTGATTTCTCTATGCATACCCTATTTTAAACTTGTATTTCTGTCAATTCGATTATGGTGCTTCAAAATCCTTCTTATTTCGATATAAAACAGAGTGGTTTTAAATCCGAATCGGGCAGAAATCGAAGTGCCACATTGCACGTCTTATCACATTTTCGAGTTGTCCAAGTGTATCGCAACATGGAGCGAGAATTCAGTTGCCCGTCACCCGTTGTTGCTGTAGTTGCTGTTGTGCTCCCAAATGCCCTCCATGGGTCGCTGACTACCACGACGCCTCTGCCCGCTGCTGGCGTCTCGGCCGGCGTCTCTGCCGCCGAAGCACTGCGCATAATCACAACAAAATCAAACAAATGAACGGCACTGACATGGCGGCAACAGCAACAGCAACAGCAACATCGTCGCAGCAACAGCAGCAGCAACATCACCGCAACAGCAACAGCTTCGTTTGGCGAGTGTGCGTGCATGTGAGCTTGTGTTGGCAACTTCGTTGCGTGTGTAACAGGCGCCCAGATTTTCCGAGAGAGCTGAAAAAGAACATTTTTACATTTTCCCCAAGCGTAGTGGAGTGTTCCCATTTGTTGTTCTTCTTGTTGTTTTTATTGGGCTTGCGGAATTTTTATAGGTTAAGCTGTAAGCGGTTGAAGGAGGAGGAGGAGGGGAGGAGGGGGAGGCGTGGCAGGGGCAGGTAAAAAGGGGGAGGCTGTGGCCAGCAAAAGAGGGTTGTTGGCGGTGGCCCTAACTAGTTTCAGCCGGCCGGTGTCGTTGCCTTGTAAACGAGCTGAAAACGCGAGATAGAGAGAATGAGAGGTTCGTGCTCTTCAGAGTCACTCGATTTTTGAGTGATTCCTGAAACCCTCCATCCTCCCCATCCCCTTTGAATTTTCCCAACCCCCCCTCTCAAATTCCTTTGCGCATTCCTTTGACGTTGACGTCGCTGCCTGTTTCCGGTGTCACTTCCTTATTTAGTTGTTCACGTTGTTTGTCGTCGTTCGTCCTTTCGGTTGGGATTTCCTTCGGCGTCCTTGTAGGCTCAACCCAATTTAACAGCCATCAAACTGGCAGCGAATTCAATTTGCCTGAAAGCCAGCCCGAAAAAGAAACGACGATCATTAGTTGGATTATTATTAGTCTATTAGTGGTAATCAAATTTATGGCACAAATACAAATTGAGGGAAAACTTTCATGACGCCAAAATGGAAATTGAAAACACAAGAGGGGGGTGAGGGGGGTGGTTGAGGGGGTGGGGGCAAGACAGGTTGTCGCGGCATACATAAATGCAAACACTTTGTGCAAATATTTGTGTCATTAAACAAATGACAAACGAATTGGTTTCAACATGAAAGCCGCGAGAGAGAGAGAAAGAGAGCAGCTGACATGCAACATGCTAACAGCAACAGCAACAGCAGCTTATCAGGCGTCTGTTAGGGCTAACAGCAACATCCCCGCAGCAACACCCATACCATCAGTCACCCACTCGCACACAGATACTCACTCAACGCAGCGCTGCAACAATGCAAAAAGCAAACTTTCTCGCTGCCGGCGTCGCTGTTGCTGTCATGTCGTTGCTGCTGCTGCTGCTGCTGCTGCTGCTGCTGCTGCTGCTGCTGCTGCTGCTGCTGCTGCTGGCGTCGCTCGTCGCTCGAAGTCGGTTCGTTTGGTTTCGCTGACAGCGGCTCGTGCCAGTACTCAACCGACTGCCAAACGGCGCACGACAAACCAGCAGCAGCAGCTGAGGCACCAGCAACAGCAGCAGCAGCAGCAACACCAGCAACAGCAACACCAGCAGCAGCAACACCAGCAGCAGTAATAGCCGTACGGCAGCAACACTAGCAAAAGAAAAGCTGAGCATTTTTTTTCGTTTCTTCGGTTCGTTCCCTCAGCGATAAAAACATAACAGCAACACATCAACGACTACGGCAATATAACAAAAGAAAACAAATTAAAAAGCAATACTACAGAAATGCACTTAAACTTAATGAAGAAACAAAGTGTCCAAGTGATTCAAAAAGTTAGTGTCTAAAAGTGAAAACCAGCAAAGAAACAAACGAAAAGCTAAAATTACGCTAAGATTCTTATCAAAACTCAGTGATTAAAGAAATATAAACCATACAAGTGAATTAGAGTTTTTAGTAAATTTAAACTTTTTTATGAGTAACACAAGAACTTAAATTGTTATCAGTGTTTTCAGCAAAAGAACATTAATGTTATTAAAGATTTTTATTTGGGACTTGCCATGGAAATATTTTTGAGAAGATCTTGGGCTATATTATCATGTGCTCTCAAGCAAATCTTCCCCCTTTTTTGTCCCATGTCCCGTTTATTTATTTGACATTTCATTTCGCTCTTTTCGTATCTGGTTCTTGTGCGAGAAATTGTGCATAGCAAATGCAGATTTATTAGGTGGCGACTTCGTAAGACTCACGTAAGACGCAAAATGGCAGAAATTAAAAATCATAAATCAAAAGTGCTAAATAAATCAGGAGGAAAATTGAGCAAAAAGTCTGCGTGTGTCTGTGGGTTTTTTCCCACTCTTTTTCACTCGATTGAAACCATTAATTACATTGCAGTAGATCCGTTTGGGAATTTCTTCTTCGCTCTGCGTAATTTTCTTTTTCATAAATTAGACATTTTAATGTTTAGTTGCTTGCTAAAATATCAAAAGAAAACATTTATGCCAAACTGAATTTCTGTTTGATTTCTCCGCTTGACTGTGTGTGTGTGTGTGTGAGTGTTCTCGTGTGTGTTACGCATTTTGCTTAGACAAGTGGCCAAGAAGATGTGGAAGAGGAAGAGGAAGAAAAGGAGGAACAGATCCGAGCGAGCAATTGGTCGTTTGTAATGCCCTCACCAAAAAGTGGGGCATGCTCACAATGCCATGAAGTAGAACACGCTTTCGGAACTGTGTATCTGCACTCGGTATTTAGTATTTTAGTATTCATAAAGATGTGCATATACTAATGGCTATTTGTGCATTGGTTTGTGTGTTTTGTGTGTGTGTGCTTGCCGTGTGGAAACAATTGGGCTGATTAACGGTTTTGAATTATGCAAATTTCGATGGTTATCAGCGGGGGACTTTTAGATACACACCTGCTGTTACAATTCGGTTAATTGCTTTTTTTTTTGCTCGACTTTTGAAACGTCTACTTTATATGTATTATAATTTGTTTAATATAAATATAATCATTTTTGGTATCTAAAAGTAGACTATAAAAAATTTAAAATTAATGCGAGACAGAAAATATGTGGAAAATATCAGAAAAAAAAAGAAAATACTCATTACTATCATTTTTGATTTTTGTACCATTTATTTAGAGCAAGAAACGTTAAGATTAGATTTAATCTATACCTATAAAAGGAAAGCCTTAAAAATCGGGAGGTTTCAACTGCAACCAAAACGGCTTGACATAAAAATCTAAAATAAAAAACCGAAATTCGGAAATAATTCAAAGACTCATGCTGGCTCATAACATACTTCACACTTTCATATTTCTAGAGTATTCAAGAGGTAACCATTTTCCAGAACCATTCTTCCAACGCTTCTGTATTTTCGTGTATAATTGAATAGTGAGAGACAACAGCATTTAGGAATTCTCAGGCGAAACAACAGCAATAGTAATAGCAATAGCAATGGCAATGGCAATAGCAATAGCAATAGCAACAATTGCCTTTGAGCGAGCAACAAGCAAACTGAAACCAAACCGAGAAATCTGGCTTAGCCTTTTGGCGTTGCGGAAATTGATGCTGCCACTGCCTCAGTCGACGTCGCTGCCTGCGACTACATTAATCTTACTTTTATTGCTCTCCCTCTCTTTTTGTTGTTACTGTTGTTTAATTAATTTTTGGTAAACATAATTTCCCATCGGGCTTTGTGTGCCAGCTCAGTTAAATGAGTTGAATAATGATTTATAATTCACTTTATATTTTTTCGCGATTTCCTTTTTAATTGTGTGCAAAAAATTAATAGTATGGAAAATGTAATGCGAGTAAGAAAAAGGAGGGTGAAAAACGAGAGAGGGCGGGAGGCTAAAGAAGGCCAAAACATTACGCATACGCCGCATGTGTCGTGCGAAAATGGGGTAAGAAATGGTTAAAATAGCCAGGAATTAATTGGAGGCGCTGGTCGGGCGGTGGGCTGTGGGTGGTTCTGTTATGGCTGACACTTGAGCGGACGTTTTAAGTTACACTTTTAATTAATTGTTGTGAATAAATGATGGGCCACTGGCAAAGGAGAAAATGCGCCAGAAGAGTGAGACTGAAAAAAGAGTTTGACAAAGAGCTCTGAAAATAAAGTACATATTTTATAATTTAAATTGCAGTTTTGCTTTTGAGTGTTGAGTTCAACTGTTACCATGTATTTGGCAATTGTTAACTCCCATTGATATGGATTTCTTTCGGGTTCCATATGAAACTTAAAAGTTTCGCTGGCAAAACCAATGACATGTGACCCATGATTTGATAGAAATTCGGAAGTTCCCAGTTCATTTCAGTGATACGACTTTTGGTGCTATATTTTTCTTAAAATTCAAAGTCTGAATCACTTTTGATTACAATATTTCAATAAATACTTGAAACTTTTTGGCACATTTTTGGGTGAATTCCATAACGATAATCTGCTTAATTATACCTCTCTTTTACGCATTTGGCCTTGTGTGGCCGCCATTTTCTGGGGAATCCAAGGCGACTCCTCCTCTATCATCTTCCAGTTCCTGTCTCTCAGCACCCATATACCATACAATGTGGCAAACTCTAGCAACTGGCAACCCAACCAACTAATCAAACCACACGAACGCAAAACGAAGGCTTCCCACGAAACATTTGATGTGTTTCTCTGTTGCTTTTGCTGTTGGGGACGAGAGACGATTTCCGTTTTGGGGCTAGCTGCTGCTATATAGCTATATATTGTTTTTTCTTCTTCTTTTTTCCCGTGCTGAGTGGCCGAGAGTGTCGGTTTGGATTCGCCGCTAATTCGCATTAATCATACGACGCGTTGGACGCGCTCTCTTTTGTTTATGCATTGGAATCATGAAAACGAAATTCATACAAAACTGAACTGAACTGAACTGGTCGCCACGAGAGGTGGAAAGAAGCTTTTCCACATTTTTATTTTTACACGCAAAAATTTACTAGCTGAGTGGAAGCGAGCGGGAGGGAGGCGAGCGGGAGACGGGGCGACAGGGGGGAAGAGAGATGGGTGACGCGTCTTCTTACTGACGCCTTTGTTGTTGCTTTTTTATTTTTAATGTGTCAAGGTTCGCGGCATAATTTCTGTTGCTTTATTTCATTTGCGCGTAAGGCAAACAGAAAATATATCAAAGAGTGGGGCAGACTGATAGACAGCGAAGATACAAGATACAGAAACGAGTCATAAGCTGAGAAATGTTTGACTTTCTTTTTGAGCAACCAAACAAAAAGAACCTGAAATAGCTTTGTAAGGAAGGTTGGGAACAGTAAAAATCTAATAATATAAATAGTAATAAAAAACATAAAAATAAATAAATAAATTAAAATAAATAAATAAAAAATAATAATAAAATAAAAGAATGAAGCCACTTCAATATTATTTCCTAATTAAATTAGAGAAAAGAAACGCTCTGATTTACGTTCAACTTGTCACAACCACTACTTCAGTGAGCCCAACCTTCGATTTTCAGTATACCCTAGACCCCAGACACTTGCCCCCCGACAAAGTTATTAAGCCCCACCACCAGCGAGACATAAAAAGCGAAGACGGAGGCCAGAACGAAGGCAGAGGCGAAGATGAGGATGTCGACGACGTTGAAGGCGACGCATCGATAAATGTAAATGCAGTAAATGTAGTGGGGTATTAGGGGAGGGGCTAGGGGTGGGTGTGGGTTCAAAGGGTACGACTATGCTATAGTTATAGGTGGAAAAGATGGGTTGTGTGTGGGGGTGGCGATACGGAGAGGGCACAACATTTTTATTACCGCAGTGGAGTCGTAAAAAACTAAATTACTTTTAAGTTTGTAAATTGTGTAAGCTATCGCTCTCTTTCTGGTCGAGTATGCCCCTCTCTTTCTGCAATGGGTTACATATTCCCCTCCTTTTCTTTCCCTTTCGCCCATTTTCTCACCGCCTTTTGGTCAACGCAAGTTTGCATTCTTTGTGTCACGTTTCCATCGGAAGATACCAAAAACACACAGATACAGATACATTTACAGATACAGCCAGCGAAAGAGACAGCAGATGTGCAGTTAGAGGGCAGTGAAAGAGACGGCATGATCGATGGTAGGCAATAGCCGTAGCTGAAGAAGAAGAGGCAGAGTTCGGGTCGCAGGGAAAAACAAATTTATGAAATGTCATTTATCCATAATGAGCCAAGCGAATGGGGGAAAAGTGTTGGCGCGTGTATCGAAACGAACGATAGTAGAGAGAGAGAGGAGGAGAATTGGGGAAGGGGGAGAGGGATGGAGGAGGGATGGAGATGGCCGAAAGGGGCCAATTGTGTGCATTGCATTTCGAGTGTTGTAAAGCGCCATAAACTTATTAGGCGAAAGTGTTTCGTGAGTGCGAGAGATTGTGTATGAATGTGAATGCGTAATGAGTGCTGTGCGGCTATTTACTTAGTTATTCATTTCGGGGGATAGTTTTGCAGTCGAATGTAATTGTTTGAGTGGCTATCGATGACCTGAGAGTGCGGTCTTCGCTGCTCAAGAAGAGATTTTCTTTTGGGAATTCGTAAATAATTGATGAACATTAGGTGAGTGGTTGTCTTTTGCCTTCAGGATGCTGACCGCCAACCACTGAAATATTTGTTTTTAATATTTTTTAAAACTAAGATAATTTTTGAAAATATTTTTGATTGAAAATTTAAAATTTTGGAACATAGTAGATTGAACATTTTTGGTTATTTTCAAATACATTTAGCAGTTTCAAAAATGCAGACATCCTTTATATCGAATCCTCACTGTATTCAGGTGCTACCAAGGAATATTTTCTAAATTGCGGTGAATAAACGAGTCACTTGCGGTTATCCAGAGCATTTCGCAACTTTCCGCACACTTGCAACTTGCAACCGAGTCCTCTGCTTCTTCTTCCCATTTTTCTTCTTCTTCTTCAGGTTGAAGTATTATATCGTGTGTGCACTGAAAACACTCACACAGATACACACGCACACCTCGCGACCCCACTCACATGTCATTGTGTTGGTGGCTGCGCCTATTCGCGACTATTTTGTATACATTTTGCATTAATTAAAAACAAAATAAACAGCAAAAGTCGCGCGCGCTTTGCCTTTACTGGAGGCATGGAAATAAAAACTGAAAAGCAAACACATTCTGATTTAAATGTGATTGTTTTTCTTGCTTTTTTCGCCTTCGTCTTCCATTTTTTTGTTGTACTTGCCTCCGCTGTTATTCACTTTACTTTACAAGCAAGTGGAAATGATTGGAGCAAAGTTATTTCGACTATCTTATACTTCACAATTATGTGGGTTTTAATGAGCTAAATTAGGTTTTAATTGGAAGGGTTTATTGTTTAACAAAAAAAGCAAAAATTACATAAAATATTTGGGATATTTTAGAAAATAATTATTGTAAATTTATTATATTTATGGTATGGAAATTTCCTATAAATTAGTCTTTATCTATGGTTTAAAATATTAAAAACTTATAAAGTAACGTTATATTTTTCATTGCATACTTTCGAGGCCCCTCATAAATGATTTCAAAACTCTTTTGAGCCATACCCATTTCTTGTTGTTATTGGAAATTTATGGATTCTATCATTTGAATTTATTAAAAATAGGTATACATATTTTTAAAAAACTTGTTCACTAGCAAAGGTTCCTTTTTATTGTTTCCAACTTTACTATAAGTTCCATATTCCCTTTGATTATGCCATTGCGGGGTATCATAAGCGCTGAAGTAAAGCAGAACAGAAGCAAAAACAAAAACAAAAGCAGCGCCGACGCCAACACAACGCACACTGTCGCAGAATTGCTCACACAGATACTCTGGTGTTCTGTGTTCTGGTTCTCTTTTTTCTCAGTCGACTGATTAGAAGTGTCTTTGCCTTTTATGTTATTGTTTCTGCTTCTAGCTACCGCGCTGTATTTTTTGTGATTTTTTTTTTTATACATTTTGTGATTTTTGCCACTGCCTTTGTGCACTTGCGATTTTCATGAAATTTCGCTACGGCTTTTCAATAATTTTTGCACGTCTTGCAAGTGAATTTCTTTTGATTACTCTTGCCAAGTCAGCGATGTGTTGCTGCCATTGTTGTTGAGTGTTAATCGAATCGTGCGGCTCGTCAATGCAGCCAGTAAATGCGGTATATATAGGTACATGTGTATTATTAACTTATGTGTAATTTCTCTATGTGTGCGCCGTGCAGCCCGAACAAATCAAATTTCAATCAAAAGAACAACACAAAACGATCGAAGGAGAAAACTCTAAAAGCTGTAAAATCAAAAGCCAAATGCGCCCGCGAAGCAAATGCAACAAAATGCAAAACTTTCGATGCTGCTCAGCACTGTCGACGTCGTTACACAACACTGGCCCGAAAAGTTCTCCCTATCGAGTGGTGGCCTAAAATCTCCCCACAATCCCCCGACGACCCGAATCGTGCTACAGCTATTTAAACTTCTGTGTCTCCATATATCGAAGTGTTTCTAAATCTCGGCTCTCGACTCTTAATGTCTGAACTAATCAAAAACTAAACTAAACTTCGCCCGAGCCAGCTAAAGCTATAAACGAACTATCTATGAATATTTGGGTAAGATTTGGGGAACTGCTTATAAAGGGTACTTACTTGTTAAATGTTGTATGTTCATGAAAGATTAAATAATTTTGAAATTTTATTTAAATATATTTTTTTTTTATTTATTTTTTCTTGTAGTAAGCATTTATAGAAATTAAGTAATTTACATTGTTATTAAAATCTATAATAATGATTTTCAAAATATGTTTTATAACGAATTTAAAGTGCAATTACAATTAAGGATGTAAATTATCATAATGTTATAATTTTTATTAATTGTAATACTTGTATATTTTATAACTTATATATTTTTTTTCGCTCCTTTCTCCTTTTCTAGCAACAAAAATTCCTGAAACGACCCGCGGAGGATGTTGACAATGGCCCTGACAGCTTTGAACCGCCGCACAAGTTGCCCAATAACAACAACAATAGCAATAGCAACAATAACAACGGCAATTCGAATGCCAACAACGGTGGCAACAACAACAATGGCTCCAACAACAACAGCAACAACACCGGCAACAACTCGAACAACGGCAACAATGGCACCAACAACAACAGCAACAACAACGGGAACAACAACGGCAACAACAACAACAACGGCTCAGAGAATCTAACCAAATTCTCGGTGGAAATTGTACAACAACTTGAGTTTACCACATCGGCGGCCAATTCGCAACCGCAGCAGATTAGCACAAATGTCACTGTAAAGGCGCTGACCAATACGTCGGTGAAAAGTGAACCAGGTGTTGGTGGTGGAAGTGGCAACAACAACGGAGGAGGAGGAGGAGGCGGCAGCAACAACAACAACAACGGGAGCGATCATCACCAGCAGCAACAGCAGCAGCAACAACAAGGCGGCGGACTGGGTGGCCTCGGCAATAATGGAAGGGGGGGCCAAGGAGGAGGACCCGGCGGCGGTGGTGGTATGTCCACGAATCCCGGAGGCCTCGGCGGCATGGGCATGCCACCCAACATGATGTCCGCCCAGCAGAAGACCGCCCTCGGCAACCTGGCCAATTTGGTGGAGTGCAAACGGGAACCCGATCACGATTTCCCCGATCTCGGCTCGCTGGACAAGGACGTCGTCGGCGGCGGCGTCGGTCAGTTTCCCGGCTTTCCCGATCTCCTCGGCGACGACAACTCGGAGAACAACGACACCTTCAAGGATCTCATCAGCAACCTGCAGGACTTCAATCCCAGCTTCCTCGACGGCTTCGATGAGAAGCCGCTGCTGGACATCAAGACCGAGGACGGGATCAAGGTGGAGCCGCCGAATGCCCAGGATCTGATCAACAGCCTGAATGTGAAGTCGGAGGGTGGCTTGGGTGGTCATGGTTTCGGTGGCTTTGGCCTGGGACTCGATAACTCGGGCATGAAGATGCGGGGAGGTGGCAACCCTGGCGGCAATCAAGGAGGAGGCTTTCCGAATAATGGAGCAGGGGGTACTCCTAGTAATCCCGGCGGTAATGGTAGCAACTCTGGTAATCTCATGTCTGAACACCCGCTGGCCGCTCAGACACTCAAGCAAATGGCCGAGCAGCATCAGCACAAGAATGCCATGGGCGGCATGGGTGGCTTCCCCCGTCCCCCGCATGGCATGAATCCCCAGCAGCAGCAGCAGCAACAGCAGCAGCAGCAACAACAGCAGCAGCAACAGGCCCAGCAGCAGCAGCATGGCCAGATGATGGGGCAAGGTCAGCCGGGTCGCTACAACGACTACGGTGGCGGCTTTCCCAATGACTTTGGCCTGGGACCCAATGGACCGCAACAGCAGCAGCAGCAGCAACAGCAGCCCCAGCAGCAACATCTGCCGCCGCAGTTCCACCAGAAGGTTCCAGGCGGCGGTCCCGGGGCCGGCATGCAACAGAGCTTCCTGGACATCAAGCAGGAGCTCTTCTATTCCTCTCAAAACGATTTCGATCTCAAGCGCCTGCAGCAGCAGCAGGCCATGCAGCAACAGCAGCAGCAGCAACAGCAGCCCAAAATGGGCGGCGTGCCGAACTTTAACAAGCAGCAGCAGCAACAGGTGCCCCAGCAGCAGCAACTGCAACAGCAGCAGCAGCAATACTCGCCCTTCAGCAACCAGAACGCCAATGCGGCGGCCAGTTTCCTCAATTGTCCGCCGCGGGTTGGTCCGAATGGCAGCCAGCAACCCGGCAATCTGGCGCAGCAGCAACAGCAGCAGCAGCAGCGCGGAAATGCCGGCAACAACGGGCAGCAGAACAACCCGAATGCCGGACCCGGCGGCAACACCTCGAATGCACCGCAGCAACAGTCGACGACCACAACGCTGCAGATGAAGCAGACGCAGCAGTTGCACATTAGCCAACAGGGTGGCGGAGCCCATGGAATTCAGGTGAGTCTCGTTTTTGTATACTACACCATAAACCCCTATTCCGAAAAGAGAGAAGCCCCAAAAAAAAACCCTTAAACTCCGAAACTGTTGCCTAGATGGAGCTTATCCAATAACATAACGCTACTTAATGCCATTGACACGTATGTAAATTTCCATGCATATTTAAGTTATCAGCGTAACGAAGTCAACAGCTTTTCACGAAAATCCCGACAGCAGCAGCGGAAAAGCGAAAAGCGAAAAGCTCCTAGGGGGTTGTTTTGCCCGCATTGAGTGAAACTCTATCTTTTCACTCGAACATTTCACTCTGCTTGTTTTCCCTATATTTATCTTTCTTTTTTGTGTGAGTTTTTGTTGTGAAAGGATCATAAATCATGTTGGGGCAAACAAGCCGAGCAAACGAACCTTTGGCCGCTTTTCCCGCTCTCTCACCGCTCTTGCGAAAAGAGAACGTTCGCTCGTTTAACCCTCGATTTTCCATTTCCACTCGCCAGCCGAGTTTATCTCTGTCCATTAATTTTACCACACATCTGTTCATAAAATTGCTCGGCGACCTGGCGCTCGGCTTCAGTGAGTCCTCGGCAGCGAGCGAGTGGCCTTCTCTGTGTCGCTCGCTGTTCCCGCCACCCACTCCTCCACCCTCCCACCCACCACTCGAATTTCCCGAGTTCCATGTGCGCCATTTTCATTACGTGAGCGACAAGCGAACATTGCTGGGTAGAAAAAGGACGCTACAAGCAAAAAGAAGATTGGTTGCTTCTATTTTAGGGTTTTTCCTTAAATGAAAATTTCCTTTTTAAGTTGGTAAAAAGCTTAAGGATCTGGAGAAAAAACCTCTAAGAATGCGAAAAGAGAAGTTAAGCTATGCTCGTAAATACACAGACAAGGGATGCAAAAGAAAACGTGAGAAGCCCTAGAAGATCTAGATGAACAAAAGCTATTTGTAGCATGAAACAGGGAAAATGTTTTTTGTTTTTGGGAGAAGAAAATATCAGATTATATTTAAGGTAAAACTATATAAAAGGCAATGAGGCCTGTGGGCCTTGTGGCACTTTTGAAAGTGTCATAACGCCCTTTCAGAACGTGTCACTGTGCACCTTAGGAATCCTATTGTTTCTTTTGTTAGAGAGAAAAATAAAATACATGTTAGTTACAGAACTTCCCCTACTCATTGGTCTAAAACACAGAACCCTTTTCCTACATTTTTGATCCTTATTTATTGTGCATTTTAGGCAAACAGCCCCAATGTGCATGGGCCCATGAACATTTACTGAGCTCCGTCATCACTCATCCATATAGTAATGCATTCATCACTTCATTGCTCCGCCATTTCCACTCCCCTCCCCCAAAAAACCCCTGCCTCTTTGAGGGGCACTTTTTCCGGAAAATGCAAGGGAATCTCTCGCTCACAAAAGCAATATTCCCTAGCCACATGCATCCTCACACACACCGAATCCCACATATATGTGCTCCAAACCTAACCCATATTCATTATCCGCTCCAAATTGTTTTCCTGTTATTTCCCAGCAACAACAACAAGGAGAAGAACAGCACCAACATTTCATTTACAAAATGAAAGTGCAAAACTTTTTAAGTTAAGTTTCATGTCGCTGAGTAGTTTTCATCAGAGAACAGCCAAAAAAGCATAAAAGAGAGAAAGGAGAAGCGAAAAAGGAGAAAGGGGAGATGAGTTGGAGAGAAGGATAGAGCGATGGAGATAGAAAGAGAGGGCAGGTTGGTTTTGGCCTGGTCGAAAAAGGGACACGGCAACGGCATTTTATCCGATTTTTGGTCAGTTGCACTGGAAAAAAGTGTGGATAATTGAAAAATTTGCATTAAAATGTTTATATTTTCAAATAGTTGGTTTGATTTAAAAATAAAACGGGTTATGTATTACTATTTTTTAATAATCACATTTTTATCTATCTGAAAAAGGCTTGCAAAGATTGTTTTATGTGTATTTTTTCCTGGGCGCATTTAGCTCAAGTTTTGCCATGAATTTCGTTCATGCATTAACCCTCGGTTGCCTGAGACTTTTCCCCCTTAACCACCCTGAAACCCCGCTGCATAGGAAAATAGTTGAAGCAAGTTGAGTGCCGTGGAAAACAGAGGGGGAGAAAACAGTTTTCGAGGAGGCGAAACTTGTTGACGATTGAGATTGAAATTTTTCGGGGTTTATTATAATTTTTTATTCCTGCTGCCCACTAGCCACTCATCCTGTTTTCCCCCCTCCCCCTCCCCCTCCCACTCCTCGGGGCCTTGGGTTTTAGTTTTTTGCCCAGTGGATGCTGCTGCCCATAATCAAAGGCCGTCCTGGCGAATCCTTTTGGCTCGCTTATCGTCGCAAGACACAACACGTATACACACTTAAGTCTAACGATATATTTACATAGGACTCATTAAAAATGCCCCAAACGAGGAGGGTTGCAAAAAGCCAAAGCAGCATCGGATTCAACGAGTTTTCTCGGCTCAATAATATTCTTCAGGGGCGGGGAAGGGGGAGCAAAAAGTGGGGAAGCCTCTTAAGTGCAAGAAATGAGCGAGCAAAGTGTAAAATGTACAATGAATATGACAAAGAACGGTGGCGCAAGCACAAAATGGTGGAATATGCACAATAAATTAAGCGGGAACCAGAAAAAAAGGAAGGAATATATAAAGTTGAAGTGGAAGAAAGTGTAGAAAAAAAGAGCAACGGGCAAGGAAAATTATACATTTTACTAATGAGGTTTTTTTCACCCCCAGCAAAAGAAGGGTGACAGGCAATTTTTCATGGCCTTTCATTTGGCAAATTTTTAATGGGGACTTTTTAGTGGGTGCTTTTAATTTCGTAACTAAATAAAATATTTGAATTGTTATTCAAACTAACAGACAATAACTTCAAGTCAAGAATTCCATCCTTTTAATAAGAAAAAGTTGGCAGGACTCGAAGAATTCAAATGAAATTTATCAGATACTTATTGTGCAAAATGAAACGTACTCGTATAACGTATAACCAAAGCAACCGAAGGGCCACAAAAACCAGGCAACAGCCAAACCAAAAACAACCGTAGCCCCGGCTAAAAGTTCAATGAATTCAAAATGTTGGCCATTTTGCATGTCCTGCATTAACTCGTTAAAATGCCAGCAACAACAGCGGGAAACTCTGTCGTTCTAGCCACCAACGAATTTGTGTAAAATACAATAAAAAAGAAGGAGAAAGGCTGGGGAGAAAGGATAAAGGAGAAAGGGGCTTCGGTTGGTCGATCCGCAGGCGAAAAGCGTCATCAAAATGCCAGGGCGCACAAAAGTATGCAGCGGAAATGTGCAAAACGTGAAAATGTGCGGAAATTATACTTGCCAGGCGGCCGCAGAAAGGGACAGAGAGACAGAGCGACGAGAGAGACAGCTAGAGAGGGTCATATCAGATTTTATGACTTGGCCCGGGCGACTTAATGAAGTAAGCGACGAGATGCGAGAGATGCGAGCACATGCGACTCTCGACCCCCGAACTTCGAACTCCAAATCATGTTGTATCAGAAACAATAAATAATTTATAACCTCGAGGAAGTGGAGATCCTAGGCAGAATCCAAAGTACTCGCAATGAAATGGAAAAGAGGCTGTAGAAGGCGGAAAAAGGCGGCTTTGCACTGCGCAGGCGCCAAGGCAATAAAAACAAATCCCCGAATTTCAGTTCAGTTCTTAGATTCCCGGCAACTCTTCACATAACTCGACCTGACAGGGCTTATGGGCAGGGATTCTACATCTGTATGGCGGAATTAACCTCTATAAATTTAACTCCCCCACCGTTAAAACAGAACTTTGGCTCTAAGCAAAGGAGATAGAGACCCACAGTCGGCCTATTTATGAGCGGAAAACTTTAGCGAAACAAAAGAAAACATGGTATTTTCACTGCTCCTTCATAATTCAACGAATTTCACCGGCTGTTGTTTTTAGGTATCCAGTTTTTCGGTTATTTGGAGATTTCTGTTTCGGTTTCTGTTCTGTTTTCCCGGACCGGCCCATTACCAAACGCATTTGATGCTCTCAAAGGTCACATTATTTACCTTTTATATTCCCATTCGTGTCGCTTTCAGGGGGATTTTCATGGGGGGTTGGGTTTGGGTTTCGCATTTTTGGCGCGTCGAAATGTTGCTAGCTGCGAAAGCGAAGTTTCGTAATATTTTCATTCTGTTTTTCTTCTCCGCTTTTGCCGCTTTTGGCTGCGCTTCAATCAATTTGCAGGTGTTGAGAGTTTTTCGCGGGGCAAAAGTTGATGAACTTTGACGGTATTTTTGGGGTTAAGTGTTGTGGCAGAGTTTGAAAATGTGTGAAAATCATTTCATTCCATCCTTTTAGCTATATATGTGCTATCTAAAGTTCCCTTTCGCCTTTGCAATTATAGTTCTCACACTTTGAGGGATTATCCGGCAGCTTATGGCGGCAATATCAATCAGTTTATTCACACATCTTCAGCATTTAGCTGGAATATTTCATTTTCCTCGAGGCTAAGCTGGCTATCTATCTCTTTTTTTCTGGTGAAGGGGGCTGCGACGCCCCTGCTCTTTCTCACCTGGCCACTTTGATAGCTACCTTTCCGTTTTGGCCCAGCATTTCCCTGCGGCATTGCTTTTCAGCACTTCCCCTCAGCTATTTTCCCCTGCTGCCGGCATAAAATTTAATATTTGCGCGTGTTCTTAGCCCCTGCCCCCCTTTTCCTATATATATATTTATATGTATATGTAAGCTTGTGTCTCCCCCTTTATCGTGATTATTATGCCATATAATCTGCTTCATATAACACTGAGATGAAGACGTGGCAGCAGGAATGCGTAAGCAAGTACTTTTAATACTTTCACCTCCTTGGGGCATCAGGATTGCACCCACACATACACATGTACTTACTTAGGATATATATAAATATTTCAGTTTTTAATCTATTTTAATGGAAATTATTCGCGAAGGAAGCAAGTTTTTCGCTGCTGCCACTGGTTTTGCATTTTATTTGCTATAATTTGCTTGTCGCCACTTGCTATTCAGTGGCTTTCCCCTTCTCTCTATCCCCCTTTTCCCCTTCTTATCCCTTTCTAAGTTTAATTTTTCTAATCTCGCAACAAATCCTGGTGGACGCTGCAAAGTATGCTATGCTTTTTACAAGGCTCTCTTTCGCTTGTGTGTGTGTGTGTGTGTGCTTTCTGCAAACATCTCACGTCGCATATTTATAGGCTGCCAGGGCATAAAAAGCGATTCCAACTGGAGCCAAAGCTTGCCAAAAAGATTTACAAAATGTTTTCCGCCTTTTCTTCTCATTTCTTTTTTTTTCGGTATATTTAGATTGGCTCTGGGGGGCAGTGAGAAAACTTTCGTTCTGGGTATCAGCTAGTCTGGTATTTTCTGGCCCGAAAAGTTGGTTGTTATCAACAAATTCAGTCGGTCCTGGTTATTCAAATTAGTTTTTATTTGAGCTGGAGAGCAGAAAAAGCAGACCGAGACGGCAGACAAGGTTGACATTCATATCAAAAACAAAGTATTTGCACAATTTGTTTAAATTTCATGCGCCGCTCAGACGCAAATTCATGTAAAATGTAAAAACCAAAGGAGGAAAAGGCAAACAAACGAGTCTTGGTCAAGTGTAAATTCAGGATAGGCCAGGATAGCAGGACAGCAGAACAGCAGGATAACAGGATAAGGGGGCATTGCACTTCCAATCCAAACACACACAGCATTTGAAATTCCATTAAATTTTGTTGCTTCGGTCGCACGCAAAATAATTTCCAGTGACATTTCCCAGGGTTTTCGTTGACAACCGAACTCATTTCATTAACTACCCAAACAGAACGCACAATCTGTTGCCACTACACATACAGCGGGGGCATATATATGTATGGAATATATATGTGTTCTCGGCCATAAATATGTCTGCCGACCCTCCGCCTCCTTCGAAACCCTTCGGCCCCCTCATAACAACACCTTGGGCATCCAACCAGCCAGCCACCCACTGCAGAAACGTTTTGCCCGGCCACTTTATCAAATTAATTACTTTGCCAACAAGCGGGATGAAGGAAATATGGGGCGAGGGGGGGTCGAAAGGGGGTGGCGGCGGCCCCGGGAGGTCAAGTGGTCAGGAAAGTTGTTGTTCACTTACATTTGCCACACTTTTACGACCATAACACGAAATCCGACTGTGAAAACGATGAGGAGATTGGCAAAGGGTGAAGGGATCAAGTGGAATTATGGAATTGCATAGAGGATTTGGATTGGTTACAGCAGGTACTTGATCAGTAGATCTCTTTGGGGATAAATTAAGGATAAAATAGAGTTATGCAGTCTAATAGTTTCATATATCTGTTACTCGTAGAATAAAAATATTTCAAATGGAACCATTCATTTAAAAGTTATTAACAAATAAAGAAATGGTCATAAGCAAGCAGTGCAAGCAGTCGAAAACTTTGTAGGTGTCTAAGCTCTTTTGAAATACCCATATTATGCAGATCTAAATAAAATACCATTCGCTGCAATGCAGAAATAGAACGCTGTGCCTCAAATAGAAACCCCGCTGACGTCACTTGGAAAACATTTTAAATATAGACCGTAGAAAAAGTTGTCTCGTTTTTTCCTGTCCCCCACGGGAAAATCAATATAATGTAGAGGCGAATGGTAACCAGTGTCACGCTAAATAATAAAGTAATTTTTGTTTCTCTGTGTGCCCTTTGTCGTATGGAAAACAGCGCTCTTTGAGATTATTAGCCCAAGTTTTAATTTCAGCGAAAATAACCTTTTGTGTGACAACGCCCACTCGAAAATAGGAGTTTTGCTCTTAGGGCCCACGTGGCGTATGTGTAATTTTATATTGTATGGCGACATTCATTTGATCTCAGCTGCGATGGTGTTCGCTGGGGGCGTAAGTGTGTGGGGGCGTATCTGCGGTGCGTGTCTAATGCTCGTCACTTGAAAACTCGCCGAGCCAAAGTAATTGAAAATGTAAATGGTTGAGGTTAGTGGCAGTGGAAAGCGGAAAGCGGAAGGAGAAGAGGAAAATGTAAGTGCAAAAAGTAAAGTTTTTCGGGAGTGCGAGGGATCAACTTATTTCCCTTTTCGGTGGTTCAATCCGTCGGTGGCTTAAAAAATACTTTTATAATTAATAGCTCTTAATTATTCCAATAGGACTTTATTGCGGTTTTAGTCTTACCGAATTTCCTATAAGCAATCGTATTTCTAGGTACCTTTCATGCAAAATTCCAACATCAAATGGCAAATACCATTCGAACCATTTTTCATCCGGGTGTTGGAAAATCAATGCGAAAACTCGTTTCGAATTTAGGTGAAAATGCCGGGCGAGTTTTCCCATGCAGGTGATGTGCTGCTGATCCTGAGGGGAAAAATGGTAAATGAAAAACAAGGGGGCGGCCGGGGGTTCATATGGCTGGATAATTCTGCCAAATTTGCAGCTTTGCTTTTTTGTTTGTTGTTTGCATTCTGTTGTGTCCTCTATTTACCAAAGTGTGTGTATCTGTGTCGGTGTGTGTGTGTGGATATGCGTACGTGTGCGTTTGCCGGTGTGTGTGTAAATAAAATTAACGAATGTTGAACTTTCTGCTGACAAAGTTCCGGCACATGCATAAGCAAATATGTTGAAAATTTGCAAAGAGCAATTGATTTTCGATTTATCGAAATAGAGAGGAAATCCGGCATTTTCCCGGTATTTTTGCTGAACTATTTTTAATGGCTTAGGGCTATAATTCGCCATTTTACTAAAATAATGATAATAAAAAATAATTTGAATAGCGATTTTTAAAAAACTCTCAAAAATTGGCCTTTAAAAATAGATTTCCCTAGAAAATAATTATATTATGACATTTGTTCTTTGTAATAAAGTAACTTTTTTATTTAATTCTTCTGGCTTTTTGTCTATTTTATTTTTGCTTTCTCTCATCTCTTCCGTGTTTCTTGATTTCAATTTTTTATAAAACATTGTCACGTTCTACCTTTTTATTCGCAAATCGCTGGCTGAGTCAGAAACGCGCGCGTTTCGTTTGCGTTTTAATTTGTATCTCATAGATGCAGTCAGTCGAAAAGAGGCAACAAAAAAGAGAGGAAGAATCGCAGCGAGAAGAATTCTTCTCAATGCTATTTTCATGTTGATCGTGCGCCGGGTCTTTGTTCACCCATCGTTTTAGTTGTTGTTGTTGCCAAGCAGCTGCTTTATCTATCAGATGCCAGCCAAATGACTCATCCGATTTCTGGCTTTCTGCTGCGGATTTTCCGCCTTCAGCTCGCTTATCGTCTTCGTCTTCAGATAAGCGCGATATAAACGAGCTGATCTGATCTCATCCAATCCAAACCGAGCAGCTTTGTTCTTTCGCCAAGAGCTCGTTAATGGAGGAAGTCGGCAGCCGATCATATGATTATGATTGGGATCAAAACAGATCAGATCAGATCAGATCACCCTGATCGTGTAATGATCCCCATTAGCCGCTGGCACATTATATACACAGCAATTACGGACTGAAAATCAAACATTCGACTGGGCACGCAAAATATTTACACTAATTAGCTGCATTTTCTCTTCGCTCCAGTACACTCGACTACAAACGAGTTGTTTTGCTTTTGCGGCGGCATTAAATTCCCATTAAAGCACAGCTACGGCAGCGAATTAAAAATGCAATTGCAAATTAAATTTAATTTAAAAATCCATCAAGTCGAGTGAACGACTGGGAATGGCGAACTGCAAATGCCTTTTGATTTTTATGCACTCCCGCCTCGTAATTGATGAAGAGAAATGGAAGTGGAAAAACGGCAGCTGCAACCGCAGCCAACATAAATTCGAGTAATGAAATCATTGCCAGATTAGGTTCTATATCTGTCGATTTCCCACATTCACTATTCATTACTCACTTTCCATGGAGCATGGTTAATGGCCTTTGGCTCGGAATGCTGGCCCAAAAGGAATGTTCTAGTTTCGTGGAAATTGGCAGAGCATCAGGAGCAAGAGAGAGGAAAATTTATTAGATTTCATTTTATTTATGCTGGGGATTTTTCGAAAATAAATCTTCCTTTTAGGAATTTTGAATTCGTTAAATTAGGTAGCTTATCAAATTCGTTTTTATGTTTTTAAGTTAAAAGGTTTAAAGATCTATATTTAAAATCAAATAAATATTATTTTATTCATTATCAAAATGTTTCTGAATGATCTTCTTTTAAAGAATCTTGAATTCGTGGAATTAAATTAAAAGGTTCTTAAATCTCTTAGTTAATATTACATTTATATTATTTTTAAATTTCATTTCAACTTTTTATGTATCATCGATTTAAGTTCCTTCAACCTTTGGTTTTTTCTATCTGCCCTGATGAATTTTCCCGATGAAAGGGCCGGCGGGTAGGAGTTAATGAAAACCCTGGCCGACCTGCCAGTAAACTTTTGACAGACGATCCATTAAAATGCTTTCATAAATTTGCCACAGGTGTGCCTGAGCGGTGCATGTGCCGCCTATGGGTATTTATGTATCTGTATCCCAAAAACCCTTTTTGAAATGAAGCCAACAAAACAAATCGAAGTCATCCATCGGAGGGCCGCACCAGCGGGCCAAAGCCAAAAGCCCAATAATTTAAGCCAGCAGCCCCACCGTTCGGGCTCCATTCCCCCTTTCGAACCCCCCTTTTCGACCCCCTTTTTGACCCACATGACATATGCATATAGTGCAGTTCATTTCGGCCACCACCACACAATGCAACAACGCCCCCTTTCCTTTTCCTCTACATATAAGCATTTGGGGGCCGCTCTCATGGCCATTTATGCCAAAATTTAATTTATAATTATTGCGAGTTTAATTTATGATCATTGACATGCTGCAGCAGCCGAAACACACACACACACACACACACACCGGGACACGGAAACCGCATTGAAAGGGGGTGGTTGGAAAGTGGGTGGCGGCCAGCTATTGTATCTATTCCTCGTTTCCCAGCTCCTCCCGTCCTCTGCCGCTGCAGATTGTCTGGCATTGTGTGCAAACTGCAACTGTTTCAAAAGTTTTTCTCTCTCCTTTCCACTGGGAAAAACTAGGGTCCTTTGGGTGGCAGGGAAAGCAGGGGTAGCAGGAAAACGGGGGTGTAACTCACACCGCTTGGCGCGCTGAAAGTTGGCTGATATGTCGGCATCAACAATGATGACGATGACGGGAATGTGAATGTGAATGTGGATGGACGCGTTGCAGTTTTCCAGCATGTGCATATGTGCATGTGTGTGTGGGAAAGTTATAACCCTCCTTCCCCCGGGAGATTTCCATTTCGCCCCCTCTGGACAGCAGTTAAGGATTGCCTGCATCTCGGAATGCGAATGGCATGCAGAGTGTGCCGGGGAGCAATCTGCACCAGGTATTTGCTACCGTAAGTGAGCATAATTACATCAAATTGAACCCGAAGGATTCAAACAGGGATCAGGTTAGTTCGTGCCAAGGATTCGGGGTTAAACTACACTTTGATGGGTGATTAATCCAATAGTCTTTCATTTAAATTATCAAAGTAAATACATTTGGTAAAGGTATATATTTTACGAAGTTATGAAATCCTTGAAGTAAATGGGACTAGTCATCTATCTATATATATAAAACTCTCCTTCAAATGCAATGCAGATTTAATGCAAAAGCTTAACCAGTAGAACTACATCGTCCACATTTTTACCAAAAATTCTTACTATTATGTGGATTTTTCCTAAGAACTGATTTCTCCCTAAGTTATCTGAATGAGCTCCAAAAAATCTAAAATAAATGCAGATGAAATGTTTCACTTTGATCCACTTAATCTAAAATCAATTTGAAAAATCTTTTACTTTTAATAGGGTTTTTATGGCATATTAAGTTTCTTAAATTCCCGATAAAATCCGATTACCTTTTCCACCCACGCCCGCAATGTGATTTTGTGAGCCCTGTGTTTTCCTGCTTGTCGCTGGCAATTAAAAATCAAATTCGCTTTGCTCTAACGCTTTTCCAAATGAGATTTCGCTCGTTCCCTATATCATCTCCTATGTCTAGTATAGTAGCATCCCCCAACCCCTCCATTGCTGTCATAATTTCGTAAAATAACGCAGCGCGGACACCTCATTGGATGGGATTGGATTGGATGGGATGGGATCGGATGGGATGGGATCGCAGTGAGGGAGAGCAGAGTTCACAGCGGGGCTTTTGAGGCAGCTAGTTTATGTCACACAAATATCCAATGACAGGCACCCAACGGGTGGCTATCCACCCCCTACACCCCACCCCCCAATACCCCCACTACCCGGGAATTCCCTTGGCTTCATTTTGGATTTTTTGGCTTCTCTGCCAAAATGAAGAAAAAACGAATATGGGAGAAAGATGGGCAGAACTAAAGCCCAGACTAAATCATGTTGTTCGGGGCCAGTTGTTGGTGGGCGTCGGTGGGCGTGGCCTCTTTGCTAATTTCATTGACTCTTCAATTTTTGGTCGGCTGCCAAGCGGCTCCCAGTGGGTGGGTGGTTTATGAGTTACTTTTACGCTTACCATCGAACTTCTTCAACCAACGGACTTACTAAAACTGGAATGACAGAGTTAACAACACTTTTATGTGGGCAGTTTAGTTTAGAGTTCTAATTATACCCGTTACTCGTAGAGTAAAAGGGTATATTGTATTCGTGCAAAAGTATGTAACAGGGAGAAGGAAGCTTTTCCGACCCTATAAAGTATATATATTCTTGATCAGGATCACTAGCCGAGTCGAACTAGCCATGTCCGTCTGTCCGTCTGTCCGTCTGTCCGTCTGTCCGTCCGTATGAACGCTGAGATCTCGGAAACTATAAAAGCTAGAGGATTGGCATTTTGGTGCCACGCCCCCTCTAACGCCCTCAATCGCCCTACACCATTTTTTGAAAGGTGTCTGGCGCCCACACCATTAAAGATTTTGGAAAACTAAAAATGCAGTTTTATTGTGACTATCAATACCTATCGAAATGTAGAAGAAATTTTTCAAATCGGACCATTCGTTAAAAAGTTATGCCTGATCAAAGATTTTATATATCTATCTCCCTCGCACTCCCTTAGCTGAGTAACGGGTATCTGATAGTCGGGGCACCCGACTATAGCTTTCTCTCTTGTTTTTATATTTAAAGTAATAACAAAATATTTAATAATAATAAAGACTAAAGACCATCTTTGATCCACTATAAATGTAAAATACATTAATTATACATAAATACATAAATTACTAATACCAAGGAAATCAGAAGGCTTGAGAAGTTGAGAAGTAGCAGCAATGATTAATCATAAAACCTTGTGTTGAGATTTTTCGCACCTGCTTGTTTTTCGGGGGTCTGGCAAGTTTTTCAATTACTTTAAGTGCAACGCTGGGCAACAAGTTTCGTCGCGTTCGTTGTGGGTACAGTTGTGCCTGGTCAGCCAAGCGGAGTTGAAGATATGGGAGTGGAAACCCCTCGCAGAAGAAGGGGACCGCACTTCCTTTGGAGTTTTATGTTCTTCGTTCGGTGGATTGTTTTTTTTTTCTTCGTTACTGTGATGCTACAGCCTTACATGTGTCACACACACATGCAGGCCACTGGCAGGATAGTCACATATATCATTGTCAAGTCTATATGCAAGGCATCCCCATCCCCACCCCCATTCCCATTCCCATCCCCCTTCTCCCCACCCATGCCATATCATTCCCTTGACAGCGCGTGGGGCGTGCGGCAATCTTTTTGGCTTGTCAAATGCGCATTTCCTGCTTAGAGTCCTTGCCTCGGCCTCTGTATGGGTATGGGTATGGGTATGGTTATGGGTGTGTGTGTGTATCTCCTCTTTGTGCCTGAGTGTATCTGTGTGTGTTTGTCTCCAGCGCAATCAATATGGCGGCGCTGGGGTAATAGCTGCAGGATTTACGCGCTCGTGCGGCGTCTCCGGTTTACCCGCAAAGTCCCCGCGCCTCCTTGCCCTCCCCTTCCGCCCTTAAAATCCTTCGGCAGTTACCTTTAAACTTTTTTATTGATATTTTATGTATTAGTGGGCGAATATCCGCCAGTGGGTGTCTGTGTGTATCCCTGTGTGTGTGTTTTGTATGTGAATGGCCGGGCTTTTTGTCTTTTTATGAAAGCTGCTGTAATGATTTGTTTTATGAACTTGTTCTTGGCTTCTTCGATCCGCAGCCAATCGATGTTTAACCAAGGCCCATCGACTTCATTTGGGGAAGGTATTTATGACTGACAGCGAAGGGAAGAAGCTCATATCCTTGGGCGTACTTAAACCAACAAGTTATGTTCCTATTTTCATGCAGAGAGAAAAAATGTGACAACTTTATAAAAATAAAACCCTTTGAATTTTTTTTAAAGGTTTTTTCGGTTTTATTTTACTTTTTTTCAGTGTATCCACATCTAAAAAATACATTTCCCATTTTAAAATTACTACTTGGTACTTTTTCTCCATATGAATAGAACCACACATATCATGCCAAACACCTTATTCCGTTCTCCACTCTGAGGCAACATTTTGCACCTTGCCTTCGGATTCGTAGAGGCAGGCGCATGATTTATGGCCAACAGTCGAACGAGTGGGTAATGGGTAGTGGGTGGTGGGTGGTGGGCTGTTCTCGGTGGTTCGGCAGAAGGTTGCCAACACACGCCGACCAATGCCAAAGCCAAGGCACTAAACTTCAATTAGCCCCGACGAGAGTCCATGACTTTTAATCAGCGTACTTTACGCCTCCTCTCCCGCTCTTGCTCGCACTCCCCCGCTCCGCATAGCGTCCTCCTGCTCGCACGCAAGCTCGAAAAATGAAAATGCGTGGTGCTGCAGAAAACACACAATAAATTAAACCAACAAGCAATTACAGCAACAGCAGAAAATGAAAGAGGCACAGGAACAAAGGCCATTGATCAAAAGGATAGACATTTAGGTATCCTGTAAGGAAGTCTAGAATTTCTGTTTCGTTTAATTTTTTTAGACTTTATAATTCTAGAAAATAGTTTTCTAAAAATTATAGAAATGCATGTATTTATTATTTTATAATTCTAAATATATTTAATACATTTTATAATGTTATATAATTTTTTATAAGGGTACTTTCTCCGGAATTTCACCATACCCTATACACCCTTAATTTCCAAATGACTGGATGCAAAACGGCAAACGTGACCGCAAAGTTCCTTAGTGCGCTTTATATTGCTCCTGTGATTGTTGCTGCTATTGCATTTGCCTTACTATTGCCTCGGGTCACACATGTGAAATGTGAAAACCCCTTTCTGGAGGGTGAAGAAAAATAAGCCTTGAATTTTTCGTGCCCCAAGTAGAGTGGCTCAAAAGCGAGGAAACTTCGATGCCAGGGTGTGCGGTGTGTCCGGTGACAGGATTTATTTCCAGCCCGCAGATTCCAGTGGCGAGGTGGCGATTTCCGAGTTCCGAGGGCAAACAACCGAGGGCAAAGGAGGAGGAAAGGGGGTTTCGGGTTGGAAAAGTGGGAGTTGGGTCGACATTGAAGTTCCAGGGTCGATCGCTGGCGCTGTGCTGTCCTCCGCTCATTTTGCATGTCGCCCGGCGCTCTTTTCGGGCCATTACAATAACAAATGAATGGCAAATTTGCTGCTCAGTGGGGGAATCCCCTCGAAAAGCTCACACAGACAGGCAGACGCAGCAAAGTAGACTATGAAAAAGTGCCGAAAGATTTATGCTTGCCTCTGGCTTCTCTCTCTCTCTCTCTCTTGGTGACTGTGTGTGTGTGTTTGGCAGTCAATGCGGATTCGAAAGCCATCCTGGCGATAATAAGCTTGAAAGCCTGCCACTTCCACCCACTGCCAATCCGCCCACCCTCTCGGTAGTGCGTTTGTGTGTGTGTGTGTGAGCTGACAGCAAATGAGACAGCTGCAAATGGAGAAGGTGTTGGCTTGTGCCCCCTTCTCCGACCCCCCCCCCCCACTTCTAAGGACTCCAAGGATGCCAAGCTATGTGTCGGGTATTAGCCTCAAAAATCCCTCGCCCTGGCATGCCAGGCAAATTACCAGAGTGCCAGGAGCCGGTGACAACCATTCGAGTGCCGAATGTGTCGCATGTGTCGAGTGTGGGGCTGCATGTCCCTGGCATAACACAAATAAGATCAAAGATCCATGCGATATGCTTCAAGTCAATTTCGTCTTCTTTCTGAAATCTCTTTCATCCCCAAGTGCCAGAGGTATTTCTCGAGCAGTATCAAGCTCTTTTGTACGTTTTACTGATTGAATTCGAGCTTTATGTATTATCCATTTATTCATTTATGTTTCCCAATAATTAAAAATCCCTTCGCAAATTTTGTACTTTTAATTTTTAAAGTTTTCTTGTAGTTTTTGTGGGTTTTATTTGAGAGCGGGATGAAATATTAAAAAGGTTTCTATTGCAATACTTTTAAAAATCCTCATTTCGGATATCAAAAGTCAAAGATCCATTCAACATTTGCTTAAAGTCTTGAGAATAGTTTTCATCCCAGAACTCCATTTTTTCAGTAATTTTCTTGTTTATGGCCCCACGTTGGGCGCCAAATGTATTGAACTGATTTATTTTATCTGCTCGATACGTCCCCTCAAAATTATATTAACGCGACTTTCAGTAGAAGACTCCTTATATATTATTGGGACATTTTAAATGCTCTCACTTGACCCCAAAATCAATTAATTAGTGAACAAATTACTAATCCCCTTCTCAAATGTTATCCCCTTACAGGTGTCGGCTGGTCAGCATCTGCATCTGAGTGGCGACATGAAGAGCAACGTCTCGGTGGCCGCCCAGCAAGGTGTCTTCTTCAGCCAGCAGCAGGCGCAGCAGCAGCAACAACAACAGCAGCAGCAACAGCAGCCCGGCGGCAACAACGGACCCAATCCCCAGCAGCAACAGCAACAGCCGCATGGCGGCAACGCTGGCGGCGGAGTGGGCGTGGGTGTGGGCGTGGGCGTGGGCAATGGCGGTCCCAATCCCGGACAGCAGCAGCAGCAACCAAATCAAAACATGAGCAATGCAAATGGTAAGTTTAATTAACTTAATGGTCTTAGGGTCGTTTTTTCGTCCGTTTGATACATTTAAAATAGGGCTTATAGATCTTCAACTAATCCCTCCTCAACTCCATTTCAGTTCCCTCCGATGGCTTCTCGCTCTCCCAGAGCCAAAGCATGAACTTCAACCAGCAGCAACAGGCGGCGGCAGCGGCGGCGGCGGCAGCAGCAGCGCAACAGCAACAGGTGCCGCCCAACATGCGCCAGCGTCAGACGCAAGCGCAGGCAGCGGCTGCAGCAGCGGCGGCGGCAGCGGCGCAGGCGCAGGCGGCGGCCAATGCCAGCGGTCCGAATGTGCCGCTCATGCAGCAGCCGCAGGTGGGAGTGGGCGTGGGCAATGGAGTGGGCGTGGCCAGCGGTCCCAACAACGGTGCAATGAATCAGATGGGTGGACCCATGGGCGGCATGCCGGGCATGCAGATGGGCGGACCCATGAACCCGATGCAGATGAACCCCAATGCCGGCGGTCCGTCGCCTCAGCAGATGATGCAGATGGGCGGAGGCGGTGGAGCCGGCGGACCAGGTGGAGTGCCGGGCGCAGGTCCAGGACCCAATCCCAACCAGGCCAAGTTCCTGCAGCAGCAGCAGATGATGCGCGCCCAGGCGATGCAGCAGCAACAGCAGCACATGTCCGGCGCCCGTCCGCCGCCGCCCGAGTACAATGCCACCAAGGCGCAGCTGATGCAGGCCCAGATGATGCAGCAGACGGTGGGCGGCGGAGGAGTGGGAGTGGGCGTAGGAGGTGTGGGAGGAGTAGGAGGCGTGGGAGGCGTTGGTGGCGCCAACGGAGGTCGCTTCCCCAACAGCGCTGCCCAGGCGGCGGCCATGCGACGCATGACCCAGCAACCCATCCCACCCTCCGGTCCCATGATGCGACCACAGCACGCGATGTACATGCAGCAGCACGGCGGAGCAGGAGGCGGTCCGAGGAGCGGCATGGGCGGCGTGCCCTATGGCGGAGGAGCAGGTGGACCCATGGGCGGACCACAACAGCAGCAGCGACCGCCCAATGTCCAGGTCACGCCCGACGGCATGCCGATGGGCTCGCAGCAGGAGTGGCGGCACATGATGATGACGCAGCAGCAGACGCAGATGGGCTTCGGCGGACCAGGAGGTCCCGGAGGACCCATGCGGCAGGGACCCGGCGGATTTAATGGGGGTGAGTACTTAAAATTTGAAAAAATCCTGGATTTCCCAACTTATTCTATTATGTTTCCCTAACAGGCAACTTCATGCCCAATGGTGCACCCAACGGTCCAGCGGGCAGTGGTCCCAATCCTGGCGGCATGATGTCCGGCCCGAATGTGCCGCAAATGCAGCTCACGCCGGCCCAGATGCAACAGCAACTGATGCGCCAGCAGCAGCAGCAGCAGCAACACATGGGTCCCGGTGGCGGCAACAACATGCAGATGCAGCAACTGCTGCAGCAGCAACAGTCTGGAGGCGGCGGCGGCGGAGGCAACATGATGGCCAGCCAGATGCAGATGACCAGCATGCACATGAGCCAGTCGCAGCAGCAGATCACCATGCAGCAGCAGCAGCAGTTCGTGCAGCAGAGCAGCACCACCACGACGCACCAGCAGCAGCAGATGCAGATGCAGATGGGTCCAGGGGGCGGTGGAGGATCGGCCAGCAACAACAATGGTGGTGGAAATGGTGGGGCAGCTGGCGCATCGTCGACCATTGCCAGCGCCAGCTCCATCAGCCAGACGATCAACTCGGTGGTGGCCAACTCGAATGATTTGTGTCTCGAATTCTTGGAGAACCTGCCCGTGGACAGCAACTTCTCCACGCAGGATCTGATCAACTCCCTCGACAACGACAACTTCAACCTGCAGGACTTCAACATACCGTAGATGTGAACGACTGTGGGGAACCACTCCTGAACACCACCTCCAGCCAGCACCAAACACCAAACCACCACCACCATAACCACCACGACGTTGCCTCAGTTTTGTTTAGATTTTTTAGTTTGTTGCCTCTCCTTGTTGTTATTGGCCTACACGCCCCCGCCCTCTCCGAACACCCGTTCCTGCCAACGAAGTTATTTTGTTTGTTATTTGTGTGTGAATTTATTCCTAAGCTAAGTTCGTTCGTCTATGTACTCTAATTTCGTGGGCTCCACTACTGTATTGTATTGTATTGTGTACCGTATTTGTATGTATTATTAGTAGAGCTGTTCCCAAGGTCCAAGGCGAGCGCCCACTGGGCGTGGCAGCAGCAGCAGCAGCGGCAGAAAGACATTCCATATGCACCGGTCGAACTGAGGGATTAGGGAAATGCGAATTCGAATCGAATTCGAAAAGTATTTGCAAGTACTTTAAAATCAACCCAACAGATTTCAGAAAATTCACATACACACAGAGACTCGTTGTGCAACTTAAGCACTTGTACTTAATGCAAATTTATTAGTGCCACGCCCAGCGGACTGCACGCCCCGTTTCGTTTGATTACTTAAGCAAAACCAGATGAAATGATGGAAGCAAACTCAAAAAAGAACCAACAACAAAAGAAAATCGAAAAAAAAACACAAAATAGTTGTACATTTTATATTGTATTTAATTTTATTTAATTTTTATAAAAACAAAATCGACAAACTAAAAGAAACACAAAAAAATGGGAAAACTTAATCGAAATCGAGAAACTGTCAGAATAAAGAGCAAAAATATTGGTGATATTTTAAATGCTTAAACACAAATTGAGAACTAAGCGAATCAAATGAGAAAACAACAAAAAGCGAAGACCACAAACAAGCAAATTGAAAGGGAAGTACTTTTTAAAAAACAAACATAAATTTGAGAATGAGAAACAGTTATTATTATTATATTATAATTATTATTGTACATTAATTTTTTAGACGAGTTCATTTTTAAATGGAATTTTAAACGCGGAGCAACAGTGCGAGAAATGCGCAAACAAAACATATTTAAAAAATATACACTATATATTATGCGTAGTTTTTGGTAGTGAAACGTAATTAGTAGTTTGTTAAATAAATTGATATACACCCACAAATACATAATATACAAAGGAATCATATGTATGCGATCCGATATATTTGATTACTGAACAAGAAAAACAAAAAGTAAAAGTAAAAGCAGCGCTAACAATTTACGAGTATATAATTAGTGATAAGTCGCCACAAAATGTTTGAGGAGATAAGCGGAGATCGAAATTTATATTTACTACATGCGCCTGGCCGCATTACCAAGTGATGCCATGCCAAGCCAAGCCACGCCCACACAGATAACGAGATGAGGAGTTTGAGAGGAGGACGAACCATATTAGAGCAAACAAAAATCGCGAAAAACAAGCAAAACGAAAAAAACGCCAGAGATTCCAGCAATGAAATTATTGTACGACAACTAATTAGAGCAATTCCATAAGTCCATAAGTTAGACGTTCAGTTGAGGCCATAGAAATTTTGAATCGGGCACAGCGGCTGCCACTTCCACAATTATATAGTAACAGACAGCTCACAGCCATTTTTGCAGAGTTTAAATTAAACTAAATTAGGATCAGCAGCCACAAACAAATCCATAGCACACGCCTAGCAAAAAAATATATAATAAATTTAATGAAAGTATTTAAGCCGCAGACAAACAAACAAACAAACGATAAAAATCTAACAAAATTTACTATTACAATTATAAATGAATAAAATACGCGAATTGTAGTTTGTAATTAATGCTAAAGATACGAAGTAAAAATTTGTTTATAACTATTATATACCGCAAATTATATATACACTATTATTACTATATACAATATGGCATATTATTATTACATATATATTTCACCATGAAAACAAACTAGCGAGTAAAATCGTAAGGTGTTCAGAAGCCGCCTCGCTAAGCAGTTCCATTGATCAGTTTCCCCGCGAAACTCGAGGCCAATCCCGGCGAGAAACGGAGGCAAATCCGAACTCGATATATCAATTAGCAAGAAAGCAACCAGCTGCCAGCGGCAAAGCATAACATCAAATATTTACCATCTCGAAACTTGAATAGGAGAGAGCAATAGCACCGCAATTGCTTGAAGCCTGCAATTATTTCACACGAGATCAAAATCGGTTTGGTCAAGCGTTTGGGTTTCTATTTGATTAGCCGAAATGTATTGGTGCGTGAGCCTTCTGTTTGCCATTCTGTTGTTCTCCGAGATGGAACGAAATGTTGGGAAGCAAAAACAAACATTTAAAGATGTTCTTTTACGATTAAAAAAGGAAAGTAAAAAATAAAATAGAAAAATATTACTTTTGTAAATAAATTGAAAGTGGTTTCTATTTCTGGGAGGGGTTTTCTCATGAACATTTTGGCGACAATTACTTTTATATCCCTGCAGAGGATATTATAATTTCAGTCAAGGAAGAACACCGTTCCTATAAAGTGTCAAATAAAAACACAACTTACTAAAATTATCTCATTCGGCTCGCTTGAGCAAAACATATTCTACCTTTTACCTTTTCAGGAATAGGAAAGCAATTTTTCGTAGAGTTTTTTGGCTGTAACTTGGCCAAAAATTGTCCCAAATCGAAGATGCTTGCTGTTTTGAACAGCTAACAACCTTATCTATGGATTATAGTCAGATTCCGGTTGATTAAGAAAAATTATTTTTTGAGAAATTTTCGCATTTTTGATAAGGGGTTACATTATGATTTTTTGCGAAAAATGGCCCACAAAAATTATGTTCAGATTTGAATGCCAATCGATAGGGATTTAAATTACGAGCTCAACGAGGTATGACATTCCATATTTGGATCATTATTTTTATAGTTTCTAGCCAAAGTGCAGGGTTTTTCCCAAATAAAGGTGCTGAGTCGTAGTTTTCATTCATATTTATTAATTTCTCATACGCATGTTCATAATACATAATTGCATATTTTACGACTTAAGATACATATTTCCATATTATTCCATTTGAAATACTTGCATTTAAAGTGTATGTGTGGTGGTGTGTGCTTGAATTGTTTAACATTATCATGGGCATATTCAATAATCCTTCTATATAGCGTTTGCAACACATTCGCAATTGCAGCGGCACGTAATCGTATTGCATGTACCCATCAAGTGGCAATGGGAACTGAGCACTCCACGTGTATTTACTAGAGAGTTTAACTTAAAGATTAACAAGCTTGATGGCTAATTATATTTGTGTACATGTACGCGCGGATGTGGGCGGGGAACTAAAACAATTTACAAATAATTAGCAACTATTGCGAGAACTAAAAAGTGTGTGCTAAAACCTAGTTATACGCTAGAGTTTCCAATATTTACTCATATGTTTATGTTTAGGGTTTAGTTTTAGGTTTACTAACTTTTCAACACTTAGATGCTAGTGCTAAGGGTGCGGCCTGCCAATTCGAACGATTTCATTGTATTTCCATCCAATTCTTGCCCCAAATACCTCAAAGAGTTTTCGTTTAAACAAATGTAAATGCATCAATCGCTTGCTTGGTTAGTTGAGTTCTTCTTCTCCATTGTAATTCATTCGGTATGTAGGCGAATCCTTTTTCGGTTTTTGTGTTCTGTATGTGTTATGCAATAAAATCAGCCTTAGTTATAATAATTGTTACTCGTGAAAACGCATTTATAAGTTTGGGTTGCCTATGACGATATTTGCATTAAGCGCTGGCAAATATTTGAGAACCTCTTTCAATACAATACGTTGCTTCTTCATCTCGATTCTCCTCCTGTAATACTCTGGCAAGTTAAAGTTTTTCTCTAAAAAAACAATTATACAAAAAATCCTTTAAAAGTAAAAATCTGTAAATTTTACTAGCAAAAATTTACGTTTTGTTTCAAATTTCGATTTTTCTCCTCCTTATTTTTTTGTTTCTTTTCGATTATAAAATTGCCGCCTATTGAAATATTTGCTTTATAAATATTTGATTTAAAAACATTATACGTTTAAATCGTTTAGTATTAGTGTTAGTTTAGTTGACTTGACTTGACTGGAAATTCGGCTAAATGCTCAAATTCAAATATTATTGTTACTCGGTGCAACTTCCTCCGCCTCCCTGTCTTCCGCTTCCTCTAGGCATATAAAACCTACGCTAGTTGTGTATTGTAGTTTAAATGTTAAATGTCGTTTAAATGTTTTGTGCACTAGTTGAACACGAACACGAACGCGAATGATCAATGGATGGATACTGAATAAATGAACTTGCCTGGCGCTGGCGCCCTTTCAACGTTACTAAGAACTAAGATCTCATGCGGTTTGGGTACACACCACATTAACTTTTGACACATCTCGTATTGTGCGGCTCGAAAGCAAACTAAGGGGTAGCAAATGCCCTTCAGTTTGCTTTCAATTGCTTGGGGATCTCGGGATCGGTTAACTAATCATAAAATATTGCATACATACTTGCTGCTCGATTACAAATAGCGGTTAGTTGCTGCTCGCGGGCAGCCTACATAAATTTATATCACACGCAATAAATATAATAAAAGTAATTAAAGGTTTCGAAATCAAACAGATCGGAATCGAATGTGTCCTGTGTCTGAAATGGTTCTCCTCTCAGCTCTCCAATTCTTCGGCTGGTGCAGGCAGTTGCAGCTATTCGTTGTGAGTGCGTGGCAATGACTGTTGTTGACTTACACTAACTAACGATTTAACGATTTGGCAAACAGTGGATTGATTCCCCCTGGGGCTTAGTCTAGTGCAACCTGTGGTGGTTGGCCTTGGGCATGGCCCCCACGATGCGGACCCGGCCCAAGGTGCCCACGGCTCCAGGCCCAGCTCCGCCGGACAGACGCTGGTGCATCTGCAGCATCTGTTGCTGCTGCAGTTGCTGTTGCAGCTGCTGCTGCTGCTGCTGTTGCTGCTGCTGCTGTTGCTGTTGCTGCTGTGGATGGTATTGGCTCGTTGGCAGATGCGGCTGCGGCGCGTGCTTGGCATCGTTGCAATCGCAGAACTGCGGCGGTGGCGCCAGCACCAGATTGTCGGTGCACAGCTGCTGCAGATTGTTGTTGCCCGGCTGCACCGCAGCCGTCCCAACGCCCGGAACGCCAGCAACAGCGCCAGAGGCAACAGCCACCAGCTGACCGCTGGGCAGCATGCCCACGATGTGGGCGGCCATCGGCTGTTGCTGCTGCTGCTGTTGCAGTTGTTGCTGTTGCAGTTGCTGCTGTTGAAGCTGCTGCATCTGGAGAGGATGTGGGTGGGGGTTCTGTGAGGCGTGCTGCCGCTGGAGCGTAGACATCTGAGCCTGTGGCTCTCCATCGCTGTCCGCCTCCAGAGGCGGTGGGAGCTGCATCAGGGACACCGCCGTGGTCCTGGTGGCTCCCCTTTGCATGGCAATCGCTGCCGCCTGCTTGCGCGTCAGCGAGTTGTGACGCTGGAAGGCCTTGGCCGGCGGCGAGGGACTCAGATCGCCGTCATCGTCCTCCAGATCGGATCGGGCCTCCATCTCCGACTCGTGGCCACTGCTGCCCGCTGTTCCCTTGTGCAGCTTCTGCTGGTGCTTGGCCACCAGGGCGGCCGTGTTGCTGGCTCCTCCGGCCGCTGCGGCCTTCGCCTTGAGTATCTGCTGCAGGTGCTGCTGGTGGGCCAGCTGCTGTTGCTGCTGCTGCAGTATCTGTTGCTGGGTGGCGATCAGCTTCTGGTTGGGATTCAGCGACTGCTGCTGCTGATGGTGGTGCACGTTGGGAATGCGTCCCAGGACCTGGGGACTAGTCATCACATTGCTGTTGATGTTGATGTTGCTGTTGGTAAACTTATTGCTATTGGCAACAGTCACCGGTTGCTTGCTGCCCAGTTGCTGCTGCTGCTGCTGAATGGCTGGTGCATGTTGCTGCTGCACCAACTGCTTCACCGTAAGCGTGGCCGTGGGCACTGCACCTGCTCCTCCTCCTCCGCCTCCTCCTATGCTAATGGTGGTCTTGGCCATGGGCTTGGTGGTGGTGTGACTAATTGGCTGATCGGGAATGGTCTTGGGCTCCTCGACAATGGTCACCGATGGTTTCTTCTTAATCGTATCGGTGGGCTTTCCCCCAGCGGCCAGGGCCATCTGCTCCTGTTCGCTGCTCACGCCGGAGCTGCTGTTGTCGCACTCATCTTCGCCTGGCTGCAAGTGTTGCTGCTGTTGCTGGTGGGATTGCTGTTGGTGCTGCTGCTGCTGCTGCTGCTGCTGCTGCTGCTGCTCCTGGGGATTCTCCTCCTCCGGCTTCTTGGCAAATCCGTTTGGCGATGACTTGGACGTCTTGAGATTGCTGCGAATACGCTGGATCTCATCCACGGAGAGCGAATGCGAAATGGACGCGCTGCCCGAGTTGGAACTGCTTCCACTAAAGTAAAGGAAAATATGTTATTAGAGGGGTTCCTGTAAACATTGGGTATATCGTACCTAGCCTGACTATTTCCACTTGTCTCTGGGACATCGAACAGCGCTATCTTCTCGTTGAGCTTCGTGTTGCGTGCCACCAGAATGGAGTTCTCATCCTCGCCGTCCGACTCGCTGCAGCTGTAGTCGGGTTCGGGAATCGGAGGAGCAACTGTTCCGCTGCCACTGGAGCTGCCATTGCCGTTTTGTGCCGCCACTGGAGGTGGTGCCTGTGCCTGTGGAGGTGGTGGTGCAGGCGGGGATTGCGGAGCCGGCTGCTGCGGTGCCTGTTGCACTTGCACCTGGACTTGAGGAGCAGCATAGTGGGAGGCCTGCTGCTGTGGTTGCTGTTGCTGTTGCTGTGGTGGACGCATCTGCGTGGGAGCTGCATACTGACTGACTGGCTGTTGCTGGGAGCCAGCCGATGTCTCCTGGGCCGGCTTCTCCTGCGCCTGTCGCAACTTCCAGGCCATCACGTTGCGCAGCTCCTGCGGCGAGGCGTAGATCTTGGCATTGGCCGACGGATTGAAGCTGCTCTGGACACCGTCGATGGCGGCACTGGTCACCGCATCGTTTTCCGTTCGCTTCTTCAGCTTCTGCTGCAGCGAGATGGTGCTCTCGTACTCCGAGACACTGCTGCGCGTCTCCACCTTGACCACCTGACCCACGGGCGGCGGTGGAGGTGGGTGATTGGGCGGCGGAAGTACAGCGCCTCCAGCTCCTGCTCCTCCTCCCAGTTTCAGCTCTGCCTGGTTGGAGTTCAAGCGTTGCAGCGACGCATGGAGCGTGGCCACATCGTCCTGCGAGTGGTGACCCTTCCCAGCGGCCTGCCAAATGGATGAGGCCGAGCCATGCAGCTGGGGACCATGCAAATCGGGTGTGGAATGGAACCGCTTGAGGTCACGACCCCCGCCTGCGCCGCCTCCTGCTCCCACGGTGGGCGTGGCCACGGGCTTTCCGCGGAGGGTGCCGCTGCCATGCTTGCTCCTCGCCGTCTTGCGCTTCATCTCGGCCACACTGCCGTAGACCAGGGGACCAGTCCGCATGGGCGAGCCATTGGAGGCGGGCGGAGTGGCCGCCCCGCTGTCCGTGCCCGACTGGAAACGGGAGCTGGTCATCATGGTGGCATAGCGACTGGCATTGGCATTGGCCGTTCCCTCGCCCTGCTGCCGCTGGAAGAGCTCCTCCAGCTCGGCGGCGGTGATCCTGCTCGAAGTGGGTCGCGCCTTGATGCTGGCCGTGCGCAGCTGCACTGGAGTTCCGGGTCCCATCTGGTGGGGTATGGTCGGTGTGGTGGCAATCGACTCCACCGAGTTGGATTTGGTGTGCGGCAGCTCGTCCTCCTTCTCGCCGCCGTTCTCCAGGCCAGCCACCATGGACTTGGCCCTGGCCCGGCCCACACTCAAAGTGGTTTTGGGATCCCGGCGCGGTGGCATCGGCGCCATGCGTACACTGCCACCGGAGGAGGAGCCCCCTCCACCGCCTGGACCCGTCATCTTCCTGGGCAACGTGGCGCACTGACGATGGGAACTCTGGGGGGTACTTGGTCCGCTGTTCAGGTGCTGGCTACCCGCTCGAGCTCCACTGGGCAGATACTGGACACTGGCCTGCATCTGGTGGGGAAACTGTGGCGAGACCACCGTCAAGTTGACCAGAGCCCCGGCCGAGCGGATCATCTCCACGACCTGCTCGTGCGAGGCGGAGGTCACGTCCTCGCCGTTGATCGTCAGCAGGAAGTCTCCTGGACGCAGGCCTGCCATGTCGGCCACTCCACCTGGATCCACGTCGTCCAGGTATTGAAGCGCCGGGAAGCGCTCCGAGGGGCGCAGCTGCATCAGCTGGGAACTGGCCTTGGCGCCGCGCAGGATGAAGCCGAATCCGCGCTTGGCCCGGTGCAGCACCACCGAACGTGGAGCGTTGTAGGCGCTGTTTTGTGAAGAGAATACGTGTATTTAGTATGCAACTCTGTTAACCGTAATGCAATGAGCCCTTAGTTCAAGAAATTCCCCCAATTGTCTGGTCTTAAGAACTCGATTTTTATTGGCGAATTTCTAGGATGTGTTGTTAAACTTATTATAACTCCTGATTTCGATTTCTTACCTCTTTTTGATGCGCGGAGCAGTGGCGCTGCTGTACTGACCCACCGAGTGGTTGTTGTTCCGGCCACCCAGGCCATTGCCGGAGGCTCCTCCTCCTCCACCGCCACCATTGCTCTCTCCCGGCTGCTGGCAGGATCCGTTGCTGGCCACCGAAAGCGACGGCGACTGGTGGGGCTGCTGGAGCAGAGTGCTGGAACTGCCGGAGTGTCCACCCAGGCTCAGTTGCGGCGATCCCTGGTAGGAGGCGGCGGAGGAGGCTGGGATCTGCTGCAGATGCTGCGGCTGCTGCTGCTGCGGAGCCATGCCCGTGCTGGCGGTCATCACGTTGGTGATGTGCTTCTGGCGCAGACTCACCTCCTGGACGCAGTCGGCCGGAAAGAAGCCGGACTGATTGGTGCCGCGCACATAGCCCTCGAGCAGTCCGCAGTCGGTGCTGCCCACCACCTCGATGACATCGCCGGGCTGGAGGCGCAGGTGGCCCACGGTGTTGCCCACATACGGCTCCATGCACACCACCGTGGTGCTGGGATGCCCGATGGAGCAGGCTGCCGAGTCCGAGTTGGTTCCCACGCCCGACGAATCGCTGATGATGTCGCTGGTGTCGCCCAGGGATTTGTCTGTTTTTTTTTGGGGGGTTGAAAAACGAAATAAATAAGTAATTGTTTTTTCAAGACCTTCCTTTATGTATATGAGGGCAGAGGACAAACGACTGGGGGCATGCAAATGTTTGGACACACATAAGAAGCCTCCGGTTGAGGGGAGCCAAAGCGGATGCTTAAAGTACAGACACGGTTGAAAATGGAAAGATTCGAAGAGATGAACGGGAAGTTGGAGGAACTCCCTATACGATAGATACGTTGAAGGGAAAGTGAATATTTGAGAAAGATATTAAAATGTGACTGATTGATCTTTCTGTTCATTGGTAAGCAATCAAGTATTTAAAGTGAATAAATCAATAAATGAAATCGTGAATATCAGGATAGGGGCAATATAATATGTGGCTCTTAAAATATTGTAAACTTAATTAACATTCTGATCACAATTGGAATAAATAATAATGTATGCATGCTATTTCAGTATATTTAGTCAAAAATCTAGTTAAAAGCATGCTTTAATATTTTATAGAATTTATGCATAAAGTTGACGAATACTTAACCATTTGTCGAAGATATATAATACTATTTAACATTATTTATATGAAAGTAAGACCTTACTTCTCAAAACCCCCCTCTCAAACTTACAGGTAACTTAAGCCCAATGCAAATGAGGTCGAATTCAAACCGAAAATCAAGGCCATTCCTCACCTGTCACAATGCTGATGTCGTCCTCGTGGGATCGGTGGCCGGAGGAGCCCTCGGAGAGGCTGGAGCTGGCCGAGCTGTAGGCCAGCATGTGCTCCGAGGGACAGGGCGACGGCGGCCCATGGAGCTGCAGAGTGTGCAGGTGGGGCAGCTGCTGGTGGTGATTCTGGTGGTGCTGGTGGTGGTGCAGTTGCTGCTGCTGCTGCTGATGATGGTGGACGCTGGCCAAGTGCTGCTGGTGGTTCTGGTGGCTGAGCATCAGACCAACACCACCGCCAGCACCGTTGTTTCCGTTCACAGTGCCATTGGAGCCACCGACCATTGCACCACCGAAACCACCGCCAGCCGCTGCCAGCAGAGCTGCGCCGGCGGCTCCGTTGGCGCTCAACCACCCGATGCCCGAGCGGCGCTTCGGATTGTAGCGCGGCGGTCCGCGGAAGGGAACTGTGTGGTGATCAAGGATATTCGCTTAAAATGTGTGTGAGTTGGTGGTGGGTAGTCGGTGTTTGGTGGGTGAGGAGTGGGTGGGTTGGGAGTGGTTTAGTCTTTTTTTTCGTTTTTAGTTGGTCGTCAAGTCAGGAGTACTTTGTTCTTGGTAGTATGAAAATGCGGGTTCTGACAATTTTCACTAAGGAAAGAACAGTAGTATGAAAATGCGGTTTCCTGACTTTCAGTAGTAGACATTTTTATACTAACACAAAAAAAAGCCAGAACCCGCATTTCCATACTACTGTTCTTCCATTAGTAATAATTGTATTTAAATATTTTTCACACTTTTCCCATTGTCTTATTTTCAGTACGGTCTCTACTCAATCTATTTGATATAATAATATTTAAATAAAGGAACTAAAGGATTAATCTAGGACCCTAGGCCAAGCCAGATATTCCAGGGATTAATTGGCACACTGTACTTACACTTACTTACTGCTCATTTATCGAAGGATAAGCGACCGTGAGATAAAAAGCAAAAGTGGGAAGGACATTCTACCAATGTCCTGCCAACAACAAATACTAACTCACTAGGAAATGTGGTATATGTACGTATGAGAAAACACTAAAAACATTGAACAAAACATGGAACAAGAACAGCCAAAATATTTTGAGTGTGGCATTAACAAAACTATTTGATTCGATTACGTTTATGGAGCAAATATCTCAAACAAGCAAATGCAAAATACGAAAAAGTGTTTTGGGTAAAGTATGGGTTGCACTTTAAATAGATTTTTAAGGAGTACAGATATTTATATATATATACGAGTATTATACATTGATATGGGGAAGAGACCTAGATGATTGATCGATTGTTGAATGATTGATAGATGATATGCAAGTGTTTTCAAAGAGAGAGAAAAATCGATATGAAGTGAGACGCTCATGGGGAAAACTGATTTGAACTAAGTGGAAAAGGAAACTAGTTTTGTATGAGACCAATATTAATAAAATAGATTGAGTAGAGCAAACGAATATTAAATTAGAAACATAATAAAACGATAATTTCGGAGTGTGCTTTCGAAATGTCTTCGAAACACACTCCTTTAAAATGGGATCTTTGTTTGAGTTTTGATGAGTATGAAGTTAGTTCGGTGGCGAGTACGAGTCGAGTGTGTATCAGGTGGTGAATGATATGGGTGATATTGAAATCAACTAGCACTTACCAATATCCTCCGATTTGTAGTTCTCAATGATTTCGGCTAGCTCCAAGTTGCCGGCTATGACGGCCACCTAAGGGAGATAGCATTGGGTTAAAAACCGTAATTCCACGAACCAAAAGGAAGTTATTAATTCAAAAACTAACTTAGGCTCTAGACTGAACTACAAGCATAACTACAGCAGCACAAAAGTACCAACTTAGAGGCTACAAACTACGAGTTATCTCAACAATTCTAAATTTCAAACAGTTTTGGGGTCCAGAGTTTACATAGAGAATATATCTTGTCTTTGGAAATAAATTATTTGAGGGTTAACCTTTAATATTTGATATTTAATATTTGTTGACATGTTATTTACTTTTTAAATTCTTCACGAGGAAATTTAAAGTGGTGAGTAAGGTGATTTAACCTCTTTAACCTTTAAAGTATCAAGTATTAGAAACACCGATCGAAGACCTTTTTCTCTGTGTAGACTCTGGGGTCCCAGACACTGGGCTTTACCTGGTAGGGAGTTTGATTGGCAAAGTTCTGGGCGCCGCGCTGGGCGCCGCGAAAGAGAAGCATTCTAGCACAAGCCTCTTGGTTGTTAACAGCGCACACATGCAGCGGACTATTGCCGGACGCATTGCGGCCGTCCATGTCAGCACCGTAGAACAGCAGGTGTTCCAGGTGCTGTACGAGGCCATGCCGACAGGCCTGCGGATCGAGGAGGGCCAAAGGATGCAGCAGAGATGCAAATGCCAACCAATAAACGCGGGTTACAGAGTATTAGCAAGCGAGTTTTTTTCGGTTTTTGTTTGGTTTTTGTTTAGAGTTAGAGTAGAAGAGTTCAAGAAAGAAGAGAGAGAGAGAGAATTCAATCATTAATTGGCGTTCAACGGTTTTTGGGCCAACACCATTTCACCGGGGATTGGCTGGGGTTCAAAGCAGTTGCTGTTACGCAAGATCCAGGATCGCCAGGATTCAAGGACCGCCACCGACTCACCTGGTGAACCTCGTTCCAGCCCTGGCTGTCCTGGATGCCCAGCGTGGCATGGTCGTGCAGCAGGCTCTCGGTGATCTTGGCCTCGCACTTCCTGGTGATGGAGATGTACAGCGGGGTGATGCCACGCCCATCGCGGTAGTTTGGCGATGCGCCCAGTTCGAGAAGTGTACTAGAGGTCGAAAACAGATTAGGATCTCTTCTTATAAAGATATAAGGGTTATCCCACCTCACTGCCTCCAAAGAATCATGCTCCACAGCCCGATGCAGAGCCGTGGTGCCATCCTTGGTCCTGTAATCCAGCAAAGCTCCCCCGTTGACCAGGGCGATGAGCAGCTTGTTCGGCTTCTTAGCGCCCGTGGCCACCGTGAGGGGAGTGTCGCCGCTCTCCGAGCAGTGGAAATTGGGATCCAGGCCCTTGGCACACATCTTGGCTATCTTCTCCACATGCCCGCCATTGATGCACTCCAGGAAGCGACGCAGATTGGCCCGCGTGTGCAGGGCCTTCAGCTGGCGTTCGTCCAGGGTGAGCATTTTGTACACCCGCCTCTTGTACTTGAGCTGTAGTTCGGCGAGGAAAAGAAGAAGTAATAAATTAGGGGCGAACGTGGATGATGACTAGCACACCGGAGACTCACCTCCAGGTAGCCCACGGGTCCGTTGAAGGGATAATCGCCCAGGCGGCGTTCTTCATCCAGGAATTTTCCCGCCTTCCCATTGGCTGGTGGGGCAAACAGGCCGTAGTTGAAGCTCTCCTTCAGTTCCTGGAAAACGAAGAAACAGCAGGTGAGTGGGAGGCATTTAAGTACGTGTGTGTACGCTGCTGAATCAGGTGCTCCATTGACGTGCTCAAGTCGTGCGAGTCCTACAAAAGACTTCCGGCCTAGCAATTGCTGAACTTCCTCCTTGTACCTGTGTACATATACAAAAACACTGCGAGAAATGCTTCTTCATATAATATTTTCCGCTTTCTTCATTTCATTTTAACATTAGTAGTGGAGTTTAATTGCTTTTCGAAAATCTGACTGAAAACATTTAACCAGGGGTTAAGTTCTAGTTAAATTTGTCAGTCAACACTTCGAAACTGACAAACAAAAGTTGTCTTTTTCAGGTTTTCCAGACAGAACTTCCCAAAGAATAGTATGCAAACATAAACTGAAAGAATTTGTAGTTCGTAAAAGTAACCTGATATTGAGAAAACGAATTTGCTTTAACGAACAGTTCAAGTTCATGTTAATTTTCTCTGACAGATATCAAACTACCACCTTTACAAATCGGCCATTAAATATAATTTTTTTCTTGCTGTGTTCTTCTGCATGTGTGTGTCCTTTACAATGTCCTCGCTAATGAGCGCGTGACTGCAGCGCCAACTACAGGACCACCAGCATCCAGGGCCCACCGACACAGGCATTCTGGCATTCATAATTTACCGCTGCCTTTAAGTGGCAATTTCTTGTTTTAATTAAACACAAAAAAATTCCCAGCAGCACCCGGAAAAGTTGGTCCACGATGCACACAGTACCGAACGTAGAACATAGGACATATAGACTCCCAGAAAATGTCTCGAGTGTACATCATATAACGGGTTTGACATTGCCGCTGCATTAATTATGCAAAGTGCGTGTGTGTGCACACATGAGTCGGTGTCAGTGTGTTGGTTACCGCTTTTCCGTGTTCTATTTGCCTTTATTCCCCACGCCCTTAAGTGCCACTGAAGGCAGTTCCATGCTGGCTCATAATGTGCCAAATGTTGCCATTAAAGTGAACAGTTTGCTTGGGGTGTCAGCCAGATGTGTGGAAAGTGGGAGGAGTGGGTTGGTTGTGGGGGGGAAATGGTATACTAGACACGGGATAGGGCTTTCTTCCAATTAGTTACGATAATGTATTGTCTTACAAGTTGATAGTTCCACCAGCGGAGTTTTACAGACTCTTAAGCATTTTAGATCACATCTAAGTGGTTAATGGCCTTAGTTTTATATGAAGAAACATCATACAAAATACTACATATTAAGTTAATAATTGGTAACAGATAGCCTAAGCTCTATACCTTCCCCTTTTAATAAAATTTAAATATAATATCCAACAAGTTACGGGTTATTTGCATACAGCCAGGCAATATCTGAATGCTATTCCGGCTACATGCACTTTTTCTTTCCAGTCACGTTTCCGAGACTTTGTTTATATAGTTGGATCCCCGGTTTCATATGCAGGCAGCAGCAGCGGCAGCCCTTCTTCTTCATGAAGCCACCCACCCTTGGGCACATAAATTTCAACCACACAAACTAACACGCCCCCAAGTAGCAGTTACTCCCCAACTCCAAGTCACAAAACAAGAAAACAACAAAACACGTTAACGGCTGTGCGCCAAATGGATTTTATGGCGCCACCCTCTATCCTCTGCCCTTTGGACCGCTCCCACTCCCCTTCCCATCCCTCGGGTTCCTTCGCCAACCCTCATCCTTTGGCACCCTGGGTCTCCGTTACAGTCTCAGTCATGCACATGCAAATTGCAGACACGTCGCTGGCCTAGACCCCAACAAAAACAGGGAAGGAAGGAAGAGCCTTTGGGACCGAAGTCAGAAATACCCTTGATGAATCTAAATATGATATGGTATGTGATAGATTTTATCTGCTTTTTTCTTACAATATCAGGAATCTTGAAGTTCCCTCTAAATTATAAAATATTTTGGAATAAAATTAAAGCTCTTATCTATGGATCTTTAAGGGCCTTTAACTAAAGGAAATATATCTCGATGTTTGATATTTTTAAAGCCAAAGATGGTTTTAATACAGCATTATTAGTCAAAATTACAGATATATTTTGTTTAAAGGTCCTTAAATGTCTAACCAAGGCTATAGAACCCTTCTGCAAGGGTATGCAATAGCAGGATGGCAGGAAGGGATTCCCACTTTTGGGTTTCGGGGGTTGGGTTGCCCTCCTGCCGGCCCGAGGGGTCTGCTCAAAGTCAAGTTGTTTGCGCAAATTGCATTTTTATGAGTTTTGATTTCGATTTTCCAATCCGTAAGACGGCTCATAAAAAGTAGCGTCGACATTCGGTGGGGATTACAAAAAGGGGGAGTAAACGGGCGGATGCTGTTTGGAAAAGTAATTTAGAACTTGTGCGCACTTTTTGGCTTTAAAGCACTTTTCAAACTGTTTTTGCTCGTTTTGGGGTTTTTACCGTGCGACTGTGTTGGCTGCTGCACGGTGGCCATAAATTCAGTTCGGCTTGCAACAAAGTGGAGCAGGCGGAATGTGTATTCGACATATTCGGTTGTATTTTTGTGGCCGCGCAGCAGGAGGGGCAAGGGGGGGGGGGCAGGTGGATCAATGTCCATAAATCATGGAGGAATTGCAACTGCAGGCCAGTAACACAGCCAGCAGACCGACCCAATGGCTCTCCGAAGGGTATAGAAACAAATAGCAATTTGCATGAAATTTACAATATTGCACAGTTTGAGAGACAGCTCGTGCAGTTTACGAGTCTCGTAATATTTTAGGTCGAGCATTTCGAGAACAGTGAAATGGGCAATCAGTGAAGTAATTTGTAAGGAGAAGAACGTGTTGTTCTTAGCTTAAGTAATTTAATTTACCTCAGCTATCTGGCGATTATAATAGATTAATCGCTTGGAACGAAAAGAAGATTAGCTTAGAAGATTATAAGTAAAACTAAAATATATTTGATCCCAAAACTGAAGAGTCTGACACACACAGTTGGAGAGCCACTGGGTGCCAGGCTCCGCGGGAGTAATTCAATTCAATTTAGCAGCCATTTTCAATCTGCATTGAAACTACTTAGTCGCACAGTTGGAGAGCCACTAGAGCACCGAGCACCGAGCATGAGTGAGTGTCAAGCTCAGATGCGAGAACCCGAGTAAATGTCAATGCGACGTGCAATGTGCGCTGTGCACTTGCTGCCAGCAAACAAGCGACTTCCTGTTCCAATAAGAAATACCCGAAAGGCCCCCGGGCGAATCGAGCGACTCGAGCGACTCGAGCAACAAAAGACATCATTGATAAATTGTCAAACAGTAGTTGCTGCATTTGTTGCTGCCTTCGCAGCAATTGTCTTCTTGTTGATTGAAAGCAAAACGAGAGGGAAATAGCGGCGGCAGGTAAGCGTAAACAGTGCCAGCAAAAAGTAAATAGCCAGTCCGATGGACTGGACAGCCTCCAAGCATGGAAGTGGGTCGCCGACCATCTGTTGTTTTTCTACACGGAAAATGCGATTTGTTTTTCTAAGTTTTTAAAGCTGAAACTAGAGTTCGGAATGTATTGGAACTAGTTGGTACCTTGGTTGAGTAAAGGAAATAAAAAATATTATATGGTATCCATTTTATAAATATTTTTATACCTTTGTATTTAGATCAAAAAATATATAATATTTTTTAAATATCAAAAATATTTCCCGTGTAGCTGTAATCTCGTTCTATTGCCGCAATTAAAGTCGCAACTAGTTGCAAGTTTGCAGCCTGAAGTTTTCAGTTCGCCGCTAAAGTCACGGCTTGGATTTGTTTTGGTTTTCGGAGTTTTTGGAGTCTTTGCCCCTTCCACTTGGGAAACTTGGGCTCTATACATTTATGGTCTCATTAGTGTCAGCAAATTTTTTATCTCTTTTGATATTAAGCATTTTTGTTTGGCTTTGTTTGGCATTTCGGCAATGCAAATGCACAGTTTGGCAGCCATTGGTGCCCACAACTCCCACTCAAAAGCTATCGAATAACCAAAGATCTGAGCCAAATGAGTTGACAAAGCAGCAAAGTGATAACGGAAGCAGCAGAAAAAGGGAATAACGAGAAAAAAGAGGCTGCACCATGGGGCAAACTTGAGAAATTCCAGGCAAATACTTTCAATTAATCCGTATTTAATGGGTTGAAATTACTAAACAAATGTTTACTCGTTCACAACTGCCTTTCAATTATTTTCTCCTGAATTCCAGTAGAGAGTTCTAGTTTCCTTGGCTCTGTTTCGCTTTTTTAAGCAAATATTTACCCACATGCGCCAATATTAAACAAACGACCCATTTGCTGGGCAAATATGAGTTTTCTAGAGCACATTAGCTGCGTCAGACTTTGTGAATCATTTGCCAACTTCCTGCTCATTAGCTCCTAAAAAACGCTCTTCTCCAGTTGTTTCGACCTAATGCCAAATTCAAAGTTCCCTCTGTTTTTACGAGACATTTGGCGTTTTCCTTGCCATTGTGCTTGCATCTTTGGCCCGTTCTGTGCTCTTTGTTGTGGAAGATTCTCCAATTCCGCTGATGTCTGGTCTTCTCAAGTTGCAGCCCAAGAGGCTTCAACATCAATTTATGTAATCTGCCAACTCGCACACACAGAAACACGGAGACCTGGGTTCTGTCCTCTCTGTGTTCTGTATTGTGGGTCTGGACCTGGACCTGAACCTGGACTTGGACTTGGTCACATCATCTTATAAATTTAGCTCGTTTGCCGAAAGGCAGCGAAGTCGGGATGCCTGTGGTTAACCGCAGAGCCACTTTGAATCGCAGTTTGGAGCCTCGAACAATGCCGCCCGTCCATCGCAAACTTGAAAAGCACACTGAAAAGTATAGTCTATTTTTATATTTTAGGAATACTTAAACTTAAAATTGATTCCTAACATTTTTAAAAGAAATGTAATCTAAAGTTATGTCAAATATCTAAACCGAATACATTTTACGTTAGGTATCTTAAAAGTTTTTCTAAAAAAATATTTAAAATAAAAAGTTATTTTTACTTAAGTTTTAAATTGATCTTTAAAACTTTTAAATCATTTATTAACCAAGGCAAATTCTTATATTTCATAAGCTTTAAAACATTAAATTAGCTCTATAAATCATGTTTTTGTAACCAAATTGGTTTCTATTAATTTCTCTCAGTGTTTCGGGGAGGAGATGCGTTCTTAAAACTGGTTTTCAGCCGCGGTTTCTGTTCGACATTCGCATTCCTATCGCCCGAGTTCTCGAGTGTTTGGTAATTTTGCGGCGCTGAACTTGGGATGGTTTCGAGTTCGGTTTGTTTGCCCTTACAGATCGGTAATCCGCCCCACCTTCCCTTCTACCTTCATGCATCTTGTGTGACACTTGGTTAATTCGGAGCTTATTAATTTATGCGTGCATTGACAACGGATTGCGGTAATTAATTTCAAGTTGATTGCATTTTGGGGCGCAGTTCAATTTATCACGTTTGTTTGTGAACTCAATACCTGGTTTGTTCATATCTGAATCATTGCGTTTGTCTTTCGAACAGAGCAAAAAATTAATAAGTTATTTTCAGGAATTAATTTCTTTTAGGATTAAATTTTCAATATTATATTTTTGCTACTTTCTGTATAGACATTTTAAGTGGGATTTGTTTTCTGTGCTTAGAACGGATGGCTCCTCTTTTTTTACCGCCATAAGGTCAATGACGTGTCTTCCGCCTGCAGTTATTCGAGCCGCTTCAAAGTCAAAGTCAAAGCCATTCAGCAACATAAAGTTTACAAGCCGACTCATCCCGGGAACCCTTAGGTTTGCTCTGCATCTTCCAGTTCCCCAGTTTGGCTATCATCGAGATGCATGCAGTCAGAAGGAGGAAACCGGAGTGCAGGAAACTCTGCGTCGAAACTAGTTTCGTTTGGCTAGATTTTCGTGGGCAAAAGCTGCTGCTTCTGCTGGTTGCCTCCTTTTAGGTGTCCGTCCCAGATGTTTGTCTTGTCATGCCCACCTACAGCATCATCAGAATCGGTTCTTTGCCAGCTTTGCCAAATGCACATGGGAAAAACGGGCTACTCTTCACTTTAAAGGCGACTTTGTACTAATAAAGATATGTTTAAGTTTAAAAACAAAGATATTAAAAAACCTTGAAGATATTTAGAATATTTTTTAATTCTTATTAGAATTGAAATGATTATGTTGGTATTTTAGGAAAATTATTGATATTGCCTGGGTTTTTCCAAGTGAAACTGGGTAACTGAGGCGAAAAGTTCTCGCTGAGGCGTGGAAGAAAGTGTTGATGTTGAAGACTTCTTTTGAGGCCTCCTCATCGCCCCATCGCCCATCGCCCATCGCCCATCGCATTGAGTCCAACCCACCGAACATTTATCAGAGTCAAGTGCATTGAACTTGCATTCGCCGACAGGAAATTTATTTGCCCACCGGGGGGCGTGGCAGCAGCGGCGGTGCAACGCCCATCCAGCCATTCATATTTTTTACACCCAGATGCATTTGGACAAACAGATGGGAGAAGGGACTGCTATCTGGGGACAAAAGGACATTGACAGCGAGCGTCGAAAGGTGAACTAAAACTGTAAAAAAGAGAAACAAAAAATACGAGAATTTGCAGAAATGTAGTGGCGGGCTAAAGGACTCTGATGTGAATGTGGACAAGCTCATCATGATGATGATGCAAAAACGTGGAGGGGGTAAGAGCCACATAAAACTTGCGAATGCAGGTGACAGGCATTTGCAATAAAGCTGCTATCTGCAAAATGCCAGGAGCGGAACGAGGAGCCGAGGAGGCAACGAGAGAACGAAGGAACGTCACCTGGAGGAAGAGAAAGGAGACCTTTCAGAGATTAACCGTTGACAATGTTGATCGGAATGCGGCAGTTCGTCCGAAAAGCGAGCTTAAGAGCCATGCAGCCTGACAGAGGAACCATGTTATGTTGGCAAGATGTTTTCCATCCCATCTGGCGGGCTAAGTGCGGAAAATGTTGGAAAATTTTTGGCCGAGCCAAGAGAACCCCCCAGCTTGGCCGCACAGTTTGACAGGCAGTGGAATGGAAGCAGGAATTCACCAAAGCATCGCACTAAAAGTTCTTTGTTGCGTTAAGTTCCACCAAAGTTTTGAAAGTACTTCTGAATTTTCACTCTAGTAATGTTTCCCAGTGCTGAATTGTAAAGATATGTTCCTCCAACCTACGGTTAACTTACGGTTAACCTACGATTAACCTACGATTTCTTCCCCCCTTAACAGAAATATCATTTTACATTCAATTTCTCCCAAACTAATGCAGTTAGCCTAAACAAATTTCCAACGGAGACTGCAGCAGAAGGGAAAATCAATATTTACATAGACACAAGACCCCAGACAACAACGACTGCAGCCGACAAGCAAACGAACAAACAAACAAGAACAAGCCAGGGCAGACATTAAAAACAAAAACACAGGCCCAGCAACATGCATATCCATCTAAGTATGTACGGTTATATGGGATAAATATATTCATACGTGTCTGGCGATTATGACTGCCTAAGAAGAGCTCCCTTTTTTTCTCGTGCCGGAGCCTGGCGACTAGAAAGGAGAAGTCCCCATCTCAAAATGTCTAGGCTTAAATCCAAGCAGCGAAACATGCGACAAAATTTCCGAGAGACGAGAGGTGGAGGTCCAAGTGTACAGGGTCTTCCGAGGTATTTTTTCGTTTCGGGGTTAAGGAACGGTGGAAATGCTTTCAGCATTTTCATATTCATCCTCGCGAAGGGCGGTGAAGGGGAGGTGAAGGGGAAACATGCGGCTGCATGGCAAACAAACAAAAAAAATATAAATAAACGGGCATGCAAATAAAAACCCAGACGAAGACAGGATACACTTGGTTAGTTTGGGGTTCTTTTGGGGCCATAATTTAAGTTTCTACAGGTATAAACGTTAATAGTAAACATCAGAAATCTAGTTTTAGTAGTAAAACATCTTTAAAGAAACCGATAATTCCCATGAGAATATTTGTAGTAAAATATTTGGTGGTTTCTTTCACTCTTTATAAGAAAATATACATAGTTTACCTTTTTCTTGGTGTAGAAAAGCAACCCTAAAAGAACAGAGAAATTCCAACCACTCGGGGTGGCTGCAAAAGTTTTGGGAAAATCCCTGGCAGCAGGAAAAACGCCCCACCTAAGCGCTTTTCCAGCTGAACGAGAGTGCATTGGCACCTGGACGCAGTTGGCAGGAAGGAAAGGATATTGCCTCGCTGGCCAGCAAAATTAGCCGGTGAAAGGTTGGAAGAGAGCCTCTCCACTATAACCATTTCCATTTCTATGTCAAAGTCATTCCCCACTAGACAATGTAGAACAATAAAGTGCGCCACTAAACGATACACGACACGGGGCACCATAATGACGATAATGATGCCAATGATCGGGAGTCGCGGAGTTGGAGAGTCGCGGAGTTGGAGAGACATGCGCGACGTGTCCGACGACGATTCTTTCACTGACCATTTGCTGAACACTCGAATTGCTAATCGATTCGATGCCAAACGTGCTCCATGCTTAACCGTACTTAGCCGATCGATCCGTTCGATCCATTCGATCGAGGCGGATCAATGGATCCGATCCATCGGCTGCACTGGAAGCCGAGCCAAAGCCAAAGCCATTCTCCCATTTGTTCTGGCCACTTTCTTTCTTGGCTTATTTATGTCAGCGAGCGGAGTTCTGTTCTTCGGATTACTTGAGCCAAGGCGAACCTTTACTTTACCGTTCTCGGTCATGCATAAGCAGAGTAATTTCGGCCATTAAATTAATTATGGCCAACTGTGCAAGAAGCATTTGCAGAGCCATGGGAAAACCCACCCAATTTGTTTGCTTTTGGGGGGGAAAAACCCAAACCAAAAGGAAGCCACCCTTGAAAAAAGCTAATGAACATTATACATTTCACTGCGTAAATAGGAAAAGCGAAATCCTCAAGGAATTTCCTTTTACTTTTCGGGGGTGGCTAAGCAAAGGTTCTCCGTGTTGACAAACCTTGGAAAATTCGATTTATTTGGGTAAGAAAATTTCATTAAAATGTGGTATTTCACATTTCATGCGTTTTTATACTCCATTCGGCAGAAACTATTAAGGCTGCTAATGGTCTCGTAGTATGTTTTAGTTTTCTTAGGCTTCCTAGAATGTCCAATGCCATTACAAATAATTTATATATTAAATTTTACCTAAAATGTAACTCAATACCTATTTTTACAGCCACCATTAGACCTGAAACTTTACTTTAATATGAGGGTACCATTTTTATCATCAGCATATATGTATGTATACAAAATTCGTCTCTGTTTATACACTTTGCACTTCCCTTTTTATTTGAACATCCTTACGTATCTAAGCCACGTTGACCCCTTTTTCAGGCGATGCTCGGGGACTAACAAAAAATAGACCGCTGGCCATGCTGGCAGCCATTTGCCCAATCAATGCAACACCGAGCGGACAACGGACAGCGGACAGCGGACAACGGACAACGGCTAACTGCAAACAAGTTGGCAAACAAACTTCCGTCTCAGTGCACTCCAACACTCCAACAATTGCCAGAGACTCCAGCACCGCTGACTGACTGATGCCGCTCAGTGCTGGCAGCTTATTGTGACCCAAATAGACTGCCATCGGTCAACTGGCAACTAGCAACTAGCAACTGGCAGCCAAACGCCAGAGGAAAGAAAGCGCATCAGGGGCACAGAGATACAGAGATATATAAACAGCCATTAGCTGAGTGGCTGGGCGATGTCCGCCGACTGAAATCAACCTCGGGTGACAGCTTGGGGGCTGCTGGGCCCTTCACGGCGGCATCGAATGATCAAAAGCCGATCAGAGTAGATCAGTTCAAGACAAGCGCGACCTTTGCATTGGTGTCGTATTTGCAGTTGGGGATTATAATGGGTTTAAGTTCCTTATTTCGTAACACAATAATGAAACAAAGAGAATTAGATTTAATTTTAAAGAACTACAGTTGTGAGCATTTAATATTTCTTAGATAAAATAGGTGAGAACGATATATTCGAGTACCTCGACTGCTTGCACTGCTTGCATGCGGCCATTCGATTATTTCCTCATAACTTTTTAATGAATGCTTCGATTTGAAATCTTTTTTATAGGTAATACCTATTTTACTTTACGAGTTACGGGTATAATTAAGAACTTAAAGGAAAACAGAAATAAAATATCAAATAGATATCTCTAAAATATCTCATAATCGAAAGCCTAATTCTGTACAAATAAAGCATTGATCTAGTTTGATTTACCACATCGCCTTTGAGTAGAAGCAATTAAGTATACGCCGCGTGCGCAATCTTTTAGCAGGGCAATTAACGCCGAGCATGTGGCATGTTGCAAATGGAAACTCACTTCGTATCGCTGGAGTTCATAAACAAAACCGCAAAAAGAGCTTTAAATTCCCAGAAAAATGCAACTGCAACTGCAACTGCAGTTTCAGGTGTGAGCACAAAAACAAAAAAAAACGGCAAAAGGTAAAAATATTTTTAGGCTCCGCAAACATACAAGAAACTGAATGACTGATAAAATCCAGCTGCTGGCCAAGTGTGAAAATTGACCAAAAAACAGCTGGTCAGCGATTAGGATTTCTGTGTATTTTCTTGGCTTTTCCAGACTGATTTTCCCCCAATGGTACAGCAGGGCCCAAGCCATGTTCCTTTGTGTTTCGGGTTCTGTGTTCTGTGAGGCGGATTGTCTCAATCTGAATTTTTGCGGGGCTCTTCTAGTGGCAGCAACTTAACGGTAAACGGAGGCAAAAGGGTGCCCACAAATGGTAAGAGCAACTCGAATGCGCAAAATTTATGCAGCCATGGAGCGCTAAAGTTGCTAAAGTTGCAGCTGCCATAGCCAAAATGGTAGAAAAAACTTTTTCTTGGCCGCTGGAAAAACTGACCGCAGCCATATTTGACAACGGAACGTGCTCTGGAAGTCTTGGCCCCCATCGTTCTCGGCCCCAATCCCACTGCCCACTCTGGGACTCTGGGATCTTGGCTCTAAATCAATCTCTGGAGTGGTCTCGTGCGGTCCCGTGGCCCTTTATTTACGGCTCAGTGATTTCTGCAGAGGTGAACGGGACACAAATTGCATCTAATGATGAATTTGCTTCACCTGGAAATGGAGCAGTGTGCGCGGGAATGCGGGTTCCCCTTTTTTGGGTCAATCCGGCACTTGTAATTAGGGAACATTTCGCGATTGGGCCGGAGCCATAAACATGTGGCCAGCTACTATCAGCTGGCCATCGAATCCACCCAGGATTAGAGACCCACAGCCAAGTGTTTGGAGTGTGGAGTGTGGATTGCGGAGTCTGGAGCCACAACAAACAAGCCGAAGTGCTGGAAAAATGCTGCCAATTGCAAGGCACAAAATCTCACAGCTCGTAAATCGATAGGCAGTTCCCCACAGAGAAGGGGACACATCTACACCAAAGAAAATTTATGAAATCTAAAGCCAATCTATTAAAATACTTTGTAATTTTAAGCACACAAAACTCTATTAGCCAAATATTTAAAATCAGAATATTGAACTAATATATTTGTAATTACTTATGAAGCATATCATATAATGGGTTTAACAGAAATCAGTAAAATATATTGTATTTAAGATGTCTCTGAAAAATGTCCTTATATAGCTTCTATTTTTCATGTATTGTCTCATTCAAACGTTAAACTTTATTATCAAAAGACAAAGTACTACACTTACTTTGCTGTGTAGGCAAACCCCTCTGTATGTTTTGGGGCGTCGCCTGTCGCGCGAATTATGCCACCAACGAGCAGGCAAATGGGAAATCTTTTTCTTTTTTCGGCTCGCTTTGCCTGTTTTTCCCCCTCTCCCTCCCTCTCCCAACCGCGCCCCTCAGCATTCTGCACTCTGCCTTCTGCCAAATTGCAATTGGAGACTTTGCCAGTTGCAAGTCGCAAGTTGCAACTGACGATGCTGCACGTGCGCCGTATCGGAAACGAGTTTTTGCTACTTTAATTTTGGCCAGCCGCTCTCGTATCCAAAAAGATAACTGCTGGCAGGCTGGAAAAGCTGGAAAGCCAATGCTGAAGGACATTTGGTGTCTATGGCAAATGAGGCGGAAAAACGAACAGCGAGAAAACAGAAATTGCCGCAGACCGAAGCCAGCAAAGGGAAAGGTAGGAGAAAAGCCAGCCAGATACCGCAAGAAAAATCTAATAGGGAGATACAATAAACTTCAAAGTTAAGACTATGTGTTACCCTTTCTAAAATTAGAGAATTCAAATTAGAGATGTATAATAAGGAACTGGGTATGATGAATTTCTATTAAAAATGTTAATAATATTATCATTCTAATTTTAATATTATTATTTTATTTATTTTATCTATTTATCGAATATACCCAAAAAGTCTACTATTTAAAGGGAATGCCTTGGATACTGCGAATAAAAGGCAGGCAACGGCAAACTGTTTGGAAAATTGTATCGAAATATCTGCGGCTTGTTTGAGTTTGACTTGCAGGCTGTGTTTTCTGTTCTCTTCTTCTCCGCCTTTGGCTCCTTTGGCCAAAGTCAATTTTACAAGCAATGAACTCGAGATATTTTCTGCGATCCCCATTCCGCCATTCCGCCTCTGCTCTTGAGTTTGACTACATTTTTGCTGCGAGCATTTTGCTGGCGTCAAAAGTTCTTTTCCGTGGCGTTAGTTTCAACTAGGGCCGAGCCACGCCCCCTAAATTGCCAGCATATTTGCTGCCAAAGAGATGGGAGGCAGCAGGCCTTTCTTACGAACCCCCTTTCCCCCTCCGCCGACCCTGTCTCTTTGGCAGTACGTTAAAATAGCTCAAGTGGTTGCAGCTAAGCGATAGGAGGGGCGGGGGGCAGTAAGAGAAAGAGGCGTGGCAGCGGTGGTGGGGCATTCAACCTGGTCCACACACACTTGCATACATTCTTCTTGCTTGCACTCGGTGCCTTTGGCACAGTTATGCATGCACTGAGAACAAAATAAGACCTATAACATGTGAATTTAAATATAAATAAATCATAAAAACTTTAAAAAGAACGTAAGTAGATGAGAAAAAATATAATAATATTTTTAGCTGGATAAAAGAAAGGAATTAAATTCCTCTAAATATTTTGATACTATCTTGTATTCCATTTTATAAAAATTCTTATAAATACTTAATCTTTTTCCTCTGTGCCTAGCACAGCTATTCTCTTTGAAAGCTGAGTCTGCGTTTGGACATGAGCTGCCGAGGAACTCAGGCACCTTCTTCTCAACTCAACCCAACTCGACTGGATTCGCACCAATTGAGCTGTGATTTAAGTACACCATAAATGGTGAAGTGTGAGATTGAGATACTCGAACACTTCGACTTCGATCTCGAATACGGGTTTCTTACCTGCAACGAGAAAAAGAAAGAAGGAAAGAGAATAAGTTTGCTCAATAATGGCTAATCGTTAGTAATATGGGGCCTTCACAACAATAATGCTGGTACTTCGGCCAGCCTCCCCCGAATTTCAGATCATCATAATTATAATATCCGTTATGGAGGCTGTTCGAGGGGTTCACCACCCGCTTCAGTGCCCAATTCATGTAAACACTCTATATTCTACACTCACATACGGCGTTTTAAAACAAATTGACGCAAACTAATGAACATAATCTATATATACACTCTGCCACCGGAAGTGCTTCATTGTTCGGCGTTGGGGCGTCGGAAATTGAAAAGCAACCCAAAACCAACATCAAATTTAAATTTGCAAAAAACCAAAAAAAAGAGAGAGAACCAAATAAGTAAAACAACATAAAAGTGCCATTAAAAATTTAGTTTGAGGGCAGCTCAAACAGAATGGCACACACACATGAGGAGGAAATTACATTTATGCGAGTGTTTTTTTTTTTTGTGGGTTTACCGAATTGAACCTGCGTCGTTCAATTTGCCAGCACTGAAAAATGCTTTAAACTTTCCGCACTGTTGAGAGCTGTTGTCCGTCACCTCGATTGTTTGTTTATGGCGATTATTTCATTTCTATTTTATTTGGGAAGCAGGGCTTTTTATTTGGTGAACGTTTTAAGGGGTTTATAAACAATCACAAAGTGCAGTATTTTACTAAAAGTGTTTGTTTTATTGCATTTTTTATTTTCCAGTCAATTAAATGGTTTAGCATAAGGTTATGGTACTCTAAACTAAACCTGTAATAGAGTGCAACGTATAATCAATTTTAAAACGCCAACTCAATTGCATATTCTAGATTTTAATAGCTATTATTTCAAGTGTAGGTATTGATCTGATATCGAGAGTTCGTGACGCACTTAAGTTACAGTTTTAGGGGCACTGTAACTAACGTTTTTGTTTACTTTCTGCAATTATTTCTGCCTTTTATTGGCTGACAGTTTCGCCGCCACTTGGGGTTACTCTATATATATTTTTTTTCGCTCGAATCAAATCCCCGCAATTACTTTTCGCTTTTGTCTGAACTGTAGCACTCCCCCATGGTTTTTTTGCTGTACCGCTATTATTGTTCAACTCAATTACCTCGCTTTATGCAACTTTCATTGATACATGAAGCGATTAAAGCGCTGAAACACATATAATTTCACAGTCAAGGTCGTTTGGAGGGCGACTTATACAATTCGATTTGTCTGTTGGGGCTCATCTATATATTCAGGTTGGTTGAACCGTTAAATTGTTGGCCGAATAATACGGACATATAACAAAATTAACAAAGAAACAAAACCGTGTTTTTGTTCGGTTTATTTGCTCAAAAAATTAACAACCATCCGAAAAACAGCATAATAAATGGGTTATTATGGACGAGATGCCCGGATTCAAATGGAAATAAAAGTAAAACAAACAATCAAAAAGTTTCACCGAAATATTTTGCTTTGCTAGTTTGTAAATTATTCGTTTGCCTGCCGATAAAATGTCAGAAATTTTGTTGAAAATATTTTGTGGTTACAGTCTGTTCACGATAATGTTATCGAGAACTGTCCGCAGGCAGCAAAAAAAAGAAACCACTCACAGTGGTCATGGATACATATCCATTTGAAGCCTTCCCCTCGTCCCTATTTATTATCTCGTTTCTTGCTCCATTTGCGAATGCCCGAAGCGCCTTTTTCCTTTTCCTTTTCCTTTTTTTGCATTTTAATTGAATTACAAGGGAGGAGTTGGCCAGGGAGGTGATCCCAGGGGGATCGAGGTGTAGTCCAGTGGGTATGTATGGTATGGTATGGAAAAACAGTTCCTGGTCGCGTGTGGCAGGCGTTAGAGGGGCCTCCTCCTCCTCCTCCGACTCCCAGCCATAAATCTGTAACTGTTTGCTGTACTTGACACATTTCGTAGTAGTTGGAAGTGAAGTTGCCTCGTTGTCTCGCTACAGGGAAAAACGGAAAAAACAGCGAGAAACGAGTGTTGCAACTTGCGGCCAAATATTTGCGTAGGCGTTCGACCGACAATCGCGGCGGGTTTCGTGTCAATTAAAATTAAACTTAAACTTAAAAACTAATAAATATTTATTGCCGGATGGAGGGAGAGTGTCGGACAATAATCGAAGATCTAGATACCCTGGCATGCAATATTAATTTAATAAAAATTAAATTTAATTCGAATTTATCCACTACTCGAGTTAAACAAACAATTAAATTTTCCTTTAATTTAACGAGAATAAAATTCATATTTTTCCTCTCAACATTCTGCTTTAATTTCTGCCTTTCCCGACAATTAAACACTCCCTTAAGTGCTGCGGAAATAAATTATTCATGGAATTATCTCTGCATATGGGGAGGTATGTATTAATGGGTGTATTATAGACCAGCCACCCACCTTAAACCAAAAGGCCACCTGTGCCAATTATCCGCAGCGATGGCCAAAAGATGAAAGTATCGCCGTCGGCGGCACAGAAAAATCGGATCAGATGCGAGTCAAACATTGCGGCGTGTAAATTCAATCAGTATTTATTTGTTTATCGATTCCAATGCAGCAGGTCAGATTGCGTATACGCAGCGTATCCATTTGTTCATCCAGTGTTGTCAGCAGTTGTTTATTTCAATTTGCGTTTAAATTTTTAATTTGTTTGGTGTTTAATTAAATAAAAGAAGCGCCAGGAGCAGCCGCGAAATTAAGGGAAACAAAACATTTTAATTAATAACGGGGAATCTTGTTGGTTCGCAATGGCTGATGTTGTAGTCGTACTGTCATGCCGCATAACAATGTTCTCGGTTTATGCATGTAAATTTACATATATGTATATATACGGATGGCATTTACATGTTTAGCCGACATATATTTTTCATATCACGCATACGCAATGTAAGCCCGCGTGAGCAAGCCAAATGTCATAAAACTCTTTTCAGTTTTTTTTATGAATTTCATTTCGTTTAATTTAAGTTTATTTTTTGTACACTTTATGGTGGCTGAATTAAAGCATGATACATGATATTTGCATACAGCGAGAGGGATTGTCGAATATTTACATGTGACGTGACCTTTTGCATGCCCTAAAACGAATACACATTGTTCCCTGCGCCATCAAATGGTTATAAAACTTTACCACTTCATTGTTCCCAGCTCCTTTAACCATTTTCTCCTAGCAGAGAATTCAATCTCAGGCGAGGACTACTTACACAATCGAGTGCAGGGAGCTCTCCCTCTGTATCGGCAGCATCTTTATTGCTGCGAACAATGGCTTCAGCTCCTCCGCAAGAAAGGAAGCGCTTTCCTGCTTCCCTTTCCCTCCGAAGGGAACGAAATTATCCACAAAAGTATGTGACATTCTGGCGTTTTGCTAGGCGGCCAGAATGAATAATGCGATGGCGAGGGGCCCCCAAGAAGAGTAGTTCTCACCCAAATTAACGGTTCAATGGAGAGACACAAGACCCCGCAGATATGGACGCAGATGGGTCCTGCAACTGGGTCTCTATGCCACTTAAGATGAATGGAAAGAGGGGGGTGTTGGGTGGGGGCCACAAAAAGTCGCTGAAATGATGTCGTGCGTGCGCAAACTATGCGGCGTCATTAAATCTAACGAGCGTCTAGAGATTGGATGGGCGAAGAAGGAGTACAAGGGGCTTTACATACAGACACACAAGTGCTTGGAAGCATTTTGAAAATTTTCTAGGCAGCGCCAAAGTTTTCACAACAATTCCACCCAAAAAGTAAGCATGTCATTTGAAACTACACATTAACTTGGCTTAATTGAGCCATTGCCCATTAACTAAGTCTAATTGTTGGTTTCTGGGCAATTTTAGTTCCAGATTTATTGTGTTTAGTTTGCCCAGAAATGGGTTCAATTGATTAAAGTTAGTCGTAAATAAGGGAATTTTAGGGGAATATCTTTTTTTGGCCAACACACATACTCTTTAGCTGACCCCTATTTACACACTTGACTGAAAGCCCTTTTTTTCTCCTGCACTTTGGGTTATCCTGCCTCTGTCCATCCTCGTTGGAAAGTTAAGAGCATTCGATTAGAAATCCCCTTTGAACTGGAGCTCTGGTCCTTGGCTGATTTATGGTCGGAATTTGCTTGCACTTTGGCCAACTAAGTTTAAGTTTTAGTTGCAGCATAGTTTTGAAAATTAAACTTAAAACAAAGTTTGTTTTAAGTTGAGTAATAGTTGAGTAAGCTGAATAATAAACTAAGGTAGGGACCTATATAGATATATTTTAAGTTGTTTTCTTAAAATTATAAAACCATTGAAATATTTATAATAAGAAATATACTATATACTAATTTGAAAGTTATGAGCAATCGAAGTCTTGGCCGCTAGGTGTCGCTTTAACTGTTGAATCAGCTGAATAATTAATTTAGGACTGAAATAGGGACCCATAAATATTACAAGTTATTTTCGTATAATTACAAAAACCATTCAAATATTTCCAATAAGCTCTAACCTTATCGTATTTCCATTAAAAATGTTCCCTACACGGATTTTCCATTGCTACCTTAGACCAAAATAGAGCCACCAAGAAATCCATACGCGGCTAAGCTCTCCTTACTCGTTTCTTATCGCCACGAGCCAAAGTTGTTTATTAACCGAGCTGAACTTCGGGCCAAACAAAGAGCATTACAAGCAAAACGACTTAGACTTGGGCTCAAAACCGGTAAGTAACGCCCACCCAGAAATTGAGGCAAAAAATACAACTAAAAATACAAAAGCGAACACAGATCAGAAAAGCTTCAATTTCGATTTGATTAGCAGGCGGAAGTTGAGATGCCAGCAAGGCCCACACACAACACCAAACTGGAGCAGCGACATATTGGCTGAGTGACTGACTGATTGGCAGACGGATTGACTGATTGATGGATGGTGTGAAGTTTAATTGAAGCGCGGAATGAATAACGCAGATCGGTCATCGAAAGCGAATTCCAAACCAGACCTAACAATACTTTTATGGAAGTTATCAGTTGGCCGACGACCGATAAAATGTGAAATTACTGCCAACTGCCACTCACGTTTGTCTTAGTCTTCGGGATTTACACAACCCGTCTCCAGTTCTTCAGTTATCGAGGAAGAAGGCTCTCAAAAGGTTGTTCGAAAAGCCATGAAGAAGAAAGACCTCAATTGGACTGCAAATATTTGTGCGATGATAGCATGAATCGTATTCTTTATGATCGGGCTATATATGGGTGGTGCGTTTATAGGGTTCGACGTTCGGTCGCAAGAGAAAACCTGCGATAAGATATGCGGCCAGTTCGCTGATTGATATACGACTGTGGAAGCAGGAAATGTGTCGATAACCTGATATGCTTTATACTTTTAGAAGCTTTAGCTGGTGGAAAAGGAAACTCTTGGGAATCAGGGAATAATAGAGTCTTCAATAAGAACATATTTTAATAAGGAGAAAACTTAATAAGGAAACTTAACTTGATATTTTCAAATCGGACTATTTATTAAAAAGTTATGAGCAAATAATGGAATAGCCACTAGGCTGCGCTCGTGCAGTGCAAGCAGTAGCTTTAGGATTCAGAACCTGCCAGTGCATACACATATTCCCGATAGAGTTGAAACAGCATTAGGTTCCCACACCAGATCAGAGTTTACAACATAATTTACTAAGCTCCGAACTGACACTACAACCAGAGCAGCCACGCCCCCTCCCGCAACCAAAAACAAGGCAACTTCTGTCACTTGCCGGGTTGGAATTGACTAAATCGAAAACGGAACCGGCACGAAAGACCGGGCCATGCAATTAGCTGGAGGTCATTGTGTTCGGTTCAGCGCAGTTCAGTTCCAATCGATTCGAGAGTTCGGGTTCAGTTTGGGTTTCGGTTTCGTTTTCGCACCGAATTTCCGTTTGCAATTCTGCGGTTTCAATATTGAAATGGGCGCGGCCCCCGCGTTGGATTTGCGTTTGACAATGTTTCGACAGCAATTTGCTCAACAAATTGTTATTAAATGTACACAATTGATTGACCCATTGTTTGGCGTTCATTAGCTCAAAGGAACAGGGTAGTTGAGGCACTCTTTCTGTTAAGTAATTTATGGAAATTACAAATGATGTACATATGAAATTAAGGTGAATAAAATATCAACTTGAATAGTTTCTTCTTAGTTTTTTTTTAATTGTTTTATTATCAACTTAAAGTTCCCAAATCATTGAAAATCTAACCTTCCTTCCTTTTTTTTAATTCCTTCCTCTTGACAGACAGACTGCCATTCAATTGTCAAATATCTTTGGATCTGCAGCGTCACGATTTCAGCCTGAGTGCACGACTTCGAAGACTGCAGTTGCCGGAAAATTGCATTGAACTTCAAAAAATTGAAACTTCACGAGGGCATTTGGCAGCCATTCGAGGGCAGGGGCGTGGTCGGTTTTGTGTTGTAAGGGCGGCACGTGGCAGCCTTTGGCTGGATTAAATTTCAATCAACAACATCTGGTGAGAAATTGCATTGCGATTCCGCTGTAATTGGTTTCTGGTGTGTGGGTCAATCGAAAAAGTTAAAAAAAGAAATGAAAAATACTATTTATATTTTCACTTAAAAACAAAAACTAAGATCAACTGATCTTTGCCTTCAAGAGTCTAGCTCAAAATTCATGTTAAAATTGATAAATATATAAAGTTTCACCCATAAGTACTACGAATTTAGCGGCATGTTCTTGAAGAAGTGCTGCTTTTTCTTGCCTCTAAGCGTGGGTTGCATGATCATTGGAGGGATCTTCACGGGCTTCCACGTTGGGGAGCTGATAACGCATAGGGGTGATTCGATATTTATCAGGGAGACGGCCAACAAGTGGTGGGCACCCGTCATATTGTGTCCCATCCTGGTGTTTGGAACCCTGAGCTCTATACTGCTGATCTACGCGGCATCCCAGGTGAGAGAGAGAGAGAGAGTTCTTCAGTTTCCCTTTCTCTAGATTTATTCTTCCTAACTTAGCGCAAGCGAGGTTATGTCCTTCTGTGGTTGATCACATATGTATATATACTGGCCCTGTACATTATATTGGCCATTATCCAGCTGGCAAGGCATAAACCTGCTCCGATTATGGTCAGCGTTCAGGTTATCATTATAGGTGGGTACTTGTCTTACTCTTTGGAGTATTGATAGATCTTCAGATTCATCATCCCTCTAGTTGGTCTTGTGTACTCGCTGCTGATAGTGTATGCCTTTTACAAATATCTCAGCAGTGTGGAATCCGATGATTCAATTTGATCTAGTCAACATCTCCTATTTGGTCAACGTGTGTATTTAGTGTAACGAGAAATCTAATAGTAAAGGAAACTAAAATCTCTCAAGAAAGTTTGGAAATTATTGTTTGAAATTCTTAGAGCAGTTTAGGATCAAACATCGAACATGGCTTGTCGCTGCAGATACCTCAAACAGATTTTGACCAAGTGCTGCTTCTGCTACTCGCTGCGCTTTGGGGTCCTGCTCTTCGGATGCATCTTCCTGACCTGGTTCCTGTACATCACCATCGGCACTGGGTTCATGATGGAGTGCATCTTCCCGGCGGAGTACCAGAAGTCTGTCTTCGCAGCTCCGGCGGCCCTCAAGGCCACCATGGTGTTCTCCTTCTTCGGGGTCATTGCATCTGCCATGCTCTGCATGGGGGTGCATAATGTAAGTAATGCCAATACCTGTCCTTTAAGATCCCATTACAGATCGATACTATCGCTATCACTTCCCTTCAGAACAACGAGATGCTCTTCATTCCCTTTCTGGGATTCGCGCCCATCTGGATAATTGTTCACATTTTCGCCTTGACCGTCTATACATTCAATACTGTCATCATTATCCTGACAGTCATCACAATGTGTGGGTATCATATCATACAGTCTCATATCTGCAGTCTCGATAACTAATCTCTTTATTATCCTCAAAGTTATTCTGCTCTATGCGTGGTTTGTGGTTTGGTCCTACTACATAGAACTGCTCTTCGCCTACGACGATGAATTGGAAACCGGTTATGTCTAGAATATCTGAGATTTGAGTGTGCAATGGATGCTTCGAGCAGTATTTACAGTATTCAGAACGTTATGCAGGCTTTTGAAAGGCTAATAAAAATTTATAGATGTGGAAAATAAAATATACATAAATAAAAAATAAACTTAATATTATATTAGATACTTCTAACTTCCCGTTTAGTGAGTTTCTAGCTGAGACATGCACTGCTCTATTTACACCGCGGTGTAATGACGATCGCAATGGTAAAATGGTAACATGGCAATCGCTCCATGATAATGACAGTGACCGACTTACCTTCGGCAGCGAGGCGAGCACCTGCTGCTTGACATCCCAGACGAGCCGCTCCGATGGGAACTGCAGACACTTGTAGACGTTCAGCTCCGGCACGTGGATGCGCACCAGTAGCCATCCGTCGCGGGGCTCCGGCGGCGGCTCATCGTCAAAAGCCCCCGGCCCGGACATGGCGTCCGTATTGGCCGGGTTCTGTTTGACTTTGGGCGTGGGTGGGTGGTATGTCGTAATTTTGACGGCTTTCTAACGCTCGGTCCACGGGAAAAAAAAGCGAGAGCCTTCTCCCTCTCCTCTGGGAGTTCTCGTACCGCGGCGCTTCTTTCTGCCTTCTCTCCTCTTTTTTGTGGGCACTTCAAAGTGTATGTTCTCTGGGGTTTTGTAGACTTTCGGCTAATTTCTTTAACTTCTGTATTGCCAATCTATTTGATGGCCTTCTGCTGCTGGAATCCGTTTCGCTTGGACATTTCGCTGAGGGGCTTTCGTTGAGTCTGTCGCATGGTGGTTCTGAAAGTAATTAAATTAGGTTGGGAATAAGTCAAAGCCAGCGGATGCTTAATATTTATGTCTTAATTTGTACTTTTGCTCAGAAAATAAATAAATGAAGTATTAAAGAAATGTTTATGCCACAAATGGTAATATTTTTATACTGGTTTAAGTATTCTTTGGAATATTCCAAATACATCTGCATACTTGAAAGCTCACATGATTTAATCCCAAAATACAGCAAAAACTCTGTTGTCCAGTGTTATTATTCCTACTAAAAGGGGCATTAAAAATAAGTTGCTCTGAATAATAAAGCTTTTGCCAATTAAGCCATGCATTTTCTCTCTACTTTCATTTGCATGAGAATTTTATTCGCATTTGCAGGAGGTAAACTATCAAACTATCCTGCTGTCCAGATACAAAAACAAAACTAGTTACCACAGCACTTAAAGTTAATTTTTCAATTGGTTTACTTTTCCATATCCTCGACTTGGTATCAGTCAGTCAATTGGCCCCGCTTTTCCAACCCCTTTTCATGTCTAAGTATCTAAAGCCTAAATGTCTGGTGAAAAAATAGTGTCAAAGTGAAAAGAAAACACTTGCAGAGAGCTGAAAACATTTCTCGTTGTTGATTACAATTTGATATTGACATTTTATGGCTGCAGTGGCTGCAATGGCAGTTGCAACTGCAATTATGCACAAATTAAATTCACACGCTAAACAGAAAGGGAGGAAGAGGGGGAGGGGGCGGGGCAAAAGGGGGCGGCAGGCATGTAAATGTGTGCCAAAGACCCGCTGACAGTTGTCGCTTTTGTGTGGGGTGGAAAAAGGGGGCGGAGCGGGACACGTTGAGGTAACTGGAACTGTGGGCGGAACGGGTTACCCACCGACAACAACAACAACAACTACAACAACAGCAACCACATCTGCAAGTCTGCACTTTGTCGCATTTAATTGCGAGCGTGTTGATTGCATTCAACTAGTTAGTGCTGGCATTTTGGGGGCGGCAGGGGGTGGGAAACGGGGGAAAACTAGTGTAAAACGGAAAACGCTTGCGGGTAGAGATAAATCCTAATTGAGGATAAAAGTTGTGGGTGCTGAGGGTGAAAGATGAAAGGCTTTTCATCCCAGGGTTTCCTCATTTTAGAGACCACAAATATTAATACAAACAAGGAAGAGAGGAGTAAAGGTATTTAATTTGTTCCGATTTAAGTCTCTCAAAGACCTCAATAAATCTCAAGATTAATAAAAGTTATTATTTTTATTTATTTCGCTTTAAATAGTTCCTCCCCTTATCATTGCTATAAATCTTACTTTATCACTTAATCACTTAAGATTGTTTATTAATATTTATAAGTGAGAAAAGTAAAAATAAAAAGAAAAATCAACTTTTCCCTGGTTCAGTGCCCCCGTTTTCAGCGCTACGCTTGAAAATAAGTACACAAAAATATGTCACGGTCAAAAAACTCCACCGAAATACATAAATTAAGAGCACAAATACGCATATCAATAAAAGTAAATACGAGAAATGAAAACTGCGTTTAAACAGGTGAGTCGCTTACCTTGGCCGCCACTCGACTGTCAATCAAACCTACAAATTTCCAAGCTGTTCGAGTGAAATTATCAACAAAGTCGCCACGAAACGAAATTAAAATAAAAAGAAACTGAAACTGAAAAGCAGAGAACTGAAAACCAAAACCTCAAGTCGAGTGTCGTCGCCAGACTTCTGTTTTTGTGATAAGCGAAGGTGGCCAAGGCACTGGAATTAATAATGGTGATAGTGGAGGAGGCCAACAAAAACAATAAGAGTGATAAGTGATAAGCCAAAAGTGGCGTTTGCCTAGATTTTGTGCCTTCGCCTCTGGCACTTTAATTGGAAACGATTTGCGATGATTAAGCATACGCCACGTGGTCGCCGAAGCAAAGCCATTCAACTTCAACTTGATTCAGAGACAAGAAACGCCGCGCAGGGCAGGTAAATCATCGGTGGGCAATATCATTCGATGGGCTCTGTTTTTATTGGCTATTCCAGCTTAGCCAGTCATGATTTTAATTGAAATTTCAGCGAGCGAGTTCCGGAGGCAAAACTTTATTTCGCTTTTAATTGGAAAAGTTACTGGTCCATACTTTGGTCTATAATGGGCCTTTGAAATGCTGTGCAGCATATGGAAGGTCTGTCTGATTTACTGGCCACTAAAATCGGCCCCATCCTCTGGCGATTTTTCACTTGTGCTAATAGGAAAATTGCTGCTTTTTCGGTGGGGTGCGTGTGAAATTCGGAGAGCAACTGTCAGGCGAGTAAATCAAAATTTATGTTTTCGCTTCTTTTTTTTTGCTTTCCCCCATCCCTCGTAAATGGGGGGTTTTTCTTCGAACAGACAGCTGTCTTGCGGCTGTCAAACTGGCAACTTTCGGTGCTCCCCTCTTTCGATCGCCATTACCCAGTCCCTTCTCCGTATGAGTATGGGGATGTGTGGCCTGTCTGTCTGTTGTCTGTCCCTTCTATTGTCTTAGCCCTGACAGTTATTTGGTTTGGATACGCCAGGTAATGCCAAAAGTTTTTTGCCTGCCTCTCGGAGGAAGCATTTGTTATTGCATAAGGCGCATGAGCTATCTTTTTGGGGCGGAGTAATTTTATGGTTCACTTTTTATGAGCGAATCGATTGTTGACAGCGGCAAACATATTTATGGGTCGGGGTAAACATTAATTGGTTCTGCAGCTAGTGATACAAGCGATAAGGGATAAAAATAGCAGATAGACAAGGTGTTTTATGGCTGGAAGATGAAAGGAAAAGCCGTCTTAAAATGAGATAGGTTTTGAGACGATTTTTAGATAAATAAATATAATTCTAACAACTGTGATTTAAGAACACTTTTAAAAATATTTCCCCTCTCTTTCCAACGTTTTCTTGACTGAAAACATGACGAATTTAGTTCGGCATATTTCTTTTTGGGCCTGGCCCACTTGAGCAGTTTGGAGTGCTGCTGTCTCCTTCACTTCCAAGCTCATTGTAGAGCCGTCTCGCTCCCGCTTTCGGCACCACCCCTTCAGCCCGTGCACCTCCTTGAGTTAAGTGCTTGTGACACTTGCCTCTCAAGGCTTTATGACAGGCGATGAAATTTTATTTGGGCAAAAGTGTGACAAACTGAAAATGACAAAGTGCTCCGCTGGCTCGAACCAGCTGCCAGAGTTTAAGGCTCTTGAGCCAGAAAGAGAAGGGGTCAGCACGAGCGACCGAGAGAGGGGCTAAAGGTTAGGGCTTAAGCGGGCAGAGGACAGCCATGTAAATTAAGATTTAAATATGCCACATCGAATGGGCCCTACTCGGAATTAGTTACAGCACCAGGTCCCTGGAGTCCGTGAACCGAACGAACGGGCGACTTTAGTGGGTCAGTGGAGAGCCCCATTGGGTTTGCTCGAATGCGCAACTAAATGCGACTGAAGTTGCATGTGGCACACACCAATAAGTATGAGTGCACTGCGAGAAACTGGTCATCAATAGAAACATTCGACATTGGTCACACTGTGTCTTAGTTTCTGGATTGATGGCCACACTTGGTATGTACTTTGCGCTTCGGTCACACTAAAAATTCATAATTTGAATCGGAAAATACTAGATATTAAATCTAGGTAGTTTTCCCTCTGTGCACGAATATCCGAGGATGGAGAAACAGCATCGCTTATGCATAATGGCCCATGCATATTTAAATTGCCTTCGCCCGATGCTGCAGTTGGTGCTGCTTTAAAAGCAAATTACTTTTGTCATTGCAATGGCTTGCCGCTCAATCTTGTTGGGATTTCGGATGGGCCAGGGACAGCGGAGGGGAGCCAGGAAGAGGTCCTTGCCTAGCCACTTATTGTGGCACCGCACACTCTGTTGTGCATGCTGCAAATAATTTGCCTTGGCAACGGCAGCAGCAGCAGCAGCAAACTGCACTAAAATCAGTGGCAACATCGGCGAGGAGGCGGCGGCATCAACAAAACGAATGCAGAATCCACCCGCACAAAACTTAATAATGGCAAACTATTATTCCTCCACCAGCCAGCGCTGTGGACAGTGGAATAAGTGGGAGTTGATGGGAAAACCGATTAAGTATTCGATTTGCTTTCGAAAATAGAGAGGAGAAATTCGATTTGGAATAGAAAACTCTATGATAACATTTTTAAAATCAAATTGATGAAATTTATCCTCAAAGTACTAATCAAAGTACTAGTTTATTTTCTGCAACTCCCACTGTTCCCTTACTAAATCGAAGACGCCATTTTCCACGCTGACGGCTCTCGGTGCATTGTTGCGTGTGCCGGAAACGGAAATGCGCACATAATTCCGCTAGGGAACAAGCAACAAAATGGCGCCCAGACCGCATCCGAATGGAAAAGAAGACGACGGCGGGGCGAAAACTTTAATTAAATATGGCTAAATGCAATTTCGCCCGGCTCCTCTCGGCTGGTAAATACCGCTGAGGAAGCAAAACATGTCACAGAAGTTCATGGCTGAGAGCACCAGGCTGCTGGCTAATTTACTTTGCTATTTTCTGTTTATTCGAACAGTAGAATCGGCGGAGAGGGAAGACCGCAGCAGCAGAGCAGCGAAACGAGCCGAGAGAAAAGCAAAACCAGAAAACTTTAACCCCGAAACTTGTTTTCCAGTCACGTTCATTTTCAATCAAGTGGCATCATTATGCTGGCCAAACAAACTGAGGCTGAAATAAAAGTACAAATAAAATAAAAATCGCCAGGAAAAAGAAACTGAGGAGGAGCCACCGCAATTGGCTAATACAATGGCAGAATTAGCCAGGAATCGAGTGTGTGTGTGTGTGTGTGTGGGCACTACCTTAACCCTTTGCTGCCCCTGCCCGTCAGTCTGTCAGTCAAGTCCGGCAATCAGTCCTTTGTCTAGGCCCGCGGACCGGCAACAAATTACCTTCGAATCGGCTGAAGCCAAGCCACCCAAAAACCACAGAACCCACTTACCTAGGTGGCCATTGGCCAACCATCCACTTCCTGTTCAGAAAGCAGAAATCAGAAACCGAAGTTTGAATCAGAATCAGATAAATCAGGAGGGAATCGCAACGAAAGTCGATTGGAGAAATGACATTTTGGCATTCATTTGATGAATTTTGTTTGATTATAGTTGGGAATTAGTTGGTGGAAAAGTTTGGAGAAACTTCCCCAGAAGTTTATACTTGCTAAAATAAAAATGAAAAACTTTAAAAAATAGCTGATTAAGTGAGTTAATAAATAAGCACTGCAAAATAATTCAATTGACGTCTGGTTAGCAGGTGTTCATTTCCCACAACCCACCATCGAAAATCACTTTAAACGCCCAGCAGCGTTTCTTTTAACAAATTGTAAATCCAGCAGCAAATCAACATAACTTACAGATCGATTAATTAAATCGTAGCATTTCACAATTTGTTGAAAATCCTGCAAACACTCGAAGAAATCCGCGGGTATTACGACTATTTAGCTAATTTCAGCAGCTCGAGTTACGTCAGAGGGCCATTAAGTCAAAAGTTGTATATGTGCAATCAATGAAAATAAATTAAAATCCGGCGGTTGGAGAAATATCACACAGACACACACAAATATCACCGATTAAAGAGAGAAAAACAGAACAAAACTTTATGCAAATGCTGAGGCGATCGCCGCAAAACCAATTCGACCGGTTTCCCAACCGAATGCAGTGCAAATCTCAAAACCAAAGCCCAAACAACAAATGACAACCGACAAGTCTACAGATGGACACATGGAAACACGACCATAAAAAAGTAACGACTCCTAAGAGATATAAGATATATACGTTTAATGGGAAAAAATTATGGGTTTTGCGTTTAGCTGTGAGTAACACGAGTCACTTAGCCGCTTACCCCGCTTTTCCTCGTTTTCCTCGCGTCTGGCCTAGAACCCAGTGCAGCTCAAACTGTAGGGCCAGTCATGTGGTGGCTGAAATGGTAAATAAATAAAATAAAGTTACCAAAAATATTTATTTATATTTTTCACTTAAAAATACAACTGTTTTGGGGATTATTATATTTTTATATTTTTTACCCTGCCACTGCTTTGCTTTTCCTGATTAATTTCTATTTAACGTGCAAATATTTTCGCTGTCAATTTTCCCAATAAATGCAATTTATATCTCCAGCCAACAGCAGCAGCAACCCAGGCAGGGATACTTCCATATTTTACCTCGCAGTCGTCGTCTTCTTCGCCGTTTTCTGCTCCTTCGTGCCCGCAGGGCCATCAATCATACGCCATGTGAGCAGCCGAGAGCAGCAGACGCACACAATCGAATCAATATCAGAGTGAAGGAAGGGGAAAAGTGGTGGGTGAGCAACGCCCACACCACCGAGCATAAAACTGCATTTGCCAATTTCCAGGCAGAGCTTCGGACTGCCCAAGTCCCATGGCCAACGGGCAAATTAACCAAAAGTCACTTGGCGTACACTTGGGTATCAATTGTGAGTCTACGATTTATTACTCAGTTTGGCAGCCACTGAGAAGCGAATGAATCAGGACAGGCAAATCTGTAATTTCATAGTTTGTTGGCCATAACAAATTCCCCTATTTTCGTTGGAAACGCTGGCAAACAGAAATCAAGCAGCTTCAGCTTACATTAAGTTATATAAACAATCGGCTGGCTTTCCAAGAATTTTCAAGTGGTTTTCCGCAGCGTATCGACAAACTGGTCGCACAACTTATGGCAGACACTGTCGGCTGTAATAATTGTTTGTTATTGTTATTGTTGTTGATGTTGTTGCTGCCGCTGTCTCCGACACCAAAACAACTTTATTAAAAGATCTCACTTTGGATTTTAGCGGCCTCCTTCTAATAACTCAGTTTCGGCAGCCGCCATTTGAATTTATTGACACATTTCATTTAACCAGAATTTTTGGCCAGTAATTAAGCCCGATGACGAACCCAAAAAAGTCTCGAAACGATTTTGTAACTCCAGTGTTGGCCTTTCATGGACCGAAAACTGGCCGAGAGCCAAAGCCCAGAGCCGTTGGCTGAAAAGCCACCATAACTGGTCGGAGCAAATGATTTTTAATAACTTTGACACTCATTAAACTCAAATTACATGCATTTGATTACGCAGCCACATGGGAGTCGACAGCCTTTTGCATTCGGGGTTTTTACTAAAACTTAAGCCGCTTAGATTTCATCATCATCATCGTGAGCATCAGAAAACCATATGACAGCACAGTAGGCTTATGATGGGGATGATGCAGAGCCTTATAAATGGCTTTTAAAATAAGAGAAGGGGAAAATGTTTGATTAAATCCTGAACAGAGAGAGCCAGTTAAATAGTGTAGGAATAAAACAATTCCTGAAATACCCAGAATTAAACGGTTAATCTGAGGCCGCAATTAACCAGTCTTAAATTGAATAAATGCCTGAGGAACCCAAATCAAATCGGGGATTTAATTAGCCATTAATTAGAGCCACAGCCCATTGAACCGTTTGCAGTCGAGAATTCAATCCTCTGAGAACAGACAATAAAAAACTCATTAAATCAGAAGTAAGATTCTCACAGCGCAACTCCCATGAATTTATCAGAGGAAAGACTGAAGATTTGATGGATGAAGACGCTTGGAAATTAATTACTCACTTTGTCTTTGGACTCTGACAGGTGATTCCCTTGAAGCCCTTGAAGTAACCCTGAACTTGACATCTACGAACTGTCGCCCTTTTCCGCCGAGTGGCCGAGTGCTAACTTCTTTTTAATTGCCACCGGTCTTGGCCAAGTCTCGTTCTCAGCGAAACAATCGTTAAAAACCTAGTTTACGACTCGCGAACTATGCACTTCCCCTTTGATTGGAACGTGCTCGCAAAGTAAGTGTTCACTGTACCTCTCCATTTACTTTTGCAAGAGTTGGGGCATACTTAGAAAATCACTTTGATTGGGGTGTGAATACTCTCACAGAGGTTATATAGATTTTAATCAGAAGTAGGGATGATATATTAACAAAAATAAAGTTTGATATATCGGAAATGGAAATTTGTCGGATATTCCTCATATCGAAACTTTAAAATATCGATAGTGATTAAGTTATCGATGTGAGTGTCCGTCCGTCCGTCCATTTGTCCGTCTGTAGTCTCTCATTTGAACTATAAAATCTAATTGAAAAATAATCACATCGTTAAATTTCAAAACTACTAAATCCATTAGTAATTTCATAATGTCATTAAGTAACATTTTCAATAAATCCCGAGTGGGTTTAGTACAATGTGGTCGAAGCTAGTTACAAGTCTTCTGTGCGCGGCAGTCCTTATCAATAGCCTTGTCCTAAATGTGCTATGTGAAATTCAAGTTTTAGTTCAGTGCTTAATAAACTTATCCCTTTCGACAGGACGCAGTGATCTTCAAGTTCACAAACTTCGTCTGCCTAAGTCACAATCAGTCATGGTTTGTTTTCCACTATTATTGTCTTAAGGCCGTCAGTCGTGATAGAGTGCTCCTCACCGTAAACGGAACTGTTCTCCACCCGGCAAATGACATTACTATTCATGCCCAGATGTTTAAGAAGGCAAGCGGATTTAAGCCTTGGGTATTGAATGCAAAAGTCGATGGGTGTCGCTATATGAGAAAGAGCTACAATCCCTTTGTGGGAATAATCTTTGATCTCTTCCAAGATTTCTCCAACATAAATCACTCGTGCCCCTTTGTCGTAAGTATTAAACTGTAAGTACTAGAATCTTAAATTGACTTTCCCCCGTCACAGGGTCTACAATATGTCAAGGATTTCTATCTGAGGCCCGAGAAGTTGAGGCTGCCGTTTCCAACCGGAGAATACATGTTGTCTCTACAGTGGTTCTTCGACAAGAAACCCCAATTCGATACAAATGTCTCCTTTTAAGGAGGATCTTATAAATAGTAACTAGAAATTGTGAAGAATGTATAATGTTCTGATAAAAATAAAAAATAAAAATAAATGAATAAATAAATGTTCTCTGCATACAAATTCGTTCAATTTATTTGAAAAATAGGGTATTTAACCTTCGGCTTGCCAATATTACCTTTATTTTTCGTTTCTTACTGACTCACACTAAAATGTGCAATGGATTGGCCTGAAGACTAGCCAAGATCTGCTAAATGGCACGAACATGTTGTCTGAAAGTGCCCAACGACGAATGCTAATGGAAAAACCCAACTTCGGAATGCGGCTGCATAATTCTTACTTTTCATTCAGCAAAGAAAGAACTTAAAGAATTTCAATTAGTGTTTGCTGATTTATGATTTAAGTGGAGTGAGTTTCCAAGAGATGACTAACAAATAAGCCGAAAAGAATCACGAAAATTTCATTTTTATTTTACCAAATCGAAAATTCCCACCAAAATTACAAACTAATAAAAGAAATTACCCACGAGTATGGGAATTCACAGTTTACCATTTAGCCCCCCGAAAAGATATGGAATGCACGAGAAAACCATCCAATTAAATTCAATCGACACTTGCGACCGAAACAAGGCGAGCTAAAAGCCAAGAAACAAAAGGGGGAAAAGAGAGGAAAAGCGGGGAAAAGACGACACCGTTAGCCGAATGACATGCAAAGTGCAGCTGCTTTTCGTGCGGTGGAAAATTCGCAAGGGGTGTCCGTTGCACATGTGACACGAACAGAGGGCAAAAGAAGAGCCAGAAGCAGAGATTGATTCTCGCCGCGTCACGTGGGAAATTTTCAAGTTCAAAGCAATTTTCCAAGGAAGCAGCGAGAGAAGGAACTGTAAACCGTAAAAAGCTCAATGCTCGGGAGCAAATAAAAATAAAATAAGCAGCAACAAAGCGTGCACTCACGTGAGACTTGATAATAATCGGATTTGGGAAATCGTGAGGCGAGACAACAACGTGGAAAAAAGGGGAAAACAGCGGGCCACCAGGAAAATAGCACTAAAAATACAGCAAATACAGCGGACCGAAGAGCCACTGGTATCGATTACAGAAAAACAGGTTGAGGGTCTCCGGCGAAATGCCAGCCATCCGTCCAGCCAACCATCCATCCATCCATTCATCCATCCCAGGTGGGTTCTCCGCCCCCTAAAAATCCAGCTCGACTTAATGGATGGCCTTCGCTTCGAACAGTTAGAATTAATTGACGTTAATAATGTTCCGATATCAAGATTTATGCTCATCAAACGGCTTCTGTGCGGCGAATTCCCCGGAAAACCTGCTGAAGCGGTTCTAAAAAGCTCAAAAATAGTTGACAATTTGTCGGTGGAAAAAGGTAATATATTTTAAGATGTAGAATACAATGTTTACGTCCCTGAGCGCTCGACTAATGATGATTTCGGTCCATTATCTTGGCGGAATAACTGCACACATTACCATCAGTAGAAGTATTAGGATAAACCTCAATTTACCTGCAATTTGCTCAATGACAACCGATAAATATTCAATTTAATGAAATTGCATTTACATTCGCAATCACAAAACCACTTGAACCACTTTCGCCCACTCATCTTGATTGCAAAAACTGCACCCACCTGTCGTCTGTGTATATTTCTCTCATTTTCTTCTCTCTGACCGAGAAAGCCATTAACTTGGCCATCCATAATTTTTTAATTTAAAAACTTTTGCCAGTGAATTGCCGACTGAGCGAGTGAGTGGGTGAGCGGTTCACTTGATTTAAATAACCGAAAGCCAAGTCGCTTTATTTGCATATTAAATCCAGATCAGTACAGCTTTTTGTGGGGATAAAGTTTACGGGCCGAAATCCCTGCACCTGTTGAGATACAGTCAACTGAAATTGCAAGTGTGTCGAGCTTCTTCTTCTGGGTTTTTCCAGGAGCTTTTCCAGCTTGTTTCTTGTACTTTTCCATTTCGAAGGAAAGATCTTCTAGCTTATGCATTTTCCTACATTTAGTTTGATTCACTTTTTGTGCACTGTAAAAAATATCGAATTTATCGGTAAAAATATCGAAACAATATTTTTAAAATAAAAACATATCTGTCCGATATATCAAACAGAATGTTGGTTAATCGCAAATATATCGCAACGTGACATCATCGATATATATATATCGATTTTCGAATAAAATATCGATGCAGTATCGATAATTCTATTTTTTCTGGCTTATTTATGCAATATTTGTTTGAAATGTTAATAGCTACCTAAGATTTTCTCACTGTGTCGCAATTTTAGCTCCATTTGCTGTTCGAGCCCCGGCCAATCCCCCTTTTCGCCTTCGGGCCTTTGTAGCTCCTCTGGCCAAACTCCTGCGGGCTTCTTCTTCCCCTTCAGCTACTCCAAGTTTCGCATCCTTATGCATTTTTAAACAATCGCTAACCCAAATAAAGTTTCTTGCTTTCTGCTTTCATATTTACGGCTCCTCCCAGGAGCCAAACAAAAAGCATAGCACACAACTAGGCGCCTTGGCCAGAAGGAAAGTCTGTGCGAGAAAAGTGGCAGTGGCTAAAAAGTGAAATAAGTAAGAAATGGCTGCTTTTTAGGGCAAACCGAACCTTATAAATTGCGGCTCCAGAGAGGGCCAGCAATTTATTATCTCGATCTGTAAGCGTGTATCAGCGGTATCTACTCCGCCTTGTTCTTGCCGATTTCTGATTGAATGTTGTTTGAACATTCCTCTCCGTTGGCTGGCAAATAATAACATGGAATTTACTTCCCAGTGGCAACTTCTGTTTTTTTTTTTTCATTTGCCACCGTGTTGCGGAGTTCGTGTTCTAACACGAACGAAAAAGCCCGCAAGTCACTCTTCTCAACTCATCTTCGTTACAAGAACTTATTTCTTGTTGATGCTCTTCAAAGGGGTATATTGAATATCTTGCTGATCGAACTCCCGATATATGGAAATATGAAGGAGTAAATCTTAAAAAAATTGTGATATTCTATAAATTTAAAAAATTGATAATATTACAATATAGTATGTCATAATTACAATAATAGTCTAATTACAAAATTCTATTAAATTCCTGAAATGGAATAACATGGGAGTAGGATTTTTGGGATACAATAACTTGAAACTAATGATTATTTTTTGAAAACTATCACATAGAGAGTATTTCACCTTCGTGAGAGATGAAGACAACTCAAGTTCCCCAGCAGTTGCTGTTCTAGTTTGTATCTAACCACTTGTATCTTGTACTCAACTTTCGCAAACAAACGAAGGCGCACTGCACACAGATACACACTCGCACTCACACTCACAAACGAGTGGCACATGTGAGATGGAGATGGCAGCAATTTCCATTGGCAATTGTGTTGGCATCTGCGCTTCTTTCTGCCCCATGTGAAACTTGGCCATTAATTTGAACGCCGTTTTAAGCCAACGAAGGATGGATGTGGCATCCAGTTCTGTGGCAACATCTATATGGAGAGTGGAGAGTGAAGACTGGAGAATGGAGAATGCGGTGGCACGGCATTAGATATTCTTCTCATATTTTGCATGCTCCTGTGCCATTGCTCATGAGTCGAGTCGCTGGCATTTCCTTTTGTCTTCTTCTGCAATTATGCATTATCTTGGATCGTTGACGTCGTCGTTGTTCGTTGTTCGTCGCTGGTTGTTCTCCTTCCTGCGCTTCGAGTTTTGCATTTAATTACTGCACACATTTCTCAAATTTCTCTCCGTCTGTTCTCAGTCACTCACTGCTCATGTGGCATTATCATTATCATCCCGTATCTGCATCTCAAGCTTTGTGTATGTACTATATCTGCAGCCGAATCGGCGTCGTGCAGCGCCAACATTATGCTCATTATGCATTTCACTTTGCAGCCGAGGACTCAACTTTATTTTACTCCCTTCTCGCTCTTATTACCCTGGGAAAGTTCTCTGAGGAAAACGAAGAGCCCCCGTGAAGTGATTTGCTTATGAAGGCAATTAAGATTTTATGTGCCTTCTGATGGCTAAATAAATTGTTAACTTAAAAATCGGCAATATAGTTGGGGAAGGCCTCTTTTCGAGGCAAAATAAAGGAAGTTGGGAAATAAAAGGCAGCTATATTATACACTTGAAGACATAAAAAGCCTGATATAAGTATTATCGACCGATATGTTATCGATATTTTCAATATTTTCGATAGTATCGATGTTTTGAAGTGAAAACACATATTAAATATCGATAATTAGCAAACTGTAGATTTCTTTCAATCTCTACTCTAAGTACGTGTATCAAAAGTAAGCTATACGGATTTATTAGAGGTTGTAATAAACATACCATTGGATTGGTGCAGAAATCTCGTTCGCATTGCTCTCAAGGGGAACGTATAAACGATTTTATAAATCACTAAATCTGGAAACTAGGCACTCCACCATCAATTAAGGACCACCAATCGCAGGCAGTCGTGGCTAATTAATTTATGCACCCTCTACAACTCTGCTGGATGAGCTGCAGCTGCACTTTTCCACGGCTGATTGACTGTTGCCAGCTGATTGCTGGACAAGTAAGCAAGCGATTCAGATTCATCTCACATGGACTTGTAACCACTTCTAATTATGCACATTCGCCGGTGGCACACTGTTCCTGTCAAAGTGAGATGCAGGCAGATCAAGAGGAAAAAGAAAACTCTGAAGTTGCAGGTGCAGTGGAAATTGGTGCAGCGTTGCGGTAAAAGGCAATAAAGTGGCAGGTCGGTGGAAAAGCCATGCAAAGCATCTGGCCGCCTCTCTTTGTGCCTTAATTAATTTTGATTGCACCACACACACACTCTCGAACAGACACTTTCCACGGCGGAAATGTTCATCACACGCGTGTGGCAACGAGGAAAACCAAAGCAGGGAAAATGCAGAAGAGAAGAAGGGAATTACTAAGCGCTCTTGGCCGGGCTAATTAATTGAATTGCACTGGCTAAGAGACCGCCGGGCGGCCCGTCATTACAGCCCATTTAGCATTGTTGTCTATGCAAATTGGCCAATGCAGAAGATTCTCGATCTCACAGTCAGCTAGTCAGCTCCTCCAGTGATGAGATTATTAACTTGGCTGAATCGATGTTCCAGGGTAATTGGCAGTCAAGTGTGATCACGACTTGGCTGCGATTCGTCTGCGCTTTTTACCTTGTTTTCCTTGTTAGCCTGCCTGCTGCCTCGTGGCCGAAAACCATCGACTACGCCGCTGGGCATATTTATGGCCATAAAACGCAATTGAAATGATGCCGCCGTCATTTGGCCGCAAGTTGTCTTCGCGTCGCAAACATTTTGTTGACAACGCCCGATGACAGGCCCCGAAAAAGGGGGAAATGCGAGGAGGAGCGGGTGGTGAACTAACCAACCCGCGAGATGTCTACGCATAATTCATGTTTGCTTCCAAACCAACTGCTCCATGAGGCACAGTGGGTGTCCTGGCCTAATGGACAACCCAAACGGGCATTGGAAATTGGTAATGGGAAAACTTAGGTGGGAGTTTCGACACCCTAGCATGTAAAGTTAACGAAACCTTTGGTTTGAGATACTTCAGTGAAATCTCACCTGACCCAGCGATCCTACATTACTTTCCATAATATATTGGTTTTTATGGTAAACCTCTGTTGAGCTCCATAAATTGACCTTAAACTTATAATATTTTTGAATTCCATTTCTTAAAATGTTCAAGACTTCACGTATAAACCCTAATAATTTCGCAATTTGTCAAAAAATAAGCAACGACCAAATAAAATTCCCATCAAATCAAATTCGAACTAATGATCTCACAGTAACTTATTAAATTACTCACAAGTTAAAGCCGGAAAAAAATAAAATGAACAGTAATGAACTGAAATATCCATTATCTGCCAGTCAAAAATTTTAAAGACCGTGAAAAAGGCTTTTGGGTAATCTAAAATATCGATATGATGGCCGCAGTATTAACAACCGTCGGTTTTAATAACCCACAAAAATCATTAGAGCTGAGTTCAACTTTTACGGCTGCACTGGACAAAGTGATCCCACTGTAACTCGAGAGTTATTGGCTGCATTACCTCATCTCTCGCCGTGAATGTTTTTCGGCTTTGGTCGTTGATTTCGGCGTCAAAAGCATACAAAATTTATGGCCAAATCAACACCAGCGCAACACGAACGGCAAACAGCGAAAACATCCATTTGGATATTATTTAACCGCTCCGTCGGCGAGAAGAAGGGGGTGAGGCCACCTTCTGGTGACCCCGTTCCCGCTCCCCGGCTCATCTTGGGTCAGCCTCAGACTTGGCTTATAATTTAATTAGCTCTGCCTTTGCCTTTGCGGGCTCTTATCTGTGGTAGAAATCCCCTGCCCATCCACTTGCATAATCCCGAAGGAAAAAGGAATGAAAGTTCAAAGGCGAACTGGTCACAGCAGGTGGGAGATAGTCGGGGATAGTTCGGTGCTCTAGGGTTAATTGTCTGCCATCTGAAGTCACGAAGCCGAATTTGACTATTCATTACCCATTTAAAGAGACGCGATTTATTAGGGAATCAAGGGGGGAACAGTCAGAGCCTTTCTAACAGGAAATCCGCACGATCGGGGTCACCATCGCCGGCTGACCCACTAAATTACTATGAATGACAGCATTTCACGGCAACTATTTCGCACCCGAACTCCGTCAAATGTTTATGCAAATATCTGCGGGCCACTCAAAATGCTAAATAAACCAAAAAAAAAAAGGAAAATAAAAAAAGAGGGGCAGCGAAATCACTTCAAACGTGTTTGGGTCGTGATATCTTTAAGCCAAGACTACAAAAGCCCAGTGAAGCGGCGACCTTGTCAAATTAGTGCCAAAAATGCCGGCGACAAAAGAGATCGGATCGTTTTTGACTCAGTTTCATAAATCAGTGCACCGTGAATAGGGCTGGGAATTAACTAAGCGACCGTTGAACGCTAAAAAAACAAGAAAAAATACAAAAAAATAAGGTAGCTTGTTGACATCAGCAAAAGTGAACTCACGCTCAGCTTTTGTCAATAATTTTACTTTTATTTGCACTCCGTTGAAAACTGGTTCAAAGTGGTTTCCACATATTTAGGCTGTTTTCAGTGCAAATGGAAGCTGGCAACGAAATCATTCCGTTTAATGGCCAATAGAACTGAAAGCGTATCGGTTTTATTATAATTCTCAGCAGGTTCTATTGTTCGATCAACATAACATTTAGCTTTGAACTAATAAAACTACGTCGGAAATGGACCCAGATTAAATCTCTAAATATAAATCACATTTGCTTAGATAAGATTTCGATTTAAAACTGGTTATCGAAGAACTTAATGACTAATAAATTAAGAGTGTGAAGCTAAAATTCATGAGGCATCAAATGCAGAATTAATTGGACCGAGGTTCCAGCCAACATTCAATTCAAGTGGCGATTGACCATTTTAATAAGGTAAACAATAAATGAATTCAATGCAGTATGATTTAAATTTGAGTGCCAATAAGTGCTTTTTACCCACATGATATGGCAAACAATGAAGGAAATTCAAAAGCAGAATAAAATGCATTCAACAAATAAGCAATCAATGGTTGAATAAGTAATTCAATTAGTAATTCAATGGGAATACATAATTTTATTAGTGTTTACCTGTTTAATGCATAAATGGACACAGTTTTCTTGATTTGGGTAAATGATTATCACTCTTACCCGAAATTATGTATGTTTCTATCTCTTTATATACCACCTTTCCCCACCATCTACTAAATCTACTTGGCTCTTGCCTCTTTCAACCATGTTTGCCCAACTTCAGTTGGCCCACCTCTTGGCCAAGCGGCAGCGTTTAATTTACCTAGTTTACGCGGGGCACATGCCAAATTTCGGTCACTTTAAAAAGCCATTAGGCCCTTGTTGAGTGGCTGGTTTTCGGGTTCTCTGTTTCTCAGATCTGTTGGCCGAAATCAGCCAAGCGGAAACTGTACAAATTCGTCTTCATTGTTCGGCCCCCGAGATTGTTTCCCAAGACGGGGGAAAATGCTAATTCTCTGGTCTCCAGATGGGTTCTTTTCCAGCGTTTACCCGACAACTTAGCACGCTCGTGTCACCTTTCACACTGACTGCCAATTGAAGGATGACGAGGTAGACACGTGTTTGACCCCCAGAAATGACCCCTCAAAAGCCAACTTAATTATGTCATTACCGAAGAAAGATGATGTGGAGAAAAACGAATGTGAGGCCCCATTAACTGGAGCAATACATAATTGCTGGCATTATCAGTGAAAGTTGGCAATCGCAGTTAATAGTTAATAATTCTCCCATTCTGGGGGCCCAAATGAAAAGGTTGAAAATTGTTGCATGTCAGCCGGGTATTAGGAACAGGAAATGGGCTTTATTCCTAGGCCTGCGAAAGTGTCGGGTCCCAAGTAAAAGTAACACAATAGCCGGCAAAGTTCATTCACTTGGTCACTCGACTCTCTGGGCAGTCATAACTATTTATAAACTCTATATCCTAACAATGTGCGTTCTTATGTTTCGCAGAAACGCAGAACGCAGAGAACCCAACGAAAATTTGCAAACAAAGGAGCAGATTTCTGTTGTTTCTGGCCTTTATTAATGAGCCCTATTTGCCTTAGCCGCATTTCCATTCCCATTTCCAGTCAAGTCGAGCCGATTATGGGCCATCATCCGAGCTGTGAGCTGGCTTACTTCGCTAAATACGCCGTCAAATCGATGAGAAATTACCATTTAATTACCTGCAAAGAGAAGCGGAAAGAGAGAAACGATTAGCGAACAAGTTTTGCACGGATAATTCACTTGGTCTATAATTAGGGAGGTATCTAAGTAAGCCTAGGTAAACAAAGTTTCAGACTGTTGAATTATTCAAGACTCGAATCGAAAGTCGTGGTGAACATTACAATATTTTGTAAAAAGAAAAGAAATATTTAATACTAATACAAAATAAACTCTTTTATTCATAAAAGGTTTTTCGTAGGTTGATAACCAATCAATTTATAAACTCATTGGTTTTACTACTAATTCTAATTTAAGCTGTAATTTCCAACCCTTTTGACTGCCTTTCCTGTACAGAAAGGATCTTCCCATCCTTTCCCCGGTCCTACAGGATTAGTACCCCTTCTTTTTCCCCCTTTTTAACTGCCGACTGGCAATAACAGACGCGGCACGTACAACAAACAGTTGGAAAATAGGCGTAGGCAAACTCCGTGGCACCTTGGACCCCAAAAGGGACCCGGGAACCACCAGCAGCACCACCAGAACCACCAGAACCTCAACACCCCTGCACCACCTTCCCTCCACCGCGAACCACTGACACCAACGGCACCACCCACAAATGCAGACGCGCTTTGTTGCTCCAGGGTCGCGTCGCCTCGTTTTTTCTCTGGTTGCATTCTCTTCTGCGGCTCCGAGACTCCAACTTTTCCCCCTCACTTCCCCTCCCCCAACTGGATTTGGCTTTGTCTCGTTTACTTTTCATTCTGTGCCTCTCCTGTTTGGTTTTTCTGCTTTTTTCCTGCCGGGCATGTTAATGACCCTAGAGGCTGCCCCGAAAGAGGTGGGAAGGGGGGTTGGGGGGTTGAAGGGGAGTGAAAGAGCACACACAGTGGCTCCCAAACTGTGCGGGTCTTCGTTGATTTTGCAGAGAGAGAAAATAAATATTTAAAGAACAAATTATATACCCATTTTCCAAATAATTTTATTTTATTTTACTGTATTACACAACATTTTATTATAGGTTACCATTAAATTTTTAATATTATCCACATTTTCATTCATCTTTCTTTTATTATCTACATTTAAATGTATTATTTCTGACCTTTATAAAGAAACCTATCTCAAAGAAACGTTTTAAAATTACCTTACTACTCTGTGATTTTTTTTAAACTAAATTTTCTTTCAGTGCACACATAGAACGCCTCGTTGAGTGCTGCTGCGTCCGCTACGCGTCGCTTTCAATTTAGGCGTCTGCGCATAAAATTGCATCGTTTGCCTGCTGCGCTCCGCTTTATTTTCCTTTCCTTCGCCAGGGGCGAAATGCAGCAGCCACATCAGAGCATCATAGCATCAGCATCAGCATCTCCGTAGCTGGCTGCGCTAATTTATATAAATAATATTTAGCTGCCGCTGAGGCCCTTTGAGCTGCCAGTTCTGTTTGATGTCGGTGTTTATGTTTGCGTGGAAATTAGTTGGGCCCAGAGAGCAGCGGCCACCTTATCGCCGAACTTGAATTTAAGCAGAAGATCAAATTCAGTGGGCAGATTCAATATGCATAAAGTGCAATCAAGAGGCGCACACAATCTCTAACTTTATGCCAGAGCCACAAACAAATCCTTGAAGAACGCTGTGTTTTTCTCTCTTTCTTATTCATAAACAACTTTTGCAATTGTCAGACTTCATGTCGACACTTCAAGCACTTGAGCGAAGTATGCAGAAGAGGAGGAGGAGGAGTCCACCACGCACTGCACTTCGTGGGCGAAACTCCAGTTCCAAAACCCAAGCACAAGCACAATCCCAATTCCAATCCCCCGCCAGCATCCAAAACAAAAGTTGAGTGAGTTGTAAATGAAGCCCACACATGACTTAACTCGAGCAACTTGCCCCCTTTTGCCGCCCCCTTTGAATTGCTCAATTGGAGTCAATGTCTTGGAGGAGATTCATGCGGAGATTTTCTGTATCTGCATCTGCATCTGCATCTCGGTATCCGAGTATCCGAGTATCTCAGTATCTGAATATGCATCTGCATCCCGCCACAGGCGTCCCGGCCAACTGAATCGTTTTCAACGAGCATGCGGCGTGTTAATTGCAAAATGTTGCTTTTTGCCTCTGACAATTATTAAGGTGATATATCTTGGCTCTTCTGCGAGGCTGATTGGTTCTACACCAATAAAATATGGTATACCAACTCTTAGAGGAGGCTTTAATTCATTTTCATAAATTCTATACCCTAAAAATGATTAATTGTGTCTGAAAACTCAATGGATTATCATGGCCTTAAGCCATTTATTTCACCTACATTCAATTTAAGGCACTTCCGAGGGAACACTTTCCCAAGAACCTGTGAGAAAACGATGCAATAATGAATCGCTTGCACTCAAAGGGTTTGAGGTTAAGGGCCTCCGGATGTTCGCTACCCCGCCCCAAATATCATTTATTATTTTTCACATTTTCCCCTCAGATTTTTCTCATTTCACGCCCATCACCGGCGAGAAGAAGAGAAGAACCTCTGAGAGATCGCCGCTGAAGACCCAGACATTCCCTCATGTGTATAATTATTATTTTCCACTGGTGTGTAACGCTTTTTCTCCTGCATTTCGGAGCCGAGCAACTTTTCAAAAGTTGAAGCCTGGAACTTTTGCGAGCTGTCATTTAAACTGAAAGACACACACAGCAGCAGCGACTGAATATTATGTGTGTGTACTGTAAATTTTGCCTAATTAACATAATTACTAGCAACTCCAGCAATTTCAATTAATTTGCCAACTTGCATTTCTGCTGGGTGTTTGAGCTTGCATCACTTCCAAATTCGGGGGAATAAATTAGGGGGCGATAAATAATGCATCAGTGCATTCAATTAGGAATCCGAATCCGATGAGCTATTTATTAGTTAACCATACACTCCTTATCGCAACCTTGGAGATGACTAACCACAAGCACTTCAAAGGGTTTTTTTGGGGCCGCCAATCAGCGACTTGTTTGTTGGCTCATGAAAAGCGCAGTTGGAAAATAAATCAAACACAAAGGGAAATACACAACGAAATGCCACAAGAAAACAAAAATAAAAATAAAATCAAAAAATGAATACCAATTCGAAATGTAAATGCTGAGCCATCAAAAGCTTCGCAACAAAGGCAGCCAAACAAAAAGTGGGGAAAAACAAGCTCAGCGAATCCAAGATGCCCTTTCAATAAACTACTCTTTTGCCTGTCATCCCACTCGCTTGAACTCATAATCCCCCTTGGGTAGAGTATGGCCACAAGACGTATTTTTTCCTTCGACTCTGAAATTTGAATGCAAAAGCAGGAAAAACTTGGTCGAGCCAACCGAAATATGCACAGTATGCAAATAAGCCGTAAGAAATAAACAAGAAATGCATAAAAACAGAATTCGAGAGTGACAGGTGGCAAAGAGGAGAAAAAAGGGAAAAAGTGGATGGGTTAGAAATGAATTCAATAAAAGAAGTAGAGAGAAAATGCCAGGGAAATTCGTCAAATCTCGAATTGAGCTGCGTGAGAAATGTCTTGTATTGGAATATTTAAAGGCAAATAGTTAGGAGGAAATAAGATAAGATTTCATTGAAAACATACCAATTAAAAGGATTAAATAAAATAGCTTTTCATAAATTGTGTTTTATTATACATAAATCTCTCTCAATTGCAGAACCAAATAATTTGTAGAAATATATTTAGCCATCGATTACTCAAGCAAATTCCGTTGTCTCTCAGCCTCTCAGCCAAACGAAATTCCCACATAAATTATTAAAGCCAAAAACCAAAAACCGAAATTCCCAAACATTTATCTTGATTGAACCCAAACGCAATTCCAAGCTCCACTGATTGACATTGATTCGATTAATTTGCACAAACTTTGTGAGGCCCTATGAGATGGTGAATAAAATTTGAGTGCACTCAACGACCTTCTTGCGGTTCATTCAACTTTCCTTTGCTGAAAATCGAATTGAATTTCGGGGGGCACTTGCCGCCCAAGAAAATGGTTATTGAGTGCTAACGGACACGTAACGTTGGCGCTAAGCCGAAGTAAAAAGCGGCTTTTTGGTGCGTTCCCCAAGAGAAAGAGCGAGAGAGAAAGGCCTAGCAAGAATGTTGGCCCAGACTCGAGACTCTTGAGATTCGTTGGCCACCAAACCACTACCGAAACCGGTTACCGACCTTTAGGAAAGTTGACCAGCAGCCTGTTTCTTCGTGGCTAACACATTTTTCGTGTTAATTGTTATGATTAGAGTCCGATTTCCCAACCCAAATGCCCCGGCACTCCTTCAAAAGCATCGCTCATGTCCCATCCATCAACTGTCCCATCGTTTGTCAATCAATGTTTACCAAAATATTTCATAATTATTTTTGAAAAATTAATTGTCGACATTATTTTGATTTGGCAACTCACTAAGTCCAAAAAGCACACAAAAAACGTTGCGTGGACACCCACAAAAATCGATAAATGGCCAAAAGTTGGACTGACAGCCAACTGGCCATGTGGGTCCAATTTGGCCAAAAGAAGTATACGCACAGTTTGGAATTGAAGTTTCATTGCTGTTTTGGGTATGCGATAGGGTTATGATTTTTTTCCCATTTCATTTCGGGGTTAACAACATTTTTCCCCAACTCAAATCCGACACTTTTAACTAATTTCCAGGTTTCAAAAGCTTCTCCTCTTACTTGTTGTTTATACCTTTGTAAATGACTGAAGCTGGTTTCGGTTTGGGCCGTGTTTGTTTTGTTTCTCAGTTTACATTTCAGTTTCGTTTGAATTATTTGCTTGTTAGTTTCGTTTTAAAACGAGGGAAAACAAGACCCATGGAACCTATGGAAAATATAAAACAGCACCTTTGAGGGCATAATTAATATGAATGATTTTTTAATCGAGCCAAAGGCCCAAAGTATGTAGAATGTAGACCTGTGTTTGTATGTAGACTTGAGTTCTTTAGGTACCTTTTATTACAGAATACCGCTTGGCAAATATTGGAACTACGTTCTTCGTTCTTTGTTGGCCCTTCACTCCCCTCCTCTCCCCACTCTTTTCCCCTCATCTTGTCCTATTCATTCTTTTTGGCGCTTTGTTTGATGTGCCACTTGTCGTCTGAATCTAAAGATCCGTCATGTTTTGTTCTCGTCTTCCTTATTGCGTCGATTAAAAAACGTTGGCTCACTTTTTTTGTTGCTTTTCAAATTTTGTGGCGGGTATTTACACATTTTTGGTAAAAGCCCATAATTGCGATAAACCGACGACCGATAAAGGAGCCAAATTGGGCTCATAAATGGGTCGTTAAGCGTGTAACTGAATCGCATATGAATATTTTTATTGTTTATCATTATGGCTGGCAGCCGTCCTATGAATAAATTTAAATTTATGGTTATTAACAGTTGTAAAAACTCATTAAAAATATGTAGTAAATTATATGCATTAAATTTATAGCATTAAAAAGCTTTTTTTTCTAAAAATAAATCCTCAAACACACCATTTTCTTGCAAAAGTAATGAATGTAATTATTGTTTCCTCCAAATGTATTTTTCAACGCCTTTTTAATAATTTCCTAATAATTGCTTAGCATTTCATTTCATTTGATTCCTAGAACCATAAACATTGGATTCCCTTTGAAAAGGTATTTTTCACAACAGGATGTTGTTCACACACCAGAACCCCGCCTTGTCCTCATAAAAAAAATCTTTCCAGTCACATAATCAAATTTTTTCCTGCCACAGAAAACAGAAAAGAGGAACAACAAACACACGCTCAAAGACACCCACATGGATACAGATAAAGGCGAATGGGCCAAATGTGTTTATGTATCTTGTATCTTAATGTGTACATCTTGTTGTTGGCCATATACGTTCGTTCGAATTGCCAAGGCTATGAGCACACACCACACAGGCAGTACAACAAAAGCAGGCCCAGACCATCGACGTGATTTGCATTTTAATGTGGAAACGCGTGCGTTTGTATCTTTATATGTATCTGTGTTCGTATCTGTATCTGTATCTGTGTAGATGAGCGCAGGATTCGTTTTCATATTTTATGGAAATCGATTACAATTCGAAATTGTCAAGTCCAGAATGGGCAAATTGTTAAATGAGCTGCCAAAACGACTGCAGTTTGAAAGGCAGTGCAAAGAGAAGAACAAAACATATCGTTTTCCGCTTGAACTAACAGATCAAAATAGGTTTGTTTGCCTTCTTTATGATATTAGGTTGAATATTTTATGGATTCTGGTTTTCCTTAAAACATACAATACAATCAAATTTGTTAAAAAGTTTTATTTTACATTTTCATCGGTTTAGTATTGAAATATACTAAAAAACTAAACATAAAACTTCATATCATATTATTTTAACATTTTTAAATAATACCATATCATATTATTGTATTTTTTTAAATAACTATAGGGTGCCAAATCTTCGGAAATAGAAATCACTCATTGAAAAAAGTAAATATCTTAAAAATACAATTTCATTATATCGTCCATAATCAAATATTTCACTTGTTTAGCTCCCTAAATCTAATAAAACGCGAATAAATCCGCAAATATGTACACAGCCACGCCCCCTGTTCTCCGCTGGTCTGCGACGCCCACTCATTACTGTTTATTAGCCATGCAGCTGAGGGAAATTACGCAATTTGTTGTTTAATTTTGTGAAAATTGTAAATTCCTTTGCCTTGCGGCCTTTGTTGCGTTTAATTAAGTCTCCCAGTTCTTGGCCCTCCCCCCTTTCGACCCCCCTCCCCCTAATTAGCCTAGGCTGCTCTGATTGATTACAGTTACCTAACTGTTGCTCGACGGTTGGTGTTATTACAACTGCCACGCCCTTTGGGGCGTTCTGTGGGCCGCTTTCCAGCTTCTCCCAGCGCTCCGTTAAAATTCTATTAACGTATTTCTTTTTATGATTACTCTCTTGCCAATGGCAACAGCAAACGGGTTTCCAATCACCGCGCGAAGCCCAAGAAAAAGTCTCCGGCAGCAGCAGAAGCACTCTATCTCCACTCTTCCACTCTTCAAAGAACACGGAAGCCCTGTCCGAGGAGCTTTTATTAAATTTCTTTGAGTTGCTTTGGCGCTCTTCCCCAGCCAACTTCTCCATTATCTTTGCATCTATCAATCGGTGGAGGCTCTTGATCGATCCATCGATTGATTGATTGATTGCTGGATGGATTGCGACTGTTTGTCGCCAAAGACCCGTGCGGAAATTGCCTTGAGCCCTGCATAAATAACACTGAGCTCTGCAGAGAGTGGATTGTTCTTTGAATATATATTAATTTCAAGGCAGAAAAATATATAACTAAACATTTTTTCAATAAAAATCTTAATATTAGAACTAACCTCTGGTTAACTAACCTCGGGTTATAATTTTACTTATTGTTCTTATTTAAGTTTAGCTTTAATCTAAATTCTTAAAAATCCATTTTTACACCAGACAACCTCAATCTTGTGGTCTAGTGTCGATGAGCTTATTTCTTTGTACTCTTTTTCTTGAGCGCTCGGTGTGCCAAATATTTTTGACAAATGCCGCTCAGCTTATAAAATATTTAAGCCAATTTTTCACTCCTCTAGCGCATTTCTGCCTCGGTTCGTGTCATTCTTTCCGCAACATTTTCTGGCTTGTCCCATTAAAAATTAATTATGAATTTTCTGTGTTTTGATGTGGCGTCCTTATCGTCACAAAAAATACAAAAATGCTCAAGAAATGAGAAATTGAAGCCCAGTCAGGGCACACCCAAAAACAAATTCCTCACTTTCGTTTTGTCCATTGATTTCTATTTGATTTCCATTTCATTTAATTTCTTTGAGCCGTTTTTTGTTTCGTTTTGGCCATTAAAGTGCTGTTCAGTTTGGGGAAGGTTCGTCGTCATTTAGCATTTAATTTCGTTTTATTTCTACGGCGGCACTTTCTAAGCTTGAGTTTCCGCGCTGGAAAAATCACGGCCAGACTTACATAACTCATAGTTTCAGCATTGCTTCTCTGCGAAATCCGCACTTTTCAGTTGTTTTTTTCCCTGCACATTTCTTGGCCATTCCGCTTTGTTTTATGCCCTTTCAAGCGCACTCAGTGCTCTTGGCCAGCAGCAATTAGCGTAATTTAGTTGCATTTAAGAAGCGGAAATAAAACTATAAAGATTTTTTTGCTTTTTTTGTGTGGAAAAAGTTAAGAGGAAAGGCAGATCCGATTGAAGAAATTTGTTATTGTTTGCGGTTTTTATTTCGCCGACTCTTTTCGCTCAACTTTTTCAGCTGGATTCATTCATGGGGAAATTTATTGCAATTTTAATTCATAATTTACTGTTCGTATTCTTCAAACTCTTGACAGCTCAGGTCTGTGCGTTGAATTTCGTTTTAATTTGATTTCAAAAATTATTACAAATTAACTGGATTTAGCTTAGAGCCAAACTTTAATTGAATTTACAGATGAGAAAGTTCTATCGCAACTTTCTTCATAATTCAACTTTCTTCTCTGCTAATCCCCGTGCTCATAATGCTCCCCCCTCCGTCAATCCGGCTCTTTATTTGTTCAACTTTGGCACGTTCTTGGCTTCTGCTCTTCCTGTTTTTGTTGGCCAAACTTATTTATTGCACTGCCACCTCTGCAGCTCCCACGTCCCCTTATCCAGCCCCTCATCCAGCCGCAAAAATAAGCCATGAATGTCGTGCCAAGGGCTCAGCTAAGACAAAGGGAAAATGCCATCGTCTGCCGAAGAAAATGTTGATTTACCACAATTGCAGGCGATTTTGCTTTTCTCCCTTAAATGGGCTGCCATAAACTTTTGGCTTTTGTTGCTGTCTTAGCCGTGGTAATGGCGATTTGATTTGACTATGATTGCGTTAATAATTTCTCGAATTTATTTTAAGGGTTGCCAAAAAACACTAAAGTCGAAGAGCATTAAATACAATTTTATCAACCTTTAAATAATTTTAATTATTCATATTTTATGTTGCTACTTTTTCAAACTCAGAATCCATTAAAATCCACATCAAAGTAAGAAAGAAATTGTTTCAGCAGAAAATCATGAAATTTATGCAGAAGGGCCCAAATTAGCATAAAATTCTTGGGCGAGAAGGCTTTGATAAACAGTCTTGTGTGCACATGTATCCCATTCTTAACCCCACTCATAGACGACCCACTCCCCCCTTTTCTTGGCAATGAACCGAAGCTATCGACTTGAACCAGTTAACCTTGACTCAAAGCCGCAGAGGAAGCGCGCGTGGCAGATTATTGCAAACTTGCGCTGCATTATCGAGCCGAACTCCCCCACAGAACAAACAATTATACAATTTGCGAGTGAAATAAAAAGTTATTTGCAAATATAATATTCGACACTGGGGGATATTGATAGGGATTTCCTTGGGGCTACTTATCAATACCCCCCACAGAATTGAAATCGCAGCTGAACTCGGCGGAATTTACTCGATGTGAATGAATGAATCATTATCGTGAAATATTTTCAAGCACACTTGGATAATAAATCCGGCATGGTTTTACTGAGGCTTTATCTCTCTGAATTATGCATATATAACAGTGATTTGCAAATATATGAAACTTATTTCGAGAGCAAAGTGGAAGTTGTGAAGTTTATGGCACTATCAATGTGTCATCGCCTAAATAGTTTAAAAAATGTTGGGGAAAAACACATGAATCCCAAAAAAAACCCAAACTAAAAAGCAGTGTGACCATGCCAAGGAAAATGTGGCCAAATTTAAGGTATTATTGATGGAAATAATCAGAATAAATGAAAACCTTTGCGCTTTGAGTGCATACTCGTTCCACATAAACCATATTGCATCAGTAAATATATCACATCCCTCTGCATTATTCACGAGGCATGCTTTCCAGTTGAAATATGCTTCGCTATCACACCTGATTCACGCCCATAATGTGGCCCAAAAAAGTTTAGCATTTTGCGTTTTGGGGACATGTGTGTCCCTTGCATCGTATCTATAATATGTGGGCCACATTTAGCGCTCGTACGTGCGGTTTTATCCTTGTGCCAGATTGATTTTCCTTGCTGACTTTCCCACAACGGCCCATCCTCTGCTAGTTTGTGCGCGTTGTGGTGGCAGATTCTTTTTCCATACGCCCCATGCTCTTATTGATTTTTTCCCTCTGCTTATTCGCTTTTTCTCGTGCGGTTAAAGCAAAAGAAAAATCGTTTTTTTGTTCGATATTTTTACTTGATTTTTTAATTGCATTATGCAGTGAAATCACGGGGTGACAAAAGGAAGGCGGCGGGGGACCAAAGTTAATTTCATTTGCGAGTGCCGACAGGATGCAGGCGAAATCAGAGTCTAGGGCTGGGCTCTCCGGCCATTGGATCCCATTGTTCGGCCCGTCAAAAGTTCGAACTATGCTTTTAACTGATTGCCAGGGGAGGGGGGGTTACGGAGGGTAATGCGATTGCGTTTTCCCAAACATTTCCGTTCGGTATTGTATTTGGTTCAAGGATTTTTCACATCTGTGGGCAAAACTTTAGAAAATTGCAGGCGAGTAAAAGCTAATTTGAAATGCAATGTAAAGGAAGTAATTATAATACTGGTTTGTAATTTAACTGAAAGGTAGTTATTCCATTTAAGTTATAAAACTGGAACCCTTATTTTTATATTTTTTGCACTTTTCTTTCGATTTCTTTTACTATTCCCCATCATTTCCCTTTATCTGGTTGGCCATAAATCTGCGCTGGGATCATTAATTTGGACTCGCTTAAGGGCTTTCGCCCTGGTACTTCATTTCTGTGCCACAATCCGTTGCACGTGTCCCATTTTACCTCCCCCAGTTGATTCCCTTTATCACCTTCCCTTATCAGTGCAGCGACAGACAAAAGGCGGGCAGAGTGAAAATAGAGGGGAAAATGCCAACTATTAAGTTTTCCAGCTTAGCAGAAGGCGGCAGTGTTTTCACTCCGCTCTTCGAGGGACTTCCCGGGTTTTTCGGGTGGAGTGGGCGCATAAAAATGCTAATCATTTGCTCATTAAATCCGCATCATCCGCTGCCGACGTCGCTGCTAGTGTTAATGACACCAGGACACCAGCCTGCGGAAAGAGCTGGGAAAACTTTGGCTCCGGGAAGAGCGAGAGATAGAAAGAGATGTATTTGCGAGGCCCGGGCAGGCCGCCCAGCTGTTCTGGGGGCCTCAAAAGTTCAGCGAGAATTTGGCACAAGGCAAATAAATAAAAACAAAAACAACCAAAGAAACAGGAGCGAAAACAAGCAGAGAAGTATAGTACGGGCAGAACAGAAGAAGCCAGAAGTTGAGCGAAGGGCAAGTAAGGGGCACTACAGTGAACTCTAAATAGCCACAAAAAATATTAAAAATATTAAATATTTTAACAATTGCTTTTTATTTATCAACATTAATTCTACAGATTATATAGAACCCTTTCGTAACCAACTGTGAAACCCCGAATTGGTTATTAATTACCTTGTTTTGATTGTACTTTGATACCGAAAATAATCCTTTTATGCTTTGTAGCTTTGGTAGTTCTATAAATACCATTTTTCCTGTTGAGCAGCTGACTCTTTTGCTATGCGTCAGCCCCCACTGTACCGCCCTTACTTGGGAAAATCCACCCAAACCACCCGCCATCCCCTTGCGCAGACTTCTTAACGGCCTGTGAAATATTAGGCCTGGGCCTGGAGCTCGCAGCTCGGAACTGGGGCTGGATATGCCGAGGTCCTTCGTCAGGGAAACAAAACAGGCCACAGGGATACATAAAGCAAGAGGAGGTGGGCCGAAACGGGGGGAAATGGGCTGGGGTGATGCCAAATCATCTGTTTTAAATCGATTTTCCTTGTTTTTGTTGTCCTTTTTTTCGCTCCTCCTTGTATGTGTATGCTTTTTTTCCCCTTTTTTTACACAGAGAAAAAGGAAAGTATTGATAGCTTAAGGACTATTTAATCACTACCATGTAGATCTATTTTTTAGGAAACTTAAATTTATAAGAAAAAAATCTCTAAAAATTTGAAACACTTGTATTTTAAATTTATTAATACAAAACATATATTTTCTCGCAGTGCACTAGTATATTTTGACATATCCTGCAACTGTAAATATATGTTAAGCCCTTGGGACAGCGAAAGAAGGAAAAATTGCGGCAGTCATTGCCTCTAATTCAGGTCTTAAATTTTCCTTTGGCAAAAAAATGAAATCAAGAAGAAATACTCCTTCGCCCACACCAAACTCCCCTTTTACTATCTCGGCGCTTCGTATCTGCGGCTCCCCTCGAAACTTAATTGACCCCAAAAATAGCAACGAAAATTGCTTTAAATTTGTTAAACTTCAACGGCAGCCAGCCAATCTCAGATCTACGCCTACGGGCCCGAAGAGAGAGGTAATCTAGAGATTACTGTAGGGGGGCAGCCGAGAAATCGAACGAAGCAGTTTTGCTCATTAAATAAATCAAAAATTGCTTGGGCCTCTCAGTGGCTGACCATAAACGTCGAATTTCTCGACTTGGAGCGTTTCAAATGAATCGAATACACGTAATTTATGCAAATTGGGCGAAATGTTGGCCAAAATCTTGAACAAAAATGTCACTTTTTGTGGGCCAGACGAATTCAGATTTCTTTCGATTTATTTTGAAAGCAAAGAAAAGCCGTAAATTGTTTTTAATGGATATGACCAAAAAACGCCAAGTTATGAAACTAAGCAAGATCACGCACATATGTACGAAACACTGGGAGCTGAAAGTATTCGGTTGAGGTAGAACTGTGAGAACACGTTTTTTATTTAACGTGTCCAACTAGAACATTTGAATATTTTAATTTTAAGATTATTTCGGAAGGGAGAAATCTGTGGTACAAAAAGAGAGCATGAGAAATCTTTCGATTGGAATAAATCTTTAAATGTAAATTAATACTATGTTGTCCAAGAACAAATTGAATAATGTTCCTTAAATACAATAAATCAAGAGAAGGGATGGCATAACCTACATATCTTCTTAAAATATACTCAACTCCTATTTATTCCCTGTGGAATGCTTACTTCTGAGACCAACTGTGGGCGCAGCCTGTGATATCAGATTTTTGGAACAATTAAGCCGCTTCCACGTTAAGTAACTCAGACTGGAATGGCAGCCGCTGACCCAGCTCTCTGATCTCAGATTGTTCTCCGCTCGCAGATCTACGTGATACATCATATACGTACCTATATGCCCCTTTCGTCCCGCCCCTATACCAACGAAAGAGTTTAAAACAAACTGTGTTACGTGCCACAAGCGAACAACTATCAGATAAAACATGATCATAACAGCACATATAAAATTTTAACTATTTTCGTGGCGGGCCAGCCTGAAATTTTATTGTTACGCTTGTGTAACAACAAAAAGCAATAAGCCACAACAAGAACCAGTCACGTTATGAGTAAAGTTGAACAAAAACAACTGAGATAACTTCGAATTGTTGGGCGAAAAAGGGGTAAAGGTAGGGGTACTCAAAAAAGAGCAGCGTGCAATTTCCAAATCACTCGCAAAGAAAACGAAATTTATGAATGCCTCTTTATAACCAGAACCACTCGAGTGAAGGTCAATATAATGGTGATACCATGCGATTAAGGAAAAAAGTCATCCAAGAAAACCAAGAAGTAGACGTGAATATATTCCGAATGAGTATGCCTATAGTCCAAATTCCTGAACACAAATATTACCGGGAAATTCCCCTTACTTAACTTTTCAACGGCTAATACAAAAATAATTCTCTTTGCTTGTTAAAAAATCTGTAGTTTAAGATGCAAGGTGAAACATGTGGGTAAATAAAAAATGTCATCAGGTGTAAAAGTGACTAACGTTATAATTCAATAAAGTCCCATATTACTGGGGGTTACAAAAACCAGTGATGTCATTTATTTATTTTTAGATTTTTGTGGACGATATTCTTTTTTTTATTTAATAAGAAAGAATAAAAGTCTTGAGCTGTGAAAATGGGATTTTCAAATTTAAATGACTTATTGTCCATCTATTGAGACCAAGAATTTCAGAGTTAATCATTTTTTTCTAACTTCTAACTTATAACTCTTTCTGATATATGTATATAAGTTTGGTATTATTAACATGGGGGCAACACTTCTTCAGATTATACAATGCCCCTTCCAAGATCTACTCTTTTAACTCACCTCCCTAAATGGGCATTTTCACAACCTACTGACCATGACCATGTGAGTGGGGGGGTTTTCCCAATTAACGGTGATCAAGGCTAAGGGTTAACTGCTATAGCGACTTTGATACTGTGATACTGCCAATTTGCGAGGGTGTCCATGGGTGAAGGTCAAATGGGGGACTATTAAAACGCGTTTACTTCTCGGGCTTAGCCTTAACTTAATTCACTTTCCGGGCAATCAATCTGCTTGTGGGCCTTGTTAGTTACTGACCTTTTCGCTTTTCCTCCGTTTTCCTCTGGGCTGGCTGCAATTTTCCCCAAATTCGTTGAGTTTCGGCGCAATTTGTTTACTTTTGCAGTTTATCAGCGGGTGTTGTTGTTGTTTTGGCTTTTTCCGGGAGTTTTTCGTCCAGTTTTCGTGCTCTTTTTTTGGGTTGGGTATTTTGGGGACCCCGAAAAAAGGACAAATTCTATATTGGCCTCTCTCCCGCTCTCTGAGCTCCGGAAAACTCTCTCACTTCCTTTTGCTCCTTGCGCGCGCGCTCTCGCAAATTGATTTTCACTTTTGGCGATTGTCAAAAAGACGGCAACAAGAAAATAATAATAATAAAACGAGCCACGCAGGAATTTTCACTTGTGCCACTTTTTGCGGCGTCCGATTTTTTCACCTTTTTGTTTTTGCAGGAAAACGGGTTTACGTGGATTTTGTATTTTTGGGTTTTGGGGGAAACAAGAAATTCCTCTCTTTTTCCTTTTTCTTTTTCCTTTTTCTTTTTCCTTACGTACGCCTTTTTCCCACTGACTTTTGCGTTTTTCTCCTTCGCCTTCACACACACCGACGCACTCCCACTCACACACACACGCACCGGCCAAACAACAAAAATTCTTTCGCTGTCTTTGATTTTTGTTTCTTTCCTTTTTGGCTTTGATTTCTGCGGCTGCTGCTGCAGAGGCGAACCGGTTTTGTTTTTATTTGTATTTTTCCCTTGTTTTTGCACTTCACATCGATCGGTTTTCTACCTTTTTCTTTTTGTTTTTTTTGAATTCTAATAATCACGGCGATTATTTGAAATTTCGTTGGAATTCCGTTATTTCGCACGCACACAGACGGCAGTGTCTCGCCCCGTCTTGCTCACACACTCCTTGAGCCTTCGAAAACGCGTAGAATATATTTAGTAGAATATATTTCAAAATTCGATTCTATATCGGTTTTTCCCGGCGACTTTAACGGTTACCGATGTGTTTTTGAACGGATCACGCGGAAACACATGCAGTACGAATCGCGGTTGAAAAAGCAATAACAAAGAGCGAACCCACTGAAAACCGTTCGAACCACTCGCTCCAACCACTCGGACGAACCTCGAAAGCGAATTCGAACCAACCCGGTTGCTTCGAAGTTCGAACTGGTTGCTCTCGCTCTCTTTTCAAGTGAAATGTTAAGATACAACGTTTTCTTACATTGCACTATGGGGCATTTGACCACTTTGGTTGGCCAAAAACCTTTTTTGAAAAGTCGTTAAAACAAAAAATGTTGTTTAAGGATGTGTTAAGACCATTTAACAATGTTACGTTTACAGAAATCCGATAGAGGGCTCCTCTGTTAACATAGCAGCTGTTAAATCAGCTGCTCGAAATGCAACTCTCCGGCTGTTGATTTCCACGTTTTGCTTGCAGTTTTAAAGTGCTTTAAAATTTAGTTTTTAAACAATCTAAGTCATTTTTTTGGATTGGATTAGAAAAATTATGCTTTGTACTAAGTGTTCCTTTCTTTCCTCTGCCCTCTTTTTGTGAACTTAAGGATATAGCCGACCGATTCGTACGAAACTTTTAACATTATCTTAGAAACGTAAATAATCACTATTTCTAAAGTTATGTGCATTTATCCCCAAAAAACAGCAAAGTTAATTTTATCGTTTCTATGGCAGCTATATGATATAGTTGTCCGATCCGGGTGATTCTCATAGATATTAGATAATAGTTTCACTCTAATATCTTTTGAATTGACCGAGTTATTAATATTGGCCAACAAAACTGGTCAAATGCCCCATAGTGCAATGTAAGAAAACGTTGTATCTTAACATTTCTGTTAAAAGGAGAGCGAGAGAGCGGTTGAAAAAGCAATAATAAAAACCGAGTCCGAATCCACTGAAAACCGTTCAAACCACTCGCTCGAACCACTCGGTCGAACCTCGAAAGAGAATTCAAACCAGCCCGGTTGCTTCGAACTAGTTGCACGTAAAAAAAAAGGGGTTAGGAAAGCTAAAAGAAAACCGAAGCTTATATACCCCTGCAGATCATTTCTATTAAATTACGAATTTCAAAATGTTCAATTTCGTATTATTTTGCCATATGTATGTACATTTTCTTTTTTTTCAATGGGACCTATCAAATATTGTCGTCCGATATTCGATCTTTCCTATGATATATATAATATAGTTGTCCGATCCGGCCATTTCCGAATTATATATGTACTACCTGCAATAATATATATACTTTATGCGTTGCAAGCTTCTGACTGAAATCATAATACCCTGTGCAAGGGTAAAATACCAAAAACGCGTTGGAGAGGACCCCAGAGGTGGGATTTCTTGATTACTGTTTTTCGAAGCCGAAAAGGGAGAGAGCGGACTCTGTTAACCGATTGTAGCAAGAGGTTCGAGTCAGCGCTAAGTTCTTAGTTCTTAAGTTATTAATCGGTTTTAATACCGGCTGTATAAAACCGTTAAAAATATATTAATTTTAAAAATCAACTGATAAATAATTAAGTAAGTAATCACAAATGACTTAAGTAGCAACGAAAGATGGAGGGTATAGCTTCAAGTGGGGCACGCGGTGGTTCAGGCTCTTGTTTCGTCGGTAAAGGGAGTGAGTTTCCAATTTGATACGGAAATTATTCGAATTTTGCTCTGCCATTTTGATTTCTGGCGGCAACTTCGAATTCTGGCGCAAATTTTAAATTGTGGTGGACATTTCACAGTTCTGTTTATCGGTTTGATGACGGGCTTTACAAAACGGTTGAAAATATATCTTCTTTTTAAATCAACTGGTTAATATATTGAAGTAAATAAGTAGTAGAATATAAATAAATATCTATATCTATAAAGAACTATTTTATATTTAAATTTTAATCTCTAAACTTGGCAGTTCGAAAAACAACTGTTAACCGCTCTCTTTTACGCTCTCCGAAATTTGTGGAGCCGACTGTTGGGGCGAATTTCTCTCCTTAACAGAGGCTCCACATTTCCGCTTAACATTTTGCGGTTTTTGCTGGACATTTTCGTCATTAGTTGGAAAACATCAAAAGCGACGGAAAATCAAACGCCTCCGCCCCCCTCCCCACCCCTTCACTCGCCCTCCAGCACCTTGACTATTTTCTTGCACAAGTTCTGGGTCACTTGGGCATTTTTCCAAGCATTTCTTAAGGTTTTTCACCGATTTTTTGTTTGGCTCTTTTGGCGCCCGAATCGTTTTTCATTTTCCTGCCTTAAAGTGGGTGGTTGGGGGTGGTTGTGGAGGTAGTGGCTCATCCGTCGTCCAGTTCGTTGTTGTTGTTTTTGGTAGCGACAGCTTTTCTTTGCCGGTCCATTGTTCCCAATTTCCTCGTTTGCTGTTTTTGTTGTCCAAGGGTTATTTTTCCAAAGGCGCCTTAAACTGTGGTTTTGTTTTTATTGCGAAAAACCTGAAAGTCCCAGTGGGTTTTTGCCCACTTTTATTGGCCCACAACGATTTCAGGCTTGCTAATTGGGCAGCTTAAAAAATTCAAGTTATGGCCATTTCAAGAGAAATTAAAATTGCAGCACTTTAAAAGTTGGTCTTTTTGAATCTTAATCTTTCCACTTTGCATATGTGGTTATACTTCCTTAACTTTATTTTTCGGTAAATTAAACAGTAAATATTTGTACATAAAAACTAAAAAAGAGGAAAACTTTTGATTGAAAATTTATTATATTTTATTATTATTATTATTTTGTTATTTTAAGAATTGGTATAAATATAGTGACATCAAATCAATGCTCATCCAAAGCTAAGAAAGCCTTTCTTTTCACATCTTTTTCACATGTGAAGTTTATGTAATGTTCCCCCAATTTTAGGTCGAAACCATCACTCATTTCCCATTTGATTTATGCAAAACTCTGTTCCGTTGCGCGAAAATGTTCAGTCAATAAACGTGAGCCCGAAATTGATGACCCCGGAGGTCAGCTGGAGTACCCCTATTATGAGGAGGGGATGCCTTCAGCTTTGTATGGAAAATTTTGCAGCGACCGGAAAATGCAATTTCACTGATGCTGCCGATTTTCGGCTCTAATATGCACTGCACTTGCATTAGACAGGTTTTCTTTTGCACTTTTCCAATTTCACGCATAATTAGATGGTTCATTGAATTTTTGCCAGAAACAAAGTTTTTTCGGGTAGGTATTTGGTAGGTGTTTTAAATCAATAATCTCAGAAAAAGAAGTTCTCGAGGTCACAGAAAGGGTTCCAAAAAGAAATAATAATGAAATAAAATAAGACCTTCACTCCGGATTCCGGAACTGTAATAAAACTCTACAGATTCTGTGGGTTGGTTTCCAAACCAACCGTCCCCAAAAGCGTCGACGGTTTCTGCGACCCCCCTGATGGTAAGAGCTGTTTAATATTTTCAAATGCTTTTATTGGGGGTTCTTTGACCGCTTGAGCTTATCGCGGAGCCTCTTAATCTGGCGAGCTCTCCTGCGCTCCCGGCGCTCCCGCGCACGGGCAAGTCGACGGCGTCGGTCACGCCTGCGCCTCCTGGCTTGAGCGGAAGAAGACGGGGTCCCGGTTTTAGCGGAGGAGGCGGTGGTGCTGTCGGAGGTGCTTACGGCTTCAGTGGTGGTAGTGGCGATCGCATCGGAGGAGTCGGCGGTAGTGGATGCGGTGGTGGTGGTGGTCGACGCATCCGTGGTTGTGTCGGTTGTGTTACCACAGGCTCTGCCCTCCTGGGTGAACAGGAGACAGCCGAGGACGGCTAGGACAAATACGAATGGAAGGCGCATTTTGAATGTGTCTTAACTGGGGAAATGTGGTCGCTTTTATACCCAGATGCTATTACTAAAATCATACAATTGACATTAACCCATATTTGATCAGCTTTCAAGTGAATATTCTTTTCTTTTCGTGGCCAAATATACTCTGTTATATTGTTCTAAGAAATGCTATATATATGCACAAATTAAGAAATTACATGCATTGTCAACTTTGCTTAGGAAAGCTAGACATATAAAACAACCCATACAATAGTCAATTACTAGTACTTAAGATGTAAAACTTTTTTGGTAGATATAACATTAAGAATCGCTATTAAGATGAAAATATTTTCATCATGTTTTTAATCACTATGTTGTTTTCTTTATAAATGTTAAATGCATGCTAGCCCTACAGTTTGAGAGTCACAACGCTTTTTAGACTTTTTTATTATTTTCATTATACCTATTATACGATGTTCTTAAATTATGATATTTATGTTTGGGTTTCTGCTCAACTTTGGTAAAACAAAAATTTGGCAAACGGAATACTACCGTCTGTGAAAATCGCCAGTTCGACTGACAACTTTGCCTGGCAAATGCCGGTTGCTAATGTATTCGGAGAGCTTATGATCTGTGAATAATTACGATGGCCCCTCAGCGATGGTAAAATAATCACGAGAGCTCCCCTTTTTTTGTGAAGGATCGCGGATCAATTTCTGCGGCTCAGCAAAGCAGAAAAATGGGGGGAAAAACAAGGCAGTCCAAGTGAAAGTCCAACGCTGGCCGCTTCGTTCACATCTCACTAACCTCGTGATTTATATATTTGGCCCAAACCGGCTGTCAGTTATCCCCCCTCCCCCCCTTTGCCAACCCCCCCCCCCCCCATTGACTGACAGTTGGACAGGCGGCTGGAAAAGGGGCGTGGCATGCGTTGCCTGCATAATGGAAACGTTTGCAGACAGCCCAAAAAAAACGGCAGCTGAGCAACAAATTTGCATACTTAGGCGAAGAGGAAAGTGAAAATTGCATCAAATATTTTCCAGGCCAAATGAGCGAAAGTAAATCGCAAAAAGGAGCAGCAAAAAGTGGCAGAAGAAATACGAAAAAATGGCAAACAGGAAATGCATTTCTAAGCGATTGCCAATTCGCAATGCTTGCCGAACTGATATTTGATATTCAAATTAATTTTTTCTTAGCCAATTACGTAACTGGATTATGACTGAAGATTATGTAAATTATGGTAGAGGTGGCTAACTGAAATATTTAAGGTATTTGGGTAAGTGCTCAAAATTGCTCAAGCTCAGATTGTATATATTTTCTGTAAAATATATTAAAATATAAAAATAGTAATTTAAATCATAATCATTATTCCCCCAACTTAGTACTTTTTGCAGGCCCTTCAAACTGTAATAACTTAATGAGAAATTTATGCAAAATATTTTGCAGACAGAGGACAACAGCCAGAAGCGGAATTAAGCGATAAATTTATGTTTAGAACCAACTGAAAGCTGTAAACTGTCGTCTGATGGCTAGGAAACCAGCTTTTCCCCAGCTCTTCTCCTCTGCGTCCCCTTATTTTTTGCTATTTCAGCACTTACACGAATTACGCGACCTGAGAAAATTGTAATTCATAATATTCCCTTCTGCGGAGCGGGCTGGCTAACAAATCCCCGGGGAGCAGCATCTTTGCGCTTGTCCTGGGATGTGGGATCTGTTTTGTTATTGCTAAAAATAGCACATGCCTCAAGGTTGCCATGCTGAAAGGGGGAGGCGGTGGGTTGGGCAGAAGGTCTACTTCTCCTTTACCACAGTACACTTATAAAAAAATGAAATCGTAAAAAAAATTATTCAATTTTTAATTATTATCGTATAGAATAATTTAATTAAATACACAAACATTATTCAGAATACTAATTTTAAAAAACTTTTTTATTAAATTTAAAATTAGCTAAATAAATTTACTAAAATTCTTAAGTTAAAGATTTTTATATTTAATGTTAAAAAAAACTTAGTGCTTGAATATCAAAGCAAAAAATATTTACCTTCAATTGCAATTAGTGGATTTACTCGGCTTACTTTTCTCAGTGTTGTTGTTTCTTTAACGTGCCAAACTTTTGGCCAACGCAGCTCCCGCAGGACAGTTAAGAGATGGAATAAGGAATAAGGAATACGGTATGAGGGTGGTGACAGGTGAGAGGACAGGAGCTGCAAACAAAAAGACCATAAAGCAAAGTCACTTTGCCAGCAGTTCCACAGAGCTTGTAAAACTTTTAGTCAGTTTGACTAAGTTTTTCTGATAATATTTATAAAGTATTTTTTTACTCATAAAATTTCAATAACATAATATTTTAAATTCAATGCAATTTTTAAAGCAAATAAATAGTTTTAAGTTAAACCTCCCCTAAATTTCTTCATCTATAAGTAAGACCCCCTTTTCCCATTTTTTTCTTTCTAGCGCAATCAATTTTTTTTGGGCGTAATCAGATGGTTGACTGAAGACTGAATGCTCCTGCTCCCGTTTTCCTGGCGCAAATGCTTGCCCTGGAAAAATATTGAAAGTGTCAGACACACATTGAATAAAAGGAATAAGAGGAGCAGAGATAAGGTGGGCGAAGGAAAATGGCGAGATTGCAATGTAAGTGGCACTGGCACTCGCTATTTTCCCTCCGCTTTTTCTTTTCGCCATGCACTTTCACATCATTTGCATGTTATTAAGCGCCATTTGATGAGGGGCTTTTGGGGGAAATGGGGATGGTTGGGGTGCATTTGTAGAGCAAACTATCAGTATTTCGACGATTTCTGGGCCGACTCTCATTTTCCTTTCCTCCAGGAGTATGCAAAATCAAAAGTGCAGCTTTTCTCCCCCTATTTTCGGACAGCTTTTCGCTCGAATACCCGCCTTTATTAGTATTTGTGCAAGGGATTTGCGGTGAAGGATTTGCGGTGTCCTTTACTAGGATGTAGCTTTTTCTACGAGGGGTCGGGGAAAATCTGAACAAAGAGGTGTAAACCATAAAACCGACGCATTATGTAAAACGATTTGAAAGCAAAGTTTTAGTTGTAGGGATTACAGTTTAGACAGCTCTGGAACAAAGTTTTTAAGCCCTAAGAAACTGGAAATTTGGCATTTGATACTTATTGGGTATGGCTTTTATATTTATTTTATACACTGATAAAAGAACGTAGTAATTTCAAAGATTTCATAATCAATTTTAATATTATTGGCTATGCTTTTCTATATAGTTTTTTTATTAATTTTAGATATGAAAATATTAAATTCAAGTATTACAGAACATTTTAAAATGCTAAACTTTGATTTTAATACGAAATTATTTTTTTTACCTTGATCCAAGTATTTTTAAAAATCATTTTCAAAATTAAAATCATGCAATTAATATGTTTTATATTAAATATTAGGTTTTTTTTTTGATTTTAAATATTTAATAGCAATATTTGAATTAAATTTGTATTTTTTTATTTTAACTATAATATTTTTGTTTCTGTGTGTATATTTAAATATATAACATTTGTGAACCCATAAATTTCAAGAGTTCAACCAGGTTAACATGGGCCACCGAATGCGCAACAAACTTGCCAGAAAAATTAGGCTAAACACAAAATAATAATAATAAGCCATAAACAAACGCACATGGTGGCTGGTGGCTGGCCCAGTGGGTTTCAGGTCCGACAAATTGCCACAAATTAAGACCAGATTGAAACAAAAAAAAGTATGAATATAAACCCAATGCTCCCGGCAGGTGGTAAGCGAAGCGAAACTGCAACTGAAATCGCATTGCAATTGCAACCAGCAGCAACCTAAAGACATTTTTAAATCAAATTCGATTTGGGTCTTGGCATTCGGCGATTTACTGAGTCTGGGAATCGCCCCGGCTGGCAATGCACATTATTTCCCAATTGCGTAAGCCGCTGGGAAATGACCAAGGAAATATTCAGGATTTTTTTGGGCTAATAAAAAATATCTTAAAAAATCAGAAGAGATATTTCCGATTATTCACCTGGCTTTGATAGATAAAACCCGGGAGTACTTCTATTTTATAAATTACTTCATCCAATAAACTTTTGGGACTTTTTTTAATTTCAGAACTTTACGAGAAATAACAGCAATATCAACAAAAACAATACACCTTTTACCTTGCGAAAAACGGGTATAAAAATACTTTGTGTCCTTCAGAAAATAAATATAATTGGAAAAACCGTTACACGCATTTAAATTTCAGCAGTTTGAACTGAGTGACATCGATACATTCATCGATATTTGACTGGTCCGCGAGAAAATCGCAAGCCAGCACGCATTATGCAGCACTAGTCTTGAAGTATTTTCGTAGTATTCGAGCGATGGTAACACTAATTCTCATTCTCACAAATACGCTGTCAAAACAAAACAAATATATTGTTATTGTTTTTCTATCCCTTGGTTTAATTGGGGATTTTAGGTTTTAGGTTTAGGTCTTCGACAATACTACAATGGACAAAGGGAAAAAGCAAGGTGAACTACTCGACTGAGGAGGTAAATGCAATATATAGTGAAGAAGTTAACAGATACTTGGATAAGGGATGGAGCATCATTTCCACCGATGCGTCCATAAGCGCAGGAACTGTTGGGATAGGGATCATGGAATTACCCAGTCATCAATCCCACAAATTTATAATAACTGCTACCCTCTCGTCTGTAGGAGCCGAGTTAGCTGGGATCAAAATATCATGCATTATATGCCAAAGCAATAAATACAAACACGTTCTGATGTTCTGTGATAGCCTTTGGGCAATTAGTTTAGTTAAAAACAAAAAGTCTGACTAGTACTTAGTACGCGATATACCAGAGCACAAGGTTTTCCTTTAAACGATTGGTAAAGTTAAATTTATGTTGGAAAAATGAAAAGAATCGCTTGCCCGGCGACTTGTTGCGGCAACTGGAAATCATGTGGAGCGTGGAGTAAATGACAGGTAAGGATGTGGATGCTTACATTCACTTTGTCAGGTGTACCATATCCTACATTCATTACAGGGTATCAATTTCGTCTGGGAGTTCAACAATTCGCTGCTCGTGAGGTAAATACATAGTTCCGTAGAAGCCAAATGGCAACTGAAGCTCCTGGGCACCGACAATTGGCAGCACCCACTTTCCATGTCCACCATCCGTGTGGTTGGAGTCTTCCATAGACCCACCTCCTTGGTAATCGGAGCACCCTTGACCTTCCATGCCTGCGTGGAAAGAGATCACTTGCAAAGCAAGCTTTACTTGGGCATTCCGGCATCGCTGAGTGATGACCCCTCCGCAGATCTTCAGAACTTTGAGCTGCTGAATTGCGTTAATCCGCATCTCTCTAAGAAGGCTGCGATGTGGATGTTCCCCATTGGGCAAATGATATCCGGAACACCTGCGTCATGGATCAGCCACCAGAGCTCAGCTTTGCTAATAAATCTGAGGGACAAAAAAAGGGCAGTGGATGGATAAATTCTATTAACGAGTTATGTTATATCTCTGCCAGAAAGTCACTTTAAATATTTCATCTAACATTCTTTAATCAGTTGTCGAACGCTAGAAAGAGAAATCGATTCGACACGCCGATGACTGGTAATTCCCAATAAATTCAATGAACGTTACCTGGCAGAAATATCATTGCGGAAGCAATTGTGTTCTGATTTTGATTTTTCTATTTGGTCTGGCTAAGCCGTAAACCCGTTTGGGAATGCGGCGACAATTGGTCAATAAAAAGCTGGAGAATCTTAGCCAACAGCATCAGTCACTGACAGACCAATCAACCCAAACAATCAAATCAACATGAAGGTAAGTTATGGCACAACTTTCAGGATGTTAATAGGGTTTATTAAAGGATTCAATTGTATTTTATTTTAGTTCCTCATCTGCTTGACTCTCTGCATCGCCGCCGCCCAGGCTGGCTTCATCGCCTCTCCGGTGACCACTTATGCCGCTGCTCCAGCTTATACCACCTATGCCGCCGCTGCTCCCGTGGCCTACAGTGCTCCGGTGACCACTTATGCTGCTGCTGCTCCTGCCTACTCCACCTATGCTTCTCCTGCCTACTCCACTTATGCTGCTGCTGCTCCAGCCTACACCGCTTCCGTTTACAGTGGTCTTGCCTATACCGCAGGTGCCGCCTACGCAGCTCCCATCACCACCTACTCGGCTCCGGCCATCGTCAGCCCCTTCCTGAAGAAGAAGTAAACAGGACCCCTTAATGACCCACTTCCAAACGATTCGATAAATTAAATATTTTCAAAATACAATTGGCTTTACAATTATGAGATTCCAAAGGTGCCTGGATTATTAAATCTTTAAGGGGCCAGGGGCTGATGGGATTGAAATGACATCGATTGCCTCTGTTCAAAGCTAATTTATTGCATTATTGTACAGTATAATAGCCAATTAATTCCATTCGGGTCGACTTAAACGGCCAAAGAATAGTATTTTTGTATCCTCTACGATGGCAAACAGGAAAGGACGATTGCAAGTCATCTGTACGGCACTTCTTCTTGTTCGCGCGACTTCAACATCTACAAATTAATTTAATTTAATTAAAAACGGAATGTATAGAGAAATCCAGACTGAACCTGTGGCTGCTGAGGACTTGGCTCCTATTTCATTCACCTCAATGGAGACCAAGTGTGCCATGCTGTCGACCCTCAACGTTTCCTTGGCTCTGGTGAGATCAGAGAGATTGGCATGGTTGAAGATACTCTTTAAGCCCAGATCTATCAGTGGCTGGGCCATATCCTGCTCGTATTTTATCTTGAACTTTGGCAGGGTGATGTGAACTCTTCTTAAGCTCATTTCGTCCAAGTCGAGATGCTCCAGATTGTCCTCCAGATTGGTAATGCCCCGAAAAGTTCTGGGCACAATGATGGCCAGGGATAAAGTTGAACTTTTGTAGGGAAGCGTCACAATGTGCGAGTCTAATGCACTTTGAAATCGGTACTGAAAGTCCCCCACAATGTCCATCATTTTCGCCTTAACCGATCGCTTCTCATCCGGCAAGTAAAAAGTGCCCTCAACACTGTTCAACCTCAAGAAGGCTTCGAAACTGACGGCATTTACCAGGATTACCTTAGCACCATCGTCTAGCATGGAGGGATCTATGAGATCATCGATCCTTCCCTTCGTTGTCTTGGATATCCACTGGTTGACCTTGTTGGCTCCCTGGGCACTGAGATCAGTGCTCTCGGCGTCCGTACTGAAATATTTCTTGGACAGTTTTTGGAAGCTTGGTAGAATGGGAAAGCCATTCGATAAGAACATTCGACTCGAAATCTTCAACTGGGAATTCCTTGACTCTACAAAGGCCTCTAAGACCTCTGATTTCGAATACCACGGATAGCCCAGAATTTCCTTCAACTCAGCTTCACTTTCCCCGCTGGCTCCTAGATATACTTGAGCCAAGGCCTCATAGATGGCGGGTGGACATATGACGATATTGGTATCGGATAGTTCCAAAAGCACCCTCGAAACTAACTGAAGGGTGGTGAACTTTATGCAAATGACCTCATCGGCAAGGCAGTATAACAACAGAAGACTGCACACGATCCTCGACATGGTTAAAGACTTACTAGTAGATTAGTACTAGATTACCAATAAAACAACTTTAGTGAAATGTGAATTCGCTACAGATTATTTGTTTATTTACGGATGTTAAATGCCTATAACATATTGAATCGCCACTATAGCTACAGTTTCACTTACGATCTAGGGAGTGCTAGAAAGCGAAATACAAAGAGATGTTCGGATGGACTCAATGGAGATTGTGGCTCAAGTACATGGGACTCTTCGGTGGTGCGTCGACCTCCTCGAAGTCGAAATCCTCCGTTTCCTCCTGGTTCCAGCGCACCGTGCGATCACTACTGATATTTTTGGTTCGATTTTCATCGATTTTCGGTGGAGTGTGGCGGGGAGAGAAAGTAAGTTCAGAATATATAGACTTTGTCGCTGTGAACACAATAAGAATTTGTGTGTGTTTTGGTTGGTACTCTTGTTTCTCTGGCATGTGCACAAGATTCGATCAAGTAATCAAAAACCAAAAGTCAAAATCAAAAAACAAACTCATTGGCAACAGAAAAACGGTTAATAACGTTGGTAGAACCTGTTCAAGCCGGCCGCTGGGGGAGGTGGCGGCGGTGGGGCGGACCTGGGCGGCGTTCGTCGGGCGCTGAAAGATCACGAAAATCATTATCACATCCCATTACCCAAGGTGTCACAGAAATCTCAAGTGATCGTAAGGTCGTTTGGCTTTTCCGGTCTCTCGTAAACCCTATGACTCTGTGGTTTTGGGCATTTCATTATTTAGTTCTCATGACGAACATGGTTACGAAACAGTTTCATTCATAGGTTGCTAAAGATATAAATTACGTATGGTGCTTTTAAGATTTGTTATGATGCTATGCCCTTAAAGCTAATTCGATAACAATCGTGTCTAGCGTGGAGCATTAACATTTTTATAGATTATCTGCATTGGTTCCGTATACCTGCCTCATTGAAGTATTTATTTTTGTATGCTCGGTATGAGTAGTATTGTAGAGTATTAGTATACATCACAAAGAGTAGATATAGCAAAGATCGTTAATATGTTTCAGATCAAATCTGTTCTAATTACGATCATCGTTTTACACCCATTATAAAGGAAGTTATGATACTACGATTTAAACGTTCCAACCCAGAATAGATCGTGAGATTTCTGTAACACTCTCCAATCTCTCTAAACTTACGCCGCAACGTCCGCATCCAAATGGCCTCCAGCACCGTAGGCATCGCTTTCATCCAAGTCGAATTCATCGGTGCCGGTGCGTTGGCTATGGGTGACATAAGGTTATTCAGTTCTCAGGACTATAGAGTATATATTTCAGAGTAGAATTACTCAACTAATGGGCAGGGTGAGATTTGTGGGTGTTTGGTGGTGCAGTGACTTTGGCTGGGGATTATCTTTAGTTTCCGGGACAGGAGGCACTCACAGACGCTGATTCCGCTTGTTGACAATGTCCTGCACAGCTCGGGCGGTCAGCGAGACCTTGCTCTTGAGACGCATCGGCGTCCGGGGCATCGGAATGGCGGCCGGAATGTCCGGATTAACGCTGAGCACGGGAGTTATGGGACGCCGGACCGTTTCACTGCTAGCTCTATCCGCATTGGTACTACGTCTGGCATGCACAGCAGAGGGGGCAGAGAGAGTGAGCAGAGAGCAAAGTGGACTGGGTGGTCTTGGGACTTTCGGGGTCACCAACGGGATCACTTACAACTTGGTCTTAGTACGGAGATTGGAGCGCTGGCTGCGCGGATCGGGCCTTTGTTCGGGACTAACACTGGACTGGTTATGGCTATAGATCTGGTTCTGGCTCTGAGTCTGATTTTGATTCTGGGCCTGCCACCCTCTGTCCTCGTGGGCGTCCTCAAAGTCAAACTCCTCAGTGCCTTGCCGGCGACTTCGGGTTAAGTAAAGGTTAAGTTAAGGTTTCTAAGGTATCTCAAGGGACCTCGACTTACAGTGGCGTCTTGATCTTATTGCGCGACTGCCAAATATTGAGTATCTTTCTAGTCTGACTGGTCTCGCGATCCCGCTCATGCGAGTTGGCCCTACTGGGTCCGCTGGATGAGCCCCAATTGTCATCCTCGGGATCGTGGCGCCTGATATGCAATATGGAATGGAATGAGATGCGGTGGCATAATCAGGGGATAGATACTCACAGCTGCTGGCGACTGCGACTGCGGACCGGCGTGTTCAAGGCGGAAACGTCGCGACCCCGGCTCAATTCCCGCTCCCGACTCCGCTGATCCCGTTCCCGCCCGCGCTCCCTGTCCGATTCCCGCTGGCTCTGCTCCGGACGACGCTGCGGTTGTTGCTGCTGTAGCCTCGATGGAGTGGAGTCCTCGTCAGCCAGGTCCAGGGTTTCTTCAGTGGCAGTGCGTCTTCTGTAAAGGTATACGCTTCGACATCAATAGGTCAAGTAAGAGGAAAGAAGTGAAATGAAATGATCAAGGCTTGAGTTTGATATAAAATCGGGGTCACCAATCACTGATCCCTTAGCAAGGATTTTAAATACGTAATTGGAATTCTTAATTGTACCTTAGAAACCAATTAATATGTAATACCTACAACAAATAGGACTAGAAAGAGGAAAGAAATTAAATGACCTCTAAATTGTGGTCACCAATAACTATCCAACTAACTATAATTACATAACTGGCGCCCAACGTTTGACTTACAGTGGTGGTTTCGGTCTCGCAGTGCTACTGGTGCTTCGCTCCCGGCTCTGCTCCCGCTTTCCACTGCGTCCGCTGGTCGTCGCTGAGCTGCTCGTCCGCTGCTTCTTCCGCCCACGACTCCCACTCCGCTGCTCCTGCTCCGGACTCCGATCGCTCCTCCTGTGCCTGCCCTTGCTGCGCGACTGGGCCGCCTGCATTGCATTCAGTCGCGTTTGCACGGTGATCAGGTTCAGGCCCACCGGAGTGCCAATGGCCCAGAGGAGCAGCGTGAGGAAGATGAAGAAGGTCAGGCCGTTGATGAAGTCCACCATGTTGCGGCAGATGAAGGTGCGACTGGCGTCGAAGGTGTCGTAGAAGGGTCGGCACTTGGTGGTGGTGTCGCCCAGTTGGGACTCCATGGTGGCACGACTGGTGGTCAAGTAGGCCTTCAGGCTGTGGCGGTATAAATATTAGGCGTATCCCCAAAAGAAAACAATAACATAATTTACTAATATTTTTGAGGTGCTTAGTAAGCTTTTGTTTCACTGCATACTTTTAGACACCTTTAAATCTCATAGTATACCTTTCACAAAGAAGCTTGTTTGTCTCACAATTTCGCAACGCATGATCTAATATTAATTTGTTGAAAATTCTAAAGTTTCTGAAAGCTAAATGTTATTTGAAGTGCCTTTTGTCTGAACTTTAAGTAAAATTAATTTAAAAATTATCTTAATTCAAACCCATTTAACCTCACAAAGTACTTGAATTTACCGAAATAGCAACCAGACAATTAAATGACAATTTGATTGTTTATTGGCCATATCGTGTAGAGAGCACTTGAGTTCCGAAGTGGCTGCAACAATTCCAAACTGAATGCAAGAAACTTCTTTGGCCTAAGACAACCAAGGACAATTGGGCATTCTCAAGTCCTGGCAGCAAAATATTTAGCATTCCTGCCCAATTCACCTATCATAAATGCGATTGTGTGTGGCAAACGTAAGTGGGCACTTGGAAAAACACTAAAAATGCAATCATGACACTTGGTAAACTTAATCAAACGATTAGGACATTCAATTATCTGATAAAGCCGGAAACTGTGTGCAGTACTCCCGAGTGCACGACTGCAATTGTTTGAGTTGTTTGCTTCTCTGCCAGTTGGGGAAAGAGCAACACAATAATAAAACTCAAACACGCCGACAGACCGAGAATACGGCTTCAAGAGCGCTGCAGGCGGTAGGAAAAGTGACTATGGCTAAACGGGAGACTTTTTGATGGTGTGGGGTCTTGACTTTCGGTCGAAAGCCATTGGGACCTTGCCGCAATTAACAGGGGCCCGACTTTTCAGGTGTTTAGCAGTTTGATTTTGGCTTTAAAGGTGAAACATCTCCAAAAGTAGGCTACGTTATATTCAGAATTGTATTGCGCCAGGAACTAGATTCTAAATATATTTAATTTTATTAAATCGCCTATTGGGCTGTCTTAAAGAAGTGCAATAAATCGTTGTGATTTGTGATTTTGGAATTCTTGCGATATTTTAGGCCTTATCTTTTGTAAATACTAGTGATTTATTCTTTTTTAAGAGTACTTGTGAATTTAAAAGCCTATTGATTTGAGAGTCGAAGTGTATTGTATTGTATACCTTATTATTCTCCCAATAATATCAGGGTCTCTATAATGGATCCAACCTATAGAGCTATATATCTTACCGATCCGTGTAGGCCCGCGTCATGTTGTGGCAAATCTCGCCGGCCTTGTTCTCCAGGTAGCTCTGGATGCTTTTCAGGTGGTTGAGCGTCTGGTTGACCTGCTTGGCCCAGGGGTCCCGTTGCAGCTCGAGGGCCGTCAGGTGGTACAGTATCTCGTTCTGCAGGTTCTCCAGGGGCTGGAGAATGGAGGCCTGCAGCCGCTTGGACCGGCTGCCCAGGGTGGTCATGCGCGAGGACGTGGCCACATCCTGAATCTGGCGGCACAAATCGGATGAGTGAATTGAATGCATGCGGTATTATGCAGTCCACGTTGTGAGCCCTCGTTTCCCCGTTTTAATTGAAACTAATCAGGCGGTGTCCGTTCCCAACTCACCTGCAAGGCCACCCGCTGCATCTGATCAATGAACGTGGCCAAATCCTTTTCGGGCGTGGGCGCACCCACGCTGCTGCGGTACGTGGTCAAATTGAACGAGGACGTCTGCAGCATGTTCTCCAAAATGTTCTGGACGGATTGCGTGAGCGAGAGCAGCGTCCGGCCGGACACGGAAATCGCATCGATGGCGGTGGACACTTTGGGGAACTGCCTCAGGTCGGCGATTTTGCTGGTATTCACGAATGCATCCAATTGAAAGACATTGTACGATGCTTGATTTTGCTCGCAGCCTCTGTGTGTGCGATGTTGCGTCAAAGAAATGTCAAAAAGATTGGATTGCATGGAAGCCTCCTATAATATCTACGGGTGGGGGGTGGATGGTTTGGCGCAGCGTCTCCGCAAATTCGGCCATTTATGCCCATGCCCATACCCCGCATGCATGTGCATTTTGTAGCTGCTCGGATAATTGGAATCGTGCTTAAAATTTGCGGTTACAAGTGGGTGGTGCATTTTGGAGTGGGTGGTGCGTGCGGCTAGTTGAATTGGCAATGGTGTGCTTTGGTTGCCTGCAAAATTGAGTGCCATGTGGCTAGCAAATTTCACTGGGCTTTCAAAACTTTGTGGCTTAGGGCGGACTGCTTTCTGTTCCTCAGTTCCTGAGCCCCCAAAAATGGGATGGATAGGATTTCGAAGCCGAATAACTTGGCAAGTCGAGGATGAGAGTGCGTTACGGTGGCCCAAGTTTTCGGAAAACGAGGGGCTGGAAAAGTTCGAGAGTGGCAACAATAATCACAGAAATGGGTAATCACAGTGGAATCGATTAAGAGCTTTTCGTTAGGGATTCGATTGGCTCATGAGGAGATTTTCGAAGAGTGCAGCCAGGCATTTCAGAAATGGAAATATTCTAAAAAGAGGGGAGAAATTTAACAGAACAGAATTTAAGGGATCTAATCAAGTTTATGAACCTATTGAACCTACAAGAACGGTTATTATTTTGCATGGGAACCTTCTTAATTTCCCTCTTAACTGCCAATCGATGAAACCATAAAAATGGGAGTATGCATGCTCATTTTTCCCACACAAGGTAGCTCGGTCTTTGGGGGGCAATCAAAATTACAGGCACGTACAGTATCAAAGTAATTGGATAACAAAATTCGTTACTTCAACTTTTGGGCTTTAACTTTTGGGCTACCTGGGGGAACTCAGTGGTTAGTGGACTCACCTGAGGGCCTGGCCCAGACCCACATTGACCACCGAGCGATTGACTCCAACTGGACGCAGTAGCTCCCCGATGATGCCCGTCTGGGGCTCCTGGGCGTACGCGTAACCCGGCTTGTCCAGCAGCTTGCCCAGCATATTGTAGTCCTGATCGTAAAGAGATCGGCAGACAAAGACCTCGGCATTGCCGCCCACAGCCAGGGAAAATACACCATAAATCGTGAGACAAATGCTGGCCAGGCAGATGAGCATTACGGCGATGAAGAAGACCACTCCGGACTTGGCATTCGATTCGCAGAGGAAACAGCAGTAGGACATCAGCATGAAGAGCATCACCCAGACGATCACCGTTCCCGCAATCCATCCCACACTCCAGTAGGCATCCGCCCACTCCTTCAGCTCGTTGTAGGCGGGCTGCAGGGACGACCAGGTGCCCTCCAGTCGCTGCAGCAGTCCGTTTATCGTCGAGGTCAGCTGCTGGGCGTTGGCAGTCGTCCGGTGGCGAATGCTCGCCAACTGCTCCAGCGTATCTGCAGATACGGATAAGTTAGAGCCAATTCAATTAGCATCCACAGACCAGAACCCAATGACACTAATTAATATTGGGGGCTAAACTTGAGAAACTTCTGTGGCTGCACAGAACAAAATAATGTTTGGACAAGATATTTTCATTGGTGATTAGTAAATTCAAAAAATATATTGCTAAAAATTCAAAGAAATCCCACAAAGAATAAAAATCTCTTTACAAGGTGTCTAAGAGTATGCTTTGATTATGGTCAAAAAATATTGTTGCATACTTTTAGACACTTTTTGGCCCTCTTGGGAATTGAATGATATGCTAACTTCTGGTTGGAAATAATATAACAATGATAATGATATAAAACCATCACATAATACACATTTTTCTTCCAGTGCGATGAACTCTATGTTTCGGAAATTGCATTGCCAGAATCGAATGGTTTCGAAAAGGGGGGGCGATTGGGAAACCTGACACCTGTGCTATTGATTGAATTGTACACTTTAGCCTTAGTTGGCATAATTGGGTTTTGGCCAGGGCGCACAATATGGATTTCGATGTAGGTCTGGCGATTAACTTGGCCTGGTTGAAAGCCAAACTTAAATCTCTGGACCCCGCACATCCTTTTATTTTGATTGCCGTACTCACAGTTCCGTTCATATGCCGTGTCATGTTTAACTTGTTGCGGGAAATTGCTGAAAATGGAACGTGACACGCCAACTTCCGATGTCAGATTTTTGACAGTGGCACCGAATTCAATTTCGCCCAAGTAGCGCATACGGAAGATGCTCTGGTCCTCTTGCAGCTGACAAATTGTCAGCGACGTCGTCGTGCCGTTGTCGTTCCGTTGTCCAGGAAATAAGATATTGCGGGTGAAATTAGAAAAACAGTGAGGTCCGAAAGGGAAAAGGGGAGAAAAAGGGGCAGAAAGGGGAGGGGAAGGAAGTCAGAGTACAAATTATTTATACGTTCAACTAGAAACGAAGGTTAACTGAGCGGGAATCGAAACAGGGGATACCCTAGATTTTTCTAAAACTAATTGCAATGATTTCAAAGTAGAATAGTAAAAATAAATGTACAAATTTAATATTTAAATAACAAAAACATTTAAATTGTCCAATTTATTTATAAATAAATAAAGATATATACTTTTTTTATAAGCTTTTTATAAGCTAAAAATATTGAAATTTACTAAATAAGATTCCAAATATTTCACAAGAGATTTAATTTTACTTATAAAGCAGCCCAAAAGTATGCTGTAAAAATAGATAGAAAGTCTTTCGGGATAAGTCCATAGGACTTCTCTATTTAAAATCTTTTATATTTAGTATAAAACGGTTTTTTAGAGTGATTAAAAAACGCAAGTCTTTTTATTTAAGCGATGAGTTATCTTTTGAATGCTGCGTATTATACCCCCTAACAGGGTATCCTCGTAAAAAGGGATATAATCGAGCGGCGCGGCTGGAGAAAAAGGACTCACAGTTTTCAGGGCGTCGACCACGCCGTTCTCCTCGAAGCTGCGTATACGCAACGTGTCGCACAGCGGGCGGTCGCGGTACGTGCACTGGCGCTGCAGCACGGACAGCTGGATCTGCAGTTCCTCCATCCTGGCAGCCGCCTCCTGGGAGAGCTTCAAGGCCCGGCCCACCGTCTCCTGCAGCATGAGCACGCGATAGATGAGCTCCGCGTTCGCTGACAGCGACAAATGCACGAAAATATTATTATTTGCAGCGTTATACTAGCGTGTTTTATTTGGGGGGTTTGCTTTGGCTGGGTTCTTGGGTTTTCGGGGATTCGGGGATTCAAGGAGTCGCAGGAGCATGATTCCAAATTACACATTGTGTTCGATGGCGAACATAATGGAGTTGTCATCTTGGCAATTGTGTAGGATGACTTTCGCCGCATCCGGCTGCCTCCTCCGTTTGCATTCCCCTAATGAAATTGGGCGCAAACAATAGCTTTTTGGTTGAGAGCCGCTGCCAACATATTTACCGATGGCCTGCTATTTGCGACTGCCTTGGGTTCTGATTTTTCAGATTGTTTGGTCTTGAGTGGGGATAGAGATTTGTTGGTGGAAGAGGAGTTTTAGTGGATTTATTGGTAGAAAAGATGATGATAAATGCAGTAAGCCTAGGGATGTTTATTAAAATATTTGTTAACTGTTATAACTTTTGCATTACCCAATGTATAAAGTTGTGTTTGTTCAAAATAATAAGTATTTTTCGCCTAATAATGGTGAAGGACTAACAAGAACCAATTCAAACTCAAGGTTGTCCGCTGAAGAGAGCGTCCGTTTCTTAACTCCCTAAATGATGCTTAATAAAGACTTCATTAAGCCCAAATACTAGGGAATAACAATAACTAATTAAAAACAAAGGTTGTCCGCTCAAGAGAGCGTCCGTTCATGAAAACCTTAACTTCCCCTTAGACTAATGTCTCTATAAAACAGAAAAAGCAATCAATGGAAATCGAGATTCGAGTGAAATTAAGAGAGGAAATGTGTAAAATTTAAAGCCCCACCCAAAGGTCACACCCTTTTGGGGCCCGTAATTTATTGGGGCTGGTTTATTGTCATGTTCGGCCAATAGCGGGTGTTGGTGGTGGTGGGATAGGCCTACTGGCCCACCATGCAGTCCATGCTGGGCGCTAACAATGGAAGTGGAATTTGGGTCAAGTCCGTAACCAGACAATCGCATGGCCAAACCAGTACATCGCATGGGGAGCACTTAACCATCCGTACTCACCCAGGCTAAGTGTCGTCAGTGAATCATACGCCAGCTCAAGGCCAGTGTGTGCGGATATTTCCGCTTGAATCGGCTCGCCAAGGAGAACATCCACGTCTGTAAGAGATATAGATATAGGAATACATATATTTAGATTCGCAGTGCGGAGAAAGTTGCACCATAATGCATGGATCGAAGGCTATAAAATGGGCGGGAGTTCGAAGTCGAGTGCCAGGCGACACAAAGTTGGCACAAACTTTCCGCCAACCGACTGAATTACTGACCTTCCAGGTCTTTGACGACCCGCTCCACGGAAACGTGGAAGCCATTATCCAGTTTGTGTTTGATTTGTATATGCGTGTCCTTCAGGAAGACCTCCACATCGTGCACGGCTGACTTGACCATCTCGGGCGTCATCTCGATGCCGGCGGACAGACGACTGTTGGCGTAAAATATGCTAAAGTCGCTCAGCCTGTTGGAAAAGGGTGAGCGGAAGCAGTTACTTTTTATTCAGACCACCCAAAAAGTTAAGAACTTACGTCAGCAGGATGAAAACAATCCACAGCGTGATTAATCCGGCGCTCTTGCGACATCGCAAACTCTCCTCCAGAGATTCATCTCGGATGTTACAGGGTGCATTCCGTATGTGGTCCACCTCCTCCTGGGTGGACCGACGACCACAGCACCAGGCACAGGTGGCAATCAGGGGAACCAGGGCCAGGATGGCGAACACGCTCATCAGGGCTATGAAGCCGGACTCGATTTTGATGGCCTAAATGGGGGGAATGGATCTTTAAGGATATTATCATAGCATAGCCTCTATCCTAGAACCACTCACATTGGACGCAAAGTCCAGCAGGCTAGTGTTTTTGTGTAATACATCGCGTATGGAATCTGAAATATTAATTAAAGGCCAATCTCAATTTAAGTTTTAACTATTCGATTTAAGCGACCTTTTATATATATATATATAATATTATATATAAATATTATCCAAATAAAAAAGGTGGAATTTTTTAGATGATGAACCCTAGAATATCTAGCCCAATTGGCTTTCGCCAAATAACTCTTTAAAAGCATAAATCTAGAAAACTATATAAACAATGATTAAAAGATAGAAAGCTGCTTTAAAGATATAACCCTTTTTTAATAATAATATCTCAACTGCCTTTTATTTCACAACCTGTTCGGAAGGATCACTGGACAAGGGATCCGCCTGCTCCTCGTTCAGGTGCTGGATGACCACCACGTTGCAGAGATTCGCCTGGACCAGAGTGCGGGTGTCCGTTTCGAGGAGTTCCTGTCGCGGAAACGCGGTCATGAGGACGAAGTTTCGACTGGAGAACTCGGGTCTGGCCAGTCGGGCATACCGATAGAGATCCCCCACATTGTGGGTGAGATTGAAGCGTCCCGCCACCCGACTTCCATCCGCCATCCTCAACTGAACCGTCGTAATGGCGGCCCTCTCGTTGAGCTGCAGCGACTGGGGCTCCACCGGCAGGGGTACCAAACCCACGACAATCCGAGATGGAGGACTGTTCAGCGGTCTGCCGGGTCCCATAAATTGTTTCCGCGACAAGTGGCGGTAGGGTTCGTTGGTGTGATCCTGCACACTCAACTGAACCCTGGGAACTCGGAGCATTTCCTCCGGGAAATCGCCACTCAAGACGGCGCGCAGGAATCTTTCGTTCTCGGGCAGAGCATATGGCCTCAGGGAACCATCGTCTAGGGAGAAGCCCTCCGACCAGAGATGAAGCACCACAATGGTGTGCTCATCGTCGGTGGGTTCGGTATCGGAATCTTCCTCGGCTGCCGAGCGGGGAGGTGGATTGATGGGATGGGCGCTGCCCAAGCGAACGCCATGTCCCCAGACCCTCAGACTCCGATCGCTATCATTATTCGTGATGGCCGGCGTGGAGTTATTGATGTTCACCCGCTTGCCCACCGCAGGGACTTCGTGATCGGAGGAGCTGTCCGAAGCTCCGGCCTGATAGCCATCCTGGTCTGGGTTCTCCCTCTTCCGGGAGTGCTGACTCAGCAGGGACTGGAGATCGGGATGGCTGCCATCTGCGGGCTGCCTGGATTCCGAGGGCTCCTCTTTCTTAGCCGCCGCATCCGATTCGTAGGTGCTACTGGCTATGTCCAAGGACCAGTTGTTGGAACTCAGATAGCGACGCGCCACCTCCTCACGCACCCCATGTCGCTCCATGAAAGTGCTCAGCTTCTGCTCATCGGTCATCTGGGCAGGCACGACCAATTTAGGGGGATGGATTGAATTTACAAACACATATTGTTCGAATGGGGGCGGGATCACTGTAGCCAGGCCGACTGGGACCGAAAATCCTTGTGTGGCAGCCACAACCTCTCACCGAACATGCATTTTTAATGGGAAAAGGGTCAGGGACAGGAGAGGTCCTTTACTTGGGGATTAGTGCCATAGAAACTATTTAAGCCTTGATTGTTTTAAACGTATAACAAAGTACTCGTGCACAGCGGGAAATTATTTGGAATTTAATTCTAATATAGATGGTGTTTAAATTCAACACGAGCTATATTTCTTTGGTCAAGTTACATCTACAAATGACTAAGGAAAAAGTTAAAAGTCTTTAAGAAAAATCCTAAAACAAAAATGCATAAAACTATTTTTTAATTAATAAATGTATTTAAATTGTAATAACTTTGAAATATTTTAGTAAACTAATTTTACCTTAATAAACGTTATACAATAAAGAAAATCAATATGGTTTTAAAATCACTTATAATGGAGTCTTAAAGTATGCAATGAAAATAGTACTTTTAAGCCAAAAACTAAACTTTGCATACTTTTATACACCTTTAAAGTGATTTTGATAAATCCATGACTTTTTTCCCTGTGCACAATTTAACCCAACACTTGCATCTGTGCTGAATAACTTGCCTACCTATCAAATGCTGTCCTGAATTTACATCTCTAATGCCTTCATTGTTGGCAAGCAGACACCCCAACCGACCGGAAGCCCCTGCCACGATATCCTTCGGAACCATATATGGTAGTTACACCCCCCTCATGGACACAAGGACACGCCCACGCCCATGACAAGGGGGGCGGGGGGCGGATGAAGACTTACCCAGCGGCAATTCCTCGGGCGTGATAAGCGATAAAAATTCACTAACGTAGGTGAATATAAATGGTCCTGGCGCAATGTCCATGCCTGGTATGCTGTAGGTAAAAAATGTGACCGCCGTTGTTGCTGCTGCTGCTGCTGCTGCTGGCGTTGTTGTTGTTGTGGCTAATGCTATTGTGGATCCTGCGAGGGCAGACGTCGTCGGTCCTCCGGCAAAGGATCCAAAGCCCGCCGCCATCGCTGCGGATGACGAGGACATAATTGTTGTTGCGGCTGGCGCTGGCAGTGTTAGATTACGCTGGTCCATCTTCGGCCGGATGGCTGACTTGGCCTGGTCGGTTCCCGGTCCTCCCTCCGTTCTGCGAATGAATTAATGCGGAACAGGCATGACCATGAATAGCAGTGGAAACCCGGGAGTGAGCCCCCTTCGCCAGCTAAACAAAAACCGAAACACTCACATGGGGCCTCCGCACCGAGAATGTTGTAAAATATTTTCGGAATTTTATGTTCCAATTATGCATTCATATGTATGTTCCTACTCGGGCTTGCAGGCTGGGATTTTGGGTCCCCTAGTAACTCACACAGACTATGTGACATTCACCAAATTAATGAATATTGCTGCTTCGTGGGGAATTTTCGTATATATTTTTCACACAAATTAATTTTGTGGGAACTGAATTTGGTTTATTAAATACATGATGTCATCTTTTTGGGGTAAATTAAAGGTGTGTGGTAGTTTGGTTGATCACACTACGTAGACATAATAATTAGATTGTAGTTTATATCATTTCATTTCAAATTATAATTGTATTGTATACCAAAATATTTATACTGGTTAATCTAAGCTAAGCTTTCACTTGGTTCGCCGTATTTTATCAAGCATACGCAACGTATGCTTCAACCGTTTTCCTGTCAAGGTTCTGTTCCATTTAACTGGCGTCCCTGAATAGTGCCTTGAATTGAATTCTTCACCTCTTAATTCTATTAATTTCATTTTTCGCTTTTGTTGCCATCTTGTGCTGTCTTTGCCCTTTCGAATGTTGTCAACACAAAAAATCGACACAAAAAAGCAGAGAAAAAAGACTCTTTTTCACCTAATACAGTACACATATCAATGGGTAATGACTTTCAGAGACTGTGAAATTACTCTTTCTGTTTTTCTGTTTTTCTTCTTCTCTTTTTCCACCAGACATCTCTTTTTGCAGGGTGCCTGAAGAAGTACGGGGTGTTCGTTCGGCCGAAGAAGCCCCCCAAGTGTCTGTTGGCGAACTCAACTCATTTGTTTTCCTTGACAATACCACGTTCGCCGTTTGCCGCCTTTATCGGCCATTCATGTTGGCCAATGGCCATACTAATTGCTCTGCCAGGGGACTTTTGAGAATTAGACCAAACCAATACAGATGGCTGGCCGAACTTAAACAGTCTTGAGCTGGAAAGTGGGTCATTAAAACTCGATACCCGATGCATTGGGTGGGATTTTGCCCAGGCTCCCCATGGTTCTATCTGTGTGCACACAGCTATATACATATGCGATTCTGTTAGCCAAGTGGACACGAGTCAAGGCGTTCGAATTTGCTGGCCAAGCTCTTTCGAAGGCAACTCGATACGCAATGTGTGGACTTGTTGTCGGCTATTATCTCCCTATTATTGTAGCCATTGCTCTGCTTGTTGGAAAGATATTAGTGAAAGCCGTACAATGATAACGGAGACGAAGTATTATGGAGCGAGGTGGCAGAGTTCAATGCATTGGGTCACACCCAGTAAAAGGCTTTCAGAGCGGCTTACAGTGGAGTTATTCACATTTCGTTACAATGGGGGGGATATTAAGGCGGTTAGGCAGTTAGAAATATCTGGAGATTTTATGTCAATAGTGTGGCACTTAGAAAGCATTTCCCAATAAATTGATAGAAAGCTACAATTTATTTTATTCTTTTAGCGTCTTACAATTTTATGACTATACTTTTGGTAATTTAAAGTATGCCATGATAGTGTTGCCTACTTTTCGGCTTATAAATAATTTATTTTACTCCTGCAGAGTTTATTTAACATTTATGATTGTTTGTTGCCTACTTTTCGGCGCTTAAATAATTGATTTTATTCCTGCGGAGTTTTTCAGAACTTCTTGTGTATCAGGTACACTGTACCTACAACGTAAAGTACGACTTTTCCAAAACGAAGTCAGCAATTTGCATTAACTTTAATGAGTCAGACTTAACGCTCCAGTTTGTGCTAATGCACCGGATCCGATTAATTAACAAATTGCACGCCAAATGAACTTACGCACCTCGTTCGGGTCCCCAATTAATTGATTGATGTCGATTCGAAGCCCTTTCTCGCTAAAACACTTACATACACACACACTTTACACAGGCAAATATCGTGTGATTATGGGTTTGACTTTGCGCACCATGCTTTTAATTGAACGTTATTTAAATTCGATTGCAATTAGTTTGATATGTTGATTCGTTTCGTTTATTTGAACATTCCGTTACGGAAACGGAGCCCGAAATTGAGTTGAAATCGATTCGTAATTGAGCACATTGGAAAATAGGGTTTTTTTGCTTTTTGGCTCACGTTTATTGACCGTTTGCGAATTTGCGACAATTTTTCGGTGTTTACATTGCAGGCAATCACCCCAACAATTATCAACCAATTAATTATTCATTTTCACATAATTAGCAGTGCTGCTAAATGGGTGTGAGTTCAATGTGTGTGTCCTGGACTTGATTCACTCCGCGATTCTGCCACAAAGCTCGACCAGCGCCGTTCGACGACTGAACGGTGAAAAGGTTTTAGGCCCAAATAATCAGCAAAGAAAACTTAGAAATTTTTCCCTGTTTTACTATTTGCATTAACCGAGCAGCGAGTGAAAATGGACAAGAGGCGTATGGTGAATATGGACTGCGAATTTTCTTTGCTCTGAAGAAAAGCACGTGCTGCTGGGGCGGGAAAAGCAATTGGGAAAAAACTATCAGCAGAATAATGATAGCAATAATGGTATACCCAGATTTTAACGCATCTTAACAACCAAGATGGAATTTTTCTAAAAACGCGAATTCTTTGGAAAAGTTTTAAAATTGACCAAAAAGTATGCAATCTCATCTGCTAAAATCCATTAATATGATATAATTTTATAGATGCCAGATAGTAATGGTATACTCGCTTCTCACTCTAACAAATATGATAAACTTTTTATAAAAACGCGAATTCTTCAGCACATTTTTCAATTAACCAAAAAGTATGCAATATTTTCAGGAAAAATCCAATATGTGCTACAATTTTATAGATACCAGATGTTGTACCCTAATTCTCTGCAAGACATCTTGTGAGACTTAACTTCTGCATAGCCTCGCTAAGAGCTCTTTAGTTTTCGTGGAAATGCCAAATATATCTCATAAGTACTAACGACCAATTTCGCAGTTTTTGTTTGTGTTGGCGGCACAGGCGCCTTGAGCTTTGCATTAAGTAGACTTTACTTTAAAGTTGCATCAACGCCAAGCCAGACAAAGTTTTGCCATCGCTGAAAGCCGAAAGCGGCGCAGGCTAAACTTAAGCACCACTATGGCGATGGCGATGGTGATGGAGATTCGAGGAGGGGTCGTCATTTTCCCCGCCATTTTCCTCAACATATTGTCAGAGCTCGCAGCGGGAGACGCCAATGACAACGACAACGAAAACGACAACGAAAACGACAACGACAACGGCTGCCTCCGTGCCAGAAGTGCTTTTCATGGCTAAAATTCAATTTGCCTTTGATTTATGCATTTTACGTCAGATTTGCACGCCGGCCCCAAGAGGCTTTCAAACTTAAAGTCTGAACTGATGGAACTCAGTTGTTCGCTCCCAACCGGAAAGGTGCATCCAGTTTGATGGCACCACATTCACTTCCGGTCTTTTTAGGTCCCCGTCCCTTTGAGTGCATTTGTCGTCCTTTGTGCGTTGTATCAATATCAGTTCGGTCACAAATGACTCGAGCAGAAATGCAACGGCGGTTGCTGGGGGCCACCAAAAACCCGGGACCAGCAAAGGTCCAATGTGGTTGCCAATTTGCGAGAAACCAACGGACAACCATAAGAGCTGGTTGTCTAAAATTCAATGTAGATGTTACTTAAGGTCACATTTGAAGCAAATAATAGACAAATCACAAGAGTTCTGAAATCACTAACAAAGGTGTCTGAAAGTATGCAGCAATATGTTATGGTAGTGTAGGTGTTTTTTGTTAGCATACTTTTTGGCACTCTTAATTTATAACTTTAAATTACCAACTACTCCTTTGAAATTATAGCAATTTTCTAACCAAATTTAAAATTTATTCTCACTCTGCAGGCGATATTTTTGACTAATATTAATATAAATTTAAGAGAGCCAGTAGGAAGGGAGTAAGAAAAACACTACCTAATGATATCCTACTAGCACAATCGGTAAGGGATTTCACAGTGACTGTTATCCAATCCTTGTAGTAGAGAAAGCTAAGGAACTTCATTGCCTTGCCGCCCGCGCAGCCCAGATGTCCGCCAATGAGTCCGTGCAGGGCCCCCTTGCAGATCAGTGGTCCGCCCATGTCGCCGGCACAGGTCGATCCCTCGCCAACGGGTTCCGTGCAGACATTATAATCTGCCGTATAATAATCGTAGTGCTGTTCGCAAAGCGAGGGGGGCCTTAAAATAACGTCCAAATAGAGCAGTTCATCTGAATACGGACCGTGCTGGAAATGGAGCTATTTTAATACTGTTATTGCTTTGGGGCACCCACATTTTGTATTTCATTTCTGTACACTACACGTGTGCCGGCAGAGAATGGGTTTAGGAACAGCTCACCTGATATATCTGCCCCCAGCCGAGGGTCACACATGTATCGCCGAAGGTAACGTTGGCCGATTTGCGCATGAGCAGCGGCAGAACATTGTGATTGGAGCTCGGGATACGTTCGGCGAGTCTGAGGACGGCCAGGTCGTTCTTCTTGTAGCGCTCGTATTCCGGATGGACGACCAGCCGATCGACGGCTCGGGTGTCGGCTTCTTCATAGTCCGCCAATCGGGTTATATGCCCGAAAACCACACGAATGCCCCGCGGATTCATGGAGGCCTTATAGCGACTGTGGTATATGGCATGATTACTCGATTTCTGGGATTAGTCGTCTGATACTTACTCCGTTAGGCAGTGGGCTGCTGTGAGGACCGCTCGGCTGCTCACCAGGACTCCGCTGCAGAAGTGATTATCGCCCCGGTGCCTCACATAGTTGTGGGTGCGAATCGAGACCACGTGACGGGAGAGCCGATTGCTCTTCGGCTTATACCCCCCGGATATCAGCATCTCGAAGGTTTCGTCACTTATCTCGCCGATCACTCCAAGTTCAGCCTCCGATAGCGATCTACTCAAGATAAGTCCCAAACACACAACAGTCAGAATTTTCATAGTTCATTTGTTTTCTTTTTTTTTAATTCGAAAGAAAACATTTGAAGCATTTGGAAATGGATATAGTGTGCTATTGAGAGATTCTAGGGGATACTAAAGTTTTCGATGACTTAAGATATATATTACTATACATTTTGGTAACTACTTGTCGCATTGACGATAGCATATTAAATTCTGGTGAATATGCTATATTACCTTCATCCTTCCTCATAATGTAAAGTACAAAAAAACGGACTTTCATTTTCTAACATGGAATTTTATTCATTTTAAGAACTAATAATCTCTAAATGTATAAATAATTATAATTACTTAAGTTCATTAAAATAATTAGATTTATTTTTCAACCGAATCAGATGGCACAGATTCGATTTCGCACTCTTTTGGCTATTCTAGTTTATTAAGGCCAGCCTCAATTATTTGAATTTCCTGCGATTCCTGTTCTGATTTCGCCTTGACTTCGCCTTCATAAGATGGTTTTTTTCTGAGGTCGGATGAAGAGATCAAGGCCAGCAAAGGGTGCTTCGATGATCAGGTAGAGTGCGTAGGAAAGCAGCACAGTGATTCCCATATCTGACCAAAAACCAAGCATCTGCGGGGAAGGTTTAGGGGTCATTACCGAGCTGTATATCAGAGGATCTCAACTTACCATTTGGTAGTCCGAGTAGAACGAGTTGGTCCTGACACTTCTTTTGTTTATCTCCTGGACGAAGACGTGCCAAATGTAGACGGAGTACGAGAGTCGCGACAGAGGTTGCCAGAGGGGAGAGGACAGGAAGCTGTTGGCCAGGCCCCCGTAGCCCTGCATGCAGGCGAAGATCACCCAGCAGATGGCCAATGGCCATCCCAGTCGGGTGAAGGTGTAGTAGGAGGCCTCTTCCAGGGTGGACAGCGCAGGGGTGGACCAATCGGCGGCCGGATAGAGGGCGAATATGCAGGTGAACATCATAGCCAGGCAAAGGAACCAGCCAGACCACACGGCTAGCCAGCTCAGTCGGAACTTCCTGCCCTGATTGATGTACAGGAAGTAGCCGAACATAAACCCAATGAGCCACGGCGTACAGTGGTAATGCGTGGAGCTGTACAGCTTCTGGGCCTCTGCATCTGTGCTCCTATGGGTTAAAAAGGGTTATTACATTTCGAAATCTCAGGCATGATAAAAACATACTTTATCAACATTGAGTAGTTGTTGACCATCATGGATCCAAAGAGTAAGCCAGCAAATAGGGCTATGACAACGATTATGCCGGCAGCTGCCTTCTTGCCCCATTTATAGAGGCAGATCAGAAGGATTGGAGAGATGATGAAGAGCTGCATGTCCACCGATAGATACCAGGTATGACCAAGGCACTGAAACAGCAAGATAGTATCTAAAAGGTCTTCGAGTTTCTTACTCTAAACTTACCCTTTCATCAAAGTAATTATTCACGAACAGCAACGTGCGATACCATCCATTCTCACACACTGTTTTGCCACTGAATCCGCCCTTGAAAAGTGGTCCACCTGCCACGAGACCCATGAGATTCATATAGATCAGAATCGCCATGGCCACAATGGGAACTAAGCGGATCAGCCGATGTAGATACATCAAGGGCACATTCAGTTTACCCCTGGTTCTGCAAGGCGGTTTTATGATTGAAAGGAAGTGTATAGATAACATTTAAAGTCTCACCTATCCATTGATCGTAGAGTAATCAAAGCCACCAGTAAGCCACCGATAACGAAAAACGAATCCACCGAGAAAAAGCCGTGCGCATAAAACATAGTGAATAAATTCTCTGCCCACTGAAAAAAGATTATGTACTAAGTTAACAGATGACGCTGGGTCTCTACATACCCGAGGGACGTAGAAAAAGTTCAGATATGCCGATGCCAGTGAATATCCATGTCCATGACAATAAACCACCCAAAAGAGGGACATGCACCGAATCCCATGCAGACAGTCGATGACATTTGGGTTGGAATTGGTCTCCACGAGGCGGAAAAGAGCTCGGGAGTTGACCCTGGCCGAAAAGACCTTAACAATCGCAGAAAGTTGACCTGCAAGATGGGGATTATTCCAGTACTTTGGGAACTATAATTAATTAATGATTAACTCACTCTGATTCTTGCACCCGAAATAGTCGTAGAGGGTGCAGAGAGCCACGATAGATCCCATCAGAGATAGAAACACTCTGTAATCGGAAGGGATTAGTCATACTCGATGGGTAGAAATACGGGGCACTCACATGGTAAATATGGTTAGTCCATCCCAGGGTTCGCTTTCACTTGTCTGGCAGCTGCTATCTCTGATACTCATCACTGAGCTGGCGACACTCACGTTGAGTAGTCGCTGACTCATCTGACTCAGGAACTTGTTCATGTGAGTGGCCGAACAGGAGGCGGGAAAGCAGGTTGCCGTTCTGAGCTTCCAAAATGCTGCTGCTGCACTGTCTAATCCTATAATTCTACTAGGGGTAATCTCCAGAAAGCAGTACTTTCCGCGTATGCTATCCTTTTCGATGTTGAGACACTCGTCGAAGTTTCCCAAGCTGTATTGGTTGCCAGTTAGTATGCCAGAGGGAATGGATCCCCACGCGTCGATCACTGAAAGGATATAAATCATTAACAATTACCAATCAATTGTTTTTAATTTGCTTACTCACTTTTCAAGGCCCAATATTGGCCGGAACTAAGGCCCAAAGTAAGCTCAGTCAAATGCTTGAGACACAAGAGATCCTGCTGAGTTGGCAGTCTGGTGTCCAGAAGACCCAAGTCATTCAGTGTTACATTTTGAAGGTACTCCGCAAACTCAGTTCCCAAAGGTTTGAGATTTCTGAGACTTTGGAATCCCGGCAGGACATCTCCTTCCTTCGGCTGCGAGGCTCTTATAAGGACGAGCCCACTAAGGAAAAGAAAACCGGCTAAGTTAACCATTCTTTAAATCGTAATGACCGCTTCTGTCCGCTAATAGAAGTCTTTATAGGCGAATTATCAAGCTACAAGCCACTTCTGAGATAGTAAAATAAGGCCTTGTCATACAACCCAGAGACATGTAAAGGCTTTGAACCTATCAAACAATATCGAATTCCCCCGAAGGAGACCGATAGTGAATAATCTCAGGAATTCAAAGTCTACTAATGACCAATTTGATGATTAAGAGTCGTAATCAAAGTGATTTCGGGGAGTTCTTTAGAAAACGTATTTTAATGTGCGTTAAGATAGCGATCATCAAGAGTTATTGACTTGCTGGCAGACCATTTGGGGGCATTCGGCTGAACGTTCTTATCAGGCATCTGTACTCGGAAGTTACAGATATTAAATTGTGCTTTAAGTGCATACTTAAGAAAACTATATCATTAACCAATGATATTTTCTTTAATTGTGTATAGAATAGTCAATTAAAGTATAATAAAACTTCTTGTTTTCTAATAAGATAATAGATAATACCGTTTTAATTCTAGTAAATTGTACTTTTTGTGGAAATATAACTAATCTCCGATTAGATAATGAAACCAGATGCCTTGTATTGTTTGTTATTAACATTTTAATTTCTTTGTTAATGCCTGATAGGGTAAGCGGTTAAGTTCCCGGTGTCAATTCTTTATAATTAATTAATACACCAACTAATTTTGAAAGGAAAAATTCGCAAAATTATTGTAAGAGAACATAAATTAAGTTGAAAACCAAAAGCTTATATTATTTTAAATACCTAATATATCAGGTGTTTTCAAAGAAATTAAACTGTTTATAACAAACAATACAAGGCTTTTTAATGTAATATCCACTCGGAGATTAGTTCTACTTCTACTTCCATACTTAAATTAAATGGGTATTATCCATGTCTTAATGGAAAACAAGAAGTTTTATTGACTGTTCTATTTTAAGTGCACCACCGTAGTAAATGTGATTTGTTAAATAAATTGTTTTTTAAGTAAACTCTTAAAGCACAATTTAATGTCAGTAACTTCCGAGTACTGATCTCTGATATGAACGTGCCGTCGAATGCGCCTAGATGGTCTGCCAGTCTTAAAATCCCCAATCTTATCGCACATTTCAATAAGTTTTCAGACGAACAAGCCAAAATCTCTTTGATTATGACACTTAATCATGGAATTGGTCGTCAGTAGTCTTATATTTCTTGTAATTCTATCAGACTCCTTCGGCAGAATTCAATGTACGATTGGTTTAAAAGTTTGGTACGTTTCGTTGTTATATGGCAACGCCTTCTTTACTATCGCTATAGAAAATTGATTATTCGCCTATAAAGTATTCTATTAGTTGACAGAAGTAGTTATTACCGTTTAAGAAATGGTTAATTTAGTCGGCTTTTTTTCTTTAGTTGGTTTTTGCTTGTCAGAACCTCGCAGCAGAAGGAAGAAGATGTCCTGCCGGGATTCCAAAATCTAAACATCTCAAGCTATTGGGTGCTGCTTTCCAACGCACTCTACCTGATCATCGAAGCCTCCTTTGCTGGCCTTGATCCTTTCCTTCGACCTCAGAAAAAGCCATCTAGAGACAGCAAACCTGAGCAGCAAACTCAAATATCTTTACATAACATTTATAAATGACTTCGTGAAGCATTTACTATAGCTGATATAACATTTTGTGACTAAAAAGTATTCTCATTCATGTAGTATTTCTAGGAACATATTTCTTATGAAGTAGCAGTTAAAAAAATTAGCTTCTTATTATCTAAAGAAATGTTCCTTAAACTATGGCATAGACTTTTTTCAACCGTTATACTTGCTATTGATGGATTATTGTGCCTTTTTGCACCCTTGCAGAGGGTATTATGATTTCAGTCAGAAGTTTGCAACGCAGTGAAGGAGACGTTTCCGTCCGTCTGTCCGTCTGTCCGTCTGTTTCTACGCAAACTAGACTCTCAGTTTTAAAGCTATCGGGCTCAAACTTTCCCAAAAGTCTTCTTTCTATTGCAGGTAGTATATATGTCGGAACCGACCGGATCGGACAACTATATCTTATAGCTCCCATATGAAGGATCTAAAAAAAAAACGTAAAAAACGTAAAAAAGAATTCTAGCTTTGGTGTTTTTTGAAATATTACCTTCTACTTTTGGGAATACTATTTTTTAAATATTTCTGAATTTCGAATAAAATTTTTAAAAAATCGGATGACTATATCATATAGCTGCCATAGGAACGGTCCGAAAATTATATGGAAATTAATAGGAAAAAAATTATATCTTTGTTGATTTTTATTACATTGTCTTTTCCTCTAGGATATGGCTTTTCTTTAACATTTCAAAATTTCGAATAAAATTTAACAAAATTCGGACGGCTATATTATATAGCTGCCATAGGAAGGATCAAAAAATTAATGCCAAAGTAATGCGAAATCAGCTAAAATTTGGATTATTGTAACATATACGCAAGTTAATTTAAATGTAATGTTTTTGTAAATGAATAGAATTGATCTGCAAGGGTATATAAGCTTCGGCTGGCCGAAGCTAGCTTCCTTTCTTGTTGTTGTTGTTGTTGCGCACTTTCCTTGTTTTTAAATATTATCTTCTACTTTTGGGAATAATATTTTTTAAATATTTCTGAATTTCGAATAAAATTTTTAAAAAATCGGATGACTATATCATATAGCTGCCATAGGAACGGTCCGAAAATTATATGGAAATTAATAGGAAAAAAATTATATCTTTGTTGATTTTTATTACATTGTCTTTTCCTATAGGATATGGCTTTTCTTTAACATTTCAAAATTTCGAATAAAATTTAACAAAATTCGGACGGCTATATTATATAGCTGCCATAGGAAGGATCAAAAAATTAATGCCAAAGTAATACGAAATCAGCTAAAATTTGGATTATTGTAACATATACGCAAGTTAATTTAAATGTAATGTTTTTGTAAATGAATAGGAATGATCTGCAAGGGTATATAAGCTTCGGCTGGCCGAAGCTAGCTTCCTTTCTTGTTTTAAATATTTTTGAATTTCGAATAAAATTTCTAAAAAATCGGATGACTATATCCTATAGCTGTCATAGGAACGGTCGGAAAATTAAATGGAAATTAATAGGTCTTTGTTGACTTTTATTACATTATCTTCTTCTCTGGGATATGGCTTTTTTTAACATTTCAAAATTTCGTATTAAATTTAACAAAATTCGGACGGCTATATTATATAGCTGCCATAGGAAGGATCAAAATATGAATGCCAAAGTAATACGAAAGCAGCTAAAATTTGGATTGTTGTAACATATACGCAAGTTTATTTAAATTTAATGTTTTTGTAAATGAATAGAAATGATCTGCAAGGGTATATAAGCTTCGGCTGGCCGAAGCTAGCTTCCTTTCTTGTTTTCTTATGTGTTCCTCCAGGTATTTATCTATAAGGGTCTCAAAGCCCTGATCGCCAAAAGAAAAAAATGGTTAAAATTAATTTTAACAGTTTACCTAGAATTCATTTTTCATAAATGTATACAAAACCTAATTACATAATTTATTTTAGGCGATAAAGAGTTCTACAAACATTTGCTGACAAACTTTTTGATCTGCTTGTGGCCGATTTATCATGTCGTTTTAATAACTTTGGTGTGGAAAATGCGCGTAAGTATTTAAAACTTTATCATATTATTTTTATATTTTTATTTTTTGTATTTTTAAAAATATAAAAACATACAATACATTTGTGAGGTGTTGGGGGCATTAATAATAACGTATTTACTCCTTAACCATCTTCATATATTAGAATTGTACGATTTTCCGGGATATATACACTTCGGCCCAGCTGGAGGTGGAGGAGGAGGAGGTGGCGGTGTCGTTGGAGGAGGCAGTCGCGTGGGAAAGGGAAAAGGAAGCGGAAAAGGTGGAGGAAAAGGTGGAGGCAAAGGCGGAGGTGGAGGTCGAGGAAAAAGGTCGACCTCTTCTAAAGATGAATCCGATATATATTGGGTGATAATAGCTTTTGCTATTTTGGTATTTGGATTAACAGGGGCTTGGCTTATGTCTTTTTGTATACCATTACTGGCAAATTGCACTTTAGATGAGCTACAAGGGAACTACGCCTGGCCATGTTAAATTACGTTAAATTGCAATATGGACAACGCATTAATAATATAATAATAAAAGAGACATTTTCGACCCCATAAAGTAGGCCAACTTGATATAGCCCTTGTCCCTCTTTCCGTCCGATTCTACGCAAGCTAGTTTTCTAATGAGTAAAAGGTATAATAAAGAAAAATGTAAATGTAATTTTAAAATAATAAATGTCTTCATATTTCTTTGTTTGCGCAAAGAAAAGTTTTCAAAGTGATGTTCACACTTAATATTTTTGGAAGTCTTCTTGATATTTTTGTCCTTGAGCTAGTTTGCATAGACAGACGGACTGACGGACAGACGGACATGGCTAGATGGACTCGGCTATTGGTGCTGATCAAGAATATATATACTTTATGTGGTTGGAAACGTCTCCTTCACTACGTTGCAAACATCTGACTGAAATTATAAACCCCTGCAAAGATATAAAAAGTATATACAAATGCAAAATAAATAAAATTTTCTCGGTAATATGGAACATATGCCTTCTAAGTACAATTATATCTGGTGCGCACAGAAAATAGCATTTTTTTGTATTATTGTATTACAGAAGGTGTAATGTCCCAAAAACTTCCTTCCTTTTTACAAGTAGATTATAATATAATTTTATTATAAACAACTTTATTATAAAGCTATGGAAACTAGCTTGTATAGAATGGCTTGTATCGAATGGTTTAATTTTAGTTATGTCTGAAGGATGGCATAGATAGAATTAATATATATTTATGTTTTGGCTTTTCAGGAAATGGAAAAAATTTTACTTTATTGATGGTGCAAGATTTTTAAGGGTAAGTGTTCTTAAATGTTTTTTGTATTTGGCTTTTTATAAATTTGCAAGTGGTGAGTAGGTTGTTAACTGATGGGTGGTTGTTGCTGAAAGGACAGGTTCTGGTTTGAAATATTGTATATATATATACATAGATATAGATATAGATATATGCTAAAGTCACATTGATACACGTTAAAGTATTCCTATTTGTAGGTAAAGTGGCAACAAATTTTAGTTGAAAAGCCGGAACGGGAAAGCAATCGAGTCCTTCTTGTGCGTGAAAATATTATTTGTAATTAATTCTTCTATATAGGTGAGCACATCGATCATTGTCCAGAACATCAGTTTGAAGAAAATCAGATCCTTCGTATTAGGAACTGCAATAATAAAAGAGTTTCTTTAAGAGCAATTAACATTGCAATAAGTGCAAGTTACCTCTTTAAATTGGTTTTAGTGCCTTGATGGAACAGTAAGCAATATCCCCAATCAAGACTAGTACGGCATAGCCAATACTGATTACATTTTGCTTTAAGCACTTGGTTTTAAGCTTAAAGTCTCTGCTACTAAGTTCTGGGGCTACATCCACTATCTCTTTTACTAGATCAAAAAGAGTGGCTATCAATACCACTCTACATAAAGTTTTTGAAACCGGTCCGAAGAGTGAGTGGCATGCGTTTAGGGCTTTTTGGATTATTCGCATACACTTGTTTAGTAATTTAATAATACCGTGAATTTTTTCTGGGTAATAACAGTTTCGATAAGCTTCCATAAACTCAATAATTACACTTAAGATTGAATTTAACGCTGTTTCAAAGCAACTTTTCCCAATTCTGCTATTTTTCGATCTTCCCAAAAAGCTATTGGCCATTTGCCTAACTCTACTCTTCTTAACAACAGGTTTGCTCGCTGGCCTTGGCGGCGTGGGAAGGTTGGTATGTTCTGGGTAATACGGAAGTGTAACTCTAAATATTTTACAAGATATATCGGTTTATTTAGAATCAAAGTACTCAATTTTATTGACTTACTTTTTTTTACCGCCTTTGGATTGCGTTACTTTTTCGACAATAGCAGTCTGTGTTGTTTTTGATTGCATTGTGTTTTTTGTTGTTTCCTCAGGCCTTTGTGATGTTTGAGACGTAGCTTTGAAAGTTTTTGTTTTAATTTCAGTTGTCGATTTTAAAGTCAATTTAGTTGATGACTTTGTGGAAGTTGGTGCGGTAGATGATGTAGCCTTTCCTGTTGATTTCTCTGTAGTAGTTTCTATTGAAGACTTGGTTGTTCCTGTTGTAGATGTTAAGGTAGATTTGGGTGTTGTAGATTTTTCTGTTGATGGTTCTGTAGTAGATTCCAAGGTAGATTTGGTTGTCGAAGACTTTTCTGTTGATGTTCCTGTAGTAGATGTTAAGGTAGATTGGGTTGTTGTAGACATTTCTGTTAAAGATCCTGTGGTAGATTTCAAAGTAGACTTGGTCGAAGTAGATTGTTCGGTAGTAGATTTAGTTGATGCTGTTGTCGGGATTTCTGTGGTTCCCATGAATGATTTCGTCGAATTTTGGTAAAATAAATTAGTTATTATTGGTTCAAAAGGCGTTGGCACTGAGAAATCCAGTGTTGTACTTGAAACATTGGGAATTAATGGATCGTTAGGAAGAGTAAAAGGAAGTGTATACGAATTATTAATTGTTGATGTAAGCCATTCCATCATTTTGGACAGTAACTGTTCAACTTCATGAGAGAACTAACTAATATTCCATAGTTAAAGGCAGATTTGACATTGATGCGGTAAATTATATATTACTAATCGATACTAAAAACAATTTAAAGTCGCAAAAAATTGCACTAATAAAAGAACACAAGTACACTTTCTAATATTTTCTCATTCGACACGCTGCACAGTGGGGTAACAGAGGCCAAAAGTGCAAAACAAATCAACCCAGCATGATACGAGAGCCAAAAAAAAATTTTTCGTAACAAGTTTTAATCACTGATAAACAACAACAAGATTTACTAAAAAAAATTTTTTTTTTTATATTAAATTAATGTTTAACTTTTATATTAATACGAAAATTTTGTTGTTCTGTACATTTTGCGTGGCTCAATGGATTTGCAGTAAATTTGGTTTATATTACACTGTGCAGCATTTTTAGTGCTTTTTAAATTTACCTCGATGGATACTATATTTTTGGATTCGTTACGAATTCCCAAGTTAAACTGCGTTTTCCAAAAAGTTCCCCGACGCAAGTATTCTTAGCAAAAGGACCTCAAAGTTCGAAAAATGCTGAAATTGGCCAACTTTTCAGAGATCTCTAAAAAGTGTCTGGCGCCCACACCTTTAAAGATTTTGGAAAAGTAATGCAGTTTTATTGCATTTATCAATACCTATCGAAATGTAGAAGAAATTTTTCAAATCGGACCATTCGTTAAAAAGTTATGCCAGATTAAAAATGTTCTATCTCCATCTCCCTCGCACTCACTTTGGCTGAGTAACGGGTATCTGATAGTCGGGGCACCCGACTATAGCGTTCTCTCCTGTTTTATGTGCATTTAGTGCCTAATTTGATTCGGATTGGTCAAGTAATTCACCAACAAAAGCTAAAAAAGTAAGTACACCTTTTTGGCCTACAAACGTGAAAATATCTCTAAACGTAAATATATCTACAAACGATAGAGGTAAAGGAACAAAAGATTCCAACTCTGCTGCCAAAAGTTTACTAAAAGTGTATTTTACTTTCTTTCTTATGTCCAAGAAATGCAAGCATACTAATAAAACCGTTTCTGGAAAATTTATATTTTTTGTGGATAGGTTACTGTTATAAACTTTTCTCAAAAAAAGCACAAAACAGCACCTCTATTTTTTCACATTTAAAAGTTTATTTTTCATAGAAATTTTCAGTAAAATATGAAATCGGCGAAACCCGGCTCTCTCAGAATCTCTCTCTAAAGATCTCTCAGAATCGGGTTAAATTTAAGGAGTATACAAATATTTATTAAAAATATCTTGTATGAATTCTAAATTTTTTTATTTTAATGAAAAATTAGTAAACATTTTAAAGAAAAAATGTCGTTAACCCTTTTTTGGTGCATTAAAGATTGTTAATTTCATATATTTTTAAAAATGAAGAAAAAGTAAAATTTTACTAGTCTTGATGAAATGTGAATCAAAGTGTAGCTTTGAGAAAGGATAACTTTGGTCTGATGAAACTTAATGCGATTTCAGTTTCAGATTATGAAAGGTCATTTAATGTACTATAAACTGCCATCACTATTTTTTGCGATTTTTATACCCTTGCAGAGGGTATAATTATTTCAGTCAGAAGTTTGCAACGCAGTGAAGGAGACGTTTCCGACCCCATAAAGTATATATATGATTGATCAGCATCACTAGACGAGTCGATTTAACCATGTCCGTCTGTCAGTTTGTCCATCTGTCCGTCCGCCTGTCTGTTTCTTCGCAAACTAGTTAGTGTTAGTGTCCAAAGAGTCCAATACAATTTTATGAAAATTATCTCTTTTACTCTATATCGTTAACAGCGAAAGTAAGTTTCGCACTGTTATTACCCCAGTACTGGGGCTAGACTAGTTATAAAGTATGTTGACATTTTGAAACGTTCCTCGAAGGCTTTGCAATTGACTTTAAAATTATGTAGAAAAAAGTTACACAGCCTTTCCGATTATACCAGTCTCATTCCAATGGCTTTTTATTTATAGCTGCTATGTCTAACTAACCTTTTTTTTACTATTCAAGCACCCTTCTCCCCTGCTTCTTAAATGTTAATTTATTAAAGTTAACGATTTTCTTCTAGTATGTTTTATCCAAGAATATGTATTGCATAAGGGTGATAATTAACAACAATTGCGTTGAAAATTGAACTAATTGTATAGGAATGATACTTTGTTTTTTCGGTTCCGGTACGTTAAGTATTTCTAAAAGTTTTCTGGTCTCGACCATAAGATACCCAGTTCCAACCTGATTAAAATATTTCTTAGAAAAGATTAAACTTACCAACTTATATATATATTTTTTTTTTTGGCGTTTACAGGAATCTTTAGAATTAACATGCTTTCTAGCTTTTATAGTTTTTAGTATCTCAGATAGATCTCAAGGCTAGATCGTCTCAAGGCTACAATAAAACAACTAACAACTTACACTGGAAAGTAGATCAGTAAACCAATATATATACCTCCTACAACAATAGTACTAAATTCGAAAATATCTTATATAAAACGTATGAATCGTCATTTGGTCGCTTTTGTTACTAACTGACAGGGCTGCAAAAAATAAGTCTGAGATGAACACCATATTACTAGTTATGGTTTTGTGTTCATTTTCATGTGTGTTGATGGCTGACGAAAAGGACTACTATAAGGATGAGGACTCGGACTACAAGAGAGAAGACGATAGTGAATCCGAGGAGGATGAAGATGCTGGTTATAACTATTCAATGGCCTTCTACGCGAAACTTATGATCAAAATTTTTACTAAAAAGTTTTGGGAATGCATTATCACTGCAGTAACCAAGCTACTTGACCCCGTTTTTAAAGCCGTCAAGGAGTTTATTCTATGTATGATTGAGGAATCAGGTGGAGCGGAATTAAGGAACATGGTTGAAGCTATTACGGATGTTATAGCATCCTGCCAAACAGGAAGTAAAGTGGTGATATGCATTATTGATGGATTGAAGGCCTTTTTTATAATTCTATATAATATTATTGTTCTTGTTGTAAAGAACATGGTCCCACCAGCAAAAGCAGCATTATTGTGCATTTGGCCCGCAGTACGCATTGTGTTATGTCCCACAGTAATATTTGGACAAGATATGTTTAGGTGCATTCTAGTAAAAGTAGTCAATATAACCAGCGAAAACATGTAACACACTAATATAAAAAGATTAGTGTTATTTTAATAAACCGTTTTCCCAGCGAAAGACATTTCTGGATTTTGATACAGTGGAGAAATAGACACAAAAAAAATCAGGAGAGAACGCTATAGCTGAGTACCTCGACTATCAGATACCCGTTACTCAGCGAGGAAGATTTTAATCATAACTTTTTTATGAATGTTCCGATTAAAAAAATTTCTTCTTCTCTTCGATAAACACTACAACAATTGCTTTTATACTATTCCGAAATCATTAAAGATGTTGGCGCCAGACACAAGGCGATTGTGGCCGTTAGAGTGGGCGCGGCGCGTGGCTGAAACAAACTTGCGCTGCGTAGGAAGCGGCATTAAAAAAAACTATACATTTTGTATGTTCTACTTTAATAATACCACGAGAACAATTGCAAACACATCAATTTTTATAGGTCCGGCATCTCTGTCAGCTAAGAGTGAATAAAATCATAAATTTTGGCTGTGTCGCATGTGGTTATTATATCCTTGCAGAGGGTATTATGATTTTAGTCAGAAGTTTTCAACGCAGTGAGGGAGACGTTTCCATAAAGTATATATATTCTTGATCAGACAAGACGAGTCGATCTAGCCATGTCCGTCTGTCCGTTTCTACGCAAACTAGTCTCTCAGTTTTAAAGCTATTGGGCTCAAACTTTCAAAAGGCTTCTTTCTATTGCAGGTAGTATATATGTCGGAACCGACCGGATCGGACAACTATATCTTATAGCTCCCATAGGAAGGATCGAAAAAAAAACCGTAAAAAAAATTCTAGTTTTGGTGTTTTTTGAAATATTAACTACTACTTTTTAAATACTTCTGAGTTTCGAATACAATTTTTAAAAAATCGGATGACTTTATCATATAGCTGCCATAGGAACGGTCAAAAATTAAATGGAAAATTATAGGAAAAAAATTATATCTTTGTTGACTTTTATTACATTCTCTTCTCCTCTGGGATATGGCTTTTCTTTAACATTTCAAAATTTCGTATTAAATTTATAAAAAACAAGAGAGAACTCTATAGTCGGGTGCCCCGACTATCAGATACCCGTTACTCAGATAAGGGAGTGCGAGGGAGATAGATATATCAAATCTTTGATCGGGCATAACTGTTTAACGAATGGTCCGATTTGAAAAATTTCTTCTACATTTCGATAGGTATTGATAGTCACAATAAAACTGCATTTTTAGTTTTCCAATATCTTTAATGGTGTGGGCGCCAGACACCTTTCAAAAAATGGTGTAGGGCGATTGAGGGCGTTAGAGGGGGCGTGGCACCATTTTGAAATAAACTTGCGCTGCGTAGGAACTCCAAGAATATGCATGCAAAATGTCAATCCTCTAGCTTTTATAGTTTCCGAGATCTCAGCGTTCATACAGACGGACAGACAGACGGACAGACGGACATGGCTAGTTCGACTCGGCTAGTTGTCCTGATCAAGAATATATATACTTTATAGGGTCGGAAAAGCTTCCTTCTCCCTTTTACATACTTTTGCACGAATACAATATACCCTTTTACTCTACGAGAAACGTGTATAATTAGGACGGCTATATTATATAGCTGCCATAGAAAGGATCAAAAAATTAATGTCAAAGTAATACGAAAGCAGCAGTGGCGGATCCAGGATTTTGTTGTGGGGAGTGATATTAGAACAATTTTTTTGTTGCATACTTTTTGTATACCAAAATTCCTTTAATTTTTCACCCGAGTGGGGGTGATATATCACCCATATCACCCCCCGTGGATCCGCGCATGGAAAGCAGCTAAAATTTGGATTGTTGTATCATATACGCAAATTAATTTAAATTTAATGTTTTTGTAAATGAATAGGAATGATCTGGAAGGGTATATAAGCTTTGGTTGGCCGAAGCTAGCTTCCTTTCTTGTTTTTATTTCACGCTTTCAAGAAATCATGAACCTCATAGCATAAACATAGTAACAGACACACGGACATGGCTAGATTGACTCGGCTAGTGATTCTTATCAAGAATCTATATACTTTATAGGGTCGGAATCGCTTCCTTCTAGCTGTTACATACTTTTGCACGAATACAATATACCCTTTTACTTTACGAGAAACGGGTATAAACATTGCCGTTGACTCAGGTGTCATACACGGGAGCAAGCATTATAAATACATTTTTCCAGTATTCAAAATTTCCTAAAATGTGTAGACCAATAGCTTTTTATAGATATACTGGAACATTTTGGCTGATTGGTAGTGGATTAACGGCAATTGAAATTTTAGTTCAACCTCAAGGTATTTAAAAACGAATTTATACACTGGGGACAAGGTCCTTACATCGTTATGGTCATAGCAGATGCTTTATAAAAGTAAACTTGATATTTTTTAGCCCCTAAAGAATTTTACAAGTTATATTTGTCATATATAATCATTTCCATGTGGATGGTTTATCATGTCGGATACATCATTATAATCTGGACGACTCACGTAATTATTTGATTAGTTATTAGGGCATTCTGTGTTTATTAATGTTCTTTAATTTTTAGAGAATGGCATACGTAAATTCGATGCTTGTAATTGGCACCTTGATTTCGCTACTTATTTTAGCGTTTTTAGTCCTGAACATGCCAAAAATTGGTGTCTTGGATTGGTTTGATGTCCCAATGTGGCAAGGAGAAGTCGAAAAAGGACGTCGCGTTCGTGTATCTCGATCAACTTCGTCCATAGAGGCCAAGGATTTGGGATGGCTGATGCTTCCTTTGAGTAAGTATGTCACATTGCTACACTGCTGATTATATTACCTATTTATCGGTTTTCAGCTATTTGTATGTTTTCTCATCTAACGCTACTTGTGGTCTCAGATCGTGTTAACCAATTCCATGATAATGATTACTGGCCAGGTTCGATTAAACGATAAGTCTTAGTATTTTTATACCCGTTACTCGTAGAGTAAAAGGGTATATTGTATTCGTGCAAAAGTATGTAACAGCTAGAAGGAAGCACTTCCGATCCTATAAAGTATATATATTCTTCTAGCCATGTCCGTCTGTCTGTCCATCTGTATAAACGCTGAGATCTCGGAAACTACAAAAGCTACAAAATTTGATTACCCGCACATGTTCTTGGGCTTCCTACGTAGCGCAAGCATGTTTCAGCCGAGAGCCACGCCATACCTAATCCCAAGCCCACAATCCCCTTGAACGATTTTAAAATGTGCCTGGCGCACACACCTTTAAAGATTTCGGAAAAGTAAAATCGGACCATTCGTTAAAAAGATATGCGCTATCAAAGTTTTATATATCCAATGGATTATCCATCTCCACACCCACTCTAACGCCCACATTTTCAAAAACAATTAGTTAATATACCGATTAACTCGTTTTGCTACCTTTTAGAGGGCACAATAGGTTCAATAATATGTCCTCGGAGAAGGTAGGAAACTATTAGACGGTCCTCCACATCCATGCAGGCGAGGACCATCATGCAAGAGAAACCTTCATCCCAACTGGGTGAAAGTGATGATGTCCAAGGTGGTCAAGTGTGGGCCCTCCACTCGGCGAATGTATGTATCAATCAATCCAGTATTCATTTCATTTCATTCGATGTCAAAAAAAAAACACAAGTTCAAAGAATATAAGAAAACTGACTAATTATTTTATATAGTAACATCGAATAAAATGTCTTTGATGGACGGCGGTTTCTTTAGAATTTACTTGAGACCATGGATAATTTATTCAATTTAGCAGTGCGACCGTTAACCAAAGAAATATGGAACGAACAGATTTTCAGATTTTTAGGTGAATTTAGATATTTATGGGTTTTTTATTTTTTACACCTTTGCAGGGGTATTACATTTTTTAAGTCAGATGTTTGCAACGCAGTGAAGGAGAAGTTCCCGCCACATATATTCTTATTCAGCACCAATAGCCGAGTCCATATAGCCATGTCCGTCTGTCCGTTTCTATTTGAACTAGTCTTTCAGTTTTAAAGCTATCGCGATGATATTGCAGGTAGTACATTTGTCGGAACGAGCCGGATCGGTCCACTATATTTTATGGCTCCCATACACCCAAAAAAAAAATCCTGAGTGTCAAATTGATACTTGTGGTTCAAAATGTCACTGCCCCTAGGATCAAATTTTTGGTGTCAAATTGATCACAAATGAGTGTCAAATGTATACCGCATTTCTCAAAAAATTGAACTTGATAAGAAATATTGTCATTTTAATGACACAAGGGTCATACTGATAGCAATAATTGTCATTTATCGATTTCTGATGTTCGAACTTCTATTTTCGAAGTTCGAAATGAGCCTATCGCGAGGAGACGCAGCTATTGCGCTGTCATTGTAAGTTCGAAAGTGAGAAAAACAAGACGCGTTTTTTCTATGTTAAGTGTTTAAGTGTTTTAAAATCAGGTGAGTACAATCTTAATACGATAATTACTCTAAATTAAGTATGATCAACATATGTGAGTGTGTAGTTTGAATAAACCTGTTACATATGTGTGTAATTATAATTGTCCTATTGCACATTATTTTAAACTGATTTATTCAGTTAGTTAGTTATAATAATAATATTATTAATGTCTTTATACAATTCATATTCTTGGATTAGTTAAATTTCCAGAAATAGCTCTTGCACGTATGTATATATGGAACGCAGTTATTTTCGAAAATATTAAATTATTCCCCCATCCAAAACTAGTGTTCCCAAATCAACCGTTTCTAGTCGATATTTAGCCGATAGTTGTCCCAGACACCCAAGAAATTATTGACATTGTCAATATAAAGTTGAATATTTATGAGAAAACGTATATAATGATAACAAAAACTTGCAGAAAAACGGAAGCAGAAGACATCGGAAGGTTGAACTGGACAGCGTATATGTATTTTTTCCTAATTGATCTATGGCAGAACAACATTGTTGCGAGGAGTTAGGAAGAATTCCCTATGAAGATGTCCCAGCCCATAAGGTTTTCCTACAATAGTTGAAGACCAAGCTGAAAACCTTGTCAACAGCGATATACTTCGGGAAATATTCCAAAGCAATGGCAAAGGCAATAGCAATGCGAAAATAGTAGCCATTTTGCCAACCGATTTTCTTGTGTTTAGCCCCCGGGCGATTCCCCAACAATGGAAAGATTGACTTCACTCTCCTTGAACATTCTTCCCCCAAAAATGTCTTGTACCGCTTATATTAAACATAATAAATCCAATAAAAATATTTTTTAAAATTCGCGGATGTGAGGTCTGGCCTGCACTTAACACAATTACCATTTTTCTGAAATTTTTTCGAATGTCTTTTACTTTGATATAGAATAAAAAGCCCATTTGTTTTTAAAGCAAAAAACCTAAAAATCCTACGTTAATCCTCCAGATATATAATCCGTGGATGTTTGACAGGGTTTAGTTGGTTTCAGTAAATTGGCTCACCAATTTATAAGAACTTCCGTGAGATTCATTTATTAAGATTTTTGGAGCTCAACGAATAATCGGACACACGCTAAATAGGTTTTTTTTTCATGGACCTTGCTGGTGGACCTTTGGGTTACTGGTATTGGCATTTGTATTTAATAGAGATTAGCCGAGTGTATACCCATCAAAAATTGTGCAATTACATAATTTTGCAGACACGCAACTTGCCTTAGCTGAGTTTCGGATATCTGATAGTCGGGGCAATCGTCAATTTGGCTGTTCTGATGTGTCCCCTCAATAATTCTTCAATATTCTTTAGAAGTATTTATTCTCTACTGATACGTTATAGAGAAGCAAGTTGACGCCCAAGGTGAGAATCGGCCCTCTATTTTTGAAAAAGCAATCTGCAAAAACATTCATATTAAGCCATTGACTTATTTGTCAGGCATATAAACTTAAGTTCATATATTTATCCCGAAACTTGAAGCACAAAATTCCAAATTACTTTAATAAAATGTGCAACCGTAGAATTTTTATATTAGGTATGAGTACCGGTCTAGTGTCTTTAAGTGGGCTAATGTCCCTTATTTTTATATGTGCTCCTCAAGGTATTTTTAAGGAAACTTCAGCCCTATTCGCAAAAATAAAGAAGTTTTCTTTCTTTTTTTAGGCCAAAAAGAGACTTACAAAATAACTTGGTCATACGTTATCATCTCCCTGTGGCCTACATTTAATCTGGTATTGATAATTGTGATGTGGTCTACGGACGTAGGTGTTTCAAATATTCCCTATAGATTTTTTAATAATTTGTAACTTTTAGAAATGGGTACACATTATACCGATTCATTCAATATGTGGAGTGTTGGGCGTACTCATAATAATTTTTATATTACTAAATCAATTAAAAGTCCTAGATTGGTACGATTTTCCCCAAAGCATCGCCTCCAATGCATACATAGGTGGAGGAGGTGATGAAGATGGAGAGGGAAGCGAAGACGGAAGTGGAAGCGAAAGCGGAGAACAAGAAAAAACATCAATTCCCCTTAAAGAAGAAATGGATATAAGTTGGACGTGTGTTGCCTTAGGTAATTGGGTAACATTGCTGGAGTGATGTGGAAATTATTTATTTTTTTTAAAGGGCTTTTGATTGGCTTTTCGCATACTATTCCAATAATAGCCAAACTCTCCGTAGACTCAATGGATGGAGACTACGATTGGTAAGGTTGGAATGCAATGGAATGTTCTTGTCGCTGCAGTGATCTTAATTCCAAAACATTATTCCAAAAATGGTAAACTGACATTCTAGGACTCACCTACAAACATTGCCGTTGACTCAGGTGTCACACACGGGAGCAAGCATTATAAATACATTTTCCCAGTATTCAAAATTCTTAAAATGTGTAGACCATCAACTTGTGCTAGATATTATGAAACATCTTGGTTGGTTGTTAGTGGATTAATGGCAATTGCGATTTTAGTTCAATCTTAAGGTATTTAAAAAACGAATATATATTCGGGGACTAGGTCCTAACTTTGTTATAGTCATCGCAGATGCTTTGTAAAGGTAAACTTGATATTTTTTAGCAGCAAAAGAGTTTTACAAGCTTTATTTGTCATATATAATAATTTCCATGTGGATGGTTTATCATGCCGCATACATCATTTTAAGCTGGTCAACGCACGTAATTATTTGAATACGCAGTTTATTCCGCCTTAATTAATGTTCTTTAATTTTTAGAGAGAGGCATACGTATTTTCGATGCTTGCATTTGGCACCTTGATTGTGCTACTTATTATTGCGTTTTTAGTCTTGAACATGGAAAAAATTCGTGTCATGGATTGGTTTGATGTCTCAACATGGCAAGGAGAAGTGGAAAAGGGACGTCGCTTACGTGTACCTCGATCAACTTCGTCCATAGGGTTTGGGGATTTTGGATGGCTGATGTTTCCTTTCAGTAAATATGATACATTGCTACACTGATGATTATATTAACTAATTATTGGTTTTCAGCTCTTTTTATGTTTTCTGATATAATGCTACTTTTTGTCGCAGCACAGGTTATCCGATTCCATGACAACGATTACTACCCAGGTAAGATTAAAGGATAATTCTCAAGTTTGTTACACTAATGTACCACACCCACTGTAACGCCCAGATTTTCAAAAACAATTAATTAATATAGCGTTTTATATCATTTTGCTACCTTTTAGAGGGCTCAATAGGTTCAAAAATATGTCCTCGGAGGAGATAGGAAACTGTTATACAGCCCTCCACATCCATGCAGACCAACACCATACTGCATAGAGAAAACCTCCATCCCAACCGGGTTAAAGTATTGGATGGGTTTATTTAAGGTGGTCAAAGTGTATGCCCTCCACTTGGCGGATGTATGTATCAATCAATCCAAAATTCGATGACAGTTTGTAGAGGTTCTTATGTAATCTTCACAAGTAGTTAATATTGTTTAGTCTGAACTGTTTTATTAAAATCAAGAAATTTTAATATAAGTAGGAATAACAAGAGAGAACGCTATAGTCGAGTGCTTCGACTATCAGATACCTATTACTGAGCTAAAGGGAGTTCGAGGGAGATGGAGATATGCAGTCGTCAAAGATACTTGCGCCATCTAGCGTCCGATTTTTTTTTCGCTTATAACTTCTTAATTGTCAGATTGTCAGATTTCCTGCTACATATCGATTAATAAACAAAACCAAATGGCCATTGAACTTTAAAAAAAAATGTGTAAAGATGTGGGCACCAGGCTTCTTTAAAAGTCCTTTAAAGTGACTGTGGGCGAACGAGTGGGCTGGCGCTTGGATGATACTTGAACTTGCGCTGCGTAGGAAGCCCAAGAATATGTGTGATTAATCCAAACTTTCTAGCTTTGTAGTTTCTGAGATGGACAGATAGACGGACAAGAATATATATACTTTATAGGGTCGGAAACGCTTCCTTTCTTACTCTACGAGTAATGGGTATAAACATTGCCGTTGACTCAGGTGTCACACATGGAAGCAAGCATTATTAATAAATTTATTTAGTATTCAAAATTCTTAACATGTGTAGACCAATAGCTTGTGCTAGATATACTGGTATATTGGTAGTGGATTAACGGCAATTGCAATTTTAGTTCAACCTCAAGGTATTTAAAACGAATTTATACACTAAGGTCATAACTTTGTTATAGTCATCGCAGATGCTTTGTAAAGGTAAACTTGATATTTTTCAGCCCCAAAAGAGTTTTACAAGCTATATTTGTCATATATAATAATTTCCATGTGGATGGTTTATCATGTCGGATACATCATTATAATCTGGACGACGGACGTAATTATTTGAGAACGTAGTGCATTCCATCTTAATTAAGGTTTTTTAAATATTAGAGAGACGCATACGTATTTTCGATGCTTGTAATTGGCACCTTATTATGGCGTTTTTAGTCCTAAACATGCCAAAAATTGGTGTCATGGATTGGTTTGATGTCCCAATGTTTCAAGGAGAAGTTGAAAAAGGACGTCGCGTTCGTGTATCTCGATCAACTTCGTCCATAGAGGCCAAGGATTTGGGATGGCTGATGTTTCCTTTGAGTAAATATGTCACATTGTTACACTGCTGATTATATTACTTATTTATCAATTTTCAGCTCTTTGTCTGTTGTCTGATCTAATGTTACTTTGGCTCACAATTCAGGTTACCAAATTCCATGATAATAATAACTGGCCAGGTTCGATTAAACAATAAATCTTAGTATTTTTATATAACAAAGCCCTAGCTATACCACGATGACTCGTAATTAAAATATAATTATATTTTTTTGTTATGCCAATGTGCCACACCCACTCTAACGCTCTCAATTAAAAACAATTAGTTAAAGGAGCGATTTATCTCGTTTTGCTACCTTTTAGATGGCATAATAGGTTCAATAATATGTCCTCGGAGAAGGTAGGAAACTATTAGACGGTCCTCCACTTCCATGCAGGCGAGGACCATCATGCAAAGAGAAACCTTCATCCCAACTGGGTGAAAGTGATGTAAAGGGATTTATCCAAGGTGGTCAAAGTGTGGGCCCTCCACTCGGCGGATGTATGTATCAATCTTTCCTGTTTTTTCAAATCATTCGATGTCAAAACATAAGAGGAAGTTAACTTCGAAAAGCCGAAGTTTATATACCCTTGCAGTTATAATAAGTACCCAAAGTTTAGTCCTCTCTCGATCGGTGCTGTTCTTGGGATTCCACATATATATTATTGCCTATTAAAAAAGTTGATATTAAATTGTCAAAAATTAAAACGCCTACTTCCAACAATGTAATATTTGTATACCCTTGCAGGGGTATTATAATTTCAGGCAGATGTTTGCAACGCAGGGAATTTCATATCATTTTTAGAAATTGATATTAAGTATTTAGAATTGGTAATTCAATAATTTTAAAAGAAAGCGGCAAATCTTGTACAATAATTATTAGACCATTGACTTTATTGTCAAGCATAGAAACTGAATTGCTTATGTTTATCCCAAAATTCGAATTGAAAATTTCAAATTTTCAAAATGTGCGATCGCAGAATTGCCGTATTAGGTATATGCTCCTTGTGGCCTGCTGCTAGTGGAATATTGGGCCTTTGCTTTTTATGTGCTCCTCCAGGTATGTTCTTTAAGGTTACTCAAGTTTTGATCTCAAAACTAACAAGAGATAACGCTATAGTCGGGTGCCCCGACTATCAGATACCCGTTACTCAGCTAAGGGATTGCAAGGGAGATGGATATATAAAACTTTGATCGGGCATAACTTTTTAACGAATGGTCCGATTTGAAAAATTTCTTCTACATGTCGATAGGTATTGATAATCACAATAAAACTTTTTACTTTTCCAAAATCTTTAATGGTGTGGGCGCCAGACACCTTTCAAAAAATGGTTTAGGGCGATTGAGGGCGTTAGAGGGGGCGTGGCACCATTTTGAAATAAACTTGCGCTGCGTAGGAACTCCAAGAATATGCATGCAAAATGCCAATCCTCTAGCTTTTATAGTTTCCGAGATCTCAGCGTTCATACAGACGGACAGACGGACATGGCTAGTTCGACTCGGCTAGTGGTCCTGATCAAGAATATATATACTTTATAGGGTCGGAAAAGCTTCCTGTTACATACTTTTGCACGAATACAATATACCCTTTTACTCTACGAGTAACGGGTATAATTAGGACGGCTATATTATATAGCTGCCATAGAAAGGATCAAAAAACAAGAGAGAACGCTATAGTCGGGTGCCCCGACTATCAGATACCCGTTACTCAGCTAAGGGAGTGCGAGGGAGATAGATATATAAAATGTTTGATCAGGCATAACTTTTTAACGAATGGTCCGATTTGAAAAATTTCTTCTACATTTCGATAGGTATTGATAGTCACAATAAAACTGCATTTTTAGTTTTCCAAAATCTTTAATGGTGTGGGCGCCAGACACCTTTCAAAAAATGGTGTAGGGCGATTGAGGGCGTTAGAGGGGGCGTGGCACCATTTTGAAATAAACTTGCGCTGCGTAGGAACTCCAAGAATATGCATGCAAAATGCCAATCCTCTAGCTTTTATAGTTTCCGAGATCTCAGCGTTCATACGGACGGACAGACGGACAGACGGACAGACGGACATGCCTAGTTCGACTCGGCTAGTGATCCTGATCAAGAATATATATACTTTATAGGGTCGGAAAAGCTTCCTTCTCCCTGTTACATACTTTTGCACGAATACAATATACCCTTTTACTCTACGAGTAACGGGTATAATTAATGTCAAAGTAATACGAAAGCAGCTAAAATTTGGATTGTTGTAACATATACGCAAGTTAAATTAAATGTAATGTTTTTGTAAATGAATTGGAATGATCTGGAAGGGTATATAAGCTTCGGTTGGCCGAAGCTAGCTTCCTTTCTTGTTTTTATTTCACGCTTTCAAGAAATCATGAACCTCGTAGCATAAACATAGTAACAGACACACGGACATGGCTAGATTGACTCGGCTAGTGATTCTTATCAAGAATCTATATACTTTATAGGGTCGGAAGTGCTTCCTTCTAGCTGTTACATACTTTTGCACGAATACAATATACCCTTTTACTTTACGAGAAACGGGTATAAACATTGCCGTTGACTCAGGTGTCATACACGGGAGCAAGCATTATAAATACATTTTTCCAGTATTCAAAATTTCCTAAAATGTGTAGACCAATAGCTTGTATTAGATATACTGGAACATTTTGGCTGATTGGTAGTGGATTAACGGCAATTGAAATTTTAGTTCAACCTCAAGGTATTTAAAAACGAATTTATACACTGGGGACAAGGTCCTTACATCGTTATGGTCATAGCAGATGCTTTATAAAAGTAAACTTGATATTTTTTAGCCCCTAAAGAATTTTACAAGTTATATTTGTCATATATAATCATTTCCATGTGGATGGTTTATCATGTCGGATACATCATTATAATCTGGACGACTCACGTAATTATTTGATTAGTTATTAGGGCATTCTGTGTTTATTAATGTTCTTTAATTTTTAGAGAATGGCATACGTAAATTCGATGCTTGTAATTGGCACCTTGATTTCGCTACTTATTTTAGCGTTTTTAGTCCTGAACATGCCAAAAATTGGTGTCTTGGATTGGTTTGATGTCCCAATGTGGCAAGGAGAAGTCGAAAAAGGACGTCGCGTTCGTGTATCTCGATCAACTTCGTCCATAGAGGCCAAGGATTTTGGATGGCTGATGCTTCCTTTGAGTAAGTATGTCACATTGCTACACTGCTGATTATATTACCTATTTATCGGTTTTCAGCTATTTGTATGTTTTCTCATCTAATGCTTCTTGTGGTCTCAGATCGTGTTAACCAATTCCATGATAATGATTACTGGCCAGGTTCGATTAAACGATAAGTCTAAGTATTTTTATACCCGTTACTCGTAGAGTAAAAGGGTATATTCGTGCAAAAGTATGTAACAGCTAGAAAAAAGCACATCCGATCCTATAAAGTATATATATTCTTCTAGCCATGTCCGTCTGTCTGTCCATCTGTATAAACGCTGAGATCTCGGAAACTACAAAAGCTAGAAAGTTGGGATTACCCACACATGTTCTTGGGCTTCCTACGCAGCGCAAGTATGTTTCAGCCGAGAGCCACGCCTCACCTAACGCCCACAATCCCCTTAAACGATTTTAAATGTGCCTGGCGCACACACCTTAAAAGATTTCGGAAAAGTAAAATCGGACCATTCGTTAAAAAGTTATGCGCTATCAAAGTTTTATATATCCAATGGATATTATCCATCTCCACACCCACTCTAACGCCCACATTTTCAAAAACAATTAGTTTATATACCGATTAACTCGTTTTGCTACCTTTTAGAGGGCACAATAGGTTCAATAATATGTCCTCGTAGAAGGTAGGAAACTATTAGACGGTCCTCCACATCCATGCAGGCGAAGACCATCATGCAAAGAGAAACCCTCATCCCAACTGGGTGAAAGTGATGTAAAGGGATTTATCCAAGGTGGTCAAAGTGTGGGCCCTCCACTCGGCGGATGTATGTATCAATCTTTCCTGTATTCTTTCATTTCATTCGATGTCAAAACATAAGAGGAAGTTAACTTCGAAAAGCCGAAGTTTATATACCCTTGCAGTTATAATAAGTACCCAAAGTTTAGTCCTCTCTCGATCGGTGCTGTTCTTGGGATTCCACATATATACTATTGCCTATTAAAAAAGTTAATATTAAATTGTCAAAAATTAAAACGCCTACTTCCAACAATGTAATATTTGTATACCCTTGCAGGGGTATTATAATTTCAGGCAGATGTTTGCAACGCAGGGAATTTCATTTCATTTTTAGAAATTGATATTAAGTATTTAGAATTGGTAATTCAATAATTTTAAAAGAAAGCGGCAAATCTTGTACAATAATTATTAGACCATTGACTTTATTGTCAAGCATAGAAACTGAATTGCTTATGTTTATCCCAAAATTCGAATTGAAAATTTCAAATTTTCAAAATGTGCGATCGCAGAATTGCCGTATTAGGTATATGCTCCTTGTGGCCTGCTGCTAGTGGAATATTGGGCCTTTGCTTTTTATGTGCTCCTCCAGGTATGTTCTTTAAGGTTACTCAAGTTTTGATCTCAAAACTAAAAATTGCTGTTATTATTTGATTTCTTCTTTTAGGCAAAAAGGAGACCTACAAAATAGTATTGTCATACCTTTTCATCAGCTTGTGGCCAACATATCATCTGGGATTAATAATTATGCTCTGGACTACGATAGTAAGGCTTCAAAATACTCCCTCTAGACTTTTTTATTATTTTTCATTTTTAGAAATTGATAATCTTTATAAATATGCTGTTATTGTGTACAGTGTTGGGCACTCTTATATTAACTTTTATACTCCTAAATCAATTGCAAGTCCTAGATTGGTATGATTATCACGAATTCATGGGTGTGGAATGGATGATTTCAGCTATTGGTAATTTGTATATATTGCTAAGTAATGTGGAAATTAGTTATTTGTAAACAGCGTCTTTGGGCACTAATGTTCTTTTTACGTGCTTTAAAATGGGGGACTACAGTTGGAAAACTTGGCTTTATAATTAAAGAGCCAAGTAAGAACATAATATATTTTTGGAAATTTAAATTTAAATGGGGACTACAGTTGGAAAACTTGGCTTTATAATTAAAGAGCCAAGTAAGAACATAATATATTTTTGGAAATTTAAACTTGTTTTTTATTAATTGCGCTGAAAGGGTAAAATGCTCGAATACGAATGATGTCGCAAATACTCGTGGCATTCGAGAGGAAGTATGTAAAAGGTAAAAGCGTGGAAGCTTTTCCGACCATATAAAGAATATATATAAAATATATATAGTAATATATTTTTGATCAGAATCACTAGCCGAGACGATCTAGTATGAGCGCTGAAATTTCGTTAAAGCTAGAAAGGTGGGATTAACCATGCAGATTCTTCGGGTTTCTGCTCAGCGCAAGTTTATTTCATCAAGATGCCACGCCCCCTCTAACGCCCACAATCGCCGTAAACGAAATGTGTCTGGCGCCCACATCTTAAAAGATATTTAAAAAGTATGCAATGTCATTTGGTTGTGTTTATTAATACATATCGAAATGTAGAAGACATTTTTCAAATCCGGCCATTCGTTAAAATGTTATGAGCAAGCAGTCGCCTTGCTGCATGCATATCTCCATCTCCACGCACCTTCTTTAGATGAGTAAGGGGTATCTGATAGTCGAGGTGTTCGACTACAGCCTTGTTATGCATGCGTCCGTACTACAATGGACGACTAGTGCCCCTTTCTGAGGCATCCAACCGCAACAGCAATAACATGACCATAAAGTAAACACTTGCCTTTTTTCCATGCGCTCCGGAATTTCTGTGGCGAGGCAAATATTTAGCAGCTGACACTCGTTGGTGAGTGGCAGTTGAGGAGCTCGGTTTGGCCATAATATAATGCAATTTTCAATACCCCCGCCACCCCCAGCAAATTAAATTCAAATTGTGGACGGATGCAAATTTAATGAAACGCCAGCGGCTGGCAAAGTTGGCGATGGCCAGAAACCAAAGGCGGAGAACCGGAAACCGGCAGCCGAAAACCGAAAACCAGAAACCAGAAACCAAAACCGAACAACATGGGACAGGCGCAATAACCAAAATTAAAGCCGCACTAATGAGCAGAGACAATCCCGAAAGAGTAGCGCAAATGTGCCAACTACCGGGTGGCCAAAAAGTGGGCGGCTATCACCGCTTTGGGGCGTGGCAGCCGCTGGGTTTGTGGCCACTGTGGATGTGTTGGCTGTGAATGTTCCGGCATGCGGATGCAGATGCAGCTGGCAGTGTGTTGGCCAAGTGATTTTGGCCAAAGTTAAAGTGGTTTTGCAACAAAATGTGCAGGAAGTCACGTTTCCACTTGTCCGGCAAAATGAGCTCGTCCTTCGAGGATCCCCAAGAGCTTTAATCCCCATGAGCTAGTTACTATCCGATTTAGGCCTCCGATGGGTGACCTCGGTGATGGGCATAAAGCCGGAGTCCCCCAGACATCGCAAGGTCACATAACCCGAGGGCCAAACGGTTAGCCAGGTGATGGAGCCGTGGTTCAGGTTCAGCCTCGTCCAGGCAGCCGGCGGCAGTTGCAGGGCCCGCAGGATCAGGTAGCGAATCACATTCGAATGGCCCACGATGAGCAGGTAGGAGTCGTGCTGCTGCTCTGGACTGGCCCGAAAGAAGTAGCGCCTGAAGGCAGCCTCGATCCTGGGGCCGTCCCGCTGGTAGGCCAGCTCCAAGCTGCGGGGACTCCGTTTTGAGGGAGGATCCCCCGGATAGGGAGTGCCCTCGGGCAGCAGGGTACAACGCTTCATCTTCAGGGGATCCAGATTCAGCTGCTTCAGTATGATCATGGCCGTCTCCTCGGCCCGCGGCATCGTGGAGGCCACCACGTGGTCCCAGCTCAGGTCCATTTCCCGCAACCTACGTCCCGTTCTCTCCGCCTGCCGACGTCCCAGCTCCGTGAGGTGACTACCGTTCGAGGTCTTTGTGTACTCGCCGTGTCGCACCAGGATTATGTGCCGCAGGGCCGAGGACTCCTCGCCATTGGCCACCTTCTGCAGCTGCGGCTTGTCCAGGTCCCATTGATGCAGCCAGGCTCCGCTGGCCAGAGGTTCCGTCTTCCGTCTTAAATCACCATCCTGACCGCTCGGGTAAATCGAGGATTTCTGGCCATCGAGCAGCCGGATGGTCAAGTAGGTGACCAGGGAGCCACAGCTCATGGCGCCCACCGAGCTCCAAAGAGTCGAAAATCTCATGGCTTTTGGGAAGGTTTCCAATATTTGACTTATTAAAACCCAGCTACTGGAATTTGCATTTTAAACTTCGAAAAAAGGAAGCGTTACTCATCTTAAGGAAGTGCGAGGGAGATGGAGATATGCTTGCAGAAGAGCGACTGCTTGCACTGCTTGAATTCCGTTATTGCTCCATTATTTGCTTATAACTTCTTAGGGAAAGGTCCAATTTGAAAAATTTCTTCTACATTTCTTCAGGTAAATTATTAAATTAAATGTAGAAAACACAAACATATACTTAATAAATCGAAATACAGCAGTTCGATCAGAAATTCAGAGTATTTTAGATAAGAGAGAAATATAGTATATATATAATATAATATAGTCTATAAAAAGTAAATGTACGAATTAAAACTGTATATATCGAATTAATATGGCTATTTTTCTTTTACTGTGCGCTCTTCTATGTACATTATTCAGACCCCTAAATGGTCTATTCAAATCACATTCATCGCCCATTTGAAGCCTTTTAAAGAACCAGCCAATTATGGCTTAAACTCCATTGCATTGGCAATCAACTTTGACTCTTCGGCGGGTTTTGTCGCACTTTTAAAAGTTTATTCAGATTCGAGTTGGCCCGTTCTTGATTAGCATTCAAGACAAAGGCGGAAGGGGCTTAAAAGAGTTAAGAAAGTGGACTCTTGAAAGGTTTTGGTCAACTTTTGTGTCAAAGTTATTTTACCCTCGGCAGGATACTCGAGTAACAGAACTTTTGAGCGGCAAACTTTGCGCCCTCTACACAATCAGGCGGCGAAAATCCGAGCAACTTGGCCAAGGTGAGATGCCATGGAGAAGTGGGAGCTGTGAAGCCATTCGGATGGGAAATCTCCTGCAAATGAGTGCCCCTTTAATTCTCTGGGCACGGCGTTTAATTTCTGCCAGTCAGCCGGAAAAGGCCAACTGGCCTATAACTTGGCGCAAGTTTTTGCTTGATTTCATTTCAGAGCAAAGGCTGCGTCATGGCCATCAGGAATGTGGGGACCAGGACTGGAGGTCCTCCATCGGGGGATATCCACAAGTGGCTGACCATGACGGGCTCAGTCTGTTGGCCGTCGGATTTGGCCTAATGAAGTTGACTGAAACTTTTGACGTGCCACCGACCACCATCGAGGGACGTCCAGAAGTTGAGAACTTGCCGGGGGTTTAGTTCAAACCCCTTCGATTGGTGACCGCATGGAATTGAAATTAAGCGAGTTTCCTGAACAGATCAGGCTAATGCCGGTTTATCTGTTCGCAAAAGGGGATTTTGTGGTAAAAGAAGCTCGACGGCTTATTTCACTCATTTCACCCTGACACCTTTATTAAGCCAAGAACACACAGAAAAAAGTTGTTACTTTTGATTGGATGCAAGTTTCAGTTATCAGTGTGAGATATATCCTAATTTATTAGATCTTAGCCGCTATGAAGCCGCTTGTAAGGTGTCTTAAAGGATTAAATTTAATTAAAGGTGTCCAAAAGTATGCAACAAAAATATTACCGTTGAAACTAGGGATGGATTCTAAGGCCTTTTAAATTTTAAAAAGATTTTAGCATACTTTTTGGCAGATGTAAAAAGGTTACAAATCCTTTTTTATACCCGTTACTCGTAGAGTAAAAGGGTATATTGTATTCGTGCAAAAGTATGTAACAGGGAGAAGGAAGCTTTTCCGACCCTATAAAGTATATATATTCTTGATCAGGATCACTAGCCGAGTCGAACTAGCCATGTCCGTCTGTCCGTCTGTCCGTCTGTCCGTCCGTATGAACGCTGAGATCTCGGAAACTATAAAAGCTAGAGGATTGGCATTTTGCATGCATATTCTTGGAGTTCCTACGCAGCGCAAGTTTATTTCAAAATGGTGCCACGCCCCCTCTAACGCCCTCAATCGCCCTACACCATTTTTTTAAAGGTGTCTGGCGCCCACACCATTAAAGATTTTGGAAAACTAAAAATGCAGTTTTATTGTGACTATCAATACCTATTGAAATGTAGAAGAAATTTTTCAAATCGGACCATTCGTTAAAAAGTTATGCCCGATCAAAGATTTTATATATCTATCTCCCTCACACTCCTTTAGCTGAGTAACGGGTATCTGATAGTCGGGACACCCGACTATAGCGTTCTCTCTTGTTTATTACTGAAGCGTGTCAAATAAATAAATAAGAAATTTAATAATAACACCATTATGAAAATAATTTATTAAAATCTAGAATTACAATAACATATTTTAAATTATTATTGCACTGCATTTTTCCCAGTGCAATACACTCACGTGAGCCTGGCCTTGTGCTCTGGCACATATTCATTCACTACTTTTGTGGGGTCCTCGGAATAAGCCACTTGAAGTAACCATAAAACAGATCTCGCATTGTGCGGCCTCGAAACGCGGGGATTGCTCTTACAAGGTGTTTGAATAAGTAGACTGAGTGTGTGAAAGGCGGTGCCAGTGGAATAGTGAGTGTGAATGCCAGGCAAGTCAATTTAAAGTTGTGATTCATATCCTGGGAACTTTCTTGAGCTGCATTGAAATATATTCAATGCACGGGGGCTTAGTTTGAAATTAAATTTGCAAAATAATGGATTTTTTACTGCATAACTGGCGTTGTCACTGCAGAAGCACAACGCTTTGGGCCATTTTTAATTAAATTATTATATTATTATCCATATTGAAGTGTGTAATTCCTTTGATGCGCCAAAAGAGTTGACAAGACTTGCGATTTTTTAATTACCCAAGGGCATTTGATGAACTTTATACTGGTTTTCCTCCCCCTTAATTAATTGCCTTCCGTTTGGAGAGGATAAATAATTTGACTCTACACTTTCCATCTCCATAATCACTGCAGAGCCTGTCCCAAGTTCCGCACTTCTGTGTAGTTTATGTTTTCAATTTCATCAGCATTAAACTGAAACGAGAACGAGAACGGGTACGAGTGCGACTGCGAGAAAAGCTATTAACTTGATAATCCCAAACCATCTGTATCTCGGCTTTTCGGTGAGTGCGGGCAACTGGGGCAGCAGCTGACACCATTTCCTTCTTGAATTTGCAAACAAATTTACACGAATTTGATTATTATTATGATGGCAATTTGCAAAAATGTCATCCTTCAAGCAGAAAGAAAAAAAAAGGAACGAGCGAGCGGAAATTTCTCATTGCACAAAGTGGGGCAGCATCTTCATCGTCCCATCGCCCCATCGCCCCATCTTGCCATCTCTCCATCTCCTTACAGGGTGACCAGTCGTCCGGGATCGAGGAGACGCATTTCGCAGCCCTCGTGGCACAAAGGAAGAGGAGAGTCCTGGGGGCCAAGTCCTTGGCATGCAGCGTGGAGTGGACCCGCACAATTCCCGGGCATTCAGCTGGTTCCTTTCCTCCTTATCGCGGTCACCCATAATTATGGTGTTCGTCTTGGTCTTGCTCTTGGGTTTCCTCAACGCATCCTGCTGCAGGATGTTCAATTTTCGCTCGCCTTTTATGTTGCCTTGCCATTTTGATGTCCTTATTTGGATTGCCGCGCTGCCTCCTCCTATTTTCTGCCTTTTTTTGCATTACTTTAAGTAGGCACGCCCACTTCGCAGCTAGCAAATTATCTTGCCGCAAAATCAAAAGTTTTCCTGTGGAAATTGTGTCAAGGACACAAAACGCTCGCAGGCGGATCCGAGAAATTATTGCGGAAACGGATAGCAAAGCCGCAAACATTGTTTAACTTTCATTGCCGCTCGCTGGTTGTTCGTGGCTGTGTTTGTGTTTGTGCTCAAATAAAAATACTTTACTTATAAAGCAACAAACAACGAACAACGAACAGCGAGCGACGGGGCAAACAAATACAAATTGGCAATGAAAGGCGAGTTCCCCACTGCGGTTCGACCTTGTGACTCTGCTGAAAGGATAAGCACTTTCGGGGCCAGCAAACTTTTCAGCGAGCGAATAAATATTTAATTTACACAATTCTCAAGTTTGCCCACAAAGCAAGTGGAATTATTTTTAAATATTTAATGTAACTGGGTAACCTGGGTGATTCGTTTTGAATCGGTTGAATTAAATTAACGGGGAATTTAATAAATGTTTAAGTACATTAACTTTCAAGAACCTAATGATGGAAAGTTTACTATTATTTTGAATACTAGTATTTGTTCGTAGCATCTCAAAGACTATTAAAATGGAATTAGTTACGTTCCGTAGTATTTCTATATTTAAAAGTTTTCTAACACAGTAATTTAGCTTCGAAATTGTTATATTGTTAGTACCTATTATCCCTTTAATAGCTAAACAAATATAATTTAAAGTTAAACACAAATACACTTTTTTATCAAATCTGACCTGTATTGCCATTGCCGTTGACAAGTTTTCCCTGAGCTAACTGCAAAGTATTTTGTGCACCTTTAAGGCTTCTTGCAGTGCAATAAATCCTGGGAGCGTTGCAATTCGAAGTGAAAACGGCTTGCAGTTGCAGTCGGTAAAAAATGGAAAATAGAAACTGGAAACGGCATGCGGAAACAGCAGGATTGTGCAGGGGAGCTTAAAATATGGCTAGACCCCTGCACACACACATCGGCTCACATGTGCTACACTTAATAGCTCATACGCCATGTTGGTCCTTTGTTGACTGCCATCGTTTGTTTACGGTTTAGTGGATTAATGTTTGGGAGAAAAATAAAAACGCAAAGGGAGCCAGAAAAACAAACCCAGAAAGCAAGCCAAATAAAAGTCAGTTCGAGGAGCAGGCAATTTGTTGCTGCTTCTGTTTCTGTTCTTTTGAAGTTACAACAAATCTGCATAAGGTGGGGCCAAAAGCCGTTGCAATTTATGGCTCAAGCCAGGGGCTACGACTTAAGTCCGTAGAACTGAAAACCCTATATTTGCTTTACTTTCGATGTGCATCCCATAAATTCTGTATTTGTGTGCTCCTTTTGGCCGGCTGCATTTGCAGGGCTCGTTTTTAATTTGATTGTTTTGCCCAGCTTTTGCGTTGTTGAGTTGCTTTTAATGAAAATCTAATAACATTGCGCTTTAAAACTAATTGCACTCGAGTTGTTGTCTTTGATTTTTGGCAGAGTTGCAATTAAAAAGCATTTCCCCCCCATTTTGATTAGTCAAAAAGCCGCAAACGAGAAACTTGCTCATTTCATCATTTTTGGTTTTTGGACAAAACTTTTGTGCAATTAAATTTGCGGTCTGCCTCTTGCGAAAAAGCACTCGAAAGAAATAAATATAACCGAAATGAGGCAACTTCGGAATGGAAGTTAGGGCAGTCATAAAAGTCGAATCCATGAATATACACATAGGGGATGGCCCCGCACTCCCCACTCGCTCGATTGTCCGGCAGATCAAAAGCTTTCTGCCCCAGCTGCACTCTCGGTTGGAAACCCACTCGCATTACAACAATCGCCCCCGAAATCGCAATAAATATCCATATTTAACTATAATAATTCATATATACTGCCGCCTAAATCAAACTAACAAAGGGCAAAAAATACACGCACACGTTTATGTTCTGGCAATTGAACAATTCTTTGGTCGAGTCCCGCATATGGTTGTGGAATGTTCTATACTATAGTATACATATATATATGTATATGTATAGAACAATGCAATCGACTGGGGACTCACGGATGAATGGGAACAGAGTGCATATTGGGCTGCCTCTATGTTAATGGTTCGACTAAACTCTAAAAAAAATATTGTAGCATATTTTTAGACACCTTTACAAGAGGATTCAAAAGCTAAAGCCCTCGCGACAGATGCATACATTTTTAGTTTTCCCAATTAAAATGCATTATAAATTATTTTAAAATTTCAATCTCCCAATTATAAGATATTGCAGCATACTTTTAGTTTCTCATATTAAACCATTATTCCAATCATGACAAATCCAATCGACTCTAGTACTTTCGATACCACTCAATAATGGCTGTGCCCGAAAGTCATGGCAACTTTTTAAGCTGAACACACACTCGCAGCCGCACTCTCACAACTGCGGACACAGTAAAGTTACAATGCATTTGAATAAGTATGTTCGAGCAAGTTCAGAAGTACGGACAGTTAAGCAATGTAATCCTTGTAACAAGGACTCCTGCGTGTGTGTGGGTGTTTTATTCTCGATTGAAACATGTCGATTTTAGGTCTTTCGCCCGACTGAACTGCATCGATTTAAATGGAGAACAAGAATTTAAGAGCATTTCTTCGGATTTATGACTCAGCCCAGTTCACATCGTGAACACGGTGAGGTGGCTATTTAAGCCAGAGTGTTTGGAGTTTACTTTCCGAGTGAATGCCAGGCCAAAGGGAACTCTCGGGCAATGTGGTGTAATTACATTTAACGGCAATTAAAAGTCACAAAAGTTTGGCTTAGTCAGTTGAAAATATAGAAATCTAGACCGCGTCGCCATGCCGACGACCTGCAGGCAGCTCCTTCTTCTCCTGCTGGCTTCTGGCCATGTCCTTTCAGCCAAGCAGCCCGACGGAGTTGTGCAATGTCAGCTCCGCCATTTAGCCTTGTCACATTATTTTGCTTATCCCCACAGACCGAGAGCCCCACCCTTGGCACTTGGCCTGCTCACTGCTAACTGCTAACTGGTAACTGGCGACTGCTAACTGGTAAATGCTGCATCTGGATGTTTCGGGCTCTTCTGCTCCATCTGATTCGGGGCCTGGCTCCGCTCCCGGCCCTAATTGTTGGTGTAATCTGCTCTGCTGACGGCGGACTGGTGGCGCTTTTCATTCATTCATGGTTATCCATTTCCCCCGCCGCTCCAGATTCACATTTTCGCACGCTCCGCCACAGTCCACCGCATCCACCGCCCACTGAATACACCACTGAATACACCACCCACCAGCGTCATCACCGGCGGCCCAGAAGCGTCTTCGCTTAGGAGTCATCAGCATTATCAGCTGGCGAACTAGATATATGTGTATGTTGTGGGACAAGGGTGATCCTTGATTTTTTCGGAAATTTAAGGGTTATATTTTGGCTACCTTTTAGAAATATATTTTTACATTTTAATTTTTTTTACTTTAATTTGATATACTTATTTTTAAATTGTTTAATTTAATTATTTAATTTAATTTAATTTAATATTTTCAAGAAATTGTTTCTGTACTGCAACGGGTCGTATGATTAATATTCGTAGAAAGCCTCATAAATTACTTATTATTTGTAATCACTTATGAAAGAGTTTAAAAGATATCAAATAAATATTCAAATAAAGAAGCTATTCACACACAAAAACACAACGGATTACGTGTCGTATGCGTGATATCACTATTATTTGTAAGCCTTTTTGAACCACCCTGCTAGGCACAGCATTTAGTTTTCGGTGCATCTGAGTTCAGTTGAGCTGAGTCAAGTTGAGTTAGTTTGTGTAGAACATGCAAGCCGTGTCATAGTTGAGCTGGGCTTTACGGATGGTTTCCGGTGGCCGTGTCCGTGTTTTTGCCGCTTTGCCAGCGACTTTACTTCGCTTTGGTACTTTAGTGCCCGGGCAACGGATGTTCAATTTCCCCTCCTCTTTCCCGAGGCTTTCCTTGGGCTCTTTAAAATTATTTATTCCAGCACTCCGCCTGGCATTTATCTAAGTAGCTCAGTAGTCCATCCATCCCCGTTGCTCGATGGGTAATGCCATAATGGAATACATATATACCTTAAGACCTCCTTCGCTTGCTTTGTTTCATTTGCATTCGCAGCGTATGCAGGCGGCAGTTGATAGCCTCAATTATGCCGCTTCTACATGGCAGTTCAGCCTTCATCAGGATGTATAAAGTATGCAAATTCCTCCGGCCTCGAAATTTGCAAATTTATGTAAAGTTACTTGTACTCTTGTTACGGGGAAACTGTTATACGGAGGACTCCGGTGGAACGGACGGCAATGAAACACCTGCCGGGTAGTTTACTTAAATAGAACGAAACACTCTTAATATTTAATCTTTCAATTAACAGGTGTGGAAAAAACGGGGCTCTACTCTATTGTCTTTCCATTTATTTTGTCTTTGGCTGCCGCTTATTCTTCTTCTTCTTCTCGGGCACTTCCGCTGCTCAACTCGGTGTTTATTCTCATGCAAATACTTCACACTTACAGCGCCTTTTTCTGCGGCATCCGTGACACTCGCCGCCCACTTCCGGCGCCCACTTCTCGCCGTTCTGTGCATAATGCGCCCCGCAGTGATAAAAGCAGAAAACTAAAAGGAAGAATCGGCGAAGAAAAGGGCGCTGGGGAACTTTTGTTTAAATCTTGGCCTTTCGCAGGTCCCCTAACAATTTGTACGCCTCAGTGCGTGCGCATTTCTGGGCACTTAAGTTTCTGCATAGAAGCCCGGTCCCATTCCCTGGTCCCTTCGGATCCCAGGGATCCCATCCAACCTGCTCTTCTTTTCCCGGGCCAATGCTTAATTTTCGACTTAACGAACTCGCCGCCGCCGCCGCCGCTCATCTTTTTCAGCTTTTTCAGCATTTCTCTTTTTTTTTTTGCCCCGCTTGGCCATTGAACATTTTATAAATTGAGACTATTTTGCATTCTCATTAGAGTGGGAGGTTGATGAGTGCAATTAGCAATTTGCATAGTAAAAACTAAAGAAATTGCATTTTTATTTAAATTCTTTTCTTCTCTGCCGTTCCGAAGAACTTGGCCAGTAGCAGGCAAAACAATTTCCATAAATAATAAGTGGCTTGCTCTTGATAATCCCGGTTAGCTGATGTTGAAATCTGGCCAATGCTAAAATAATAGTAATGAGCCCCGAAAAGTATGCTATGATTCTTGCTCAACTTCAAAAGGATGTGTGTGCTAATAGTTTTGCATGCCAAATCAGTTGTGAGGCCATTGGCTTGTCATCTCAGTCACGTTGGCGGCACTTTTGAATAATTTTATGGCCAGATTTCCGGCCGGAAGAGGACAGGGTTCCGGTTCCGTTCACGCCTCTCACATAATGGCATAAATATGTATAAATAATATATTGCCCTGGCTGCCACACAGAGAGAGCCAGGAGATACTCGTTAAGCAGCATAATATTCCGTAATTATGGCAACCATTTCGGCCTGGATCCTCCTGTTTTCCGCTTTCTGTTTTCTCTTTTCTGTTTCTGGATCCTGCGGCCGCACGAGTCACGTGTTGCTTTCCCTCGTTTTGCGGCAAAAGTGCCCGTAATTAAACCCCGAGTTCATTTTACAATGCAACAATGAGATGTGCGCTAACCACGGCCTTCATCTCCATTCTCCACCCCCCCTGCATCCCGCACTCCTTTGTAATTATAATAATTAATTTGTTTTCTGTTTCTTCGTTCTCGTTGTCAGTGGCAAAAGACTAAATAGTATCTGACCCCGCCTTCTTTCACCTGCCTCCTTTTCAGTCTTCGCTCTTCTTAGTTGGCATTAAAATAAATCCGGAAAAGAAAGTTTTTAATGCGGCTTATTTTCATGCTATTACCTTGAGCCCTTAATATAATTAAATAATTTAGAAGAATGTTAATGTCTTTTAGTATTGTTAGGATGGGGTTGTAAGATAAGGAATTTAAAATAGCAAGAGCACTTTTTATATGAATTTTATATATGGAACTTTTTAAGGATTTTATATTGTATACTGTATATCCTAAAAATTAAATAAATAATATTTAAATATAATATAATATTTACTACCTTGATTTAAGTATTTTTTTATTAAGTAGTTTAATCAATGCTATAAATGCTAAACAACATATTTCATTACAATTCCCACAAACTTCAAGCTAAAACATTAATTAGGCTATTTTCATTTCCACTCTGCACATACCTTTTTATGGAACAACTTCGGCAAACAAGCGGGCAATCTAACGTCGAGCTTGAAGCTTTCATCGAAAAACTTGTTACAATTAATAATATCATTATTGCAATCAAAGTAGCCGCATGCCTGGCAATTAGGGGCGTGGCAGCAGGACGACCGCCCTTCTTCTCAGTCACGTTCTTACCACTGACAAAGTAAACCAAGCTGCCCGATTTGGCCGAGAGGAGAGACGCTGGGCAGACAGGGAGACAGGATGTTGCCGCTGCATAAAAACTTGTTAAAATTTAATAATTTATGGCCCTGGCCCAGACAGTGAGTCCCGGCCAAATACACACAGCCAGCTAGCTGGCCGAGCTGAGAAGGCAAGTAATAGACGTTAGTTTTTTTTAGATTTTTTCGCTTCTTGTGGGCGATGCACTGCAGCACAAAATTGGCTCAAGTTTGTCCAGCTTGGAAACCAGGAAGCTGAAGTGACAGCCAGTGGGCGGGAGGACCTGCCATTTGGCCGCCTGCTGAAATTGCAAAACACTTCTTCGGACCAACGACCACGCCCGGTTTCTTGTTTATGCAACTTCCAACTAATATGTAGCCGTAATTAAATTTGGTACTCGCCTGCGGCGAAACGGGGCTCTGGGTCCTGAGCTATGAGTTATGAGCAGGCCAAGAGCCTTGCACTCACCTGTCACGTGTCCCCAAAGCCAAGTTCCCTGCTCCTCGAACGGCCTTTGACCGTTCCTCGCACTTGATATAAATTGACTCGGCGCCAAAGTCGCGACGGCAACTCCTTACGTGAGCGGAATTCCGAGGTCGCCGGGATCTGAAAACCTGCCAAAAGGGGGATTCGCCGAGTGGCGGCGACACCGGTGTGGTGTTAATGGTTAGTAAACTAATTAGCCGGAGGGCAGGGTCTTAAGTCAACAAATGCCGGAAGTGTGGTTCGAAAAGTGCAGAATGAGAGAGCCCGTAAAGCAGGGAACTTTTATAATGTTTAAAAGAGTCCGTTGCATAGGGAACCACTTGGTTTTAATGGCAGGGAGGGTGCTTTCTTGACAGGAAATGTAATTTAACTTTAAAAAATTAAAAAAAATTAATATTTTGACCCAATTTTACATTTTTTATAAGGGGTTACATCATGATTTTTTGCTGGTTCGTATGCCAATTGATTGGGAATTTAATTACCAGCTCTGCGAGGTATGATATTCCATATATGGACCATTATTTTCATTGCGTCAACCTAAAATTTGGATTATTTTACAAGTACGTTGAAAATACCGATGGGGTTTTTGCTTAAATCTGTTTTTTCTTAGGTTTTTTATGCTTTAACTTGTCCAAAAAGGATTCCGAGTCCAAAAGATGGAGTGTTTTCTTAAGCTTATAGCCATATATGTTAAATCCTATCGCTTTCCTGTTGATTTAAAATATTTAATATTGTATTTTGAGCCGCTTTCACCTTTTTCCTTGAGTTCCTTAATTTTTAAAGCACTTAAGAAATATTAGTTTGTCGCTCTTATTTCACCTTTAAAGCGTTCCCAGCACAATTGCCGAAATAAAGTTGATTTGTCGGGACACTTTTGGTCCGTTGGGCTGCATGATTTATTATATTGTCCGGGTTGAGTGCGGATGCGATGGTAATCCGGTGGGTTAAGACCCAGCAGCCGGGCTTCCACTTCCGCCTCCTGGTCCTCCCGCTCCTCATCCTCCTCCTCCGATGGACAATGCAGCCGGGTATCGAGGTGCAAACGAAACGAGAATGAATTATACGGTTTTGTATGGAATCAATTTATGTGAGCTGAGCTGCGGCACCTCCGGCGTGAGATATCCTCGGCGGTGCGAGGTCCTCGTCCTCGTCCTCGTCCATTTCCACGTACTGCCATCGTTTTCGCTGAGATATGCAAGGCACACAGAACGAGGACGAGAACGAGAAAGGACCAGAGAAATGGCTGCAAAAAGAGCAGTTCTTTAAGAACTTAATTAACTTTTTGCCTCTGTGTTATTGCCGCCCGTGGATGGAACGTGCATGGGGACCGTAAAAATATACATATATCCCACAATATTTAACTGTCACATTGTGCGACTTTTTACGCTTCGGCAAACGCATAAACAAACCGCATTGCGTGCAAAAATATTCTCAATACTGTGACTGGAATACTGTCGAAGTATTATGTGTACAATGTACATGTGTATGTGGACTGGGCTCCTGCGGCTTTTGTGCATTTTAATTGCAATTATTTAGCACAGCCAGAGAAAAGGAAATTTAATAGTAGGCCTCCTCTGACAGCTGCAGTTTAGTTTGCGCTTCAGTCTCGGCAAATTATTCAGAAAGCTCTAAACACTATTTCCATTCGATTCCATTCCAAAGAGCTGTCAAATATCTGTTTACTCGCTTACAATTTATTTATTTGCGAACATGCTAATCAATCCAATGGCACTGGCAAATATTTGTCTGCACGCAACGCTCGGCTTGATTAAAAATGTTTATTTAATTGAGTCGCTAGGCAAATCGATCCAAGATTCTGCAAATCCCAGGAGATACTTGTGTGCAAACTCCGAGTTGCGATTCTGTGGCCGGCCGCAAAGTGACTCAATATTATGAGGTGATTGGCATGTAAATGATGTGGCCCACCACAAACGAGGCTTGTGATAAATATTTTTAATCACTCTATAATTGATTTACTCGGTCAGGCAGACACTTTGCAATTAAGCCAGTAATTAATCATTGAATTCTTCGGCAGCTAAACAGTTTATGGAATTTCCTAAACTGTATTGCTTTGTAGGGAGTGCCCTTAAATCATAACAGCCTAGTATTTACACTTTCTGTTTGCTCATTCCGCCCATCAACTTTTATTAAAAGTACACACTTAAATGGTTTTTATTTTTATTTGCATACATATCCTGTTTTTTTCCCGTGCAAATAGTAGTTTGTAATTAATGCCAAGCCAGCGCCATAAATAAACACGAATTGGCCGTGTTTGGCACTCAAATGCTCAATTATTATTTCACAGGTGACCCACAAAAAGCCTTTCTGCTTTATGTTTTGATTATTCTTTTGCCAGCCATAAATAATCGAGTGTTGGCGAGAGTAAGCCCAGTTATAGCCATCGTTTCACTTGATCCTGCACCGATAAAAATGGTGAAAAGAAACATTTAATCGATTTTATGAAAATCCGTTCGGTTTTATTTCGACAATATCATGTTCGAAATATGGCTGTTCGAACTAGAAATATATTTTTTCTCGCTCTTACTTTTTTTCGATTTTGAAGTCTGTTTAACAGTCATCTTGATTTTAACTCTCGTTTTCGATTTCATAAAGTGGCCATCTTGCTTTTTGCTCCCTTTTTTGATGTTGAGGTAATTTCGAAAAGTCGCCATCTTGATTTTGTCTCTCTTTTTCGATTTCGAAGTAATTTCTTAGGGCAGCCATGTTGATTTTTGGCTCTTTTTTTATGATTTTGAGAACAATTTTAAAAGACAAATAATAATGTAATTTAAAATATCAAGTTTGCATTTTTCTAGCGTTTGTGTAAATATCAATTAGATATCTTCATATTTTTCACCTGTGTTGGGGTATCAGGTGCCTGTCAAAAATTGCTTTTCCGTTTATAGCCGTTTTTTGTGCTCCTGTGCAACGGACTCCAATTGCTGGGCAAAACAGGTGCCAGGATTCACACGCTTTTACCTGGACAACCGCACTTCTATGAGATGCAGAAGAAACAAAGGGCAACAATAGAAATGCAAATTCTGATTTCAGCCGGATGGCAGCGGATCTGCCGATGGGTAACTAGGGGCAACTCGCCTTGGAGAGCCGATAGCTTGACTCTTCAAGGGATTCAAAGAGGATTCGATGGGGATGAGGATGAGGCCAGAACAAACGAAGCGTAAGCCCCCAGAAGGCGGGGAGAAAAGCGAAACTGACGAGTCCGAATATGTAAATATTGACCGAGACAATCAAATATGCAACAGTATTTTTCTCCGATTTTTCCTTTCCTCTTTTTTCCGAGTCCCGTCTTAAAATTTCCAACTCTCATTGACAAAAGGGTTGCACGTCCCCTGACTACATAAACAACCAAATCTGTCCGTCCGTCGCTTTGGGTGTGAAAACCTCTCTTTTTGCCTGCTATTTTTTTGGCAAGAGTTGTTTTGGCCAGAGGGCGAGCCCTTAAATCATCATGTAGCCCGTAGAAATGATAAACTGGGCTTGCATTATTCATGAGCTCGGAGCGGGTAATGAAAGTCAGCGGATCATAACTGCTCATTCCAGCATTTAGCCAAGTAACCTTGATAAGAAGCTTTATCATCTGCACTCGACTAACCAACTATATAATAGCGTTTCCTTTGACGTTAAAAGGGAAAGCTTTTATGGTTAAACCGCAGATCAGCTTACATGTGTGAGTTCCCCGCTGCGGATTTCAATGAGTTCGCAGTTGCTGAAAAGTAATTCACTTAGCGGGCTTTCCTCCTTCGTCCTTCGTCAAATGCATCCGTTCGTATGTGTATAAGTATGTATCTAGATTCTAGAACCAACTGGCTCGAATTATGTATGCACTCGAGAGAGCACACATCTTGTAAATAAGCCATGCGTTTATATTGTTTTCCCCTTCCAGCCAAACGACTTGCATTATTCTTGTATTATCTGCCACGTCCTTAAACGCTTTCTAAGTGCAGGCACTTAGATGGGCTCCTGGGACTCATTGAAGGTTGTTCTCTGATACTTTTACAATGCACTTTCCAAAATTGGTACCTTCAAATGTGGGTAAAAATCGAATTACAAAAATTAGAAAAATCTTATATTATTAAAATTTAAATATTTATATATTTGAATAAAGGGAAATTACTAATGAACATATTTTGTTTTAGGGAAAAAGCCATATGACTTTGAATTTAGTTCTTTATGGATACGAACTTTCCTCAAAATAATAAAGTAAGCCCTATCCAGACTGATAAATACAATTTGAAGGAACCCTAAATGGTCTTGTGAATATCAATAAAATCGAAACAAGAGACTGACACTTAGACAGGTCCTTGAATTGAATGTGCCAATCAGAAAGTCACCTTTCAAGGCCTTTGTCCTCCGGTCCTCGCACAACCTCCCCCCATCTCCATCGCCTCGATTTAACTTTCAATTTGCCGAACAGTGAACAAGGGACAATGAACGGGGTTAATAATAGTTTGGGTTCACACATTGTAAGTTTGCTTTTGGCCAATGTTTACACAACTTTCCTAAGTTTTGGCCATTCGATGTGGACCGACTTTGTTGGCGAAGTGCACTCTGTTGGTTTTTATGGGCAGGAAGTTGTCAATATAGAGGCCATACGCGATAAAATATGATGCTAAAAAGCACGGCACCAGGATGACAAACAAACATTCGAGGGAATTGCTATTCTTGTTCGATATCTCTGAGATAATATGATACTATGCTTTATCCTTGAAGGATTCACTGCCTCGCTGGCTCGTAAAAGTGAATCCAGAGATGTCGTAAAACCTTGATGCATTGTTTTCGCTGATTACCAGCGCCGCTGAAAATCATGGCGAAATAAACCTCATTTATAATTCTTAAATTGTAATCAGCCGGGGGCGAAATAATTACTGAATATTTATACCGCCTTCCTGTGGTCTGCTCTTAATGGTCGTCGATTTTAATGGTCTGCATTTTACGCACGCCCCCCGCTTTGAAAAATCACTGCTGCTGCTGGCCTCATAATTGCCACGCCCCCTTGGGCGGAACGGAGGCGGTTCGGGGGGCGTTTCGGACATTTGTCTGTCGCCAGCAGTCGCCATTTGGTTTTCGGGGGGCCCGCACAGCCGTTGACAAGCCATTTGTCACATTTACACAGCCGCAGGCGGAGGATTTCACCTGGATTTCGCATTAAAGCAGCCCGGCTGGTCTTCAAAAAAGTCCCCCTGGCGACCCAGTTGGATGCACTGCCAAGACATATTTCGCGGAATTTATGAGCAGACCATTGAAAGGCTGCCAAATCAATTGGCGGCCAAGATGTTTTCGTAGCAAACAAATCCTTTCCATTCAAAACTCTCAGTTCGGGCCAAAAAAATTTGAAAAATGAACATCTTACGGGAAATGAACGCCTGGCAGAAAATTAACACCTTGAGGAGAATGAACATCTTGATGGGTGGCAACTCTTATCGACTTTATTCGGCTAAGGATCAGAAGGCGAAACCCCAGGAGAAGCCCAAGGAAAAGATCGGGGGTAAGGATAAGGCCAAAAAACCGGTTGATTCTGGCAAGAAGACCACCAAGGTGACCATGATCAATGGCGAGGGCGTGGGTGCCGAGATGATGAGTGCCGTGCAGCAGGTGATTTGTGCGCTGAAGGCGCCCATAGAGTGGGACATCCACGAGGAGTACCTGGCCCCGGATAGCGAGGATGTTTCCAAGCAGATTCTGGACTCGCTGCGCGCCAACAAGGTGGGCATCAAGGGTCCCGTGGACAGTCGCCACTGGCAGCGGCAGATCAGGAAGCAGTTCGCCCAGTTTGCCTACGTTTCGCCGTGCTCCCACATCGAGGGATTGGACTCGCCCTACGGCGATTTCGATGTGGTGATCATCCGGGATCAGATGGAGGGCGACTACTCGGGAATCGAGCACTCAGTGGTGCCCGGGGTGATGCAGACCATCAAGGTGAGCACCACGGCGGGAGCAGCCAGGATTGCCCAGTTCGTGTTCGACTACGCGCTGAAGCACGAGAGGAAGAAGATCACGGTGGCCCACAAGGCGAACATCATGCGGATGACGGACGGAAACTTCCTGGAGGCCATGCACGCGGAGGCCGAGAAGCACGCGAAGAAGATTCAGTTCGAGGAGAAGTACCTGGACACCTGCATCCTGAACATCCTGCAGAAGCCGAGCAAGTGCGATGTGATGGTCTCGTCCAGCATGTACGGCGATGTGATGCGGGTGATAGCGGGCGGGATGATGGGAGTGCCGGGCATTTGTCCAGGATACTCGGTTAGCTCGCTGGGCACCGTGTTCGACTGCCGGATGAAGGCGTGCCACGCCCTCGCGGGCAAGGATCTGGCCAATCCCACGGGGCCGCTGCTCTGCGCCGCCCTGATGCTGCACCACCTGAAGATGGACAAGCAGGCGTATGAGCTGGAGTGCGCGGTGCGCTCCGTCTACAAGGACACGGACATTCGCACCCCGGATGTGGGCGGCAAGGCCAAGTGCTCCGAGTTCGTCCAGGCCGTCTGCGATTGCCTTGAGAACGCCAAGTAATGGGTGCCAGATTAGCTATTAGAACTTTATTCCCTGAAGTGCAATGGTAGTACATGAGATAATTGTAACTAGTTTCGAAATTTACCCACATTAAAAGCAATTCAAAACTCATAAATTTTTTGTTTATCTGTTTGAATTTGATATAACTGTACTAAAAAAATTAAAATAATGGTTATACCTATTAAGAAATTGTTATATTTTGTGTTTGTAGTTCGGAAGTCGTCCTTTTCAGGGATCTTTCAATATACGGTTAGAGTAAAAGGACGGTTAGAGTAAAAGGACCGCCATTTTTTCGGGCAGTGTGACTTTATGTGCCTGGCGAATACATTGTGACAACTGGCTCTCTTTGGCGGCAAACTATCGGCGAACTAAACACATTTATAATATGTAATTACCTCGCATTTAATTCACTCGCTTCGCTGGGGGTCATAAAAGTCGCCATTCGCTCGGCTATCGCTTGCCAGTGGTCGCAGTCGTATATTTATATAGCCTCGGTCCCAGTTTTCCGTTTTAAGTTTCCCAGATCCTGGCTGCTTGCAGTGCATTTCGGCAGATTTATGGCCGTCCGGCATTAACCGCCGCAGATGCCAGCTGCAGTTTCCTTTGCTCCTGCTTTTCGGCTCTTAATTAAGTTGCATTTCGAGTCCTGCCACGTGGCCGCATTGCCACGTGGAAGGGGGAAAGGGGAAGGACGCAGGAGGATGAAAGGGGAAAAGGGGGAGAGCACTTTCTGATAATAAAAGCACATGTTGACATCTGCCCACAGTGTCAGGCGGCCATTATGCACCTATTCGCTGTTTTTTGGGCGGCAGATAGTGGGGAAAGGGAGAGTCTTTTAGTGCCGCTTAAGCTTTTTACACATTTTCGTTTATGGCCGCTGCCATTTCGCTGGAGCAGCAGCACATTTCCCCAACCAGGACGTGCTGTCAAGGCTCTCTGCCTATTAGTCCTTGGCCGAAAGGATGTGCTCCTCTGTTTGGCCGCTCAAATTGGAATGCCATAAAAATACAGAGGTATGTGTACTCTGTATGCCAGCCCTGCTTATTTAAAAATCATCTGAGAAAACTGAGAAGGAAAAGGGCAGCTTATTTCTGCCGTCAGTGAGCCATCGTCTCGTCCTTCTCCTTCTGCTCCTGACTTGTGTTCCATTTGAGCCTTGCGTCCTTTTATTTTCCCTCCCTTTCTCTGATGGCGCCCTTTCGTATCTGGTGTTTGTCTGCGTCGACTTCCGTTTCCGGTTGCACGCTCGCCATTGTTTCACCCCTTTTTATGACTTCTGGCGCACATGATTCGGATTCTGTATATCTGCCTCTCTTCATCCCTTCCTTTCCCCTTTCCCCTTTCCCTTTTCCTTTTCCCATTTTGATGAATTTTTATTAAAAGCAAATGGCCAATGCACCAAAATGGAAATCCAAATCAAAGCGAAATGGCCAGAATGCTGCCGAATGAAAATGTCCATTCAATTTCTGGCCCATGCATGCGTTGCGAATGTGAAAAATCCAAAAAACTGAGGTGTCCTCTCAGAGTTTTGTTGGCCAAAATCTGTGATTTAATCAAGAAGCTTAAATTCGTTTCGGGAGCCCAATAAATGTCCTTATAGTGACTGCTATTTATTCCTTTGTTTTTCCACGGCGCAACCTTTGACCTTCTCGGACCTTTTTCGGTTACTTCTTCTCCAGTCAGTTGGAAGTTTGTTTGTTTCCTCTCAAGGCAACGAACTGCGAATAGGAAGCAGCGTTCTTGGACCTCTACCAAATGGCCAAGTAACAAAGTAAGAAAACAACAAAATTTCAGTGAATTAAGCGGGCTGTGCCCCAATTAACCCCTTCGAATCGCTGACAGTTGCCAGGCCGCCGAACGCTTTGGTAATTTGGCCCGTGGGCATCATTTGCACAATTCCCCCGATAAGGATGACCATTGAGAGCGGAGGGAGGTTCCGGCGACCTTGGGTGTGTTTTCTGGGGGAGAATTGGCAACGGGTTGAAGTGATTTGATTTAATCATCGACGCGTAGGCCAGGACAACGAGTGGCAATGAATTATTCATTGGCTCCTTGGAACTTAAATGGCTTTGGCAGCAACTCTTTCCCGCCAAGAAGTCTAGCAGGTCAGTCACGCTTTCAATGTAAATTCTCGCATTATAATTAACTTATCGAATCTGTTAACCGTATTATAAATTAGTTACGTCTCGGGGGGCTTCTCAATAAATTCTAAGAAAATTCAAATTTATGCAATTTGTGTAACCGGAATTTAAATTAAAGCGTTGAAAATACATTCCAGTTTAAATTCCATTCTTTTTAAAGGGTAATAAAAAAATATTTTCCAGGGATCAAATAGGAAAAATATCAAGGTATTTAAATATCATATATATAATAACCAATCTTATATTTTTTTATACCCACCTACAATTTAAAAATCTTAGGACCCTCTATAAAATCGAATTATTTCCACTCCAATGAGTCCCACATGCGAATTAAAGCTCCGAATAACGACGCGACTTCAGAAGCAGAAAAGTAACAATTAAATTAACCTTCTCTTTACAACCACCTTCGCTCCCTCTTCCTCTTCCCTTTCCACTTCCGTTTCCCTTGCCATTTGGCGCTGTTTCGTGTTTTCGGCCAGGAGCAGGGAGTCATAAGCCAACAGTAAACATTTGCGACATTAGCGATGAACATTTTTAGCTGCGCAGCTCCTGCAGCTGAAATTGCTCTGCGATGATACATTGCCGGCAGCAATGCAATTAAGAATGCCACCGACCACCCGAGTCCCGAATGCCCTGAATCACCTGGATCGCCTGGATCACATCCCACCTGGATTCGTGGCTCCCTGAAAGCTGAGAGCTGAGAACCGAGAGCTTCAGCTCCATGTAATAAACAATGGCAAACGGCAAATGGCGTTCGAGTTGACAGCGGAACACTGAAACGGTAATTGCATGTAAACATCGTTTGTGAGCGGTGGAGCATTGTGTTTTCGGCGGTGCAATAGCCAGTCCACTTGCCTGTGGCTCTGGCATAATTAGTGAGTGAGTGAGTGAGTGAGCGAGTGAGTGGGTGGAGGAGTGATTAAAGCCGACTGCCCGCCATCGACCTTTTGGCCCGGCGAACGAGACGGATCGGGTGTCCTCCGCAGATAAAGACTCGCCGGCTGCCACGTCACTCAGTTAACCGAGCAATCGCCGCCCTCCAGCTGGGCGTCCATCAATCACACAATTGCCTCTGGCCGCCCAGTCAAGAGTCTTGAGTCCCGAGTCCCGAGTCCCGAGTCCTGAGTCCATTCAGCGGGCATCAATGCCAGGATCTGTTAGAATGGATGGAGTGTGGAGTTTCGCATGGTATTGTATGGCATGGCTGTCAGCAATCGCAGCGAACCAAGTCCAAAACCCAAAAGCACCTCGTGCGTGGGCAAACGTCAATCACTTTGGGATTTATTTCAAAGTTTGTGTTACCTGGACCGAGCCAAATATTTAGTTTAAAATATTATATTTATTCTAGACCTTTGCAAGCAGGTCTATCCTAAGAAAAGGTTTACCTTTAAAACTATTTTAATCCGAAATTTAATTTAAATTATAAGGCAATCAAATAGGGATTATAATAAGTCAAATATTTAGGATAATGACATTACTTAACAGTTTTTAAGTAAAGGAAAGTACTTACGAAGTTAATATCTTGCTTAGATTTATTTTAGACCTCTTCAAAAACGCCTTACCTTTTACTAATGTATAATTTATTTATTATTTATGCCTAAACATTTTCTTTACGAATTTTTGTTTCCGTGCAGTACCAGTGGGAATGCACTTATCTAATTTCAAGCATTTAGAAACCATTATAATACAATCTTTTAATTTAATCTTAGTTATTTCAACACCCCAACTATTATCCCAAAACCATTTTCTAAGCGGCTGCATTTAACTTTAGCTGGCGACACAGAATAATCCCGGGAAATTCCCACAAACTGCCAGCGGCAAATTCAAATGTGGAGCCAGCGATTTCAGCAATTTGCCACTGGATTCACGAGCGGCTGTGGCTGTGGCATCCGGAGACGATGGATGCGAAGGAGACAGAGTTGAAGAGATGTCCTGTGGGCGTGGCCGGTGGCAAAAGCAGGCCGATTGTGCTTATGTTTATGCGCCTTTATTTACGACTTAAAATTTGAATAATTTACGACGGCGACGACGGCGAGCCGAGAATCCCTATGCAATGCAATGCAGCAAAGGGGACAGGAAAAGGACTTTTGGGAAAGCCACCCGAGGGGAAAACCAAAACAGGACATGCTACATTGAATTTGCTAGGCCAAAAGTGGTCCGGTTTGGTCATCCAAGTTTTAGCCTCTTCCCCCCGATGGAAAAGCATGGCGAAATCGAGCAGATTGTGCCGCGTGCGGCGGAAACAGCGGTTGCGATAGCGTTGAACGCAACCGGAAACACAAAATGCCACCATCGACCGGAAGGTAAATTATTGCAATCGGACTGCCAGACATTTTCATTTCCACTTCCATTGCCATTTCCATAACCGTAAATTGTTGCAGTCGCGGTGACAAAAGGTGTTCGTATACCAAAAAGGATTAAAAACCGAGGGATTGGCCTTTCGCACGGCAATTCGCCATTATTCGGACTTTGGAAACCGGAAAACCACGTTGAGCGCTGCATTCAAACGTGGTTAAAATGGCTGTTCTTAATAGCGCCACTGGGTTAAGTGACATTTGGCTGGCTTAATTGACTAATTTATTTACTTTGCCTGAATTAAGATCTTAATGATGCTCTTATACTATCAATATTATCGTCTGGTCTTGTAGCTATTTATACTTAACAGCAGTAGCTATGCAGACATTTTGGAGATAAATAAAATTATATTTTCGTCCTATCTTATCTGCTTACATTTTAATTAAATTAAAAAGATAAGTGTAAGCTAGGCGGATATAGCTCTCATAAAAGATAAGAGGAAAGTCTAATAGCTCTTAACCAGAAATTATAATAACAAATTTAAATTCCAATAATTATTACGAATTAACGAGAGTACGTTTTAAATGTTTCTTTTTAATCAATAAACAGGTAACTCAATTTTATAGGTAATCTCTAAATTACAAATTAGAAGCTAATGGGCTTGGTTTCCTGGAAGACGTCGCGCGCCAAGCTCCTCATGACCTTGCCGTTGGCGTTCTTGGGGAACTTGTCCACAAAGATGACGCCGGCGTTCAGCTGCTTGTAGTCCACCACCACGCGCTGGGCCACGTGGTCGATGATCTTCTCCTCGGCGATCTCGGCGCCCTCCTTCTTGATGATCAGGGCTCCGGCGGCATCGCCATACCGCGCATCCCGAACTCCCACCACGCACACGTGCTCCACCTCCGGCAGCTCGGCGATGATCTGCTCGATCTCGTTGGGCCAGTAGTGCTTGGACTTGTACTTCAGCAGATCCTTCTTGCGGTCCACGAGGTAGAGGTTGTTGTCCTCGTCGAAGTAGCCCAGGTCCCCCAAGTTGATCCAGCCGTTCTGGAGAGTGGCCGCCGTGTCCTCGGGGTTGGCCAGATAGCCCTCCCACTTCAGGCCGATATCGATGAGCACCTCGCCCGTTTGATTCACTCCCAACTGCTGCCCGTCCTCGTCGATGACCTTGATCCTCATGCCGGGCGCCAGTCGGCCCACCGAGCACTCCAGACCGTGATCCACGTTGATGGTCACCACACCCGTTTCGGTGGTTCCGTACGAGAACATCACATAGGTGCGCGGCATCAGTTCCTGTGCCTTGCGAAGCAGAGCCAGCGAAATCCAGCCACCGATCACAAAGGCTATGTTCAGCGGAGCCAGCTTCTCGGAGGTGGCCAGGGGACTGGTGTAGAGCTCGTAGGCCTGCCAGGGAGCCATCGCCAAGCAGGTGACCTTGTACTTGTTGATCATATAGAGGGCCGTCTCCGCGCTGAAGGTCTTCTGGGAAATGATGCGAGTGAAGCCACAGGTGAGATTCATAACGGTAATCGAAAATCCGGTCATCCAGTCAATGGTGGCACTGGTGTACAGCACATCGGTACTGATGCAGAGTCTGCAGGGGGTTGGAGATATGGGTTAGTAGGGGTCTCTTTCAGGAGTTCCCTATTCGAACTCACGAGTTGGTCGATGCAATGTGGCGGTGGGAGAGGGCCACTGCCTTGGGCAAACCGGCTGTGCCGGAGGAGCACAGAACCACGGCTATCTGGTCGCCACCAGTGGCCAAGGAAGCGGGTCTGAAAAGGGGCAAGGAAAATTAAATAATTATAGTTTATTATATATTTATATTTAAATATTTTTAAAATAATCTTGAAGTAGTCAGCTAAAATGTAAAATTCTATATTATTATTATGTATTATTATTGAGAATCTATTCTATATATTAATTCATTTGATACAGAAAATTCTTTATCTATAATTAAATAAATAATTAACATACAAATTGTATGGAATTTTTTAATAAATTACTTCTGAAATCATTTACCCTTTGTTATTAAATATTTGTTGGGTAAAAATTATACAATATGGTAAAAAAGGAATGAATACAATAAGTATTGTAATGATTTGTTTACGATTAAGTGTCTATAATTGCTAATTCTGATTGAATCTAGAATTTTGGCTAGAAATCCTCATATTCATTAAATATACCATGTTAATTAAAGTAATTTCTGTGACGATTTTTGTTTAAGGTAATATCACAAAATAAACTGCTAATTTTCTTTAAATCTAGAAAGTAATAAGTGATCTTAACTCACACGTAGATTTTCTCGGCGGGATGGGGCTTGACCAGATCCTCGATGCTCGTCACGCCCTCCACCTTTCCCGTGAGCGTGATCAGCTTGGGCGACCACTCCTGGGTGATCTCCTTGATGCGCTCGTAGTCGGATCCGTCGATGAACATGATCTTGGGCTTGGTGACCGCGAAGAGGCCCTTGACGATGGCCGGCTCCCGCGAATAGTTGACGGCATGGAAGGGCGTGGCCTGGAAGAAGCAGGCGGTGGCCACGGGGATCACGAAGGTGCTGGAGTTGGCGATGATGCCCACGCGGTCCTCCTGGGTCAGGCCCTCGCTCTTGAAGAACAGGGCGATCCGGGTGGCGTAGGCCAGCATGTCGGCGTTGGTCAGGACGGTGCCGTCGTCGTCGGTGATCTACTTTTATATAATCGAGCTCATCAGACTCTGGACATCCGGCTGTTGGGCAATCGTTTACCTGAATCACATTGGTGGGCCAGCAGCGCAGCGAGTTGAAGACGATCTGACCTATCGACGTGTCCTGGGCATACATCGTGGGCCGCGGCGGGCCGCTCCAGATCTTCGTCTCCTGGTTGTAGAAGGTGGGGAAAACCGCCTTGGTCGGCATTTTGCTAGTCTAGTCTAGTCAGTTTTAGTTCGCTACTGAGTAGCCAGTCGCCTTACATTGTCTTTTATATCGCCTGCGGGAGGGTCGCTTATCATATCAATTAAGCGGCAATCGGCACACGCGCGGAGTCCAAAGTTTGGCCAAAATAAGCCCAAGATTTATGGGTGAGGCTAACATCAGCTGATTTTTGTTGTGGGCCCGTCCTAATCTACCTGAGTCGAATTAGTTTTAATTTCCGCTTGAATGGGGCAGTGACTTCCGCATTTTTCGCGCCCTGGCAACGACGCGTGCCGGGATCCCCTGTGAAACCGTGACTAAGTCGGGAACTTCTATAGTTTTCGAGCACTTTTAAGTGGGAAAAATAGAAAGAAGAATTAAAATTTTAACTGATAATGTGTAATGATAAAATATTTACCGAAATGTCTACAAAATTTATCAATGCTGAAAAATAACTATAACAATATTTAAATATTTAATTTCGTTGGTTAATACATTTTATAAAGAATAGATTATTAAAAAATCTAGTAGTTAATAGGCAAAGGTATTGCTCGGCCACTTACCTTCTTCTTAAGCACCCAAGAATGTGGTATTTGCAACGATTTCGTCTCCTTAAACTTCACTTAAATTTAGCTCTGTGCCGCCATCAAAGGAACTTACCGAAATAGTTCCTTTTAAATGAACTCAACGCCGGCATTTTATTATGGTTGTAATATTTTTGGGGCGGGCCACGCCCTGTTGCGCTATTTGCATTGTGTGTGTGTGTCGGCGCCCCACAAACGCGGGTGCCACCCACAGACCTCCGCCCCCGAAAGTTCCGGAGTTCGTACATCCCCAGCATGCATATATTAACATGAAATTACAGACAGAACGGCCAAAAAGCGAGCAAAATAGTTTAAAGTGTTTCTGAATTTGTTTGGCAAAATGAGCAGGGGGCAGGGGGTAGGGGGCATGGAAAGCGCAGTAGGAAAAGGACCCGGAAAAGCACCCGGACAAGATGCTCCCAGAGATTGGCATGCAAATGCAGTTTCCACCTCCCGGAAGATGCGTCTTAAAGCTTTAAGGCCCTCACATTCTCAGGCATGTTCCGTTTCGATTCGATTCCGATTTGATTGGCGGTTTTGGGCGTCCATTCTGGCGGATTCCCTCAAAGTGGTCGCTTTGCCTACTCGGGCGTGACAGGAGGTGTCAGTTAATAATGCGCATTATAATGAGACGCCCCCCAAGAGGTAGTCGCACCGCAAGTTTGTCGGACTGATGATGTGTATCAGCCGGCAGCCAGTCAATATGTATCATTTGGCAGCCGGTTAATTAATTAACATCGCTTCGAGTGCAAATGGTTACATAATTGCATTTAGTAGTCGATGCTAGTCGGTGATAAGGAAATACTATAATTCCGTAGGGCTTATCTCTGTGAGTCAGCTGCGATTCCTGAATGAAAGTGCACCCATGCTTATGAGGCTTTAGACCCCTATCTAGTGGATGGCTAAGAAGAGATATCTCAAGTGCAAAGTGTTGCATAATTGCACCGGCTGTCGATGCCTGATAGGGAATACCTTTCAGCTGGAACCTATCTACATACGACATTGTTACTCCCTGAATGAATAATACGCTTCCTTGATAGGGTTCAAGTTTCGAGATAAGTCAACGGTGAAACGGCGAAACTAATTGGATTGGTCGATATCATCCAGTATGTAAATAAAAGGCTTATCAGTTATTACTCAAACACTGGCCACCACAACATTTACTTTGATTTCTCAGTACATTTACTTTTATTTTAGCTATCAAGGTTTTAAGATTTTTTAAAAAGAGTATATGGTTATCTAAAAAATAAAGACTTATAAGCCTATTTATAATTTTAAGACATGAATAATTTTAATATTTTTTTCCAACCTCATATTGAAATAGATTAATTTAGATTTACTTCTCCATCATATTTCCCCTTTTCTATTCAGAGCTGCCTCCAACTTTGTGTGCCGGCGTTCTGCGGTCAGTGTCCCTGACCTCAGACAATCGGCCAGCTCTCGGTGGCGAAAAAAAACGGTTGGATTTGCGTTCGGGGGCGTTATCACGCTTATCACACTTGTTGGAGGTCCACGGGCCACGTGTTCGATGTATTTTGGCCGAGCGCAACTGTCATAAATCTTGCATACGCCCCGTGGGCATGCGCATGGTGCGTTTCGATTCCACGGCGTTCCCCGAAACATCGCTCCATTCATAAAGTGCGGCGATGTTTCTGGCGGCCGAAGGACTTGGATGCTGGGACATACGATGCTGGCAGGAACCGGGCCCACGGTCTGCCGTCTGGGGACTTGGACACGCTCAGACAGTTTGCGGTGATTCCTTCGACGAGGCGGTTGCAGGCTCTCTCGGCTCTCGAGTTGGTCGGAAAACCCTTTTCTCGTCTGGTGGTTAGAAAGCTAGGAGATCGACTGGCGACCACACGAATTAGCCACAAATAAGGGCCTAACATATTGCCAAACTAGTCTATGCGGTTAGCTAAAAGTTTCCCTCAAGTGTTGTTAAGTGCTGCAAAGTTGGCCGTGATAGTTAAGTGCGCTCGTAACTGAAACTCGGCCCACTCGGTTGCCTTCCGCCTCTGAAAGTTTTTTCGGCCCTCTCCTTCCGGCCTGTCAAAATGTTTTGGCCCGAACTTTTCGTCCTGGTGGTCCCCAACAATTGAAGTTTTGACAACAAAATTTAGTTAAGCAAAGCTGCCGCCGCGGTTTCATATTCTTTTCCGGCTGAACTGCAGAGTGGAGTTTGAAGTAGAAAAAAACGAGAAACAAAAAAGGTTGCCGTGCACTTTTTGCAGCCTTTCGATCCTTGTTTGGTTAACTACGTGAACCGCCAGCAAAGTGAACAGATTGAACGTGTGATGTGAATGGTAAGTGCAGCGGATGCTTTTCATTTTCCGCGTTTTTTCGCGAACTTCTACCTGTGCCAATCGATGAACTGAACTTCAGGCGTTTTCTGGGAAACAAATGGATTTTTCTTTTAAGAAACTTTATGCATTTTCCGGGAATAATAGAATTTTTCAGGAAAATACAAACTTTATCCAAATAAAATACAGCAACACTGCGTATGAGTAATAATTAAATTTTGTTAAGGCTAAAGTTTTTAAAATACTTTTACTAAACCAAATATTTTGCCTAACTTAACTAGACTTAAGGCGTTTTCAGGAAAATATTTAATTTTTTTGGGAAGATGTTTTTTTGTATTGTGGTTAAAATGTAAAATAAACCCACTGAGTATGTGTGATAATTAAAAGTTTAAAGTTTTCACAGTTGCTGAAATAATTAAATAGTTTCCAGCTCTAAAGTAAAAGTGTTTCACCATCCCTTTAAGCCAGATGAAATATTTTGCGCAACTTTGATGAGGGTGAAAGCATAAACTCCTGCTGTTTTCCGGCTGAAAATTCAATAAAAATTCCACCGGGTCACAAGTTAAATTGAAAATGTTTTCCATTCATTTAGTTTTTTCGTGGCTGTATGTCAATCATAACCACTCTTTTGATGTGTCTCTCCAGCACCCAATTATCCATCGGCAGTCAAGTTTCCAAAGATCCAAAAAGGTTCTTCCGAGGGTCTTTGCTCGCTATTTCCATGCGTTACTACTTGTGGTAATTGCTACTTTATTGTAGCTTCGTGTCCCATTACGAAATGGACACAGGGAGCCCAGGAATCCCAGAGGGTCGGATCCAGGCGCATAAATATGCTCACAGTTTGGGGCAGGGACACAGACACATAACAATGCCCTCCGAGAAGGACCCGAAATTGTGCGTGTCGCATCTATAATTAAGTGAATATAGAGCATGTTGGGCCCACAAGGAGGTATGCCATGCCCACACATATTCTCCCCAGAACATTTGACCCACAAATGGAATATGTCGTCTTCGGATATTCGAGAGTGGCACTTGAAAAATGCCTGAGAATTTAATTCCGACTTCAAATATTGTCTGCATATGGTTGAATATTGAAAAGGGGTAAAATAGTTGCTCTTATGTCCAAAAGTATGCAACGAAATTCAACTTTTATTTTCCACTGCACACTTTTAGACACCTCTAAAAGAGATTTCCAGTCCATAATGCTTTCAAAACGGGCTTTTCAATGGGGTCTAAATGAAAATACGTTTTTGATAATTTTTAAAGACTTGGTTTCAGTTTATTTTCCACTACGCTCAGTACCCAATCCATAAAGTTTCTCCCGCTCACCCCTTTAATACCACTGATTGCTGTTAATATGTTGCCTTCTGGTATTTCGGAGCTCTTGTATTGTCAATAAAGGACATTCTTCAGCAAGTCTGGCTGACATCAAAGGGAACCACACGCACAGGCAAACATGAGGTATCGAAGCCCCCCATTTCCCATTCCCCGTGGCTACAGACACCCAAGCACAATACAACACATGGCAAAGGCAAGCTTGGCAAGTCAATTAAATTAGCCATAATATACGGCAAATGTTTGCCTAGTTACTGTACTGTATGGGCTACGGAGCACCGGACTTTACGCTCTGCATCTGGCATCATTGTCCCTGTTTGCATTTGGCTGCTCATGAGTAATGCGCACACATAATTATGAAAAATACACAGGCCACTCGACCGAACGAACGAACGAACTACAGTGGAGGCTCGTTAGGCCCAACACCCCGTGATGCCGGGCTTATTTGGGTCGAGGTGCTCCACTGTTTATTTGTTTGTCTTGGCTGCACATCTGTGGGAGTTCCGCCGTCCTCAAAGACAACAAAACAACCAATTCCGCAGGGCAAATAAAATAATTACCGGCAGGACGTTAACACAAATTTTACTGGTAGGCTATAAATTTTGCAGCCTCTTGGAAGAATATAATTTACGACTTACGGCCCATTTACCAGTGAAGCACTGCATCATCGTGGGTTAAATTAACTGACGATTGACCTATTCATTCGTAAACTTGCCTCGAGTCAAATGTGCAGCTAAAATGCGGGGCGAAATCATAAAATCTGACACAAACATCCAGGTAGTTGTGTCTAATAAGTACAAATGATTTGTTTAGTACCTTCAGAGAGAGAATTCTGACGTTCTCTCTTAAATAATTTCAAGAACAACAGCTCTCAATTAAGAACGATGTGTGCTTGAATATTTCTCTCTGTGTTCATTTCTTAAAACAAGAAGTCTGATAAATAGGCAAACGCTAGATCGAATTTCAAACGTTCATAGGTTAAGTTAACTGATGATTGACCCAAACTCGAAAAATGTTTGTAACTTACTGCAGCTTGTTATTAATATAATCCTACCTCCTTCAGCTCCTGGCTGTCTGGTAATTTGAACCCGAGGTCAGCACGGCTATTTGTAAATCTCCGTAAGCCATTGAGGCATTTTCAGATCTGCCAATGATAATTCCGTTCAAGTAGCTCAGCTCGGCTCTCCGAAAATTCAAAAATATGGGGTCCAGTCCACAGGCACAAAGAAAGAAGCAAAACACTTATATAAAGAACAAAATCTGCGATAAATCCACAAAAACCAAAAAGGAAAAAAGGAGAAAAATACGAATGAGAGCATGAAAATTATGGGCAGCAATATTTTTGCCAGCTTTGTTGCTTTGCCATTTGGCATTTTTGTGGCCTAGACGACGACACACCCACAGAGACACAAGGCAGGGGCTTAAATAAATAAAATAAATCAAAAATGTAAATCAACACTCGAATGTATAGCTATATGTGTGAGTATGCGGCTGGGATAATAATTTGCACACATATGTGGGGGAGGGAAGGGCAGGGTCCTGGAATCTGGGATCTGGATAGGGGATAGTTGGGGGACACAGCATATGGGGGGCGAAACTGTAACTCTACTCTCATTAAACCTGCCTCTCAGATTGTGTGTGCAGTCGTATTCGCATTCGTTCGTTGACTTTGGCATTCCTTCTTGTGTGGTTTGTCATTTGGTGTCGGTCTGTAATGAAAGAAATCATGACAAAGCATTCATTTATGGCCCCAGGAATTGTTTGGATTTGTCGAGTGTCAAAGAAAATATTAAATTATCCCAGGGCACACAAAAGCTTCTAACGAAGCATTTATTTTGTTTTATGGATTTCTCATGCCTTCGGTTTCGCCTGCTATTGAGCAATAAAATTCATGAATTTTTCATGACTCACTCACAAAACTTTTAAATGTAATTGAAACCTAAACAACAATGGCTGCTGCCAATTATTAAAGAACATTTACTTTAACAAGTGTATCTACTATTTTCCCCAGGATTGCCAGTCTGTCTGTCCGTCTGTCTGTTGGCAAACTTCAATTAAAATGCAGTTTCTTCTTCGATCCCGAGTCCCGGGTCCCGAATGTCCTGAATCCTGTCTCCGGGCGGACATCGAGAACCCTTTGACGAGTCTTAAATGGATTGCCGGCCAGGCGTGTTCGCCGGCATCTTCATTATAGAATACACAGTTTCCCCACTTTATGTAATTCCGTTCATCATTTCGTCCGTCTGTCTGTGTCGTTCCCTGGCCCGCAGCAATGTCCACTCCACTTCCATTTGACTAACTGAAACGTGCTGGGGAAACTTCCCACCCACCTGTCTCTGGGCCCGGAGACCCTTGTTACGGATCTCCTGGCCGCCTTTTTCCCAGACAGCTGTTTATAATTCCGGGAGGAGTCCACTTCATTTTTATCAGCTTCATCACGGCATCTTGCATTTTTGAAATGAAATTGTCGTCCCATTTCTTTGGCTCCCCCGCTCATCAGCGCCATCAGCATCTTTAATTCCATTGCGCCCTCCGTTTTTTTTCCACCTTTTCTGGTGTCTGGTGGGCGACAGCGGCTTGTCATTCAATTTGACGCCACATTAATTCACTGCGTTTTGCTCCTTTTTGGCCAGCCGGATATTTGCATTCTTTCTCCTTTTAATTGCTTCGTTATGCGACGTGCTTGTATCTCCGCGCGCTGTTCGGTGCGGCCCACCCGGCGTATACGCACTTTAAAGCTCTTCGGGGAGCCGAAATAAAAGTTTCATATCCCACAGGTAATTAGCGAGTAATCAGCTGAAGTTCAAATACCCACTTTTGCCTTGTTTTCCAATTTATGCCGCCCGTTTATTTCCTTTAAATGGTGACTTACACTAAGACTTTAATTTGCCAGAAAATTATATGAAAATTAAGATAGAGAGACGTAAAAAAAATCCTTTCTAAAAATAAACTAATTATTATTATAATAGGATGAAAATATTGAAACTAAATAATGTTTCTCAGAAAATACAAATATTTTAAAAATTCGATTTAAGGAAACTTTGGTCAGATTTTAATTGAATGAAAATAACCCATTTCAGAAATACCTTTTAATATTTTCAACATTTCTTATTGTTATAAACAAATTCTTATTGTTCCTGTCTCTTTGGGTAAACTTTAATTGGCAGATTACGGTCTATTGTTTAGACAGTGTGACCATATGAATTAAGTTTCTAAACATTATGGATTTTCCGTGTAGCCTCGCCACAAATAGTTAATTTTGCTCTTTCATTTGCACTTTATGGTGGAAGTTTTGCCGCCTCTTTTCTGGATGCCTGCGCTTTCCACTCCGCCCAATTCATTGGCTATTTTTCGCAGATTTCGGGTTGGCCTCCATTGTTTTGATTTCCGTGGTGCCGTGGTGCTGGTCGAGTGGTCGATGTTTGGGTTCTGGTTCTGGTTCTGGCTGGGGTTCCGATGTTTTGGGTTCCGTTGGCGAGTTTTCGGGGTGATGCTTGAATGGCAAACAATAATAAGCGCCTTCTCCGTCTTGTTTGCTCGTCCTCCACTCGTCCGAACTCTCAGTCGCCAACCCTGTGTCCTCTGTCCTTCGTCCCCGAATGTATGTATTCCGGCCTACAGATTTAGAGCTCCATTACCATGGGGACAGATGGGACACCGCAGAACGGAGCCAGTCGTTTGGCCAGGTTTGTTTGCCGTTGGGCGATAGTTAAATTGGGCAGACAAATGCTTTGGCTCGCCAGTTTTCCCATTTTCAGTTTATCCAGTCAATGGATGCAGTTTAAATCCAGCAATTTTATTCCTTTTTTTGGGGGAGAGGGGACCTCTGGGATCCCTTCAACTGACATGTGCTAATGCTGTTCGAGAGATCCAAAGCCGAGGATTTGTTTGCCCAGTGTGTGTATATAAAATTGCCTTGGTCCGTTCAAGTTTGGCAAATAGCAGCAATGGGATTCAGCATGTTATACCAAGTAGTTAGTCAAATTCCAGTGAATTCGCATGGAATATGTATTGAAAAGTTCATGTTTGGACTGGCGTGTGGGTTGCTTGAACCATTTTTTCGTTTGTTGCCATAATTTATTTCGACTTGGCCGGAGTTTTCAGTTTTTCCACTTACTATGTATGCCTCTGACACATTTCAAGGCATTTTCCGGTTTGCTGTTTTGTTTTCCCCCAGTTTTCACTATACATATTTATACAGCAAATACACAGGAGAGTGGGAAAGGGAGAACAACTATTTGGCACGTTATTCAGTTGGAGTTTTCTATTATTTTTGTAAATTTTCTTGGCAAGCAAAATTGTCGACAGCCATCTAAGTGATTTTGTTTGTTGGCCCCAGCAGAAAGAGACAGTGCGATGGCATTAGAAAGAGATGGAAATAGAAACAGACTGACCATGCACTTGGCAGAAATACAAGACTTTCATTTGGCCAATAGTCAGCGGGGACTTGGATCTCAGATCCCGCATTGATTGCTGCTCCACGGCCTATTATACTTAAGTGCTTATCATAATTTGTGTAGTCTGAGGAGGAACCCGGAAAACCCCCATATAATTCCTACTGCATAAGTCGCCTTGGCTCGCTGACGGGAATCCCCCGGAGGATCCAAGGGGAAATGGATTTTCCAGTGCCGGAATAGCAGCCGAGGAAAGACAAAGGATCGAGAAATGTAATACACTTTAAGACACTCGAGACTTTACTTCCTTCAAGGCACTTTAACTTTTATGATTCCATTTTTCAGGCCCGCCTTGTTGTTCCGATTCGTTTATTCGCGTATTGACGCCCGCGGCGATTTACCAGTTTAATGGGATTTATTTCAACAATTTTTTCATCTGGTAATTTAGGCTTCTGTGGTGTTTCTCTCGGTTGACGGAAGGCGAATTCGGATTTAATTAGAGAGAGCGGAAATGATTTATTGATTGCCACCAGCGAGGGCAATTTTTATGTGAAGTGAAGTTTGCCTATAAAACTATATATATTATAAAAGGGCAAATTAAATTATTGTGGCAAACTGGCTTAAATTTCCATTTAAACAAAATATGTAGCCAACTTTAAGCCGACAATATTATTCAACGGATTAAAAGTCTATTGCTAAAAGCTTTGACGACTTATGTTTTCAATGGCAGCAATAAAAGTAAATCCGTTTTAGAGCTCAATCAATTTTCAATGAACTTTTTCGGTTGAACCAATTCCTGCTAAAGCATATTTAATTTGTCAAAACTCGTACGTATGAAAAAGTCGAGTTAAGTGACTTTAAATTTTATTCTTTTCAGCCTCTGCTTGAAATTAAATAATCATACTCGAAATCCTCTTGAAGCGACGCAAAATCCGTTCTCAAACCTCAAAACCGTTTTGTGGGATTTTCGATGTTCCAAACAGCTCAAACAAAGCCCGAAAAATGAACTTTTAGTCGCAAATTTGGCTTGGGACCTTCCGCAACCAGCTCAGTGATGGCTATTTTGGATTACAGTCTCTGCTCCTTCCCATTCTCTCCTTTTTTCATCCCTTCACCTTCTGGTCCTCGCTTTTCCTTTTAGCATTGTGTATTTGCTTTGTTTATCTGCTGTTCCACAGCTTTAGTTCCCTGCTTCAGCTTTAAGGATATTATCTTTTTGAATCCTTTGTTCGGTATTTTTAGGATTTTTTTGGTTTGGTTTGGTTAATGCCAAATCAATTTATTAAATTAAAGTTTTTCACAGATTCTCTCCCGTTTTATTAAGCAGCCACTTTTCCGTTTTTCCATGTTCTCCAATGCTTTCCTCACTTTTTTCTGCCACCCACAAAATCCATTAGCCTGCGGATTCTTTATAAAGTTTGCTTTTTTCTTGCATTCCTCTCCAATATTTTTTCTCCAGGCACTTTGAATTCATATTTGCCACTACAAAGCACAAGGAAATTCCCTCGATTATATTATTTATTCTAATTTATTTCCGATTCTAATCTGTGCGCAAAATAAATAAAGTCTGATTGATTCGCAATTGGAACGGCGCAAGTTTTTGCCGCTTTCGCACAACTTCACTTGGCACTTACGTGCCGCAGGATTTAAGCATTGAAATCGGATTTAAGGACTATAAACTGGGGCTGCTGCTGCGGCGGCAGAGGAGGAGGGTTGTCACCACAAATGCCAGAGCCAAACATCAGGGCTGCCACCCGCAGCGCGATTTCGATGCCATCCCGGCGGATACGCAATATTTTCGCATTCATCTTCATTTTTTCACATTGTAGTGTTATTTACTTGGCATTTTTATGCCTCTCCCTTTTCGGCTTCGCTTCCTTTTATTTTTCGTAATATATAAATAATGTAGGTTTGTGTGTGGAAACGTGTGTAAGTGCTTTAGGGCCACCAGCCGCGAGGATTTCAACGGTTTGTCTACGTTTATCTTTGTCACCCTTCCGCCTCTTTTGGCCTGATCCGATTTCCTTTGCCGCAGAATATCGGTGGCATATCTAGCCCATAATGTCATCATTTACTTCCCGAAAGTAGCTCGTGCGTGGCCTCGTTTTTTGGTCATTTAAATATGTAAATCGAATTAAATCCCCTGGCTGAATTATTTATTTAAACATAACCATTCGACGCCAACCCTTCATTGAATTCGGCCTAATACATTTAGATGTCAGTGCACTGCATACTTATCAGTTAGTTGAGACTTTTCGGTGGCTAAGTGGCTTTTGGAGCGGCAAAAAGTTTTTGCCAAAGTTTTCGCTGCCAATTTGAATGGATAATTCGACACAAGTTTTCTGCTGCCGCTGTCAAAGCCAAAGCGAAACTTTCTGTCTACTATATAACTATATATATCTCCTTTTTTTGCAGCCCTGCTGTTGTCGTCTCTGTGTACTTGCTATCAATAAATAATTCATAAATAGACAGCCTGTTTGTGTCTGCCAATAACATGGGCATATTGAGGGATGCAAAATGAAAACACATTAAAATAAAAATCCCGAAATGCGGCGACTGAAGTGTCGCAAACGCGCGTATAAAAAAGCCAAGCGACCACATTTCAAATTAGGGCACACCCACAACCACCCACTTTCATGGGAAACCCATGAGGAGGGTAGCAAGAAGGCAAAGAGCAAAATATAATGCCGCCACAAGAAGCACGCGCATAAATACCAATAGAAATGTTCGCATAATGCAATATAATAAACGTCAGGAGCAGAAGCCGAAGCAAAAGGGGCGACAGGCAGCCGCAGGACGAGGTCGAAGGCTAAGGTCCTTCGTTCGGCATCGAGGCTGCCCTCTGATTGCGTGCTGATAACCCTTTTTCCGACTCACCCACTTTCCCACAGCTTTCTGCGGCGGAAAAACTGTAGCGTCCATGCATAAACTCGTGCGAGTAAATAGATGGGTGTATGCTTAAAGTTAACCGGGCTAAAATCCAATTTGGCTAACAAGACATTGTCACTCAAAGCGAGGAGCCTGCGGGCAAATCCCAGGGGAATTTGCTTATGAGCTGAAGGCTCTGATCGAAGGCAGTGACTCTTAACCCTGCTTAACCCCCGACTTGCGGTTAGAACTCACAAACTGCGAAATTGCCAGACAACGATTAGGCAGGATTATAAATGCAGGCATTTAATCAAAGCAAACGAGTGCACGGAAAATACGAATAGGTATTATCAAGTTGAAATATTACCAGAAATAATTAATGGTTATATGCTGAAGGTACATACGCTTTTAGGTTTAATCTTACTGTTTTGAACAGAGGTGGTCTTTAATCTTAGGCGAACTGCCAACTCGTCCTGATAATTTTCAAAAACTTAGCCCCAAGTCAATAAAAATAAATTAATATTATATTTATAATATTTATTTAAAATACTGAAAAATATATTTTGTAATAAGCCAAATTTTACATAACTAATATTAGCTGGTTATAAAACTAGATATTATTATGTGTAACAGACTAATAAAATGTTTCGAATACCCTTTATAATTTTTACAAGATATGAAACTTGATTTTATACCCATCTCTGAATTATGAGAATTTCTCCTTGTGTGACAGTCAAGAAACACAAATCGCTTAAACTCATTTAAGCCAGCCGAGGACATCAGCAACAAATTCCCGGCTTAAACCGCCGGGCGACGGGCGCATCCGCTCATTAGTCTGAGAGCAGTCGAGGAGGAGGAGGCGCCAGGGATCCCACAGCCCATGCGTATATCCTTTATGCCGCACAAGGATCAGTCACTTGGCTGTCGTCGCTGTCAGCAGCCGCCAGCCGTTAGCCGCAAAATCTGTACAAAGAAATGCCATAAAATAAAACGCCAGCCGCAGTCACGACGACACCCGAAAACCAAAAACGGTGAAATGAACGAAAAATGCGGTTATGGCAGTTGGGCCCGAAAATTTAACCGCCAGCCGGATGGCTGTTAACATAATTCATTTCATGCGCCAACTCGAACGCCAAGTGCCAAGTGCCGCCCCGAAATTCTTGGCGAAAAAAGACTAACGACTTTTAATTAAAATATCTCAGGGGATTGAGAAGATTTTGAGCTTGGCAATTTACTTGATATGCAAATGGCATTTAAAGGCGAATTTTCGAAATTTATTTCCTTTGATAGATATTCGCAGCGCCAAAAAAAAAGGGAAAGGGATTTCCCTTTACTTTTTTCGCCAGCCACAAAGTAGCTCATCTTTGGTGAAAAGCGCCAAAGCCAGCTAATGGTGTCACTTAGCTGGGAATGGCAAATTAGCGGGGATTGCGCACTTTTTGCCAAGAATCGTGAGCTAAGGGGGGGAGGGGTGGTTCAGGGGGCTTGGGAGCACTCCATTCAGGTGGGCAACACATGGCCGGCAGGTGTGGGCTGTTGACACACTCTGACTGGCGAACAGCGACAGATACATGCTCGTGTACAACATGTCGTATAAGTATTTTAATTAAGCATCAAGAGGCGCACAAAAACACGTGAAGAGCAAGTTTCGCGTTTTAATTAAGACCCACTAAACTAAGAAAGGCGGGGGCTTCTTAGCCTCTGGAAGCTTCAATCTCTCAACCTCGCAACCTCTCAACCCTGCAACCTCTCAACCCTTCAACCCGGGGGATCGGAAACTTTCCATTTAAGCTAAACTCACAGTTAAAATTTAATTTACTCGGCACAAACTTGCGGCGGCAGCTGCGCTAGCTGAATGCTAAAAAATAAAGAAATGGGAAAAATGTGGAGCGAACGCGTACGCCGTACGTCATGCGGATTACTCATACGCCGTGTGCGCCCGAGATGTGGATGCTGCTGAATAAGCCGGAGCTGAAATATCAGCTACCAAGTCCTCCGGCGACAGGTGGCGGAGACAACAAAAACGGCAACTACAGTGGCTGAAACAACGGCAGTGGCAACAGAACAAGCAAAACATCCACTGTACACGTCCACCGGCTCACCAACTTCCGCTTTTGGCCCAAAAACGGTCTTAAATTGCTTGCATTTAAGCGCCCCCATATGTATTTCCATATATTTGTATGTATCCTGTGCCAGCTGGATGCTCTTATTCGGCCTGACCCCAGCCTGCGCCTGAATATCACAAACATTTTATTTATCTGCAGAGCATAAAAATATTTTAAAGCTGCGAGTGGCAAACAAGTGCCGAAAAATAAAAATATTCCAATTTAGATACTGGATTGCATTGGCCAAAAAGCGCGAGCGAAATGTTGGCAAAAACAATAGCTACACGGGAAAAAGCTGTGGCTAACAAAATTATGGTAAATAATAATATATTTTTAATGTTTTCGATGTAATGTAAATCGAAATCACTTTTAAAATAGGAGTCTTTAGAAATAGAACTCTAAAAGTATGCAACAATATATTTTAAACTCAAAAGAGCTTTGAATTCAGTCAGGAAGAAGCTTATCCCTTATTCACTTCATACTTTTAGGCACAAAAAAATGTATTTTTATTTAATTTTATTTAATTTATTTAAAAGAGATTTCAAAGCCTAATCCTGCATTAATGTTTTCCTCTAATTATAATTATTAATAATAACATAAATATTTAAAGAAAATCTACCAAATACAATTTATGAAAGCCCAGAACATTGAAAGTATTTATTAAGATTTATTATGCTATCTTAAATCCTTCTTTTCAGTGCAGGTCTCCAAATTTCATTGCGCGAAGAGCAGAGAAAATAAACTTAAATTAAACGAGTAGCGACAAAGTCGTTCGGAATAGAGCAAACTTTGCATGCTTTTAACAATCAAAGGGGTTTTACGTGCTGCTCACTTAGCGTTTTGTGGTCGTGCCCGCCGATTGCGGGTATGCGAGAAAGTTCCCTCTTTACGGCAACGGCAATTCATTCGCAGTTATTCCAGCTCGGTCCTGCAGAAACTCCATTGTACTCTGATTTACTTTACTCGATACTCCATTCTTCAGCCACCGAAGTCAATCAGAGCCAGCTGGATGCGGTAAGCGTCTTCTTCTCCTTCGATTGCCGGGGAATGACCTCTTCATTAGATTTGCGGGGTTCCCTGCTCTTCGGGCGGCGTCTTTCAGTCTCCTGACTATTTGCTGAAATTGTGTTTTTCTCTGCAATTTGATTTAAGCCAAGTGCCTGGGCGGTGAGTGCAGCAGTTGGAGTTGGAAAAGCAATAATACAGGGGGAAAATCGATTCCAGGGGTACATGCGTCATCTATCAGATATGGCAAGAAGTGACACGAAATTTACATAGGCATTGGCATCAACAAAAAGCTCCGTAATTGGTTTATTCGGTAGGTTAATAATAGACCAACTTGGCTTTCATACATGGCATTTAGGAAGTGAATCGCAGGCTATCAGCACAAAAACTCTTTAAAATACCCATATTCAAGGCCAAAGATAGAAACTCGAAAGTATAAGTTTAGTTCGTAAGCATTTCTACGTGATTTTATTGCTTTTATGCCCGAAGAATGGCTAACAAGTGGGAGTCAAGTGTACGTGCAGCAAAGATGAAAAATATATCTAAGAAAGTAAGCAAACAATTCAGCTTTTTATAACCCCAACCCAAACCCAAATCATTTTGTGCTTCATTGGAGGTTCTGAAGCCGATGGCAGCCACACAGAAAATTCCTGATAAAATGGTGGATGGCTGTGTAGAGTTAAGCGATAATTCATTTACCCGCTCGAAGTGAAGTCACCATTTCAACAGGTGCCTTTCGGAGCTATTTCCAATCTATATGCAGCAATCGGTGTTAAGCAAACGTGTAAGCATTGTGAGTTGAGTACCAGTACCGGGACTCCTGGATTCCCTCAGCCGACGGGGAGGTGCAGGTGGAAATGGGGGGGCCTTGAGACTCCCTTGAGAACTCCTGTGCAGTGGCAACAATTTCCCTTTTTCCGAGTTTACTACTGCACAGGCACTTCCACGGACGGCAGTGGATGCTAAATCCCTGCTCTGCTCATATTGTCACGTGATGTGACATCGTTAACGAGGATTTATGCAGATTCTTCATCCGGGCAACAAGTCTTTGGAGCTGTCTTCGGCTGAGCTGTCTATACGGTGGGAAACGGGGTTGAAAATTTAAAGTTCTTCTAAACTATAAAACAGTTGCCATCTTTTTCTAGCCGTTAACTACATAGCGAAAACTGTTGCATGAAAAAACCTGAAACCAAAAACCGAAATTCGGGAATAGCTTGTAGAGGAGAACTAAGAAAGGATTTTACAATATTCGACCCGGAAGGTCCCCATAACAATGTTCAATATTAAAGGAGTCTAATCTACAATAACTTCTTGTCAAGTTTATGACTTACACAGGTTTAATACTATTTAGGCAGGGCTCATAAGCCATTGGCCCACAAAGTGCAGCTATTAAGCCATGTTTATTATAATTCAAATCACTTAGCACACATTGCGGCCCATTTGAGTATGCTCCAATGGCCACATCATTAGTTTTGCGCGCCTGGCTTCGTCCTGTGGGCCACGGCACGTATGAAAGTGTACTTCATAATTGTCTGGCCAGCATAACTGCCAGAAAATTGTGATTTTGTGGAGCTTGGCCAGCTGCCTAAATCGTACTTACCTGGGTGACTCAGAAGGCGAGGATACCAGGAGGCAAGGACACAGACACAGACACTGCCACAAAGTATTTACCTCGACTAAAAGGACATTTTTCCGAATGGGGCGTTTCGAGTGCAAAGTGTGTATAAATAAATCAAAGTTTATTTAGTGACAGACACTTTGTGATGGAACCGAAGGAGAGTGTGGGCGAGCACTTTGATTTGCCGAGGTTCAAATTTCCGCAAGCCAAATGCTAGAAATGAGCTCTCATTCAAAGGCCCTGTGCAATAGGCTATTCAAAGCTGGGGGCTGATAGGAAATGTTATGAATGTGCAATCACACAGCTGGCTGCTACCGAGAGAGCAGGTGACAAAAACAGGGGAAACCGAGGGAAAACCAAAGGAAACCAAGGGAAACCGAGGAAAGCCCCCAACTGGGAAAGCTTAAGAAATGAGCGAACAGGGGGGAGAGCAGAAACAAGCTGCAACAACACAATGAAACTTGCCAGCGGATATTAAAACTATTTTACAGCTGCTTTGTGGCAGTCAGCTTCCACTTTTCCTCGGCTTTTCATTCCAGTCGCTCCTGCATGCACTTGACTTTTCGCCATGTGTATGAGTGTGTCGGTCGGTATCTTCTCCTTCTTCTTCTTCTTATTCACCCGGTACTCGTTGGCTGATGGGTATATTACTTTCCTGCGGATACATCCGCAACAGGCTGAGGAAACTGGTTTCGTGGCATATAAGGCGGATGTTTAAGAACTCTCCTTCTTAATGGGAAAATTTGAATATGAAAATTACGACGCACCAAAACGAAAATGTTTAGTAGTTTTTCCATTCTGGAATATTAACATTTTCTACAACAGTTTCTTGTTTTTTGTGTGTCCTTTCCCCAAAGATTAAACCACGTTGAGCTAATAATAAGGATATCACGATGTAATCCCTTATTAGTCCATATAATAATATAACTATAATAGATCAAAGTGAATACATTCACCACTACTCAAAAATAAATAAAGATAAGAACTATATGTTGTAGCTAAACCACCTCACCTCTGCGATAGGTTGTAAAAGTCCTCCTTTTTTATGGGCTTTTGCTCTTGATTCTAATTTATGATCCGTGCAATTTGCGAGCTGCTTTCAAGCGCATGCCCAGCGGCAATATTTTCGCCCTTTCCAAAGTTATTTTGTTTGTTGTGCAACGGTATGAATTATGAAAGTGCTTTCAATGGACCAGTTCACCCTGCAAAAAGCATTTATTTATTCTACTCTTTTAGTCTTTGGATCTTGAATCTGAATCTGAACAGCAGCGATTCAGTTATTTCTGGCTCACTAAATCCATCTAGGATTCAGTGTTATTTAGTTGGAATCTGCTCGCTTTGCCTTTGGCCAAATCGTTGCTTGCTTTTATGTGTTGTTAACACGTGTTCAAATCATAAAGCTTAACTCGCTTTGAATATCCTTTATGCCAACGCGCAGGGCGCTATTGTTATGCAATGTCTTGATAAATGGCTTTTCAGAGCCAACTCTGTGGCCATTTTCCTCTCCCTTTTCCCCGTTTCCCAGCGAAAGGGGAAAGCGTATGTAAGCCCCCGGTTTCTGAGAGCATGCCAAACCCTTTGTGAGTGTCTCAGGAACACTCGTGCCTTTGCTCCTGCCTTGCCCCCTGCCAGGCGGAGTTTGCTCGTAAAATTGCAATTGCAGGAGGAGCAAAAAGCAAAAGTCCCTGCATTCTAACCCTAAATTGCACCCTCACGTTTGCATTCTCCAGATGTCCGCATTTAAATGGTTTTGCCCAATGAAGTTGTGGGTCCGTTTTTATGCATTTAATTAAAGTATTTATGGAGTATTATTCACAAATCCTTTTGCAAATAAATATGACATGGGGGTTGCAGGCATTTCGTTTAATTACATCAATAAATAATGTTAGTAATAACAAAGTTATTTGTTTAGAAAACCTTTATAATATATTTTTAAATAAATAACCATATTACAACAATATTATGCCAGCTAGATGGCGCCACTCTCTCACACTCATACAGCTGAGTAACGTTCTATTATTTTCAATTTTTAATAAACCCGTGTAGATGAAATTTATCTTGATTATTTTAATCAGTATGCTATTTTTGGAAATTATTTAAATCCAGCCGCTTTCACGAACCTTTCGATTTCTTTCGACACATTAACCTAATTGGCTTCTCCTCTCCTCCTGCTCCTAATAAATTGTTCGGGGATTACATGGATACTTAAAATTGTATCTCAGCATTTTCATCTTCGGCACGACAACGACTTTTTCACGTTTACCTTTTTGGCTTTGGCAAAAGGTAAGCAACTTTTGCGATAAGTGGGAAATTAAGGATGGTAAAAGGCTGTAGACCCAAAACCTAAGCCTTTGAAATGGTTTTTTAATGTGTGTGGGGTTTTGGCACGGATCACTGCCTCCACTTTCGTGCCCGAATTGGATTAAATGTTTTTCGGGGCGGAATGACATTTTTCGGGGAGCGAACTTCTGGGCTTTGCTGTCGTCGGGCTATTAACACCTTAGCTTATTGTTAATTAAGCCCGCTTGCTAACTGATATAATCCTTTATACCTCGTCGTCGTCCTTTGGGGCAAACTTGATTTGTCAACTCGGTTAATTACTGGTTTCGAGAGCGACTGCTAAGAAATTAATGGCATTAATTAACTGATGGCTTCAGGGCTTAGCCAATCCAGACACTCGACGACTGTCGACTGTATCCCAAATACAAGCCAAAGTGGGGGCCCAAATTGATGGCATTTAAGTCGAGGCAGTGGGCTAATTAGAGGCTGATTAAATGGACTGGATGGAAATTGGTGGAAGCCCTTAAGGCGGAGCATATTTAATGCTTCTACAAGTACTTTTTAAGACCGCTGGCCAAACCCTGACTTTTACTCCGCTTAAATCTCAGCTTAAATACTTACATATTCCATTTACATGTTTTCGTCTGCTCCACAAAAGTCTCCCCCCACCACATTTCCCGGCTTTTCCCCCGACATCTCGGCGGTAAGAAAATATGACAAACACAAAGTGCTGCAGACGATGAGCTGAGCAAAAACAGAATGTCATAAAAATACACACTTACTTGCGGCGTGTGTGTACATATCTCTGTACGTATAATCCGGGGGCAGGGGCAGGGGCAGGGGCAGGGGCAGCAATAAGACAGGTTCCATATCCATAAGCCAGATGCCGGGATAATGGAGGCAAAAGACGCGTCGGAGCAGACGGAATAAAATCACATTTTCGCAGCCAAAGCATTTATGATCCATTATGCTCTTAACCAACGGCTCCGGCTTTTGTTTTCGCCCATAAAAAATGGCAGCGAATATAATAGGGGAAAATGCGGGCAATGGCCACGAGGTCACAAAAAAATGCATATATTCGGGAGAATTTTATCTTCTGATGATTATAGATTTAATTAGATTTTTAGTTTTATCTGCAGCACCCATATAAAGTAAGATTTTACTATAGGGAAATACCTAGCTTCAGATGTGTTTTAAGCACCCACATATAAAAAGCCAACAAGGTCACAAAGAAATGTATATTTAAGAGTGTTTTATCGCTTGATGATTACAGATTTAATTGGATTTTTAGTTTTATCTTCTTTATAAAATAAGAAGAAACACCTTGACGAGAAAAATGTATATTCAAGAGTATTTTATCCCATGATGGTTATACGTTTATTAAGATTTTTTGTTTTATCTGCAGCTCTCATATAAAATATTTATCTTTTGCATTTAAGTAGTGGCACATTTACAAACAGAAAAAATTTAAATTTAAATTGCAGACTTTAAAGAACTGATAACCGAGGCATTTCAAATATAAGCAGACCTCAGACCGACATTCCAATGCGAATATGCGAACGGTGGTTTATTGAAGATGTCAGGCATTCCGCTCGGAATATTTGTCACAGGGCATTGTGGATTAAATAAATAAAATAAAAAGAAATAAAATAAAATAAAATAAAATACAACGGCTGGGATGCAACGCATGTGTATTTGCGTTTGATCAAATTGCAGTCACTTGTCCGCACGGGTGTGTGGGTTTATTGTTGACACATTTTTAAGATGTAGCCTGAAATATGAATACCAAATATGAATGCCATGGCACGGCACTAGAGAAAGTACAAAACACTACGAGAAAGTGGAGGTGAAAGTTGAGAGGGACCGCAGGACGAGGATGGAGGATGAGGATGATGATGCCATGCCGTACTGATGCATCTGTGGGTGTGACACTTGAGAACAAAAAACGCTTAAGTGGTTCAATGTCTAAAGAGCCACCCATCAAGCTATCCACCCATCCATCCATCCACCCACGTTGACGTTGATTGTTGAGAGCGATAAGAGCGTTGCCCTAATGACACTTTTGCTGGGAAGGAGACGGGATGTCCTTCAGTTGATGTCCTCATAATCGGCTGAGTGGAGACCATTAATGCATCAGATTATCCCGACTACATGTCCCCATCCTGCCGCGTATTTATCTTTAATTCACCGAAGCCCATATAGTATACCGCACTCAATCGCATTAATCATTTAATTGTGACCGCAAAAGCCCTACCATATTAACAATCAATTAATGCTATTCGAATAGGTTTTTCACCCGCTATCTGCATACTTTTATGAGCACCATATGGTATTAATATATCACTTAATCCGTTCCGAACGAAAGTAAACCAGGGAAAGCTCTGCTATTGATTTAATGAAGCTTCGAATGCAAAAAACGAGCATATTTATTAGGTTTACGAAAAACCATAAAAGCTCGCACAAATTAGTTAATTCTATTGTTAGTTTTGAAGTGAGAGCTTCCATTTATTCAGACTGTGTCACACAATTATTCAAGTGTTATGGCCGCTAATTGTCCATTTGGTTCGTCGGTTCAATGGGCTTATGGAATACAAATACCAATTGCCAGTGACAAAACCCGTCAAAACCATTTTCTGCCCCATTTAATGGGCGATTACAAAAAGTCAAAAGAGCGAGAAATGAAATAAAAATAAAACCAAAGCCGGATTGAATGAATAAATGACCAGCGAAAATAAATGAAGCCCTCAAAAAACTAACCATAATAACCAGTTGCAAAGGAACTAACTAGCTGTAACTATTTCCGCTAAATAACGAATACAATAACGAATTAGAAGTGCATACTTTCGCTCACAAACTATGCAAATATTTCGGTTTTAATGACGTGCATATTTGCCGATTTTAATTAAATCACTAATTACGCGAGAATACAAGTTTGCATTTATGAGGCCACCACAGTGTTAATTCCGCTCAAAATAGTTGAAAATAATTAAATTGAACTTTATACTTTTACGGGCTTTCATTTGTATATGAAATAAATAATTGATGTCGGAAAATTGTGCAATTTCATGTTGTTTTCCACATCAAAGAATATGAGAAAGCCGCATGGCACGCACTTTCAGTTAATGAAATTAGCATTAGGTAGATAATTATGTTTTTTCGCTCGAACCAGGTGACCTATGCCAGTTAACTGGAATGTTTGGCCCCCCTTCCCCAAAACCCATCAGTCACAGTTTTCTATCGAAACGAAACGAAACGTAGTTCATAAATTCAAGTATATAGTTTTCTAACGATTTTCGGTGATATTTAGCTAACATGTTTATTCGCGGTGATGTGCCTCGTAGTTCCCGGGGCAAGATCCCCCAGATCCCCAGCTCCATGACTCCCTACGTGGCGGCGGTGAAGAGGGGACCCTATACGATGACCAATCCGGTGTACAATAGTGGCAATCCCAACCTGGTGGCCTTCGATGGTCAGGTGGAGGCTGGAGAGCGACCCAAGCACACTTTCAATGTGAAGAAGGACGACCTGGCGAATAACTATCGCCATCACCAGCGACTGATCCCAGTGGCTACTTCCAGGAGGACGGGGTTGCCCAAGACCCGATCCCGCATGGTGATGAATGAACAACGGGAGTTGTACCGCCAGCATCGCGAGCGAATGTCCAATATCCGGGGCAAGGTGAACACCCACCTTCCTCCCCCGAAAGTCCAGATCGAGGGCAACAACATGGAGCTGTCCTACATGGAGATGCTGACGGCTCTCTACAAGAAGAGCAACAATACCCTGCGCACCTTCACCAAAGCCCCGGAAAGATTGGCGGCTGGTCGCTGGCGAAATGCGAATCTTGCCCGCGAAAAGGAGCGTCGGCAGCTGGAGAAGAACAAGGAGTTCCACAAGGGCGGCGAGCTCTTCGATCCGCAGCTGGGGAAGTCCAAGAATAACAAGCCCAAGTCCTCGGGGTCCTTTAGCTGCGAGATTCCCCTACATGTCCTCCATCGCTACGAGAGCCTGATGGATCAGTGCGATGTGGGCATCCTGTGCAAGCTGCTGCGCCCGCAGATCTACCTGGATCTGGAGGTCCGAGAGGCCCGCCTCCAGGGCAGGCTGACCATCCAGCTGTTCACCGAGGCCTGTCCCCAGGTGGTGCTGGAGTTCATGAGGATCTGCACCCAAAACAAGAGCCAGGCGATCGTTTTCACCCGAGCTCTGGCGCCCGTCTGGATGGAGGGACGTCTGGCCATGAACAGGAGGAGCGACGAACCTCTGACCAACATCGAGCACGACTTTGAGGTGCTCAACCATGGCGTGGATGCCGGCATCCTCTCCTTCCCGAGTCGCTATGTCCGGGGAAACGCCAGGTCGGCGGCGGTGAACTTCACCATCAGCTTCAAACCGCTGTCCATTTTGAACGGCCGGAGGATCGCCTTTGGGAAGGTGCGCAAGGGCATGCAGCTGCTGGAGAGGATTCAGGGCGCCATCGGCCACCTGCCCATGAGCCACAACAGGATCCAGCTGACGGGCTGCGGAGTGCTGGAATAAGGGCTTAAATTCCTCGTAGATAGGTGGCATCTACTAGTGATGCGCTGAAGGAAACAGATCCCTATCAAGAGAAAACCAAAAAAATTGTAAAGTGGCACCTTAACAATAAAATCGGTTAGCTGCTGTCTTAAATGTATTTTATTCGTGTTTTATTTTAAATTATTTTTCTTATTTTTATTACTTAATAACGATTTCTTTATATTAGTATTATTTTTAATAAGTTTGATTTAGTTATAGATGAGTTTTATAAACGTAGTACAATTGTTAGTAAAATATAATGAAAGCTTGAAATTCGGGTATCGCAATACCTTTAAAAATACTGTCACTGTCAACTACTGTGATTCCTGTCAAAGCTATTCGTATATCTCAGTTTCATATTTGGATCAGTGGAAGCAACTCATAAGGTTTTTCTAATATATTTCTAAAATTCAGTAAGTTCATACATTTTTCCCAACCTCTAACCTAACTAACCTCTTTAGTACTAGAGCATTCCTCGAAATGATTGTGGTTCACGACGGCCTGAACAGCCCAAGGAGGCAGGATGGAACGGGTGACGCTGGCGAGAATCGGTCGCCTTTCCCAGACAAATACCTCATGCGTAATACCCGGATTCTCAGGGCCTCGAACGCCCAAATCCGCGATGTTCCTTTGGAGGTCCTCGAAGCAGCTCAACGGGAGATGGTCAACATCGTGAGCTTGGATGATAACTTGCTGCGCGAAGTTCCCAAGGATCTAAACTTGCTGGCCGAACACCTCACCCAGTTGATCCTCAACCTAAACCAGATATCCTATATACCCACCAACATCTCGCAGTACTCCAAGTTGTGGGTTCTCAATCTCTCCGGCAATCTCCTGTGCGAGCTGCCCATGGAATTGGGAGGTCTTCAGTTGCTCCGCGAACTGGATATCTCGCACAATCGATTCCAGCGCCTCCCCAGCTGCATCTACGAGCTGGAGAACCTGGAGTCCCTGTCGGCCCACGACAATCGTATCAAGGGAATCGATGCCAGCGAAAAGGGTCTCGGTGGCCTGCGGGAACTGCAAAATCTGGATCTGTCGAACAACGATATCCAGGTGGTGCCGCCAGTCCTGGGAAACATGACGAAGCTCGAGAACCTGGGGCTGTGGGGCAATCCCTTCCGCCAGCCGCGCCACCAGATCCTATCGATGGGAACCCAGGCGGTGCTGAGCTACCTGCGCACCCGCATTCCCATATAGATCAGAAAATGTTAACTGTGTTCAATTTAAATTCAAAAGTATTGGCAAATATATTGACAGCCTTGTCTTTATACTTTTAAATGTAAAGTACAGTTTGAAAACTACAGGATGGTTTTTAAGAACGATTTGGTGAAAAGTATTTTTAAAAGTTGTTTGGTTTATTATCTAAACATAATAAGTATTTTGATTAAAACAATGGAAGTAATGGAGTGTCATACCTCGTTGACCTCGTAATTAAATTCCCAATCGATTGGCATTCAAACCTGATCATTTTTATTTTTGACCATTTTTCGCAAAAAATCATGATGTAACCCCTTATCAAAAATGTAAAAACGGGCCAAAACTTTTAATTATTTATTTCATCCGGAAAGCGATAGGATTCAATATATTGGGTTATTAGCCGTAAAAAACACTGCGTCTTTTCGATTTGGGATCCATTTTGGACAAGTTACAGCTAAAAAACACTAAAGAAAAAACCTATGTTTAGCAAAAATTAAGGAAATAAGAGACATTTTCCTGAATTTATCCCTTTAAAACTTTCGTTTCGAACTAGCAAGCCAAGCTAGTTTTATCAGGTAGACAGTTATTTAACAATAAAACAATTTGTCTGCATAAACACTACTCTAAGCATTATTGCTTAAAAAAAAAAAATTCACAAAATGTCGAGAAGCTCAAGACCATCAACAGCAGAAAATCTGCGTAAGTCACAGAAGCCAACTACAGTTTTAAAGAAACCAGCGCCGTAAGTAATGTAGTAATGTATGTAAACTATAATATTAAGTTCCCGTAATTTCTGCTCCCCTGCAGTCGCCATAGATCCTACGATGGGGATGCATTCGTCAATCTCTTTGGCCATCGCGGAGCTCGAGACATCATGATTTTGGACAGTCATGGCGTTCCCCTGCGATCCACTTGCAGTCAGAGACGCACTTTCCACTACGTCACCAACCTGAAGCCCCTTCTCTTTATGGCCCGCAATGTGGTGAGGGACTTGGATCCCTCGAATGACATAACATTCATGCGAATTCGATCCAATATTGGGGAAATTCACATGACACTGGGCACCGATTTTATTTTGATTATTGTGCAAAAATTAAGGAAGCTCAGAAGGAGTTCGGTATTCTAAACTAATTCCCCATTGCGTTGCGTGCGTGTGTGTGCGGAAGTTAATTGCAGTGTACCCATGTCGTTCCACTAAAAATTAAATTCCATGCAATTATGGCAAATGAAAGGATGTCCAAATTGTTTTCGAGGGAAATTTCGGGGAAAGCCCAGCGAAAGCAGAGCACACTAATCCGTTTATGCAGCGCTTGCAAATCCGGAAAATGCATCAAAGCGGCAATTAGCACGGCATACGGGGATATGTCAGTTGATTTTTGGGCTGGCTTCGCTGGGCTGGGGCTTTGAATTCAACGACCTCTCAATTGGTTCCACCACACTCATTAATCTTCCCCGGCCTTTGGCTTTTGGCTCTTTGGTAGCCGCGATGCAGCTTCATTAAAACCCAATCACGCTGGCTGTCAGTCCGGCAAAAGCACATCCAACTGGGCGCCGAACAGCAAAAGATTGCGGGAAAAATTAAAAGATAATGGCAATTACATTTCGCACGTCTCACAACATGCCTTATAGTAAACCTTTGGTTCTGGCTTCAGTTGGCTTTGGCTTTTTCGACAGGGCAAAATAAAAGACTTGAATTACTTGAGAGAAATAAAAACCATGCAATAAATAATAATAATTAATAAATAAAAATTAGTTTAAGGTGTCGAAAAGTATGCAACAATTTATTTCAAGTACGCAAATGTGATAAATTCATTTTTGTGGCATACTTTTAGACACACTTATGAGTGATTCCGTGGCCCCCATGTATAATGAACGAATAAATTCTAATTTACAATGACAATATCAGCGATTCCCAATCAATATATTTGTATACATCGAATCTGGCACATTTTGCCAAGCTTAATTTATAAAATAAAAGTCAAATTGTCCGACGGGGCAGGAAATGGCAAAGAGCAACAATGAAACTTGCTTTGCTTTTGTGTGCGCCCATTGTTCGGCCAATAATTCGGCATTGTTTTAGTTTCGAATTGCGCGTATTTATTCAACCTGTTGTTGGCACAAGGGCAGTGGCATTTGTCCAGGGGCTTAGCGCGTGTACTCTGTGTGTTTTGCCGCCGTTTAAGCTCCCGGGATACATGTGTTTCATTGTTGGTTCCCGGCTGTTTCATTATTCAATGTGGTGCAAATATTTATGGATTGTCTGTCACTGAATACCAAATCCGAAAGCCTAAATCCGCTAAACGCAAATGTGTTATATACCAAATAGAAGAAAAATACTTTATGAATAGGTTTCGTTGGGGGAGGGATTTTGCCATCAGATTACGGGTCGTGTTGAAAGGCCGCATTCATCATTTTGCCAAAGGAGTTCAAGGAGTCGATTGGGAAATCGCTCGACGTGATTAAGTGACCAAACTGCAGAGCGTTCGACACATGTTGACATTTAATTTATTCGTTTCGATCGGAGGAGAGTCGAATGCAGCAGTTCAGCATTTCAGCATTCAGCATACGGAATGCATTGACTTTCAATGAATATTCGAGAGTTATTAATAATGTAAAAGGGGGGAATTTACATGGCACCGGCCACTCCGTTGAAGTGTGAGCGACTGCCGTTTTAATTACCAGCCGCATTTAAAGAGTTCCTCGCTTTAAGTCGGGCCGAAAATCTCCCGCCGTCCATCGAAAACACTCGATTTGCCCCGAAGGATGCGGAATCCAAATAATTCCGTCGTCTGGGGCGCGACGAATCGTGAAATTGCGTACAAGCGACTATAATTCCGAAAGGTTAAGGGCCATTTGGCCAGACGACGATGGAGTCACTTGAACATCATCAAAAAGCCTTTGGGCAGATGAATCGATTTTCGGCCCCAAAAGTGGAAACCTTACGTTTCTGTTTATCTGTCGGCCAGCCAAAGCCGATTACAAACTGTATTTATTAATGGTGTTTGCACAGAGCGAACGCTTTGTAATTATGGCAAATAACACTATGTAACACCAATAAATTGGGATTTTTTTTAGAAAATAAATATAAATAGGTGTCGAGTAAACAGAAATACTTTAAAGAGCATTTATATCTTCAGTATAAAAAATCGTAGAAATTTAACAGTTTGGGGTTCGATAGATATTAAGTTGCACTTTTCAAATGTTTTGACTTCAATTTTGTAACTCAGTGTAATTAAAACAATACTACACAATAGGACTGTACCAATTCCATAATGCCAAACTTAACCCTCAGAAATATGAATATTGCAGCTGGCTGAATAAATGATCTGTTAAGTGGACTCCATCGGGGGTTTTTCTCGCCCCTGAATTCCATGTGCATGTTTTCGGCCAGGCCAACAACACATTCCCATGACTAATGGTCTTCCCTTTTGCCGCATTTTGCGGACATTCATCTTGCCAGCCAATCCAACATGTGCCGCTGCCCTTAATTAGTGCCATTTGAGCCCTTTTCGGGTTGGGAGCCAGGATTAAAAATGATGCCGAGCGGGGAAAATGAGGGAGCATTTACGGAGGAGCAGAGCTCATCAGTCGGATTCCGAATTCCGAATTTCGCATTTCGTATTTCGGCATTTAATAAATTAAATGAGTATATGGACTGACACTGATTGCCTTACTTGTCCCATTTGTCAGGCGGAATCAAATCAATCAGAGAGCCTTATGAACTGTGCACCGTGCAATATTTATTGAATGCATAATTTTAAAAATTATAGCCAGCAACACGGCGCGATGCCGATAGCAATTAAAATATTATTTATATTGACAGCCCAAAAATTATAACGACGGCCGCTGAAATAACCTATTTGCATTGTTTGTTGGGACAGGGAAAATGTAGGAGCCCCATTGTTCTTGCGCCGAACAAAAGACCACTGGCTTTAAGGAATTCTTTCGTTTTAATTACTTTCCAATTAAGCCTCAATTAAACGCGGTCCCCGAGTCCTTGGAAAATAAGTAAGAGGATGTATGTGCAATCAAATCCAGCGACATCATCATTAGGCAGTCGCTGCTGAAAAAGAGATCTGAAGTGCAGAATGCAATCTGTCGACTTAATTAATGAAAACACATGTCGGGCAATAATATCATAAGGCTATGGGGCCGAGAAATCGGTGAGGGGGAAAATGACTTCCGATTCAGGCAGTAATTAACTTTAACTTTCAGTTGCGGGAGCCATAATCTGCCGCCCACAAAAGTCTGGCAAAGGCAGTCGAGTATCGAAAAGAGCGCCAAAGGGAGGGCTTTAACTGCATGCAGTCGCTTTAAGAGAGAAACATCCTCGACACACCGAATTTCCATCTCCATTTCCCTCCACCTGCCGCCGAAAGGCTCGGAAAACTCTGCTTATTTCGTACTTGAAAACTAACATGAGCCCAATCCCCGGAGCCAAAGATAACTTTGTACAATGTGTTTTGCGTTGCGGTTGACGATTTTCCTAGCCTACCCCCTGCATTTTCCCTGCACGGAACGTACAACCTGACATCGCAGTGGAAAATGTTGAATAATTACATCAGGAAAATAATTTAAGCCGGCTCGTTAGTTGAGGAAAATGTCTGTTTGAGTTGGGGCTTTATCACTCAAAACATGTATTGAAAAGTCGTAATTAAATGTGTGTAAGTGCTTGTAAATCGGAGGCTTTCCAAATGATTCCGTTGAACTCGCCTCTGTTGAAAGTAATTTTAAGGAAATAATGGAAAAAGTTTTTTAAGCAAGGAACATAACCAACCAATCAATCTACTTTTTCGGACATTTTTCATACAAAGATAATACTTTTCTACATACTTTCTACATACTTTCTACATTTTATTTTTTTAAATGCTTATATTTAAATATAAACATTTATCTAAGATGCAACTGAAATTCTCATGACACTGCCAGCCTTTTTGGGACTTTTGCCACCTTCCCATTAACACAAAAAGTCTAAATTCCCACTTGAAGCCCGCAAATGTTGCTGCTAATTTCTTTAGACGGTCGCACATGCATTGCAATTTCTTGGAAAATTTCGGAGACATTTCGGAAGAATGGGGGAATAAGTGGGTAGGTAAACGGGGGTCCACTGGCTGCTCCTTTCATTTCTGGGGGGCAAATACTTCATAACAAGTTTGATGCAACTTTTAAAACATTTACGCCATTTTCACGTGTACGTGACCACGCATGGCAAACGCAAAAGTTGTACCCGGAATACCCGAAAAATACACACCCAAAACACACACATTCAGTGTGTGTTCTTAGGGGATTCACTTTATGGCTGCGGGGAGCTCTTTAATTGCAGCCAAGCGGGTGATTATTCTGGCAAGTTTTTTAGCTTTCAAGGCAATGTGGGAAGACCTTTGCGAGTGCGAATAAAAATTACAAATGCCTCGCACGTATTTATTAAATTCCGTTTGCACCGTTTTGGCCTGAAAACTTACGTATCCGCCCTAAATACGTGAATGTTACTTGTTTCCTTTTTTTCTGGATGGCAGTACAAAAGGCTCTTTGCATGGCAATCAAATCTATATCAGCTAAATATTTCCAGTGTTTATTATGTGAATCAATAATTTGATATGCTACCGATTTTTGCACGCTTGGGTGCACGGGTGGTAGTCACCACCTTAAATAGGCATTAACAACGGGTCATTTTTGCACTTTAAACTTAATTACTCAAGCTTTAAACAGTAATATTTGCCAAGAGCTCTTGAAGTGGCTGCAAATGATTAATTTCATGTTTTACAAACTCATCTCTGCTGGCAACATCTTGACTTGAGTCTGGGATATCCAGTTATTATTTAAAAGTAAACACATCTTGACACAACGGAGTGACAAACGCATTTCATAATTAATTTGCCTTTTCTGCGTTGATTACGCATACGACACGTGGGCCGGATTGGCAGAGGAAGCTCTGAAGTTTTCAGTGGCATCTGCATGATATTAATTAACGCATCTCCAGGTGTCCCGACTCAATCAATGGTGAATTAGTTAGGCGAAACCATTTGACAATGTCGAGCAATTTGGAAAATCTGTGGCCCAACCAGTCAATTTGGAGCAGCAGCAGCTCCTTCGGCTGAGCACCCACACAAATCCACCCAGAATCGCCCGCTTAAGCACTTGCCATGCTCCAAACTAGTGGGCGTTCCGGCCAGCAGGGGCGTGGCAATCAGTCAACGGGGCATTTTGTCAAACGAAATCAGCTTCGAGCCATGTGCAAAGTGAGTGGCCTCAAAAGAAAGTCTTATAAATAAGCCAGGGAGGGCTAGAAAAAAGTGGATACTTTCCCAGCAAATTTGCATGTGAAATGCTGCCACACACACTAACACACACTCACTTTCTGGCATGTCAGCACTGGCTTAAGACCAGGATCTCGGTGTCGGGGCAACTTTTGCAGTGCCTCAGTGTAAATGTGCATGAAATGCATCGTCAGGATGGGTTCAGCTTTTTTCGTCCTCTGTCTCTTGCTGGCGTTACGGTTTCGTGCATTAACACGCACGCACAGAGGGCCAAAACACAGAGACACACTCTCACACACGCGGGTCCTTCGGGAGGACAAAACGCACTGTGAATGTGCAATTGGTGTGCTATACCCCTTCCTTACCCCTTCCTTACCCCTTCCTTACCCCTTCTTTCCCCTTCCTCCCCCTGGAACCACTTCCGGTTTCCCCTGCACCCCCCTATTCCGTTCTGGTCCTTGCCGCTCTGCCGTTCTGCTCCTGTGGCATTGTTTTTTATGCCCAGCCATTTCGGGTTGTCCTTTTTTCGGGACTGAGCCCTAGTGCCCTTTTCGGGGGCGAATACACTGCTCGAAAACATTGGTCAGTTTATAATATTACAACCAGTAAAAGTCCAATATTTGTATTGTCTTAAAAGTAAAAGCGGTTTTCTCATTCGCGTGTCAAAATAAGAGTAGATTTTAAGCTCAAAGTTCCCATACCTTTTTTAGGTAAAAACCCTAGTTTTATATTTCATTAAAAGCATCTAACATTATAACATCACTGAAATTTACAATTGATATTGTATTCAAAAAATATTCGAAAACTAAAATGGCAAGGTATTGCAAATAAAACGAATATAATTTCAATTAATTTCCTTACAATATTATTTTCCCAGTGCAGGCATAACCTGGTCACCAGTTTGCCGTGAATCGGTTGCGTGTTTCTTAGCCATTTGGCTGCTGGCAAAAAGCGTTCGAACGCGAGTGCGTTGCGAGTTGTTATTTTCATCCTGGCCAAAGCCGAATCCAGTGCCAAGTAACTGCAATAACTTTTCGGTGCGGATTAGGGCGGATGCACAATGGCCGCTGATTGGGGGCGACTGTTGAAATGGCAGTTGCAGCTGCAGCTGCAGTCGCCGATCCAGATTCAGATACATTTTAGCTGCGTACGCTGCGGTGGCGCCTAATGATATGCAATAGTTCGCCACTAATGGCAGTTACTTGAGTGTAAATTCAAAAGCGGATTGCGGCCCTCTAATCCGGCAGCTGAATTATTTATCCAGCATTTGTCTTTGGCGAACGTCATCGAATTGGGTTGCGAACTGCGGTCTTTGGTGATGACTGTTTCAGGAATCCCCCGAAATCCCCCCTAAAATTTGGCATGGAAATTTCGTTTATTTTAATGGCATTGCCCCATGAACCGGGTTCGAATCCAGTTACCAGTCACCAGTTACGAGTTGCCAGTTGGATCTGCCGTTTATTGCCATTTTCGTTGTGCATTTTAAAACAATTACGCGGTTTCGCATTTGCGTCTGGCTTCGGTATCCCTTTTTTTCTACTTTGTCTCTCCTCGGGCTTTTCGGTTCTGTTTCTGTTCTGTAGTTCTGTAGTTCCGCAGTTCTGCAGTTGCAACTCTCCGATTACGCCAGACTTAACAATGCGAGGAATTAAGCGAATTTCCTCTTTTCATTACTTGGAAATTGAAATTGGTTTTTTAACCCAAGCCCAAACCCAAACCCAAACCGAAACCGAAACACACACATGATGGTGGGTCACCAGATCCTAATTGATTCAGCCAAAGTTGGGGATTTATTGCCGCCTGCACAACGTTTTGTTAATGAAAAACCGAGAGCCAGAACCTGAAGTTCTGCGACGGGACACACACATTAGCGTACTAAATCCAGAGCATTGGGATTGGGATTGGGTGAGCTTAATGTTTTGCCATTGCCGTTCGGTTCTATATATCATGCGGTGATTTGTGGACTTAGCATAAAACCAAGCGGCCCGGCGACATCCCGACTCTCTGGCGACTTTGGACGGGCCACGATAAATCAAGGCGCAGATCCGGGAGCTCGGGGATATATATGGTGCCTGGTATATGGTATATGGTATGCGTGGCGAAACTTAATAAGAGATGCGACAACAAACAAATGATACAGATAGACGGACGACGAAGGCGACGGAAAAGCGGAAAACTCTTTAAAGCGATGCCACTGCACGGAATATTTTGCACCGCTCTTTGGACCGCCAAAGAGAGATATCAACGTCAGAGTCCCCGAGTATTTTGATTTATCGTGCGGATGGCAGGGGGAATTCCCGCACTTCCCAGACGCTTCCAATTATACTGTTAACTTTCATTATGTCACTGTGCTATTTCGGCGGAGACAACAGCGACCGGATGTGCCGCCATATTGGGCCATTGTTGCGCCATTGTCTATGCAGAGCTGGGAGCATAGAAGCCTCGGAGTGACAACACTGCGGTTTCGGCGGCAGGACTACTCATCCTGTCATCCTGTTCTGACTCAGCCATGCCCTCTGATAAATCGTCAACGCGGCTTCCCTTCACATGCTCTGACTTCATTATGGCGTTACAAATCGTCGGCATTTTGCATTCCTCGTTGGGGAAACGGAAGCGGAAATGGAACGGAAGGCATATCCGAAAAGAAACGGCGCATTGGGCCTTTGTGGCCAAATAGACAATTGCCTCTCATTTCTTACACATGTCTTGCACAGGGTAGAAAGTGGCATCAACATTGTCAAGGGGTCTTATCTAGAGCGTATAATATATGGGTGAGGCGCAGGAATCACTGCGAGTTTGAAATCTCGCATAAAGCTGTCTAAAAGTATGCAGTAAAAAACGTTTGGTTGCATACTTTTACACACCTTTATATTCAGGGCTGTGAACCCATATTATTTTGGCATGGGTTCGGTTCGGGGTTCAAACCTAATCGACAGATAATGTTCCGGTTTGCGAACCGGTTCATTAACAAGCCGGAGCTGGGTTCAGGTTCGAACCAGGGTTCAAATAAATAAATTTTTTTTAATGAAATTATAAAGTCAACATTTATTTCCATGTATTTTCATTCAAATATATACCAAAACAATAAGACTTATAAGTAATTAAATAATTAATTCAAGATGTTAAATATGTTTTTTTTAACTTTTCGCATAGAAAATCGTCTATAGCATTACTGGAAATCATCTACTATTTAGTATATACCAGTATACTACCATGAATTTAATCATGTAATTTTAATGTGCGCATACTGGAAAATATCTTGGAAGTTATATATTATTAGATTGACTGAACCGAACCGAATTTCAAAAATAAAAGTTCCGGTTCGATTCCGGTTCAATTATACAAAAATTTGGCGCTCCGGTTTACGGTTCGGTTCGTTATTAAAAAAATGTGAACCACTCCGGTTCGGAGTGGTTCAGCTCCGGAGTGGTTCACAGCCCTGTTTATATTTAATATTAACTTTAAACGAGGATAGAAGGTGCCAAAAAATCACCGTCTAAAAGTATGCAATAAAAAAAACATCTTCCTTGGGAAATAAAATACATTGTTGCATACTTTTACTCACCTATATAATTTATTTCAAACTTTTATTTGATTTGATCTCTGGACTCTAGCTCATATAGTTTTCTTATCCCCCTTTGCAGCCCTGCCATGGATCTAAAGACTGGCTCTCTCCTCGTAGCGCCCGCCGTGAAAAACTCCAGTTGCTCGCATCCGCGCTACTCGGGCCACAACTTCATCGCCCACATCGGGATCGCCGAGACGATCGAGGCCGTGCTCATTCTGGTCCTGACACTGGGCGTCATTGGGGCCAACTGCCTGGTCATCTTCGTCATCAACAATCGCCGCTATGCGGCCTACATCCACCAACAGGTGAGAGGACGTTGATGAGTCACCCACTGGCTTAGCCAGCCCTAACCCCCCTGTACACCTTGTATTTACCCCTGGCAGCCCCGCTATCTGCTCACCTCGCTGGCCCTGAATGACCTGACAATTGGTCTGTTAATTACACCATTCGGTCTAATGCCGGCATTGTTTCACTGCTGGCCGTACGGAGAGATCTTCTGTCAGATACAGGTGAGTGGGTCTGGAATGGATTTAGGGTGGCTCTGGGGTGGGTCAGGCCAACAGGTGGGGCGGATATGCGATAATTTGTTGTAGAACGCCGGCTTCCAGTTTGTGGCTGTTTTGTCATTGCGGTCAATTAACTCTCTTCACAATGCACGGTAATTAAAGGACACCAGCGACGGAGATGGGAACGGGGGATAATGTCCCGATTAACGGCCGGAACAATGTGTAAAGCTAATGTTAACATGGTCAAGTGGGCGAAAGCTAAAGTGGCAGGGCCAGGGCCTCAGGGTTTCAGTTGCAGCAGGTGTGGTTACCAACCAACCCAGCAATATGGTTAATTACCTAATGTTTATAAAGTTTTCTTTTATCAAACAGGCATCTATAGCTCCGATTCCCATTTAAGTAATTGCATATTTTTATTGCCCTGGCAAGATTATTAATAAAACATACACGCATTCCCCGCATAACTCACTTGGTGTTCCACACATACTGACGATTAATAATCTCGTATTGGCCGTTCTATTCTGATAAAATTCCATCACAAGTTTTTCATTTCGCCGTGTTGGCAGAAAAGTTTTGGCTCAACGGCCATAATGCAAATAATAAACTTCTAAACTAGCACTAACGCATTTTCCGAATTTTCCACATTTTCCGCAGGCTCTGCTGCGCGGCGCGCTCTCCCAGCAGAGCGCCGTCATCCTGGTCTGCATGGCCGTCGATAGGTATATGTGTGCCCTGCATCCGCGGCGCTACTACCAGCACTCCAGCAAGAAGGTAAGATATATCTCGTGATATAATAGTATTTTTGGGTCACCCGGATAAGGCACGCTCTGCGCCGATCCCTATCTTGTTATTCTTACGCTCGCGCAAGGACAATAAACAAAGCGTTGGCGTAATTACAAGAAATCACGCGCCAATAAAAATCGACTATAACAATGGGAGGAACAACTACACAATATTGTCCACCAGCCAATTACGCAAGCATAAATAAGGATAATGGGCTTTAAGCCGCTTGACAGTCATTAAACAGGCAAGAAAAAATAGGAACAACAAATGGGTGGGGCGAGTAGCAGAAGAGCCAAAGAGCAAGTGCAAAACAAAGCATCGTGAATCGTGAAGAATGAAAAAGCAGAGTTGGCAAAAACCAACAAAAATACGAGAGCCTCCAGTCGAATAGACATTCGAAAAGTGTATAAAACGGGGATAAAAAAAGAAAGAATGAAAGGAGGGAAAAGTTGGCCTAGAGATTTTTTACGCGCAATGACTTCGGCGAAAGGGCGACGACCACAGCAAAGTCCTTTTTCGCAGGACGAAGGCAGGCAAATGAAGCGGCACCTCCCACGGAAACCGCAAGCAGAGCCAGGGAGCAGCAAACGAGCCACCAACTCTACTTCCCATCTTCCATTTCCCAATCCCAATCCCGTTCCCCGGCCAAGTAATTTATGGCTCCCGGACAGTAAACAAAACGAGAACTAGGAGGCCAGGAGGACAGGAGACGGCTAAGGACACCGAAGCGCGAATGTCCTTGCCCCAAATAACCGCCAAACTGCAAGGAATCGGAAGTTATTTATGATTTATTAATAGAAAGTGCAAGCAATATTGTACATTTTTAGTTTAGAAACGTTAAAACAACTAGGATAATCGTTAAAAAACATTTTTATATAGGGGAGCCATAGAAATAGCTGGTTTATTAATATAACTCTTAAGTGTCTAAAAGTAGGCAACGATATATTTTCAACCGAAAAAATGTATTAATTTAAGCAGAAAGACGTTTGTCCTTTATTCACTGCATACTTTTAGAAACTAATTTAGACATTTCAAAGCGATTTCAAAACTCTAGTTAATTCTTTTTGTGCTTAAATTGTTACATAAATTAAATGGCGCTTTAAACTGAACTTTTTCACAACTAAATGCTGTTACCCAACAATATGTAGACAATAGCTTATGCTTTCTGATTTAATCAAATATGGCATATAATTGTTTTCCATATGATTTCACACATTTCACGACAACATTTTCTTTTCATTAAATTTAGACCCTTGAAAAATAAGGCAAGAGCAATCCAAAACCTTTTCGAAATGTAATCAACGTATTGCCCGACCGGATTAGGTCTCAATTTTCTTTGTTGCCGCGGAGTTTTTGGAAAAAGCTGTAACTTAAACTAATAAAAGAAAATACAATCAGGCCGAAAATAAAACAATGGGTAAACCGAGAAATACCAATAGTGGAAAATAAATTTACATAAAATTGCGCCGCTATTTTTTATGCTTCGAAAAGCGGCGCCATTTCGGGTTTCCTTCTTTTTTATCCCCCGCCATCTGGCCACCAAAACGGGGCCAGTGGGCGAAATTGGCACTCTGCCACGCCCCCATTTGTAATGTAAGATGTGCGCACTGTCGAAAATTAATAAATGGGTGCTGAATGTGAAATACTTGGGATGCAGGAAAAACCAATGCTCGGCGAAACTTGGTAATGGCATCGGGAACTTTTGACTTTCGTTTTTGCTTACTTTCAAAAGTGCCATAAATTCAAATGCAGTCTTGAAGAATTCATCTCGAATTTGGTGTTTTTTTACCTACTTTGTAATGACGAGAAGTTCATAAATTATGGAAGTTATAAAATGAACTTAACTTTCGTACCAATCACAATTTGTATTAAATTCATTTTCGCCGGGGCCATATTAATTTAACTCTCCTGCATTGCAGCTAAATAAAATATTTACATTTCAGGAAATATTCCCCGACTGTTTGGCCTCTCTGACTGTTGGTTGTTTTGCTTGGTAAAAGTTTTAAACATAATAGCGTAAATTAAATTAATCACAGCCATGGTCCGTTTCAAAGAGACACAGACAAAAGTTGTGTCTCCGCTTTTTTCCTGCTGCGAAAGTGCCAGAACTTTGAATGGGTCCATTTTCGTTTTTTGCAGGTGGACAGGACCGAATTCCCCTGAATTTCACCCTGTCAGAATGCTGCATTTAGTAACTCAGCCAGTCAGTCGTCAGTCCGTTGCGATTGTGGCAGCCTTTTTCCGTTTCCAAAGGGAAGTATCGCTTTCCCCCTGTGGTCGGCACCCTTCACCAAGTGTTTTCGGCATAATCAAAAGTTTGTAATTCCATTTCTGGCCTTTTTTGGGCAACCATTGTTGATTGTCAGACGAAAGGTGCATAGTGAAACGAGTGGAATCTTTGCAAATTAGAGAGTTGAAAACACTGTGACTGCTCCCAAAGTTTGCTGATTTAATTTTAACAATTTGAATGATATGGAAAAAGGGAAGTAGAAAATGGAAAGCGAAGTAAATGAAAATTATACAATAATAATAGATTTATATGTGATACCATACCATAATTAATCAATTTAATTTGATTTAATTTATTTTTAATATTTTGCTGATATAGAAAAATATAAATATAAAATCATAAACAATAATACAATTTTATTTGGTTCCTATTCATTTCCAAATAATTGATAAATTTATTTTAATTTCATTTTAAAAATGCTGCTGATATAGAAAAATGTAAATAATATAAATGATATCATATTTGATTAAATAAACACCCATTATCTTGTTATTATCCCTATTTTCCATACCTTGATTGCCCACTGCCCGTAATTGATATTTCTAGAATTGCAGGGGAAACGTGCTTATAGGCACCCCTTCAACCATAAATCAAGCCACATGTGTCGTAAATGTTTCCCCCACTAATTGTGTATTCATTTTGCAGGGTTGTGTGGCCATTCTAAGCTTAACCTGGATTATCAGCCTGACGGTGTTTGGCTTTCTGGTGCTGCCCAAAGGTGAGGAGCAGCTGTCTCGTGATTAGCCTGCCATATCAATATGCCCTCGAACACGTCAAACTATAATGTATACTATACTCTACTCCCTGCTATACAGGTTACTACTTCAACAATACGGGTCTAATGGCCTGCGAGCCCTTCTACAGCAAACCCTCGTATAGGATATTGTCGACGTGCGCCCTCTACTTTCCCACGACGATGGTGCTGATGTACTGCTACGGCTCCAGCTTCCACATGAGCCGCTTCCGGCTGAACGATCCGACCATGCCCCTCACCGCGGCCGCCCACCACCCGCACCACCACCCACCGCCCACCGCCGCCCAGCAGCTTCAGATGCATCAGCAGCATCAGCAGCAGCATCAACACCACCAGCAGCAGCAGGCGGGGATGCACTCGCACCTCTACCACGGACACTCGCACCACCCCAGCCACCCCAGCCACCCACACCACCCGGGACACCCAGGGCACCCGGGACACCATCCGAGCCACCCGCACCACCATTTGGGCCATCTCAGCATGGCCATGAGCATGGGACTGGCCGGCATGCCGAACATGACAAACAAGATTACCAAAAAGGTGAGTTGTTGGCCAGGTGGTCTGGAGGTTGGCCATTCCAGGCTCCCGAAAACAGTTTGTTCAAGCGAGCGAGTCGGGGATTAAGTTAGCAGTAAATAGAATTTGCTTCGCCTGCATTGGCAAACAAATTGTTAAAGCTATCAGTATGCATCCCGGAAAACCAAAAAGAACGAACAAAATACTCAGCATTTGGCTGGGATATCATACAACTTTCATATATCGGTGCTAGCTTATTAAATTAAATTCCAAAAGTTCAACTGAAAGTTTGCCCATTTAAAAAATGCTCAGCATAGAAAAGTTACTTGGAGGACTTTATGGAGTTTCTGGGAATCCCATTTATTTATTTATATAGAAATATATCCTACGTAGGTGTATTCTAAAGAACTATAAACTAAACCTTTAATGAGCTTCAAATTAATATTATGTTTTTACATTTTATGTTTTACATTCCCCTACCACTAATCTCTTTATAAATATTTATGATGATGTGATAACAGACTTCTAAACATTTTAAAACTATTTCTAAATCATTCCACCAGATTGTTCCCATCCAGGAGAAGAACTCCAGCGGATCCACCTCACGTTCGATGGCTGCCATTTCGCTGGGCTTCATTGTGATGGTCACTCCGTGGACGATCCAGGAGATAGTTACTGCCTGCACAGGATCCAAGGCAAGTGTCCATATGCCATCATCCGCAGTCCGTTGTCCACTGTCCATTGGATTATTGTTTAGCCCGCTTTTCGATGCGTACCACGCGGCGCATACGTAATGAGGCCACGTCTGGCTCATCAGTTCTGATTTTGTGACTTTTGTGTTATCCCGTTTACAGCTGCCGCCTTTCCTCGATTTCCTGGTCACCTGGACGGCGCTGAGCAATAGTTTGTGGAACCCCTTCATGTACTGGCTGCTGAACTCCGATTTCCGCCGCCTGAGTCGCCAACTGATGCCGAACAAAGTGAGTTTTTCCTACCCCTCTGGTCGGGCTTAGGTTAATTTACAGCATCTCTGATCTGGAGCGATGTTCACTGTCTGCTCCAGCTGCAAATCTGTCATAAGCCCTGATTGATTGATTCGCTTATCCCTATTTCAAACACCCCAAAAGCCCAGAGCAGCCATTCATTGACCTCCCCGAATCCGAGTCCCAAATATGGGTATTTCACCCAAGTGCACATCTTGCACATCGCCTATTTTCTGGGCTGCACAACTTGCAAACTCTGCGAGAACAAAAACAGTTGTTGCCCCTGCGACCCCCGAAATCCACCCATAAATCCGTAACCGAAGGTGTAAGCTCCAGGAAGCAGGCAGACTGGCTCCCCGGCCAAAGTAAACAATCAACAGACACACAGCAACAATAACAGGTCCTGCAAAGTGATTTTGAATTATGAAAGAGCAAATCCAAAACGGCATTTACATCCCCGTAGCCCCTGGACACACAAAAAAAAGTTCTAACCATTTTAAAAACATTCATGAGGTCTTCAACAAAATTAGAGCGCGAATTCTTCAGAGCGAGAGGAACTAATAGTTACCAAATAAGACCGCGAATCCTTTAGAAGAAGTTGAAAAAGACCAATGTTATTATCAATAATATTTAAATTAAAAAAGGATTATTTTTATTTAAATCAATCAAACTATTTTTTCCGTGTAGCAACTCCTATCCCCTGTACCCATTTCAAAAATCCCTGATTCTATTTTGGGTAAACGCAGTCAAGTTGCATGATTTACTTCCGCAGAGAACTGGGGGTCAGTCTGTGGAATATTTATGGCTCAACCTTGTGCTGCTGCTGCCGGAATAAATGCGAATTTAAAATCCTTATTAATTTTTGTGCGAGTCGAAATTTATGATGACCACCCCCATTTTGTCCATTTTCCACTGCCATTTCAGTGTTTCCCCCACGAGGATACGCCCGAGCACAAATCAGGCTGTTGTCACATCAATGCTAACGATTTCGAAATCACAACGCTTCCGATTCCCCCGGAACCGCCATCGTCCCGTCCTCCGGGAGGCGGAGGAGGTTCGTCCGGCGGAGGAGGCGGAGGGGGTAATGGGACATCCACAACGGGTGGAGTGGCCAGTTCGATCGGTGGCTCTGTCCTGGGCATTTGCGCCCGCTCCAGGGCCAACAGTTTGAGTCGCAGTGCCTCCCAGTACATCCGTGGCACTGGGCTGGGGATCCATGGAGGCGGCCACCAGGAGGCCTTCTCCACCACGCGACCCGACATCGAGGGCCTCTCCGAGAAGTACTGGGGCGAGATCCTGGAGAGAACCGTCAGCTCGGGCAATCTGAGTGCCATGCAGAAGAGCAACCTGCCGCCCCACCTGCCCTACACGACCACCACCCACCACCTGGTCCACCAGCTCCACCAGCCGCAGCAGCACCACCACCAGCAGACCACCTCCTTTAGCAAGGCCAGCGATCTCCAGCTGAATCTGAACCTCAGCCAAGCCGCCACCGCCGCCGAGCTGGGCAAGTTCTCCAACTCGGAGCCCAAGCTGTGCGAGCACCTATTCCACCATGATGTCAACTGTGCCAAGAGCAAGGCAGCCGCCATCGGAGGAGGAGTTCTGGACGCGGAACTGTCCTCGAGCAAACTGACCTGCGGGCGCAGCATTCCGGACATCTAGTACGCCGAGGACGTGATCTTGGCCAAAAACCAACTGCTGGCCAGGCAGGCCAAGTGCTCGCACCATCCGCTGCACCAGCAGGCCAGGATTCGGAGTCATCCGCACACGGGCAGTCTGCGATTCAGTCGCATTCGAGCCGCCTGCCACAGTCCGCCGCCGGAGAAGTCGGGCTTTCAAATGGACGAGTACCGCAAGTAATGTCCCCCCGGATATGCAAGGTCTAACCACGCGAGGATTACGAGGGAGTGAGATCACGATCGAGCGAGTATCTATAAGATTCCTTAGGTGTATGTGCGTGTGGGTGTCTATATAATATCGCATGAGCAAAGCATATAATATGTGTGTTGTCTTTTAGGCCTAAGAACTAGGAGATCATTGAGGCGAAAGTCGGGTTTTCAGTTTCACAGAAGACGAGAGCTTGAAAAATATCGATGTTTTCGATATTTTCACAATACCGCTTCGATAATATCGAGGGTTTTTAATGGAATAATTACAATGGATATGCCGATACTTTTTCAAGATCTACAGAAGTCGCAGTAAATCAGCATAGGTTGTAAGAAGCAGATTCCCTTGATTTCAGTTACTAAACAATATTTTTCAAATTGGCTTAAAAGGGTTTGACTACCCTATAAACAACTGTTTCATCTTCAGGTACCCAAAATTTAATTTATTTAACATCTGTGAAAGTGACAACCTGAAAAGACCCAAAATAATATATTTTCGGTTTGAGGATTTCATAGATCTCATTAGCTAGACTGTTCCTTTTTCTACTTTAAGCTTTCGCCTTCTGTATAGCATAGGAAGTGCCCCTCCAATCGGAATCAGCCCAAAGTTAAGCAGACGTTAACCATAGTAAGTGTTCATTCAATGTTTGTGATACTCTGAGTTTCCCAAAAAATACACATAAATTAATCGTAACTGTTGTGTGTGTGTTTGTGCATTGGCTAAATTAAACGTAGAATATATATGTATGGTAAACGGTTTTGGCCAACTTGGTTGGCTTCCAAGAATATAAGATGACAAAGAGATATCAGACTTTCCTCTCAAAATCCCGCTCGAAATTCCCCCCTCCCCCCATTCTTTACCACTTAAGGATTAAGGATATCTGATATTGGCGGACCTTAAAGCGTTGTGGTTAATCATAGTTCTAGTACCATAGCTCTCGAGTCGTATACCAAATTACTCACTGTTCTACGAATCTAAAACAAATCCTAACTTTGTGATTGTCAAGAATTTAAGTCGGTTGATGTGAACATTATTGTTGAATCATTTTTAATTTGTAGCTAAGTAATGTAATAGTTAAAGCCAAATAAATTTACAGTTTAAGTACGTCTAATTTTAGTTAATCAAAACGCGAGATGTGCAATAAAAAATATTATAAATAGGCAAAAACAAAAACAAAAAAAAACGAAGGATTTAAATCAAAATAAATAAATATCACTAAAACGATTTGCATAAAGTTGGTTTTTTCTACTGGCTCCACTCAAAAGGTAATTTCATGGCAATTACGCTGGAATCGTTTAAAAGGGAAGCCAGCAAATGGATCCCAAAAAAGCAGCTATAACAACAGAAAGCCCAATTACATACAGAAGCAGCGGCAAAACTCGACCGAAGCGTTCTTAAATAAATTAAAAATTATTCAAATTTGATTTTTATTGTGCCACAGAATCCCGATCCCCAAATGACAGCGAGGCCCAAATGCAAATTAATATCGCATACTGCGTTTAGATTTTCATTTGCCCACCGAGGGAAAAAGGAAAAAAAGCCGACGCAGAAATGCAAGATAAACGAACAAGAAAAGTTTGAAAACTAATTTTCGCAAAACAATTTTCGGAAGCCGCGTTTCCCTCCCTTTTCCGCCCTCTCTTCGTCTTCCTCTTCCCAAGGGGCAATGGTTTCTCTTGGCAATTTGAATCTCAAACTGAATCTGGATTTGGATGTGGGTGAAGATTCTTTTGCGTTTCTTTGGTGCCCGAAAAATTACACGCTCCGCTGCATTTTGTAACAATAATCGCCGGTGTTTGGCGTCTGACCACGCCTACAGCGCCCTATATTTCCCCCCACTGCCCCCTGAACATTTTCGGTGCAGGAATTCACGCCCCACAACCGAGGAAAAAACTTTTCGCATGAAAGTCAACTTTTCGGTTTTCTTCCTTGATTCCCATTTGTTCGCCATCTGAGTTTTCTGTATAATTTGACGCCTGCCGGGAATTGGATTGTGCACCATTTGGTCCCCGAACCTTTGCCTCTCCACTCCGGGCTCGGTTTTTGCCTAATTTGATTAACACTAATTGGGGTTCATCTAATTGCGGATGGCCAAAGTATCATGTGCTGCAAATGGAACAGTTTTCAGGCTTCAAAGACGATTTATGACGGAAATTAATTGCGCCAATTAAACGATTCTCTCGTGGAAAACAAATAATTCTACGGTGAAAAAGTTACAGTTTCTTTTTGTTTTTTATTTAAAAGGAATTACAAACTTTTATATTAGTTGTATACTTTTCAAAAAACTACTATACCTACTTTAATGTATCTATGTAATGTTATTTGAATGATATATTGCAAAAATGGTTGGAAAACCTTTTACCTCTTTTTTAGCTATTCATTTTCATGGCTAATGAAGCGTAGCTCCGGTAAATTAAACTTATTTGACTCGTTGGAAAATTACTAAAAAAACGTATTAAAAATGCTTGGTTTATTATAATGTTACTTCATTGAAATGCTTCTCATTGATCATTTTCTACAAAGTTAAAATAAACATTCGTGCAGAACTGCTTCTTACCATTGAAAATCCAATCCCATAAAAGTAGATAGTCTCCACTTGGCAGAGGAACGGGAATTTCAACACGATGAAAATCGCTCACTGCTTGCAGGCCCTAAAAATGAAATGATTCCTATGTATTAATAGATTATTATTAAGTAGGGGGCGATCTCACCACATAAGGACAGGTGTGATTAACCGTGGACACATCCTTGATTAAATTGTAAATGATCTTTACGGCGGGATGATGTCGTTTTCTCATAAATTTACAGGCATCCAAGGTGACATCAAGCAAAAAGGGCTTGAAGCCATTGGCTTTCTTCATCAGTTTCAGTTTAATAAATATATTATTAGCTGGATGCATAAAAGTTGCATTTATATTCAAGCTCGTTTTGTTTCGGGAATAGGCCTTCAATCGACAATGATGAATAGCAACCCACGACTTGTTGTATGACTCACACACTGCATTAGTCATTTTTACAAAATGTGCCTCCTATTAAAAGTAGTTGTTTAAAACAGTTTTTAATTGATTCTTATATAATTCCGAGAAAATCTTACACTGGAGATTAGAAAGGCAAGATATACAATAAATCCGATAAATATGCACTTTGAATCCATGGTCTAGCGTTGAACCTCTGCTGAAGACTAAATGATAATATTTATTATTTATTAATATTTATTTTATTTTGGAACCGTGACGATATAATAAGTTAGTAATTCCAAACCAATTTTCTACATTTTTAGCTAATAACATAACGTATGACCATGACTTTTCGATTATAAATCCACTTTAAAGGTAAAATAAACACTTGTATTGAATTGTGGCTTAGCATCAAAAATCCAATCCCCTAAAAGTAAGTATTCTCCAGATGGCCAAGGAAGGGGAATATGAATGTGATGAAAATCGCTTACTGCTTGTAAGCCCTGAAAAAAACGATTAATATAAAATTCTTCGAAACATCAAACTAATTTCTTACCACACTTTCAGAACGTTGTATACGTTTATTTCCGTTGGGGTTTCTGAATCGGGTTCTCGAAGTATATATGTCGCGTCTTGCATTTTGTATTGTATTTCTCTTCTTGTATTAATTTCGCAACACCACTGCCGCATTGACAAATGCTAGTGGTGCGCATGTGTGAAACAATGCACACGTCGATAAGCACAAAAATTAGTTCTATCGACGACTAGTGTGATAGACAAAAATATCGATAGATGGTACTTTTTGCATCCCTGTCCCGCGTCATGTTTTTATCTAATACCAAACTCACTTACAGTGAGGACAGCCAGGCCAGCCAAGGATCACGGCCCTCAAGTTCCACAGCCCGTGGAAAAATCCAGGCCAGCCCAGGATCACGGCGCTCGCGCGTCACAGCCCGTGATATATCGCAACAATACAGAAATTCATGAATGGAATAGTCCGATCAGGGTTCTTTATTTATTTCTTCCACGTCTTGATCAGATCAGATCCTCCACAAATGCGAAATAAACATTTGAATAGAACTGCGGCTTTCCATGAAAGATCCAATCGAATAAAAGTAAATATTCTCCAGTCGGTAGTGGAAGCGGAATTTTAGTTAAATGGAAATCAGATAGCACTTGTAAGCCCTAAAATAAATAGGATGTTAAGTATTTGGTTAGCTTTTGCAGACTGCCTTACCATATAGGGACAAGTGTGGTTGACAGTGGAAACATCCTTGATCATATTCCAGACAATCTTGGCGAACGGTTGGTTTCGCCTTCTCATAAATTCGCAGGCATCAAAGGTGTAGTCGAATAGAAACGGCTTGTAGCCACTGGCCTTCTTCAACATCTTCAGATGAAGGAATATATTGTAGGCTGGCTCAGAAAGTGTGAGGTTTACGTTCAAGCTGGTCTTATTTCGGGAATAGGCTTTCAGGCGACAATAATGAACAGAGACCCACGACTTGTTGTACGACCCACAGACAGCATTGGTCAGTTTTGCAAAAGGTGCCTCCTAATCGTTCTTTGGTTTTAATTGACATTAGAATAATATCGATCGAAACTTACACTGCAGGCTAGAAACGTAACAGCTACGAATACTCCAAAAATCTTGAAACTCGAACACATGACTGAAAAACTGGAACCTCTACTAAAGACTGAATAACAATATGTGTTCCTTCGTACCGTAAATACTATAATTCACCACTTATTTTGTTACTGGAAGCTTGACGATATAATAGGTTTAACTATCGAAAGCTTGTTGACAACTGTTATGATTTCAAATAAAAACACCTCTTAACTAGTGACGATCGCACCTTCAACACACAAAACTTCTGATATCAACATTTGTGACGACAAATGATTACACACATGATTAAATACAATTTCTAAAATTTTCTCATTCGGCCCGCCCTAGCAATCTATTCCAGCTGGTTTTGCTTCGGGAGTAGGCCTTCAGTCGACAATATTTGTCATTTTTACGAAGGGTGCCTCATTAGGTAAGTAAAAAAATTAAAAATTTAAAATATATATGGGCACTTCCAAAAAAAAGTCCACCAAGCCAAAAACCTTGAAACTTGAATAAAACATATTTCCACATGATTTTTCCCCGATATTAGTTTCTAATTAGTTGGATACTGAGCTTAACTACAAATTTGGAGTATAGTTTGATTATTTTTATGACAAACTCCACCAATATACGCAAAAATCAGTTTTTGGCTATTTTTTTGTTATTTTTTGGACCTGTCTTCTGTTGTTAATTTATCCTATAGGAATGCTAATATGTGACATTTTTCCGTACTGAATGCTTCATTCACATGCTAAACTATTAAGTTAAAATCAAAACAGCCAGCAATTGAGGGATACAGGTAAAGAAATCCACTTTACAAAACAGTCGGAAAAAATGTCCCGAGCGAATGTGTTTGAAACTGCATAAAAAAAAAACGGCAAAGAATTTTTGAGTAAAACCAAAAGCATTTCACAGCGACATGTTTGAACTACATTCTAAAAAAATCGCATTAAAATATTCCATCAGAATTCGCTACTTTCTGGTGTTGTATGAACTTCCCCGAAATCCACTTCTATTTTTGTCCCGAGCGAATACGGCAGTTTTTTACCGATATCTTAAAAACTAAAAGTGGTACAAAATCAAGATTTTTACCAAAAATAGAGCTTGGGAAGAGTGAAAAGAAAATCCCATAATTAAAATTAAAATCCATTGTTTTACAATTTTTTTTCAACTTTAAAGGTGTGCAAATGTCCCGAGCGACATTTTGGAAGTGCCCATATAGACAGTTTTCCAAAGATTTCGGTATAAGTGCAGTGCATATTACAAAGGCAAAAGCTCCGATTAATCCCAGATATTGAAGCTTTGTATCCATAACTTTGCGCTGAAAACTTTATTGAAGACTAAATTATACATATTTGTAGAATAGTTACTAAAAAATAAAAACACCGTTTATCATATCGAAACCGTGACAATTTAATAGTTTTTCCGTTTCCGATTCCTTTTTGATACATAGTAAATGTTATTAAATTAATATTATAGTTAAGTATTTTGGTATAATGCCAGTGGCGAACCGACGTGTGAAAAGTTGTGGTGTTTAGAAAGTATTAGTTTACAAATCCTCAAGAATAGTAAAATAATTAATATAAATATTTTGCATACAAAATGATAACATAATCACCCATGGTATGTTTGTATTGAAAATATTTGATTTTGTATGGAAACTAACATTATTTCCTTTGATTTGTTAGTTATTTTTCCTGTGGGTTGAACTGTTATTTAAAAAATCCTCGACAAGTGTGAAATAAACATTTGTAGCGAACTGCGGCTTCCCATCAAAGAGCCAGTCTAATAAAAGCAAGTATTCTCCGGAAGGTAGAGGAAGGGGAAATTCAATTATGTAGAAATCAGTTAGCGATTGCAAGCCCTGAAAATGAAGTTAGTAAAAATTAATGAACTTTTTAAGGACGATCTTACAGTATAGGGGCAAGTGTGGTTGATCGTGGATACGTCCTTGATCATATTCCAGACAATCTTGGCGAAGGGCTGGTTTCGCCTTCGCATAAATTCACAGGCATCGAAGTTATAATCAAATAGAAATGGCTTATAGCCACTGGCCTTCTTCATCATCTTCATATGAAGGTTTACGTTATTGGCTGGCTCTATAAATGTGGCATTTATATTCAGGCTAGTCTTGTTTCGAGAATAGGCCTTCAGGCGACAGTAGTGAACAGCGACCCACGACTTGTTATACGAACGACAGACTGCATTTGTCATTTTAACAGAGGGCGCTCCCTTAAACAATATTTAATGTTTACTTAACTTTCTTTCCCAAAAGGTTTACTTATCTTACACTGCAAAATAAAAAAGCCACCGACACCGAGACTCCAATAACTATTAATTTATAATCCATGGCTATGGGTCAGGAACTAGTTAACGACTGCCCATAAATAAGTCATTTTTGTGGATTTATTGGTTTGGTGACAAGTGATTATTATTCCATTATTACGGCAGCATGAGGTAATGACCACCAAAGTGTTATTAAATTTATAATTTGATGTACTGTTTGGTTCTGACCAGTTAGAAATACAGATATGAACAGTAATGGATCATTGCCAGCTAATTATTATAAGTACTTGTTCTTCTGTATTACTTCATTTTATAATGCCCTCATTTAACTAATAAATGCATTTGCATACCGTTGCAGAGGGTATAATGATTTCAGTCGGAAGTTTGCAACTCAGTGAAGGAGACGTTTCTGACCCCATAAAGTATATATGTATATTCGTGATCAGCATCACTAGACGAGTCCATCTTGCCATGTCCGTCTGTCCGTCCGTCCGTCTGTCCGTCCGTCTGTCCGTTTTTACGCTAACTAGACTCACAATTTTTGAGCTATCGGGATGAAACTTTCCCAAAAGTCTTCTTTATAATGCAGGTAGTATATAAGTCGGGACCGGATCGGACAACTATATCCCATAGCTCCCATAGGAAGAATCGGAAAAAAAACGGAAAAAAAAATCTAGCTTCGGTGTTTCTTTGAAATATTACCTTCTACTTTTGGGCCGAAGCCATCTTCCTTTCTTGTTTCAAACTAGTTTTTATAATATTAAAATAATTTAAGCCATGGACAGTTATAGAATATATTTTGAAAAATTAACTTAAAATCAGTGGTTTTTAGGACGAATTTGGTTGCCCTTCATCTGGGACTTGAGTTTTGCGGGAATAAGTCCTCTACAAATGTGAAATAAACATTGGTAGCAAACTGCGGCTTGTCATCGAATATCCAATCCAGTAACAGTAGGTATTCTCCAGTTGGTAGAGCAACAGGAACTTCAATATGATGAAAGTCGCTAACCATTTGTAAGCCCTGTGAAATGAATAATCCTATATTTAATGCCTTTTTAAGGTTTTTCAAATCCTACCACATAGGGACAGGTGTGGTTGACAGTGGATACATCCTTGATCAAGTTCCAGATGATCTTGGCGAAGGGTTGGTTTCTCCTTCTCATAAATTCGCAGGCATCGAAGGTGTAATCAAAAAGGAAGGGTTTATAGCCACTGGCCTTCTTCATCATCTTCATGTGAAGGGATATCTTATTGGCTGGCTCTATAAATGTGGCATTTATATTCAGGCTGGTTTTATTTCGGGAATAAGCCTTCAGGCGGCAATAATGAACAGCCACCCACGATTTGTTGTAGGACTTACAGACAGTATTTGTCATTTTAACAAATGGTGCCTCCTGATAAAAATAAGTAGTTAGCTTTAGAAATAGTTCAATGCTTATAGTGTCCTCTTACACTAAAAACTAGAAAAGCAACTAACACTGATGTGCCAACTAATATAAACCTATGATCCATGTCTGTGGGCCGAGTTCCACTAAAAGACTACCGATTTTCGGGTAATTTCGGTTGACACTTAAGTGGTTATTAAAAAGCAATTTTGCTCTATCAGCAAACTTAAAATGCAATCGAACAGAAAATGATAAAATGTTAATGTCTCTATAATTTAAAAGATATTAGATTACAACCACTGAAGCAGAATTTTTGTAATTATGTTTACAGATCTCAGTTGACTGAGAGTTTAATTGTATTCAAAGTTTCATTCAAACATATCACACCGATCCGCTAACGATACCATATAGATTTTTGGAACTACATGTTCCTGCTGCCAAAATGAATGTGTGTAAGCCCAAGGAGGTGGGTCCCGATGGACTTTTCGTGAGGAAGCGCTTCACTCGCCATCCGGTGGTCATTTCGGCCAAGCGATTTGCGGCCATCCAAGGACGTTCTCGCCAGGATGAGAAGCACGCCCAACTGGAGGCCGTCGAGGAGGAGCGAAGGTACCGTCAGTACCTGAAGGACGGCAACGATCTGCTGTGCAGCCTGTTCTCGGATCCCAATGTGCCGAAGGTCAAGAAGTCGGCCAGGGCCAAGAGCAAGGAGGCCATGGCGGTGGTCAAGGATGTGGACACCAAGTTGGCCGACGAGCGTTTGCGCAAGCAGCGGATCCTCAGGGCCAACAATCTACTGGAGCAACTGAAGCCGGGACCGAGGGCCCTGCACCAGGCCCTCCTCCACAGCGAGATGATCCACCAGAGGCGGTACAATGAGGCGCTCAATGAGGAGATTGCCGAGGCAGCTCGTGCCCAGGAGCAGGCCGACGAGGAGCTGTGTCCTGCGGCTCTGGTGCCCTTCGGCCATGCCACCGAGGAGGAGGAGGTGGCCAGGCAGACGGAGCGGAACCAGGAGCACGCCAAACTCATGCGCGAGGACATCGCGCAGCGCGAGAAGATCAGGGAGGCCGAGCGCGAGCAGAGGATCTTCGAGGTGCAGGTGGATCGGGCGCAGTACAAGTGCCTGCAGGACAAGGAGGAAAGGGCGCTCAAGGAGAAGAAGGCCAGGAAGATCGCCTTCTACCGCAAGGCCCATCGGGATGCCATCCAGGAGAAGGCCGAGATTGCGGAACGTGAGTACTGGGGATTAATTAAAATATATATCAACACTTAACCCGCCACAGATGAGAAGATCTGCGAGGCCATCGACGACCGGCGCAACTGCGTCTACATCGTGGCCAGTCGCAACTTAGGCACCCGCTACGGCAGTCACGTGAAGCAGCTGCGCCAGAAGCGCCAGCTGGAGAGGGAGGAGCAGGCGCTGCGCGTCAGCCAGTTGCAGCAGGTGCTGCAGAGGAAGCTGGAGGAGCGGCAGGAGCAGGCGGAGGACCGTCATGCCTTCGAGACGCAGGTGGACCAGAACCGCCGGCAGTGCGAGCTGGAGGTCCTGGCCAAGCAGCGCCGGGCCTATCAGCTGGAGGAGCGGGAACAGGATGCCGAGAAGCGGCGGCGGGAGAAGGAACTCCAACGCTTCCATGTGGCGCGTCGCCTCAAGAATGCCGAGGCGAATCGCTACTTTGAGGCCTCGCAGAAGAGGAAGCGCGACAAGGTCAAGGAGGACCTCCGCCAGGTGCTCTTTGGCCAGCGCGAGGAGTTCCTCGAGAAGCGTCGCGCCGAGCTGATGAACCTGGCCGCCTGCAACGAGGATCCCTACCTGGAGGACGACAAGAAGTTCTTCGAGCAGGCGGTGCAAATCATGGAGGAGTCCCGCAAGGTGGGTCGTCCTTTATATCCCATTGCCACCGCTGTGGATCGGTATGAGCGGCAGAACCAGCTGGACATGCGACCCGAGGGCAGGATGGTGAAGAGGAGCCGGCTGCGCGACTACTGCTGGCCGGGATTCTACTCCAAGGCGGAGCTGGCCTACCGGAAGTACGAGCAGCGGGAGATGTGCCGCGAGGAGCAGGTCGCGGATCGCCATCAGATCTACTGCAACTCGGTGAAGATCAAGAAGCTGGCGGAGGTGGAGAAGCCCTATTCGCCCTGTGTGGCCTCCTGTCCCATCAATTGCTTCCACCGCAGGGGAATGCCTGCCACCGATAGCCGGGAGTCCTTTGACTACGCCCGTCATGTCTGCTACACGGACCCACCAACAGTGGGTGCCTGTCCCATTCCCATGCAGGTGATACACAATGATCCGTTGGATAACCAAAGGAAGATTAGCCAGCAGTCCATGAAACTGCCACCCATGCCAAAGGATTTAGCTGGATCTAGGGAACCTCCCTCCTTTCGAAAGGCTGTCAGGGATGTTATGAATATGAACACCCTGATCATGCAACCGGAAGTGACCACTCCCACAGTCAAGGAGTCGAGAACCAGCTTGAAAGGACCTCCTACACCTGTTAGATCAGCCAAGTCCACTCCGCCTGAGGCCAAAACTCCCGAGCTACCCAAATCCCAACCTCCAGTGAGGCCCAGGATGAAACGGGGCTCCAAGGGGGCCAGTTCCCTTGTGAAACCTCCACCCACTGGTAATGACAGGCCAGCACCTGTGCCCAATCCCACGGGCACCTGGGGATCCGGTTCCCTGCAGCCGGCGGCCAAGAAGAAATCCAAGTAACTGATAAAGAAAAAACCTTGATTTGATTTTAACTAAATTCACGTTTCAAGAGCTTATTGTTGAAGATAAATATACGAAAAGAACAGAAAAGAAATCGAATGGACAGCCAGACAGTCGAGGAAACGACGTTAATGGTTTTTTAAAAGCACTTAAACTTGGCGCACAAGCAGTTGACTTCCCCTCGGCCAGTTTTCCATTTCCATTTGCACTTTCCTTTGCCATTTTCTTGGGTTAGTAACCCTTTCCCGTGACACTTTTCCACTTTCCACTTGGCATTACGCGCTTTGTTTAGCACAGAAGAATCGCTGAAGAAGCAGAGTGGCCAGCTTCATAAATTCCAATTAATGTGTGGGCAAAGTTATTGGGTTACCAGATCCTTCTACACTAAAAAAAAAAGAAGTAGAATCAAATGAATTGGTTTAGAAATGGATATTGTTAATTTGACGATTTTTCACATTGATTTTAAATTAATTTTTCAGGTGACAAAATGTTTAATGTTGATAATTATTAAAATGAATATGGTTATTATCATCGTATTTTATATTTTCTACCTGTGATGTGATTTATTTAAATATTAATATATTTTTGTATTTTATTCAAATAGGTAATACCAATCGTTGTCTAAAATACGAAGATATTTATTTTTATTTTTCACTGTTCCACTTCCATCTCCGTCTTCATCAATTTGCGACACTGAGTGACATCCATTTTTGTTTTCATTTAGCTTATTACCGGGCAGACATGTCCGGCGTACCGCCCGTAACTTAATTTCAACTGCTAACCAACTAACCAGGCTGATGAACCCCAAGGAGCACCAAACTGCCCGGCCAATCTCATCAGGATAATTACGTCGTCCTCTTTCTGGAGCAGCTTAACCATCCGTCCATCCGTTCCCAGCCCTAGCCCTAACCCACTCCCAATGGGTTAATCAGGCGACTTTGTAGCTGTCTTTCTGGGCTCAGTCGACCGCTTAGCTCCAAATTAACGGAACCGGCCTTTCTGCCTCTCCTTTGGCAAGTTTTGAAAAAGTTGCCGCCTGCCAAAGTTAACCAATTTAGTGCCATTAACCATAAATTGCTGAATCGCTTAGTCCTTGGGTTTGTCGTAGAAAGTCCAACAATTACTCCAACTGCATAAAAGTGGGGTTAAAAGTGTAGCGAAGAGATAATGAAACATTAACAATCTGAATTCGGGCTGCTTGGAACAATGGATTTTAATTTCAATGGAAATCGGAACTAGAGAACACGAAGAATGTATTAATCAGGTTCATTTCAGAGAGAAGAAGAAGATTTATTAATAAACTTAAAGTCCACAGTTCATCAGAAAAGAAGGTTTAGTTCACCAAATATTAATATTAGTATTTTTACTTTATTATAAATTATTAATTACTTAATTTAATACAGTTTTTTTTTTAATTTATTATAAACATTTGTAATTTATCCCTTTTAATCCCTGTAATGATATATAGGGCATGCAGTACTTAAAAATCAGCAGATGAATGGAAACCGCAAAACATGCAGGCTTGTGACTAAAGTTTGGAAAAAAGAAATAGGGGATTAAACAGGAATAACCTGTGTTTAACGCAAAACACAATAGAAAAGGTTGCAAAACTAATTGCCAAATATTATTGTTTATTTTCTATTTCACATCGGATTAAAATCGTACTACCAGTTTCCCCTCCCACCAATCGCAAGTGAATCATTCATAAAATTGAAAATGTTAGGGCTTCGAATTCGGATTGTATTTATTGTTTGTCCGGCGAAAAGGGAGTCCAAATATTTTGGAAAGCCGGCACACAATAATATTTCCGTGGTAAGCTTTTTGCGGGATTCGGAAAAACAAGTTTGGCTGTCTGGATGGATGGGGTGGGATGGGGTTGGTATGGGTAGGAATTGCGGAGCCTGCAGCGATACAATCAAATATTCGACCATTCTTGAAAATACAGTTGGCAAAAAAAATGGAAACGCCAGCTTGGAGCGGAGTTTCCAATCGAATGCAAGCACTTTGTTTACTAGAACAGCATTCGGATTTGTTTATCCACCCAGGACTAACGCGTTTCTCTTTGGAATTGGATAAATATATGAAAAATAGGAGTGGAGTTGGAATGAGTGACATGAATAAATGGATCAACAGGTGGTTAAGGAGCGGCGGAGAAAAGCCATCCGCAGACAATATGAAAACACATTGCCAGCTCAATTGTAATGTAAAACAAAATGCTCGCTTCCCTTTGAAAAGCCCTCGCTGCTTCTCCATTTTCCTGAGTTTCCACCATACTCATTATTCGGTCTGCCAGTTTAAAACTCAATAAAAGCTGCAGTATGAAAGATTACTTAATGAAATTAAGTGTGAAAAGTGCGAGAGGCAAAGGAGAAAGGAAGGAAAGGGCGTCGAGTGGCGGGGAAAACTGAAATCTGAAAAGCGCCAGGGCGGCAGTAAATAATAATAAAGGCATGACTTATTGGAGATGCCAGTGGAACAGGAACTCGAGAGGCGACTCCTTTTGCAGGACTCGCCGGACTCTCAGCGAATCGTAGGAATCGCAGACCGTCTCAGCTCGGCTCAGCATAATTCCCATTATCGGCTTAGCAGGTTGTGCTGGCAAGTGGATTTTGATTGCGCAATCCAGCGAACACAAGACACCACCGAGATAAAATAGTACACAACTCTTATATCTCTGGGAATTCTCTTTCTCTTTAGAACTTCTCAAGGCAAAATCCTCGGTTATAAACCAGATACTTATTATTTGAAGTTTTAAATGGATAAAATATAATATTGAATATTAAATATATTATGAAAGACAAACCACATACTTTTTTTATAGATTTAATATGGTTTAATATTATATTTTATCTGTCAGAACGTTTCTAATCTACATGTAATAAAAAAAAATGTTAAATCCAAAAATATTTAAAATAAACCAGTAAATGCTAACATTTTTAAGACAAAATTTTGATTTTTAAATTGATTAACAAATTTTTAAAATAACAAAAATTTTAATAATTATGTGTTAAGCACAACTTAGCTAATGTTTCTGTCAGTGCAAACTATTCTAGAAAAAGCGGATGAAAAGGCCGCTTTAAGTGGCTCAAGTTCCAAAACACCCAGATGATTACCCCTATAAATGAAAAGGACCCCCTATTTTGCTACTCGTTTAGGCATTACAAGTGTTTGATATGGCCAGATATGAATAATGTGTATATGTTTCGGTACATTGAGTAGAGTGTATTTATAGTATTCGAATATCTGGCCATATCAATCCACTAAGCCAGAATCCGTTTAATTGCAACAACAGGACATCAGACCAACATGTGTGTGCTTTCCCTTGGCAAAAAGTTAAACTTTCAGCCCTTTTATAGAGCGTCGTGAAGGAACAGGTAGTGTCGTTGGGTTTGTGGAAGTTAAGACGGTGGACTTGCTGGTCGAAGAACCGTGACTCTTGGGCAGCAGCTCAGGCGGTTCGTTTGGCATCAGGGCCTGCTTATGGATCTGGAACCCATAGAGACTGCAAAGGGAACATATAAGTATGATATAACTCTTCTAACATATAATATCCACTTACCGGGCCACGTACTTCTCCTTCGGAGGATGGGGTCTCATGCTAGGGAGTTGCATGAAGAACATGTGTGGGAAACTGGTTCCAAACATAGCTCCGTCGAGCAGGCCGCAGCGAGATCTGGGCTGAAAGATGTCTTGGCAACGGGGACAAAATATCTTCACATGCGACTGATTCCACTGATCGGAGAGGCCGACGGGCAGGGTCCTTTGACCCTTGCAGAAGACCCGCGGACAGGAGCCAAAGTCACCCCTCTCGTACTTCAGACACATGTCCTCCACGCCCCTCGCTGTCAGGATATATCTGGCGTGGATCATCCCGTACAGCTGCTCCGCATCCGACGTATCCACCCCCTTGTCCCAGCCGGGATTCTCGAACTCCTCTTCCAGGACCAAGTCCAAGGTCTGGCTAAAGAACTCCAGGCCCGTCAAATTAAACTTATCCGCGATGAAGTCGGTGGGCACGCGGCACAGGAAATCGTTGCCCTTGATCTCCAGGAACCAGCTGATCCAGCTGCCATCTGTCAGCAAGTCGTTGCTTTGTCTAATCGGGGAGGATCTATTTATATTCTGCAAAATTCTGCCTTAGGAAAAAACAGCAGTACTTACGAGCACGACATCTCGCCAAGGCAGTCGAAAAAAAGTGAACTAAAGTGAGGCCAGAATGAAATGACATCTGCTGTCAGGGCCTCCTGTGACACACGGGCTTTCCCCTTTACAACACTATTTTGAACGACATGCAAATATCTACTACGTGTTACATATCTACCCATCTAAGTATCAAACGCGTAGCTTTTATAGTTTCCGAGATCTCAGCGTTCATACGGACGGACAGACAGACAGACGGAAAGACGGACATGGCTAGATCGACTCGGCTAGTGATCCTGATCAAGAATATATATACTTTATAGGATCGGAAACGCTTCCTTCTACCTGTTACCTACTTTTGCACGAATACAATATACCCTTTAACTCTACGAGTAACGGGTATAAAAATTCAGATCGTACAATTCATTAGCTGGAGGCGAATGCATATCCCGTAGGTCCTGACCTGGCTACTGGAAAAGCCATGGACTCCACATCCTTCGGCATTCTGGACAACTTTTGTGTCCTGCGGCAGTTCCTTGCTCACCGATGAAATAATGCAAGCCAACATGACCTCTTTTGAAGGGTTAAACGTATAGTACCTCAATAAAAGCTCACAACTTAACCCTCTAAAGCCCACTTTTGAGTAAAGCAGTTGATTTTATAAATAAGTAGAGAGGTGGTAAACTTTTTAAGTCCAATATGACAGCCTGGGGAACCAAAAGTGAAGGAGGTACCGGAAATCCTAAATGGAACCCACTGCCAAAAAAAAACTGTAACAAAATAATTTAATATAACGATTTTTTTCGATAAGTTTTAGAATTCAAGTTGATCGATAATATTCATGGGTCCCACTACCGATGTTTTCTCAACCCTAATTTAATTACTAGGTTGATTGGATTCATTTTTAGAAATGAATCAAACGAAATGAAGTTTACCCAAAAATGATTTTTTCTGCATGTGTGCGCGCACTTCTCTTGATTTTCCGCCTGCAAATTCAATTCCCATTTTCACTTAAAACTTTTTAACTTGGTTGGCCTGCAAAGAGCGGACTCGCCATCTCGTCTCGAGATATAAAGTAAACAAATACGCCCTCGAGACAAATTAAGTGATTTACCCACGCTTTACACATTTTTCCTGCTGATTACTTTTCCCCGACTCCCAGGCCGAAATTGAATTGCCCGGGAAAAAAGAGAGAAAGGAGACGCACTGGTTATCAACTTTTGATTGGTCATGAAAGTGCGATGCGATGCCCGAAGCAAAGTCCAAAAATCAGACGGCTCGCTTGAGCCTACTGGCCTCCGCCTCGGCCTCCAAATCCGAGCGAACGGAGCGCACCAGATCGGTCAGCACTTTGCGATCAATCATACGCAGTGGTTGCTTGAACCTAAGCACCGCCACATCCATTTGGCTGGCCGTCAGCGAGGACACAGCGACCAGGGTGCGGACTATGTGCCTGATGGCCGTGGGCTCGTCGGCGGAGGCCAGAATCTCGTCCGCGTGCTTCTCCATGTAATCGCGAACGGGCTGGCCGGAGCGACCGGTGGTACTGGCCCTCCACTCGTAGTAGATGCCCGAGGGCTCCGTTTGGAACAGGTGCGGAGTGCCGTCCTCGTCGAAGCCGCCGACCAAACAGGACAATCCGAACGGGCGCCTTCCATTGCTCTGCGTGTAGTTCTGCTTCAGCTGCGCTATGAAGCTGCAAAGTGGGAAATGTGGATAGGAAAGGGGAAAGGGGAAAGGGAAGGGGAAGGGGATAAAAGGAAAATCCAAATCACCCAGTGGCTTGCACTGAAAGGAATACTTTATAGCAAGTCGATATATGGGCAAGTATAACCTTTAACTTAACAAAGTGAAAGTGAAATAAAAGGCATGTAAAAGTATGCAACAATATATTTTAAAACTGAAAGTCCGCTGGACACCTTCAGAAAGATGGGGTTAAATTTATAATTGCATACTTTTAGACACTTTTTAAAGGGATTGAAAAAATCTTGAGGTTTGTGGAATATTGAACTTAAGTTCAACATTTTTTCAGCTTTTTACGAGCCATAGGTGTTTTAAATTCCCTATTAACCCCCAAAACTCGTGTACTGTGTTCCCTGTGGACTTTTCCTCACCGCGTTATGTACTCCACGGACACGGGCTTCTCGAAATTCAAGCGATGGCTCTGGGACTCCATTTGGGCGCGGTTAACCAGGATCCGTGCATCCGCCGTGAGCCCCGAAAAAGTCAACGCCACGTGGTCGTCGAGCATGCAAATCTTGCGCACCATGCGCTCCTCCTGCAAATCGCCCACGGACCTCTTCTCCACGCCGAGCACGATGGCGTTGTTGGTGCGCAGACCCACCTTTCGCGGGGTTCCGGCCGATTAAATAACGCTTAATGCCCGGGTTGACAGGGACTTACCACAGTGGAGCCCCGGCGAACGGCCTCCTGGGCATATTCCACCTGCAGAAGGTGGCCATCGGGGGAGTAGATGGTCACAGCTCGATCATACCGTTCGGCCATTTTAAGCTTGGCTTGAATAATTAAAGTTTAATAAATTATGTATGTGTTTGTGTTCGTTGTTTACGAGCTGGAAATTTTCAAGTGATGGAAGGAGCAAACAAATATGATTTTATTTTATTTTTAGACGCCCTTTGTATAGACATGCTCCCCCTACTCAACTCCAAAAGTAAATGTTAAAAATTATTTCCATTAAAATTAGTATTTTTATTAATCAGAATCTTTAAGACCAATTAACTGTGTTATTAAAATTGAATTTTTAATTTCTTAAATAGGTAATCATTATAATACACAAAGAAAATATCCATAAATGTTTAAGTTAATTTATTCAAACTCTTATTCATCCAGCTTTTTATTATAATTTATTTGCATTCAAATTAGTTTTTAACTGGCTTTTAATACATTTATTTTCAATTACAATTTAAATCACTATAGAATAAAGCAAATAATCAAATTAGCTGTCATAAAGGTAAATCTGCATAATCCATTCTATAAGCGATTTAACAATTATCACCTTAATCAGATTATCGATGTCAAAACTAAATGGGGCAATTACAATAAAATCTGTAGTTTCGGCCGCGTGTTGTGAAAATTTTAATTTGTATGCCAAACTTAAACAGCTGACCCCACTTAAAGAGGTCCTGGGTCCTTCGGATTGAAGGGGAAATCTACGGAGGTCCTGTGGCTGAAATGCTGACAACAAAATCAGCACAAAGTGCAACAAAGCGCAAATCTCTGGCCAATGTAATCGTAATCGAAACAGCTTCATTTTGCTAATGTGCCTGGCCAACCGGGGAAAGCCTCGACTCTCCGTCGGAATTTCCTTCTTTGCGACTTTCCCGAGGAGTCGTGAGGAGTCCTGATGCGGTGCTTAGTATGCCGGCAGCGCGCAGTCTGCCATAAATTTATATTTAACATTTTATGACAACCGTGTTGCCGGGGCGAAGGGGACAACTTCGGGGGGGTTCGTCCTGGAGGTGTGGCGCATACTCACCAGGATTAAACACGTGCCAGCCAGAAATAGCCAATCCCCAAAACAAACGTTTAGCAAAAGTGCGGCTGGCGGATAAATAAATTAAGCGAAACTGCAAACCAAACGACCTGCAAATAGAATCACAAAAATGCAATTATTGTCGCCCATTTCGACCCAAAAGGTCTGCAGCTCCGCAAATATATGTTTTATGCATTTATGCTTTTTATTCAACATTTTATTGGCATCGCCGCGGGCCAGGCGCTAAATGAATTAATAAAGACATTTATCAAAATTGACAATCAAAATGCATTAGCCAGCCGCAGAATTTAAAAATACCATGATTTGTGTTTTCTAAAGTTTACGAGTTAACTGTTAAAACGTCGGAATATTTGCAGCTCGTTATAACTATTAAAAATATTTGTCAAAATGAAATATGCATTCTTAGGATTTATTATAAGTACTACTTATTAAGTAGGTATAGAAAATTTTAAAAATATTGTTGCATACTTTTAGACACCTTTAATAATGATTTTATTTTTAATGTCTTGAAATGGTATAATGAATAGAATGTTTTTCAATAACAAAATAAACACCCTTCATGTCTAAAGTCCTCCATCAACAGTTAAGACCTTGTTAAACTTGTTAATTAAATAAGAATTTTCGATGTAAAGACCATGGCTTCATTAGCACTCAGCGCTCAGCGGAAAAGGCAAAGGAAAAGGAATGTTTTGGCTCGCGGCGATGTGGGTAAATTAAGTATACGCCGTGTTTTCGGTGCGTGCCCCTGCCGTTTGGCATTTGATTAAGCACTTTCGCCCCATAAATAGTGGGCATAGCCAATCGAAGAGCAGGGAATTGCCCTTGAGACAATCGAGTGGAGAGGAGTGAAGTGGAGTGGAGTGGCTTGGAATGGGAATGCGATTCGTTTTCGGGGAATTGGGGAGCTGGGGATTGAGGCGAGCAATAAGCGGAAAAGGCGGAAAAGCGGGAAGGCAGACAAGACAGCCACATAAAACGAGGCAACAACATGTGCTAAAAACAGCAGAAACTTTGGCGGGCCAAAACCGAGGCAACTTGCCACGATTTGTTTGCTCCGAGCTTAATTTGTAGCGTCAAATGGTGTTGATTGTTGTTTTTCTTGCCCCTAACCCAGCATCCTCGGCACCCAAGGCCCCAACCCACTTAAATCCCCTCCACGCTCCGGCGAAACTAAAGACCCAATAAAAGTTGAGGACGCTGTTGTGGATAAACAAGGTTTGGAGCACAGTTTCAAGTGCTTCCATTGTTCTCGAAAGCCCCACTCCGATGTGTGGAAATTAATGACGAGCGATTTGAGCACGACGGGATTGGGATTGGGATTGGGATCGAGCGATGGTATGGGGGCTGTGACGATGGAAATGTGTTTACATGGTGCAAAATGTTGGCAGCCCTCGATTGCCTGTGGCACGCGAAAAAAGCAAATACAAAAAACATATTTCAGCAATTTGTCAATTAATCATTGTGGAAAGTATATATAATTTTTATTGTTATACCTTGGGGTCGCAAGCTGCCGACTTGTCTCTCAAATTATTTAATTTATTGCATTCAATTATTTCTGTATTTATTCGCCTTATCGCCCGTTGTTTTCTTCATTGTTTATTTATCAACTCAATAACATAAAGGCGTAAAATAAATTAAATTTAAATGAAATAGTACTTAAAAGAAATGTTTCTTTTCAAAGAAGTTTCGGTTATATATAAAAATTATATTTATATCTCTCGAATCTGTTAGCAAAAATTTAAAAATTTTAAATCAAACATCGGTTTAAATACTTTTTAGGTTAAAAGAAAAGGTTTTAGTGCAGCAGATATTCTTAATATTTCCTTTTGTATAAAGTTCACAAGTTTGTTTGTATATTTCCCAAATTAAAATATTTATTTTTAAATACAAAAGCAGCAATATTGTTCAAAATAACATTTACATCTTTAAATATTTTTTTAGTGCAGCTGTGGTCTTTTGTAAATATTTTCACCGCCCCTCCAATCTCGGCCATTTAATCAGTTTGTATTTGTATCTTTGGCCCCGCCCCCCAAAAGAGGCGGCAAACGTGAATATTTGTTTGCTTGGCCAGGACAAGCTGACGCTGGCAAAATGCAAATGACCTTTGACCATTGAAGGCAGACGGCTGCCGAGTAGAGCGGTGAATGGAGCAAAGGGGGCTACTTCCAAGGCAAACTAGAGGCTTCTGGTTGCCACGGCTCCATCTCTATCTCTATCTCTATATTACGTATACGTAAGCCTGCGTGTGTCTCGGCTAAGTAAACAAACGGGGAGGGAGTGGAACGGGGCGCAACTGTTTCAAACGGGGCGCTCAGACATTCACCTGAGCCCTTTTTAATAAACCCAGCAATGCACACGCCATTGTTGACTTAGTCCTTTCGCAGTCCGACCTCCAGCGAGTCCTGCTCCTGCGAATCCTTATGGAGATGGAGATGTTGCTAGTGCCCGGCCCCAAAGTGCCATTTTGAGTCAACGAACTTTGACTTGGCCATCTGAGTATCCGCCACTCAGTTGTCGGTTATAAGGTCGTTTTGGCGACGCTTCTCTTGAACTTGGCGGTCGGAGATGATCGTGTCATTACTGTAAAATAATAAACCACTGGGTTTTAAGCCTTCTCTACCAATTAAGATACGGATACAACTAATTTAATGCGATTTTCACCAAGAATTTACATACAATAAACTCACTACGTCCATTTTCTTACCAAATATTCGTATTAAAGTGTAGCAAAACTTCATTGATAGGACTGCTAAAACGATCGTTAGCATTATCGATACTATTTATAGTACTATCGATAATATCGATGTTCCATTAATGTGCATTAAAATAGTAACATCGAATATTACTGCCTACTGAACTCATTATTTCGTGTGAGTAAATCGGATATCGACGGAGTTCAATTTAATTAAGAACAAAATGTTGCAATGGTTGTGCGGGACTGTGGAACTGTGGGCCTGGCAATAATGCAATTTAGAAGTTTAAACTTGCTAGCCAACAATTGGATTCCTAAGTTCCGAGTTCCACTCACGCAACCGCGAATAAAGTGCAACCAATTGCAGTTGAGTGCAACTGCAACTCCATCACTCAGCTGCTCGGTCCCTCGATTTCCCGCTTTTCCCGCATTTCCCGCCTTTCCCCGGCTAACTAAAAGCCAAATGGCGACAAATGCCGAGCAAATTAAGGAGATGGAGGGAAGAAGAAATGGAGAAAAATGCAGCAGGCGAAGGAAAATGGAAATCGAAGTGAAGAGTGGAGAGAATTTTCCGCTAATGGTCAGCGGAGGGTCGAGGAAATGGCGAGTGCTTCAGCTGTCGCGCACTTTCGTCTTATTAAAGTTGCAAGTCGTTCAATTTTTCAGTTCCGAGTGCCTTGCAATGACACCTCCACACGCACATCTATCATATAACAGTGGGGCCAAAATCAATCTGCGATATACTGTATCAAATGTCAAATCGAAAACGCAATCGCAGCAAAAGTTTTGAATTTCAGTGATATATTTCGACACCCAGCCGATGGAAAAGCAAGGATTCGAGATAAAAACAGACGTGCAGCTAATTTATGCAGTTTTCCCCGAGGAAAGTACACAGGTGAAGGTGGATAAACCTAAAGCCCGAGAACCCCGAAAAGAATATTACCAAAAAGACCTTTAACGAAGCCGCCAAGTAAACAGAAAGGATTCGGATACGGAAATAAACAAGCCAATTGGAACGAGACCAAATCAATGCCGCACATACATATATCCTACACATATCCTTAGAGTTCCCAGTGCGAGGAGTGGAAGGACCTGTCGATATGTACCGCGTTCTATGGAGTTTCCTGGCGCAAGTGCAACGGGAACTGCGACCACACGACACGCGACCCCATGCATATAAACATTTCACAGTCTGGCGACATATCTGCGATATTTTTATGGCCAACGTGTGTGGGCCAACCGCTTCCTTTTGGCCAGACTAAAAAATACACGGGCAATGCGAGAAAAATGTGTCTGTAGAGCGCTCTTATCTCTGTATAATCCACTTTATATGTTCACACCACCACACAAATTGAAAATAAACACAAATTCGGGTTACGAGCGAAATTCAGCTGGGGGATTACCATTTATTGCGAATCAAAGCCGGCATTTATAAAAGACATAAACTCTTGCCGAACGAGAGGAATTATTTTTTTTGCTTTTTGGGTTATTCCTTCATACAACTAAGAAAATTCTTTACAATAAAATTAAGTATCGAGAGATTTAACAATTTAATGATTTAATGGAAACGTATTAAATTAATAATAATTACATTTTCAAAACTTGGAAACTTATTTTAAGGCGACTTATAAATGAGCCCCACCACCATAGACTGTCTGACTTGCATATTTCCATCTTAATCGCATCTCATCAGGCTTAGTAAAAGGTATTAAATAGATTTTTTAATAACATAGGCTCTTATTACAAGTTAGGAAAATAAATAAAGTTAATTTTCATAAAAAATGTTGACGAACCAATCGTATGTATCAGATAATTGGTATTAATTTCTCCAAATACACATATGGTTGTAATGTTATTTGATATATGTTTTAAATTTTTGAATAGCATGATTTTAATTTTGTTTAATAGTATCCACAATCCAATCCATGTGTTTTTCAAGATTTTCAAAAACCTGGATCCCATTCCTAGAATGGCTAAGTAAACCATAGAAAACTTTCCATTTCTTTGACGAATATAAAACATCTTGGGAGAAAATCTTACTGGAACCAAAAACGGAATTCACACAAAACTGATTTGGGTGGATTGTTTCTCCGAGTTCGTCTAAGCACTCGATCGGACTAATGATATGGGGACTTTTGGCCAGATGACGGGAAATGAGTGGATTCTCTTTTCCAAGCATACAGATCGGTTTCACTCCAGCTGCAAAAAATGAAATCAGTGATCAAAAAAATAGAACTGCAGATTTAAATACCTGGAATATTCACTCGTTGGTTAAGTTTTAGATGAGCTATATTATTGATCCTAGTTGAATAGTGCGGATGCATAAAAACTGCGTCAACTGGGTATTCTCCAATAGACATACCCCTAAGCTTCACCGTCACACTCCTGTAGATGAATAAGAATATATTACTTTCAATAAACAAAAAAAGCTTTAGGGTGCTCACAAGAATTTATGCAAAACTGGCAAGCCTCTGACATTTGTAAGGACAAATCCTGAAAACCAAAAGGGTTATTAATGAGAATTCGGCAAAATTGCCGAATTACCACCGCAATCTCTGTACAACCAAATATTCTCATCATGGCGTACACCTTGCGAACCATCCGCAAAATCAAGCGTGTTTATAGTATCCTCAATCCAGTCCACATAGCTTGACACATCTGTATAAACTCCGGGGCCATCGCATCTCGTTCTGCCATAGCTTACGATACCAAACTGCGTTTGGCGACCATTGTAACTAGTAGTCAGTGGACCACCTGAATCACCGCTGCAGGTATCTCCATTGGGGCCCCCAACACAAATCTGATTCACAGTAGTGGTCTTTTTCAAGCTTTGGAGGTGATAATGCTCTTTAAATACCATTGAAGTCGACGCTTTTTGACAGCCTAAGTAAGCCTATATCATTTTCAAATGATCCGTTGGAATTGAAGGAACTGTGCATCTCTGCATGGCTGACACTGTACTGAGCGAAGGGTTGACTTTGGTTGAATGCTCCCAATTTGACGAAGCTAAAAATAAATACAAGTTCATTAGCAATTCCTTAAAAATCCATAAGAACTAATGTTGATAACATTAATGAAGAAATCAAACAATTAACACAAACACGCCAGACATTATCAGTTTTGATGGCGGTAGTTGTTTTATAAAAACACTATAAGCCCGAAACTTTTTAATTTTTTTACGGGGAACGGTCATAAATATCTTCTTACTGATCGATTCGTTTTTTTTATATAAACCTATATTTGTAGATTATTTTTGAATAACTTTTTTGTTTAAACACTGGAGATTTTGACTGTAATCAATGTGATTTTCTATAAAGGCACTTAAGAACTATAAAAGGCCAAACATTTTTCGATACTTGAATTTTTTTTTACAAGGGTATATAAATATAAAAAAATAATCACAAAAAATTATGACCAAAGATTATTTTTGGTGACTGATTTCAATATATTAAAAATTTACAGTTCTTGTAAAATGACTTACAGGTTTTCTTGGCCTATTATACAATGAGCAGCGGTTAAAACAAAGCCTGTCAATAAATGTACGAATAATATTATAAATTAACTTTATTTTTATACCCGTTACTCGTAGAGTGAAAAGGTATATTCAGTGGCGGATCTGGGATTTTGTTAGAACAAATTTTTTGTTGCATACTTTTTGAATACCAAAGTTCCTTTCATTTTTTAGACGAGTGGGGGTGATATATCACCCATATCACCCCCGTGGATCTGCGCATGGGTATGTTGTAGTCGTGCAGAAGTATAAGAACGAGTTTCCGACCCTATGAAGTTTATATGTATATTCTTGATCAGGAGTCTAGCTAGTCTATTTAGCCATGTCCGTCTGCCTGACTGTCTTTCTGTATGAGCGCTGAGATCGCGGAAACTATAAAAGCTAGAAATTGGGGATTAATAATGCAGGTTCTTGAGGTTCCTACGCAGCGCGAATTTGTTTCATTAGAATGCCACGCCCTCTCTAGCGCCCACAATATCCTTAATAGCAATTTTGTTGTGTTTATTGATACCTATTGAAATGTGGAAAAATTTTTCAAATCGGACCATTCATTAACAAGTTATGAGCAAATAATGGAGCTCAAGCAACGCAAGCAGTCGCTTTCCTGCATGCATATCTCCATCTCCCTCGCACTTCCTTTAGCTGAGTAACGGGTATCTGATAGTCGAGGTACTCGACTATAGCGTTCTCTCTTGTTTTCTTTTAATAACGTACGTTTGTGAATCAGCGTTCCGCCGCACAAAATCATATCTGGATTAGTTACGACTGCCATCCAGGCAGCAGCTTCGTGTGCAGCATTTGAGCCATTGAATATTCTCATATCAATCGGTTCGGTATCACAGGCATCTTCCAGAAGCCGGAAAGCTTCCAGGTGGATCGGAAACCAAATGAATAAACAAACCCGAGCTAGAAATGACTGCATTTCACGAGATGCACCGAAGTACTAAAACACCAAGTATTAAGGGCCCTTGAATTCACCTTATCATCACTACATAATAAGAACGGAAGTTATCTATAATATGAAGTCATGCACCTGACCTAATGCACCTTATTATATTATTATGAACATATTATGCTGTACATAATAAAGAGCTTTACTTTATTTCCTATAACAAACATTTAAACCTACATTGTAGAATTTAACAATATTGCTTTCCATTTTCCTTCAGTGTCAATCAAATTTCTTACTTATTTCTATTGGTATCATAAGTTTATAGAAATGTTTAAATCATCCAATAAACAAGTAACATCAAAATTTCAAAGTGCGGTTATGCAGCGGATAGTCTCGGGAAAATCAACTGGTATTGGGTCTTCCAATAAGCACACGTCCTCGGTTCCTATAATTTCCGCCTTTCACGCGGATAAATATAAGAATGTGGCCGAGATTACTTCAGCTTCTTGTGATCTATCAGCTCGTAAAGTTTCCGAAAAGACTCCGGAAAAATCGCCATCGAAGCCAAAGTCCCTTCCGCAACGAAGTATAAGAATAGCAAGTGTTAAGCCACAAGTGGAGAATCCAAATTCCAAGAACCCGAGACCGGGTTCCTCGCGAAGCACTGGAACCACTAGGACCACTGCTTTGAGTAGAACCCAGCAGTTCTATATTCCCCTGAGGAGTTCGAACGGAGTGACTAGCCGGATGAACCGACCCTCCGTGCACGGAGTCTTCCATTACGACCTATCCCCGTTGGAAAAGACAGGATTCGACGATAGCCTGGCTTATCCCATGAAATCCGTGCCCGCGGCGGAGCTTCAGCTGCTGCGGAATGGTCAGCGGTCCACCTACCTGGAGAGGCGATATGAGCGCAGACCGGACGACAAGTACAACTATCCCGAGGCGACCAGCTGGCGATACGGATGGTTCCACAGGGAGTCCTATCCCTTTCAGAAGCGAATACCCAGACGAGATTAGATTAACCTTTCGTACAAATTTTATTCGTGGAAGTTATAGGGAATAAAATGGCACTAAATCAAAATTAATAATGTGGTCTCTTGTTTCATTATTTTACTCAAATTTATTATGGATTTATACCAGTAAAAAACTGTAACAGATATTAAACATTTGGGTTTAGTGCCTCGGACAGGAATCCAAAATGCCTGGCATCAGTTATCATATGTGGAAAATGTTCAGGCACAACAATCGCATCTAGAGTTTTTAGGTCATTTTATACAGGTACACACTGGAACAACATTAAAGCTTAATACATTTTTCTTATCACTTCAATTAACAAACTACTAACCTGCCAAACTGCACATTTTATTCAATAAGATTACATCCAAATCCAGGTAAATCCATAAATTATCCTCACAATGTCAGTGTATCTTTATCACAAAGGTACACTGCAATCGCGAGGATGTCCTATGGAAATACCTGTGATTGTCTGGTTATTCCATAGATATAAATCCAACTGAAAGAATGAAATAGGAAACCGATTTTAAAATATGTCAAGTTCTGAATTGGAAAATATCTTACTCATGTACAAGTAATAATTCGAAAATTTAATGAAACTCTTTTGAAAAAATCCAGAAAATTTCAAATACTTTAGAGCTATTAACCTGATCCGATGGTCAGCTAAACTCAACTGACTCTTTATCGTTTTGCCTTCACCATTTAATGGCTTTATATAGGCACCCAGTTGCTTTAACAAGAACAGCAGAGAGAACGAGTCGATAAGGCAATTCCCCGGAGAATAAAGTTTGTACATTTGAAAAGTATATATTCGTTGATTACAATCAATTATTAATAATTATTATAGACCCTAATGGACTAACTAATTCCCTTCAAGGCCATTTTTGCTTTCAACTCAGCTAGAAAATCCCAAAGGAACTGCCAAACTTATAATTGATTTTTAAGTACAGAAATAAAATATTATGATCAAAAATATTTATTAAATTGTTTACAAAAAGAATTCAGTAACTTAAGGAAAGAATGATATGTAATTAAAAATAATAATAATATTTTAAAGACCCCTTTGAAAATTTTTAAGAACGCCACTGCGAAGGAATGTGTGTAAGCGGACGAAATTTGATACATATTTCGAGTTATATGGTGATAAGAACAATACAATTTATAGCTAGGAATATTTATTACATTTTAGACAAAAGTAATACAAAGAATTCAGTGTGTAATCCAGATAGGTTTATTTTGGTTCCTAAGTTCGAGATTGAATCTTAATTAAAAGAGAGAAAATATCTAAGCAAAGTGAGTTTATCGGGCATAATTGCGTGGGAAAAGCAAATTAAATGAAAAAGTGCATCCATCCTCACGGACATCTGCATCTGGTGTGCATCGGCGCCTCCGACGGGCTCATCCCGGGTTATAATCTACGATATGTGGGGCAGATGCCAGGAGCGGCTCAACTGACAGCCTCCGACTTTCTGACAGGGACTTCTGTTGTTTTGCCGCTTTTCGAAAGGCAGCAAACAGTTTTTCAAGTTTCAAGTCGTGCCTCTGATTGGCCAGAAAATAAAATTCAGCAAGGACAAATTGCATTTAGGATGTCTGCCGCTGCTGCTGCTGCTCATATGACGTACGTCCGCAGTACAACGGGGCGTATGCTTGTTGTCTGGCATTTAAAGTGGGGCAAAGTTGATGGCAAAGTTTTGGTCGAGGAACTCGTTGCGGCTGCCGGTCTTTTGATTGACTCATGAAAGTCGGCAACTTTTTAATTGTTTTGTAACATTTCTTCAAATAATGTTCGCCATTTTTACGCGGCGACGTCCCCTCAAACTTATTAACTTCGTTCTGCTGAGATGGTGAAGCACTGAAATACAGAAATACTTTAAATTCACCCCAGACCGCTTGTCTTATGTCCTCCGTCGCTGATTGTCTGCAATTCATGGCAGATTTCGAGTTTCATTGTTGCATCCGAAGCACTTTGAGCTGCGCAAACTTTCGCCAGACCAGAGTGTCTCGGCAGAACTTTGCAGTCCTCGCCCCATCCTGTCCAGCTGCCCAGGTCCTGCCGCCCCTCTGGATCCACCCGTCCACTCCGATCCGGATCCGCTCTGTCTGCGGTGCCCGGTTGCTGCTGGATTGTTGGGTTTGCCTGATTGCAAACAACAATTCCCTCCCAGCGGAGCCGAAGTTTATTATTATTTGGCTTGTTTCGCGTTTTGGCGCTGTTATTTACCTTTAAATAAATTTCCGTTTTATTCTTTTCGCTTATTTGCTTTCGATTTCGTTGTTGGCCATGGCAGTTTCCCCATATTTACTGGGCTGATTAATTTTCAGGCGGCATAGGTTCACATCACATAATACTAATCCTTATTTTTAAGCAGGATCTCCCCCAAAAAGGGAGGAATAGAATATTTGAGAGCATTTCTAAATATTTACGAGTACCACACTTTCTTGGCCATTGGCTGGATATGATGGGAATTTATGGGTCAGCGGGCAGGCAAAGATGAAATTTCTGAACATTTTGTGGTAATTTTTATTACTTCTATTGCCCAGGATATGATGCTGCTGCCCCGCTCCTCCTCGGTGGCCGAAACTAACTTGGCCGTAAAAGTTTGGGTTCTGTGGTTGCCGATTGCGAATCACAGCCGACCAGTTGGCATGGCTGGGTTTTCGCCCCCGAGGCAATAAACAATGCAAAAATATATATTTCTGAGCAATCAATGCGGTTTGTAAAAGCAATTGTTCGGTTGCAGTCAGTTATTTAAAAATCCCAAATGATGAAAGGCAGTAATTTCTGGGAAACTGTTGATAACCAGATAGAAATTGGGCATCGGCATGGAAAATCATTTCACATATGACAAGAACGATAGTCCGTAAAGTGCACTCGGTATATGGTTTTTATACTAACTTTTATTGCGAAACACTTTTACAAATTCCTTTTTTAGCTAACTCAAGCACACACATTATTGTTTAGAGTTATCACGTGGTTTCAATTCAACTTCAATATATCGTAATGCCTAAAAACTGATGTCGTAAATACACATTAATTGAAGGAGGGTATAAATCGTAAATTAACATTTCGCTTAATGATCACAATCGCTTCGCTAATATTTTCTTTTTTTGGGCCAAGTGAATGGGAGGTACATAGCACATATTGCGGATGTAGCTGTGGGTTTTTTCTTTTGTGTACGTAAAACTAGGGCGTTGGAAATCAAGATACATAGGTTAAGTGGGTATATTATTATGTATTTCTATTTGTTTCTGATTTGTGCCTTACTTAGAGAAGATACCGTACTACAGCCACGCGTTAAGTATAGCACACTTTCCAGATCTTTATCCTGATCCTGCGGCAGGATCTCGGATTCAGTTAAATACAGAGTCGCATTTTCGTTTCGATTTTCTCTTTCTACGTTTACGTTAAGTAGTAACAATTAATTCTTTGTATAGTCGGAACAATATGGGGGACACACGAGCAGCAACTACCTCCTCCTCCGCCCCTCACTCCATCATCACACATTACTTCGGCTTAGGTACACGCTTAGGAGTTGTCTCGGGCGCTCCCTCCTTGGACTTCTGGGACTCCTCCTCGGTCGGTCAGAGCAGCTTCTTGGCCGTAATCGTCGTGGACAGGGTCGACGATGCCGTGGCGGTTGCCTTCTTGGACGTCGGTGGTTGCGGTGGTGTTTGTATCGTCGGTGGTAGGCCAATGTCGGTGGAGGGCAGGATCTTTTCCATTTGCCGCTCGGCCGCCTCTCGGAGCGCCGATTCCGTCGTTGCTTCGCCTGTAATACCGCCGCCTGCTCCTCCACTACTGGCTCCACCACCGCCGGACTTTCCGGTTGGACCGGATCCTGCCGAAGCCTTTGTAGAAGGCGTTTTGGGATCTACTTTGGGGTCCTTTGGCGTCGCTTCGTCCAGGCTCTTTGCGTTGTCCTTTAAGGTTTTGGCCGTATCCTTAAAAACGGGCTGAAAGGGCACAAAAACCATTAAGAAACGTTTGTATTTGGTACCCAACTGAAATTTATACCTCCGCCTTCAATTCCTTAGCTTTATCGGGCACAGTTTCCTCCTTATCGCGCAGTTCGTTGGCAATGTCCTGAATCTCCTTGGCAGAGTCGTGAATATCATTCACCAGCTTAGCCAAATCCTTGTCCACTTTGTCCACCTCAGACTTCAGTTTTTCAGCCTCTTTCATGCTCTTGGCAATGGCCTTCTCAATCTTCTGCTCTGCCTGCAGCTCCTGCTCCTTGTCAAGCAGACTGATGAGCTCCTCAATGGCCTTCTCGCTGAGCTTAATGTTGTCACGACCAATGGACTCCATCACCTGTCAAGAATACATAACATCAGTGAGGAATACTTTTGAAATACTTTATTGTGTTATAATTACCTTGCGAATATCGTTGACGGTGACCACGCCATCTTTGTCGGCATCAAACTTCTCCAGGACAGCTTCGATGTGCTTGAGACGCGCCTCGTCGCTGGTTTCCTTCAGCACCTTGATGTTACTCATTAGATCATCGATGCGCAACATCTCCTCGTTGCGCCGCCGAGTCGCCTGCTTGGACAGCAGCTCGGTGAACTCCTCCAGCTGCTTCTTGTCGATCTTCGTGGCCTCACTGTCAATGCTCTGCACCGCCTTGGTGATCTCCTGCACCGAAAGCAGACCATCCTTGTCCAGATCCAGTTTAACCAGCAGATCGCTGACAACCTTAAATCGCTCCTCATCGGAGGCCTCCTTCATTCGCTTGATGGTGGAGACCAGCTCGTCGATGTGCACCATCTGCTGCGGTTCGACTGTGGGTGTGGGCGCCACGTAATCGCTGGAATCCGCCTGCTTAATCTGATTCTGCCTTTCCTCCAGATCGTTCAAAACATTATCCAATTGCGAGATCATCTTGTTCACGCGGTTGTAGAGCATCTTGGCCGCCCGACTCTCGCGCACCGGCTCCTTGACCACCTGTCGCACCTCACGCAACTCCTCCACATCCTCCTTGTAGTCGGCCAGCTCCTCCTTCAGTTCCTTGATCGTTTCCTTCTCGACCACGAGCTGCTTATCGGACGACAGGGTCTTCAGAGCGTCGGACAGCAGTTGGACATCCGTAGAGGAAATGCCCTTGTCCGTCTCGGACACCGAAGCCTGTTCCTTGCGATCGAGCAGGTTCTGATCACTCGCTAACTTCTCGGCGAACACATAGGGAGCGGGAATCTCCTCTTTGATGGCCGATCGCTTGGCGATGGTTTCCTCGTGCTCCTCTTCGCGTTCCTCGCGAATCTTCCGCTCCTCCTCCTTGATGATCTCGATCTTCGTCTTGTTGTCCACCTTGCCTTCGCTCTCGCCGATGGCGTGACGTGTGTGGGCACCCACTGCATCCGGCAGTACGCGCATCGTCTCCTTGAGCTTGTCGGTGGTGATGCTGTCGTCGGAAATGAGCATGGTCCTCGAGAGCAGCAGCAGCGTCGGCGGCACCTGTTCGTTCAGCGAGAGATCGATCCACTCCTTCAGCTGGAAGCGCAATCGCTCCTCCGTGAGCCCGTAGGCTCGCATTCCACGCGCCTTGCACGCCTGCTGCAGCTCCAAAAGGTCCAGCGAGTCGACTCCTTCGCGGGCAATGACCCGGTCATCAGTGGCCAGGGATCGCAGCTTCAGGCGCAGCTGGAAACGCAACAGAGTGGTGGTGCCGATTGTGTTTAGCTCGAGTACGCGGCAAAGAGCGGCCAGCTGCTCCCGGGAAAGCGAGTCCAGAGTGATTTCGTCATCGAATCGCTTGGCGAACTTTATGATATCATCGTTGCTGACGGCCTCCGTGGGATTGCGGATCTTGGTGAAGAAGGCCTCGAACTGCTTGGCCTCCTCGCTGCTGTGCTCCTTGTGCTGGACGGGCATCTGGTCGAGGGTCTGCTGCAAGAACTTTGCGACCTCTAGCCGGACGCCCAGCGACTGGCGCAGCTTCTCTTGCCGATCGGTTGATGTTTGGAACGTGGAGGGCAGCATGCCAGGGAAGAATTTGATGAACAACGGCAGCAGCAGCTCCATGAAGGGCACAATGATGAACACCGAGAAGGGGATCAGACGGAACAGATCGGAGGTGGTTCGCTGCAGCTGCTTATTCTCGCGCCGCGTCAACGTCTTGCCGTTGAGCACACGCCACAGGAGCTTCGAGCAGATGGCCACGTCGATGGAGAGCAGCCGAAAGCCGTGGTAGTAGTGCACCAGCTCGTCCCAAATGCGTGTGGCCAGCGACTTCTTTGGCTTGGCCACCGTCTTGTCCGCCGTTTGGGCCAAAGATGTGGACGAAGCAGTCGCCGATGTGGAGCCAGTCGTCGCACTAGCACTTTGACTTCCCTTCTCGGCAGAGGCAGTGGCGGTAGCGGCTGCACTGCCAGCTGTAGCTGCCGCCTGACCATTGGCCACCTCCTTCATGATCTCCTCGACCTTCTCCTTCTGCTGGTTCTTCAGCTTCTTGACGGTCACGTCGATCTTCGAGCTAGACGTCTCCCACATTGACCGGCTGGCGTGCAGATGCCTGAATCCATGGCCGGAGTAGTGGTATCCGTAGCTGGCGTGGGGCTGGAACCTCCGCTGAGCGCCCAGCGATCTGCTGATCTCTAGCACCGATGTGGAAGCGGATCTTCGGGGCCGCTCATCCTCTGTGGCGCGTCCATCTGTGAAGTTAGACGAGCTACACGCGCAGCAGCTCGATTTCAGATCTGTAAAAGAGTTGGGAAAACGGTGATCAGTATAAGAATAATGTTTTCAGAAGTGGTTCTATAGTTTAACATTGAGTTATAGTTAAAATAAATAATTTTTTTTTTTACATACAATACAAATTTGAATTAGTTTATTTAAGTATATTCCACCATTTGAAGAAGTGTTTTCTTAAGAATTCACGGCTATTAGAAATCTAAATTCTTTCGATTTCTGTCGATCGCAAATTCTTTATAGATTATACTTGTTTTAAATCTATTAAATGTTAAAAAACAACAAAATTTTTTAGTTAAGAAGCCCACAAAAGCCTCCGCCAGTTCAGTGAACTGATTCTATAGTAAATACGAATCAGTCTTATAACGAGAGGCTTTTCCGAAACACCTTTCCTTTCTTTCTATGAAAATGAAATCAGTTCAACAATCTTGAACAGCCGGCGAAAAAGGGAAACAAAGAATGAGAGGAAAAGCACACAATAAATTATTAATCACAACGAACAAAAAACAAGAAAAGTTTGCGGTTGATAAGAAGGGGGGGGGGGGGTAGATTACGGATTTTTGTTGGGATTTGGAGTAGACTATATGGTTGATAATAGAAGAGGCAAAGATCGCAGGCGACAGGGGAGGCAAATTAGCACCTGGAGTGGAGCTTACATAAATCACAAAGCGAACCGAAAATCACACAAACACTGCGAATTCTCTATCTCTATAAATAAACGATTGAGCAAACATTCAGAAATGTGCGCCGAGTGCAATTGTTTACAGCGCACTTTTCCTTTCCTTTTCTCTTTCCCCCATTTGATTTTCCGATTCTTGGCAATTGCTCAAGGTAAGTGAGTGAAAAGAAAAGAGGGAAACCCGAAAAAGGAACTGTGGTGCGGAGAAAGTGAAGGCGATTTCTGACCTCTTTTCGGGTCTCTCAAATGATTTCAGACCTGTTTTCAGGTCTACACAATAGTTTTTGCACTGAACTGTGACTGTACTTTTCCGCAGGTGCCCCCTTGTCTGCCGTCTTTCGGTTACCTGTCTTTGGCACCTGTCCCTTGGTAGGGTTTTTCTAGGAAAACCTAAGATTATAGCGCAAAATATGCCAAATTTGTTAGTGAGATTGCCAGTTTGCTTTTGAATTAGTCAGAAACTGGCTAAGGCTGCTAATAATATCCTAGAAAGATTTAAGAGACTAGATGACGGGTACTAATAGAAGGTCGATTTTCAAGTATGTTGGATCTAGAAAAGTTATAATGCCAAATAATACGCCATATATATACCAAATGCTTAGATTGCCACTTGTCACGATCCAAAGTCAACAAATCGTTAAAAACAATATGAGTAATTAAATTAGCAGCCGAGATCCCAGTGACGGATCATAAAAAGGGGTTAAGAATCTAGGATATTGGTTTAAAAAATTAAAAATATTAGTCCCCTCTTAAACATTTTCAAACTACGCCACTGCCTTAATCGCCCACTACAGAATTTCCAGCGCACGTCGTAGTTTTCCAGTCAGCTGTTGCCTTCCAGCGAAAGTGCAGTCAAAACAAAATACTGGATAAAAGCGCTCACACACACACCCCCACACGCAACGGGGCAAAATCAATGGAAAGTTTTGAGGGACTTCTGTCGCATTTGTTTTTTCTTTTGTTTTGGCCAACTTACAGCGCTTGTAGACATTCTGGGCCAGGTGACTCGTTCGCAGGTTGCGTCCCTTGTGACGTAGCAGGGCGTTCATGTCGACGTCTGCGGGGGGCGGCGGTGGGGGGCGCGGCTCGGTTTGGCTGCCAATCCGATTCCAAAGAATTTTCAATTGTAATTTTGAATTTCCGACAAAACTGTCTGTGGATTGTGTATCTTTGGTTTCTCTGTCGCTCGGATCTGAACTTTTCCCCTCGATTTCCTCTTTTGTTTTTGTCTGCTGTCGCTTATCTCTCTCTATCCTTCTCTTTCGCTGGCGCACTGTAACGGTTCCTTTCCACGAGTCTCGTCTGATGAAAAAAAGTAAATAAAAGGTGGGGATTTCTGCTGTTAGCCTACTGTGGATTTGGTTAAAACTCAATAAATTGATTAAAATCACAAGTTGTTTTTTGGCTGTCTAAAACGGAGAAGTTAGACAGCACACACACGGCACGCAGTCAGCTACGTCATCGACGCAATATCGCGCGATCTTTGTTTTTGTTTTTGCCTCGCACTCTTTCCAATCAAATTACACAACTACAGCAACAAATTTCCAAGTATTTTCGCATTTCGTGCCACTGACAACCGGTTAAGTCACGCCTATAATTTAGCCGTCGATTGTAGCGTGCTCTTCGGACGGTTTATATACCATTTGTCATCCCCTACCGTGCAGATTAATAATGAAATTTGTAATATAATTTATTTATTACAGTGCTGCCAGATGAGAATTTTGCTTTCCCCCTAAAAAATCTCAAACATTTCACCCTAAAAAATCCAGTTAAACTCTCTCCGAAACTTACGCTCTTTCGCTCTGCTCCCTTTACGTTACTTTTTTATTGCACTTCACGTAAGCAGTCGGTGTGACCGTCCTGCGAGTGCTGCCACCCGTGCAGCAGGGTGGTTCATAATGTGCCTCCATAGTAAGGGGATTCCTGATTTGAATAGCGGTTCCAAATAAATTAAACAGTTACGTCTTAAAAATAATTTATTTATTTAGGTAAAATTATAAATATAGTAAGTAATACATTTATTTATTACAATATTCAAATTCGACAAAATCAATAACAACAATTAGTTTATAAAGGTACTGTAGTGTCCTTACTTCTTAAAATATTTGATTTGTTAGTTGTACAGGACTTTAAACTCCACCCTCTATCCAAGTTTTCTGAGCCACAATCTTCATCTGAATGCGATTATTTCAACAAAACCTCATACAAATGCACTTTATGTTGGTACCTAGCTCCAATTAAAAGCAATGACCCTTGAATTGTCATTGTTTACGGGCTCTGAATGTTAGACTGTTTTTCCTAATTACCATAACCCCAGGAATATTTCCCGGTCAAGGTGCAGTTTCTTTTCTCCAGCCCTTTAGAGCAGACATCTTGAGAATGAGGCTAGCTTTGTATTTGATAGTTACCATCGGTTTGGTGGACACACACTGTGTATCCTTGAGATACATTCTAAATTCCCTTGAAGATGAACTTCATTTCGAATCCATTATCCTATTACAAAGTTCAAGTGAAAATACCTTGTGTTGGAAACAAAAATACATTCAAAATGAGGTGCCCATATTGAATCTGAATGCAAATCAGAGCTTGTATCTAAAAGATACATTTAATACAAATATATTGGCACTAGTTTGCATGGATAAGAACGAAGGAAACACAATGCTGGCTCTGTATGAAAATCTGGAAGATATGCGCGATACTCCCACAATATTATTCGTACTATCGGACTATGAAATTCGAGATTTATTCCACGAGTGCATAAAACAAAATATGCTTAATGTGGTGGCTTTTAAGGGCTTGGATAGGGAGTTCATCTACAGCTTCCAGGCATTCCCACGATTTCAGTTAATCAAACGAAGTGTGAAGGTGATAAATGTATATTTTGAACCGCATCTTGGGGATCTGGGGGGCCACATCCTTACAGCTTTACCCGACAACATAATACCGCGAACAGTGGTCTACAGGGATCCCGATGGAAAACGTCAGTTGGCTGGATATCTCTACCCCTTTATAAGGAATTATGTAAGCACTATAAATGCTACTCTGAAAATCTGCTGGGAATTGGTTCCGGAAGATGGCATGATTCAGTTGCCGGAAGTAATCAGGCTGGCGGAAGTCAATAACGTAGACTTTCCGCTGGGCATTCACGGCATTGAGCATGGATCGACAAAACAAAATGTTCCGGTGGAGGTTTCCAGTTGGTTCCTGATGCTACCCATGGAACCTTCTGTTCCACGCTCTCGCTTCTTCATCAAGTTGGGTTTTGAGAGGCTAATACCACTGATGTTACTACTAGTTGTGGTGCTAGCTAATGCTCATCGCATAGAGGCGGGCCTAGGTCCTACCTGGCGAACTGACTCGGTGGGTGATAAAGTCTTTCGCGGAACCCTAGCCCAAGCATTCATCCTACCCAAAAGACTCTCCCCCAAGCTGATGCTCATCTATTGGTTTCTCCTGCTGAGCGGATTCTTTGTGAGCAACTATTATGCTGCCTGTCTGGTAACTTGGCTAGTACATCCTCCTTTGGGTCATCCAATCCTTTCCTGGGAAGAAATGCGCAGTTTGAATTTGAAGATTCTAATTGTCCCTTCCGAATTGGAGTCGATGAAGATGGCGATAGGCCAGAAATTTACAGCTGACCATAGTGATACTTTCCAACTGACCAACTCGGAGGAGTTCCAGAACAAGCGATTGTCAATGGACCAATCCTATGCGTATCCTGTGACCTGGACCTTGTGGCCACTTCTGCAGCAGGCACAGACTAGACTACTGAAACCCGTATTCCGTCAATCCCGGGAGATAGTATTCATACCTCTTTTGATCTTGGCCATGCCCTTGCCGAAAAACTCCATATTCTACAAATCCCTCAATCGCTATAAAGCACTCACTCACCAGAGCGGATTATACGAGGTTTGGTTCAAACGGAGCTTCAAGGACTTACTTGCCCTACGGAAAATCAATTACAAAGTAGATGCGAGCCATGAGACGTATCGGGACTTCGAGTGGAGTGATTTTAGCTATGTATGGTTGTCCTTCCTAGTGGGAAGTATCATAAGTTGTTTAGCCTTTCTTGGTGAGATTGAATACTACAGGTGGCATGTGAAAAACACCACTCGCTAACACCTTTAATTGTATAAAATGTATAAACCCCATTGCATATAGCCTACCAATAAACATTTATTCTTTACACCAACTATGGATTAAATGTATTGATATTTAAACGGTTCCTTTTTAAATGTACCCTAGGGTGCCTTTATTTAGTGACAATTACGTGTTAGCGCTTTCCGGTTATGGCTGTGTAGCTAGCAGATATCTGATTTTGTTCGTTTTACCAGCTCGATTTGAACAGTCAATAAAGAAATGCGAGTTGCCATTTATTTTGTATTAGCCAGTTTGGTAGGAGCAAGTAACTTTACATTGAATAACCTCATGAAATCTCTCGAGAATGAGCTGCAATATAGGACGATCCTGCTTTTGGAAATGTACCCTCAAAGTGAATCGTGTTGGATGCCAAACAACTTATATGAGAAGGTTCCCATTCTAAACTTCAATTCAGAGCAAAGTGTGTATCTTAAAGACAGGTTCAGTTCGCAGTTACTAGTACTTGCTTGCTTGGATAAATATGAAAATGAAACAATGAAGGCGCTCTATGGTAATCTTCAAGATATGCGAGATACTCCAACCATATTATTAACAACTTCGGAAGTTCAAACACGAGATATACTCCTGGAGTGTTTTAGTGAAAAAATGCTCAATGTGTTGGCACTTAAGGGATCGAATAGAGAGTTCATCTACAGCTTTCAGGCGTTCCCGGAATTTCGGCTTACGAAACGAAGAGAACAGGAGATTCTTCGATACTTTAAGCCCCAAATTGAGAATCTGGGTGGTTATACCTTGAATGCACTGCCCGATAACATAATGCCGCGAACTGTGGTCTACCGAAATGCCAATGGAAGCCGCCAGTTGGGCGGATATCTCAGTCACTTCATCCGAAACTATGTGAGCACCATAAACGCGACTCTCGAAATTTATTGGGACCTAGTTGAGGAGGATGGCTCGTTGGATAATATCACACTTTCGGAGCACCAACATATTGACTTTCCTTTGGGCATTGGTGGTCTTGAAGTAGAGACAGCTAAAGAGGACATTGCCATGGAGATCTCCAGCTGGTTCCTGATGCTGCCCATGGAACCCTCCCTTCCTCGAGCTCGCTTCTACCTAAGATTTGGTTTCTACAGGGTGATCCCTTTGATGGTACTGGTAGCAATACTGCTCAGTAATGCGGATCGCATAGAAAAAGGATTAGGCCCCAGCTTACACTTCGATTCACTCGGAAATAAAGTCCTGCGAGGAATTTTGGCACAGCCATTTATCCTACCCAGAGGACTCTCTCCCAAACTGATGTTCATCTACTGGTTGCTCCTCCTGAGTGGATTCTTTGTAAGCAACTACTTTGCTGTCTATCTCACAGCTTGGCTCGTTAATCCACCGACTCTGGATCGAATAACTGACTATGATCAAGTGCGCAGCCTGAAGCTAAAAATCCTTACAACCCCAGATGAACTGGAATACTTGAACTTTACAATGGGCACGGAGTTTGTAAAAGCATACAGCGACATATTTCAGACCACCAACTCGACAGATTTCCAAAGAAAGCGGATCTCTATGGATCTGTCTTACGCATATCCAGTGACCCTAACCTTGTGGCCACTTTTGAAACAGTCACAAGTCAGACTACCACGACCCATATTCAGACGCTCCAAAGAGATGGTATTTCTACCTTTCATTATTATGTCTATGTCTATGCCAAAGAACTCCATATATTTCAAGTCTCTTAATCTGTACAGGCTACGAACTTATGAAAGCGGACTGTATATGCGTTGGTTTAGGCAAAGCTTTTACGAATTGGTGGCCCTCGGCAAAATTACCTTTAAAGAAGATAAGGACCGTGAGGATTTTTTCGATCTGAAGTGGCAGGACTTTCACTTTATTTGGCTTGGCTTTATGGGAGGAAGTTTCGTAAGCTTTCTGGTCTTCCTAGCCGAGATTGGATACTACAGGTGGCGTTTGAAAAATTCAACATTTTAATATTTTATAACCCACAAATAAACGTTTATTCCTTATACCAACTCTTTCTCTCTTTAAATTTAACGTTGGGTACCTTAATTGGAGAGAACCACTTATCTGTTATTAAAAGCGGTGACAATTACTTGTTAGTGATTTTCAGTTCTTTGTTGTGTCGCTGACAGGTAACTGATTTTATCATAATAACCCTAGTGCTATGGTCAAGCTCAGCCAAATAGCAGTGTATTTTAGCAACCCGTTAGGAATAGTCAATAGAAAAATGCGCTTATCCTTATATTTTGTATTGACCTGTTTGGTGGAAGCAAATAACCTTTACCTTTAATAACATCTTGAAATCTCTTAAGCTTGAGCTGTATTATAGGACGATTCTTCTTTTAGAAATGTACCCCCAAAGTGATTCGTGTTGGAGGCAAGAAAACTTACAATATACCGTTCCCATCCTTAACTTTAATGCAAAGCAAAGTGTTTATCTTAAAGATGTTTTCAACTCAAACATCATAGTACTCGTTTGCTTGGAGAAACGTGAAAGGGATACAATGCAGGCACTCTTTAGTAATTTGCAAGATATGCGAGACACTCCTACCATTTTATTCACATCCTCGGAAGATCACATACGAGATCTATTGCGGGAATGTTTCAGTGAAAATATGCTCAATGTGTTGGCAATTAAAGGCTCGAACCGAGAGTTTATCTACAGCTTTCAGGCCTTTCCCAGATTTCGCATGGTTAAACGAAGTCTAGCGGAAACTCATCGGTACTTTGAGGCACAACTTAAGGATCTAGGGGGCTATACCATCAAGACTCTACCCGACAACATAATGCCCCGAACTGTGACCTACCGAAATGCTGATGGAAATCGCCAGTTGGGCGGATATCTGAGCCACTTTATTCGAAACTATGTGAGCACCGTAAACGCCACCCTCGAAATCTGTTGGGATCTAGTTCCGGAGGAGGGTATAATTCCCTCATTGGATAACATAACCCTCTCGGAGGACAGACATTGGGACTTCCCCCTGGGCTTTGATGGTCTTCAAGAAAGGACATTGAAACAGAACGTTATAATGGAGATGTCCAGTTGGTTCCTGATGCTGCCCATGGAGCCCGCCCTTCCCCGAGCTAGTTTCTACTTAAGATTTGGTTTATACCGGCTAATACCTTTGATGTTACTAGTGGCAATAGTGCTGAGTAATGCCCATCGGATAGACTTGGGCTTGGGTCCTACATGGCACTTTAGTTCAGTGGGAAGTAAAGTGCTGCGAGGAGTCCTGGCACAGCCATTTATCCTACCCAAGAGGCTCTCTCCCAAGCTGATGTTTATCTATTGGCTGCTCCTCCTGAGTGGTTTCTTTGTAAGCAACTACTTCGTTGTCTATCTTACAACTTGGCTGGTTCATCCACCCACTCTGGATCCAATAAAAGACTACGAACAAATGCGCCGCCTGAAGCTGAACATCCTCACCATCCCTTCGGAACTGGATTACCTAAAGGCCACTATGGGCATGGAGTTTGTGGAGACCCGCAGAGACATATTTCATATCACCGACTCGGCGGATTTCCAGAGGAAACGCATGTCAATGGATCAATCTTACGCCTATCCAGTGACTTGCACCTTGTGGCCACTCTTGGAACAGTCACAACTCAGGCTTCGTACACCCATATTCCGGCGATCGAAGGAGATAGTCATTCTACCGCTCATTATCATGTCCATGACCCTGCCAAACAACTCGGTATTTCAAAAGTCTCTCAATCGATATAGGCTACAAACTCATGAGAGCGGACTTTACAAGTTTTGGTTTGGGCAAAGCTTTTACGAATTGGTGACCCTACGAAACATATCCTATAAAGTGGACATGGACCACGAGGCTTATTTTGATCTGAAGTGGGAGGACTTTCACTTTGTATGGCTTGGCTTCGTAGGCGGAAGTTTCACAAGTTTCCTGGTGTTCCTTGCCGAGATTGGATACTACAGATACTCGAAAATAAAGAAACCCTATAACTATCCTATCCGTTGCTAAAATAAATGCTTACCGCTTCGGTAAACTGTGTGTTTTAATGATTTCTTGTATATTTGTGGGAACGGAAGAAATGCATTCGTAATTAAAAACTATGACCCACAGTTTTCAAAGATTATAGATTTTTTGGTGGCTTAAGTGATTGATTGCTGATTTTATCGTACCTACCATAACTTAGTGAAAGTTCCGTCGCGTTGCAGTTTATCGTACAAAACCCTTTTGAGCAGTCGTGGCTAAAATGCGTCTAGCTTTATATTTCATATTTATCAGTTCAGTCGACACACATGATGTGTTCTTGAATAACCTATTAAAGACCCTTGAAAAAGAGCTCTGTTATAAGACCATTCTTCTTTTAGGAAGTTTTGGTCAAAGGAATTCGTGCTGGAACCATGAAGACTTTCACGAAGGGGTTCCCATTCTAAGCTTCAATGCAAATCGTAATGTGTATCTCAAGGATGCATTCAATTCGAATATACTGGTACTTGTTTGCTTAAAGGAAAACGAAAGAGATACAATGAAGGCGCTCTACGGTAATCTTCAAGATATGCGAGATACTCCCACTATATTATTTACTGCTTCGGATGTCCAAATACGAGATATACTCCTAGAGTGTTTCAGTGAAAAAATGCTCAATGTGTTGGTATTTCAAGGATCAAATAGAGAGTATATCTACAGCTTCCAGGCATTCCCGGAGTTTCGCGTTATAAGGCGAAGGTACATGGAGATACTTCGATACTTTCAGCCTCAACTGGAGGATATGGGTGGTTATACCCTAAGGGCCCTACCCGACAACATAATGCCGCGAACTGTGGTCTACCGAAGTGCCGATGGAAACCGCCAGTTGGGCGGATATCTCAGCGCCTTCTTGCGAAACTATGTGACCACCATTAATGCCAGTCTTCGCATTTGCTGGGATCTGGTACCCGAAGAAGGTATGCGGCATTTGTCGAATATAACCAAGCTGTCGGAGACGAAGCAAGTGGATTTCCCCCTGGGTTTGGATGGACTCGACATTGGCTCAAATAAAGCGAATGTTCCCTTGGAGGTTTCCAGCTGGTTCCTCATGCTACCCATGGAACCTCCACTCTCTCGAGATCGTTTCTTCATTCGATTTGGTGTACATAAGCTGGTACCCATTATGTTCCTAATAGCAGTGGTCCTAAGTAATGCTCATCGGTTGGAATTGGGCTTGGGTCCCACTTGGAGATTCTGGATAGTGATAGATAAAGTCCTGCGAGGGACTCTGGCCCAGCCTTTCATCCTGCCCAAAAGACTCTCCCTCAAACTGATGCTGATTTTTTGGATGATCCTGCTGCTTGGGTTTTTTGAGAGCAATTTTCGTATGGTCAACCTGGCGACTTGGCTCGTACATCCTCCATTAGGTCGTCCAATCCTCAGCTGGGAACAAATGCGCAGTTTGAAGCTAAAAATCCTGGTTATCCCCGCAGAACTTAATTATATTAGCTTCAAAATGGGCCCACAGTTTATGGATACCCACAGCGATTTATTCCAGTTGGCGAACTCAACGGATTTCCAAAGAAAACGTTTAGCGTTGGATCAATCTTATGCCTATCCCGTGACCCACACTTTGTGGCCGCTTTTGAAGCACTCTCAAGTGCAACTACGTAGACCCCTATTCCGACGGTCGAACAAGTTGCTTATTCAGCCATTTATGATTTTGGCCCTGCCTCTACCAAGGAACTCCATTTACCACAAGTCGCTTCTGCGATACACGTCATTAACTCGCGATAGCGGACTATATATGTTTTGGTTCAGGCACAGCTTCAACGAACTAGTGGTCCTTAAAAAGATATCCTATAAAGAGGATACGGTTGAGAACTATTGTGATCTCAAGTGGCAGGATTTTTCCATTGTATGGCTCTCCTTCGTGGGTGGAACTATCATAAGTTTCCTGGTGTTCCTCTTGGAACTCGTTTACTACAGGTGGCAGTCTAAGAGAACCCCACCCTAAATGAATTTATTATACATCTCCCAAGCCCCATTACCAATTTATTAACCACAAATATATGCTAATCGTTCTGTCAATTTCATGCGTTTATACTTATTCTTGCCGGTCATGGGAATATATTGATTGTATAGCTATAAAAGCGGAACAGTCCTCAATAGGCCTCAAGCAAGCCTTACAAAATGTGGTTTAATACGAGCTGTTTGATTGTGTTTTACATAAGTTTAATTCACGCCCAAAAAGTGTTAATGGCTAATATTCTAGAAACTCTTAGGATGGAATTGTCTTTCAGATCTGTTCTGCTACTTAAGAGCGAAGGAAATACAGATTTCTGTTGGCAACAGAGCGACCTTAACCAATATGCCTACTTCAATTTTAACACCAATCAAAGTCACTACCTAAAGGGAAGAGTGAATACAGAAATACTTGGTCTAGTTTGTCTGGACTCGTCAGATACAATCGAAATTATGATGAAAGCACTTTGTGAAAATCTAATGGACATGCGGGGAACTCCCATATTACTTATGATTAAGCACGAAATGAATATCACCAGATTGTTTGAAAAGTGTCGTTACCATCAGATGCTAAATGTTCTGGCTTTAAGAGAATCCAATCTAGAGTTCGTATACAGTTACCGTGCTTTTCCCTACTTAAAAGTAGTTCGGAGGAGACTCAGCCAAGTTAGTAGATTCTTTGAAGCACAAGTGGAGGATCTTCAGGGATATCCCATCACCATTATTCCCTACAACCTGCTGCCCCGTTCTGTGATTTATAGAGATTCAATGGGACATCGCCAGATAACCGGTTACCTCACCCACTTCTACAGGAATTTTGCCAGGAGTCTGAACTCTAATCTGCGGATCCGTTGGGATCTGGTTCCTGAGGATGAGACACCCAGTCCCAATGTTACTGCCGCTTTGCTACGAGATGGCCAGGTGGATTTCCCCCTCGTTCTAACCACACTTGCCACGGAACCCTTTTATCCCAGCCATGTGGGGGAGATAACCAGTTGGTTCCTCATGCTGCCCGTGGAACCCACGATGCCATTGTCCAGTCTTTACTTCAACCTCAAGGGTTGGCCCTACTTCTTGGCACTGATGATCATATTGGCCCTACTGTTAGCCAATGCCCTTCGCTTGGAGGCGGGACAGGGATGCTTCACCCTGCGATGTGGTGATATATTTGGTGACCATGTGCTGAGAGCCATCCTGGCCCAGTCCTTCGACATGCCTAATAGGCTAGGCTTCAGTAGAACTCTACTCTATAGCCTGCTGACGATGGCAGGCCTAATAGTTAGCACCTTCTATGGTGCCAACCTAGCAACGTTACTCGTTCATCCGCCAGCTGCTTACAAGATACAGAGCTATAATGACCTGAGGAGAGCCCACGGAAAGATCTTAATCATGCAGCAGGAACTGCCCACTTTGAATGCTTCTATTGGCGTGGAAGTTTTGGAAAAGAACCTGGACATTTTTGAGATAACGCCCTCGGTTGTGGAGTTCCTAGCCAAAAGGAACGAGCTGAATAGCTCCTTTGGCTATCCCGTAACCAATACTTTGTGGCCCTTTCTCCAACTGAAACAGATTAAAATGCAGCGACCCGTGTTTCGAAAGTCAAAGGAAATAAGCTTTATGCAATTTATCCCTGTTACAATGCCAATGGCCAGGAATTCCATATATCGCGATGTGTTCAATAGGTATTTGAGCTATACGATGGCTAGTGGGTTGTACGATCTGTGGTTCAGAAGATCCTATCACGAACTGATAGCCGTGGGAAAACTAAACTACAGCGCGGATCTTGCAGAGCCACCTTACCACGATCTTGTTTGGGAGGACCTGTACTACGTTTGGATTGCCTATATGGGGGGAATTTTACTCAGTCTGCTTGTACTGCCCTTTGAGATAGTTTACTTCAAGTGGCATCGATATTATCGATACTACTATCACACACCAAAAAAATACGTTTTGTTCTAACAAAATCAAATCAATTTCCTCAGAACGAAAGCAAGAATTATGTAGAAATATCACAAGATTAGTATATAGATATATATCAAATATCGATTTCACTTTAATTTATATATTTTATCCTCTTTCTACTTGGATCCTGAAGGAATAAACACGTATCTGCTAACTGCTAAAAGAACACGCAACAAAGTGTTTTATTTCTTATAAAATTGAGGAGTAGTATCCATTTTTTTGTGTGTACTAATCATATGAAACCATTTACCATCCTAACTCTGTAACCACAGTTTTGTTCTCTAGATAGGTTTGAATACCTGAGATCCCTAAACTCCCCCTACTTTTACAGAACAATTATAAATAAACGCCGGGTCGCAATTTCAAACACTTTTTGCAAAAGCATTTTTATTCAAGTTTCACATGTCTCTGCTCACTGCATCTTGATTTTCATCATTAAATGTTTTTCCATTTTCTTGTTCATTTTCGCTTGGTTTTTTGTTTTTTTTTAGGTTTGTTAATAAGTAGGTATTTTGTAATATGTTATAATTAGGATTTTCGTTTCAATGGAATTACATATATAATGCATATATTATACGCCATCTGTGTTCAGTATTATCTGTGCTGCTTGTGTGGGGTTTGCTAGTCATTAAAATGGGACTCTCGAGGGCACACACACCCCGGTCCAAGCAAAAATTTAAATAAAAACTAGGTTCTCGTGAGTAGAATCGAATTCGAATGCAGGTGTGTTGTAATGTCTCATTTAGCAAATGTGCAAAATTGAGTAAATTTTATGTGTGGTTTTGCGTGTTCGAAATGGGACTCGATTTGTGTTGTTTATCAATTAATTTTGTAAGACTGAATTAACATTTCTTGTACTCTCTAAAAATTTAGCACTATAAAAGGGTTCTTCTTTTTCTTTTCTTTTCTTTTCTTTTCGCTTGTTTGTTTTATTTTGTTTTAGGTAAATTCTGCAAAAGCAATTACCAAAAAAATTAAGTTTCAATTACAATTATAATTGGTAATAATAATAAGAAGTATGTCGTATTTGCTTGGCAAAGGAAAATAAATTTCATTTTCTTTCTTCTTTTGTTTTGTACATTTGTGTAAATATTATTCAATTGCATAATTTTTCTTTTGCTTGTCTTGTAAATTCATATTGCATATGTTCTGTGTGAGTTAGAGTGTGGAGGCCTAATTCTACTTTTGTCCTGAAAACTAGAATCGTAACATCGCCCGCAGCCCTTCGAGGTAAAAACCTGCGGATCAAAGATCAAGGAGCGGGCAACCTAAGCTGGAAATGAAAAGTAATGGAAAATAAATATTGTCAAATGAGGGTTACATTAATTATGCCATCCTAAATATTGCCATCATTTATAACTATTTTTATGTAATTTCATTTTTTGTTTTGTTCTCTTGTGGTACTGTTTTAACTATACATTGTGTGTATGTCTAGACGCAAAACTTGAATCTTACAAATTTCGAGTGAGTTTAGCATTGTTTGTTTGGTTTTCTTATTATTTTTGTTTTTCTCATTACTTTTGTTTTTTCTGTTCTTGGAAACATTTTAAAAATTAAGCTCAATAATCTTAAATTATGTATGTATTTTCCTTCATTTCGGTTTAATTTGCCATGGGCCGAACTTGTATACACGCGCCTGCCTTCAAAGTGCTGTTCTTTTTTGGGGATTTCTTTTTTTCGTGCCTTGTATTCGTAATAATATTCTAAAAGATTTCAAACATTGCATTGTGTACACTTTTTGGATTGGTTATATTCAATTAGTTTTTCTTTTTTGCTTTCGTTACATTACGGCTGTCTTTGCGGTCCTGTTTTGTGGTTTCATTATCGTTTTTGCTACTTGAAACAATGTACAATTAATTACAAAAATGTCTTGTAATTGCTAAAATTTTAATACTCATGTACTGTCCGCAGGAGCGGCGCTGGCGACCCTCCTGCTAATTCATTATCTGTTCAGCTCCGATCCAATCCGATCTACTATTTCCTCCGCACTTGCGTCTACTATATAAATTACGTGTAAAGTTCGCTTTCGCAATGGTTGCACTTGATTTCCTCGTCAAAAGTTAGTTAGTTATAGCGTAGAGTGTGTGAGTATTATAAACGCTTTTTAACTACAGCGTGTGGTTTTACTTTAAATATATATGTATATGCGTAGAGTGAGTGCATCAATTGTTAATAGGGTTTACATCAATTGTATTTTTTTTTCGTTTTTCGTTTTTTTTTTGTGTTTTAATATATAATAGGTATGTGTAAATATTCATATGTTGCCCAGGACTCGCGGCTGGGCGTAGCTCTAGTAGCGATCGCACGATCTAGACTTAATGCCAAAAGGGGGCCTGTGTGAAAGTCGGCCTGTTGTGTGGGTAAATACATTTTGAAATACGTGTACGCAATGTGTGTTCTTTAGGCGAGAAGCTGACAGCGAAGCCTCTGCTCACTAAATTCAACAGTAAAGACAAACATCTAATTCCAAAAAAACGCTAGTGAGTGCTAAGAAACTGTTGTCCTAATGCCTAGAAAATCCTTTTCGATTGAGAGTTTGTATTCCGCTTCTCCTTTCGGTTTCTGTTTCCGCTTCTGTCTCTTTTCCTGTGTGTGTTTCTATAAATTTCAACTGTGTTGCAACACTTTTTGCCTACGTCTAAATGTATATGTGCAGGAGTTGCATCCTGCGTTTCTGCTGCCTGAATGTTCGCCTAGCTGCTCGATACAATTTCTCGTAAATATCTATATAGGTTTATATATGGGTGTATATTGTATGTGTGTGTGGGGGTTCTGAGTCAACTCCTAGCGATGTCCTTGGATCAGCTGCCTCCGCTTAGTAGTAGAATATCTGGCCAGCCTTCTGGCGCTTGCGCTCCTCCAGCTTGCGATTGATCTCCTGCTGCCGCTCGGCCTTGCTCAAAGCTCTTGCCACGTACAAGAACTTGTTGTCGCCGAGCTGCTTGCCATGCAGGCCAATCACGGCGGCCAGCGCCGACTGTGGATTCTCGAAAGCCACGAAACCGAAGCGCCGCGAGCGCCCCTCCTCGTCCAGCATGAGCTGCAAGGATCGGGAGAAAGCAAATCGATGATATAAACAAATCGGAACAGATGGGCCTAAAGGAATCCACTCCTTCCCCGCTCCTTGGGCCTGGGCATGCGCAGCAACGTGGCAAGAGCGGATTTAAGAGCGTGAGAAACTGTGCCACATGGTTGTCGTCGTTGGACAACCACCCGGCCCCAGCTCGCACCCCCGCTTGGATTGGAAGGAAGGCAGGGCAAGAACTACTTACCTTGTGACTGGTGATGCGGCCGTAGGGCTCGAACATCTCGCGCAAGTGCTGCTCGGTGAACTCCTCGCTGAGGTTCTTCACGTACAGGTTCTTGAAGTGCGTGGCCTTCTCCTGCTCCCGGTCCCGCCGCGGTATGAACTTGACCACATGCACCTTCTGGTTATTGCACAGCATCCCGTTCACCTTCTCGATGGCCGCCCGGGCGGCCTCCTCCGAGTCGAAATGCACAAACCCATAGCCGCGCGAGTTGCCATCCTCGTCCTTGGCCACATTGCAGTTGAGGATGTTCCCGAACACGGAGAAAGTGTCGTACACCGCCTTGTTGTCGATGGAACGCTCCAGGTTCTTGATATAGATCTTGCCGCTATCAGGGGAGCTGTTGCCGCCGCCAGTGGAGCCACCGGTGGAGCCGCTGGCCAGGGCTCCTCCGACATTGGCGCCGCCGCCGCCCACATTGGCCGAGTGCGAGGAGCTCGACGTGTGCTGACCACTGCCAGCCAGCGAATTGTGCCCACCGGCGGTATGCCGCCCCAGGACGGCGCCGACGTGGCCCAGGTGATGGTGGTGGTGCTGCAGCTGCTGCTGGTGGTGGGCAGCGGCCGCCAGCGTGTGGTGATTCAGTGCCGGCTGCTGCTGGTGGTAGTTCGCCGGATTGCCGCGGAACGTCATCGAGTTGACGAACATGATGGCTGCTGGCTGTTTGTGGTGGAGCGTGGTGGCGGCTAGTGGCGAGCTGTGGCTGCTGTAGCGGTAGGTGGTAGCGGTGGCTTCTGCGTCCTGGTGGCCGTGGTTTAGGTAGATGGGCCCGAGAATCTTGACGGCGTTGCGGTACTGCTCCTGTTCCTAATCCTCTCCAGTCGCTCTCCCTATAACCTGGAGTAGGCGGATCTCCGATTATTCCTGTTCCCAATCAGACTGGGACCCCATCCACTTACCAGGTCTTGGCCACTAAAATTCGCGGTGTTCTCTGAAAAAATCGTTTTTCGCCCAGACTCTTTTTGCACCCTCTCTTTCTCTTTGCTCTTTGGCTCCTTCTCTCTGTCGCTCTTTTGTACTTTTTCTGGGGGCTTTCACTTTTCTTCTTCTTTCTGTTTCTTTTTCTTAGGGGCCTCTTCTTTCGCTTGCACGTTGCACTTTCTGGTTTTCCAGCGACTGGCACCTAAACTAGACTCTTCAGCAATGACAGCAGTATAAACCCAGGTTTAGAGCTTCGGCGGTCGCCTTTATTAATTGTATTATATGCAAAAAGTGTTACTCTACTCCAGTGATGTGATGACGCGCTATCGATATGAGGAGAAGTCGTTGGGGTATCGATAGGTAATGTGTACTCGCTAGTGGTGTGCGAAGGGAAAAGGAAAAATTAATTTTATTTTTAAACGTATTATTTATATTAATTACTCCACAGACGATTTCAATTATAATTTTCAAGCGTCCTTTATTATATGCTAAGCTTTTGGTATTGTTCCCTCATTAAAAATAAATATTACATTTCAAATAAGCCCACAAATAAGTAATTAAGCTGTATTATTTAAAACACCGATACTTTGGCTAGGCGGTCACACTTCCTTGGCCTCCTCTCTAATACATCGATTGTTTTCGGCGCCTGCCTGCCTATCGGAGTGCAACCACAATAACATTGGACACTTGTTTATTTGGAGTTAATTAATTAATTTAAGGAAAAAATGGATCAGGATGAGGCGCCAGCGAGTTCTAAGGCGCCGAAGGATAAAGGCTCTGCAACAAACCAGCTTTCCCGAGAAAAAGAGGCCCACCCAACAGAGGATGAGCCAGGAAATCAAAGATTACCTGGTAATATAATGGCTGAAATGGTCAAAATTTACCAAGCTGATCGAGAGAATAGCTTGAGATGGCGACAAAATCAAGGCCAAAACAGGAGAGTGGCTGACAACAGTGACTTTGTCGCCTTGGAGGACCTAATCTGGGCCCAAAGCGACCCCACGCCGCAAGAGGTGGTCGAAAACATCAAGCAGGATTTCTGCTCATCTCCCAGTTACGTGGAGGATGAGGACATACCCACCGGCGAGTCGCCTCCATGGTTTCGATTTCGTAGGAAAAGGATCAAAACTTACAGCAGGAAGAGGGTTCCTCAAAGGGAGGATCTGCCTGTGGTCGTCGTAAACGAAGAGCAGGATCGACTGAGCTGCTCCTCGGATCTATCCATCCAGGAGGATCTGAATGCGACTTCAACAACTGCCATTTGCGCCTTGGATGTCAATACATCGCAAAAAATACGTGAAAACCTGCTGAACCTAAGTCAATACTTTTCACTGGGCAGCACAGCCCCTAATCCGAAAATAGATCTTCCATCGAAGGTACGGCGGGACTCTGAGAAACCATCTGGTTCCCGGGAAATCGAAAACTGTCTATCAGACACAAATTCTTCTGCCGAGTGTAGCAACACTGAAATTCAGAGCCTCAAAGATGACCTCCTGGAGAACGGCTTCACTTTCGAAGCCTCTCAAATTTGTGATATTAAACCTCAAGGTGAGGATTATACTGCAAGGTCAAGGAGAACATTCATAACTCTCTACTTATAGTTCCAGGCTCTGTGGGTGACACTCTGTTTGGTGACAGTAGACGACCTACCACCACTTCGCACTCCCAACTGGGTAAAATAGCTAAATTAATCTCATTGTAAAGAGTCCATACTAAGAAATTCTATTTACAGACATCAAATGCGATGATTGGTCTGAGGCAGACTCGTTCTTGGAAGATTACAACACTGAAAAGATGGCATTGGATGTTGAGGATTCTAAACCACAGACAACTTTGAAAGATGACATAAAATCGGAACCTGCGCCTTTGAAAGTGGAGAACCCAGACCTTTCAGTACTGGATGACATACCAATCAGTGAATGGCTAGTCGAAATGGATGTTCCCGATAAGTCGGTAGAAGAAACCAAAGAGCCATCCCCAGAAATAGTTAAACTAGAGCCGAATTCTCAGAAAACTCGTGGGGAAGGAGACGATTTCGTTGGTTTTCGTACTGCCTCCGACAAACCAATAAAGGTTTCAGAGGAAACGCTACAAAGGGCTGCCAAATTATTAGCTGACTTTGAAGGAGGAGACAATCCTCAACCAAAACTCGAACAAGATCACAAAGACTCAAGCACGTCCGATTTTGTGGGATTTCGTACGGCCTCAAACAAAGCGATTGAGATGACCGCAGAGATGGAAAGGAAAGGAGCCATGTTTATAGCCCAGTTTAAAGCTGCAGACCAACCAAGTCAAACCAAAGACGAAGAGTTTCTTCAGGCAATCGCTTTCAGTGAATGGCAGCCCATTGATCTTGCAGATGTTCCTTCAACTTCGAAGAAACTAATGGAAAAGATACGCAAAAAGAAGGCCAATGAGATTGAGCTTTCAGAAAATAAAACCCCGGTTAAAAATCAGTCCATGAATATTCCACAGCTTGTTGGCTTTCGAAAAACACCGTACAAATTTATAGAAGTGCCGGAAGAAATGAGAATCAAAGGAGATAAGTTTATAGCTGAGGTTGAATCCGGCTTATATCAGCCTAGTCAAAAGCGTAAGTCACAAACGCAAGAAAACTCGGGTAGTCACAGTCAAGTTATGGGTACAACAGAGTTTGTGGGTTTCAAAACAGCCTCAAATAAGCACATCGAAATATCGGAGGAAATGAAAAAGAAAGCTGCCAAATTAATCGCTGAGGTTGAGGCTGGAGATGTTAAACAACCAATACTCAAGGAAACCAATAATGAATCCGAGTTTGTCGGCTTTCGCACAGCCTCCAACAAACAAATTGTGATTTCTGAGGAGATGAGAAATAAGGCTGCTAAGTTGATAGCTGAAGTTGCAGCAGGAGAAACCTTTAAGAAAATACCTGCTTGTGATGATGATCAGACTGACGCTACAGAAGATGCTTCAGAGTTCTTTGGCTTCCGAACATCGTCAAGCAAACGCATAGAAATATCCGATGAGATGAAAAGGAAGGCAGTCAAACTAATGGAAGGTGTGCAAATTCCTAAGAATGATGAGAAATCCTCCAATAGTTCTGATCAAATTTCTGTGGAGGAGCTCCGTGGCTTCCAAACAAATGATGACCTCTTCTTTTCTATGGACGAAGACTCCAACGACTCTGTATTTCCCAGGCTATCGCAGAGGACCCAAAATAAGTTAGATTGTAAGGATGACTCAGGTGTGATCACACCCAAGCGTAGAAGGGACACCTCTGATGGCATTCCCTCGAGTAAAAGGCCTTCAAGAGAAAGGAATTCACCACTGCCAAATCCTCCGCAGAGCAGCAGGCAATTGATGAAGACAAAGTCCTGTCAGAATGAACTAGGGACGCCCCCGCAATCGCAGGATATCCACGCCTCACTATCGCAACTGGCGGGTCTATCGCCGCTGGACAAGAGCACCAAGACTTCGGTGATAGCTCGCAGGAATCTGCTTTCCCTAAGCAAAATGCGCAAGAAGAGCAGCATGGGGACTGTTACTCCAGCGGGCAGTGCTATCACTCCGGCTAAACCCCGATTTGCTCCCATGCCGGCATCGACAAGTACTCCGCTCGCTGATAGGAATTCGAATCTAGCGAATGCAGAGGACATGTCTCCCATTTGCATGCCAGCCAGTAGAAGTCGTAAACTGGGTTTGAGCCGAAATCGGTATTAGTGATTTTTACTCTCCTGCCCACAAAATATAAATCGCAGGACGTTTTATAGTGGATGGGGGAGGATTTGAAGTGTAAGTTTAAGTATAAAGGCGACAAGTTGTCATAAAATAGACTGCCATGAATTGCTTTAGGTTGTAAACTTGATATGTTTTAATTTCGTTTGTTGTTAGTAAAGGTTCGTTTATTTTTTGTCAATAAAATCCTATTTGGAAAAGAGTTTAAGAGCCAGATAAAATAAATTAATATTTTAAAACTTTCTAGCAACCTCTATAAAAAAAACCAAAAGCGACACAGTCAGTCCAACGGCCCACAAAACAAAAGCGAAGAAATAATACTCCAGGTCGAATGCCTTGGCTGGCGGCTCATCGTCCCGCATCAGGGTGTAGATACCCTGCTGGATCAGCTCCCTGAAGGTGTCCGTCTTCATTTTGCTGTTAATCCCGTGCTCCTGCAGCCGCCGCATGAACTCACTGGTCATCGCCAAGTAGGGCAGGCCATTAGACACGCAGTAGGACTCGAGTGCATAGCCCACTCCCTGGCGAATCATGTTGAAGCGCGGCGTCTTCAGCAGATACTGCTGCATCAGGAGCAGCTCCAGCCGATCCTCGTACAACAAATAGATGTAGCTCTTGTTGAGGCCATCGCGATAGGCCGTCAGCAGGGTGACATTTAAGGTGATGCTGTTCCGCCGCAGAACCTCGGGAATTAAGGCGTTTGTTTGCATTTGCCTTCTGTAGAACTCGTCGTGAAGGCTGGGATATGGAGCACGGACCAGATCCTCCAGCGTTTTGAACTCCTCTTCGTACAATCCGGATGTGAGAATGCTAGAGAGCGTGGCCAGATAGACATTGGTGAGTACAAAGCCACCGACTGTTAGAATAACATGAATAGCTATATCTCTCCAGCCGGCAGTTCTGATTCGTTGGTGGCTATTGTACAGGATGTGACTTAGGCTGTGCAGCAGACACTCCCCGAACTCATTTCGACCCGCAGTCAGATATAGCATGAGAGTGCCATAAAGGACAGTCGATATAACTACCAGCCACAAGGTCCAACTGAAGGGTCTCGAGTAATACAGATAACTGGAAATCGGTCGGGCGTGGGGAACCATAAAGTACTCGGGGATGATCGAAAGCGGGGCTGTGTAGGCCACATTCCATCTAAAGTCTTTGAAATAGCAAATAATTTCCACCTTTTTTGTGACCAGCATATTTCGTACAGCTGCGTAGGACTCGAATTCCGGTAAATCGGGCAAGGGAACACTCTCGAGGGTGGCATTATAGCGATATGTTAGCTCCTTGACAGCCATAAACAAATATCCTGAACGAACCAATTCATCTTGGTCGTTGACATACTCAAAATCCCGAGGAGCCAAGGTGGTGCGAAGTGTGCGAATGGGATATCCTTGAAAATTGCGATTTTTCCTTCCGCGATTGAGATATTCGGTGATATTTAACAGCTCAATCGGTTGAATGGATGGGTATGGATGATAGCTGTAGAGATTATTGCGGTGTATCAAAAGTACATTAATGAAGCCGTGTTGAAAACAGTAGGTGAATAGGTCCTTTAGGAATTCAGGTTCCTTCACGCTTATAAATACTATATGCAGCTCATGGAGTGTATGCATCAAATGTGGAAGGATCTGAGCCACCTTGGGATCTAGTCCAGAATCCGCTAGCTGAACCACGATTAGAGCTCTTTCTGTAAAGTTTCCACGAATTCGAAGATCTCTAGCTTCTCTCGAACTTGATGAAAGTAAAATCCTAGGAGTAGTTAGTTTATGGAGTACATTTGAGCTACCGAAGTCCTCGAAGTCAATGAACACATTGAGCTCCGTTTGAAAAGCCCGATTAAGCTCATGAAGCACTTGGTTGGATTCCGAAAGAGGAGCACCAACCAACTGGATAAGAACTAGTGTCAATAGAGAGAAGAACATTTTAATACACGTTAAGCGGCGGAGGGGAGCTTTTATAGCTTGGTTTCAGAGCGCTCATGACATGGCAATAATCTTTTTGCTACAATTAATATGATAATTGGTTTAGTTAATGACAATCCACAAAAAACAAGGATGAATTAAAATGCTTTGAAAGTCGGTCAAAGGCTGTAATTACTGTTTTGATGGTCTTAACTATTCATTATTTAAAATCAATATTAAATAATGAATACTAAAAATCCTTTAATTTAAAAAAAACTACAACGGAACTTGGTTTTTAAGTTCAAGGTTGGCGCCATTCATAAATAAATCTTTTCCAACACTGCAGAAAGAAGAAGACTGGACGCTGTCCGTCACTACTCACTCAGGTGACGATCGAACAACCTCAAGTTCTGATTCACATTTAGATCACCATCATACACAATGCGGTGTACAATTACAACGTTGCATTATCAGGCTTTGTATGAAGATGTCGGGATAGCAACTCAGTTCCGATTCCATAACTCCTGATTTTACTTCATTATATATATTATTTTTGGCGGTTTCCGGTAATTGCATAGAATTGAAAGTGCCCTTAATGTGTTGGCCGTGGTCTACTTAGTATATTTCCTGACCACTTTTATAGCCAACCTTCTTAAGTTCAAAGAAATCGGAGTTCGAGTTTTATTTTCAATCAAAAAATAAAACTCAAGGAATAAGTTTTATTTTTCAACAAGAAAATAAAAATCAGAAAGTAAGCGTTATTTGTCAAGTGGAAAATAAAACTCAAAAAATAATCATTATTTCTAGATCTGAAATAAAATTCAAAAAATAATCATTACTTTTTGAGTTTTATAAAAAATTAAAAAAAAAAATCATTACTTATAATCATTACGATCCCTGGTTATAATTGTCAATCAGTCCCCAACCACAAAAAATAGTCAATTCTACTAAGTAAATAGTTACTTTCACAACAACGAATACACACAATTAGCAAAGACACACACCTATATGCATGACAAAATTGACAATTTTTTTTTATGTGTGTAGACTTAGGTGTACTTAATATAAAACAGGCTACGATTTTGAGTATCCAGTACCAGTATCCAGTATCTGACACTATCGGCAGATATCGACAACTAAGCGTATTCTGATTTAATACATTTGTATACCCTTGCACAGAGTCGTAAATGTTGTTGTAATGTGGCCTATGAAGCGCGGAAATGGTCTGAGTACCGGTCCTTGAAAGTTCACTTTTCAAGCGATTTAGCTTGTAACTAGTTTCAACGGTGAAGTAAATTAATTCAGAATATATTTTTTGCTGCAAATTGAAATACAAATTTTTTTCATTTACCACTCGCGGTGGTGGATATATCCCCCGCGCATCCGAGCATAAGGTTAAGTCTTTCCACTTAAATGTTGATTGTGAGCGACTTCGTAACTTTAAAAGCTATTGCTGCACGCTGCCTTTGCTTTAGTATCATTGGAAATTATATTTACAAAATAGTGGAACAGCCTTGTGGCAAAAGGGCATGTGAGCTCATGTAAAATTATTTAATAAAAAAAAAAAAAAGGACGCTAGCTTATATATCCTTGCAGATCATTCCTATTCATTTACAAAAACAGTAAATTTAAATTAACTTGCACCGATCGAGTGAGCATTAAACTATAGGTATTTTAAATCTTTTTAGAGATTTATGCTTATGATACCTGCTAGCGACTGCCGAACTCGTGCAGAGGTCATTTCAGTATCCACATCCAAGTGAAATACTTTAAAGAACGTGCCGTCCCAAGACTGCACAGCAAAGGTATTCGCCTTGTAACGTGCGTACTCCGGCGTAACCTGTTAATAAATAATATAATAAAATTGTTGAGAAATAGATCGGTCATTTATTATTAATAAAAACCTCAAAACCTATATAAACCTTAATACAGTCCACTTCATTTATAAACAAATATATATATATATATATAACTCAGGTGCATAAATGCAAATAGGTACCAATTAAACCGGCTTTTAAGTTAAACCATTTTTTTTAAATGTTTGTAAGGATACAAATTGTTAGACATTATGTACATAAACATTAAAAATCTTTCTAGACTGCAAAGCAAAATAAAATGGATTTCACAGGCTCTAGAACTAAAACACATCGAAAATCGTTGCAGATATGTTAAAAAACAATGTTTTTAATGCGAATAGAAAAAAAGCCTTTCCCCATGGAAAGTTTCTGAAGTCTAGTGACATCAAATCCGGCTGCCAAAGCCTTAAAACAACAATTTTTTCACCCTAAGATATATAAAATTAAATATTCTGTAAGATAATTCTTTGTTAATATCTTAAACAACAACCAATATTTAAAATTAGATTATAAGATAAACAAAATAAATTAAGTATTTATTGTAAAACTATGGACCGTATATAAAATACTAAATTTAAGTATACGATCTGGCAAGGCAGAGCGTAAAAAATGTGTGGCAACCTTGAAACGTGGAAAAAAGACACTTCTTCGTCGGAACTGTGCTAAGTACACACGTATGTGAGGACCGCGAAATAAAAATCATTTAAAACAACAATTAAACTGTCTAATTTACTATTACAATTCCAACAAACAAAATTATAATAATATATAAGTCCATTATATAAATAATAATAAATTTCTGTACCTCTGCCATGTGCAGCTCATCCATATGCAGATAGAACGGCCGCCTGTCTGCCACCAAGTCCTCCAGAGTTCCTGGGAAGGACAAGTGGTGTAGGGTACTGGCGACCCTGGCCAGACTTCTCCCAGCCAACTCCACATTGCCCCCAATCCTCGGGATACACGTCAACTGGCCCAACGTGATGGATGGGGAGACAGTCATCTCCCGCGGATCCTCAGGCTCCCCAGGATCCTCTGGCACCTTCCGGATCGGAATACCGGATTTCTCCAGGGTGGTGGCACTGATCGCACTGTGATCCTGATAGACCGTGGAGTCCGAAACTCGGCGTCGCATCGCCACTGCCTCTACCTCGTACTCCGATCTTTCCTCCTGGAGCAGCACCAGAGACGGCACTTGGGATTTGAACCCCAGTTGCCGCAGGATGTCCCTCAGCTGAGCCCTCGGCAGCTCGATGATCTCGTAGCCTTGCATTACGAAAAACAAACACTTGAAACTTAAAATTTGCATTAAGAGGGACCAAGGATGCAAGATCTCACAATAGTCTTCTTCTTCCTCATTTTCAAACTTAAGTTTGCACTCCAGAGTGACCAGACTTGCGCCAATTTTTATTTTTGGAAAATTGTTGGAGAATTGTATAAAAATAATTCGCCTTAAATTTTAAATGTTTGTGTCATTTTCGTCTATTTTACATTTTAGAGAACTTTTCTTTCATTTATATTGTTTGTATGTATTAAATAGTAGTTTAAGTAGAAAACGTTTAATTTTGCATAGAGTGCCGTCTTTTACCTCTAATAACGTTTTATAAAATATTTGGTTTAATTTTTTTAATATTTGGGGACATGAAATCATTTATTAAATTCCAACGGGCCAGTACCGACGTGCTTGTGCGAAGCAACGGCAGCCGAGTCATTCGAGAGATGTCGAAATACGCAGAGGCTGCGGCTGGCGCTGGATCCGTGTCTGTCGAAGGCGAAGGCGATGAAGGCGGCGCGCCCGGCACCTGTACGGAGACCTCACAGAAGAGAGTCTTCTGGCCGCACTGTGCCACGCAGGTGTAGGTGGTGTTACCTTCCACCATTGCCAGCACCTCCGTCAACGGCTTTTCTAGACATTAAGGCCGGAAGTTCCAGGCGGGGTACCGGTGCACCTCTTGATTCCTTCTCCATACTTTATAAGTTTATAACAGCGGTCGGCAGCTTTAGCGAAGTTTGGTTTAGTTTTTGATTAGTTCAGACATTAAGAGTCGAGAGCCGAGATTTGGGAACACTTCGATATATGGAGACACAGAAGTTTAAATAGCTGTAGCACGATTCGGGTCGTCGGGGGATTGTGGGGAGATTTTAGGCCACCACTCGATAGTGGTTTGCAAAAAAAGTGTGACCAATCAAAAAAAAACAAATTACGAGCGGAAAATACTAGACCATACCATACAGATCGTCATCTGGCCAACAGCGTCGTTTCCAATTTGTGTTTTCTTAAACTTACGAAATGGATATGGAAAACGATATGGAGCAAAGTGATTGTGAAGAAGTGGAAATGGATACAAGAGGAAATACAGGCACAGGCACAGGTATTTCAGCTGAGATTCTAATACTAGATTGCCCATTCGTCGCCGCATACAAAAAGGAGGAAGTGGAGAACTCCATTCGGAAGTGCTTTTCCGTACTTGACGAAGAGTTGGAGAAAGGGGGAGGATTGTCTCTGACATCCTTGCTCTTGAAGCCATCGAAAAAGTGGGATAAGCCGTTTTACCTTCATTGCGACGAGATTTTTTTTCCCGAGGTATGTTAAACACAACAAAAACAGTAAAAAAGTAGTGACGATCGCGGCATCAACATACAAAAGTTCTAATATCACATTTTGTGACGAAAATTCCCAAGATAAGCCTAAAAGCCGAGAAATCATTTTATCAGAACTTTTTTCCTTAGTTTCCACAAAAACAACAGTATTATGTCCTACACTAAAAAAAACTTGATAAAATTAAGAAATATAATTGTTAAACAGTTCTCAACCACTACACTACTACATTTACTACTTACTACGATTTATTGTTCCAATTACACTGGTCGGCATAATTATTTTGACAGATTTGAATGTTAATTGTACTCACACCTATAGAAAGAGCAGTTCAATTCCGTTTAAATTACCCAAAAATGTTCTTAACCCATTAGCACCCTTTGAAAAATTAGGACATTTTGTGAAAGTCAAATTTTAAACTTTTTTCCTTTTTTATTCTTTTCAGATTCCAACAAAAGGAAAAAGCCGCATACTCTATAGGCATTAATTTTCGCAATGTCTTCGTATGACGGAAGAGACTTTCAAATAATATATCTGAGTGACAAAGAAGGGGATGGACATTGAATGGGTTAGGCCGAATTTGATCGCACTAATTTCGTTTTTAAAAGAGGGAGACCTGTGGAACAAATGCTTGGCGATAATTAGCGATAATTATCAGGGCAATAACTTTTTAAAACAAATTCCGAAAGTTCCGTGGCTTTATGATTTGGCGCATTTGCAGGACTGGCACTTGCATGTAGATTTCGTCATGGATCTTGCATACGCCACCACTTTCGGAAGAAAAAATGTTATTGATACTCTGACAAATTTGCTGAAAAAAAACTCTTCTGCAGTGTCCACCAAAAAAGCCAAAGAGATTAACCAAGAACAGATCAAGATGCTTGCGGTAGTTGCGAAAAGATTTTTTGAAGTCTCTACGGAGGACGAATTCCGCCCGAGTTTCGCCACGAACGCGTATCTGGAGAGGACTGGAAAAGTCTGGAAGAAGAGTTTGGCCGGTGTAATACAGGAGAAAGAAATTTCTAAGTCTGCCTTGAAAGCGCACGCCGAAGAGGTTTTTTCTAAAGCATACATGACCTTTGCCCACATTTCCGGACGAATTGGAAATTGATCCGATCATCATCGCATAAAAGGTCCTTTTAAGGACCACCATCAATTTCAAGAGACTAAAAAATTTTCAAAATAAGAATAGGTTCTTTAGGAATTCAGGTTCCTTCACGCTTATAAATACTATATGCGGCTCATGGAGTGTATGCATCAAATGTGGAAGGATCTGAGCCACCTTGGGATCTAGTCCAGAATCCGCTAGCTGAACCACGATTAGAGCTCTTTCTGTAAAGTTTCCACGAATTCGAAGATCTCTAGCTTCTCTCGAACTTGATGAAAGTAAAATCCTAGGAGTAGTTAGTTTATGGAGTACATTTGAGCTCCGTTTGAAAAGCGCGATTAAGCTCATGAAGCACTTGGTTGGATTCCGAAAGAGGAGCACCAACCAACTGGATAAGAACTAGTGTCAATAGAAAGACTCCCTCCTCTTTTTCTCGTTCCTTCTTATACTCTCGCTATACACAGGTCCAGATGAGCGAACGATCAGCTGATCGGGTCGCTCGCAAGCTATCGTAGTAAACTGAACAGTAATTACTGTTTTGATGGTCTTAACTATTCATTATTTAAAATCAATATTAAATAATGAATACTAAAAATCCTTTAATTTAAAAAAAACTACAACGGAACTTGGTTTTAAAGTTCAAGCTTGGCGCCATTTCTAAATAAATCTTTTCCAACACTGCCTTTTTATCGATAATTTCTGCTCGTTGCAATTAAGTATTTCCAATTCCCATTCCAGTTGGTAAGAAAAAATATAGTTATTACGCTGCGGGGGAAGTGTTCTGTTATTTAATTACATACTCGACTGGAGTGCCTGTTTAAGTGCGAAGTTTTAGGAGGTAACGCTGTTTAATTGATGCACGCCCACAAAACAGAGTTTGTTTACGCCTCCCAATTGGAAAACAAAAACAAAATGGGAAAGTTGTGTTTACGTTTTTCAAAAGAGTAGATAGGGTTTTTTGGGGTGGTTTTCAGTTCAAAAACGTAGCTGCCAACGGAAAAGACCTTGTAATTAGCTGTGATAAGCCTCTGTGTAATTAAAACTTGTCGTCTTGGTTTTCTTGATAATCGTGATACCTACACAGAAATCATTCGGGCCTTACTACTGTGTATGTATGTACCATGTAGGAATAGGAAAGTTTTGGGGTGGACATTGATTGGCTTTTTGTGTCAACTGTCCGAAATTTAAAATTGTTCTGTATCGAACTTAAATTGCATTCTGTTTTGGTTTCGGTTCCGGGTCCCCGATCCCCACTAGTACGTAACGCCCGCTTCCCAAGCTCTCTTTCCTCCACTCTCGCGAACTTAAACCCCCTTTATCGGAACCGTGCAAACATATACGAGTGTATATACTATATAGTATAACTCGATTGCCGCTGGCAAATAAATTAGTCTCAGCTGAGTTCGTTTTGTTTGAAAACAGTACTCTTCGTTCTCAGTTCGTTGAAAAGACACGTCAGTGACAGCAGAATAAAATAAAATATTTAAATACTATATAAAGGTTTTTACCCCAATATAACCGACTTCCATCTCCGCAGCGCTACTCAGGCTCCAGAAGTAAATCCGAAACCATGTCCGACGACTTCGATGGCTGCGAGTGCGTCTGGTCGCAGGAATATGCGATGCAGCGGCTCATCAACTTTGTGAGTTCCTGGTCTAAAGAGTTCTCTAATTCCTGATCCAATATCCTGTCCTTGTAGATACGCCAGAACCAGAATGCCTGCTCAGACACCGAGTGTTTCGATGGTGAGTACCGTCCAGTTCGTAGAAAATAAGCCTTGAGTTCCCTCTTTCTCGTAATCTGACAGCAATTTTGTTTTGCTTTACAAATTTCAAACAAATTATCGTTGTTCCATTTAAATGTGAATCAGAAACGCTAGGACCGGCGAGTTAAGTGTGATAAGCTGGCCTCTGTTCTAAAACTCTTGGAATTATAGTGTATATTGTATTGGAAAATAACAGCCACAGTTTAAAAGATAAGGATTTCGGACCTGAAGACGAAATCTTTAATTTGATTGTAGCTAACCACATACCCAATTTTGTAACGATTGGCAAATTATTTATAAATGTTTCCAATTTTATAAATTTGCAGTAATAGGTTTCCAATAAGTGTGCAATATTATGCAGAAACTCTCCTATAAGGACTCTATTCTAAACAAATCCATCTACTTCCAGTTACCGGACGCACTTCGCAGCAGGCGCAGGTCGCTGGACGCGGCGATGACAGCGGTGGCTTCACCGTTGCCATGATCTTCTTGATCGTGGCCATGTTCATGTACATACTGAATCCGAGTACCTGGGGCAACCTAACCAGCAACAAGCGGGCCGTCCGACGCGACAACAACCAGGATGGCTCGCCGCCGCCGCCGCAGCCTCCTCCGCCGGCCATCAACTAGGTGCCGCCGTGGATTCCTATCCAGCTTCTGCCAAACCTGAGCTTCTACGACACAATTCGCAATTTGCATTTCCTTGTTTTGTTATTTCTCCCGCGATTGAGAAAGTAAATTGTTCACTACAACCTAGATGACGGATGGAAATTCTTTCGCACGTTTACACTGATTAGATAAATTATACATCCCTTGCATTGTACAAAAACCGCGAGACGGCACACTCTTAACACACAGGCTTATTAACAAACATATTTGGAAATTTTTAAAAACACTTTTCGAAAACTACTTGCTTTTGTTTTGTATTTGTGTCTTTTTGTACAATAGGCTTTAATCGTTAAAATGTACATTTGGTGGGCGGGAGTTGATGTGGTTCATATGCATTCGTCCTGGGACTCGTCAGTTCTCGTTCTGCAATTTTACCATCTTTTCGCGCACGTTCTTAAGCAGACCCTTCATCTGCTCGTACTTTCCGGTGGAATCGGGCAGGTTCTCAAAGTTGATGACATCGCTGACGCCCACCTTGAAGTTCTCGCCGACGGGCAGGCGATCGTAAACGGAGAATTTCAGCAGCGGTGTTCCCTCGTAGGAGGCCTTGAAGGGAGTCGGGGGATCTTTGGATGCAAACGCAGGTTCCGGAACCTCAGCGGTGTCATCGAGGTCAGTCTGTGATATTGATTCATTCGCCGTCGTGTCCAGCGACGTGTTACACTCCAGTTGCTGCAGCAGCTTCTCCTGCTGGGCCCTCAAATCATCCATACTTGGCGATGGCGAGCGTGCGGAGGGTTCATCTTGGTCCTCTTCCTCTGGCGGAGGTGGTGGCGGCGGAGGCGCTATTGCTGGCAGTGGTGGATCCTCTGCTTCGTCCACCAGCTCCATGTCGTAGTCACCGAAGCTGGTCTGCTCTTCGCTGGGCACTGAAACTTGGTCGTGTGGGGCCGGCAAATCCACTAGCTTCTTGCGTTTGTAGCCGTTGATTACGTTTTCGCCCAGCGATTTGATAAAGTTCGCCTTGGAATGGCCCTCTTGAAAGGGTGGAACATTGTGGTGCTTAAAGTCCTTTTATGGATGGTAGAGCATTAGAATGGTGTTGGGATTCTGTAAGATTCTCATATTTACATCGAAGAACTTGCCAGTGGGCTGGACATTGAAGCCGGGATACTCGACTATTTTGTTGATGTCGTACTTGAAGGTGTCGGACTCTCCATCTTCGTCGTCCGATTTGGTGACCTCGGAGCCCTGCAAGGAGGAGGTATAGTTGGAGGTATAGATAAGACGGAGATAACTATTCTAGCCAACTTACATCTGCATTAAAGAGAGCTATGCCCGAGCTCTGGACCTTGGCCTCCTCCAGCCAAGCGGGTGGATAGCCCAGCACCCGGAGGCGATAGAACATGAATGGCAGCTGGCCGCGATTGAAGCCCATGGCATGGCGCGTCTTGGTGCTGATCCTCCCGGGGCGTATGTGACCGAAACGCTGCTCAGTGTCCACATGATAGCGCTCCATGCGACTGCTGTTCTTTTTCCGAGCCCGCATTATCCTGGTATTGTTTCTGGGCTTCGGGCACTCGCGCAGGGAGTGATCTGTCTCGCCGCAATTGAAGCAGGAGGATTGGGCCTTGGGCCGGAAGCACTTGTTGACCGCCTCTGCCTTGAGTTTCTTCCTCGTCTCCGTTTGCTCGTCCAGGATGTCCGAATTGCAGCGTTTGTAGGAGGGAATTTGCGAGGCATTTAGCTTGACCGCTGGCTGAGTGTCGATCAGGAAGAGATCCTCGGTGTCCTGGGTGTCCTCCTGCTCCTCAGGATCGCTTCTTTCGAAGGCAGCTATCACCAGATCCTCTGGGTTCTCCCTGAAGACCAGCTGCTTGGCCTCAAACGTGTGTTTCAAGATCTCAAGCATTTGTTGTTGCAGACTGTTGTAGTCTTCCTTCCTGCGGAATCTCACTTCGAAAATCAGGTTGTCCTTAGGTCCTTCGGTGGTTTCCTAGAAGCGGGAATAGCTGTCGTTATGCCAGTATCGTGTATCGTGTGTAGCCTATATAAAACCCACCTGACTGCAATTATTTGCTTCATTTTCCGCGATTTTGGCGCCAGGTTGGGGCTCGACCTGCTTTTGGTACTTCTTTTGGGGCACTTCTGCGGGCGGCACGAATTCCACGTCGTCCTCCAGCTCCCCGTCCTCCACGTCCTCCTCCACAATCTCCACACTGTTCTGGGAGTCGTCTAGCAGTATCACGCTGTCGTCCATTGCAGCTTATTTCTATATTTTCTCTGATAATTCAGATTTGTTTGCAATAAATTGTTTTTTTTCGACTAGGGTTGTCCTTTTCCAAAAAGAGACGCAAAAACAACCCAGTGCTGCTATCGATTTGTGGTTGCGATAGTTGTTATCGATAGTGAGCGTTTGTTTAAATTTTAAAATAGAAGTTTTAAAAAATTCCATTACATACATGCATTTATTGGTTATATCTATTATACATTTTATATTTATTTCATTTTATTTAAATTTAAATATCAAATATTTATATAGGTTGACCCAATAAAAGAATCATATTTATATTTATACCCGTTACTCGTAGAGTAAAAGGGTATATTGTATTCGTGCAAAAGTATGTAACAGGGAGAAGGAAGCTTTTCCGACCCTATAAAGTATATATATTCTTGATCAGGATCACTAGCCGAGTCCAACTAGCCATGTCCGTCTGTCCGTCTGTCTGTCTGTCTGTCTGTCTGTCTGTATGAACGCTGAGATCTCGGAAACTACAAAAGCTAGAAATTTGGGATTACCCACACATATTCTTGGGCTTCCTACGCAGCGCAAGTTTGTTTCAGACGGTGGCCACGCCCCCTCTAACGCCCACAATCGCCCTAAACCATTTTTTGAAAGGTGTCTGGCGCCCACACCTTTAAATATTTTGGAAAAGTAAAAATGCAGTTTTATTGTTATATCAATATCTATCGAATTGTAGAAGAAATTTTTCAAATCGGACAATCCATTAAAAAGTTATGAGCAAAAAATAAAACAGCCACTAGATGGCGCTAGTAGCTTTGACGCGTGCATATATTAATCTCTCTCCCACTCCCTTTAGCTGAGTAACGGGTATCTAATAGTCGAAGTACTCGACTATAGCGTTCTCTCTTGTTTCACAATAAAAACGTCCGAATTTTCCTACATATATTATTCTGTTTGCTCTCATTACATAATGATATTAAGTTTTATTTAAAGGCCTTATAATTTATAAAAGGCTTCGTTTTCCAATAGTTAGGTTTGTCTTAAGAATTATTTAATTCTTTTTAAGGTTTTAAATACATGAAACTAGAAATCAATATCTTATACGATATCATTAAAATATCTTGTTGAACAGGCACTTTTAAATTTGGCGTTGAAGACTTTAACTTCCGCCTTCGGATTCAGATTCAGATAAAGATTCAGAAATTATGTCAACTTTTCTCAGCCCCATTAGGCATGCGAGTGGAAGCCTTGATTCTCGGGAGCAAAGACGTCATGTCGTGTCTGATTTGAATCTAGCGAATCGCCTGCTGAATGCCAACTCGGATCGATCATGAATAAATGTCGCGCAGAATTACGAGAAGGAAAACCCTGCTCCGAGCAGCCGGTAATTGTGAATTCAACTTACACTCGGGGAATTCTTCCGACAGAACGCGTGGAACGGAATGCCGCCGCCTGCCGTATGAAGAGTTTCGATCGAATCGATCGCCAGAAATTTGAATAAAAGCTCGCCAAGATCGGGCGCATCAGGTGCGGCATGCCAATGAGCTCTGGTTGCTGGTTGCTGGTTGCTGGATACCGGAGCATCATCCACCATAAATAGATGCCGTCTTCACTGGGCCCCGCACACTTACAATGGATCTGCTCAAGAGGAACCTGCTGCTCCTGGTCGTTGGATTTTGCCTATGTGCCTGTGTCCAGGGCACTCTGGTCATCCAGAAAACCAAGCCAGCCCTTCCGGATCCCAGTCAGCTGCTAGCCAAACTGCCTCCAAAGCCGGACTTCCTCAAGGATCCCAGTCAATTGCTGGCCAAAATCATGAAATCCAAGCCAGCTCTTCCGGATCCCAGTCAGCTGCTCGCCAAATTGCCTCCCAAGCCCGACTTTCTGAAGGATCCCAGCCAGCTGCTCTCGAAGTTCGTTAAACCAAAGCCCGTTTTCGTGAAACCCGTGATTGTTAAGCCCGTGGTGATAAAACCCGTGGTTGTCGGCGGAGGAGGCGGTGGTCACGGCCATGGGCATCATGGGCATCATGGACATCATGGCAAAGCCTAAACTTAGAATAACTGTATGAAAAAGGGCAGAAAAAATTTAATAATAATTATAAGTACGAAAAGGATTTTTTTTAATTTTAATTTAAAAAAAAAACGAAAAACAAAAATAAAAACAAGTATAAACAAAATAAAATATATTTTACTATATTATTTGAACTTAGTTTTGTTTCTAGTTTTCAGCTGAAAAACAAAGTTATTTCGTAATCAAAGTCCATAAACTTAAAAAAATCCTAAAACCAAGAAAGGAGAACTAGTAAGCATAGAAAACTAATAGAAATAAATAATAAAAGTTAAAAGAAACAAGAAAAATTCGTGATGAAAAAATCTATGGAAGAGATATAATATAGAGATATTATAATGTTTGAAAAGAGTTTTAAACAATTTTAAAAGTTTACAAATCCGTTGGGATCCATATGTCTGTAAATATATATATAAATTTATTCATATTTAAACAACAAGATGTGCTCCTCCAAAAAGAATGAGAAAAGAAAGTTAAAGGGGTTTCGGTTAGCCCCTTTCCTTGGTTAATGTGACCCGCAACCTTGGGCCTTCAATAAGCGCATATCGATGTGCATAATGAATCCATCATCCGAGTTCGCCTAACGATGTCCTTTGTGAGCAAATTGAAAGGCGGGACTGGTTATCTGGCTATCCGGTTGTCCTGTCGCCAACGCGGCGTATGAGCAATTGCAATTGAGTGGGCGCACGGGGCGGATGGGGGATATCTCGGGCATGGGATGCTGCGATACCAAGAGGAGGAGGCGGAGGAGGAGCCACACTCGGCATGGGACGACAAGACACACATTAACACACAGCAGCGGACCAAGTGGCGATAAGAGCGCGTTTTAATCAACGTAATCATAATCATATGACCAGAACAGACATTCAAAAGGGGCCACAATCGTATAATTTATACGCTTTTCTTGGCTTGAGTTCAGTCTGAGTTGTGTGTCGAGTTTGAGTTTGAGTTTGCGTTTTGCGTCTCGGGGCTCTTTGTAATCAGCCAATACTAACCGCGTATTATGCAAAACCATCGGCACCACCACCATATGCCCCTTTATAGCCACTATACCACCCCAAGCCCTTGCATCCATCTATTGGACGTAGTCGAAGTGGCGTAGCGTATAAAAGCGACTTGGCCAGAAGTTTCGCAAACATTTTGGCATCGACTGAGTTTTGTGCTAGTCTCTCTCTCTTGTTTATTCCGCAAATCCGTCAAACCGGTAAAGGCCCTTTTACAATGGTAAGTGGAAAGAAGGATCGTTGAGTTCTAATCACAAGGAGTTACAACAAAAACTTGGAATATTCAAAATATTTATCAAAAATATTCAAACATATAAAGACTATACTCAAATCAAAAATAAGATAAAGATTTTATAACAATCTATATTCTCGAATCATTTGATATTTTATTTAAGAAACTGTAGAAGGTAAAAAAGTCAATTTAAAAAAGTTTATATATTTTTTTAAAATTTCCTTAATTCTAAATAGAACTTTTTCCCATCCATCCCCATAAATATCGCACTTGCGTTTCTGTGTGGGATTGAAAAGCCGCTGAAACAGACACATTAACCCATCGATCGATTGATCGCTTGTGGTCGATTAGGGGGCTTTGGGCTTTGGGCTTTGGCAATATATCTATATATATTTTTTCTGAGCTGGCGTCTGGCCGGACTGGGTCTAAAAATAGATCTAGTTTCAATTACAGTGGAAACTAGTTTGGCGGCAGTGAGATAGAGAGGAAAAGCCATCGTCTCGGGCATTTGGCAATTGAAAATTGTTTGGAATTGCTATTTATGTTGCGGCGCGTCTTGTCTCTCTAAATGGCATCGGTTATATATGGATTTCCTAAGTGCCCATCACGAGTCAGAGTCACGAACCGAGATATCTGTATCTGTATACAAAATACAGAAATACAGATACATCTGCAGATCGTTTTCGTTTCGCTTTGACCTTTGCGAGGCTCTGAGAAAGTGCCCGAGAGTCGCGAATCGGGGTATATCTCGGATCTGAAATCTCGAATCTTAAAAGCCGAAATGCCTGGCATTTCCTTAAGTACCATTTCTATCATTTGCGTGTGCGCCGCTCATTTAGTTTAAAAAAGCGGCAATTAGCCCGCTCAACAGCAGCTAAATTGACCGACCGGTCAAAGTCAAGTCAAGTGAGCGTCGAGTGCAGCGTTTCTTATATCCTATTCATATTCTCTGTGCGCTGTGCGCATTATATAACCTTCTGCCGACCGCATAACATAACTCCCATGGGTGACCAAAGCCAGACACACGTACTATATATTCTGATATTCATTTTCCGATCCCCCCGATCGGCTTATTGAATCACACTTGTGCCACATTACAAGTTTGTTGACACTCCGCCGCGGCGTATACGTAATATTTTCATTGCAAGCAAAACTTGAATGTGCCATTCATATAAGAAATGCATGAAATATGAGCTGGGGGTAAAGTGGGAGCGCAGAATGCTCGTAAATCTAATTGCAAGCAAGCCGACATTGAGTGTCCCGTAATGTTTCCATTCGCATTCGTAGATGTACAGGCCCCAACTTTCATAACTCATGGTATAATGGTTCCCAAAAGCATTTCGAGTTCGATTTAGAGCCCTTTCAAATAAAAGTAGGGTTTTTTAACAGTTCGTAATTTCAGGTTTGAGTTAACCTCAAGTATCACAGTGCATTAAAATATTACAGTAAAGTTAACATAATATTGGGTATTTTACAGCTTATAAATTAAAAAAAATCTTAATAACTAAAAAAAACTAAAATTTTAAAAAAATTTAAAAGCGACAGTTCTTAGATTTCAAGACTGAATTCTAATTCGAAAATGCCTGTTTCGAAGAGATAGACTTTTCTGTATATTGATATATTCTGCGGGTGCTGGAAGAGACAGAGACAGCAAGTCGTAGGGAGGAAAAGGGGGACAGAACGGAAATGGGCAATAATTTGCGACGCAAACTCTTTACATGCCACTTCCAGGCAACTCAAATTCAAACTCCAACTTCCCGATTCTTCTGCACTTTCCCAGCTGCGTGTGTGTGTGAGCGTGTGGGTGGGAGGAGTCGCTCCCCTCCCACTGGAAGAGGCAGTGCGCCAGAGAGAGAGGGAGCGGCCTATGCTCACGTTTTCTTCGCGAGAGCCCGACTTACAGTTACATGCTTCAATTTCAATTAGCGAACCGTGCGCATGTGTGCGTGTGTGACACGGTGAGCTAAAGTCAGTGGACAGGGGCGTCGATTCGCCCAGCGAATGCAGGCGAACGGGGGCCAATTACCCCGATAACCCGATAAACAACGACCATGACTCTCTGCGTTGGCTGCGAATATGGATGTGGCTGTGAGTGTGGGTATGGATATGGATATGGATATGGTTATGGATGTGCATGTGGACTTATCACCCTCGCGAGCCACTTCCTTTGTTCGTCTAAAGACCCCTTGGAGGCGCTTGTCTCCTCGCTCATGGGCGGTGGAGGGGTTGGGGCGATCCGAGGGGGTGGCACAGTGGGGTGGGTGGACAAGATTTGGGGCCGCATTGTCTCACAGACGAACACAACACACAACACACTCGCAAATGAAACGAAAAGCGAATCAAACCGCTGGCACATGCGTGCTCTTTCGAGCAACCTCACACGATGTCCGTGTGTGTTGCGGGTGTGTGTGTGTGCATGGCAGAACGGTCCCCAGCATTTTGACATTTAATGTATGCAGTTAGTCTGCTTTCGCTTCTCATGCGGTTTGGGGTTTTCCTCTTTCCTTCCTTTGGTTTCGCCGGAAAATCCTTGTGTCGCGATCGCGTCCGGTGCCTTGGCTATATATGTATGCATATGCATATGCATATCTATATAGGTACCACCGATGTGCAAATATTTTGAACTAAGATATATAAAGTGCGCTGAATAAATACGTATCTATACACATACTGTCTGCAAATAAATACGTGTGAATAATCGCTGCGAACGTGAGAATTGCGCTGGCGTTGCAAGTTCGTAGTGCAGTTGTTGTTGTAACATCGATGTGGAGTGTCAATTATGTGGAAATATATTTACAAAGATGCCCCCCAAGTGCGTGTGTGTGAGTGAGTTCTCCTGGCACTGAATGTCACTAAAAGAGCGAGGGGGAGAGAGCGAGAGTGTGGGAGTGGAAGTGGAAGTGGGGCTGCTCTCTTTCCAGTGCGTGTAGATCAGTTACCGCCAGCAACAACAACAACAACAACAACAAACAAACAAACAAACAAGCGACAATTCACATTCATTTCCATTCATTGCTGCGATTATCGCCAGTTTTGCTTTGCTCTTTCACCACGCACCACGAATACGAATACGAATACGAATCAGTGGGTGAAAGGAAGTGGAAGTGAGAGTGCGGAGAGTGTGAAGAGTGGAAAAGTGGAAAGCACAGAGCAGAGAAGAGAGTGTCGCGTGTGAACCGTAGGAAAATGCGAAAGGGGAGCGGATAAGGAGATTAAAGCGAATGAAGAGGAAGCAGCAACAATCGAAAAGTTCGCTCTGGGCACGCCCCCTTATGACGCCCCCTGTGACGCGTTATCAGCGGACACCCAACAAACACAACAAACACAAAGACCTGACCAAAATCCACACAAAATGGCGATAAACCCGAGTGCCAGAGAATCGCCGCGGGTCTAAAACAAAATAAGTTCGTTCTCTTAAACAAAAAAAAAAAGAAGGAGGTAAACAAACTCGTTTTTACCACCCCCCCGAAAATCCAGAGAGATCCCAAGAGAACCCACCAGAATCAGCGATAAGTTTGGGTGGCCCAGTCCACAGAAAGCCCCGCACCAAACCCGAAACAAGCGCCTAAGGTAAGCTCAATTTGGATTCCTCGATGCAAAATACCATTTCGCATTCCGACACTTGGAAAAAGGGAACAAGAAACGTAAAGTTCATTTTCAACAGTCAGAAATTTCTTTATTCCAGAATTTTAGATTGAGTTGAGTTTAAACTGCACATCTTTTTATTTCAAAAAATATAGAACTTTCTTGTAAATCTTATACAAGATACTATCGATATAGGACCACCATCATTGAGTTTCGTTGATTTTCTCTCAGTGAGCTGTGATCGACATTCGCGAAATGTCCGTTTGTTGATTGTTTGCATTCGCATTTAGCGGTGTCACACCCTTTTTACAAGTTCAGCTTTTGTTCGGATCAGATTGGATCGGATCGGGGGTCTGGCCCACTTGGAGGTTAATAACATTGTGGCCACCAAGTACAGTGGATCCGTAATTCCGTAAATAGTCGACGGCCCTGTCCCTGGCCCTGCATTATTTTGTTGTCTTATGTATCTTAAACGAGGGGCACAAAATCGTGTAAAAAGAAATTGTTACAAGGTCAGTAGTTTTGAGTTTGAGCGGTATATGTATATGTACTCTTCATAATTTCGGTTAGGCTTTAGTTAAAATTAATCCAAGTTAGTGTGTGTACGTACATTCATATATCAGTCAAGATTCTCTTGAGGCAATTTCCGGTTCCGTTATTTAAATCTGTAATGGGTGCTCCATTATGTTCGTCTGCGTGTGTGTGTGCGTGTGCGTGTAAAGTGTCGCTATGCCACGGCCATTATATATAATTCACATCCCAATTGATCAGCTTTCGCCTGTGGGAAACTCTTTAATCTGATCACCAAATTTGTCTTAATATCTGTTAAGTGAAATCGTTTTATTAAATTACTTATTTAAAATGTTATTATTATTATTATTCAAATAAATATTTTGTTGGTTCTGATCAATACTTTTCAGTATAAAAACGGTGTCATGTTTTTTTTCTCTACGTATTTCCTATAATTGAGTCATTATATTATTCGGTTATGATCTTTACTTTTAGTATGACTATGCCAAAACGTTTATTCACAATTCACTTTCGATTTTATCAGTATTCATGTTACTAAATCTCTTATCTCTAGAATTGGTATTACTCTTACTATCTTGGTGACTTTTTTATTGCATACTATTCGGAGCATTTAAATACCCCGCTCTATTAATAGGTTAACAATAAAACACATGTTAGATCTCCGTATTAATCCTAAGCCCTATATACCGCTTATATAATGACGTTACCTTACTGAGAAATACGATCATAATGTAAACTAGAACATCTACGTCAGTTAATAAGACCATAAAATGTCACAGAAGCCCGTTGAATAATATTTTTCCATCGATCGGTTTTTTTCCATTTGTTTGGATTCCAGTTTATCTGGGGGAACTGAGTCATCCAGACTAAGTACGTGTAGAGGACCCCCGGGATCCTCTGACCCAAACACCTCGTATTGAATTATGCTAATTGGGCGACGATATCCCACCCGATATGGCAATGACCAAAAGTGGTCATTAATTGGATTCGGTTCTGTTTAATAACAACAATTGTGGGACTGGGACTGGGAATGTCCAGCGGGGTGGAAAGGTACGCTTGCCTGATGAATTACGCCTAATTAGATTGATCAACAGCAAGTGACGCGTCGTCGATATCTACACAATTCCAGCGAAGTGTTATATTATTATCATTTCGATTAGCACCCCTCAAGGGAGATTCTGTTCTCTTGGGTCTGAAAGGGAGTAGTTCCCAATAAAAGTTTTATCAGAAAAATTCCATATCCTTTTAGATTTATTCAAAACCTAACCACTTTATCAGGACCTATTTTAAGATCATGTTCGCATTGTCGAAGATCCGGCTTCTAGGTGGAAAAAGCCTTGTCATCGTTCGCCTGAGAATTTCGGTCTATGATTTTCCCCTTCCCACTTAAAACAATGGAGATTGCTCTGCAATTATCGCAATAGGTAATTGCATTGATTAGCAATTAGGTATTACATATAAATGTGCATACCTATAGATGCAGGGGAAACCCTAGCCAAGAAGCAAGAACAGTTAGACCGGCGTAAAGGCAACAAGTGGTTGAGAAAAGCGGGAAGAGAGAGAGATAGTGAGAGAGAGAGCGAACGAGAGAGGAAGAGCGAGGGCGCTCTCGATCAGCGCAACACTCATACAGATACGGATGCAGATACAGATACAGTTTCGAGTGCTGCGAGAGCGTTGCCTCTGCCGCAGTCGCAGTCGCAGTCGCGCTGTCGCTCTGCCTCTGCCTCTGCCAGCGCCGACTGCGCAGCGGGGCGCTCACTTAAAATACAATGTTACCGCCGAGTTGAATATTAATCCTTAAACGCAAAGCAACAAGTAAGCATCGCAGCGCAGCGCATTGCAGCCAAGTTGAGATACCAAGATACCAAGATACTCAGATACTCCGGTTCGGTTTTCAGTTCTCAGTTTCCTTAAAAACATATCGAATATATACCAAAAGGCCAGGCCAAAAGTGTGTGCAAAGTGTGTTTATAACGCCTAACGAAGGGAGAACCTCTTGAAAAAAGGTCACAAAACCGCAACCTACAACCTGTAACCCTGCCGAAAATCCCGAACATCTCGTGCCGGTCCGTGCCGAGCACTGAAAAATCGAAATCCGCCGAAAACGAAACCGAAACCGAAAACGAGAAACAACAAACAACAAACTGAATTACGAAAATGTAATAAACGTTAAACGTTTAATTATAAACAAAATAAAAAATACAGCTCGAACTTGGAGCAGCTTTCAAGATTGGCAGCAATTAACATCGGGTCGAAATGAACGAAATAAAAACTCACAAATGGCACAAATCCGAATCGAATGTGGAAAAGTACTGGCGAGACATTAAATGGCCATTATGAGCTTAATGCGTTTGTAAACGCAGCCAGGAGTTGCTCCGTTTTTTACCCAATATCCTACATATCCTACAGATCCTGCATATCCCATGTACCACATCCAATTGCTCATCTGTAATCTTTGTCCGCTTTGTCAGTCAGTTGACCGAGTTCGAATTCAACTACCTGCTGCTTATGGCCAACTACCATGTGATATTATGGCCCTTTTCGCATGATGTTGCCACCTTGCAGCAGGGGCCCTAAACCATCTCAATCTCAATCCGAGTCTCTTTTGGTCAGTGTTTCTCCGCCTCCTTCCGTTTTTTTGTTCTCTGGTTTTTATACGTTTTGTGTGTGTCGTCAAGCCAACAGAACAACTTTCGTCGATGCCCAAAACGACATTGATTTGGGCGATGATGTCATAAGTGACCCTAGGGAACTGGAGTTTCGGAATTCGGAGACTTCGCATTTCCTCGAAATCTCGCACTTTAATCGCCGGCGTCTAGCGCTGACTTCGCTTCAATTTAATAGTGCGTGTGCAACAGGAAATACAGCACGCATTTTATGCTGGGAAACCGAGCAAACCGAGAAATACACACATTTTTTGCTTTTCATATGTGCCGTATTTATTTTTTGCCTGAAAAACACTTCCGACATTTTAAATGCAGCCAGCGAACCGGCTAAATAAATCAACATCATCTCACTGCAGTAGCAGTTGCAACTGGGCCCTCTGCCGATTTGCTGATTTTGCCGACTTTGCAACCCGTTCATCTCTCCATCGCCATCGCCAATGCATATGCATATAAATGATTTTAATCAACGGCAGCGGCCGCAGCAACATTAATAACAATAAATGACAATCAGCGATCATGCCAGTTCGCATATGGATATGCGGACTTGCAAGGAACCCGAACGAAACACAGTCCAATTAAGATGTCAAACGGGAGATACTTTGACTTCGACTTTGATCGGTGATTGCTGTCAATCTTCTGCCCAGGCTGATCGGTTATCCAAGTTGCATAAGAAACGAGTGATTAGAGCCGTGGGAAAGCAGAGCTAACGTATTCATTTCCATTTTAGATAATCCAATAATCCAATAATCCAACACTAAACGCAAACATCTGCGGCCAAACAACTTAAAAACTGTGTTACACCCGAGTACTTAAACAGCGAGCAACCAGTACTTAAGCAAACATTTCGTTTCGACATTATACAATAACTAGAAACCCAAACAACGACTTCTTTCTCGTCTCGTCCCGAGAAAATAAAACAAATCATAAAGCGACCAACAGAAAAGCATTCGCTATGAAGAAGCTGTCACTAAATGTGAGTATCAATCTGGTCGGGCCATCAGCACTCTTTATATACAGTACCTCTGATACAAACACCAACAAAGGGCCCTCCTTCAGAAGGGGGGCGTGGCCCGGGGGGCAGTTCTCTTTTCAAGTTCAGGAATTCCGAGGGGAAGGGGAAAATGGTGTGGTACGGAATGATGCGACCATGTCATGTTAATGAACTTGAAAAGAAAATACGAAGATCATGATCCAGAAGTCCAGAGGAATGATGTGACGATGGCAGCACCATGACGGAGTTGCTTTCTTCACTTCTTCAGAAGCCGATGACGCTGGGTGTTAAAATTAAAAAGTTGAGCAGAAACAGCGGCTCCCGAGTCGCCAATTGAAGGGAAAATTGAGTGGAGACATTCAGGTCAATTGCAAGCTGGCCAATCGAAGAATATGAATCGATTGCCAGAGATCATAGTCCGATGTTAGAGGATCGTATCCCTGATAATAATATAATGTTTTTAATATTTTAATATTTTTCATTTAAGTATTTATACCCTTTTTGAATATATATATTTTTTTAAAGAATATATCATCTTAGAAACTCGATTTCCTTTTATTTATGGATTTCTTGAAACCCATTTAAAAGAACTAATCGCTCATTTTCAAAGAACCCTGATTTCTTTCGTATGATAGGAAGAAATCTATTCTTCAGAAACCGTTTTATTTTGAGATTCTAATGCTAATGATTCAATGCTCTCTTTAAAATCGCAACATTGCCACTATTTACTTTGTATTGGTTACTAGTCAACGGTCAATGGATTGACCTTCGCCTCCTGCGAAGTGGCTTGCCAGAAGTGCCAGAGACTGAAGTGGCTCTAATTGAATTCTGCGATAAATCACTGCCACGCGCCACCTCAGTCGTACGCCAAATAGCATATATCACAGATCCCCTGATCTCCCAGAGATCCTCCTGCTCCTCCTTCACCTCCCCCTCCTCCTCCTCCTCCGCAGATCTGGCTAATTGAAAAGCAATTGTGGCGCACTCAACTAGGCGAGTGGGGGTCTCCCCGGGGTTAATGTGTGGCAAAATAAGAAGGAACAGATACAGAGATACCACCAGAGTCCAGATACAAATGTATCTCGCAGATACGCGACTTTGATGTTGGCAACTCAAGAGACCGCCGCTGCTGCTCCTGCCTCCCCAGTCATTGGCCATATATCATACGATATACAATATGCATATGCTTTTAGCATGCAGGCGAGTGTATGTATAAACTCATATATTCACTGATGCTTTCGTACAATTGTATCTTGTACGTTTGTGCGCCGTAACATCTGCCAACTGTTCCCGACTTGTCGTTTGGCTTATTTCCCGCAGTTCAATGCCCCAAAACCCTGTTGCTCCAAGTTAGTTTGCCCTTTCGATTGGTTATTCCAGGGATTGATATAAGATGTGTTGATAAAGAAAATGCGGGAAGGGGATTCCCATTCAGGTAGTCACAATACTTACAAAAGCACAATGATATCAGAAAGCACTTACACTATATCTACAAACCCCTTATCATTTATCTCTCTCTCTAAATACGATTATACCAACTCCATGACTCAACAGTAATTCAGAGAATTTCGGAGTATATTTGCCCCTATATATTATGGTTGGAAATTACTCTTAATCATAAACGTAAGCCATTCACATTGAAATTGGCTGATGCAACCGCAAGGTTTTATGGCCTGTCTGCAAATAAAATTTATTTCTGCCTTTTATGGCCATGCCCCGCTAACTCCAAACTAGTCGTAAAGTGCACACACTCATGATTATCAATTTATGCTGAACGAATCAATTAGGCTGATATTAATAAGCGATCGTTAAATTGTTAATGGGTTCTTATGTCAGCGGCAGGCAAATGAAATGCCGTAATAAGCCATGAAAATTAACAACAAATTGACAAAACGCCATTAAAACTTCGCGATAAACAATAACAATAATAACAGCGGCAGCCAAAACAAAACAATAAATACAAAGGCGGCTGGAAACGGGGGCCCGTCGGAGTTTAAACCGCCGGAGACCCACGACGACGGGTTACCAAATACGCTGGCCTGCGATATACAAATGTTAATGATTGATTTTGTGTCATGTAATCGACTTCAAGACTTCGACTCGGGGACTTGGGGCTGAAACTAGTTTTGAGGCATTTAGCCAATTTAATTGACGTCAACTGGTACGATCCAATCCGAACCGATCTCCTCGCGCACATTTCTTCCGTCCTTGGCCGTACGACAATTGCAACTGCAATTGCAACTGCAGTCGCAATAGTTGTTGCCGCTGCTCGGAGTTGTAGGTGACCTTATTAGACCAAGAGAATTGGCCAATGGAAAACCAAGCAGGCAGCGCAGCACCCGAATGGAATGTGAAAAAGCCCCAAAAAGTAATCATAGCGATTTAGACAGGGGGAAAAAGTAATATATTAATAATCGAAATATATTTTTACCAAAAATAGTGATTATATGGGGTAGGTTCTTGCTATGATCTGACTTCTACTCAAGAGAACCCAATAAAAATAAATGCGCATAAATTGAAAAAAGAAACATTTTCGATGTATACCGTGTGTGTGCCAGCAGAGCACCGGCAGAGTCAGGTCTAAAGAAGCAATTTAAACTTATTTCTATAGAAGATGTGAGTAAGAGCGCATTAGAGAGTTGGTGCTGTCCTTTATTTCTCGCTGTGCATCACTCCGTTTGGGGCATTTCTCGAATTCTTGGAATGCACGAGCGATTGTACGGGCTGTATTTCTATCTGTATCTGTATGTCAGCCGGTGTACTGATTGGTTATAGCCAGCTTATTCAGCGGTTACCAAGGGCCGCTTCTTTTCTCTCCTTCTCCTTCTCCGCTCGGCTTTATTCACACCCGATCGTTCAATGGCCGTTCATTGTAATTGGCTCTTTGATCGTGATAGCCTCGCACTTTGCCAATGACTCATTTCCGTTTTAGCTGCTGCCGCCGCCGCAGTTTGACATTCGCGGAATGGCCAATGTGCACACTTGTACTTGCCAAATGCTCTAAGCGAAATCTCAAAAATATAGGTCGTCAGTTTGGAATATTTCGAATATTTTGGGGTGTATTTTTGGTTCCGTTCATTGCTGCCACGTTTAGCGAATAATACCTTCTAAATGCGGAATAAATCGGGGATACACAATAATATTTTATTTCGAAATGTATTAAAGCATTTTTTCTAAAATACCAAACTATTTAGTATATTTGCCTTGATTTATAACTTAAGCTGTAATATCTTTTTCCGTGATTGCTGATCTTGTAATTAAATTGTCATTGAGATTTGCAAAGACTTATGTATGTACATTTATATTTTTCCATCCTGATATTTAATTAATCTCGGAGTTTTCCCATTACTTTCATTTCTAAGTTAAGCGTCTTAAAACTGGAAATCTTTAATTTCTATGTTCTCTCTCCCAGTTCTAATCTTAGTAGTAATCCCTAAGTAATTCACTTTCACTTCTACGAGTATATTCTATTTAAAATTTAAGCCTCTCGATCGTGACTTCATTTAAGGCGTTTACTTTTAATCAGCTTAAGTGTGATGCTCATTGAGTAAGGATTCCGCGAAACTCCGAAGCAACCGAAAATAAACCACACCTTGCCATCATCGTCGATCGGTGATCGGTGATTTACCCCTTTCCCTTCTTCGCTCAGATCCTCAGTCTCCCAGATCCAGATGAGCAGTCCAGCTGCGGGGCGTAATGGCCCTATCGAGAGCTCAACACCCGCTGGGTAACGTTTCATTAATGCGATTCCCGTAGCCATAACACTCAGATCGAGTGCGATTCCGATGCGAGGGGCAAAACTTAATTATGTGATTTATAAGCTTTTCGATTTTATTTAAAACAAAGCGCTTGGCGGCAAAAAAAGCACTGAAAATTGGCACAATCAGCGCGAAAAGGGGATCTTTCTCGCGCTCTCCGAATATTTTGCAAATAATTTCCTCAATGGACTTGTTTATTTATAATTTCGAGAGCGAAACGTGTGACACGCTTCTGTGCGCCGCTGCCCCCAACCTCTGCCTCACTTTCGGATACAAAACTGAAAACACAAGATACGAATTCCGACTCAAACTCAAACTTTGGCTCAAAGTTGGCCGCCTCGTTGCAAAAAGAAATAAAAGCGAGTCGAGTATGATAATTTGGCGTGCATTTGGAAAACGGGCTGAAACCAGTTCGCCATGCTAAATTGTTTTGCTTTCAATTAAACTAATAAAAAGCCAATTGTCGTGTGTGAGTGAGTATCTATGTGAGTCCGTTTGTTTGTCTGTCTGTCTGTCTGTCTGCTTGTGCCAAATGGTCGCCCAACTGGCTGGCAAATCGCGCGACAACGTCAGCAGCAGATACAATATATACAGCAAAATGTACTGCATTTCTCGATCGCATGTCGTTTTGATATGGTTGCTGTTGCTGCTGCTATTACGCTGGATCCGATCGGGTCGGCAGACAGAAAATGGTTTCAGAGTTTCAGAGCTGGCAGATTAATTGGTCGGTCGGTGCAACGCGGCGTATGAGTGATGCGGGGACTTTGGAATTCTAACAGTTTGGAGAAAAATTTGTAAAACTTAAAATTATTTGGAAAAAAGCATTTCCTGTGAGTAATGCAGGAAGGGAAATATGAGCTTAGAATTTTCAGAAACCTTTTTGATAAAATCTTTGAGCGATTTAATCAGTAGGCTATTTTCGTCCCATGACTGAAGGCTTCCAGTTTGTATAAATAGTTATAAAAAAGAGTCAAATAATTGTACAAAAATGCATCATTAGTCCGAAAATAGCTCACAGTTTTTATTTAATGTTTTATTTATTTCCACTTAAGGTTTCTGAAAATTGTTTACTCATATTAATCATATAACTCATAAGCTATGAACGTTTTCGGAAAACTGTTTGGATGATAAAATATATTTCATTTTCATATACACATCATACATTCACAACTAAAAACAACTTAGTAATATCATTAAATATATAGGTAGTTTTATTTACTCAACAAGAGCTGCTCTGAGAAATAATATTAAATATTTTAGCAAATCTAGGTTTATTTGTAATTAATATAATAGTATTAGTATGTTTTGAAGAATCTGAAACCAGACTGGTAGTAAACAGGGTAATTGAGCAATCTCCATCTCAATCTCCCAAATGTATGCAACGAATTCCAAAGACCCCTTAAAACGCCTTCAATATCGAGTTTATAAGGCGTCATAAAAACAATAAACAACTTATGCCAAGAACTTGCGGAAATTACTTCACTTGCGACAATTAACTCGACCGCTCACTGAGTTTAGTCACAGCTTTTTGAATTAACCAGATAGAATCGGTTGAGAAATTTCCACTGGTGGTGGAAAATTTAGTTGCAGCTTGCAGCCATTCGTTTGAATGGCTGATTAATTCACCTTTTTTTCCACCCAGAAGGGGAAGGGGAAAGCTGGGAAAGGCGGGCCCAAACTAGTTTATTAATGGGCAATGGCGATTAGATATTCCGTGAGCGTGCCAGGACAAGTGCCGCTCTCCAGTGGCTTTTTCTTAACGGCTCTTGTTGGCCTGGCCCCGAATGATAAGCATTCGCATCACGTATACGCCTGGGTGTTCCACTCGCTCTCTCGACAGTCTCTCCGCAGGCGGCGATCTCTCGGATACTCAGATACTTTTTCGCCAGACTCGCTGTCGTCGGTTTCAGTCGTGTGTGTGTGTGAGTATGAGTACGAGTACGAGTATCTCTGAGTATCTGTGTGGGCCGCCTGATAAGCCAAGCGGTAGCCATAGCCAACCAACCTCAACAGCGATCTTCAGTTTTATTTTCGTGCTGCCAACCAAAGTTGATTGCTCGCGCGCTGCTCGCGTTTCTGCTTTTCCACCTTTATTTTGTATCTTATTTGGCTTTTTCTTTCGGTTGGAATCTCCCGAATCTCGTGCTGTTTGCCGACGTACTTGTGTCATCTTGTGCTTATCCAAGACTTAACCAAAACGAACTGCAAACGAGCCAAGTGCGCGGCCAATTGCCTTTTAGCAGACCTATTGCCAAGATCTATTGCGAAACGAAACGAAACAAGCAGAGGCGATACGGCCATTCGCCATTAATCTCAATAATATCAATTGGATATATATTCAGATCACTTGACTCTGAGCTGCGGGCCATGCCCTCCACCTCCGCCTCCCGCGAGTATCGCCCCGCGGATGGAAGCCATAGAATCGCTGCAATGGCAGCAGTCACTGTGAGTGGGGAGGACGTAAAGTTTGGGAGAGAATTAACTTAAAAAGGGTATAGATTATACAATATGAATTATTTCTTAGAAAATAAAAAAGAAAATTTGAAATCCGAAAGAGATCTGTGATAATTCCACTCCATTTGATTACTTCTGTAATATTAGGTAGTTAATATTTCTGGTAACTTGTTTAAACCTAATCATATAACTAATAAAGCGGTCATTTCCTAACACTTTTCATAATATTTGCCTTACCAATGCAACATAGTGATATAAAAAAAATTGAAATTCATGGAAAACCAAGAGTTCCGTCTTATCTTATATATCTAAGCTAAATCAAATCCCAGTCATGTGATGCAAGTGGATATTTATTTGGATGATATGCGAAATGTGTTAGGTGAGATATCCAAAGGAAAGACTTTTTCTCCAGTGCATACTGGCTTTTGGTCTTCCTGTTTAGCACTCCACCCCACAGAGATTTCATGAATAAATGAATATTAATCGAAGACACACATAATGCAAATTGGTCGCGATCCCGGGACTCCTGCATGTCCATCAACTTAACAGCAGCGCTTAGTGATCCGCGCAGGCGCAGCTTCGCAGTCGTTGTGCCAGTTAAACGGCCATATATACCCACGGATATATGTGTGGTCCGTAGTCGCTGGTACCAAGCAGTCTCGCCTCGAATGTTTATATATGTTCCTGTGTTGTTGCTCTGCCGCCAGCAGTGGTGTTGTTTCTGCGTGCCTAAGCACTTTTTAGTTGCGCCGTAAAACAACAACAAAAATGAAGCGAAGGGGGCCTGTGTTTTATGTTTTGGCTTTCGGCTTGCCATGCTTGCGTAGCCAAGCGTTAAGACATATAGTATGGTATAGTATCGCAATCTGGCGGATCTGTTGTATCTGCTGTATCTGTGTATCTGGCATATAGAATGCACAGTTTTGCAGTCGCTTCAGTGCCGCCTTTTAATCCACATAATTCCCTATGATAACATTTCCCACATACCGAGACGATTTAAAGGGGAACTGATAAGAAATCGCTGGACTTGAACCCACCATGTTTTCTATTTTTAGCTCTGAAGAGGGGAGTCGACCTTGAGATGCCCATTGCTGGGTATATTTTGATCTGATAGTTGTAGTTCTGATATAGATATTACTTGAATGAACAGAAATATTTCCTCCATCCAGAAATCCCTTTTAAATTTTAAAAATCGAGCATACCCCAATTGTATTCACCCACCACAAATAATTATAAACTATTGCGCAAAAAAGAATTCACAATCCGTATTTCTGTCATAATTGGCATAATTATTTTCGGCTCATGACTTCATTCAATGTCGCCTGGCAGCAGCGACACAAAATAAAATAAGCATCGAAAACGGCGAAAACAGCAATCAAATCAAAGTTGAATAGTGTACAATCAGACAGGCAATCGGGTGAAACAACAACAACAAGAACATTAGCAATTGAGAGGCGTGCGTGCGACTCGCTCCAATGATTCAGTTTTCTATATATGTATGATACCTACGTTCGTATATAATGGCATATAGAGCATGTGGATAGTATGGGGGCTGGAATGGAATTCGAATAATGGGATGAGTTGTATGTGCGACACGCTTCCAAGCTGAATTGATATTGATACAAAGCGCCGGCCGACAAATAAAATCAATTGGCAGCTAATCAAAAGCAAAATGCAAACAAATTGCCAGCACATGTCGTCGGATCGAAGATGCTATATAGGATGGTAAATGGTATGTGGTATGTAGTATGTGGTATATGGCGTATGAAGATCGAAGATATCAGATCATTGGCTGGGCTCCTTTTTACGATGATGACGCCATTCGATCGACCGATGGATCATTCATTCAACTTCTTCTTCGTCTCCTTCAACTTTCCCTTCAACTTGCCCTGCTCGATATTAAGGCGACCCCACTTCCCTGCCCCCTTTACCATGTTACATTATCTTTGACGCGTTTCGCATATCAATTATGGCATTCAGGCGGCCGGCAAAAGAGCGTTAAAAATAAAAATAGCCGCCTGCAGCGAACGATGATGCCATAAATCGTGCAACTCGAAGCCAATTATCACCAGATGCTTAACTTGAAAAGCCAAAGCCGAATCCGAATCCATCGAGGGAAATCGATTCGAACTCTCGTACGCAAGCTGTTGCACTTTGCACTGGGACTTGGCGTCGACGTCGTCGTCGTCGTCGGGAGATCTCTGACGAAACAAATACTATATACTATACCATGAGGGTTATATGGCTTGGGTTCCCCATTCGGCCGCAACTTGCACTTTTCGATGCGGCGATAAAGTGTCGCCCACACACGTGTGGGAAATCCAGCTGCCAATAATACTATTTGCGCAAACGAAAATCTTTTTCAGTGGGTAATAGCAGAAAGCTTGTCTTTATCTATTTTAGATCTACCCTTTCAAGTCATTTCACAAATGAATTATTTTTAAGTATGGACAGTAAATATAAATCAATTTCAATGGAGTGAGTTATTTTCAAACCCTTCAGCACTTAATATTTATTAGATATTTGTAAAAATAAATTTTATAAATATGACGGAACAGTAAAATATTAATACTTAAAATTTAAGATTATTCTTGGGGTCATTAGCTATGACGAAAAATCGTTTAGTCATTTAATATTTATTTTATTTTTAACATTTAATAGTAAGCTTAAAATAAAACCGGGGGTAATTAACTATGACGACTGATGGAAATATGTTTTTGTGAATATGACAAAATAATGATCACTAGTTCTTATTTTTTGTGTTGTTTATATAAAGAATTTGTTTCGTCATTGGAAATAAAATATTTATGTGAAATTAACTACACTTTAGTCATACAAAACACTAAAATATAGTAATGTTTATTATGAGCTTAAATAGTAGGATTGTTAGCAATGACGAACGATGGAATTATGTTTTGCTGTCACAATTATATTTCATTATTTAACAAAAGGTGTCAACTTTTCTTATAAATTCAAATAGAATCGAATGAAAGCATACTTTAAGGGGTGGAAATTCCCCTTATGGCCATCGAATTTATTGGCATAAACATGTATATATTTCGGCTAGGCCATCGGCATGCGACTGGTGAACTTTCCCAGAATTCCCCAATGCCCCATTCCCCATTTCTCGATTTTTTCCCAGCCAGCGGCCATAAATCAGCGCAAAAATGTGCTCAACTTAATTGAAGACATCAGCAAGGCGATAAAAAATCAATTTGCCAAAGATCTTAGAGCGCACAGATCGTCGAGATTCGACAGCCAAAAAGACGCGTTAAAATAATACCAATATATATGAAAATCATTATCGGCACAAGAGCGCAGGAATGCCTTTCAAATTCGCTTTCAAGTTGTTGTTGATGCTTTTGCTCTCGAAATAGTCGACGTCGTTGTGTCTGCTTGGTTTTCATTGAGCGTTTTTAAATTTTTCGCGGAGGGGGTCGAAAGAATTTCACACATGTCATTTGCAAACAAACAATTGGCACAATGCGCAATGGAAAAATTAGCACTTTTAATCAAATTATTCAATAGTTTGGAATGCCCTGCCACATACGTATACATGTCAGCGCTGTAATTCTCGGGCGAGAGCGCAAATTGATAAAATATGCAAAGTAAATACAATATTTGTGTTTTCTCTTTCTTTTTTGGGGGCCCGTCCGTCTGTCTGCCTGTAAATTGGCTCTCCTTTGGGTTGATAAAGCGGCAAACTTACATCATAAATTAAGACCCCGCCGACAGATGGCAAATAATGCAATAAACATTGTGCTATTTATAGAGCTTTCCGGCGATAAGATCGTCTGCGGCAAGGGAAAACAGACAGCAACTGCAATGCAATTGCACCTTTGGGCTGAGGATGTGGGCCCTATTTTTAGCCAGTCGGTTCGGATCGGCAGACGGCCGTCCTATAGACGAGGCGGAGTCTATTTATAGGGCTCTTGCCAGCAGCGGCAGCTTGATTGCCACCTGGTTAACCTGCCCTTGCCCCTGTCCTTTGGCGGCGAGTTCCCTGCCACGAACCGATCTTGGCTTGACTTGACTTGGCCCATATCTGCTTACCCAGAAAGAGAGAACCAGTGGAGGTGGGATGGGAACCCAAGCCAGTTAATTTATCGAACCGAGCCTATAAATAGCCGTCTATTTTTAACACGCATTTCCGGTTTTCCATTCTTTTCGCTCTATCGCAGATGTGTTCCCGCAACATTAAGATCTCGGTGGTGCTGTTTCTCGTCTTGATTCCAATCTTCGCCGCCTTGCCACACAACCACCAACTGTCGAAGCGCAGCAATTTCTTCGATCTGGAGTGCAAGGGCATCTTCAACAAGACCATGTTCTTCCGACTGGACCGCATCTGCGAGGACTGCTATCAGTTGTTCCGCGAGACGAGTATACACCGATTATGCAAGTAAGTTTCTTTTCGGGGCAACTACGACCCTTAAGTACTCGGTATAACTAACCCTTTCAGCGGTCGAGGCAAGGTCATGTGTGTAGATCTTAAGTGCTTGAGTGCAGAAACCCTGACACAAAAATGAAGGCGGTCTCGGGAAATGATCTCGGGGGACCTTCGTTTATTTCTAAACTTTATGGGCTCTTTCCTCGCCACTTTCTCCTTGACTTTCTCGCACAGAGAAAACATATATCTTTTTTTATATCTTTCTTTGAAATATGATTATGTTGATGTTTAATATTAATAAAGACACTTTTAAATGTTAGAAATCGAATTAACCTTAGTTCGTTTAATATTTTCAGGAAAATTCAGATTTTGCTTATTTAAGGGCTCCTAAAAATAAAGCTTATTATAAATCAATTTTTATTATACACAAAATATCTGTTGAACCAATTACAAATATAAATTATATTTAATCTATAAATCGTTTAGCATTTTTAAATATGTTGAGAAAGCACTCAAAATTAATTTCTAGTTATTAACCACATCATTGCATACTTTTAACGCATCTTTAAATCCTTAAATATTTTTTCTTTTACTATAATATAACAGCAAACACCTTTTAGATTTGCAATTTTCGGCCTAACTTTTCTCTGTGCGTCCCTCTATATCTGAATTTCTGTCTATTCGATGCAGGGTCAATTGTTTCATCCACGAGACCTTCGGGAACTGCCTGAAGGTGCTGCTGATCGACGATGAAGAGAAATCGCAGCTTGAGCACTATCTGAAAGTGATCAACGGATCGCCCTATCCGTTTCACAAGCCCGTTTACCACTAGACACCTTTTCGTTTTCTACTTCCACTTCCGTTTCGACACTCGTACGTTTTCGACTTCATTTTCCTGATTTCCTATTATAGATTACCATTACCAATTTTGAGTTACCTTTACCGTTGTGTTTGATTTTCATTTTTCATTTTTCGTTTCGTTTTTATTTTAGGAAAGACTGCTTTGATTCAAAATGGTTTGGCTCATGCCTGAAAGTGCTGTTAATACCCGAAGAGGAAATTTCGAACTTACAGCACTTTCTGAGGGTAGTGAATGGCTCGCCCATATCCTTCAACATGGGACCGGAAACATAACTCTAAGTTCCCGCCCCTCACACACACACACACGCCCAACTCACCTACACACTGATGAAAATCACTGCAAAAAAAGGTGGATTGGAAAAATCCCATCAACCTACAACCACAAATGCAGAGCCAGAACAAAGAAATCTAAAATATTAAAACGCCCAAATTTAATTCGTACTTATTTATTACTGTATGCCTAACAGTTCTTAGTGTATGTGTTTTTTTAAAAACGAATTATTTTTATTAATTTATTGAGAACGTAATGCGTTTGTTGTAAGTGTAATATAATCTGGGCGAGTGAGAGATTAGCGATGATGATGATGATGATGATGATGATGATGATGTGACGACGATGAGAGGATTCGCAGATCTCACAACTCCCCAAAAATATACATATACATACATAGAAGCCGAAGTATTTATTTTTAAGTATTCTTAGCTTGTTTTATTATTATTGCGTTATGCGTTATGTATATAAAAAAAACGAAATCCATTGTTTTTAATATCTATGTAATGTAAAATGATTACTTTTATTTTTGTATTTGTATTCTATTGTAAAATCAGCATTTAAAATTTACACTTTACACGATTTTCCGCAAGGGCAAACAGATAAATATTAAAGATAAACCCACAATCACACACACACACATCGCACACGAGACCGAAAGTATTTTGCAAATGTATTACCCTCACAATTTTGTGCTATTTGTAAAGATTAAACCCCTAATTAGCATAAATCTGTTGGCGAAAAGAGCAAATATATGCCTACAAATATACATAATTAAAGCTAATGCCTAACATTTATCCGAACACGAGAGTACACTACACATACTAAATATTAGAAGAAAAAGAATACGCAAGAACGCAATTTGTGCAAGACACAAACAAAAACCCCTGGTAAAAACACGCGAAAAGGACTGCATTACAAATGCGGCCAAACCGATTAAAAAACCCATGTAAAATAATAAAAGATAATCATTCGCTGGCTATTTGAGAGCATCAAAATTGTGATAAATGAGAATTAGAATGCGAGTGCGAGACGCAGAACGGCCAGAGATCCAGATCCAGAAAACCGAGAAAGGGATCGCTATAGAGGCGGCGAAAGAGACAGACAGCCGCCGGAGAAAGAGACCGCTGTAGAGGAAAAGAAAGAGAAAAGCAGCTGGCGACTTGCGCGCGTTTTTGGCGCGACTAAAACGCCTGCTTACCGTTTTTGTTTTGGTACGTTTTTTATTTCCTATTATTTTGTATTTAAAATTTGATTTTTGATCTAGTAAGCAAACTAGATATTGCTTAAGAACTTTTTGAAAATTATGCTTAATTTTTTAAACAACTTTTAACCATTTTTTGAGCAAACTTGCTTGAAATATATAAATAATCTGTTACTTTTTTGAACAGATATTTTTATAGATTTTATTTTATAATTTTTGGCATAGACTTTTTTGATCCAACTTGTATACAGAATTTTTTACATTTTTCCTAAACTGTTTTAAAAAAAAAGAAATTTTTGCAATATTTTGTGCAATTTACAAATCAAAATTCTTAGCAGTTTTTTGAGATTTTTGACTGCAGTTTTTGATTAAAAATGTTTATAAAAGACAGGTTCACTAATCCCCCATTGATTTATTCCAAAACAGGCAAGAATGCTTCGGATCGCCCTTCTTCAACGCCTGCATAGAGGCTCTTCAGCTGCACGAGGAGATGGACAAGTATAACGAATGGCGCGACACCCTGGGACGCAAGTAAATCTGCGACTATCTGGGATCCTCTGGCACCGTCACTGGCACGAGCAGCTACTTAATTCTATAAACTATTAACTAAAACTATTATTATTGATAACTACTGTGGCAGAACACGGCACGAAACAATGGCAACCAGGAAACGATCGACCCGCGGAATGTGTACCACTTAGAGAAATAACTAAATTAAATAACAAGATAAAGAGATCAAAAATGTTGAAAAAAAAGATGATGAAAACAATTACTAAACTATTACACGTTACTTATCCGCACCGATATCGGAAAACGAAGAAAATTGGTTTATATTTATTTCTGTTTCTATAATTCCCATGTCATGCACATCGATCCGTTGAACAGTCTCGTGGAGCTTTTAGTTGTAGTAAGATTACGAGAAGTACGCTAGCTTCTTTTATAAAAGAAAGCCACCAAGGAAGAAAGCAAACAAAACGAACGAACGAACAAGAATCAAAATGTCTGATGTAAATAAATTATTTTTGTCTTCTTTTAAAGATTTCTATACATACATATTTATAACGCCTAACTATTTTGTACATTTCTTTAATTTCGTAAGCTTAAGTTAACTTGTTACGGCAATCAAATTTACGTTCCACACATCCCCCACTTACACCACCGGGCAATAGAACCAAAAGTATACACACATCCGAAAACGAGAAGCCCCCGACAACATGGCATATGCCCTACAATTACATAACTATTAATTAATTTAAACTTGTTTGGATCTAGTCGTAAAATATAAATAAAGATTGTATATTTCAAGAGGAGTCGGCAGCGAATTTGATTGCGGTGCAAAACTTTATTCAACACGTACTATATATTCCAATATCAATAATTCACAAGTGCAAGCGCATTTCCGATTCGATTAGACAACGATAAGGATAAGATCGTGGATCTTGTGGTGGAATCATCATCCCAGGAGGCCATCATCTCACTTGAGATGAATGAAATGCCAAGTGTCGACTGCAATAACAAAGGACGTGGTTTTAAGGGGGTTTATTTCAAGATCACATTTAGTAGGTATAAAAACATATGTACAAGCCAGACAAATTACATGTATTGGGTTTGTTTCTAGCAGTATTTACAGCGTGGGTAGTTTGATTTTGGTTTGGTAACAGAACACAGTTAAGAAGCTATTAGTAAGCATGCAGGTTGGGTTTGTGTAACCAATTTGTTTGCAAGATACTGGTTAAAGCGGATGTTGGAGTAGCGTGTGGTTTGTTTTTGCTTGGGATCGGGTGAAGCAGCTATAAGCTCGATCTAACATAGTGAACCTTACCTGTGTCGGACACCTCCTCGACCTGTCCGCCCTCGGGGGCGTCGGAAAGCAGCTTCTCGGCCTCTTCCTTGGGAATAACGTGCTCCGAGTTGCGGTTGGTGATGTTGGTGCTGTAATGGTCGGTAGTTACGTTACGCATTTTATAAGAAACTGAAAGTGTATTCAACCCACGTGGAGATGGAGCTGGAAGCGCCGCTCTGGTGCACCAAATTCTGCCAGAACTTGTGGGTCTCGGCAATGATGGTGGTGGCAAAGTCCGCGTTCTTGGCATCGCCGTTGAAGGCAAACTGATTCTCGGGCTTGCCATCGGGGATCTTGTAGATCTGCGGGTTACAAAGAGTTAGAAGTGTTCTTTTCAATGTTAATAGGTTATTACCTTGAACCACTCGACGGTGGCGCGCAGCAGACCCGGGAAGTACTGGTCCACATCGGCGATATCGTTGACCTTGGAGGCCAGCGGATCGTTGACGTCGATGGCGATTACCTTCCAGTCGGTCTCGCCCTCGTCAATCAAGGCAATGGTGCCCAGCACCTTGACCTTCAGCACATCGCCCCGCTTGGCCACACGGTAGCCAATCTCGATGACATCGATGGGATCGTTGTCGCCCTTGCAGCCGGTGGAGGGCTCAATGTGGTCGGGGTTCTCCCAGGTCTGGGGCAGAGCTCCATAGTTCCAGATGTAGCCCTTGTGCGGGAAGCAGTTGGCCACGAAGCGCAGCTTGCCCTTCTTGATGTCCTGCTTGATGGGATTCAGCGGGGTCTTCAAGCTAATCTAAGGGTTCGAACATGCAATCGTTGGATTATGGCTGGCTATATATCTTGGAGTTAGACAGACTGACCTCCATCTTGGCGTTGGTCCAACGTGGCACCTCCACGACCATGTTGTAGACGGTCTTCTCCTCGTTGGCGTACAGTGGAATGTCGTGCATCGGCGAGATGACATTGCCGCACTTGTTTTCTGTGGAGAATGGCCAGAAATTAGTACGCAGTTGATATTCAGATGACACCTGGACACGCAATTTGATTGATAGTGTTGGAAGGTCTGTCGTCTAGACAAAGGTCACCAATTAAGGGAAATTTGACCACCAAATTCGATATCTCCTATATGATGTGCTATATGGATGGTATAATAGAGCCAAAAGATAAGGCCAAAGGGGCCGAAACGGTCGAAACTCTAGGTGTTTCCGCCAGTTCCGCCGGATCGGCTGATAGTGCCGATAAAGATAAAGGCACTGTGACGAGTTGAGTAGCCAGAGTCCGGTTTGACTTGTTGCATAATCTGCCCGGCTGCGATTAACTAAGCTGCGCTAGTTTGTGTAACTAGTTGGGGGATTTGCAAATGCATATGGCCGATGCGGAAGGGGTTATGCCGGGTCAATTTACTCACTGAAATACAGGCTGTAGCTGGTCGAATTCTTGGCGCCCTTCTCAACGGTTTCGTACAGAGCCATCTCGACTGGTTTCGTGCGCTTCCGCTCTGTCTGAATGTGTCTGAAAGTACTGGCCAAAGGCGCTGATGACGCTGGAATCAAACCGGACAAACGAGCGACGACCGCACGTGAAGCGAAAAATGAACTCCTTGTAATTTCTGCCAACATTTTTGCAGCAGCCCTGGTGCGAGGCAATCGATAGGCGGTGGCGCGATTTATCGAAGTGCGGCTCTGGCTGTTAGCAGGGGTACTCCTCATAGCGCCAAATAGCTGGTTTCCATTATAATGGTTTTGTGCGGAAGGCGTTACTATTAAACAAATGCAGGAATAAATTATAAATGATTACATTTTGGGTAAACCCTTTTTTATAAATTTAACATTTTTAAGAAGAAAAAACAAAAAGCGTCTAAAAAAAGTGTCGTGTTGTTGTTTAAGTTGACATAGTTTTTGTTGTTGAACTTAGGAAGTAGTGTAGCAAGGATTTGGTCGAGAGTGTTTCGGTACAAATATTATGTAGCATTCTTCTGGTGACTAATCCTACAGCTGCCGATGGCTTTCTAAAACCTGGTCTTCAGAAGCTAAGGTTGTTGAATTGCTGAGATTTCTGAACATTTTATTTATACAAAACATCTGATAAACACGTGACCAAAGTTCAACAGTTTTGGGAACCCCCCCAAAACATCTGATAAACACCTGACCAAAGTTCAACAATTCAACAGTTTTGTGAACCCCCTAATTTTTTGTTTTCAACACTAAACTTAACATCCCAGCTTTCATCGTTATCGACCCAGGGCAGCGAGCTGGTGCTATCGATAAAGGTCCATCTCCCCCAGATTTCCCAATTTCAGAGTTTTCTTTTTCGTTCGTCGTCTGCGTGTTGCGTTGCCCTCGTGTTAGACTACTTCTTATTCGACTTACTCTGCTGACGAGGTGAGCCAGTGCAGGCGAAGAAGCCCCGGGATACGAAACCCCCACCCGAGTCACCAGAGAGCAGCCTCCGCGCTCCGATTTCCAAGTGCCCTTGGCAACAAGTAATTCTGCCCCTTCGCCCCCCGAATTCGCTGCGAAACGTCTAGAGAAATGCAGAACGGAAAGCCGAGATCTGCGGCCAGGCCGTCCTACCACCGCCGTCCCAGATCCGGAGTGCCCAACTCCACGGCCACGGAGAATCCTGCTGCCAAGCTGGAGGCCCCTGATAACCAGACGGTGGGCATCGACGACAATGCCTGCGTGGTGTGCTTCAAGAACGTGGACATCTACTCCATCGGGGACTGCGATCACCCCGTCTGCTACGAGTGCTCCACGCGGATGAGGGTGCTCTGCCAGCAGAACGAGTGCCCCATCTGCCGGCATGTCCTGTCCAAGGTAAGGTCCCTTTTGATATCTAAAAAGAACCCCTTGTTGACAGGATTTCGTTTCCCCTAACAGGTTCTCTTCACCCTGGAGAAACTGCCCTATCGCGAACTGGAGGCCAACAACCGCTCCGACTTCTACAGCAAGAAGTACCGCATTGGCTTCTGCAGCGCCGAGATTCAGCAGCAGTTCTTCAAGCTGCTCGACCATCCCTGTCCCAAGTGAGAATGCCTGGTCTGCAGAGTGTTTTCCCCTTCTAACTTCTATTTACATCCCAGATGTGATGCACCTCCGTACCGAACCTTCCAGGGCCTTCGCAATCATGTCCGCAGCGAGCACAGCCTGCTGTACTGTGACCTCTGCGTGGAAACGCTCAAGATCTTCACCTTCGAGCGCCGGTGCTACACACAGGCGGAGTTGCAGCTGCACAACACCAAGGGCGATCCGGACAATCGGTCGCACCGCGGCCATCCGCTGTGTGAGTACTGCAAGAAGCGCTATTTGGACAGGGATGAGCTGTTCCGGCATCTGCGTCGCGAGCACTACTTCTGTCACTTCTGCGACGCCGACGGCTGCAATGAGTTCTACAATGATTATGCGGATTTGGCCGACCACTTCCGGCAGGAGCACTTCCTCTGCGAGGAGGGCAAGTGCGCCACCGAGCAGTTCGTCGGCGCCTTTCGCAACGAGATTGAGTACAAGGCGCACGTTGCCAATGTGCATGGAAAGTCACTCAACAAGCAGCAGGCCAAGCAGACGCGCACCCTGCAGCTGGAGATTACCTTGGGACCACGCGGCCGCAGTGGTCAGACGGAGCAGGGCATAGCCAATATGAGAGCCAGAAACGACGAGCACAACGACTACCTGGACGACTTGCCGTCGAGTAGCCAGCGCCATGTGAGCATCGATGCTGGCAACGAGGAGCAGTTCCCCACTTTGCGAGGCGCTTCCACGGCGCCCAGCGTGTCCTTGGTTAGACCACCGCCGCCCTCGATGCGCAATCTCAGCGGCACCTCGGGTCTTGCTCGGACCAAAGAGAATTTCCCGGCCCTGGGAGGGGGAAATGGAGGTGGCCTCGCAGGCGGCCCCACTGGAAGCAGCTTGGCCGCCAGAGCTGCGCAGTCCCAGCACCCCGTGGCAGCTGTCTTCAAAAAACCGACTAGTGCTGGAGCCTCCGCCACACGCAGTGGACCAGCTAGCAACGGAATGCTCCTGCATGTCTCCAATCGTCCGGCAGCAGCTGCAGCGGTGCCCAAAAAGGGCAACGCACCGCAGCTTGACTTTCCCGCTTTGCCGGGCAAGGGCCACAAGAAAAACCTGCGAAACCTGGAGGAGGACATGCTGCCCAGCGGCTCTGCTGTGCCCATGACGAATATTTCCGCTAAGCACCGGTCGCTGGCCGATGACTACGTGTCGGTGGCCAATCCGAGCACCTTCCACAAGCTGCAAATGGTGCAAAAGGAGGAGGACGAGGCCAAGGCGCGTCAGGAGGCTCTGAAGAAGAGTGCCCCGAAGCTAACTGCTTCGGAATTTCCCAGCCTGGGACCCAGTGCTAGTGCCAGTAGTTCCAGCAGACCGAATGCCTCGAGGCCAGGCAATGGGCCTGCCTCCTTGAACTGGTCCAAGCCAACTTCCGAGAAGAAGCAGCGGGAGCTGGAGAACCGCAAGGCCAAGGTGGCCCCTGCACCGGTTTTGCCCGCACCGACAGCGAGACCAGCTCCCAAGGCAACTAACAACAATGTCCAGGAGCAACAGGCAAACAAGAAAGATAAGAAACCCAAGGATAAGAAGAACAATCAGGAAAATCAGCCCAATCAGGCGAAGGCGGGGAAGCAGAAAGAGAAAAACAATAACAACGAACCAAAGGCGAATGGTGCTCCACCTACGCCAATACGTGCGCCACCTGGTTTAGGATCTGGCGGACCGCTCAAACCACCACCCGGATTCGTGTCCAATGTGACGGTCAACTCGGTGGCCAAGCTGCCCAACAATCTCACGTTCACCAGTTCGCTGGGCGAGTCCTATAACATTGTACCTAGCTCCTATACGTACACCGATCCACCAGATACAGCATCCAGGAATCAGGTGAGGGATTAGCCTTTGCTATTGTAAATCATTTTGTTTATGAAACCTTTATTTTCCCCTATAGAAATTGGTAGACCAGGTCATGGACCTCCTCAAGACCCCAGAGGCACTAAACGAATTTCGCATGCTGTCGTCAAAGTTCCGGGACGGATCCTGTACTGGCCAAGCGTATTACGAGCACTGCCAGTGCGCCATGCTGAGTTTCTTCAACAACCTGTTTCCGGAGCTGCTGGCCATGCTGCCAGACATAAGCAAGCAACAGGTAAGAAGCTTTGGCTGATAAACCTTTTACTTACTAAATTAACCTCTCATTTGGTCATCTTCCAGGAACTTTATCTAGTGCACAAGCAACATTTGAACAGCCTTTCGCCCGCCCAGCGCAAATCCGTGCCCACACTGGAAGTTTGCAAGGTCTGCAAGCAGGTCCTCATCTCCGCCGACTTGCAGGGCCACCAACAGGCGCATGATCTAACCAAGAACTTTCCCGTACTCGGAAGCTCGGCTTCCAATACGCATCGCAACTGAGGCGCACGGATCGTAGGACAACAAAAGCTTTATCCCCTGTATATTTTCTATGTATATACCGTTTTTCAATCAACCGGAAGCCCATGTCCCCAGGTCATGAATGTGAACTAGCCGAACTATAACGCCCCAAAAAGCGCTATCCCCCCACGAAGCAATCTGTTCGATGTGACTTAGTCCAGGCAGCGAGCGTAGTGAGCAACATGTTAATCTGAGATGCGTTTTTAATATTTACGAGTGAGCTTGTGTTTAGCAAATGCCCGCAGCCTAATAAAGTTCAAATCAATCACATTGCAATTTCATAATTATCCGAAAGTGTTTAGCGTGCTCTTGAAAAACGGGAAACCCCCTTATCGAATGGCAACATATGGTGGTCGGAGATTGGTTATCACCAAATGGAAATTGGCTGTAGGGGTCGCAGATTTACTATCTGACATATGGAACGCTCACCTACTATCTGCTCTTATCTACATTGTTTGCCAAACTGCAGAAGCAACGTTTTTACTTGTGGAGAATATTATGCAATTCATATATAGATCGAAAACCTCTAATGCTTATCCTCACCTTTAATATGTCAGAAATTAATGTGCAACAAAGGTATTAAAAAACTAAAAAAATGAATCGTATGATTTAGGCTTTGCTCAATCTTTAATTTCTAAAAACCATTGACAATTTATTCCAAAGAAGTAGTTTTTTCCAATCTTGTCAACTCATTGATATTGAAGCTATTATTGTCGAAAAAAGAAAAAACCGCATAAAAATGATTGTTTAAGATATACGCCAATTAGATACATATGAATCATTATTTTATGTGAAATCGCAGAATTCTTTCAATCAGGAGAACCAACCTTGGTATCCTTTTAAGATACGATATCAAATGACACAAAAAATGGCATATTTTGTACTTGTCGTTCTTAATTGATGCCCACTGTAAGTAAATTCAAAACTTGGCGGTTTGGGGCTTTACTTAAAAATTAAGGAAATCACCTAAACCGAGTGAAGGTCATACTAAAAGCCAACAACAAAAAATGGACCGGCGCGAAGATGCCCTCCTACAGGTTTTATTAATTATTACTATATTTAAATGGAGTTACTAAGGGATATCCCTGTGCGATAGGCCCTCGATAAGAACGCCGGCGAAACGGAGCGCTGGCAGGCCTTCAAGAGCGACAATGAGAGCACCATCAGGAATCTGGACCTGTTCGCCCAGAAGCTCAGCGTGGAGGTTATGGTGCCCATCGGACGAAAGGCTCTGATGCCCGGCGAGCTGATCCACACCAACGAGCTAATGGTGGGTCACTACGAGGGCTACTTCTCCGCCTGCTCCGCCCACAAGGCCAAGGAGATCTGCCGGCACCGCCTGCGATTGGCCGAGGAGCAGCTGAAAAAGCTGGAAGTCGAGTCGGATCTCTGGCAGTAAGTGGATCAGGTCATACAAAACGGGGAAAAGTAATGTTTATTCTTGCCTCCGCCCCACAGAAACAAACTCCAAACTCCACTGGCGGAGGGGGCGGTGCCCAGCGGGGATCAGGTGGAGATCGTGGAGGATTTTAACGAGGTGGCCCACAACCAGTGGATGACGGAGCACAGGGAGCGGGTGCGTCAGCAGAAACAAAAGGAGCGAATCAAACGGCAGGCAGAACCTCCTGGCGGCGATGACGAAGTGCTAAGGAAGCTGGAAGAGCGTGAGATGATGGAGGAACTGGGTCTAGATCCCGATAATATCAACGAAGAGCAGCTTAAAGAACTGCTAAGTGTGGATCAAGCCCCTCAAGAATCAAGCAACGAAAATGTAACGAAGACATTAAGCCTGGAAGAGGAATCAGAGCTCTGGAAGAAGTTGGAGGCTGACGAGCAGAAGGAATCTGCAATGCTCAGCTCCGAAGCCGAAGAATGTCTGAAAGACACGGATGACCTAGTGCGTCGCCTGATGTCCGGAGCAACAGAAGCTCCTTCTGCCAAAAAGCGTGTTGGAGGCATCAAAGACCGCGTAGAAATAGAAGAACCCACATCAGATGATGACGATGATGGTGACCAGGAAGAAGAGGTGCAAACCATTAGAGAACAGATGTCCCTGCTGCCCAACGAAGAACGGGAGCCCTTCCTCAGAGCTCAACTGCAGGTGCTCAAGGCGAAGATGCGGAAGGTACAAAAGGTGAACTTCATCAGCGATGAGCTAATTCACTTGATGAACGTGGTGGTCATGCTGGAGGACGACCTGCAAGACATGATATTCGAGCAGGAGCTGGAGGCAAGCGAGGAGGAGGTCGATGAAAACCAACCGCCGCCAGAGGAGCCCATTGAAGAACCCGAAATCGTACCTGAAGCGAGCACAAACAAACGTCGCATTTCCTTTGCCCTCGCCGATGAAAAGTTGGAGTTCAGAAGGGAGGAAACCGTGGCCGAAATGTTGCCCAATGCGAAAAAGAACTCCAGGGATGTTGTAAAGCTGGATGAACCGGTCAAATCGCCAGCGATTCCTCGGCCAACATCGAACAAAAAAGTAACCAACTCGGATATCCTGCAAAAAGTCGAAAGGAACATTGAGTTCGTGAAGGAGAATCAGAGTGTCCAGGACTATGATTTGCTCAATAGAATTCTGGAAGAGTCCACTGGACGTATTAATACTCTACACATTAGTTTCACACATTCCGATGCTGTGCCTTCTGCCAAAAGTGATCAAGCCGATGCCATACCTGGAAGCCCAGGAGATTTCTATGAGAAGTATGAAAAGGACCTGGCACAGATGAACAATTCGTTTCCCATTTACGTAAATGGCTTCGAGGGAGAGGAGCAGGTTAAAGTGCCTATCATGAGCGAAGCTGCTCGTGGATCAGCCTATGAAGATCCCAGAAGCCAGGTAAGATTATAGAGATTAATACAGGATAGAAACTAACATGCTTGCTTTACAGTTCTCCAAGCCAACAGCTACCGGGGAAGAATCAACTGACCCCGAATCAATGACCAAGTCAATACTGCGGAATAAGGAGGCCGTGGAGCTGGAGCCCCACATTGTCAACCAGCAGCCAAAGAAAAGGAAGGGTAGGAAGCAAAAGAAAAAGGAGCGCACCCTGGACGACGACCTGCGCGACATGAGTGCTTACCAAAAGGTCATGCACGATCTCGTCGAGAAGGAGCCAAAGGAACCGGAGCCCCTGCCGCAGGGCAAATTCATCGACTCTCATGCTCCGAAGAAGCGGGTAAGCCGCTTCAAGGAGCAACGGGCCCTCAACAGAACGTAGCGAAGAAGAAAAACTTCTGCTTAGGGGAATTACTAGTATATTTGTTCAAGTTTAATGTGGATTTGTATTACAAACACAACGCAAACAATAAACAACTACTACTGGTGTGTGTGGTGTACATTCGATTTTAAATTAAACACTAGATACTAGATCCGCTGAAACGGAATTTATTTTTAAAACATGTACAGTATAGGCTTCAATTTACATTAGATCAGAATGAGAGTTTTTGATTCAAAAATTCACTGCGACTAAAGGACCCCGGCGGCCCGCCGATGTGCGATCGATCTCCCTTACAGGCTACTTTAAAAGTACATATTAACAGCTAATACATACAGTGCGGACCCTAAGCATAAATCTACCCGGATGCTCCACTCCAGCGCCGAAACCCATCCCATTGCGTACCGCCAATGGTCTGCAGTGAAACTAAAATGTCTTGAGTGGCCGGGCAGCAGCAGGCCTCCAATGTGGGGTACTTGGGCCCCTGTGTCTGTTGTTCGAAGATGTTGCGGATTTACTATAGGTCAAAGTCTTCCAGGCCGAGGAACTCCCTCTCCAGGGCGGCACCCATCATATTCCATTCGCCGTCGTCCTCGTCCTCCGGGTCCTTCTCGCTGTTCGAATCGGATCCGATTTCTAGGTCGGAAGGCAGATCTTCTCCTGAAACATTAAGTGGTCAAATTTAAAATGGTACAACTGCTTGATGTGTATATGACTTACCACGTCGAAACTTGGCGCTGGGCATCTCATCGTCATCATCCTCTTTCTCATTATTGTCATCACCATCACCCTCTTCATTCGAGCTGATATCAAACTCCATGACGTTCGGCGCTCCGATCATCACGTCCTCGCTCCGCGTAAAGAAGTCATGGGCTCTATTTGAATTGTCATCTTCGCGCTTTCTCTTTAACAGCTTCTTGTCCATAGGTGGATTTTCTGGAATTAATAAGATAGATTCGTATAAATTTCAACAGTAGGCCAGGATATTTTATTCCAGTTAAAAAAAAACTTTGTTGGTGCCACGTGGTTAAGGTATAATGAGTTAAGCTCTTACCAAAGTTTACGGGTCCCTCGTCGCTGGACGAGTCCGACTCGAAGAATGTCTCGTAGTCCTTGTTCATCGACTCGATGTCCGCGTTGGTGAAGACCAGCAGCGGGTTGAGCGTTTCGCGAAAGTTGCCACTCTGTTCCTCCTGCTGCTTGCTGCTCGACGGTGAGATCTCTGAGCGCTCGCTGTAGTTGACCACGTGCTCCGGGCTGTGGCAATGGGCGGGTGGCTGGCGGCCTTTGTTGCGCACCTTGCGGTCCAACGGGAAGAGCTTCTCCTCCACATGCTCCCAGCGCTCGGCGCAGGTCCACAACCAATTCGCATTGACCACCTTGATGGCGGCCTCCTTCTTGGCGGCATTTACCTTGTAGGTGCCCGCATTTACCGCCACAAGGTGCGTGATCTCCTTGCCAATATTCGGCTGCACATCGGCGCCCAGGCTCTTGGCAATGAAGTACGCCCGCGATTGCTCCAGCTTCATCTGCGTGGGCACCAGGCCGGAGAACACCAGGTTCTTGCCGCGCAGCACCTCGCACCGAATCTTCGGCACGATGATCTTCAGGTCTGGTATCTCCGTGGTCTCGTCGTAGATGGCATAGAATCGCTTGTGAATGTTGCGCAGTATGACCTCTAGATAAAGGAGATAATCGTCGGGGTCCTCAATCTCTATCTGCTTCTGCCCGTCGATCGGTGGTCGAATGCTGGGAGTAATCTTCGACGTGGTGGCCACATCCTCCTCCTCCTCGTTTGTAGGGCTCTTCTCCCCCTCCGCTGAAGTAGTGGATGAAGTGGGTTCCACCACCTCGTTCTTCCCTGCCGTTGTGGCTTCCACCTCGGCTTTAGTGCTTGTGCTCTCCTTGGAATTTTCATCAATAACAACTACGTCTTCGCCATCGCTGGCCGCTTTTTCAGCATCTGGTGAGCCAGATGAGCTATCGTCTATGACCATGATTTCCTCGGCGATGGTCTTGCCATTTAATTTGTCACTTGTCTCTTTGGGTGCCTCTGCTGCTGTGGCTGTGGTCGAGGAGTTGGAAATCTCGGGGTCCTTGGCGTCGCTCTCTAGTTCGAACACGTCCACCGATTCCTCGTTCCCCTCATCATCTTTGCTTGTGCTCGAGACAGTATTGTCGCCCTTATCGGTGTCCTCTGGTTTCACTTCGCTGGTGGATTCCACCTTGTCTTTGTCCTCCTTCTTCTCGGTCATATCTGCAGAAAATTAGATTGTGTTGGGTAAGATTGGTAAGAATTTCTAGCTGTAGTTCCAACCTTTGAAATCAACGCCTTCGCCATCTAGCTCATGCTTGGACAAACCGGGCGGGGCATTAATGTCGCCCGTGTGCTGAAAGAAGTGATAGGGCTTGACCTGAATCAAGTTGGAGGCCATGTTCCACACATCCTCCCGATCGTCGATGATGCACACCATGGAATCGCCATTCGGAAACAGAGCTCTGCAAAGATAATACTAATTGTTGTAGTGTAATTCAGGATTGTCTGATTTTGGGAACCCACTTCAAGTTGTCCGTCTTGCTGGTGGCATTGAAGCACTCATCGCGGGACAGAATGCGGTGCGAGAAGAACTTGCCCTCCGGATCGAGAAGCTGGGCAATCATGTGCGCATAGTTGCGCGCCCCAAAGGTGCAGATGTGCAGCTCGTAGAGCTGCGACATGCGCTCGAGGAACTCGGCGGTGCCGGGGCGCAGGCGCGTGTGATACCACGGGGAATGTGGGCCGTACAGCTGGAAGTGATAGATGCCCTTGATGTTGTCCGGCACCGTGTCGTTGGTGGTATGGATCACCGTCTGGTCGAGATCCACCAGCAGAACGAGTTTCCTGTCGGCCAGCAGACGGCGGGTGTCGTCGTGCCCGAGCTTCTGGGCCAACTTTTGGGTGACCTTAAGATCGGGCATGGTGTGCACCATGGGCACCGAGGCCTCCGATGTTTGTCCCTGTTCGGAAATGGCGGTTTAATTATTCAGTAGATGGGTGGGTAGCCCGGTGGGTGGGTGGGTCGACTATATAAATACTCACATTCTCGTTCTGACGCAAGTCGGCTCCGCAGTCCGCGCACATGTCCTTGATTACCGTGGTGTGTATGCACTCGGACAACTCCAGAATGGCATCCCTAAAGGGCAGAGGCTCGGTTAGTGTGTATACGGCTGCATAATTGCATTCCCCATGCCCCCCAAAAACCACCCACATACCCACATACTCCCCACCCCCGAAACTCACCCCTTTGAGAGCAGCTCCCCGTCCTTGCGGAGCCGCTTCTTCACCACTCCGGCGCGCTGCGACTTGTACTTCTGGATGGAGGAGGAGGAGTCTCCGGCCTTTCCTGGCTTTCCATCCTCGCCCACCGGCTGGTAGAGAAACAGGATTTGGGCCGCCGACACGAATTGTCCCTCGCGAACCCGCCATTTATTGATTACCGCTCTCGTCTCGTTCTCTCCCAGCGCAGCTCTCAAAACAATGATGCCGCCGACGTTGTTGTTGTTGCCACCTTTGCCACCGCTTCCTCCGCCGCCGTCGTCTCCGTCCGCCGGTCCGGCTTTGGCCACGCCCCCTGCCGCGCGGCTGGGCTTCGCGCCCTCCTCGTCCGCTGTGTTCTGCATCGCTGGACTTGCGTTTTTATATACAATTAATTTGTTTAAATCTCCGTGCCTTGTTGTGTTTGCAATTTGTGTGAATGCGAAATTGCGCGAGGCATTCGCGTGGAAGCGCCGACAGCCGTTCACCTGGCAAAAAATCAGCTGATTGGCGGCAAAAATCGATATCGGTTCCTTTCTCATGAACCAGTAGAACGTTTAATGATCTAGTTCATACCATCCAAACTCACGTTTATTCACAAATTCACAAATTGAATCACCTTAATAATAACAAAAATTAAAAACAATTAAAATAATCCCAGAAATGAGTGATAAGGAGGATCTAAATCTAAAGCGCAGTGCGCCGGAGGAGGAGGATGCACCTCAGGCGGAGGAGGCCCCCGAGGAGGACGCCTGGATAGGACCCATGCCCTCCGAGCAGAGCGCCCCTGTGCCGGCCAAGAAGAAGAAGGGTAACCAAAAGCCGCATCCTGCATTTACACTAACTAATTGATAAATCCCCAATTAGTGCTGCCCTACGAGCACATCTACCTGGAGAACCTGCCCAATGCCGAGAGCTACGAGAGGAGCTACATGCACCGCGATGTGATCACCCATTTGGTGTCCACCAAAACGGACTTCGTGGTCACCGCCAGTCTGGATGGACACATCAAGTTCTGGAAGAAGGGCGAGCTGGGCATTGAGTTCGTCAAGCATTTTCGCAGCCACCTGGTGCCCATCAAATCCCTCACCACCAACGATAGCGGCACTTTGCTCTGCTCGGCGGCCACGGATCAGACAGCCAAGGTCTTCGATGTGGTCAACTTTGACATGATCAACATCATTCGCTTGGGCTACACCCCGCAGTGCAGTGAGTGGATCAATGGACCAGGTGATGCGGTGCAGGGACTGGCCATGTAAGTGTTTGTTTTAATGCCAGGGTACTGGACAGTAAAGAGGAATCCCCTTTCAGTACGGACTCGGAGAGCAGCCGCATACACATCTACGATGGCCAGGGAGGCGGAGAGGTCCTGCACACCCTGGAGAAACTTCATTCCGCGCCGGTGGTGGCCATGTGCTTGAATGTGGCCATGGAGACAGTCATATCTGTGGATCGCAATGGCATTCTGGAGTACTGGCAGAACTCCAAGCACGACTATAGCTTTCCGCAGCGCCTGGTCAGCTTCGACTCCAGACTGGACACAAGTATGGATCGATGATATAGTTAACTCATCTCATAATCAATTTAAATAATTACCCTACAGGCCTCTTTGAGTTTGCCAAGCAAAAGACCCAAGTCACCGGACTGGCGGCTACTCCGGATGGCAAACGCTTTGCCGCCATTTCCACAGATCGCAAGGTTCGCGTTTTTCAATTCAATACGGGCAAGTTGATCCGGGTATTCGATGAAGCTCTCTCCACATACACCCAAATGCAGCAGACGCAGCACGCCCTGCCCAACATGGAGTTTGGCAGAAGGTAGATTAGCTAGTCTTCGTTAGTTGGATATTAATTGTATGCCCCTTGCAGAATGGCAGCAGAGCGGGATCTGGAAAAGACAGCTCAAAACACCACCCTCAACATTTTGTTTGATAGCACTGGCAACTTTCTGCTCTACCCCACGATGCTGGGCATCAAGGTGATCAATGTGGTCACGAATCGCTGCGTCACTATTCTTGGAAAAACGGACAACATCCGGCCCCTGCAGGTGGCTCTTTTCCAGGGGAGAATCAAGAGACAAAAAGCTGCCATTACCATGGAGCAAGAGGCCAGTGAGAACCCGGCGCTGCAGAATATTTTGAACGATCCAACAGCCTTTTGCACTGCCTACAAGTTAGTTGGTGAAAGTGTTCAAGCTTACAATGTTTATTATAACGTTTTTTGTATTATCTTCATTAGGAAAAACCGCTTCTACTTGTTCAGCAGAAGATTGCCGTCGGATCTGCAGGATGTCGATCGTGATATATTCAATGAGAAGCCTTCGAAGGAGGACATTATCGCAGTGCCCGAGGCCACAGGTACTTGGCTATGACCTTTCTAATTGGTTTAGTCCCTTACTAACCACTAACCCATTTCTTATTGCACGCTAACCATATTTCAAGACGAAGGTTATCCTTATGTGATCTTTCAAGACCAATTTAATACAAAATGTTTGATCTATTCTAGTCGTGCAACGTATTTACGAGAACGTGGTGCTGCACACCACGAAAGGTGATGTCCACATAAAGTTGTTCTTCAAGGAGGTTCCGAAAACAGTTGAGAATTTCTGCGTTCATGCGAAAAATGGGTATGATTTTGGCTAAAGATTTGACCTACACATTTTAATCACACCTTATTAATAGGTATTATAATGGCCACATTTTCCACCGCGTGATCAAGGGCTTCATGGTGCAGACTGGTGATCCCACGGGAACGGGCACAGGCGGAAAGTCCATCTGGGGAAGCGATTTCAAGGACGAGTTCGTGGCGAGTTTAAAGCACGATCGTCCCTACACGGTTAGCATGGCGAATGCGGGTCCGAATACGAATGGCAGCCAGTTCTTCATAACAGTCCTGCCCACGGTAAGAATATAATCTCTTACTTTTGTTGATATAACTATTAATTAAACCCCATTTTTAGCCTTGGCTCGATAATAAGCATACGGTTTTCGGACGAGTCTACCGCGGCATGGAAGTGGTTCTCAATATCTGCAATTCCAAGGCGAATCCCAAGACGGACAAGCCCTATGATGACATTAAAATTATATCAATACACTTAAGTAATTAAAAAGAGATTGTAAATAAAGTTTTGAAGATTAACGAGTTTCAAATAATTCAGCAGCGCGGCTAAATAATTTTGGTATTTTTTAGGTAATTGGTATTTCGGTGCTCTCCAAGTGCGACACACTAAACAGCTGTTTTTGCATTCGGTGTTCCTTTTGTTCAGATAGTGTTATTAAAAAATGAAAAACTAGGACAAATATAACTTTATTAGAAATATTTATACCGGAAACAGCTGTGGTTTTCGTAGTATTAGATGTTAATTTCTATCATGGAGTAGGGATTGCTGGTAATAGGGAGTTGTTGTTTGCCAATTATGCGGGTTCTTGCCATATGATATGATCCGATTTGTTTATGGCCGAGAAAAAACAAAGAACCTAAGCTGACGAGTCACTTGTGCGTATCAATAATCTATAAGTGTCTACAATCAATAACTTGAATAGCTTCTGCTCCAGATTTGAAACCTAGTTTTTGGGATCGCGAAGTCTATTTACGTTGGAAAGCAAAAGGTATGTATGTTGAGGTTGCCATGACTCTTCCTATAGTTTATAACTTTTGGACTTCCTTTTTCAGTACTCAAGACATGAGCTAAGAGAAAAACACACCAACCATGTCTCGAATGGATCCAAGTGATGTCCGTAGTACCGCCCAGCTCATCTTATCCAATGCTCGGCAGGGAAACAGCGCCTACAACATGCAGTATGATATGTGTGAGTAAAGTCACCGGTTATATATCTATAATTCCATACCTACATCAACGATTTTTGACCGATTTCAGCGCGATCACATTCCATCAACCTGATTACGGAGGAGTTCCTAGCCGGCTACATGTCCGATGGCAGAATGTCTGTGGTGCGACGATTCTTCTGCCTCTTCGTCACGTTCGACTTGGTTTTCGTCTCCCTGCTCTGGCTCATTTGCATTGTGGTATGATATTATTCAATGAATCACTGATGGGAATCATCTGTCCCTTCATGATATAGGGTTATTCATTCATTCACTTTGCCTTGCAGATCAACGGCGACAATATATTCACTGCCTTCCACAAACAGATCGTGGAGTACACCATCTACAAGTCGCTCTTTGATGTGGTGGCCATCGCCATCTGCCGATTCGTGGTGCTCATCTTCTTCTACGCCATATTGTACATTAACCACTGGTCCATCATAGCGGTGGGTGTTAGAATCTCCTGAAAGAAAGATAATTTAAAGATATTAAACTTTCTTTTCCAAATAACCAATGTTTTACGAGTCGTAATATTGTAATTCTTTATCCCGAGGTCTATCGAATTCGAACGAAAAATGAAACCAAATATTATTTTGTGTTTTTGCAGCTCTCTACAAGTGGGTCTTGTTTGTTCCTGATTTCCAAAGTGTTTGTGTTCGATGTAAGCTAAAGAAACTTACTATCCCAATTATAACTGACATTGCATTCTTTCTTTAGTGGCTGGACTCCAAGCAACAAGTATTCGAAGTCATCCTTATAATAACCTCGTTCATACTGGCTTGGGGAGAAGCCTGGTTCCTGGATTGTAGGGTGATTCCCCAGGAACGTCATGCCCAACACTATTTCCGAAGTAAGATCAGCTATCATCAGATATCAGATCGCCTATTAATTGTTTAATTATTTAAGCGATGACCTCAAATGATCGCACTCCCTTGGATCAGCCGGCCATTTTGATAGAGCACGAAAGACAGCCGCAAAGTGTTACTGATTTCTATTCACCTCTGGACACAGCTCGTCACTCCGACGAGGAGGAGGAGGAGGTAAGCTATTCATGTATGCGCATTTTTACGTCTGTCCGGAATAAAAAAGTAGGCCTGGCGACTATATAAGATGCTGAGTGGAACGACCAATAGAGTCTGTTCAGATGGCAACGGTAGTTCTTGGAGTCTCTTCTTCTCTACTAATTGTTCTTACTCATTTGGATTTCAGGATGAGGAGTACAACCAAATGGGCTTGGATTGCCTGCGAAAGGCCTATGAGATCATCGAGTCAAGTGACTGGAAGGTGGAGAAGGTGAACCAAAAGGGCGACACCATACACAGCACTCAGCGGGAAAAGATTGGCAAGATTTACAAGTTGACGGTGGGTTGGGAGAAGTGCTTAGCCACTAAGAGCCCTACTAATAGATGTAACTTACAGGCTCGTATAAAGTATCCTGCAAAGGCGCTGATGGAAGATCTATTCTATCGCATTGAAGACTGTCCCAAGTGGAATCCCGCCTTATTGGAGTCCAAAATAGTGCGAGTGAGTGGGCATCTTAAAGAATAATAAAAAACTCCTGATAATATTTTGTATACATTTCAGAAAATCAACTCCTACACCGATATTACCTATCAGGTATCTGTTGGCGGCGGAGGTGGCATGGTGAAAAGCCGTGACTTCGTAAACCTGCGCTGCTGTCGCCTCTTTTACAATGGCAAGATCTGCGACGACGATGAGGCGGCTCAGCTGAGCAGTGATGATGGCGGCAGCAGTCTGAATCGCTCCTGCGAGGGCAGTGTTAGTACCATTTCGGACGGGGACTCGAACACCCCACTCCTGCCCAGCAGCGTGTCCAGCTGCAAGGCCACGTTCCCCAGTTCAACCAAGGGACCAGCAGCCCCGACTTCCTTCGATACGTTGGGCAACAGCTTGGGCGCCAAGAGCTTGGGTCCCATGGTGAACTTTGAGGAGGAGCCGCCGCCACTGGACCAGGATGAGTTCCAGGATGCCAAGGACAAGCTGGATGGCGAGGCGGAGAACATGACAAAACCAAATCCACCCAGCGTGGGCAAGACCAAGGACAAAGTGTGGGTTACCTCGGCGATAAGTGTGCAATATGCTGGTGTTCCACCCTCGTCCAAGTACACAAGGTGGGCTTTGAGGCTATATAAGTGGATGAGAGTTAAACCGAATACTTACTTCTGAATATTTCAGGGGTCAGAACATCGTCAGCGGGTTCGCCTTTCGCGAAATCGTTGGCAAGTCGGATAGCTGCATTCTGGAATGGGTGCTCTGCCTGGACCTAAAGGGCTACATACCTCGCTATGTCCTGGATGCAGTGAGTGCTAAGAATCCTCTCCTCTCCCAGTTTGATTGATGAATCATCCTTTTCAGGCCCTCACCTCCTCCATGACCGAATACATAACCCATCTGCGCAAGCATGTCAACGAACTGAGGCAACGGGGTCGGGGCCGAGTCCCTAGGACCCACTAGTAGCGGATCATCAAACTGTATTTTAACATTAATCCCATTGTATCTCAAGTGCGAGTGCTGTCCCCGCAGCCAGGTATCTATTAGAATATTTTCAAAAAGATTCAAGAGTTTTTGAAGCAGTGCTGTAAGTTTATTGAGTATTGTATATGTATATGTATGGCATAAGATCTATGTACCTATATGCACGGCTTACACTATAAATTTTATACATGACTTTTCTAATGTCCCCGGCATTTCCCCATTCAGTCGCAGGTGCAGGCGCAGCATCTGCTGGCCGCCTGGGTGCGCTGGTGCGTTAGTAGTCGTAGGCTCGAGATCAGTTCTTGGAGGTGGAGGCGGAGCTGCAGGGCGTGGTCCTATTTGCTGTCGTTCTGGGGAAACCACATGGGACACGCCTCCATGGCCACCTCGCAAACGGCGCTCATCTTGGCGCTGTCATAGTCTGAAAGGGATGGGATGTGTACTATGGATGTAATCTGATCTTCAGGAGGACTAGTGGACTAATGGCTTACCCAGGCTGCTGCGTTTGCCAAAGATGCTGCCGTTGAACGGAGGCTTCCTGTAGGCAGCCTCGCTGGAGCCCAGCAGAATGGCTGTGACCAGGATCGTGACCAGGAGCAGAGTGAGCGTGAATCGCAGAGCCATCTTGCAGTTTTCGTTGAGCGTTGTGGGCAGTGTGCAAAGGCTGGACTGAGTGCTGCTGAATGCCGGATGTTTCTGTGACAATCCAAGCCAAATCCCTGACTTTTATACCCGCCAACCGAGCAGAAGGATTCCGTTGGCCTAATTGAGTTACCCACCCCGGCTAATTGAAACGAGATTGTTTGGGGACTTGTATGTACGAGTGAGACCATAAAATGTGATTACATTCCACTTATTTACATTGCTGTGTTGTGCTTAACTTGGATGCTTAGCCTACGTCTTGGCATTCCACTCGAGCACCTTGTTGAACTCCTTCTCGCCGAATCCAATGGCCGCCGACTGCTCGAGGCAGCTGGTCTGCCGCTTCAGATTGTCGATCATGTAGAGCTGTTTCTTGTAGGCGTTAAGCAGGTCGCCCCGCTGGCGCTTCAATGCCCGGATCCGGCTGTCCCGCTGCTTCAGCTCCTTCCGCTGCACCTCCAACTGGTCGCGCTGCTCCTCGCGCAGCTGCTTGACCTCCAGGCGAGCCGTGTCCGCATCTTCCTGGGCGCGGGACAGTCGGTTCTCCAGATTCATAGTCGTCTGCCTCGAGACCTTGGCGTCGCGCCTCAGCTGCTCCAGTTCCCGCTGCTGGATGGTGTAATCCTGCTGCCGCTCCTTTTGCCGCCGATTGGCATCCTCGCACTGCCGCTCGACGCGCATTAGCTGCTCGGAGAGATGCTTGTTGGAACTGATTGCCTGGTCGCGCTGGTTCTCCGACTTGCGCTGGGCTTCCAGGGCCAGCTCAAGCTGCTCCTTCTGGCGGGTCAGCTCGCCGGCATGGTGACCGTGGTCCTCTTCCAGGATTGCCACCTTGGCCTTGAGAAATCTACGAGAGGCGAAAAGGAGTTTTACGATTTTCTAAGTTTTGTATACTTTTGGTTAACCTAATTTAATGTTTTTTTTTAGAGATTATATTCCTAATACTTGTAAAATGAACCATATAAATGTAGGAAAAATAAATGGCTTCTATTCCACTAAACCGAGAAATAAGTACTATTAAAAAATACTTCATAAGAAATTCCTTAATATTATTATAATTTTTGTAAAGGTACCATTTAGTTCCCCATTTTTAAGTTTCCCCCACTCACTTGATAAAGTTGTCCTTGGTGACCTGCTTCTTCACCTGCCCATTGACGACGGTGGTGCTCTCTCGCTTCTGGGTGACCTCCACCTCGACGACTTCCTGTTTCCGGGCCGCCTCCTCGGCATCGCTGCGCAGCAGTTCGTCCAGCGAAGGACTCTCGCTGAAGTTGGGATTCCGGTACTTGACAAACGTGGCCGTCTTGCTGCTGACATCCCGCGTGAAGGTGCTGAACTTGGACACAGTGCGGGTGGTAGGAGATGTGGGAATGGCTGCGGATTTGGTCTGCTTCCAGTCGGCCGGCTTGGACTTGGTCAGCAGACTCGTCTCGGGCTGTGGCGATGTGGTTGCTCTACCGGGTGGAGGAGGAGGCTTTGTGGGCGTCGTGGCCAAACCCTTCTTCCGTAGCAGGCTGCTTGGACCCTTGTGCTTCTGGAAGGTGGCATATCGCGGCACCGTCACCCCCACCGCCGTGGATCCGGGCGATCCCTTGGCATCCCTTGGGTACATGGCTTCGGCGGCGGAACTGAGGGTCAGCAGATTGAGCTCTTGGTTTATTTTGAAGAGTTCCCTCTCGCGGGACAAAAGCTCGGCCATTACGGGGACAGCGACTAAGTTCTTTGCAGCAACGATTCTGATTTGGTAAAAGACCTGGACAGACTACACACATTGAATTTTTCTCAGATTTAATTTGCTGCTATCTCCACACACACGGCTATATCGAAGTTGATACGATAGATTTGCCTCAAGTAAATAAATTTTTTGGACACCAAACAGTGACAGTAACCCCTGGCTACCTAGTCCCCCGGAATCAACGGCCAGGAGCAGGAGTTCTGGGAATTTCGCCGGCTCCCCTTGGAAGTCCATGTCCTGTTGCTATTTTACGGGGTGGTTTTCAGTCGGTTTGTTCGATTGTCCCCCCCCCCCCGACGACTGTTGCTTGGCTTTGTCTGGGGCTAACCCCTCTGGAACTTTCTTGCGGATTGAGGAAGTCTATAAAGTATCGCAAGAGTGGGCGCTATAATTCACACACTAGATATTCGTTGGCGTGGGCTGACTATGCTAATGCTCTTCAGAATTTGTGTGATGTAACTGAACTACAAACATGGCTTTTGGCATGATAAATCACAGGCCGTAGCAGCAAGACGATATATAAGTGGCATTGAATGACATTTTTTGCTAGTGTTCTTTAATATTTTTGTAATAAACATTATTACCAGATGATAAAGGAGGCCTTTTTTGGATAAGACCTTTCGCATATGAAGCGCCTAGGAACCTCGCAGGGTCTGTCATTTAAGACGTTGTAATTGTAAGCACTTCCAAGGTACCCCAACTCGTCACAATGCTCATTTCCATTGTTATTATTTGGTTCCCCCGGACACCAAATATCTAAAGTCAATGGCTCACCAATTGCGAACCAATCGTGCTTTCCTTGATGGGCCAAGTCCGAACCCGAGGTCCAGTATACATTATATATACGATTCTTCAACAGATACTGATTAATAAGATCCCATTCTTGAATGGTTTCGAAAGAAACTAGCTGGGCGCCCATCCGATGACAAAATTCTGATGCATCAAACCAGTTCATAAGCGTCTTGGTCTCAATTAAATAATACCCTTGGCCGATCTTCACGAATGGTGCTGTTGTAAAATTCAGATGATCTGGTATTCCTGTAAAGTATTAGAAATTACCGAACAAAATCACGAATTATTTTTTTAGTTGATTACCATCCTCAATAGTAGGTACTACTTCGAAGGCACCAACGAGGCAAATGAGGCCTATTACAGCACTTAGCACAGTGTATTTGATGACCATTTCTCTATCACTGAATGATACCCCACTGAATCGAGGCGTTTTATAGAAAAACTATATTTACCTATTTATTGTTACGCTCACAAGATAAAAAAAGGGTTTTGTTTTCTATCAATATTTATTAACGACCAATGAAAATGGAAAACTTTTTAGTTTTGTTAGTATATCTGAAAAAGGGCCATCGTTTACTTTTTATTAATTACTATGAGGTGTATTACATAAGTATATGGGTAACTTTTCCACAAATATTGTTTATCCTTATTTATTTTGTAATTAAATTCTCTGAAATCTCTAAAATATATAAACTCGGAGTACAATAATTTTAATACTTTTTGTATTTTTCTCGAAATCGATTTAAAAGTATATCAAATCATATCGCAATAACTTGACTTTTCCCAAACACCTTTCAATTTCGGTTATTTATGGTAAGTACCTAAAATGCATAAATATGATACTTGAGGCAATCTGCTTCTTTTCTAGGAGCATTCTCTCACGTATCAAAAGAATAATTCCGTGCACCCCTTAGGATCTAAAGGTCAAACAGAAGAACACGCATAATAATCATAAATATTGGTATAACTATAAGTATAAACACACACGCGTGACTTCAAGGGAAAGACCTCCGAATATGGCAACAGTTCGGGGTCTTCAAGGTGTCACAGCTACCTGTAGTCTTACCTGTATTTTCGAGGGTGCAAGGGTGCTGGGTTCACAGAATGTAAATGCAAGTTCAAGATTTATGTGCAACCGAAGTAAAACAAAAGAAGATAAAGCATTTGTCCCACAGCCACGAGACCTCGTTGAGCCAACCAATCAGCCTCAGCAGTGGCTATATATGCCGTCACCAAGGTGTTCTGGTGACAACCCACACAGTGGCCATAATTGCAGCGATCTGTTGCCAAGTTGAGCAGAACCCGTCATCCAGTTGCGAGACCAATGGCACAGCTGTGTTAAAACAGCATGACGCTGGTCTGGAGGGGTTTTCAAAGACACTTGGAAAACAACTGAAAGTTTTAGATATTTAGTACAGAATGGAGCCTTTGGGCCTTGATTTAAGTCTTTCAGAAGAACTCTTTCAAAAACAACTGGATAATGGGTGGAACTGTAAATACAATAAATTTGAAAGTCTTTAGGCGTTTATTTAGGCCTGTTTAATGTTTAATTAAATCCAGACATTTTTTAAGAAAACAATTGAACCTTTTTGTTTAGATCATGTTATTCTAAAAAGTTAACTCTAATAAATCCAAAAATAATTAACTGAAATTGTCCATCTGTCTTATTTTAATATTTATTAATTACTGTTTTATATTTCTTAGTCTTTTCTGAACTACCCACTCTTTTCCTTAGTGTAGACTTGCGATATGGGATGACCACCGCCCGACCCTCTAATTATGCCGCACTCATTAGAAAGACAATCTGGACCCGTACCCGTAGGTGTATTAAAGGGAGCCAGCGGAGCGTGGCCGCCAGTCCCGCCGATCGTCAAGTGCAGCTGAAGTAAACTGGACGACGTGTTACCAGTGAAAAACTGGCAGCGACACCAAGACGACCGCAAACAGCAGCAAAACCCGGGACACATTGTACTAACTATACCGAACCTCAGCGAAGAGCTCGTCCTAAGAGCGCGAGGCTAGACTTGCCAATTGCTCCGAAGTTCCGATATTCCGAAAACCCCAGAGCGACGCTACTCCGAATCTTGGCAAGACCGGTTGTCTCGCCGTCTTGCGAGTGTTTCGCTTTCGGGCCGAGTCAGTCTTGGCCAGGTTGGTGTGCGAGACACATCCACAGCGCTCAACGAACCTCGATCCCAAACGATCCGATACCGATTCGTTTCGATCCCGAATCGTGCGTGAGTTTTTTACTGATAGGACTCCGTTTACCCGGTTCTCTAATTGGATCGTGCAAACGGATTTGAAACGGCTATCCGTAGTTCAAGAAGATTTTCGATTGGGTTTTCGAGATTTGAAATAGTTGCCGTTGTGCTTTTGTGTGCCTGTGTGATACGTTTTTGTCGTGATTTTCTCTGATTGTTGTTGCCCTTGGGAAGCTATTAAGCTCGACGGGTGGTTGAACCGGCCAGCAAATACGTGCTGAATGATTTGTGAATCTTTTGAATATTTCGCGTGGTTTTCTGGGGAAGTGTAAAAGTGTCGGAAAGTTTGTTGCCTCAGTCTTTTGTGTTGTTGAGACGGCGTAATAGCAGCAGCAGCAACAACAATTGGCCAAAGAGCCGCTCTTTTCGACTCTTTAAGCCGCTCTTGGCCAACTCTTAAATGTGCAATTCCCGCAGCGTTTGACATGTAAAACGAGTGTTGGCCACAAAACGAAATAATTATAGAGGAAGCCCGCAAAAATAAAATACCACCAAGGAAGTATCGCAAAAATAAAACCATTAAACTGATGTGAAACCAAAATTCCGTTGAAATATTCAAAAATCATCATCGTTCCGGGCAACCAGTTTAAAGCATAGCAAAATCGCCAAACAACGGACACATAACAAATTGGATTACGCAAAAAGGGCGAAGTTGGATAGAGAGGTGAGTGTTTTTGAGTTTTGTTTTTGAGTTTTGGTAACAAAAACCAGAAAACCGCAAAGAGAAACAGTTAAAATCAGGCAGAAAATCAAAGTTGTGCCGTTTGCAAAAACAAAAGCGACGCCAAAGCAGCCTTAAAAGATGACTTCATAAATCGCCAGACGCTGTGGATGTGCCAAAAATCCATCAGCCAAACCGGTTCGCTTCAATTTGCCTCGCTCGAATACGGAATACTTGTATCGTACTCCGGGGGAATAAATTGAAGAAGCACTGCAATCGGTTTGCTGTGCAAATTAAATGGGCTTTATCTGCGAAAAAAGCTAAAAAAATGTCCCCATCTTTCTGGGCGATCTGCGGACCTGTTTGCCAAGGTTGCCGTTGCCTGTGGCCAAAATTGGCTGCCAAGTTCGCAGCCAGTTGCATCACTTTTCGATCCGGGGATACCGATATGGCTGGGATGGGGTGAGCTATTTGAGTAGTCACATCACGGACATCCGCTTTTCCCAGTTACCATTTTCCCGGTTCCCGGTTTTCAATGCCCATTCCTGGACGTGACATCGGAGGGGTCTTAAACCATTCCCATTTTCCACACATTGTGTGCGGCCATTATAAGCCAGAATCTGTTGCTAATTGGCCCAGCCAACAAAGGTTCCTTTCCTTGTGGAACTTTTAGCACTTCCACGGATCATTCGGGCCCATAATTATGTTCGTTTTCCCATTGTAAGCGAGTTGGCGTCTAAAGAAGCAATTAGAAAAGTTGATTGATGGAGCGACGGAGGTCCGAGGTTCGAGACCATCCCGATCCGACACTTGCATCATCCATGGGGCATGGGAGTTTGGGAACCTTTCCCTTTTGTCGGTGATGCATCGCCTATTAATTGGTTAATTTGTGGTTTGTTGGCCATCAAAATATTGTTGGCTGGCCAATGTAATGGTCTTCATCTGCGTTGAATGCAACGCCTTGTGTCTGGTGAATAATGGCCTTTCGGTTGTACCTAACTTCTGTGTTGGCTACATCCCAACTTATTCTGTCTGACATTCTCGGAAAGCTTTGAGGTTTGAGGAACGCCAACGCAAGCGTAAAATTTGTATAATTAAAAGGCGAATCCGCGCTCGAGCTGCTCGAATACCAGTTTCCAGAGCCATCGCGTAGTTAACTTGTTTATATAACAGCCCCACAACGGCTTGAAGTGACCTTGAGGCGCGTACAAAATAAAATAAAGACGGAAAATATGATTGTATGTATAAATTGTGTATTATTATGATCTGAAGCGATGTGCGCGCGGGAGAGAAGTAAAGACAAATGGCGGATTTTTGGGGGTTCATGAACTAAGCCCGAGAAATGCGTGTGGGCTGGCCAAAAGGTGTGTTGATTGATTTATAATCTCCCGCCGAAGAACTGACAAAGAAAGCGCCAAAAATGGTGAGTTCATTCAACCAAAAAAAAGCCATGATTTTCCGCTCATTCGTTGCTATTGATTTACAGTTCGAATCGAAAGACTTAGGCAGCGAACTTGCATTACTCATACGACACGTTGGCGCTCGCCACTAATTATGCAAAAACCCAAAATGCTAGCGAAAGGCGTGCCCCAAAACCCAAAAAGCCGTGAGTCACAAACTGTTTTCTGCTCTCCGGCAAACGGACAATGTGCATTGGTTTTTTTTTTGCTTGTTTTCGTATTTGTTTTTCTTATTTTTTGGCCAAAATGAAAAGTCGTCTGGCTAGTTGATTCGCTGTCCCCCGCCTCCCTCGCCACCTTTGGCGAATTAAATCAACATTGGCAAACTCAAGCGGACTTAAATGCAGGCTTTTACCTTAGACCAACCCCACGCAAAAAGCCCCGACTGCGACTGCAGTTGAATACGAGTTTGTTCGAATCATTCCGAAACGAAACACTTTCAAATCCGCAGCCTTAAATGGGGAGTGGCAGGCCAAGACTTTTGAACCGCCTTGAGTTGGCCTGCGATTTAAGGAAACCAACAAAGAATGGTGTCATATACTAAATGGATTCTCAGATATCGGATAATGTGGAAAATAGGTTCCCAGGCTATAACTCTTTAATAATAAATGATTTTATATTTGCATCTTAAAATAGTAAGTAAAATAAGTTTTTTTGGGATCTATATTAGAGCTTGAAATTGATCGATAGTTTCGATATTTCCACCATATTATCTCGATAATATATCTCGATATATATAATGCTTTCAATGGGAAAAGTAATAATATATAAAAAAAATGGAAATGTCGATATTTTCTCAAGATCTAAACTATATAATTTTTATACTTTTTAAGAACGGTATGACCTAATCTAGAGAATTATATTATTATTTTTTCAGCCAAGTTCTTTGCTCATTAAGCCAAAGTATGAGATCATTTGTTCCTCATACACACTTATTCTTCAGAAGGAAATTATCTTTAACCCTATGTAATGAACCCAGGGAAACCTGGATAGAGTTATTATGGGAAACATGAGGTCAGCCAGTAATTAGTAATGCCCGCTTCTCCGGCTCATCAGCAGATTCCTCCATCAAGACCAAGTATCCGCATTTAAAATAGCCCTCAATAAATGGGTTTTAATGACGAATTAGTCTACTGCTCAGCTGGTTGACCAGCAGTAGCCGCCGCCAATGTCGCTGGGAGACTCGATTTTAAGTACTTCTAGACGCGAAAAGCACAAGCAAAAACGGAACTACAAAACTAGTTTTAGCTGTGCCTTCGGGCAGGAAAAAAACAGGGGAAAAAACAAAACAGCGGGTAACAATGGGCGCCAGTCAAAAGCCAAAGAGGCAAAGAGGCAGGCAAAAGCAAAAGGCGCAAAGTAAATGGCTAAAACTGAAATATTGTAGACCCGGCTGATAAAAATCAAACACATTCATGTCTACAGCTTAGCTCAAGTCACGTTCAATGCGAATTTCTTTGCCGTTTGTTTCGTGTTTATTATTTCTGTTTTGGGGCTACAAAAAAATGGCCAACAAGCCTGTAAGCCACACAAAAATTAGGCGTCAAAATGAGAGAGAAAAATATATTTAGGCTGAGCCGCGGGCCGAGAGCAGTTGTGGGTGTCCAATCGGCGGTTTGCATATTTGAGCCAAATTGGACATCTTGACAAATGGCAGAGAAATTACATAACATACTATACTCACCACAAAAATACGCAACGGATTGGCTAGTTTTTGGTCTTAAGACCCAAACTTGGTTCGCACAAAATGTGGCAAGCGACTGCGATGTGTCCACGCTCCAGTTTGAAGTCGAGATGCGTGTGGCAACAACCAGGTCAGCGCATTTTGGCCAAGAAGGTGGGGTTGCGTTGCGTTTTCCACCCATTTAAAGCCCCTAATTATGTGAGATTTTCCAATTCTCACATTGTCTTAATGGCCAATTGTCCATTTAAAGTCGCGGCTGCTGTTGGCCCAAAGCATAAAAATCTATAAACGGAATCGGCGTTGGCGTTTATTGCAATTGGCCAACCCCACGGCAAATTAAAGCATTGTTGGCTCATTTGAGGCGAACAAAGGCGATATCGAGACAATTGCATTGACCTTGAGCCAATCGTCGGGTAGAAATAAAGTTCGTTCCGAACCGTTGACTTTCGGAAGTCTGGCTGACTATCTATATAGCCCGGCTACCTGGCCATCAATCCCACTTCAAATGCCAGCTAATTTCTGGATCTCAGATCTCAAATTTATAATTTAAAATTCTAATTTCGAAAAACAAAAAACAGAGCCTGCATACTCAAGCAGGTGAAAGTCGATGCCTCAATTGCCATTGATCGGCGACGCTTGATTAGAGTTAGCCCGCTGGCCAGCTAGAAGTTTTGAGTCTTGACTCGGGTAAAAGTAAAAGCTAAGCCCCAAAGTCTGGCAATAAAGCCGGTCTGACCTCTTTTGGGGAATAGCTGCCCTTTTTGTTCGACTTCTCGTTAATTGCCGTCATTAAGAACAATGCGGGAATATCGCACAATGCATCTTCGGAGCGGTTTTGGTCTTTGGTCTTCGAGTGTTCGAGTCTTCAAGTCTTCGGTCGTCGGTCTTCAAGGCCCTAACCCTCCCCAACTTACTTTCTACGCCAGCGGAATTGCAGCGAAATTAGCTTTACGCATGGGTATGCTACACAGAAAACAAAAATCGGATGAAAATGGTATTTCAGTAAATATTACTAAGGTTTTTCATATAAAACAGATTTTGACAGAAAAAAAAATAAATAAAAAAATTATAAAATGATGATAAGTCTAAAATCTAGATAGATAAGATAGATAGACTTATACTAACTTACTTTCTTATGCCTTCAAAAATGAAATAGAATATTATATTTGCATGGAATATCAACAGATTTAGTTTTTTATCCCACATCAAATCTGTGATTTTGTTTAGAAACCGGCTAAGACTCGACATTTTTGAATACCTATCGAATTAATAACTCAAATCGGCAATTTAATCACCTGCATATGATATTATCATGTCATTTTTCTCCGCGTGTGATTGATCACACTACACAGTCGTCGAGATGTACGTCGGAGATTTCCCATTTTAATGGCAAACCGCAACCGAAAGTTGGTAGAACCCCCTTGATCACCATGATAGTTCCAAATGGGTCAGCCACGTTAGTGAGTTGCGGCTTAAAGCGCACGAGTGTGTGTGTGATTGTGTGAGTTTGTGTGCTTAACACAGTTTTTGGTTTTGCTTGTGATTTTGCCATTGCCTTCGGCCATTCAGATTGGAACCAGATCTGCCAGCCAGCCGGCGATGGGAGTCGTCGGATATTCTAATTGACTGACTTCCCGAGATCTCCGAGATTTCCAAAGGTTCCCAGGTATGCGGCCTGATTAATGTGGTTCACCCAGATCGAGGTTCACGTTGATCTGCGATCTACGATCTGCGGGAGGTCCGTTCCCTTTGATTATTCACTTCATTTGGGATTAGTTACGTCGGCCGTTAGCATTTAATTTTCAAATACTTAGCTGGGCGCAATTTTACGCACAGTTACGCGCCTTTTTCACGCTTTTCCCCCCGGTTTTCCCAAGAGCCAACTATTTTCGCTCAAGCAGAAAGCCGTAAAGTTAAGTGTGCATTTCAAAACTATGTGCTTTTTGCATACCCTCGTCGGGTATTTAAAATTAAAAGCAAATAAATTGCGGAAAATGGAAACACGCGAGGTCATTTAGCCGCCACATTAACAGAGCACACACACTCCAATGAAACTGCAATTGTTTAAACTTTAAACAGCAAACAAATAACACACAACTTTGTTGGCTCTGCTGGCACGCAAAACCCATTTAATTTATTCAGTTGCACGGCCCATTTTGTGGGTTTTGTTTGTCATTTGGTGGTTGTTTAGTTATTTCGGAGCTATTTGCTCTGTGAAATGTGTGTCAAATGAATTCAAATCGACACTTGGAGCTATCGGTTACAATCGAATGCACACGATCGATTGGACAATGAATCATCATTGCATAATTTATATTCCAGACAAAGAGTTCTTGGGTTCCATGGGGAGAATTACAAGTGGAGGAAATAGATCGCAGCTGCAGGAAATGCTGTCTTACAGAGGGAGAAAAGTATTCTTAGAAAATCTACATACTAAAACATGGTATATTTTAAAAATTTATTTTTATAAAATTTAAAATTTTAATTATGAGATATTTGGTATAAATGTATGGTTATCACTTAAGTGTGTTGAAATACTAAGAACGATATTTCGAGAATACTTCCAATATTAATTTTCCATTATTCAATATGTTAATTTATGAGAAGTTCTATACAAATAATCATTTACACTGATACAAAATTTTAAGAAATAGTACCTATTTAATTATATCAATTTGAATATAAGAAAAACGATACTTCAAGAATATTTCCAAGACTAATTTTACAGTATTCAATGTGGAAAATATAAAAAAAAACATTTAAATATCAAATACATTTTTGTTTCTTGTAATCGGCTTTAAATCTTATCTGTTTTTGGTTCCTGTATGATTTATATAAAAACTGAAAAACCCGTATCATTTCATTTCATTTCATTTTGGCCACCAAATATCTGTAATTTGTGCCCCAATTCGGTGCAATTTCCCTTATCACCGATGAACGTAATTGAAGGTCAGTGGTTTGCCATTTCCATTGGGCATTTGGCATTACGTTTTATTTTCCTTTTGCTGATTTTTCAGCCCGAACTGGGTAACGAGAGCAGATGCCAATCAAAAGTCATTATTCATAATGTTCATAATGTTGGCGTGCTTCGCCGCATTTTTCCAACTCATTTTTTGCCTGCATGAGGTGCGTTTTCAATTTCGAACTTTTTACCTGTCTGCCCGCTTGCGTCATTTTGCTAATTTTAGCTAATTTATTGCAATGCCAGTGGAAGTACGAGGTACGTACGCTTGTTGGTGGGATGTTGTTGTTGGCTTGAACTCAACTGGCGTCAGTTGGCAATTTGCATTCGGCTTTGAGCCACGTTTGTCTACTTTACGGGTTGTTTGCTGTTCAGGAAGTGTGGGGCCTCCAGCTTTTTGACAAATTGATGAATAGAGCCAAACAATCTATCAGTTTCAAGCGATATCTATTGACCCAATTCCGAAGACGTGCTTCCCCCGATCCAAAACTCGAACCAATTTCAATAGCAACCAGACTCCCGACGAGAGATTACACCTCTTGGATAATAACCGGCCGTATCTGGGGGTCTGTATCTCGATACGGGGTGAGTGGATGTGGATGTGGATGGAAATGAGTGCTGTGTCTTGTGACATCATCGCCGTGTGTCTGTGTGTTTGTACTGAATGAAATGTGTTGGCAGCGTCAGCGGTAACAACAAATCATTATCGCCTCTCGGCGTTGTTGTCTTACGACGCCCAAGAAAATGATCAGTGTGCACGGGAAAAAATATGATCTAATTTTGGTTATCAACTGGGTGGTATTTTGTATCTCAAAATGATCTGATGTTATGTTGGAGAAAAGAACTGTTAAGATTTGTTATTTAAGATAAATCTCTATCTATAATCTTTTGTCAGCTAAGTTGCTTCTACTAACATTTTTAATATATTCAAATGATATTCTTGGTTAGTATTATTATAACTAGCCTAGATTAATTGAATTATTTTTAAAAAGCATAAAGATATCTGAAATCATAGTTCAACACCTATGGCCACATTTTATTTTCCGTGTAGTGATCACTTTGAAAATATCTTCCTGGCGTGACTCGCCTGCAAAGTTCTCACCGCTGCGGCAGGAAGTGGAAAAGCGTTTGTCACGGGCCATTGATATGCGCTTAATATCTCGTAATGCAGCGGCTACTGCAGCTACCAGGAAAAGCGGAAACCCGAGTCATGATGCCATGAGTTGTTCGTTTGCTCTGCGCTCGATTGCTGGCATCTCCAAGACGATGTTGTACCACCTTCCCTGAGTTACGGCCACCACTTTATGCCGATGCTAACCCATTTGCAATAAGCCAGCACGCGAACCGAAAATTCGGCTGTGTTGACTTGACCCATTTGGCGCAAACAGAAAGTTTGCCTTTGGGCCACGAAATTCATTACAGAATCGTTGTGTTCGAGTGATTTAGCATAATCCTCCGTACATAAGTGTGTGGTGGGTGTGGAACCGGTTTTCTGGGGGTTTTGAGCTTTAACTTTTAGTTTTGACTATTTGCCAAGGTTTGCGATCCGCATTAATATCCGTCTTTCTGTCTCTTCTCGCCTTTGCAGCTCGCACTATGAAGACTGGCACTCCAATGGACGTTTTCTACACGGCGCTGCACTTAATCGTAAGTATTACCTGGTTCTCGGTTGGAAAATTGCGGACTCGGCCAGAACACATCAATCCAGGCAGCCCGCTGAATGACAATTGCATGCCAATGCGATTAACCTGAATGCGAGACTGGAGGATACCAGTTGGTACTCGATCCGCCGCCTCCTCCTCTTCAAACTCCTCAGTATGCTAAACGCGATTCCAAGTGGCCAAAAGTGGCACACCACGGCCCCAGCTCCGTTCTAAGCCGCTTGGCCCCAAAGATTCGGGTTCAGAGGGTTAACTCCAAAGCCAGGCTGGCGAAAGTTTTTGCCAGGCTTTTCCCGGCTCCCGAGGAGCCTTAGAATCGTGAGAATTCAACTGCCGCAACCGCCGGCAACACGAAAACGAAATTTCCACTTTAATTAAAGAAGCTTACTGGCGATGGATTAGGCCAGGGACTTAGCGTCGGCTTGCCGTGATTTATGTCAACGCTTTGTGGACCAAAGGGGTTCGGGGATCTATGGTCTATACTATAGTATATGGTATTTGGTATATGCTAATGAGTGACTTGTCTCCACTTTCTTTGCAGACAATCGCAGCTCTGACGACGCACGCGGCGCGGACTCCAACGGCAGTCAGTGAGTACATAAATCTGTCTATTAAGAAGCTAAACCAAATTCTATGGATTGGGGGCCCCGTAGAAGAATTGCTAACAAATTGGTGGTGAAGACGCGGCAAAGATTAGACTCAGTTGGGGGCTTTTGTTGACCGAACCTTTCAACTGGTTCAACCACTCGAAGCAGCTAAACTAAATATGCAAATACGATAATTAATATATTTACTAAAATTAATTGGAGAAATAGTTGTGAGTGGTAAACTAAAATAGCAGTAAAATGATTCAAATATTATTTTTATATAAAGAAAAAATGGAATAAACTCATAATAATGTTTCCACTGATTAACGAATACCCATTTAATTTACAATAATATTTATTATTACATGAAAACCACTTATAAATTTAATTAAAGGATACAAATTCCCCAGACAGAGTTGAGATTGAAAGTAACAGAAATAGCATTACAATGATGAATTGGTGCCCCTTGAAACGGCAAACTCGAAACTCCGAACCCCCAACTATTACCTAATTAGTTACCAAGACACTCAACTTTAATCCGCCAGCTTAAGTCCGTTTGCCATTGTTAAGTAAACCCGCTAAGCTGGCTGTTGTCTTTTCTGGTTGCCAAATCTCAGTTGACTCCGTTGGAAAAAAGCGAACCCAAAAGCAGGCATTATAATCGCATGGCAAACAAAAGTCTTTGGCGACTGGCCAAACATTGCGGCACACTTCCTTCTGGCTTTCACATTGCGTTTTCGGGACTTAAGGGGGCTTTTCGATTTGGCTAAGACCCCGATGACCTAGGATGGTCGCCGTGATCGGGCGGCGATTCGTGGAGCGACTCCAGGTAGTTGAGGAACTGCTGGTAGCTGAAGAACTGCCCCTGGTTGCCGCCTGGCTGGCGATGGTACGGGCACCGCTCGTTGAAGATCCACTTGCGCTGTTCGGGGGGATCGAACTCCTTGACCAGGCTGAAGATGCGTTGCGTCATTTCGCAGAGTTCGGAGGAGGTGTACCTAGGGATTGTATATAGCCGGGAATATGGGAAATATATCACATCTCTTGAGCTTACACGAAGGCCTTGTTGACTCGCTCCCTGACTTTGGGACTCTGGCAAATGCTGTTCAGCACCAAAGTCTTGTGTTCTGCCTGCAGAAATCGGAGAAAGAGCGCAGGAAGCAGGCAGAAACGCACAGAGCCCATCAGCTTCTCCATGTGCATCTTCCTATTAGACCAGTCATAACTCAGCCAGCGAACTGCACTCATGAAGATCTAAGGGTTATAATAGTACCACCTCTCATTTACATGCCGACGCTCTGCGGCCAACACACACAGCATACCTCTATCTCACTGTTTACGCCCACACTGTGAATGCTGAGGAGTTCGCGGACCCAATAAAAGTCCAGTTGCACAAACTCCTTGGAGGCCACCAGGGGCAGGAAGAACTCCTCGATGCGGGACAGCATCAGGAACTGGAACATGCGGATCTCAAACCTCTGGGCCTCCTGGAACAGTCCAAAGGCCAGGCTACCCGACACAGAGCTCTCGTTGAAACAACTGAAGGCGAACTCCAGCAGCTCGTCGATCTTCATGAACGTGGCTGCACTGTAGATTTCCACCAGGGAGCAGCCGCCCTTGGGTCGCTTGGTGATGTCCAGCATCCAGTTGTAGATGACATGGAAGGCCGTCGGGGTCACCATGTCGGCGGGCAGGTGGGCACACAGGGTGCCCGCATCCTCGAAGTTCTGGAAGTACTTTGAGTAGGCCTGCAGGACTTGCAGGTGGCAGCGGAACTTGTATTTGCCGACGTAGATCTTGAAGGAGCAGGCTTCGGGGTCGTTCAGGAGGAGGAGCAGCTGTTCGTCCATGGGCTCCTTTGGCGTTTGCCTACAGTTCAAAATCTCACTGCTAGGACTTTGCTTCGGTAGGACACTAAACTTAAGATTTAGCGGTTCCAGCTCCAAAGCCAAGGATTTTTCGGAACTGCAGTGATAAAATACTAATAAAATGCCGTACTTTTTAAAAGGGAAGTACAAGCGATTGCAAAAACGGTTTAACATAGAAATGTAAAAAGAAAAACCGAAATTCGGAAATAATTTTCAAGTGCACACTATTATTAAATTGGCACAATAGTCTCCCAAAATTAAATACAATACAATTAGAGTAATAAGAGGTACTTGCCTAATTGTCTCCGAATTAAAACTCTCTTTGCGATTATTAGTCCTAACGTTTTCACCAATAATAAGCTGTAAATGATCAGATATTATATCGCATTCTATAGAATCTCAGCGGCTCTCTACTTACATCTTGATTCGAGAGCGAGGACTCTATAGATATGCTTCTTAAGTTCCTAGGCTCTGTCTTCTTAAGTTCCGATTCCCCTCCCCTTTTCTTCATATATGTACCAGTTATTGCAGCTGCAAGATCCGCGGCCAGAGCATCGATCTTGGCCTGGTCCACCTTGGGTCCACCTTTTCCTCGCTTTTTCAACTCACTTCCCGTCACAATCTCATCCATCTTTGCACTTAAAATTTAGCTAGTTCCATAAGCCTGGTGAAAGCGATCGATAATTTGCTCGAATCAGATGTAAATCAGGAAATATCACATAAATCGGAGAGTAATAAACTGAAACTGAAAAGCTGATTTATTTCGCCAGGCAAACACGACAGCGATTTGTAGGGTGTCTTGCATTATTTCTTTGTTCGCCGTGAGGTGAAGGCAAGAGTAATTTATGCGAACCCATTGTTGCCTTAGTCTAGTTTGTTCTATTTGAGGAGTGCAGCTCAGTTCAGTTCGCCTGCGGAGACCATAAAATTATACATAATAGAAAGCCATTAAATGTTTTATGTGCCAACCAAGTTGACTGGAGTGGATTCCATTCCAGAGTGGAGTGTGGTAAGAAAAGAAAAGAAAAACCGGCTCTGCGCTGGCCGTGTTGCATGCAATTACTTTGCCCAGAACCGCAGTAAGTGATGCGAAATGCTGGCAGGTTCGTTGAACCACCTCGACCGAAGGCATCCCATCCAATTCCATCCCATCGCATCGCATCCCATATACCAGGTATATATACCATGTATACACACCGCCAACTGCCAGGGCGAACGTGCCTGGGCAGCTTTTCTCTTGGTCTTAAACTTGGTCTTGGTCTCTTCTCGATCTTGGATTCCAATTGTGTACCTTCGCAGGAGAACAGCAGGGAGTTCTCTGCTGAAAGCAGGAAATGCCAAGAGCACCTCCAAATCCGAATCCGAATCCCAGTTGGTTCGCCAAAGTTCAAGGAACTTGCAGCGTGGCGTCTTTCTAATGGCCACGAGCGCTTCTGTGGCGTGTCTTCGCCCCATGTTGCTATTGCTATTGCTATTGCTTTGGCTGCTTCTGCTGATTTTCGATGTTGCCGCTTCAATGGCTTCTCAATGTCATGAGCAAACACTGAGAAAAAGTACACTTTGTATGGATAAAAAAATGCAAGTCTGTCAAACATTACTGGAGAATTGCATTTGCATCAAATAGCTCTTAGAAAAAGAACAAATAGATAGCATTACTAGTTGCTTTATCTTGAAAATACTAAGAGGTATATCTTTAGTATAGATACATGTACTTTCTTCGCAGTGCATCATTGTTATTTGTTTTAGTCTTCCGCATGCCGCATGGCTTCAACTTGGAGCCATGGTCCTAACCAAATACTGCTCCCATGGGCCATTGTATTCCGCTCATGATTTATGCTAACGGCTCTTGAGGTTGCCTCCTCGTCCAAGTGGACGAGGCATCCTCCTGGTCGTCTAACTGTGCTTTTTTCGGGACTTAGGAGTGGGAATCTCGTGTGTTTCTGTTTGCATTTCATAATTTCCGACTTCGCCTTTTGCAGAGGATGCCCAGAGCTCGCTGAGCGAGGAGATTGCGGCGGCGGAGGCGGAGGTGGCCTCCACCGCGAAGCCTTCTGTGGAGCCGAGTGTGCGGATCAAGTGCCTGTCCGGTTCGATGCTGATCACCATCAAAGACGCCCCACCGAATCACGAAACGGGGCTGTTCAGCGGCATGATCTACCCGAAGGGGCTGTCCAAGAACTCCACTTGCCTGAGCGAATACAGGTGAGTTGCGCCATTCAGCCTAGCCAATCTTGAGTTTAATCCATTACCACTCTCATTTCCTCCTTTCCGCAGAGATCATGTGGGTTCCCTGCGCTACAAACTGCCGCTGAGATCTTGCAACACGATGCCGAAGGAAACGGTGAGTCCAGAATTTCATTAGTCCACCCACTCAGGCAGATGGTTCGAACATAGATGACGCCATATGTCCCGGCCAACTCGTTCTACCATTTTGGCATGCAAATAAAAAATATAAAATTAAACATTAAGCTTAAGCACTTATAAGGCAGACAGACCCGAGTCTCATTGGTTACAAGGTAAAGTCCATATGCCACGATGATTAGTCCATTGAAAGGTTGAAACTCAAATGGCCAACTCACGCACCTTTTGCGGCTTTACTAATGATGCGATTGTGATTGTTAGGCTTCCAGCTAAAATATCAGTCATTAGAAATGGCGGATAAAATAAAGAACCTAATGGATAGGCTGGGCATTAATAAATGTCTATCGTTTAATGCGAATCAGCAAAAAGTGATTGAATTGTAAAAATGATTTATGATTTATTTACACAGAATATGATGAGACTATAACTTCTATTTAATTACATTTTTATATTTTATAATTTATTCTATTTGATTACACAGAAGTTTAAGGTCTTATAACGTGAAGAACCTATTAAAATTCTATTTTTTCAGTCAGCTCAGTTTTAGTTTCCAAGATCTCAGAGCCAATCAAGTGTACTATTGATCTGAGCCGACCGATCAACCATGACGAGCTGTCTCCCATGTCCCTGTAAACGATATCGAATGCTCTAATCCGAAAGACGGCCAAGATGTGCCATATAAATTTCAATCTCGCCCCGCCTTTATTAGGTTCGTCTAATACGTATATGGGGCGACTTATTTATTGGCTCATTCTCTCGATCGATTCGGGCAAACAACGGGCTGCGTTTGTGCTGCTGGGATCTGATTTTGAAATCTCAATTAGCACTTAGCCGGGCTAATGTGGCTGCAACTCACGCACCGGCAGGCATTTATGTATTTTTATAGCCACTGCCACAGAGTCCGATTGTGATACATATTAATGTAATTTTCTCGGCGTTTATGGGGCCAGCAGTTTGTTTTGTAATTCACCACTGCCCGTAGCGGCTGCTGCTTGCTATTAGCTGCTCTTTCCTTTCGCTCGATTGGATTGACACAATTTTTGAAATTACCAATGTTAATTGCAGTTACGACAGTCGCTGTTGCGATGTGGCAACAAAGTGCGTTCGAGAACCGCAAGATGTGATGAGAAGTTATCTATTGGGGTTAGCCAGCTGCTTTACGATTGTTATAGGTCTTTAATATTTATCTTAGGTACTTTAAATTGAAGTGAAAATCCAAAGTAATAAATCTAAGGTCTAGCATGTTTAAATAGAATAAAAAACACAATATTATAGATCAGTTTCACATAGAACTCTTTCGTTTTGCTTGCTATTTTGAGCGAAAAGTGGTATTGAAAACACAATTATAATGATCAGTTAACATCCTTATAAATACTACATATAGTGTTCTTTAGTTTGCTTTCCATTCAGTTCGTTGCCTAAGTCTTTCGTTTCTCATACCTTTGTCCTTCGCCGCCCGCCTTTTCGTGTTGATCCAAGCAATTGACGCCGAGTGTTCGATAAGTAAGAATCGGTAGATATTATTTGCCCCCCGCAAATACTGGAAAATCAACAGAGGCGTCCAAGGCCCGTCGGTAGATATCTTAAATGTTTGTCATTAAACACGATGAGCGGGTCTCATCCAGCGTGCAGTCGCCTAATGGCCACCATCCTGCCTTACGTCATCCGCGTCGAGATGAGCTCATTGCAGTGTAAAAAGTCGCGTGACAAGCCGCCACATCTGATGCCATTAGAAGTGACTCGTAGAGGTACTGGTACTCGCTCCCCCGAGGAGTCGAGGGTTGTGTGCGCATGTCAAGCATAATTAAATCAGCCACGAACAGGTATGAGTAGTACTCACACAGGGTCGCCAGTGGCTGGGTGGGGATAGAAATTTTAATTAAAATTTAATTGCTGCCATCCCTGAACGCCAAACTATTTTTCATAGCCCAGCAAGTAAGCCATCTCGCTGCGAAATCAATTTGTTCTGTCCGCTGGATGTGCTGGTAATGCGTTCATTGGCCACCAATGCCGCCGGATGACCATGAAAAGTCCGAAAAGTGTACAAAACATGTAAGCGTTTTATGGCCCCGTATTGATATTTAAAGGCAGCTACCGCCGTGTTTGGAGCGAAGGTCGTCGGTCCAGCGATCGACTCCCACGCATCCGTTTTGAACCTGTTTCTCGGTGAAATATCTTCAAGCCAGTTGATACACTTACACTCTGAACATCTGAGGCAAGCACACATATTTACGCGAAGAAGTGTTATAATGACATAATAGGGTTTTCTACCGTTAGAGTCTCAAATCTTAAATGTCACTTTATTATGCTTTTTATTGGCCCATTGTCTCCAGATGAAAATGATGATGATGCCCAGCTGCTGAGAACCGACACTTGAATAAGTATAACTGTCAACGGTTCTTGGTTCTTAGTTCTTGGGGGACTTGGGCAACAAAGGAAGCCCCTGCCCGGCCCGTTCTTTCTTCTCCGTTTCTCCTGACCATCTCGTGCTTTGGCTTGTTTTAAGTCTTAAGCCAGCCAAGCGACGGAAATCATGTTGGGCAATAAATCGCACTCTGGCTTCTTCGGGCCGTCGATTAATGCCTGCTATAAGAAGAAACAAACATAAGAATGCCCGCCCGAGGAGAGCCCACTTAAACGAAGAACTTCCGTGCCCAAATCTAAAGAGACCCAATTACAAAACTTCCGCGCTGGCGGTGTTCGTACAGTACAGTATACCCTGAGTACAGTACTTACCTCTGTCATTACCTCACCTTTCTTCTGCCGAGAGCTGGCTGAGTTCGGTTGCCAAAGCCATCGAGTGTGTACTCGATTTGTTTCTGCTGCCCGTTGGAATTAGCACAATCACCGATGGGCGAATAACCCGTTACAAGCTACACAGAGCGAAAACTATGAAGCTTGTGGGGGAATTCAATTCTAGGGTAGTAAATAGTTGAATATTTCAACTGAAAGAGTCATACAGGAATATTACATTTTGATATCAAGTATTAATGGCAATTAGGTACTCTAAAATAATAGGCACTAAAATTATTTATAAAGGTGTCCAAAAGTATGCAGTGACAATGAGAAATATATTATTGCATACTTTTATACAGCTTAATAAGTGATTTTTGTGCCACCTTCAATAATTAATTTTTTTAAGGTAATGTTCATGATATTCCAATACTCCAATCCTTGAAAGCTTTTTGAAAATATTTATACATATACTTTTTTCTATCCAATCTTCTTAAAATAGCTATGAAAAATGTCTTTCTCTTATGGCACAAAAAATGATTACCCCGAAAAACCAACTAAAGCTCAATATTTGAAAAGTATGTTTAAATAATATTTAATTATAAACACCTGCTGGTGTTAATAACCAGGTTGCAGTCGAATGAGATTTTCTCACCAGCGGATGTCCAATTAAAGTTCCCTTCCTAAGGGAAATTACATCATGATCATGCCAGCATTCTTGGATTTTCCAAGTTCCCTTCGGTAACAAGCCATTAAAATTCATCATGCAAACTTGGCTAATTTGCGAGGAGATAAGACCCTCAGATCCGCGGATCCCCAGAGCGACTAGACGTCACACCTGGCTGATCGGCTCTAGCACCATTCTGATGGCGACTTCAGGAAGTGCTCCATAGGCCCCACTATAGTAGTAGTATTGTCTGTCTTGGATGGCACATTCAACTTCTGAGGGGCGATTTCTGGCTGCAGCGAAGCGTGAACCTGAATGCATAATGAGAAGGGGCTTCGCCGCCATTATACTTGGGTTCAGGTGGCTGATATGGCTTCTCGGCAGCCAGTACCGAGTATACGGCATATGGTATTTAGTATTAGCATTAGCCGGTGGCCAGCCCTGCTCACCGGCTGTATTGGGGGCGAACGGGTTTGATGTCCGGCTCTTTTGTCAGTAGGTGGTAATTTGATGTATCATTCTCACTTTGATGGTCATAACTTGGTACGAAGAAAGTATACATTTACTTGAAAAAACAAAAGACATTTAAAATTAGATGTGAAATTGTTGAGAGTACACAAAGCATCACTCAGAAAAATGAAGATCAAAAGTTCTTAATTTGAGAATTTTCATTCTCATTTATTCGAGAGGAAACGTTCTTGAAATAAAGACAAAAGCAATCAGGATTTTGAAAGATTCATGTTTTTATAACAATCGAGTACTTAAGTTATACACTTGTTTCCCGATTTTAGGATGACGGTGGCATCGAGTTCTTCAACACCATAGTGCTGCAGCCCCATCTGAAGCTCATCACGGATCTGGGACGTGGCTACCACGTGCGCTGTGCCTACAAGAGCCGCGATGCCGCCATGAAGCCGAAGAAGTATCTGCGCAAGCACGCCCAGAAACCGCAGGCCTTCCGCAGCGAAGATCGCCGGGACTATGGACGCTCGCTGGACAAACAGCAGGACGATGACCTCGACGAGGAGGATGTCTACGATGCGAATGCCCCGCAGGCGGAGGAGAAGGATGTCAGCAACAACGAGATCCCCATGCCCGGCTGCCACATGAAGATCTACAACGACGAGCACAAGATAGCCGACGACGTGAAGATTGGCGATCCCCTGACCATCGTGATCAGCATCGATAGACAGCAGGTCTATGGACTCCATGTGACGGATTGCATAGTTCGCGATGGTTTGGGCTGGGGAGAGCAGCGATTGGTGGGCGAAGATGGGTGAGTTGGACCTAAATCCCTATGTGGGATACATAATAAATATCCCATCTTACAGCTGCCCCATGGACAACGAGATCATGGGTCAGTTCAACTACACCCAGGATCGCTTGGCCGCCAATGTGACCTTCCCGGCGCACAAGTTCCCCTACACCACCTCCGTCTACTACCAGTGCAACGTGCGCCTGTGCGCCCTGGAGGATCCCACCTGCCAGGAGGCTCCTCTCTGCAGCGGCAAGCGGCCCAAGCGCCAGGCGGCTGTGGACAGCAAGGAGGAGGACGGCCTTCCCGCCACCATAGAGGTCTTCTCGGGTCTGTATGTCAACGAGAACGAGAATGCCAATGACAGCGACGAGGATGCGGTTTACAAGGAGAAGGTGGGAGTACCAGGAATACTTTTTTGATAATATATGATTAACACACCTTTCTTACAGACTCTGGATGATGCCTTGTGCGTCTCGCAGCGCACCTTCGCCATAGCCATCGCCATCGCCGGCCTGATCCTCATGCTGGCCGTGGTCGCCGCCGTGCTCTGCATCATGGCAAGGCGGAGCACCAAGACGGTGTCCAACTCGGGCAGCTCCATCTACAGTGGACCCTACACGAACACCGCCTTCTCGCACAGCAGCTAAGCGAAGGGTTCTTGCGATCCTCGACGAGATTCAATTCAAAATTCAACGTTTCCAAAATGCAAAACACTCAAAGTGTTGAAAAAAAATCAGAGAGTTACCAATACCAGGAGGAGATAGAGATTCGGTCGCGCAGGTGCCGCTGCGGTAGTCAACGATTGATAGGATTGGGAGCCACTTAGCTTGTAAGGATGCCGGAGCAGTCAGTCGATCGGCTGTCTTTTAGGATTAAGCCTAGTCTTAGTTGCAAAATGATAAAATGATAATGATGTGCAGAGATTACCGGGCAATGTCCATCCCAATTGCCCGCTAATGTCGCAGAGATCTCGGGAACTCCATATATTTTCAATATCCCGGGAGATCCAGAGAGAACTCTGTTCCGCACAGTCGGTGTTGGACTCGCCCTTCCTTCAGAAACTTCACTGTAAGTGCAAGCGTGTTTCTACATTCCTTACTTTATTAACTTCCCCTAACTTAATCACTCGAACTTACAACGAATGCAGCAGCCGACGCTCAGGTGATATTTGTACTCGTATCTAACTACTACTCGTAATTTATTAATTTATCTGATCCTCGACGACGCCCTCTTAGTAGAATTTCCTGAATGTTTTCTTGTCATCGATTTATGTACTTAAACCCTCAGCGGAAGGAGCCCTTATTATAAAGCAGCCGTCCCGATCAGCCACTTACTATACTATATCACTTATGATAATGATAATGATATGATGTGTCTGGCAAACAGTTCTCAAACTCAATGTAAGCTGGGTTTTTGCACCGCTTCAATCGAGCATTCCAAGGCCCACTGACACTTTATGAGGGAATGCTCCTCTGGAGCCGTTCAATTCACGCGATTCAATTCATATTATAAAGCTCAATTTTAGTGTACCTCTAAGTTAATATTAATCATTGAACAATAAACTCAAATTGACCTAAATGTATGAGGATGATCGACACTACCGGTTGGGGGGTTAGAAAATGTAATACTATGATAAACAAATGGACTTTCAGTATCTATTCAGTTTCGGTATTGAGAAGATCTAACAAATTTATTCCATACAATATTAAATACATTAAGAAAGCTTAAACTTTCCGTGGACTTGTAACTACAAGATTCAAAATATTCCACATGTTCATCCAGCTTGTGATGTATAATTTACTGGTGGGTCTGGCCATGGGCTCCCAGAATTGTAATACTGGAAAATCGAATACCCTACAATTTCACCTGGTTCGTCAGTGTCAGAGAGCAGCGGCTGATGATACACTGGCCCTGGAAAATACGTCCTCTCTCGAGGAATGCGTTAGTCTAGCTCATGAAATGCGGGGTCTGGCCTTGAACTACGCTCCAGGAGGAGCAAAAAGGAGGAGCAACATATACGATCAGAGGTTCTTTGGCAAGGAGAATCATAAGCAGCAGCATATACGAAGTCGTTTAAGTGTTTTCGAACAGCCAGGAGAGTTTTTCAACTGCCATGTGCTGCAGTGTCCTCAGAACAACACATTTTCTGGGATGGTCAACGACAGTCGCTTCGATTACTACAGTCTATATGGCAGGCCAACAGGTCGGTGAAGCTCTAAAACTTCTAGACTAGAAGGTATTTTAAGATCTTAAATATTATAATCCGCCATGCTAGCTATACGGAACTACAGCTGTCTTCCGGAGGTGGGTCTTTTTGTGGTATATACCCAGCCCAGTGTCTACTTGAATGCCTCTTTGACATGCTCCAACTCCTCGGAGTATACTGGTAGTCTGGCCCACATCGCCTCCGAGTACAGAACCAGCTCCTTGGCTCAGTGGTTACTGGAGTTCAAAAGACAGTCCCAGCCTCGAGGAGAGGCGAATGTCTTCCTGGCCTATGTAGGATTGGTGTACAACAGCTCCACTTCACTCAGTCGTTTGGATTTCAGGAACTCTCAGCAGGAAAGCCTACAGTGCTTCCTGTACAGGGCCTGGGATGCAGGTCATCCTCGTTTCGGGTGGGTTGGCGGTTCATATCATATAGTTTTGTTAACTAAGTGCATCCAAATTACCAGTCAGGAGCTGAGCAATGCCAGCTGCGTGGCCCTGACGCCGCAGGGAACATGGCAAACGCTCAGCTGCAACCGGGAGCTGCCCTTCATCTGCGAAATCCACACGGCCAGGCCGACTGGCACCTGGGAACACTCCGATTCAGAGCTGGACATTGGCCCAAACGCAGTTTTCGAGTGCAACGGCAACGATTGAGTCTATGGCAGCATGGATATTCGCAGCCGTTTTATTCACTTAAGCAGTTTTCAAAACACAAAAGCCAAATATAGATAAGAGTTTATACGGTGTTTGCCCGCCGCCACTCGCACGCCTTGTGGAAAGTGTGTAGTATCTAGTGTAGATGCTGGACAGGATCACCGAGCAGAGTGCCGTTTAGTGGTACTTGTAGTTCCTGTGGTGCTTCAACTTGGTGTAGTTAATCAGATAGAAGAACGTCATGCTGGCGACGGTCAGCTGGAAGAAGGGAGCGATCCCGGCGCGCTTGGGGAACACGTACTTGTGCTGCCAGCGCCACCAGGCACGGCTCACGGCTCCGGCCACCGCGTTGGGGGTCTTGTTGCGGCGTCCCAGCCAGGCGCCGATCTCGCCCAGCTTCACCTGACCGAAGGGCACGTCGGCTGCAAAGATGTTCCGGCAATTATGTAAAGTAGTCGTCGTTTTTCGGGGCAGTGTAAATGTGCGTTCGCCGCAAAATTACGTAACACTCCGTGAGACTCACCTTTGCCGTAGAAGCGAGCGGGGTCGTAGGGCCCGTGCACCTTGGGGTTGTACTCAACTGGATAGTCACCGAAAGCCATCTCGCTGGTGGGGTTAAAATATATTCTCAATTGGGTTTCGATTCTTATGAAACGGAAAAATTACGCCTGCTACTTACTCGTTCGATACCAAGAGTATGACCGGAGGCTCAGGTTTTTTATTTGCCTGCTGAAAAATACTAGAATATATTACATCTAGGGTGACCATTTCGGAGTGTCGATAATATCGATTATTTGGAATTGGAATAGCTATAAAATTAAAGGAAATCTTTAATTAAGATTATTAACCAAATATAAATGGTATAAAACTGCATCAAAAGTTAACTGTTAATCAAAAAACCAACACTCTCATTCAACTCCGACTATCACCTCTTATTGTTTTTCTTCAAATATGAAGCATTAAAGAGTTTGATGAATTAAAAGGTGGATAAAATATAGAAAGATGAATTTTCAGATTAATGGAGAAACGTTATTTTTTGCGAATCATCACTTATTTTCTTCACCTATGGTGTCGATATTACAGCGATAGCTTTCAAACCATCGATGGTGCAAGCTGGTGCCACCTCTAGCAGCTACAGTATATACAGAAATCAAATTTTTTGCAATTCGAATTGGAACCCAATTGGAACGAGCTTGTAAGCGAGAAAGAACAATGAAACTGGAGGATTTGCTGACCAAGGGATCCTCCTCGCCGCCGGAGGACGACGACGAGGACGAGAAGGTGGAGCTGAAGCCCCAGAAGTCGCAGGGCAGCGCCACCCCGGACGAGGGGGCGGAGAACGCGGAGGATGCGGCCGAGGATGCTGGCGAAAAGGAAGGCGCTGGGGGCAAAAAGAAGGGCACGCGCAAGAAACGCTCCCTCAACTGGGAGGAGGCCGAGCGGGGACTGCTGCTCGAGGTCATTAAGTCCAAGGTGGCCTTCGTGGAGAACCGCAGCGTGGACGCCAAGAGCATAAAGGCGAAGCGCCTGGCCTGGTCGCAGATCACCAAGCAGTAAGTTGCGCAATCGATGGAGAAGGAGGAGCTCCTGTTCTAACGACTCTCCTCCTCCACCACATAGGTTCAATGCCCTCAACTTCCGCCACCGCCTGCTGGAGCAGATACAGGTGCAGTGGCGCAGCATGAAGAACTCTGCGAAGCGGGAGCACCAGCAGAAGCATCCGAAGACGGAGCCACTGGAGGGCATGCGCATGATCGAGTTTCTGGAGGAGATGCAGAAAGACCCGGTCACCTCGCGCAGCCAGACACGCAGCGCCAATACAAATGGCTCTCTAAAGAAGGAACTCCTCGACATCGACGAGGACGAAGACATGCCGCTGGCCGCTCTGCCCAACTCCACGAATGCCAGCGAGGACACGCTGCAGACGTCCACCATGGCCATCCCCTCGCCGCCGCCCTCCACCGCCGGCGGGGATGGGGACTCGCAGCAGGAAGGCACTCCCGCCCAGCCGCCAGTCCAGCGACGCAAGCGGGCCAAGGCCAAGCAGTCGCCCTCGGGCGCCAAGACAGAAGCGTCCGCCGAAACGGGGGAGGAGAACGAAAAGGTAGCAGCCTCTCCGAGAAAGCGGCGCCAGAGGAATGTGAGTTGTATTCAATTTATACTCTGGGAAGCTTACCATTCCCATATCCTTTGATATCTAGCTTTGCAATCTTATCAGTTTAATTAAGCTAAGGGTTTTTTATAAAAAACTTTTGACGTGTAGTCTTAGGGAAATTACTCATCTTCTGTGTAGGGTATTCTTTAATCCATCAAAAGAATAATAGAACATAATATAAGAAGAAAAGAGATTAAATACAACTACCGAAATATTTTCTTTTCAGCAATAGTATTAATACCACCGTGTTAAAGCCTACTAATATTTCTCCTTTCGCCAGCTCTCACAGGCCCAGTCGCTATTGTCCGATGAGAACGAGGCCTCCAACAGCGTAGCTCCGACCAGCTCGCACCCACAGTTCTCGCTGGGCGCCACACCAGCGTCGGACGCGAATAGCCAACCACTGGAACTCGTTGCCGCCTCCGAGGTGGAGCAGAAGTACAAGCAGGACCTGTTCCGGCTGCTGAAACAGGCCCGCCTGGCGGAGATCGACTACGCCCGGCGGGAGCACGAGCAGAAGCTGCGCTTCGAGCAGATGGAGCAGGAGGTCAAGATGGCCTACTACCGGCAGGAGCAGGACCTCAAGCTGCGGCACATGCGCGAGGAGCACGACATCCGGCTGCGACAGCAGCGGCGGGAGCACGAGGCCCGCCTGGGGATCTACTCGCTGAAGGGATGCGGCTTGAACGGAAGCATACAGGAGCAGAGCTCGGCCAAGTGCAATGCCAAAGCGGACTACAACAATGTGCACGAGGGTCCCGGGCCGTCGACCAGTGCGGAGGGGGCGCTGGCGCTCAACGCCGCCTGCAATTAGGGACTGGCATTGGATTGGCCCACATATGCATAAACAATACGAATTGCCAGCAATTAGCGTGTAAGGGCATTTAGAGGAAACATCAACAGTACTTTAAAATTTAGCTTGAAATACGTTTAGCGAAATGTAGCTCATCCGGTCAGTTGGAAATCGGGGAATCCGTTCATCCGTACATCCGGATACGAATACGAAAGGAATACTCATCGACACACTCAAGTTGCCACACGGACAAATGGACTGTTGTTTTTGTGCATTTCGCACCGAACGAACTCACAGACATTGCATTTTCAAGAAATTAGTATTATATAATTGTATATCGGTATCAGTTAAGAAACTCCGGGCGAAGAGATCAATTCAAAACGCGGTTGTGTCGTCGAAAAACAAACTCAAACTCGAAACAATACTCAAGCACAGACTTTCGAATAAGTTCCCCTTTGCAGAACGCAATTTACTCATCAGTCAGTATTCTCTATGGCCACTGTATTATTTTTATATATTCGATTTTTTAGTTTTAAGCTTTTTTTTACACTTAACAACTACCATCTATACATAGGGGTGCAACCATGCCGTAAATGTAAATCAATGTATGTTTGTTCATACATTAACGAAAAACTTTTATAATTCGTGTAATCATAAGTTACTGTACGTCGTGTTGTATAGCGCTGTAATATCCTGTCACTTGCTTCAGCTTAATAAATACCGTATATCGGGCGAGAGCGAGGTAAAATTAAACCATTAGATAAATATAAATACATAGTGTGTAAACAGTTGGGAAGTGCGTTTTAATGGTCTTTATAAACCTGAAATCCCGATGTATCAAAGTGTGCTGGTCTACATATTTTACAAATTAACAGCTTGAAAATCTAACGTTCAATCATCAGATATATTTCTTATCCATTTTGGTCATTCTTAAAATTGTATTTCTCAAGTGGTAGTGCAAAATGAAGGACCTGGACGGTTCTCTGGATACCCTGGAAAATGCCCGTTTCAATTATCTCTATGTAAAGACTATTGCCAAGTTGGAAAAGGACTCCATCTTCTCACATAACGAGCTAGTCAGCATTGTGATGCTCTACCATAAATTCGTCCTGGCTAATGGACCTAGAGCTAAATATATGACCATCGCGCAACTGACTATGCTAATGGAGCTTTTGTTTGAGATCGATGATCGTGAGCTAAGTGCCACTATTGTGTATAGAATAGCCCATACTCGCGGATCCAGGTCTTCGGATTTCTTTCCCGATAGACATGTGCACTTGGAGTCCTTTGTAAGACTATTTACCATATATTTTACCAGAGATCTGCAGATGAAGATGGAGTTTGCCTTTTCGGTAAGGAATTTATCTTTTTATATTTTTAGATAGACATTTGAAAACTTTGTTGTAGATCTACGATAAGACCGATTCCCAACAGTTGAATGGCGAGCAAGTGGGTTTTTTCGTAAGGAAATTCTTTGATTGCGAGGACGAAGACGAGGCCGCTGAACTCCGATTGGTTGGAAGAATCTCCTCGTTATACTTTGAGAGATTAATTAATATTCCATCCCCTTACAGGACATGAAGGAAATGCTCTTCCTTAAATTCGACCTGGACAAGGATACCAATATCGGGGTGGAGGAATATTACGAGGTGGTTCGTCGACAGCCGGCATTGCTAGAGTGTTTTGGACGCGTCTTTCCCCCGAATCCCCAAATGGAGGTCCTTGCACTTTGCGCCAATGTAATGTCCTGATAAATGAATCTAAAGTTATACCCGATGATAAAATTGTCCAACGTGTTGATAATGAGTAATATCCCGTTTTAAGAGATTGAAAAATGTATTACAAAAATATTAAAAGTAATTTAAAAAAAATAAAAAACGTTTCCCATTTGGTCCGTTATTTTTTTTGTTTAAATCGGGTCTGTAGCTATAATCGATTCCGATTACCATGGTCTTAATAGCGATACCAGTGCTGTCATTTTGTCCATTTTTCGGACAGAATCAGAATATGTTGCATTTTAAATGCCCATTATCTAAAAAATATTTACACCCTGTCCGGAAATTTGTCCTTGTTTCGAAAATAAGTTTTTTAGGGTTAATTTTGTTGAATTATTATTTGTTCCCTATACATTTGAAAAATGGTTGCAATGCATTTGCCATTTTAATGGTACTACAATAATAAATAAATAAATTAGCACTGTAAAATGGTCACAAAATATCATTACATAAATGAAATAGAACCCATATAAATTAAGTACTAATTTGAATGACAGATATTACGTATACGCATATCTGCCGCGTTGGTGGCATCACTGATACCCACTGATAATGACCGCACGCGAGACCACCGTTGTAAACAATCCATCAGAGTCCCTTTAAACGCTTCCGGAATGGCCACCGAAGAGCACCAGCGCCTGGCCAGCATTGTGAAGAGCTGCCACGAGAGTCTGCGCCAGCTGACGAAGGAGCTGGGCGCCAGGGCGGCCTGGCAGGAGCACACGAGCCCGCGGAACGCCAAGCGGCTGGCGGAATACGCCAAGGCCATGCGACAACTGGCGTCCATATGGGAGACCAACGAGGGGAATGTGGAGCTCCAGGCGCGTAGCCGCATCAAGTGGGCCATCGACTACATCACCAAGTACTTCTTCACCGAGGGAATCTACCTGCAGAAGCGCCAGCGGGAGCAGCGCCTCCTGGAATCCTACAGAGCGGAGGGCAAACTGGGCGAGGTGAAGTGCCGACTGATGGAGGAGCCGCCGGACAGATTGCATGTGCTAGATGTGGGCAGCTGCTTCAATCCCTTCTCCAGTGCTCCGCATCTGGAGGTAACCGCCCTGGATCTGTGCCCCGCCACCGAAGATGTGCTGCAGGCGGATTTCCTCAAGGTGGAGGTGGTGCCGGGCATAGGGGAGCCCGAGCTGGAGGCGGGCAGCGTAAGGAGGCTGCCAGCGAACCACTACGAATGCGTCATCTTCAGCCTGCTACTGGAGTACATGCCCAGCGCAGAACAGAGGCTGCAGTGCTGCATCAAGGCCTACGATCTGCTCCTGCCCGAGGGCATCCTCGTGCTTATCACACCCGACTCGCAGCACGTGGGCAAGAACGCCCACCTCATGAAGAACTGGCGCTACTCCCTGGCCAGGATCGGTCTACTGCGGGTGCGCTTTGAGAAGCTGCCGCACATTTCGTGCATGGTCTTCCGCAAGGCCATCAGCCGGGAGCTCTCCCAGCACTGGGCTAGCATTCACCGGGAGGAGGGGATGTGCGAGGAAATCCGGATACCGCAGGACGATAGCTAGATAAGATAGACGGATGGATAAACAGGCACCATAAATCGATGTAAATATGTCCATGTCTACTTATTTATGGCTTAACTTATCTGTGTGTTAAGTGCGAGTTAATAATAATGGTTGATGATTTATCTACTATCTATAGATGTCGTAAATGGACAAATGCTATTGCTTCTGTTCTTGCGACTGTGGGAACAGGGCAACGCCTGTCGTCTGGCGCTTCTTCATCGCCGAGGTGGCGCCCTGCGAAATCTTCATGATGTTCGGCGGCAGCGGCTTCTTGCGGTCCGCCTCCCACTCGGCGCGATGGAGTCGCTGGCGGTGCTTGTACATGTTGGCGTTGGAAAAAAACGTCATCGGGCAATTTGGGCAGGTGTATAGAACCTCGCCGGTGTGGGTGGATGTGTGTTCCTGTTGGGTTGGTCGGTTTATGAATCTTAAAGTCATACCTCTCCTAGTGCCCTCAAAACTCACCCTCAGATCCTGTGGTCGCTTAAAGGCCTTTTCGCACATTCCGCACTTGAACTTGCGCTCGCACAGATGGTTGTGGTAGATGTGGCGCTTGAGGGCCCTAGAATTGGTGGATGTCTTGTTGCAGATGTGACAGCGGTGCTCACCGCCCGGCGGCTCGTGCACCGTGTTCATGTGCTGCTTCAGTCCGGACAGGTGGCGCAGCCAGGTGCCGCAAATCTCGCACTGCACGGGATCGGGCTTGGGACGCGGCTCATCGGAATGTTCCAGCTCGTGGTGCTTTTTAAGAGTTGTTTGTGAGCGAAGCGTCTTGCCGCACTTATCGCAGATGATGGCCGTTTCCGGGTCGTGCATGTACTTCAAGTGCTCCTTGAGTTTGCGCTCCGTGGGGATCCTGAAAGCATTAGAGGATTGAGAGATCGGTACCCAGCAGCCGCAGGGAAGAAATTTACTTCTTGTTGCACTCCGGACAGGAGTATTTGAACTCGGACTTGGGCACATGCTTGGACACGTAGTGGTACTCTATGGCCGCCTTGGTGATGAAGCTCTTGGGGCATTTCTCGCACTGGTAGACGGGCTTCTCCTTTGGCTCCGACTTCACCTCCGGATTCGTGTGCGTCTGCTCGTGAATCTCCAGGGTGCGCGAGTCCTGGAATACCCGACCGCACTGAGAGCACATAAAGTGCTCCGGATTTTTGTGGACCAGCACGTGCTCCGCCAAAGCCTTGCGGATGTGGAACTTGCGCCCGCAGCACTGGATCCAGCCAGATTCGATGTTGTGTGAGACGCGCTGATGGCGTCGCATGTCGGCAAAGTTCTGCACCAGCAGGTTGCAGATGGCGCAGGGGAACTTCTTGAAGAACTGCAGGATAATCTCATCGTACTCGCTCTGCTGGAGCTTTCGTCGCTCGATCTCCTCGCGGCTGAGGCGAACGGGTGGCACCAGCGGCTTCTCGCGCTTGCGGTATTTCTTGGGCTTCACCACCACCCGCTTGGGAATTTCGGCGTACCGCTCCTCGGGCTCAATGTCCGGCAAACTGTGGTCTGAGTCCTCGCCACTGCTATCGCTGGACGAGCTACCGCTGTCGTCCGTGCCCAGGACGGCCTCGGCAGCCACAAACTCCCTGTCAACTTCAACGTCGTCGTCATCGTCGGAGTCCAGTTCCTTCTTGGGGGAAGCAGGCGGCTCTGGTTTGGTCTTGGGCGGACGACCACGCCGTGTACTCCTTCGCAGCGGGCGGCCCTTGGTCGATTCGTTGGCTTTAGCTGGTCCATTAGAGCTCTTGATGTCGGAGGACAGGAAATTCGCTAGAGGAGCATCTGAGTCACTGTCCACTGGCCGTTCGTTTTTAATGCGCCGCTTTGGGTGCGGAAAACCGTCGTTTTGGGAGCCCCGACGCTTGGTAGCAGGTCTGGTTTCCGTGTCAACCGGGTCCTCCAGGAGTTCCACCTTGGGCAAGGGCTCCAGTTCGTTCACCTCCACCTTGACTTCGCTCGGAGCAAAGAAGCCCTCGGCCAAAGCGTCCAGTTCGGCGGAGAACAGTGGATTGGTGGCCACCTCCACCTCTACTTCCGTCTGGCCGCAGAACTCGATGGGCACGCTCTTGGAGTCGCTGCTCCTGGTGGTCTGGTGCAGGCCCGAGACCCGCTGGTGGAACTCCTCGAAGCTGCTGACGCAGGTCCAGCACTCCCGGCAGACCGAAGCATCCTTGCCCGCCGTAAGTACCTGTGGAATAGCGAGATGAGGATCACGAGAACTGCCAATTATGGCGCACAGCTTACCTCGGAGAACGAAAAGTGTTTAATGATGGTCGCCCTAATGTTCTGGCGGACGCCCTCCGGCGACTGCAGGAGGTGGCCGGCATAGGAGGTGGATAGGCAAAGAACGCAGGCCGACATGATGTAACCGGTTCCGCTTTCAAGCTCCTAATTCTGCTCCATTTCCACTTACAAGTTTTTGTTTACGAATTTGCGAAAAATTGTTTTCCAAAGCCAAGCAGGGTTGTCAGGTGCGTGCAACTAGAGATGGCCCAAGAGGTCAATCGATAGGTGGGTGTACGTGCTATGTAAGAAACGGTCTCTCTTAGCGGTGTCGCCCACCTATTATACTTGTTACTTCTTGGAATAACTACCAAAACATAGCACGCACATTGCGAAATCAGCTGTTGCGTCGCGTCCTGCAGAATCTGATAAAGATCGTGGAGTTTTAATCATTTATAGCGTTTAAAGAACGTCTTGCTACCACAATGGGCAAGCCAAGGAGCAAACAGGAACGACACAAGGCCAGGAAGGCGAAGCAACGTTGGCACAAGCGCGGTCTGGCCTCCACAAAGGCCTTTGACATCCTGCTCAAACTATCGGACGAGGATCCCCAAAGAGATGTGGCTCCTGGCCCTTCATCCACGGTAAGTGCTGCGGTTTCTATATACAGCTATCCGTTTTGGCGACATTTCCGAGTTCGCGTCGGTGGCACGCGCATCTTTCCGTTTTCCCGCGAGTGGCAACCAGGTTGGGGGTCTTTTCGGCCAGTGCGCAATCGCCGGCGCCCAACACCCCACATTCCCAGCGAATAGTGAAAAGTTCCAGAAAGCCAAGCTCCAGCCAACCTGAATCATCGCTGTCTGGACCAGTAAATCCCGATCCAAGAGGCCAAAAACCAATAACCCACCAAAAACCAAGAACCAAAAGCCATGGAGAAGATCTGGAAGAAAGTGTGCGAGCACCATGATGTCCCGGAGCAGGTGGCCAACGAGTGGTTCGCCCGCATCCAGCAGCATTTGAGCTCCGAGGATCCCGCTCGCGCCTACCACAACTGGCAGGAGATGATGCAGCGAAAGGAGCCCCACTTGGCGGGCGTGGCCAATCCCAACATCGTGCTGGCCGCCTTCTTCCAGTACTACCATTTCGATGGCAACCGCAGCTGTGCCGAGCAGAACTGCGAGGTCTTCGAGGAGTTTTGTCACGATGCCGTCATCGAGGATGTGAGTAGAGGAATCGGCGATGAATAATCCCCTCTAAGCCCGGAGTGTTTTCTAGGACCACGCCAAGAGCCTGGTGTGCAATCTGCTGGGACGCAAGACCCCCGAGAACCAGTTGACCTGGTGCCATGACGACGAGGCCAACTTGCTGCAGGACGTGGACCTCGTAGTGCTGGCGTAAGTAATCTTATTCTATATCATTATCCTTTTAACTCACCATATACCCATTTTAAAATACTCAAGTGCCTCTCCTGAGGAATACAAGCACTATACCACTCTACTCCGCTCGGAGTACGCCAATCTGGATGATGCCACCTACAAGGCCATGCGCATCAAGGTGCTGGAGACCCTGCTGATGATACCCTCCATCTACGCCACCGGGGACTATCACGACAAGTACGAGGAGCTGGCCCGCGCCAATATACGCAGCGAGATCGGCGAGCTGAAGAAGCAGTAGAGTTGGATTGGATCGAAAGAAGATGCGACGGGGCTGCTTTGTTTACTGCATTGAGTTGTGTACTTACCGGCCGTTTTACCTCGTTTGACTGCAAGGCACTCGTGTGTACGGGAAGAGCTACCTTCTCTGCCGAGCATCTACTTAATTTTACTCCTAAGTCAAGTGTGTAATCAAAATCATTTTCCTAGTTAGTGTGTACGCCTAGATATATACGTAAGCCCTGTAGACTCTCCAGCTCACAATAAACTTGATGTAAATGATGTACCAAAAGTTGTAGTTTTACTCAAAGCACTTAAAGAACCAAAGAAATCCGAGAGCGCAGTAAGTAGGAAAAGTAACACTAGAATTACTTTTCTACAAATACGATTGAGTCACACACTGATGAAATTAAACAGATTATCTTTCCCCCAAATAGGTCGAAACACAAGAAACAGCGGTGTCCAGCTCAACACCCGATATGCCGAAAGCAGCGGCTCCGTCAAAAGGTTTCAGGAAGTTCAGAGATCCCCAGCCCAAGGTAACTCATCGAATTCTAAAGATATTCCAATTATGGCATGCGATTTTCTACAGAACTCTCCCAAAAGACTGAAGCGAAAGGCAATTCAAAAGAAGAAACTTGATCGCGACTTGGTATCCAAGCTACTGAGTTCGATCAAAAAGAAGTACAAGGTCCAGAATAACCATCAAATCAAGCGCAGGTTGGACTTTCGCAGTAAAGAATCGCCTATAAAAAATGTCGTGCTGCCCAAACCAAAATTCTATAGACCGCAGAAGGTAAAACTGTTATGGAATATTAAATACTGCATTTATATACAGCTTATATGACAAACAGGCTACTGTAGTTTCTGCGGAAAACCAAAATGACACCATTGAAGACGGAGAAATCGTCGAGGAGCTAGTGAGCAGCGATGATGACGACTGTGTGCTACTGGAAACCCCCAACGTCTCCATAAACATTGAAGATGATGAAGATGATCAGCCCAGCACAAGTGACAAACTCCTAATGGATATAGTTAAAGATTCCAATGGCGAGGCTGCTTTGCGGGTGAAGCCGAAGACGGAAAATCCAGTGTTGTACTCTACAATACTAAAAACGGATCCGTCGGCGCCCATCATCAACTTGGATGAAGTCCCCGAAGCAGAGCCAACTGCAGTGGCAGACAACAACGACTCAGTAATATTTATCGAAGACACTATTGGCGGAGAAGATTTCATCCCAATCCCATCGTATTCGCCTCCGTTACGGAAGGGAAAGAAGAAAAGGAGAAGTGAAAGGCTGGCGGAATTGCCCAAAAAGAAGACAGCGCGGATGAATGACAGCCTTTTCACCACTGCCGAAAAGAAGAAGCTTGGCGATTACAATAGCAACACATTTAATCCTTCGGAGGAGGCAGGAGAGACTGCTGATAAGCCAAAAACAAATAAGCGATCTGTCATCATCGATGGCAGCAATGTGGCCTTTGCGTGAGTTCCCCACAGTTACCAAATTCTATTGAGATTAAACTATCTCATCTTCAATCCACAGCCATGGAAACTCGAACATCTTTTCCTCGGAGGGAATAAAGTATTGCCTGCAGTACTTTGAAAAAATAGGGCACGAAGTGAAGGCTGTGATCCCGATGTTCCGGAAAAACACCCACAAGTCCTCGAATCCCGAGCTTCTCGATAAGCTGCACAAGGAGGGAAAGATAGTGTTTACGCCGTGCAAGAACATTCCCGGCCAAATGTCATCCAGCTACGATGATCGGTGAGCTTCTTACATACTTTCCTTTGATATATAAACCATACCATTCCCCTTTCAGCTTCATTTTGCAGCTGGCATACGAAAAGAACGCTGCCGTCGTTTCCAACGACAACTACAGAGACCTGATAGACGAGAATCCGGCCTTCAAAAAGATCGTGGAGAATCGCGTCCTTGGCTACTCGTGGTGCGACAACATATTCATTCTCCCCAAAGATCCCTACGGTCGCTGGGGACCCACACTCGATGAAATTTTAAGATGCTAGGGCAGTTGATTCGTTAGCACTCATCTTCTTATTTATGTGACAACTTGTCTAGTTACGTGTTGATATTTGCGGTTCACTTAACTTTATTTTCTTAATATTATTTTTCAAGTAGCGTTTTGTTGGTCGAAAATTACTATTCTTTGCAGTGAACATTTTTCAGCCAGAAAAATGTTGTTTCTAATGCATCATTAAGTATTTTTTGTTCCATTTATCTTTATTTTCATGATATTATATTTCAAATAGCGTTTAGTTGGTTAGAACTTATAAATTATTAACCGGCCCTTACGCACTTCGTTTCCATTGAATAGTTTTCAGCCAGAAAAGTTCATTTTCTTTTAACTCTGTAAATATGTGGCGTGTTTTTGTATGAATCCACCCGAAATTAAGCAATTCTCGAGGAGCAAAGTTTATTTACATAAGCAAAACTGTACAGGTGTCTCGTATGGTGTATAAATAAGAATAAATGTGTAAGATTCCTCCGAATCGCAATGCTGAGTTACACCACCGGTGGCTGTCCGTTGACCAAAAACACTGTGGTTGTGGTGGAGGACGTGGTCGTGGTGGCCACATTCGCCTCGTAAACCGGTGGTGGTTCGTTGATTCCAGCAGCCAGATTGGGATTGCTGGCCTCCAAGCTGGTGGCTATGGTCAGGGTGCTGTCCTGCTTTCTCTCGCTGAAAGCGGCCTCGTCGTAGCTGGGCGGCAGATCCAAGGTCTTGGGCAGGACACTGACCTCGTCCTGGGTATTCAAGCACACGTTGCTGACTCCGCCGGAGCCGCCGTTGCAATTGTTCGTCACATTAATCTCCATTTGGCGACGGGCTGCGGGAAAACAAGGGTCGGAATGGGAGTTAAAAAGGCTTTACCTTCATAGCCTACTACTAAACAACTAAAATTAATAATTAAATTATAATAAATTTAAATCTGCCGTGTAAAATATACATAAGTAATAGCATATAAATAGTTTGATAGTAAGTAGAAGATAATGATATTAAAAGATATGGCCATATAAGAGTTGCTTTGCATTAAAAAAAGAATTATCAAAATGTTATTATTTCGGTTGCCTTAAATTTAAACAATAATCAATTTTAATTTTAAAATTAAATATTAATTTAAGTGCAAATTACTTGTTTAGTTTAGGAAAATAAAATAAAAAACCTAACATTGGGTTTAAACAAACAGTAACCGCTTTGCTCTGTTAACCGTTAACTGTTAACCGCTGATTGACAGGGGCGTAGGTTGCTAACCATAGAGGGGTGCTACTAAAATATAAGAATATTCTTGCTCTAAATATTTGAAATATTTTCCAACCTCTCTCGTTCTATTATATCTTTAAATATTGTTATCAATACTTTCAGACATGTACAAACCCCCTTGATAAACCCTGGCTACGCCCTTGAACCCCGCTGTTGGGTCAGCTGCTCTGACGTCAGCCGATCAGCTGTTGCCGCCAACGGAGGCCCACGAAACTTAGCGCTGCGATTTAATCACAGACTTTGCTATTTCAACACCTACGCGCCGTCGAAGAAGCGGCGCCACCTGAAGCGCACAGAATCGAGTTAGTGAAACCATTGGCAGGCATTCCAAGCGAGCGTTGGCTCACCTTCAGCCAGGTGTGTTTACATAATGACGCTGGCCAAAGCGCCGAGGTGAAAGTTTAGCTGCATGTGAGCCCCGGGGAAATGAAATGGAAAGATGTAAATGAAAATGTTTTCTGAGATGCAACAGGTTTAGTGGTCTCGAATTGGCCAAAATCAGTTGGTGGAGGCCAAGGTTCAAAGTGCACTTGGTGATTCATTTAGTGATTATTCGGAGGTGAAAGCCCGGAGGTTAATCGCCGTTGACAGTTGTTGATTTCGCACAGACTGGACTGAGCAATTTCCCTGTTTCTCTTTTTTCAGAGATGCTGCTGCGTCGCGTTCTGGGCTATGGAGTCGTGGGCGCCGGACTAGCCTCCGCGGGCTGGAGCCTGCACACCAACGACTACGACCCCAACTCGCTGGGCATCGTCCGGCTGTCCCGATCCGCCGCCGCCGTCGTGGACGTGGCACTCACCTACAAGCGGGAGCTCTACTACAGGGAATGGGACAAGGAGACGCCCGAGTACAAGGCGGAGAAGAGCCGCGTCCACAAGATTGCGGCCGAGAAGCTGCTCCAGCTGATCTGCACAAATCGGGGCGTCTACATCAAGGTGGGACAGCACATCGGGGCCCTGGAGTACCTGCTGCCCAAGGAATTTGTGCAGACCATGAAGGTGCTGCACTCCGATGCGCCGCAGAATCCCATCGAGGATCTGTACAAGGTGATCCGGCAGGATCTACGGTGTAATCCCGAGGACATCTTCGACAGCTTCGAGCGGGAGCCACTGGGAACCGCTTCGCTGGCCCAGGTACACAAGGCGCGACTCAAGAGCGGCGAGGTGGTGGCCGTCAAGGTGCAACACCCGTACGTCAAGGGCAACTCCCGCGTGGACATGAAGACCATGGAACTGGCGGTCAGTGTGCTGGCGCGCATATTCCCCGACTTCAAGATCCACTGGCTGGTGGAGGAGTCCAAGAAGAACCTGCCCATCGAACTGGACTTTCTCAACGAGGGTCGCAACGCCGAGAAGGTGGCCAAGCAGTTCGAGAAGTACTCCTGGCTGCGGGTGCCCAAGATCTACTGGCAGTTTAGCTCTTCTCGCGTCCTGGTCATGGAGTACCTGGAGGGCGGCCATGTCACGGACCTGGACTACATCCGGCGGAACAAAATCGACTCCTTTGCGGTGGCCAATCGCATCGGGCAGCTGTACTCCGAGATGATCTTCCGCACAGGCTTCGTGCACAGCGATCCGCATCCGGGAAACATCCTGGTGAGACGGACACCGAAGGACAGCCTTGAAATCGTTCTGCTGGACCATGGACTGTATGCCAATCTGACGGACAAGTTCCGGTACGATTACTCAAATCTCTGGCTGAGCATCCTCAATGTGGACCGCAAGGCGATGAGGCAGCACAGCGAGCAGCTGGGCATTAAGGTATCTATGAAGGCTAAGTTCTCCTTTGGAACCTTTCTAACTTATCTTTGTTACAGGGTGATCTTTACGGCCTGTTTGCCTGCATGGTGACTGGACGTCCTTGGGAGACGGTGATGCAGGGCCTCACCAAAGTCAAATATTCCAAAGAAGAGGTATGTTTGTCCAGGACTAAGACTTTACCAGTTATTCATGGTTTTCCACTTTGATTTTGCAGAAGAATACGCTCCAAAACAACACGTCGCTGGTGCTGCCGCACATTTCTGATGTCCTGGAGCAGGTGGACCGCCAGATGCTGCTCATTCTGAAGACCAACGACCTGATTCGCGGCATCGAGTCCACGCTGCGCACGCAGAACCGGATGACCGCCTTCTGGGTCATGTCCAAGTGCTGCGTGCAAAGCTCCTACGCCGAGCAGCGAACACAACAGTCTATCTCCTCGTCGCGGATCCTCTGGCTGCGGGTTCGCGAGCGATGGGACCTGTTGAAGCTCAACTGCTACTACCTCTACCTGGGACTGATCAATTTCGGTTTCCTCGAAGCACTCAAGCAGGTTATTTAGGCTAAGCAATGTGGACCTGGACCCCCATTAAAAGTACAAAACTCGTGAGGAGCCTGGAAAGGGAAATTACCTCGTTGTCTCTGCTGGGCGAGATTCCGGGCATTTAGCTCCCGCTTGCGTTTGGCGCTCTTCGTTGGGAGAGAGATCATAAGTGGATCGTTAGCAGGAGCAGGAGGATTGGCTTACCATAATCATGGCCAGGGGAAAGGCGATGACAAACAGAAAGACCAGCACGATGTAAATGACGTAGCTGGGATAGAAGAACATGTAGGGACCGCCGTAGCCGCCATCGGTGATCCAAATGGTAACGGGCGTGGTGTAATTGTAATCCACCTCCCCACCCGAAATCGTACTTTCGGTAGTTAGGAATGTCGTGTTTCCCACCGAAGTAGTATTACTCAGAAGAGTGCTAACCGTTGTGTTTATGGCAGGAGCCATGTTCAAGTTGGGGATTAACTAGGCGCTGATTTATGTGATTTTTCGTTGTCTAAACAAATTCAGAAACTCTTTCTCTGACGAACCGACGTAGCCGACTGAACCACTGGCCACCGAAATTGATAGGACATCCGGGCATGGGTCAGACCGAAAACCGAAGAACACACATATTTGCTTTGTAATCATTAGCTGATAAGGTGACAAAACCAGTGTCGAGCCAGGGCTTTGTTTTTTGTTCGTCGTTCGCAATTTATCTAATGAGGCGATATGATAAATGTGCGCAAATAGATATATATGTCTGAGCACACGCATAAATATATGTTAATGTCGTCCATGATTTATGGCGGCCGAAGAGCGTTCTCACCCATCATCTCAAGAACGAGTTCAGTGGCCCAACTGGGGCAAATATTTATGTTTGCTCTTCGGGAATGCCCCACTAACCACTCACCTTGCTCCTCCTTCAGGCGCAGCGACATCGAGTACGAGCGGGAGGCAATCAGAAGCACCTGGAAGACGACACTTGGATGGGTATGGGACGGAACTTGGTCGATTGGACAGCCACACTCACGCGCAGCAGGAAGAGCAGGAAGCTGAGGACGCACAGGACCAGGAGGACGGCCCCCACATCATCCATTTTCGGGTTAAATGACCCTCAAGCTGACCCACCGAACGAGTTGTTTTGGCCAAAAACGTAACCGTGATTCACTGCAAAGGCCTAAGCACATGTCAAAGTGATAAGATATAAGATATACGATATGGCCCCGAACTCTGATTACATTTTAAGCAGTTGATGGACTTTTTAGCACCTTTGTCTCCGGCCGCAGGGGATCCCTTCCAGACTAATGAGCAGTCACTCGGCAAATGGCCAACCCACGGATTGTGCAGGCCCAGTTATCTCGGGCCAGATTGCATTTTATGTTTGTGCCTGTTATCTGTTATCTCCCCGGGATTCTGCCCGTCAGTCAGTTGTTAACGCTTAATTGAAGCTATCTAATGGTCGTTGGCTTCGTGTATATGTTTTTACCCCGGCATTCCGGCCAAGAAACGACCCTTGACCCAAGGCAACCAGTAAAAACTCACAGACTTCTTTTCCAACACAAATATATGTATTTCCAATGTTTCCCTTTGATTTGAAATCAATTGAACGAATGAAAAGCATCACACGAAAATTCTTAAATACTTAAGCACTACCGAACATCGATTTCGAGATAAATATTTCATTGAATTTTCAAATAGTTTTGTTCGTCGGATTACGGGCTAAACAAACCCATTGTATTTCGTTTTGGTTGCAACTCGAATAACATTCATATATGAATATGAAATTGGCACAATTTGTTTTTCATTGTTTTTGCATATGTGGTTTATATTTACTGATAATCGTCTCTGATTTTCGCAATTGAATTTCCGCTTTCTCGCCGTCTCCCGATTGAAATTGAAATTTGCAATTAATTTATTTATTTTATGTATTTTGTTCACGCTCACTATTTAAGTTTTGTCCATAATAATGTCCACTCTATACACGGGCATATATTGCGTATTTATGTAGGATATATGGCAGCGAAAGCTTCCTGTTAACCAGAAAAACATTTTTATCACCCTCTCTCTCGGGTTCTCGGGTTCTATTTGCCTCCGAACTTAATTGAAATCAAAATAGGAAAATAAGAAAACAAATGAAACGCAAACACCCGGGGCGAGTGTGTGTGTCCGCATACAATTGGCAGCCGCTGTAGAAGGTGTCAGTTGCAATTAATGGGCTCTGACCATTGTTAAACATTAAACTTTAATTAGCTGCAGTGTCCGAATCGGGGGATTCCTGATTGGGCGACTCCTCCATCCTGCCGTCAACCTGTGTAAATAGAAATGCGAAAAGATAAATAGGAGACATGTTCAGACATGCATATGCATGCCCACTCTCGCATAAAAGGCACACACGAAATTTATTTTAATTTTTATGCACGGTCTGTGCTCATAAAAAATTCATAGACCCCTTGGCTTTCGTAGCTTAAATTATTCCTTGAGGATATCTTTCCCTGCCCCAAGAAGCTACATCTTTTGTCAAGTTTCGTACACACCAAAATTGGTTTCGAAGGATAAATTCACGTTGACATTTTAATTAATTTATCCCCCACTATGTCTTGTTAATAGTTTTGTGTTGCCTCCGAGTTTACAATGTAAACTCGAAATGCCAGCCATACAAGACCTTAATCAAATAAATACATATGAGTACAAGGCCCACGCACAAGGTGAGGCTGGGTGGAAATTGTAGCAGGAACACACGACACAATCAATTTGCATAAGGATAGAACTTTCCAACTTTTAGCATCGAGAGAAAACTTTGCTTTGTGGCAGGCGCCGAAATCAAAAGCGACGATGGGTATGCACGTATTTGGCAAACATCTTAAATTTGAAAGTGCTCAAAGTAGTATTGAATATTATTTTCGAATTTAGTTTAGTTTTTAGTATGTGCTTTAGACTTTTATGTCTAGCCGTTTCGACCGCAGAAGAGTCTTTCCGTCTTTTTTGAAGACTGTTCTATTAGTATAGACTTTAGAAATATTTTGTGTATTATTTTATTATTATTTTTTTTCATTCTAATTTCTACCTTTTCATCTTTCTAAAATATCATTCTAATTCGAGTGTAAATCTCTGGCTTTGCTTAATTAGGAATGGCAATCTTTACTTCACTATTTTTCTTTTCAGCTGGATGTCAGCAACAGGCCGAAGATATCAGTCCACCTGTCAGGCTGTCAGCACGTATATCATGATTTGTGGAACCCGGAGACATGGGCGTACTCACCCCTCCTCCCAAGGACTTTAGGCTCTGTTCGAAATTAAATTTAAGGTATCTGTGGCATTTTCAACCTATCTCCCCCATTTTCCCTCTGGCGTGTGTGTATTAAATTTGAAATTCAAATTTATGAAACTGCAGCAGAAGAGATTCTCATCTCAGCAGAGCAATTCGTTGAAATTTCAAATCTGAGGCATTTGCCCGACGCTTTAACAATTAGATAGCATACATTTTGGGGCAGCCCCGAAAAAAGAAGGGGGAAAGGGAAACTTTCGTCCTTTCGGCACTTTTATGTGGTGTAGGCTGTCGAGTGTGGAAAGTTGCTCAGCTGGAATCAAGTTGTTAGCACAATTAGTAGGGGGCGTGATGCGATGTGAAGGGGGCGTGGCCGCTGGCGGCTTTCATTATCGAAACGTGCTTTCACTTTGTCCATGAATGCCGAGCGAAATTAATTGCCGGCGGGCGGGAAAATGTGAAAATGCCGCCCCGGCGATTGCACAAAACTTTTGTTTGAATAATTTCATTAAGATTAATTTTCGGCAACAAAGGATCTGGAAAATTATAATTTATAATTAGCAGCCAGCGAAAGCGGTTCTGTTTGTTTTTCGCCCAGCGAAACGGAGATTTTATTGAAATTTTTAATTATGATTTTGTGTGCGTTTTGGGTTTTCTGTTTTCAGCTTTTTTACATTTGCCAAAAAGTTTTGTGTACATGGGCCATAAATGAGGTTTTCCTGCCGCAGAAACAAATTAAACTGGAGTCGAACTCAAAAGCGAGGTCAGTGGCAAAACGAAAACGAAACGCTGGACAATAAAGTTTAATGAATTACATTTTACGCGAAAGGGGAGGGGGGGGGGACGAGGGCTCCAGCTGCTGGTAATCCTTGGACAAACAGCCGGGGAAACGGGAGCGGGCAAAAAGCCGAAAGGAAATGAAAATATGTCGACGGAAATGAGCATTGACGCCGTTGTCGTGACCCAGACATCCCTTGGTCCTTCGTCCTTTCTGTTCCTTTCCTTTGGTCAAGTCACATGCGCTGATTTCCCGACTGGTCGCTTGGTCGGTCGGTCGCTGGGTCGCTTGGTCGCTGGGTCCCTCTCCCTGGGCCCAAGTTGCCATTTCATCATTGTCAACGGCCGCAGAACATCGAACAAACAATAAATATTGTAAACAATTTGTTTGGCCTGGCTGGGGAAATAGAAAGCCATGGCAAATATTTGCCCACGCCCGAGGCAGGCCGAAGCGGAAATCGTTTCCTCCAAGGAGCGGAGCAGGATGCCGGGGTTCCAGGGGGACTACGGGGAACTGGGGGAATGTAAGCCCTTCGGGGCAATAAATTATCATCATCAGCAAATGGCAATGTGGTTCTTCCTGTCGCCGCTCCACCATCTTCTCCAGCCGCTCACAATTTCCAATTGCCATCCGGTTGCTGCGATTCCCAATCCCCCACTCTCCAATCCTCTACTACCCATCCCCATCCCCTGTTAAAATCCCTGGAAAACCCGGCCACGTAGGTAATGCGGCATTAATTAAATCAAGCATCATTAAGCGGGGGCGTGGCCTGTGGGCGTGCTGCGGTCGGGCTCTAATGGCAATTGCATTCGGTTTTGGATTTGGCTTTGGATTGCGCTGCACCGTGGTTAGGAGCACTTTAGCCCGGCCAGACTGTCAATAGCAGACCGTAGTTAAAGTTGAGAGTTTGAAATGGCGGGACTGAGGTTCATTAATTTGGGAAACTACTTAAGGGAGACCACGGAAAAAAGAAAGTTTCCTTTTCCAGATTTTTTGTCAGACAACGACAAATGGTTAAAAATAATATCTTTTATGTTTAAATGCCAATCGATTGGGAATTCAATTAGTATCTCAGTAAGGTATGACATTCCATGCATGCAATATTAGGTATGTATAGGTTTACTTTATCTATTTTCTGATGAAATTGCAACCACTGTCCAAATGGTAAATTGAAAATAAAAGCTGGCACACAAAATGTTTTAGCTTCTGTGGCCATTGCGTAAAATTTCATTTGCTGAGCACGGTTTTATGGCTGGCGCTTCTGTCTAACTGCCCTTCGTAGTGTGTGTGGAGTGGGTGCCCAATTGGCCATGTCGGGGAATCTAAGGTAAAATGATTTTTCAATGAAGCACAGTCGCCGCGGGCAGAAATTGCATAAGTAGCTCACTTGGGCGGGGCTGGGGTTTCTGGGTTGGATTGGGCTGTGTTGGGTGATGGAGGGCCATGTTTTTTCGGCTAGCACCCTCTTTAGTGCATTGTCTTTTGGCCAAGCGGAATTCCACTGGGCGCCTGGCAAATGGCCAACAGCTGGCGCCGCTCCTCATGGGAGGAGGTTAAACAACACCAAATGCACTTGGCCAACACCCACATAGGCGAGCACACACATTGGCAACATGCTACACGCAGCGTTCGTACACTTGGAGAAGTTTTCGTGATCTGTAGGGTACATTTCTAATGTTTTCAGTATTTTATAAGCCAAGTTATTTTCTTAAACTTTAGTTTTTCTTAATATTTTTTTAAAGTTGTTTTTGGAGCTAAAGTTTAAGAAATAATGTTCCTTTGAAATCTAAGCCAAGAACTTTTCTCAGTGCAGCATTGTAGACACTAAGCCTCCGGGGCTTAGACGGTAGGCTTTGGACGCTTTGGCTGCCAGCGAGCAGCGGAGCATGGCCAAAGGGGAGGGGCGGGGGTAAGGGGGTTAGAGGATTCCCGGCCGAGTAGCATCCTATTTATTGCCACCGCTTGTAGCAGTCATTACTCACTCGGCACAAGGACTGGCTCTTTAAATTTCATTTGGTAAATGTAATTCGATTTAAGTTGCGCTCTCGATTTGCCATTTTTGCCGCTTGCCATTCTGATGGCAATGAATTTTTCATAGTTTCAGCTTGGCTTTTGTGCTCTTTGTTGGACTGCATTTCAATTGAATGGGCGAGCAAACAAAAAATCCTGAAAAATAAAACCGAGCGCTGGAAAGCATGGAAAGTTTAATACGGAAAAAGGAGGAAGGGGTAAAAACAAACGGAAGTGCATGTTTTGCATATTGCTTTGAGCCCTCAGCAAATATGGAAAATTTCCTGCTGTGTGTGTATGTGCGAAAATCAAATTTGCTGGCCCACAGCTTCTGAAACCCCCTCCCCCCAAAATCCCCCTGCTTCTTCCAACATCCAACCTCCAAACACCGCATTTCATTTGTTGCCAGCAATCGTCCATGCAAACAGCGAAACTTGACTAAATGCAATAAACTGACCAAGTGCCAGGCCATTTTGCCACTGTTGCGGTCCCGAAAACCCCGAAACCCCAGAAACCCATCCACCCACCCAATCCCCCAGAATTCCACTGGCCAAGCTTTGGGCTAAGCTTTGCCAACTCAGCGGCATTTTTTTACCCGGCACTCATTGAGTTCAAGGGTGTAACAGATACCACAGCGTTTACGGTCTCTAAAACTATTCATGATTTGTGAGCAATATGAGCAAGGGGATCTCTAGCATTCAAGAGGTACGATAAAACCATATGTAAACTGGAAAGAGTAAAAGCCAAATTCTACATAACTTTCGTAGCTAACCTATTTGATTTCAGAAGGTTTTTTCTGGATTTAACCATAATCATATTTAATAACTGAAGGATCTCTGAACCTTTAAGAGTTAGGATCATACACTTTGGTATATGAACTTCTATTAATATAATATTAAGATTACTTTATGTGGGGATGACAATGGGCGGCATTATCTAGTAGAAATGAGATTGACAGAATTGAGATAAATCTAGTAGGGGGTATTTTCCAGTCGAATCACATCCAACTCACCTTGGTTCCGTTTCCCTAGAATAAAATGCAATTTGCTCATTTTTGCATAAACCCCAATTTCAGTTTCGCTGCCAGGAAACGAATGAGAAATTGCTATTGCAATCTGCGAATTCGAGTCCGCAGTGGCTTTTGGCCATGGATCTGGGATATTCTGGAAATCCTCGTTAGAGAGGACGGCAAAAACAAAGCGCTTTGACCGGCGACAGGTGAAATCAAATCCCCTTGCCAGCGGACATGGGCCAAGGGACATGGTTGTCCTGCAGCGCTCCGGAATTCACAACACACGTAATGCTCGCATGCCGACGACTAACACCTACCTGGATTTACGTGAAGGGACGCTGCTCCACTCCGGATCCGCATCCGGATCCTCCTGCATCCAGCAGACTCAAATCGTTGAATGTTTCACAATTTTCCAGCACTTGGCTGCAAGTGGCGTTAATTAAATCAAAATCGATGGCCAGCCGATGTCCCAGGGATTCCACATTTGTCAGCGCCGTGAGTGCGGCCGGCGAATCCCCTTTGAGAGGCAGGTGGGAGCTCGCCTCCAGTTGGAAGCAGGCTGGGATTGGGACTCCTCCTCCTCCTGTCAGCACCGCCTGCAGCTCCTCCGCACTGCAGTCGAACTCATCGTACTCGTCGTCCATCAGCGATTGCTCCGAGTAGCTCTCATCGTCGTCATCGCAGTCAAAGTAACCGCTCTGTGGATGAGCCAGTGAAGTGGGATGAGATAAGGTTGGTGGGGGCGCTCAAGATTGAGCTCTTGATTGGTGGGGGTACGGTTAAGGGGAGCTATCATTCCAGGGATGCAGACCGAGCCAAACCGAATTTAAGAAAACCTCAAAGGAAAATGTTACGGTTTTCCGTTTAACTTGTTTGTACAGATACTGCGTTGTGTTCTATTTATCTCTCTTTAGTTTTACTTCCACTGAATTTCATTTGGGTATTTCTATTAAATACAAATATTACACTTTAAAATATATAAAAGTTGCTGTTTAGATGATTTTATATGCAATTTTTAAAAAGATTTAAGCTGACCTTATCTTTTTGTATTACCTAACTGAGTTTTTTTTGGCAGTAGGTGCAAGAACAGGATTAATATATACCTTTAAAATCAACAAATCACCAACCTAAAGAATAAAGATACATATATATATTAACCCGAAACACAATAATAAAGCAATAATTAAAACAATAATTAATAAATTCTTTTTCTTCACGTCTTTGGTATTTTAAAGACGAATAAATCAAAGTTTGGTTGCTGTGTAAAAATGCCACCAAAGCCCACTTACTCAAAATTCGGTAACCATCCATTTGGCATCCCGGACCCTTCGATAGCCTCCACTCGCCATCATTCCCATTGTCACTCACCTGGCAGTCGAGGCATCGGCAATTATCACAGAGGCTGCAACTCAGGCCCAAAATGTCGGCTGCCTCCTGGTAAAGCTCGTAACTCGATTTCGCCTGCTGCTGTTGTAGTTGTAGTTGTTGCTGTAGTTGTTGGCTGGTCAGTGCTGTTGCTGTTGCCGCTGCCGTGTTGTTGTCCTCATTATGCATGCTCCAGTTGGTCAATTTATTCAGCTGCCCTCCATTGCCGCCAGCTCCACCGGTTCCAACGTTTCCAGCCTCCCGACTGTTGCTCTGATTTTTCAAGTTGCCGCCATTGTTGTTGCCCCCGAAGTTGGGTGGCGGCCCCGCCTCATTGCTGTCGAGCATGTTAAATGAAAGTTTATTTAGCTTTTGGTTGACTAAACTAAACGCGTATCAAATGGCTGCAAGTGGCGCGGAAGGACTCGCAGCGATTAGCAGGGACGAGGGGAGGTGGTGGGTAGAGCGCCATGCAAATTGATACAAAGTGGGGAAGGGAGGCTAAGCCAAGTGATGCGTATGGTACACGGAAATTATACCTCTATTGTACTACAAAATAAGCCAAAAAACAAATTTCAAAATAAAGCCTGGATAAAAAATTATCTATTCTCACTCACACACGAACTTTAAACTGACAAAATAACATTCACAAGAGGGACTTAAGTAAACCTATTTAATTTCCGATAACTTTTTAATATTTTGATTGATATTGATATTTGATTTTAAAATTCCTAACCTTTAGTTTATTTTTTAGCTTCACCTTAAAATTTTCTTTGTATTTTAAATTATTTTGTCTTTTAAGTATCCCTTAATTTGTTGTATATTTTCTTTAAGTTAGTTCATATTTTGTTTCTTGTCTTAGCTTATAACTCGACTGAAGAAGAAATAAAAATAAATTATAAAATCAGAGTGAAATAATAGCAAAACAGCACTAGATAACCTTCCTATTTCAAAAAAGGTTAAAGCTCTAAAAAAATGTAAAAACCACAAATAAGTGAAAGCACAGAAGCGCTTGATAACGAGCGATAACAAAGGCAATTCGATCGATAAAAACGATAAATCATCGTGTCTGCAGCCTTGCAACATTTCGCTTTGCAGCAGTTACCGGCAAAAAATTGAAAATGAAAACAAAGCGACCAATTTAATTTGCGGCGACAATCAGACATTGTCGCAGCAGCATTTCCAGCTAGTGGCCACAATAAATTAAGCCACCTTTAGTGAGGCTTTTTTGCATTAAATGCGAGCTTCGGATGGGGAGCATTTAAATCGCATCAGCGGAAAAGCAGACTGCACACAAGGCCATGAAAAGCGGGAAGGCGGGTTGGGAAAAATGCAAAAGTGAGTAACTTTGCACAACAAATTTCCGCAGTTATTTTGCGACACAAGTTGAGGGAGTCATTCTTGTCAGTTTCGCTGGTGTCGCCATCCAGAAAGTTGATGAATGTGCGCCGGAGAATTTCCGCCGTGGAAATGCCTAAGAAAGCAGGGGAAACTCCCCCTCCTTTTCCGTCCCTTTGCATTTTTCCCCAGGCTGACGTTTACTAATTAAATGCGCACAGGGCACTAATAAATCAAAGGGAAAACCCGCCCTTTTTTCCCTGTTGCAATTAATGAAATTTTCCCAGCCGCCTTTGCCAGTGAAAATTTTCAGTGAGCGAACTTTTGACATCATTATTGCAAAGAGGATATAGAGTGGGGATACAAAGGGGTGGGCTGTACTCTATAGACGGGGACTTTGCGTATGTAACTTGTAAGTGCAACTCGGGTATTAAGTTCCCCGGAATATGATTATTGCACTTCAATATGTACTTTTATGGCCCGCGCCTTAATCAACTTTTAAGCCCTCTTTAAGCCCCCGATGCTTTCGCCTCACTTTATGTTTATGCCGAGCTGAGCGCGTTAATTTTTCAATTTCGCAAATGACTGCTGGGCGGAAAAGCGGGCGGAAAGTGGGGTGAACAACTTTGCTAAGCGATGATGATCAAAACTTATGACTTTATGAACAACGCGCAAAGTTTAGCCGCTGCAACAAAGTGTCCGCTGACAGATAATTGAATGCGCTTAAAAGCCGCAGCAAAAACAAGAAAAGCGCATTTGGCCATTGGGCGGAAGTAGAAGCCACTAACGGTAGATGTGGGAAATGAATTGACCAATCGATATATCGAAAAATACCCTCGATGATTTAGATGCCGATTGCTGCACTTCGATAATTAATTAGGAAATAATCGAATGCCGCGGACCGTTGGAATTCGCCTGGCTCTCGCAGTCAACTTAATGAGAAACCACTTCGGCATGGCAACTAGGACCGCATACCACCAAACCACCAAGCCACCGAGCAACCACCACTTGTCCCCTCGGATTGCCGTCATAAAAACTTGCCACAGTTTGCAGCGCGTTGCAAGATGCCTTATAACATTTATGGGAATTTATAAGTTTTTGCGGCGCCGAGAAGATTGGTCCGCTGACACAAACCCACATACTGGGGTGCGTGCACTCGAAGAAAAATATTAGGAAAATTTATAAATAAATAAAAATAAAAATACATATATCACAATAATAAATATATGTGAGTTTTTTATCTATCCTTTCTTTTTATAGTGTCAAAGTTTTCTTTGAAATCACTCATACGACACGGATGCCAGTTTTAATTTAATTATTATAGCTTATTATATTAATTGTAATAATTAATATATGTGCCATCTAGATTAAAATAAACTTTAGATAAAAGGCAACGGTACGTATGAGTGATAAACTTTAACGCCAATGAAGCCAAAAGATCATAAAATGTAATTTTTCCAAACAAATTGTTCCAATGAACTAACATCTGCATTAATTATTAACATAATACTTATTTTTCAAGCCTTTAAAATATATATATTGTAAAATTTAAGCTAGCACTACAACCCCTTTGCTAGCATCTTTAATAAATAAATAAAAAATGAATTTATTTATCTATATATTTTAAGCCCCGGTAGATGCTAAATATTTTTCCGAGTGCATTTTTGGTGTTACATACCTGATGGCACCAGCAGAATCTTCCGGCACCGCTGCGTTGCTGCGCCATTTTTCTTCTTCGAGATATTTGAGAAACTTTGTCTTCTTGGCAATAAGCGCTGATTTGACATTGGTGCATTTCTTCTTTGGCATCAGTGGGAGGTTGCCTCCTGCCCCTCCTCCTGCTCCTCCCCCTGCTCCTCCCCCTGTCGAGGTAACCACTCCCGCTGTGCCATCGAGCGATTCGCCACTCCGGCTCCGATTCCGGCCGTTTTGGGTTACTCCGCCTGCCGCTGACAGGCACCTATTGTTATGGTTGCTCGCGGCGGCATTGTTGTTGCTGCTGCTGCTGTTGGTGTTGCTGCTGCTGATGTTGCTGCTGCTGCTGCTGTGGTTGCTGTGGGCGTGGGTGACATTTTGGCAGGCGACGCCGACGCTGCAATTGAACAATTTTTGCAGGGCCGCCGTTGCCGGTGAACACATTGCGGTTGACATTGATGTAGCGACAGGATTTACGTAGTTTGATGCGCTTCCCGCTGCCGCCGCATCCAGGGCCATTGTTGTTGCTGTTGTGGCTGCCGCTGCTGCTGCGGCACTGCCAAAAGTTTTGAATTTATGCTGCAGGACGCCACTCGAGCAAGTTGCCTCAATTGGATTTGCCGCTCTGCTCCGGCTGCCATTTATTTCACGCTTTGTTGCCGCATATGTGCCGTAGTCCTGCCAAGATGGTAGATAGATTTTCGAATTTCGGGGAGCGGACAGGAAGAGGGTGCCGAAAAAACGGAGAAATAAGTAGAATCTCAGATAGTTGCGGGTAGTGGACTCCCCAAGGACTCACCCCATATGCACCGTAGCTGGCATTAAGCACATAAATCGAATTCTGATTGCTGCACTGGAAGACCATGTCGTCCATCGTTTGGGCTGCTCGGAGAACGAGAAGGGGATTTTGATTTTATTTGTTGTCAGTTGTATGGCCAATCAAATCAACTTAACATATTTCATTTTAAGTGCTGACATTTATTTGTCTTAAAATCGTATTAAAAACTTAAAGAGTTTAGGAAAATATTACAATTTAATAGCAGAGAATATATTTTGTAAATATAAGCCTTTATTTTATATACGGTTTTAATTAAGTAAATATCTTTAAAAATTTAATAAAGTTATGATATGATATTTTATATTTTAGCATATTAAATATTTAAATATTTTACTGTTTTTTTCTAATCAAGTAAGTAACTTCTTCTATATCTTCTGCTTGCAATTTTAAAGAAAGGGAATTTTTGAGAATGATAAGAATCCTGTATGTCTGACCCATTGAAATCCTTCCAGTGTTCGAATATTGGGTTACTGGCTTTCTGGGCTCGAGTCGGAAAATGTTGCTTAACAAAATTATGCAAATTTAACATTGAAATCAAACAGCAGACGGCGTCTCTGTTTCAACTTTTCGCTTTCGCATTTGGGAACTGGAAAGGGAAAATCCCAGGGAAAAGCCAACGAGGGGCGGGGAAAAAAAGGCGAAAATTTAATTTAAATTCTTATTGCTGCCTGCTGATTGTGATTGTTTTGCGGGAGGCATGATGTTCCTGGCTTACCCATTGAACTTTCAATAAATTTGGTTTCGTAGATTTCCCCGGCCGGCGCCGAGGAAGGTGTGTGCGGCTGCTGACGGATCCTGTCCAGCTCCTGGTGGCAATCAAAGCTGCAATTACCAGCGTCCAATTGAAGCGGAAACTTGTGCGGCTGCTGGAGCGTGTAAACGTTGACTGAGCGCCTCTCGTGGCCACCGGTTCCTCCGGTTCCTCCGGTTCCCAATCCGATTCCGATTCCTCCGCCGGTGCTTCGCTTGGTCCTCCCGCTGAGCCAGCTCGTTAGCCACAGGGATTGGATATCTGAGCGGAAAAACATGAGAGGCACAGGCATAAGCAAATTTCGATTCAGATTTGTTCAGTTCACGCACTCGGTTTATTGTTGCTTTATTTTTTTTTTCTCTTGGGGGGAAATGCGAAATGGTTAACTCGGCCTGGCCAAGCATGATAAAATTTCGTTTGAAAGGCAAGTTCATTGAAATAAACAGGCCTTCCAGCCCACTCACTTTCACTTTCGCTCTCTCTTTCTACTTATCCTTTCCCTCCCAGCAAACACGCAGAATAATCAAAATAATCCTTTTTTTGTTGGCCTGTCTCGGGGCTTAGTTGCGCCGTACTCCCGAAGACCCTTCTATTGTTGGCTTACGCTCGGAGATTCCGACAATTACGCATCGCATACGCAATATAATCGCCGTTGCCAGGACAATTGGAAGTGGAAAGTCCGAGGTCCTGAAATCCTTCGGATTGAGTGCGAACAATAACTGATGTGGAAATATGATTTCCATGCGATTTGCACTCCAGCAAATGCCACGCTATTCTCCTCGAATTAATTATATAGATTTATTTTGCCCACATTGTACCACTTGGGATTTAATTGCTATCCAATTACTATCGTAATGCATTTATTTAAGAGCTCTTATTCGCAATTGAACTGTGCTCCCATCAAAATGATATGATCCCCTTATATATACTTTAACATTAATTGCACTTCTTGATTCCGAAACAGCATTATGTTCTTCATTTCTAGCTGAAGGCTAATTGTGTATTATGTGATACCAATGGAGAAGCCATTTACCTACACTTTGGTGTCACCACTCAAGATTTAATCATTATTTATTCAGCAAAACATCTATCGAAAATGCACACTCTGGGAAGATATTAATTATTTATTATATAATATTTATATTTAAAACAAAAGTATTTTCATGTAAGAAAGTGCACTTATTTTTATAAGCTTAATTTGTATACATTTTAAATAATTCAAAATCCTTTAAATCCTTTTGTTTTCAATATATTTATGTTCACTGGTAAAATTGATTGAAAAACATTTAAGCAATATTAATATGTCACTGAAAAATAGAGCACCAAATTGCAGGCGTTTTTTGCAGATGAACTTGGATCGGTGGGGCGTTTAACATTCGTATCCCCATGTGGCAGGGCCGTAAATCCCGGGGAGCCGCAACTTGGTGACCCCATTCATCAAAGTGTCGTAGTCGCAGCAGCAGCAGCTGGCGAGCAGAAATCTTTTGTCATTTGCTGTCAAATCGCTGGGATTTGATGAGGATGGGGTTGGGAAAAACTAATACGTGCTGGAAGTCAACAGAGCAACATGTAAAACATCGGGGGCGATAAAAGTTGAAGGGGTGGAACGTCGAGCATCTCTAATGAGCGGCAATAAAGCAAATGTGGCAGGTGACACACACTGGCCCAAATACACACACACATCGAACAATTTGCACATTATAATTGTTGACACACCCCCCCGATCCCTGATATAAAAAAAATATATATATTATATATGGGGGTATACCTGTGCGTGTCATTAGTGGGCAACTGAATGGGGCCAGAAATCCCTCCTTGATTCCATTTTATTCTGTGCTATTTGCTGGGATTTCCCCCCGCTTCATCGAGCTAATAATAAAACTTTTATTTATTTTGGGATTTTCGTCAACTGACCGAAGGCAAACAAAGAGCCGGCAAACAAACAGGGGCCTACAGAAATAATAAGCCTGCATAGAAACAAGGGGGTGGTAGAGGGGGTGGTAAGAGGGTGGGGCATGTCCAGTGGAGCGTGGCATATTTGTCATAATCAGCGTTTAGGCATAGGCATAAATTTGAATGAGTGCGCACAGGGGTGGCGGAGGAAGGGGGTCGGGACCCATATTGTATGGACATCCTTATCATATATTAGGCAGTGCTACATTCCCCATTTCCTCTTTTAGCCAGAGATGAGCCATGCAGGAATCATTGTGACGGGAATTGGGTTCTTATAAAAAATAAAATATTATAATTAAATTGAGATAAACTTTTAAATACTATATAATTTTTAGTTTATCAAAAAATGCTTATAAATAAATACTAAAAAATAAAATAATTAAATTAATAATTATCCGATACGATAGAAAATTGTATGTATAAGTTGTTTATTCATTCAATAGTAGGTATTTCCAATTCTTTAATATATATGAAAATATTTAAGAATATGAATACTATTGTAATAATACCTTTTCATAGGTGACATCTCTTTCAGCTTCAAAAAAAGTACTAGTAAAATGGCTTTGAAGTCGAGGAATCCGGGGTTCTATCGACGAGCGGAGAGTTTGGAATACCCCGTACTGAACAAAGCATGCAAACAAAGCAGGACTCATCTCATCTATGCAGGGACATGACTGACCCGCGCCCCGGGATCAGATGAGGAATTTGCGATTGACAGGAGTCGCGTTTGCCGGCTCTGTGAGCAAATATTTGACTGAGAAATTCCGGGGACTGGGAGATGGCAGGAGGTCGCGGAACTCAAAAGGGGAGGGCTATCTGGCCACGTCCATGAACTCGGGGCAGATCGTTCCTTGTTTGGCCATAAATTTGATGTGTGCATAAAAAATGTTTTTCGATTTCCTTCGGCACACATACAGAAATTCTTGGCCCCGGTCACGTGCGAGCAGGTGTTGGCCACCAGGATACCGAGGCATTGTCTTTGGGCCACTTTACCCGCGGTCCTGGCGAAAATCGAATGGAATCAATACGTTGTGGGGTGCCAGAAGGCCCAAACATTGCCTCTGCTTATATATTTTGTTGTCCAAATATTTATTGCATTTTGTTGATTTTCGGCCGAAAAATCTAGCCAAAACGCTTTCCGTTTGTCATAAATTTTGGTAGCACCACACCACCCATGGAAATACATTTAAACTGAAATTTAGCCGATTTTCTTTGTATGTTTGGGCATTTTTCCGGGCATGTTTTGCCAGCGATTGCATAATAACATCGTTTGTGGAATTGGCCCACAATGGCAATAAATTAACATTTTATGTGGAATGTGCTGTGTGTGTGTTGTGTGTGTCCTTTTCCACTATGCAGTTGGCTAAGCCTTTTATGGCGCGATTATCGGGCAGGAACATTTTTGGCATTCCAATAAGCAGTTATTCAAAGTGGATTTGACCGGGAACGAAGGATGCGGCCTGAGGACTCTGTTTTACGGCCTTCCCTCGAAGGACTCCTCGAGAGACTCCTCGAAAACACCTCAATCCAAGTCGCATACTTTTCGTAGCCCCTCAATCTCTCAGAATTCTTTGCCCTTGTCTATTTACTTTAATTATAAACTCATACAGCAAGCAGAACAAGGCAAATTGAAGTTCTGCATGGCAGAACAACAGGGATATATGTATAAGAAAGATAACTCAAAAGCAAACTAGACACCGATCCCAGAGAAAACATATTTCTATACCCTACCTGGGATTTAAAAAGTAAATATTCACTTTTTCTTTCACATTTATATATAAAGCGCTTTATTTTATTCTATTATGAAATATCTGCCTCGTTTTTTACTTGCCCATTTTTCCAGATACACATATATACGTATTCTGTTCCTTGTTATATCTTTACATACATTTTCTGAGGCCTATGAAATTCTGCGTCAGAGTATAAAAGCAGTGCATCAGCATTGTTCTTGATCAGTATCCCTACGATTTCAGTATGATCAAGTGGACCGGATATATCTTGTTCGTCGTAATCGCATTTAATCAGTATGGATTTATCGACTGTACGCAGTCTGTGTGTGTGCTGGAAGATGCGCCAAGTCAGTGCGGATCCTTCTGCCTTTCGGCACTACGTCCGTTTATGGATCACAATGACCAGATTCGTCAGCAATGGAATGCCCACGCTATTACACTAAACAAAACACTGGACAAAGTGTACGGAATCGAAGTCCAACAGACTAGGATAGAAAGCCAACTGGAAAACAACCAGATTTTACAGTCGAGAATAGAAAGTAAATGCCAGTTAGTACAGTCAAATGTGGAAAACAAATTACAATCGCTACAAGCCAATATTGAAAGCCTGCAGAAAACACTTTCCAAGATTTTAACCCATGTCAAATTCTTGAGCATTGAGCGATTTGGCACTGGGTTGTTTTACATTGAAGACAGAAGAGCTGCAAGTTATAACGATGCAAAAGATGCCTGTCGTGTCATAGGCGGTCATCTCGCGACCTTAACAAGTGAACAAGATCTTACTGATATCCAAGGGAAGCTTAAAAAGGATAATGAATACTGGTTAGGCATCAACGATCTGGCCAACAAAGGAGACTACGTGTCAGAGTCCGGAAAGAAGCAAACATTTTTCAATTGGCACTATTCCCAACCCAACAATCAAAATGAGCACTGCGTGGCACTTTTCAACTACAAAATGCACGATTTTCCGTGTTCATTTGTTACTCATTTCATTTGTCAGGCTGATAATATTTTATAGTGCTTTATTTATATTCAAAAGGGAAAATAAAATGCTTTTTTAAACATTACGTTTAATTCTTTATAGGTTGGTGTGTGATTTTAGATATTAAATATGAATTTTAGGATAGTTCTGTATCGCTTTCTTGGCAAGGAGCTCTACATATAAGAGTATTCCTATCCTCGACCTTATGAGCTCATTTTTATCCAATTTTCTCATCACTTTATGCTTTCTTTGCGGTCGGCTGCCCACTTGAGTGAAAGTGGGTGGCAAAGTTTTGTGGAATGCAGGAAAAATGCCAAATGCCTCTCCCCCTCCTCCTGCTCCTCCTTATACCCATCACCACCACATGCACACCGCTCTGGGCCCTCAAAATTACACTCACACACACACACTCACTTAGTGGCTGGGCAAATGTTTGCGCTTGTGTGCACGGCCGCGAGAACTGGCTACCGTTATTATCCATTTGATTAGAGAAAACACAACATTTTGGCCTAATTAGAGTCAGAATGTCAAAACATTGACTTTGGCTATTTGGCCGGACATCAAAGAGGAGCAGCACTTGAATTCGAATGGCCAAGGGGAAGGAATAGGGAATAGGGAGGAAGGGGCATCGAAAACAGACTGGAGAACAGCCAAGTCAACAGCAACAAAGCCAAGGACGAGGTCGAATGCGAGGACAAACCATTCAAATGGCCCAAAGTACGACCCTCACCCGAACCCATGGCTTTCCCAATGAAGTGCACAAAAAACGACTTCAAGTACTTGGCCATTTTGGTTGTTTCCACTCCACATCCCACTACTTTCGCCGTTCCCATCCCCTCTCCATGTTTGCCAATGTAAACACATTTGATATCCAGCAAAAACAAAAAACGATGGATCAGGCCAGGGGCGTATAGAGATTCATATTCAAAAGGGTTATACTATCATTCAAAATCAATTTTACTCAACGACTAAAAATGATATATTTGATGATATGGTAAATTTGTAATCTCAAAACTTGCATTTTTGAGTTCGATTTAAAACAAACTGTGTGGAAAGTTTGAGATTTTAATAAACTACGTTTTGATTTTATCCCATAACGCCATATTATTTTTTAAGTATAAATAATACATACATTTATTAAATTGGTTATGTCAATTTACTAAAGGGGGATCCTTCTCTCTACGCCACTGACACAGAATAACAGTTAGAAAGGAAGAAAGATTTAATTCGCAACAACAATGCGGGTGAGCAGTCAGCAGTGAGCAGTGGAGCCTTAAAAGGACGAGCGAGAGATTGATTTTGCACTCATTTGATATTCCTTGCTGACCGCTGAATCAAACGGGATTTTTGCCTGCCATCCGATTTGTTGGCTTCTTGTCTCCATCGTCCTTTTTGTTCTCTCTTGGTCCTTCGTCCCGGCAAGCAGTGCAATAATTTCCCGTTAGCCGCTCACTAAATGCAAGCAAATTTTGTCATTTGGCCGGGACGTGAGTTGGTTGCCCAAGGACCTCTTCGCACAGGACCTCTCGCATTTAGACGAGTTAGACGTTGGCTGTTAGTCGGCAGACTAAACTTTACCAACCTGCAAACTCCAAGCAATTTCATTATGCTTACACCACTCAAACGCACAAAATTATACCAGTGTGTTCACCTCAGAAGGCTTCGTCGACACTTGAAGAAAATTTAAGGACTTTTTAAGTCTTTTTTTTTTTTCTTTTTTAATATTTTTAAAAACATTTCTGATAATTAAAAATAACACTTACTTGGAAAATATATTTAAAATTTGTAATATATGTTTTAATCAAACATAATAAAATCTATTTACTTTAGATTACTGAAGTTTTTCTTGTATAACAAATAACAATAATATGTTTTTAATGTACTGGAGACTAAAGAAAACATCCATATATCGGCTACATACATACCTATATTTTCCTGTGTAAGATGCAGTAAGTGACAGAAGTTCCCTTTCGGTTTCAGTTTAAGTTTGGGCTTGAGGTCGCCACTGGTGGAAGATCCCAGGCACGTAGCTCCCTCAGCAACCCCAAACTCTACAGCCTGCCCCCACGCTGTCGTCGCTAAGTCCTTTATAATAAATAGTTGAGTCACTTAAGGGGATTAATGTTGAAATTAGTTTGTGCCAATGAGATTAGGCATGACATGCCGAATGCCAAGTTCATCTCGGTTGAGAACTGAATCTAGTCGCAGATGTAAATGGAATTTTCTTCCTACATATGTGCTTGATTCAAAAAACGAGCAAAGTAATTTTCCCCCATATCATCGTCTACTATCCGATTTCACTTATCTCTTTCGGTTTAATCCAGTTTCTGAGTGCACAAAAAATGTTTGCTAATAGAGTTGTCAAATGTGCATACTATCTAATGGTTTTTTTCGACTACGATCTATAAATAGATCGTTCGTCATTGGTTTACCATCTCATTTCATAATAAGATAAAAAGTTGCAAAGCTGATGTGGTTCTTTAATATTTTTAATCAATTACCTTTGCAATAATACAATGTTTATAATTCTTATAGATAGAACTTTTTTCATATGCATGTGACTTGAAATGCTAATTGATAAGCAAACCAGCTCTCTTAATGCTGTCGCTTTTTCTCCCTTTATCAGGTAAACCCATGCACACATCTACGCATTTTGCCGGTTCTTGTTCTCCCGCTCTATATGTATCTCTCTCTACAAAAACTAAGTATATATAAACAGAGAGAGCGCATATTGTTTATTTCAGTGGCGTTTCGGCTGTTGACTGGCGAAGACGCTCTCTGAATTTTTGGAAGCCCCTCCCTTGATTGTAGAACCCTCGATACCCCCTACTCCCCAACTTAGTCCCCGAAATTCCGACATGGTTTTCGTGGAGTTCCTGATATTCGTGGCCTTCATCGGCTTGCTGCTGTACAAGTGGTCTGTCCATAGCTTTGGTTACTTCTTGAAAAGGGGCGTGGCCCACGAGAAGCCCATTCCCCTGTTTGGTAATATTCCCTGGTCGGTGCTGATGGGCAATGATTCGTACATAAAGCACAGGTAAGTTGAGAGAGCACCCAAAACTCCAGCAGTTATATAACGATATAATATTCTATAGCGTTGAAATGCATTCGCGGCTGAAGCAACACAAGGTCTATGGAGTCTACAACCTGCGAGATCCTCTGTACTATCTGGCCGATCCGGAACTCATTCGTCAGGTGGGCATCAAGAGCTTCGATACCTTCGCCAACCATCGCAAGGGGATCAGCGACGGACCCAACGATACCAGTGTGATGTCCAAGAGTTTGCTCAGTCTGCGGGATCGCCGCTGGAAGCAAATGCGCAGCACTTTGACGCCCACCTTTACGAGTCTCAAGATCCGCCAGATGTTCGAGCTGATCCACTACTGCAACGTGGAGGCAGTGGACTTTTTGCAGCGCCAACTGGATGAGGGCAGTTCGGAACTGGAGCTGAAGGACTTCTTCACGCGTTACACCAACGACGTGATTGCCACGGCCGCCTTTGGCATCCAGGTGAACTCCTTCAAGGATCCCAGCAACGAGTTCTTCTCCATCGGGCAGCGCATCTCGGAGTTCAGTTTCTGGGGTAGTCTCAAAGTTATGTTCTACATTCTGATGCCCAAGTTGATGAAGGTACTATATCATATCATATATAAGCTGGAATTTTCAGGGACCGAATATAAATAATAGTTATTTATCCCTCCCTTACTTTCAGGCCCTTCGAGTTCCCGTGATGGACATTAACAACGTGGACTACTTTAAGAAACTGGTTTTTGATGCCATGAAGTATCGCAAGGAGCAGAGCATCGTGCGCCCCGACATGATCCACCTGCTGATGGAGGCCCAGCGGCAGTTTAGGAAGGATCAAGAAGAAGCCAAGGAATCGCAGGAGGAGCGAGCCGAGTTCAACGACGAGGACCTGCTGGCCCAGTGCCTTCTGTTCTTCTCGGCGGGCTTCGAAACGGTGTCCACCTGCCTGAGCTTCACCAGCTACGAACTGCTGATGAATCCCGAGGTGCAGGATAAGCTGTACGAGGAGATCCTGGCCGTGAAGGAGGAGCTGGGCGATAGGCCTCTGGACTACGACACCTTGATGGGCATGAAGTATTTGGATTGCGTGGTCTCCGAATCGCTGAGGAAGTGGCCACCGGCCTGGGTTCTGGACAGGATGTGTGCGGCTGACTACGAACTGAAGGACGAGGAGGGGCAGTTGGTGCTCCAGTTGCGCAAGGACGACCTGGTGCACATTCCCGTGGTGGCACTGCATCACGATCCGGACAACTTCCCGCAGCCCGAGGAGTTCCGACCGGAGCGCTTTGACGAGGAGCACAAGCACGAGATCCGGCAGTTTACCTACCTGCCCTTTGGCGTGGGTCAGCGCAGCTGCATCGGCACCCGGATGGCCCTCATGGAGGTCAAGTCGCTGATCTTCCAGTTGCTCCTAAGGTACAGACTTAAGCCCACGGATCGCACTTCCAAGGACATGATGGGCAGCATTGCCGGCTTTCGAATGATGCCGCGGGAGTTGTTCTGGTGCAAACTGGAGTCCCGTGGCTCCGCTTAATTAATAATACTTCCCCCGACACATGCATCCTTATAAATATTAATAAAAGAAGAATGGTGGAGAAAAAATGAAACAAAAAGCATGGCAATTTATTTCATCTGGACACCCTTGTGTTGACAAATTTGTCGCGGCCATGCTTCATTTTCCATTCGCTTTGTTTTCCCCGGGCTTTCCCATGTCCCTGTTTTCCCCATTTTCCCCACTTTCCCCACTTTCCCAGCTTTAAAGCCGATGTCAGGGGCAGAGATTCCCAGTTAGGAGCAGGCGACAAGCCACGTCATAATACTGTCAGGACATGATGGCCTCGTCCAACCACCCAGGTTGTATGTGGTGCGGTTACACCGCATAAAACAACATGGTTGGTGGGTGGGTGATGGCACAAGCCACACACTCACATTCAGCCACCCACTCGCGGCCTCACACACACACTCACACACACTCAGGACATTAAGGATTATTTATTGGGAGTTATTTTTCAGGCGGCATTAAAATTTTTCGGTACAATATGAATTATATTACACTCGTGTCATAAACTCGCTGTCGCAGAGCAGCAAAATTTCGGTGTGTGGGCCAGGAAAATCTTTCCCAGCCCCCATCCCCCAAATTGACTGCCAAAAAGTATGCAGTAAAGAAAAAGGCAGATAATTAACATCAATCTGTGCTCCAAGGATCCCTGCCAAGGATCCAATCGGCATTGATATTGATGGACACCGAGAAGGCAAAGCTGGGAAACGGAAAAAATATGCTGTTTGGGTCATTCAAATACAGGAGTCCAACAGAAGTCATCGGTTTCGATTGTTCTACACAGCATTTCTGTTTTCCTTTTACATTTCTCCCCTTTTCGATATCTCCAGGGATCTAAAATCATTGGAATAGGTGAACCACAATAAACGTTTGGTGTTTTGATTTTTACTTTAAGATTTAAGAATATTAAAAAATAGATTTCATTGAGATTTGATTTAAATTCTACAACCATGTATAATAATAAGCCTTACTTTTAGGCTCTTCGTAATATACTATCTTTTGTAATACCCTGTAGTTCCAACAATATTGCTAACCTGCTTAGTTTTATCTTCCCTTTTATGCGTACTTTTAACGTCAAATTTGTTGCTGGCAATCCTCGTGGCCTATAAAAAAGATTAGTTTGAAGAACTTGGCCCTAAGTTTCTGCATCTTTTGACGGCCATGTAGGGAAGGTGGTCAAATCCGGAGCACGCCTATGGTCATTAGGCCGGGCACCCTAGGGGCAATAAAAAGCAAAGGCAATTACCAGATATGGTACATGTATGCATATATACACACACTCGTACCAGCGACCATTATTCGCACAATGTAACGCACGTAATTAGTTGCATATAACTTGGGGCCCCGAGCTTCGTAAAACTTTCAACGCGCTTCAAATTAGTTGAATGTTTTTTTATTGGCAGCCCTGTTGTTGTTGACGTCCTCGCTGCAACAATGTTGTTGGCCAGCCCATCAGCCCATCAGGCCATGCAAAAACGAGTCTGGGATGGTTCGGTCTGGTTGGATTGAGTCACATGTGGAGGAGCAAATAAGCCGGCGGCAATCCCAAAACATATATGCCATATGGATGCGGAGGGCTGTGTGTAAGTCTGCCACAATATTTGCTTAAAAATGAGGCGAAGGCAAAGGCAAAGGGAAAGGCAATGGCAAAGTGGAATTAAAGCGAAAAGTTTGCGAGATGCTGGCGGGGATAACTAAGCAAACGCTTTGCGGTTCTGCCCGTTCGTTTTATGGCCAAAGTTTTCCCAGTTACCCGGTTTTCCGCCGCCGGCAGCTTCAAGTTTCGAGAATCTCCGTCGGTCCGTGTGGGTGGACTCGGGTGCATTTGAATTTCGCCCTTCGCCTTGTCAACGCTGCGTATGCGTAATCTTCGGATGCCAACGCTGCGTATGCGTAATCTGGAAAACGTCATAAACTGTGGCGACACCAGCAGAGCTATTTCCACTCTTCTGTCTTCTGTTTTCTGCTTTCCACTCCTGCTGCTTTTTTTGTTTGGTTCACAGCAACCTTATCAATCAATTCACCCACACAAATGTGTGTTTGTAGGTTGGCTATCCTATATATGGTATGTGGAATACATAGATGGTTCTGAGCAGAGCAGAGGTCATAAAGAAAGTTTGGCGCCGCGACCGCCAGACGCCACCAGGAGCATTAAATTTTCTCCCCGCAGACGGAAAATAAGTATAAAAAAAGAAGAGAAGAAAAACAGAACAGAACAGAACGGAACGGAAAATAAAATAAAAATGTGGAAAAGCATAGCAAGAATAGGAGAATGAGAATGGCTGAATAACAGCGATGACGACGATACAATGATAATGCCAAGAACAATAAGACGGGGCGGCAGCCAAAAGAAAGAGAAGGCGAGTCGAGAATGCTGAGCATTAACAATTTGGCAAAATACAATGGCAAACTGTCGCACACGAATTTTCCCCCTTATCTGCTTTTCCCCCTTTTTCTAGATTTTCGCCGCTTTTCCTACGCTTTTCTCAGCTCCAGCTGAGATGCGTTTTGCGATAAGCACGAAGCGAAGGCGTTTGTTTGGCTGTGTGTGTGTCAAGTGTTTTCCCTCGTGTATGTGTACTTTTCGGTGGAAACTCCAAGTCCCGGTGTTCAATCATCGAACCCCAAAGACCGTGACAAATGGATAATTATAAACGCTGAACGGTAATGCATATTACTTGGAAAATTGTCCTTATGTGTGCAAATCTTATTTGGTAATTTATTTTGTAGAATTTATATTTTGAAAACATGAATAAGTTCCATATTGTAAGTTTTAAAACTAATTTAAAAGCTTTTTAGGTCAACTCATAACCGAAGCAGCCCCAGCCCCGTAATAAAATTCCAACTTTAGACGCTTTAATGGCCTTCAATGTCACAATATGCAGGGACAATAACGATGCTAAAAGTCCCCACATTCAGAAACTATGTAATTGAATCGCCCGACATTGTTTGTTCCCTCATAGTCAAATATCTTTGTCCCATCTGAATCCGAATCTGCTCTCCTTTCGCTTATCGCAACTTGTATAGCTTGTATATAAATACGAGCAACCAGCTCTCCCCCCGCTTTTCCAAGCCCTCTGCTCTGGGAAAACGTTGTTAACGTCTCTTGAATTCGGTGTAAGCAAGTTTTCCCCATAAGGAAAACAAGAAGGAAAAGCATAATTTGGAGAGTGCTTCAAGGGAAAGTTTCTTGTGTCGTTGGCAAGTTTTTGAAGACCTCCTCCAGAAGCCACACACACAGACACACACATTGAGGGAAGGGAAAAGAGGGGGAAGATGGGGAAAAATAAACATAATTTTATTTTCGGTTTTTATTTAATGCTCCTACGCATTACAGCAATTTCTGCAACATTTTTGTTTATGCGCTGTCAAATCGAGTTGGTCCTTGGATCCTCACATTATGTACATGTGGGTAGTATGTGAATGCGGGTTCTAACCCCCCAGAACAAAATTATTGTCTAATGCACATTGGGCTGGCCAAGCGTGAATTTGCATGGCTGGCATTGTCATAACTGAGCTGGTGCTGCACATAAATCGCTTTGGTCCATATTTGTGTGACATTTTTCGGTTTGATTGCCCCACCAACAACCCAGTGAGGATGTGGATGTGGCATGTGGCAGCTGGCAGGAAGCAGGAAGCCGTAGGTAAAAACTTTTAATATTTCTACGCCGCCAGCTGTTGCCATTCCCCCTTTTCACTTTCCACTTGCCACATGCCACATGCAGTGCCTGCCAGTTGCATCCGAAATCGGGACTCTGGGTTTCCAACCTCCATCCGCCCGCAGATGCAACACAAACAAATGGAGTAGGCCAGAAAGAATCGCTGGAGCTTATTTATGCCCACGCTGTGAAATTTAATTAGCCGCCCTCGACAATTGTAAATATCCAGTTTCCTCGGGAGAAGTAGGGAAGGCGGAAGGAAACGGCTTGGAATGCGGGAACTTGGCTCAGATGAGCGGAATGCGAGTGGCAGGAGCTAAAGCAGGAGCAGTAGAGCATCCGCCCCCAGTTGAAACAATGCCAACTGGCCAAAAGCACAAGTCGTCTTTGACTTCCTCTTACTTTTTGGCCCTTTGGCCACGGGCACTCGTACTTGGAGAAAAGAATACGAGGAGTTTCGGTATCAAAACAACTTTTGTCTGTGGCACATCATCTTCATACTTTCACTGGCACACGGCGATTGGAATTATTTCAAGCTTGAAACCAGTACATAAATCTAATCATTAAATTAGGCTTCATTTAATAGAAGATATCTTCATGCTTTAATTGCTTAATGAGTCTGTAAATTAATGGGATTTTAACATTATCTGCAGGCTAATAATTAATGCCAATTAATAGAATAATAATAAGAGTTTAGAATAAATATTTTTAAAGATATATAAATGGCTAAGCTATAAATAAAGATATTTTAAATGATTAAAATTAGTGATATTTTAAGTGACTATATTAAGTTTCTGTAAGTTACTCAATCATTTTATTGCATTAGACAATTGTCATAGTGGAAAGTGTTATTTTATTGCCACTTTATTCCCCGTGTACTTTCTTCGCCAACTTTCCCAGCTTTCCCCTCTAGCCAACTTTAATGAGCTGCGTCGGCAGGTGAGGAATGCCGAAAGCGGATGCAGGATTGGCAAGGATCTAGATGGTGGGTGGTGGGCGCTGGATGAGACTGACAGGTGGTGGCATAGGCTTACTTAACTTACTTTTTAGGAAATCCGCCAGTGTCGTGAAGTCGTTTATTTCAACTGCGTTTCAGACGTAAATGAAGTTGGCTTCTTGGACCGCCCGCTGGCGATGTCTGTTACTCTCACTCGCTCTTCAGCTCGGCTTAATTCTTTTTCTGTTTTTTCCTGTCCTCAGGCGGTGCTTTCACTTCTCCTTTCTCTCACCTGCCGCCTCTTTTTGTTGTCCTGCAGCCGGAAGATACGCATTTAAATTAAAGGGAAAGCAAAGGAATCTGGCCACGGCGAGTTTTTCCGCGGAATTCCTTTGTTGTCCCGCGAGAAGGGGTAATGCTTGCGAAGATGCCCCATTCGAGATAACCCAGTGCAGGTTGAACACCCTATACCCCAAGGTATATTAAAGTCTCAATTTCTGGGGCTAATTCGGGCCAGGATAAGTCGGTGAGTGATAATAAGTGCGCATAATGGCTCGAGAGCAGGGTGCTCTTAATCTCTGGAAACGGGCTTTAATGCACATACAGATAATGTGGCTGGCTGGCTAACTGACATGGCCGTATTAAATCTAATATCCGCCTGGCCCTCCTCAAATGGTAAATAAAAAAGCGAGGAAGGAGCCCGGGGAGCACTTAATAGTTGCCTGGCGTATCCATTAAGTAAACATGACTCGCTAAGCCCGCTGGGCGAATCTGTGGATGTGGACTCAGCGCCAGAGCTTCGCCTTCGACCACACTGTCAATGTACATTAGGATTGTTTTGCTTCCCAGCTTGAGATATCCCCAAAAGCAGAAAAAATGGGGGCAAAGGGCGAAAACAAGAGCAACGACTTTGTGTTGTTGCGTATAAACGCTGAATATTTAATAAATGCAAAGGGGGAAGGGGAAGGGGAAGGATAAGGGGATGTGTGAGCTCCCCGAGATACGAAACATAAAATCAACTTAAGCATCGGCACACGGGAGAATTGCCTTTGCTCATTCGCTGATGATAACAGCAGTCAGCCAGGGGCCCAAAATGCTTTTGATATTTTATTCATGCCGCCAGCGCTGCCTGCGCTGTCAATTGGTATTAGGTATTTGGTATTAGGTATTAGGCATCAGGTATTAGGACATTATAATTTATTGACGAGCGCCGAGGACAACAGCATCGGCCGTCGGCCCTTGAAAGCGGTTTGTAATTTCGCACGGCCAAAGCCAGAACGTCAAGCGCACAATTAACGGGCCTCTCCACTCCCCACTCGGCCCACTTCACAGGCACCACAACACAACAGCCGAAGGCTCGAACCGCACACACGACGTATACGCAATGTTCAAGGCATCAATCATCCGCCAGCGCGTCCACTCGGCTCGACGGACCAATTCCAACTGGCACAAGCTGGATGCTGGTGCCTCCGATTTGTGCTCGGTTTCGGATTCGGAATCGGATGGTTTCGGAGTGGCATGCAACTCGTGGCACTGGGCCACTGGCACAAGGACGAAGGACGCAGGCGCCGGGAGAGAACCGCATCCTTTGGCTGCCTTTGGCCCCCAAAGACGGCGTGAAAATGGCCCACAATTAATATGCACAGGCGTCGCCAATGACGAGCCAGTCATTGATAGATTGTCGTAATGAAATGCAAATTACTTGTCAATAATTGCCCCACAACGGGCAATAGAAAGGCAAAGCCTGTGCGATTAATTAGGCAGCAAGGGATTGGGAACAGTGCTGCTATTGTAGTAATATTGTGTAATATTTTGTAATAATAATAAACAATTGTATAGAAAGTATTACTATAACATAACTTGGCTTGTGAAAAATCCAGAATTAATATGGAATTAAATTTGTAAATTTAATGAATTCCCGAAATTAATAAATTCATAAGGCGAGCTGAATGGCTCCCCTTGTCGACCATTTTGTGCACAATTACTGTGTTTATACGATGCCAAATTCACGCAATTATTTCACGCTTTCAGCCGATTCGTGTCTGTATAAACGCCATTTTGTGAATTCGGCAACACATGAAAGTTGACTATTACTGTGTTTATACGATGCCGAATTCACGCTATCATTTCACGCTTTCGGCCGATTCGTGCTTGTATAAACGCTATTTCGTGAATTCGGCAACACACGAAAGTTGACTATGATTTCAGCCTCAAAGCGTGATTTGGTGATAAGCAGCTCTGGTAACTCTGTTAAAAATTATCAACGTTGCCAGATCGCTAGAAATTTAATGCCCTTCGTAGGCTATTTCTCCACTCAGAGCTATTAAAGGTTAAAAATGATCACTTATTTTTACCGGTCCGGCATCCCTATCAGCTGAGAGTGAACAAAAGCATGAATTCTCTGCTGTCGTATAAACAGGGGTTTTTTCTATTTCGCGCTTTCAAGAAATCGTGATTGCTATCGTATAAACATAGTATATGATTTCAGCCTCAAAGCATGAATTGGTGGTGCCCAGCTCTGGTAACTCTGTTACAAATTATCAGCGTTGCCAGATCATTAGAAATTAAAAGCCCTTTATAGGCTATTTCTCCATTCAGCGGTATTAAAAGTTGAAAATTATCACCTATTTTTACCGGTCCGGCATTCCTATCAGCTGAGAGTGAAGAAAAGCATGCATTTTGGATGTGTCGTATAAACAGGGGATATTTCTAGATCGCGCTTTCATGAAATCGTAAATCTCATCGTATAAACATAGTAAATAATTGCCAGTCAGATATCGAAATTAATAATTTGCACCATACTGGTAACTGGTGTCCAGGCGAAGGAAACGCGATACAAAAAATATTTATTTATGCGAATTCCATCCAGGGGGCTCGTAAATCTCTCGACACCCGCGCAACCGAAGCTGTTGGTCCGAGTATTTATGGCGGCGACTATTACATACTTTATTATTATTATTATAAATGCCGCGCACAATAGAGTGGAGCCAGTTGGCCAGAGATATAAATTCTGTTCACCCCTCAAGTGAGGCTTTCGGTAAAGTGGCATATTGACAGATTTTAATTCAATTGGGCTTAACTAGGAGGGGAGAAATAAATAAATAAATATTTTGGAAAGATAAGATTGTGATGAGAAAAATAAGGAAGATATAAAATTATATAATTCCCAAAATAAAAAAATATAAGTTTTAAAATTGGATCCCATTCGTCACGGTAATATTGGATTTTTAGATTTCTGTCGCATTCTTGGTCCCATTAGGCCATGTAAATTATAATTATGCGGGTTAGTGCCTACAAACACGCTAACTAACTGGATGTGGTCCATCTTACAGTCAACAATGTTCCGAAATAGAGTGCGGTACGTCTGCGTAGTGATCCTCCTCCTGTCCCCATTCCCCGCCAGCAGCTGGGACTACTGCCAGGAGCACTGGTGTCCACGTTCCAACAACCATGTGGCCTGCAACAACAATGGGGCAAGTTGCCTGATATTTACAGAAACATATATTATATCAAATGGTATCACGGAAATATTTTCGATAAGTACCTACTAGAAGTTATCGACGCAGTTAAAATAGTATTGAATATTTATATAGAATTGAAAGTCCCATTTTATATGGTTCTTTTTAACATTTTGATAGGATTTGAATCTTTTTAAATGTAACTCTGTTCTTTTCTCTAGACCTATGGACCCAAGTGCCGTGGCGAGGCCAAGTTAATACCGCTGAGCAGTCAGCAACGCAGTTTCATTGTCAACCAGGTGAACTTCTACCGCAACCAAGTGGCCTCCGGCGGATTTTCCGGCTTTGGAGCCGCCCACCGAATGGCCAGTGTGCGCTGGGATCCCGAGATGGCTCAGCTGGCCGAGTTGGCGGCTCGAAGGTGCAGCCTTTCGGGGGACGAGTGCCGCAATACCAGGCGATTTAAGCACGTGGGTCAACTGACGGGGCATGTGATCTTCAGTGCGGGCAAGCACAGCGATGTGGAGCTGCTGGGCCACAAGATCGCCAACTGGTTTGGCCAGTACAAGCGGGCCACCAAGGAGCTGGGGGCAGCGGATCCGGCCAGTGACATCACTAGCTTCCGCCAGCTGATCCAGGAAAGGGCCACCCACATGGGATGCGGAGTCCTGCGGCAGAGGAGCCACAAGCGGTGGCATCAGCAGTTCATTGTCTGCAACTTTGCCCGCGAGAACTTGGCCCACGAACCGGCCTACGAGGTGGGTGCACTGCCAGCCTCAGGTTGCCGAGCGGGAAGGAATCCCCGCTACCCGAACCTCTGTGCCCTCCAGGAGCACTACGATGTGAATGCCGTCGACCGGTTCCACAACAAGCCACCGCTGAGGATCAGGATCAAGTACAGCGGTTCCAAGGCAGCGAAAGCTTTGTCTGCTGTTCCCGGCTTGGCCTTCCATCCCAACATCGAGTTGAGAACTCTTTAACTTGCATGGATATGGAGGAAGTTCTTATCTCTTATCTCTTTCCCCATTTTTATATTCACTTATATTCAACAAATATAATTTCTATCATATTAAAATGTAATATCCATTCTAACGCTGTCTTTTAGTCTGACGTAAAAGTAAAAAATGATTATAAAAGGTCCATTCATTAAAAAGTTATGAGCGTGCAAGCAGGTCAAGCAGTCGATTTTCTGCTGGCATATCTCCATTTCCCTCTCACATTCTTTAGCTGAGTAAGGGGTATGTTAACCCTTTTTTAAAATTAAAAACGAATATTCTGTAATACTTGGGAATTGAGAACATTAATTGACTTATTTAATCGGAATTTCGAATTAAATACATAGCAGTAAAAGCTTGTGTTTTTATTCTCTACTAATTGTTTGTAAAACTGTGCATCAATGTCGTTAACTACAAGAACTTAGGCGGTAGTTGCTTTTAAGCAACATCTAGTGGGGGTTCTCCTGGCGATTGGGCTCGATGGTGACCCGGGCATAGGGACTACCGGCTCCCACCTTCCTTCGCATGGTCACTCCCCGATGGGGCCGCAGTCCCATGACGATCAGGTAAATGCCCACGGCGCTGAGGGCGATCAGCGAGAGCACCACCAGTCCGTAGGCCCATCTCGGCCAGGTGTCGCAGCTGAAGGCGTCGCCTCTGGCGGATGTCACCAGCATGCCGCGGATCCTCGACGGCTTGTAGCACCTGCCGTTGGTCTGGTAGGGCAGCTGCTTCAGCCAGACCAACTCGCAGTCACACTGCAGCGGGAGACCGTTGAGATCCAGTTCGGTAAGCTGGTTAAAAAGCGGCGCCAGCGAGGAATTAAAGGTGCGCAGCATAGTGCCACGAAAGCTCAGCGATCGCAGGGCTTTCTTCTTGATGGAGGTGGAAGTGATAACTCCAAAGGCCTCTGCATCCAGGTGATTCAACTGACGGCTGTTCTGGAAGCTCAAAGTCTCGAGCAGATCAACGGGGGCAAGGGCTTGGGCCACCACTCTTTGAAGCACAGACATGTCCTCGATGAACAGCTGGCGCACCTGGGTGAGATTGGCCGTGTCCTCGGGCAGCAGCGCCTCCAGCAGATTGTCGCTGATGTCCAGACGGAGCATGGATTCCGGCAGCTGACTGGGAATCCGCTTCAACTGATTCCTCCTAAGGGAAAGCTCCTTTAAAGGAGCACTTACAGGCAGCCGGAGCTCCGTCAAACTGCAGGCATCCAGCCTCAAGGTAGCCAACTTCCAATTGACACCCAGTCCAGAGTACAGATCCCCGCCAGATTCGTTGAACCGGCGATTCCAGGAGATATCCAGGGTCCCCAGAACCAGGAGTGGGGCAAAGAGCTGCGGGGGCAGCGAATGCAGATTGTTGTGGGCCAAGTCCAGAACTTGAAGGTGGGGCAATCCCTCGAAGATACCAGCCTCCAGTTGGCCTATGCTGTTCCAGCCCAGATAGAGCTCTTTCAAACTGGTCAACCGTTCAAAGTTGCCAGCTGATAGCTTCGAGATATTATTGTGCCTCAGATTCAGCTGATGCAGACTGTCGCTGACAAAGATCGGCACCGAGTCCAAGGCGTTCCAGGAGAGGTCCAGCGAGTCAAGGTATAGGGGTAGAGTCAGCGAGAGATCCTTGACCCCGAAGTTCTTGTAGCTGCAGTCGATGCGCAGGGCACGCATTCCCCAGGGCGAGGCACTCACGTTGCTGCACTCGCAGGAGCGACGCGAGTTCTTCGAGGACTCCGGGTAACAAAAGCGGTCCGTCTCCTCCTCCACCGCGTCGATAATCTCCGCCTGGCTGGAGTGGATGGCCAGCAGCAGGAGGAGCAGCAGGCCAAAGGTCGCACCACTCATAACTCTCAAACTCGACATGGTAAAGGTTCTCAGTGCACTGAATGGATTCTAGAGTGGTGAGTGGTTGGAGGTTCGCTATCTTATCGAAAAGGCGGAAAAGCTCCCACCGCCACAGACATTCTGAGTCGATTTTTCCAATAAATTTATCAGCAAAATACTTTGGTCTTGCACACTGGTCGGGTTAGTCATTGAAAGCCATTTGGGCAGCAGCGATGTGGTAAACAAAAAGTGCCAGGAGAGGGCCGAAAGCCCCCGGGCATTTGAATGCTGATAAGATAGCACACGGCAGAGCTTTACCTTCTTATCTCCCGCCTCTCTCCTTATCGCCTTTGCAGCTTTCCTTATCAGCCAATATGTATCTTTTCCATTAATCATTTCCCCGTTCTCCGGCCAGCGGGTTAAGTCGTTGGCATGGATTCGCCATATTGATGGATCTGTAAATCTATAAGCCCCAATTTCACACTCCGAGAAAGCGAGAGACTTTCGCTTCGCTTCGTCTCAAAAGTCATGTCTAATCCCATGTGGATGGGGGGATTTATCTAGCTCATTGCATCTGAAAGTCGGGACTTAAGTTCAAATTGTAATTACGCTTAATGCCGTTGGCTGGGGATTTATGCTGATTGCTGGATATGTCGGAGGATGTTCGCCGACTCCAAGGATTACATTTGCGGTTCCCATGTCGCCTAATTGCTGGGCTGGGGCTGGCAAAGGTGCCTATATAATAAAGGCTGAATTAAATATTAAGGTGATTTGGAAATCACTTTAAAAGGTGTCTAAAAGTATGCTGCATTATCTTGAGGACCCAAAATTCTATGTTGCATACTTTTAGGCACATAACTAAATACCCGACGAGCAAGGAAAGTATCTGCAAGTCGAGTTTCCCTTCCTTTTTTTGGACATCCCTAACGAACTTTATGGTGCCCTCTTTACATTTGCAATTGCTGGGACTACTCAGTTCTCAGTTCTCAGTTCCCATTTCCCAGCTCCCAGTTCCTTCGGGTGATAGAACTCTTCTTTGTGTCAATGGAAAATTGATGAGGCTTACATAAGTGCACAGGCGCCCACCCCACCCACAGTCGCCCACTTTGGCATAGGCATTTGCATAAATTAAGGACTTCCAAAAACTCCCCGCTGCCAGCGCCTTTCCTTCTTGACTTTTCCACAATTGGGCTTTGGGGCTGGGGCTTGGGGTTTCAATGGGGGCAAAGCCAACACATGTAAAGCATTTAATGAGCTGTGTGTGCTTAAATTTATTGAAAATGCCAGGCACATGCTGTATGTGTACTCGCCCCCAGTCATTATTACAAGCAGAAATGTATTTTTAACTAAAAACCCATTAATTACGGCGAAAAGTGTGTGTGTGCGAAATAATTACGGCATTACGAGCAATTTAATTAAAGCCCAATTTTCGCACATCTGCAATAATGGAATTGTTAATTAATAGGCCGAATCAGAGACGGCCAGCTGTCGGTTTAGAAGGCTCCTGTTTGCCGGTCAGAGATCGGGAAATAAAATCCCCTGCAAACGTGCCAAAAATGGCAATCGCCTGAAACTCGCTGTCTGAATATTTATGAAAATTTTAATATTAAATTGTTTTCTGATGCCGCAGCCCCAGGCGAAGAGCGAAAGGGCGGGAAAACGGAGGGAAAACGGCGGGAAACTAAAGCTGGCAATCAATGGCAGAAATGCAATTTCCCCGTGGACAGAGACAGAATGTGCAATCATTAAAAGCGCTTGATTATCCGCAGGCTGGCGGCATTGTCCCTCGTCATCCGGCCAAAGCGACCGTAATGGCGGCCCAGTCGAGTCTATATATGGACTATATATACATATAGGTGGCTGGCTGTTTATGGCTCCCTAATTGAATCGCTTGTCATGCATTTGTCTAATAAAGGGGCATTAATTTGCCATAATGCAGCTTCCGTTTCCCGGAAATCATCAGTTGGCTGGTTGGTTGGCTAACACGTGACCTAGTCGGGATCCTGGTCCAAGGATTCCCACTCTCCCACCCAAGGATATATGCTAAATATCTCTGTCACGGCCTTTTAACTCGGGCCCAAGTATGCTGCAAAATGCGCAAAAAGCCTGCACACTCGCTCGCTTTCTAATTGCCTTTGAAAGCGTTTCTGTCACGCAATTTAAAACTCGTAATTCCGACGGGCTGGGGCTAAATTCATTAGTCGGGCCTTAAGAGCTCCCATTAACCCGCATTCGGGTCTATATGGTATGGTATGGTTTGGTACACACACACATTGCTCTCCTGCGGTTATCATTCGCTTTCGCTGCGCTCAATTTAATCGACAAATTTAAAGAAAATTATTGTCTCTAATGGGCAGACGTGCCCACAGAATGCGACCTTTGACCGCAGCAGCAGGAAAGGCCCGGGGATATAATACTGTGTATATATCAGATCCAGCTGATAACAGTTGAGTAATGAACAAATAATGGCCGGCAACCTTCTTGTCTGCTCAAATATTAAGTATACGCTGGGGAGTCCGGGGAACGGGAGGCAGTGTTCGAGGAAACCAGTTGGAATAATAGATGAAGAATGGATGTAATGCTAAAGCGTACAAGCCCAATAATCCGTAACATAATTTAAGCGCTGGCTGGGGAGGCGATTCCAATGTTAATTGGGTAAAGATGTGCTGCCTGTGGAAGTTTGTCTTAGTTTGGAATAAATGGAAATGTTAATATTATTGGAGATTGATTGCTCACACATACCTTTAAGATGGACCAAAACTGAAGATTCCCACAGGAAGGTATGTTTTGAAAAATTATTCCCCACTTGTTATCCTTTGGCATCCTTATCCTGGCAAAAGCGCTTCTAGCCTCTCAACATTTTTATTGCAGGAAAAGGCAGTCCATGGAAAGGCAATTTGCTAGCTGCAACATTTGTTGCTCCAGTGCCAACATGGCTGGACTTTCCATTCCGAAAGTGTTGGTTTGTTGGTCTGCGGATCCTTGCGGAGCTGGGAAAAGGGAAAGGGAGTCCTGCTGCTGCTCCTCTGTAATTTGATTTGTTTTGGCCGATTGCTGCTGCGGCTACATTGTTTCTCGTCGGACACTGCAAACTGGATACTCTGGCCTGCACTAATTAATTTTGACTCGCAAAACAAAGGAGCCGAGATGCCCTGGGAGATGCGTAGTTAGATACTCGGCTGCATTGTTCTCGGCTTTGTTGCCGGGCCATAAATGTCAGCTGAGGCTGCATTTCCATTTCCCAATTCAATCCAGCTGTCAATGTGCGTCCATACTGGCCCCCACTGATATAGATACCGCTTAGTTGCGAAAGGAAAGCCGAAGATTTATTGCCAGTTGCCAAAAGCCCACAAAATTAATGTACTTCACTGTTGAGTTTAGCAGCTGTGTGTTTGCTATGGCCCTATGACACTGGCTTTAGTTTTGAGGCTACTTAAACTGACTGGTATATAAATAAGAACCAATCTGGTGGAGCCTTAGACAATTTATTCTTCAGGCTATGAACATAACACCCTTGTTTAAAATCAAACTAACTAACTGTATTATTAACCACCTGGAGAATATCTTTACACAAATGCCCTATGACACTCATTTTTCTTTTTTATTTATTTATATTAAAAAAGTCATGAAAAGCTTTAGATTAGATAGATATAAATAAGCAAATATCTTGTGGATCCTTAAATGGTTTATTCTTTAGCTTGTGGCCATATGACACTTGTTTAAAATAAATCTAGTTTAACTAGATTGTAATTTTTAAATACTGTATTTAAATATTAAAAATATACAAAATATCTTGTACAGCTTTCACTGTTTTTTTCTTAACGTTACCATCATCTCTTTTAAATATATCCATCTATTTCCAATTTAAGCCAGTGTCATATGGCCATAAGCGTGTGTGTTGGCCGGAGTCAGTCACTCTTTCTCTCTCCCTCTGTATGTGTGTGTGTGTGTCTGTGTGTGTTTGGGCCCTAATGAAGTTGTTAATGCGAGTGCTGTCCTGCCAATTCCTGCGTCGCCGTGGTTTCCCTGCACTCGAGTCCTTTCGCAAAGTACACACGAAAATCTAATAAGACGCTTAGGTCTGTTGCTATTTGGAACTTGGGTTTGGGTTTGGGCTGGGGCTTGTACTTGTGTTTGTATTTGTATTTGTATTTGCACTTGGCCCGGGAGGCTTTCACACCCTTTCGAGGTCCTTCGAGGTCCTGGCTCTTACATAAGCCATTAGCCAGAGGAGAACGGCAGACCGTGACAGTCGTCGTCCTCCGGCTTGTTTCTTTCAAATTTTATTGCTTAGCTTTTTACGGTCAGCGTCTCCAATATACTACATTATATATATATAAATCGCACGAGTATATATCGAAGTCCTGGCTAGTTCTTCATCTTTCGCTTGGCCAGCATTTATTTTTATGTCCAGCTCTTGATTGGATCGTAAACTTAAGTTTCAGTGCGACGAGTCCTCGGTATTAATCAGCCGGCGGAAAGAGTTGCTCGGTAAGAGATTCCACTTATTGTCCTTCTCAGGCAAATTAAATTACTGTCAGCTGGCTAAAGTGACTCCTGACTCCTCTTCTTGGTGCACTTCCAAAAGTGTGTTAATGCTTTAGTTATTTAAATACAGATTAACTTTTTTACCTACCAGCTTTCACCACTTAAATTTTTCGATGCTTAAGATTTTTGAATATTTTCGAAAAGAAAGAAAACATTAAATTTTAGTTTAATAAATTCAATTTATATTTTTAAAAAATATATTCTTTGTTTTTATATTAAATTAAAATATTTCAAATTTATCTTATACTTATTTTCTTAGTCTGCAATGCATTTAGTATTCATTATTATTAATGGAATCTTTTATTTTCTGTGTATCCTCTGCAGTTTGCCCTCTTGGATTTCTTTGTTTGCCAAGAAGGACGCGAAGTGAATGCCAGACGACAAAACTGCTGCAGTTGGGGCAAATAAATTAATTTTTCATTTATGGGCCACGGGGATTGTGATTGTGTCACGCATTGAGAGGTCGCTTAATTAGATGAAGTGAAAGTGGGCGACCGGGCACAGAGCTGCGAGTTCCGAGATCCGAGAGCCGAGACAATTGCAACTGACATACCGGGCTAGTTAACTGGGTCAATTGCCGGTGGCGCTGCCACTGAAGTCTGCCCGTGATGGGGCATATTTTAAGAGGATTGCAGGAGGGAACGGGAGGGAAGGGGCGAAATCTGGCAGCTGGCAATAAGTGCAGTCTAATTTAATTACGAGCTCAAAGTCTGAAGTCCTCGAGATAACAAAAGATGCAGTCGGGTAAGCCGGCAATCAGGGTTTCCCAGATTTTCCAGGTGTCCTGGGAGACTTCGCCCCTCCTTCGCACACACACACTCATAAGCCAAAGGATGTGTGTAATTGACAGCGCCAAAGCACACTTGACAGGCACTCACACACACTCCGACTTCCTTCGGATCGCAGACACCGACACCTACACGCACGGTAGTATGTGTGGCCCCTGGAAGTAGGCAACACTTTAGCGCCATGTTCGATGGCAAAATGAATATTAAGCGCGGCTCTCGCACGAAATGATTTTCGTAATTTAATTGAACCGTCAACATCCAGTGCACTCCGGCCTTAATTATATTATGAGTGGGTCGTCGGTATCCCAGGGCAATTTTCGATAATTGAAATTTTATGGCCTTCTGCTTTGTCATGCCAGCCAGTCGAACACCGAGAACACATGAGTTGGCCCAGAATACAGCGCCAAAAACTGTCAATAAAAGTGACATCAAGTCGGGACTAAGAGCATTTTGCTGATAATTTATGTAGCACAGATTTCACTTGTCTCCCCAAGTAATGTTTAATGCACAAGGCTTCTAGGCAGCAGCCACTTAAGATATATGCTAGGCATATAGACTGTGTTCAGGTAGACAACGCCACATATCACATATCACATATCAGGTTCAAGAGCCAAGGACACGCCTCGATATTGCCAGGTAAATTTATGCAGCACTTGGCCCACTGCCTTTGTTGCTTCACTCCTGCTGATATTGAAACTCCGCATTCCAGAGATTCCGGCGTAATAAATATTTTTATGTTCGCAGCGGCACTTTTACTGCGTTTGACAGATCTCCTCCACCTGTCGCCTTTAGATTTGTCATAAACAGAAGCCCCGCTGTCCCTGCCAAAAATAAAAATATAAAGCAAGTAAATAAAACACATAAATCCCCACATACGTCACCGGCAAGTTTTCAAATTGACCAAACGCAAAAAAGTTCCTTCTTTTTATGATGCATTTAAAACTTTTGATTATGCCGAAAGGAGCGGTATGCTGGAGCATGTAACTTATTTAATTTACCCCCACCTCCCCCGTCGCCACGAAAAGTTAATTTAAAGTTTTGTTGCAACCATAAATTCCTAGGCCGAAACCTAAAATACAAACAGTCGAGTCGGGGCGAGTATATGTTGCCCGGGAAAAAGTTAGATGCGGTCGTAAATTCAGCATTTGTCAGTCGCCAAGTGTAGGCTGTGCCGCCTACAAAGGCACTGGGAAAAATGAGGGGGATGTTACTTTAGACTAAATAAATTAATATAAATTAATAAATATATTTTGAATTAATACAATTTTTAATTTCAAATAATAATCAGTTTTTGTAATAATTTGTATAATTTGTTGATCTAAAATAGGGTTACAAAATGTATACCTCCTCCCATTTTAAAGGTGGAAATTCGCTCAGTGCGAGGCGGAAAACGTGCAACTCGGTCGTCCTCTAATTGGCCTTTTTATGCACACAGGCACACTCGACATCATTTCCATTTCCAGGGCCATTTCCGTGCCAAAGCAGTTTATCACTCTAACTATGCACATTCAGTGGATCCTCTCTCTCCCCCCCCCCTTCCCCCTCCCTCTCCTCCAGTTCCTCATCCTCAACACTGCAGCTGCATTGCGATTCAATATTGCTCATACGCAGTGGATGCCGGCTGCCGACTGGAGGGCACAGCGATTGCCGGCGGGCTAACGAAGCCCTTGAAAAAGGGGGGAGCGCGTTTTTCGGGTGGGGTCCGGACTTCCAGCCTTTCCAACTGCAACAAAGTGCTAATCTAGGGGAGGGGGGGGGGGGGCATCCGCAGGAGGAGGAGCACCAGGAGACTGCTTCTTCGCCGCTTAATCGCCATGTGCGACAGGCTTAACTTGTCGGCTTTGAGTGTCAGCGCTGAGCCTCGTTTAGCCTTTGAGTGCTGCGGCAGGGGGCGGCGGGAGGTCCTGGGAGGTCCTGTCAGGTCCTGGGATGAGGTACTGCTTCTGTGTGCCCTGGTGCGTAGCTCGGATGACATGTTATTAGTTTCATCAGCGAAAGAGTCGCCGAGAAAGGAGACCGGGCGAAAGTTGTTTCTCGTTTCCATTCCATTAATTGAGTCCTGCGGCAGTTGCGTCACCGGAGGACCTTCATTTTGGTGGTCTAATCTGGTCTTTTTCCGCCTTGAGCCTCTGATTTATTTATCGGATTGTTTGCGAGTCCGTTTTTGTTGCTGACTGTGGAAATATTTGAAATAATGTATTCCGCTTGATTTATGTTTTTTATTTGGCAGATCATTTCAGAATAAATTGTTTCGGGATTTTAATTTAATTTTATATCTTAAATATTAATTATATTCAACTGATTGAACATTATTTAACTAATAATATATATTTTGTTCCATAGTTTTTCACATAAAGTCAAGAATTTATTACCCATAAAATACTCGAATTATTTTAAAAATTTTTTTTAAAATAGATTTTAGATCCCACATCTTTCTACAATTTATTGCCAAAACAAACGGCTTTTCTATATTTAACTAGCAATAAAAAGGTCTATGAACTCTTTGGTTCACTTTAGTCGAACAAATGCTTGATTTAATTCGCTTCTTCGATTTATCCATAAACATTTTATAGAGCAACTCTCTCAATTCCACCGCCGTATTTATTGGAGATTCCTTTGGCCAGGCTCAGCCTGCTCTTGGCTCCAGGTTCCGAATACCAAGCACAATTGAACAATAATGCGACAGCCTCATTAAATGCTCTTACCAATGGCATCCACGGCAAACAAAGACAAGGACTCAGGACTCGGGCAAACAGGATCGCCATCGCCATCGTCATCCGAACTTTGCTCCGCTTTGGTTGTTTAGAGCTGCTTTCGCCTTCATTGTTCGGCAATAAAAAGCTGTTGTTCATTTTTATGGAGTAACGCCTCGTGCAGCCTCCTTATCCCAGCCCCTGCTCCCTACTCCTTTCTCCTTTCTGCTTTCTGCTATAGGGGGATGGGGACGCCAGGCTGGAGCCACGGATGGAGCAGACGTCGTCATTGTCCTGCCGTTGTCGCCTTGCCATTATTGTGATACGACACAAAATCAAGAGGGAAACAGCGGCAACAACAAGGCACTTTCCGAGGGGACTGGAAAAAATGAAGGTGGGTATGTACAAATTCAAAAAAAAACATTTTTGACTCCTTCTTATGATTACAAATATTTTTAGAGATTGAATAAACTTTTGAATAAACTTTTGAATAAACTTAAGATTGAAGTAATACAAAGAAATCGATCTTAAACAATAATTACAGTTACTTTTTAAGTATTTTTTCCATTGATACATTGTTTCATATTTTATGAATGGTTATTCGATTAACAAATTTAATTTATATAAATCAATATTTCAACTAATTAAGTTATACACTTGCAACTCCCGATTTTTTCTCAGTGCACTTAAAGCTGCCATTGAAGGGCGAGTGTGTGTGGGTGCCATGTTGTTGTGTGAGTGCTAGTGCGATTGCGGGTGTGAGTGTGGGTGGATGACGCACATAATGAGTCTGCGTGGCAAGTACAAAAGTTTATAAATATGATGGAATAATTAAAACTTGGCGCCAATTTGAAGGCGCTACCCCAAGTCGAAGGTGGCCAAAAGGCTGTCAGCGGCAAAGAGGGTGCCACGCCCCTTTTGGGCATTGTTGTTGCCTTCGGCACCGCTTGCCCTTTGGGACTTTCCTTTCCTTTCGTCGCCCTTCGTTGCCTTTCCTTTCCTTTGAGCCCAGGCCGCAATTTTTTCGTGTTCTTCGGCAAGGATGTGAGAATTTGTATGCTTTATGTTTTGCAGATGCTTAGAAAAGTTTTTGTTTTTCGGTCTTGTTTTTCTTTGCCGTGCTTTAACTTTGTTTGGCCACCTTTCCTCGACTGCCACTGTTAATTATGCAACATTAATTAAGACCCAATGTGAATATGGTCTTTAAAGGGGCGAAGAGAAAGAGAGAAAGAGAAACCCATTCAAAGCGACAGCCATATAATTATGTGCACATTTATCAAAGCCAGGTGGACTCGGCTGAAGTCTCCTGGCAGGCCACTCAGCCGGGTTTATTTGCAGACTCAGACGCAGACTGAGACCGAGAGTCCGGAAATGCGACCCGCTTGACGTTTGGTTCAATGAACCCCAATGACAGCAGTTGAAGTAGAAGTAGCTGCAAATGCGAAAAGAAACTCCTCGGCAATCTCCTTAAACTTAAAGTTCTGGGGGCAATAAAAACGTAGAGCAAAGAGTTACGGCTTTTCGGGCTACGTGGAGCACATTTCGCACCAGCAACACATGTTCAACTCAGCTCAGCTCGTTTAATGGGCACCAAGGTGAGCCGAGCTCTTCAATTTGTTTGAATTTGTTTTCCTATGCGGTGGGTAGCTGTAGGTTGCGCTGCCCTCCCCCCAGAAAGTTTACAGAAATAATCCCGGCAAAATAAAAAACACGGAGTAAGCTGCCAAGAACTTGTCCTGTGTCTTGTGTGTCGGCGTGTGTGTAGGTGTTTGGATCTATGTTGTAAATCCTTTTCTTGGAAATTGTTGCTGCTGTGTTTGCTGGGCCCGAATATACAACATATACATGTGTGACATGGCATGGCCAGGCGTGCCATGATGAATGAGGGGGGCGGAGTCGCCTTCGCCTTTGGAATCCTGCCCCTGCCCCATCCTGCCGTTTTGGCCCTTTTGAGAAATGCAACCCTCTGTTAGACATGTCAATTTCCAGCCTGATGCATCGCACACGGCCCACGGAGCGGGGGCGAAAGGAATTGCGTTGCTGAAAAGCCAAAGATTTTCATCCAATTTGCAAAAGTGGAATACGCATACGCCCCGTGGTCCGCCGAGTTCGATGCGACACGTGAGCGTACACTCAAAACCGTCGCCCTGAATATATTATTTAGCCATATGCAAAAAAGTAGACTTGAATTGCTTTCAATGGAAACGTGGCTCATAGCCATGAAATTTGTATTTATTATTTCTTTGTTTCAATAATATTTAAACTGTAATATTAGTTTTCCATTACTATTTCATTGAGAATGATTCAAATACATTTTACAATATTATTTGTTTTAATATTACATGAAACTATGGCAAAAGCACTTGGAAAAATTATTGTTATCTTTCATCGAAAAAAACAGTATTTTGGGCGAAACAATGGAAGTAAAGGTCCGAATATGGAGTGTCATACCTCGTTGAGCTCGTAATTAAATTACCAATCGATTGGCATTCAAAACTGAACCTTTTTATTTTTGGCCATTTTTTTTGCAAAAATTTGTGATGTTACCCCTTATGAAAAATGCAAAAATTTGCCAAAATGTGAATTTTTCAAAATTAGTCGGACAGTGATGCAGATCGTTAGCTGATGTTTCCAGCTGTTCAAATCAGTCGGTATTTTTGATTTCGGACCATTTTCAGCCAAGTTACGGTAAGAAAGAGTAAATCGAAATCTTACTTTTGTTTGATAAGCATCTGGACCACCTATAACCCGAAACCGGTTTCTCTCAGTGCAGATTTCGTTAGGGGCTGGAGGACATGTGTTGGCAACGTGCCTGCCGGCAAGTCAAACATTACGACATTACGCGCTTTCCAATTCACCTGTGAAAATCATTTTCTCCGTTTCGTCGCAAGGAAAAAAAGCGGGGAAAAAACAAAGAGTCGTCCCGAAGTCAGGGGCGGAATTTTCGGCGAATTTGCCTTGTCAAATGTTGAAGGCGACGTGACAAGCATTAGCTACAGCTACAGCTACAACCTACGGAACCTGGAGGAGCCTCCTGTAACCTCTGCACCCGATAATGTCGATGTCGCTGTCGCTGTGTCTGCATATGGGAGACTTTTCCCGGGTGGAAAATATATATTTTCCTCCTGCGCCCTGTGTAGTTTGGCATATCATTTCGTCGCCAATTTGAAAATCGTTGATATGCATGCGAGGCAGGCGACCTCAAGAGGTGTAAACAGAGGGCACACGTGTGGGTGGGTGGCGAAATCAAATTGGATTGGGGAACACCTCATCCCCATCCCCATCCTCGTGCCCATCCTCACGTACCTGCCATACCATATGTACATATGTTTTTTTCGGGGGGCCCAACAAAAGTTTCCCCCGCCACGTAAAGTGCTTTCCGATGTTTTTCCGCAGCCACGAGACCTCAACTCTTTTAGTTGCTCCTCCTAACTGACTAACTAAGAGCCTCGAACTCCAATATTTGAGCCAGACGGCAATATGCAAATGGAAATCGAAATTGAATATTCGAAATTAAATGCGTTTACACAAAGTCGAGTTTGTCGAATCAGGAATTACTGCAAATAAAACTACAATTGATTCGCATTTACATTTCATTGGGTAAATTGCACAATTGCAAATGGCACTGCAGATGGTTGAGGGGGAGGGGAGAAAGGGAAGCCCAAAAGACTTGAATACTCTAAATAAATGGCATAACATTTTCCCCATTTCCCCATTCGATCTCGCATGAGAGCACTTTGGCCCAGGACTCCCCAGATGGAAGATGGAAGATGGAAAACGGAAGATGAAGCTGGCCTCAGAAATCACATAAAAATACAGTCAGACAGACGCACAAACTCTCTGGGCACTTGTTGTTGTTGTCGTTGCTGTCGCTCCCCGAACATCTTGGATTTTTATTGCCATATATTCTGTTGGAATAACAAAACGAAGGCATTTCGACTTTACTTTTACTTTATGCTCACAAATTGTTTCTCAAATGAACAATTTTAAATTTTCACATTCAATAAATTGCCGCTGGGATGATGCCAACAAATTGCCGAGGGGGTTCGGGATGTTTGTTACTTCTCCCCTGCAAATGAAAAAAGTTTTTGTCAATTGTGTCGACTTATTATTAGCATTAGCACTTTTTGACTAGGCATCCGATACACTTATCGAGAAGGTAAGATGGGGATTTTAGATTAGAAGGGAAATGTGAGTTCTGTATTATTTTTAGAAATTTGTTTCCATTTCCATTTGTTCCAAGGATCATAAAATATATCTTTGAGTAACATTTTAAAATGAAATGGAGTCAGTAATGCATGTTATTCACAAATATCATACGCTATTGTATAGATCGTATCGAAAATGGATTTCAATTACTTAGGATTTCAACTGTAAGGTACAGTTTCCATTTCCCCAACAAGTCTGCGTACTTTCCAAGTGAAAGTGTAGCTGAAGAAAAATGCAAATGACTCTCGATTCCGGTGAAGCGCAAATGGCGTCGAAATTGAAAATCAAGATGACTTCTTCTAGGAGACTTCGAGGAGAACTTTGGGAGAATAGGTTTGAGGAGCGTCATGAATACTGAAACCCCCGCAAAGAGCAGAAATATATATACAGGTGGCATTCAGGTACGCATGTGTTTGTCTCAGACATTTCGATTACTTTTTGAGTGGTTCCACTAAGGTTTCTCTTCTTTAGCCCCCGAATTGCTGCATCCGCAAACTTTGGGGTCTCATGAAATATGTAGACCAGTAAACGCGGGGGGCGGGGAGCAGGGGGCGTGGCACACAAAAGGCGGCGCAAATTACTGAAATATGCATGCGACTCCATCCATGGCCATTATCGTGGGCTTCCTTTTTGCCCGGAAAAGTATCGGGGTCCATCGAGGCTACGTGCCGGGAATGTCCAAGAGATTGCCCGCCGGACACTCGTTCCGGGCATGTCAATGGCATTGGAATTGGACCCACCTTCGTTTCATCCTCCCCCTTCGAATGGCTTCACATTTGCGGTTTTTGAAACTGCACGCATTTGATTGCGTTATTGAAATTGACTGGACCGGTGGCTTCATTACTGTATAGCAATGTCGGGGGCGTTGGCGAGGAATTCAATTATAAATGCCTGCAGATTCCAGCCTGCCTTGGCTTATGAATATAAATCTGTTGGCTGTGCGGCAGCTTCGACTTAATTGCCGTTGGCCTAGGCAGGTGGAGGTGGGTCGAGGCAGGAGGTTGCAGACGAGGCGTTTCAGTAATTATTTACTTGATGATGTCGCCTCGGGCAAAGTTAAATTAAATGAGGATTATGTGAGCTTTTTAATTAGCTCAGGCGGTTATGTGATCTTAGTTTCCCTCGGTGCTCTAACCACATTTCAAAGGACTCCCATTGACCAAGAAAAGTGAAAATTATGTCCCAGAAGTAAATAAGACCTAGTTATTTTAACGATCTTAAGAAACATTTTAAATAACGGTTACAAACCTGAAGTGAACCGGTTATGTGATAGTCGATAGAACTTCAGCCGATAACCCGTAATCGATCGAATAACCGTTTCGCTTTCGGTAGCCCTCGTAGCGAACAGCTGTTACAATCAGTTTAATTAGCTAATTTTCAGGTGAAAATTGCGTCTTTCAAATATCGAATTATTTAAATTTTAAAGAACAAAATGGCCCGGCGACTCTGTCACTTGAACCCCAAGAAAACACTCTTCCTGTTGTGCGATATCCAGGAAAAGTTCCGGCCGGGAATGCCGCTTTTCGACAACATGGTCAAAAACGTTGATAAACTGGTGGGTTTGAACTTTGATTACTACATTGATCCCTTATCTATAGCCCCTGAATCTAACACTAATCCGATTTCAGACTAAGGCGGGTAAGGCACTCGATGTTCCACTAATTGTCACTGAGCACTATCCGGAGAAACTGGGAAAAACAGTGGCCCAACTAGATGTCAGTCATGCGAAGCTGGTCTCCGGAAAAACCCTCTTCAGCATGATCACCCCGGAGGTGAAGGCTGTGATCAAGGATATTTTCAGTGGCAAGCCCGAGGATGTGGTGCTGTATGGCCTGGAGGTGGGTTACAGTCCGGAAACCATTTAGAAGAATTGTATATACCATAGTTCCATTTCTGAAAACCTTTTTTCGAATTTTGAATATCCGTGACTTTTATATATTCCATGAAATATTAGAACGTTTCAGAAGTTTTTCCTAACCCTTTTAAATGTTTCTTCTCCTCAGTCCCACATTTGCGTGGAGCAAACCGCCATCGATCTGCTGGAGCAAAACATCAACGTGTACATAGTGGCGGACTGCTGCTCCTCCAGGCTGACCCAAGACCGGGATTTGGCCCTGGATCGCCTGCGCCAAGCGGGCTGTGTGATTACCACCAGTGAGAGCGTTATTTTCGACTTGGTGCGGGACAAGAACAACCCGAAGTTCGATGTGGTGCGCAAACTGGTGAACCAGCCCTCGGTGGACATGGAACTCACGCGCAACGGGAACGGATTGCCAGTGGGCAGTGCCAAGCTGTGAAGGGGAATGGGAATCATTCGATTGTCTATTTGTCTGTTTGTGATGATGCCAATTGCATTTATATAACCATCATGCATAAAAGTGTTTTTCAAGGATGAGCGGGAATGGGGGAGAGCGGGAAATGGGCCAAATGGGAGCAGCACCCATTTAAGTTGTCATTTCCGTAACATATTCCAATGGCCCCGCACAATGGGCGAGTCCATATTTGAATTTGCCATTTAACAATAGCCTCGAATGGGCTTCCATCCGGCGACTCCCCTGCCCGGCCCTGCCCAGTGGCCCATTTCCGCCGGGGTCCTTATTATGCGGATGACAATGCGTATTTTATGTACAGCCGCCACCCTCCATTGATTATAAAGCTAAGTGTTACGTCGTAACCTTTTATTTGTACAACGCGGAAGAGGCAGGAGGAATATGACCCGTCCAAGGACTCAGTGAAGACGATACTGAGTTGGATGGGGATGCACTTCCTGGCGATGAACGAAGGGGTAAACAGGGTACTCCACACACGAATATGTAGTTCAATACAACCTGTTGTGGATGCTCAGCTGACTAAGTGTACTCCGATCTTCCCATCATAACAGCCGTTTTGTTAATGTATAATTTATATAATCAATGTTAGACAATCACTCTTCGACCTTCGGATGAAAGCCGGTTGCATCCGCGAGGTATGTCACCCGGATCTGCTTGCCATCTTCGCCGGGCAGAAAGTATTCGCCCTGTATGCCGTTGACATTTCCTTGGGCCTTAATCTGGATGCCATTGGTGACGGTGGTCTCGTGCTGGAACTTCCCAGCTCCATCCAGGTTCTGGAGGTTCTCTGCCTTCACGAGCTGCGCCTGGAGGTCCTCCTCACTGCAGCTGGCCAAAACCACCAAGAGGGCAACGATAAGCGTCTAGAGATAAAGAAGGGTCAGCTAATACATCCAACGATTTCATTCCGTCTGAGAACTCACGTATTTCAGCATTTTAGAGCAGCTACTTAAACTAAAAACAATGACCAGCCGCCTTTTATACTACCTCTAACCCACTAAACGGGTTTCAATCGCATCTGCTAATGACTGAGATTAACCAGACAGCCATGAATATCAAATTTGCGGCGGCTCAATCGCGTCTGCTTCTGGCATTAGCAGGCCAGCCGACGCCCCCAACTAATTAATTGTGCTTTGGCTAACCCATTTCGGAACTACAAGAACGTTTAATCAACAACATTTTAATTCTCCTTGCCCGTGGATTTTGGTAACACTTCCTGGGCAGGCTTAGAGTCCCAGTCCTTGTACCTAATCTCTGGATTGCCCAGAATCTTGGCTACTCCGTTAAGGAAGTTCGGTTTACTGTAGCCTCCGGATTCGTTGCTTTTCTTCTCCAAGATATGGGGTAACATTGGGGCGGAGAAACTGGGAGATGCTTCGCCGGAAATTGGGGCATCTGAAGATTCACTGGGCCAAAAGGACATGGACATGCCTTGATTTCGCTTGCTGTTGAACTTCTCGAGGTATTTCTTGGCCCCCAAACGGGCAGAGGATTTCAGGGCATTCATGTCCCAGGAAACGCCCAGCTTGGATTGAATCTCCTCGGAGGCGCCCTTGTCGTTGGATGAGAACAGCGTTTGAAACATCCTTTTCAGGTCGAGTTCCTTGGGATCCTGAAGGGAACGGGCCTTTACATTCTTTTCCTCTTCTATCTCCCTTTTGGAATCCTTGTTGAGCCTAAGTAAGGGCAAGTCCGGGACTAAATTCCCCTGCAGCTGCTGAAAATCCAGCTCGGGTGCGGTTTGCAGATCCTTTGGCAGGTAGCCGCGGCTTTTCAGGTAAACAAGTGGTGACTGCCAGTTGTCGATGAGGTTCTTTACGATGGTGTCCACCGAGTTCTCGTACTTGACTACCTTTACTTTACCCTCAGCTGCAGCGGTATAAAATAGAAAACTGTATACAATTATAGAAATCATTTTTGGAGCTTAGCTTTTTAAAATTCAAATTGAAAGCCTGCTATCGATGAGTTTGTCAAACGGTTTAGCTATCGAGTTGGCAGCTCCATATTGGTCCAGAAAATCGGTTGGCATCCCCTTTGGCGCTTAGTTTCAGCAGCCCTGGTTCAAAAACAGCTGTTGTGTTGTGAGCAAACGTAAATTTTGCCAAACGATTTAGATTCTTGGCTTTTTCGTTAATTATAAAACACCTGGCAGGTTTTCGGTAGATCACACGGGACAGCAAGGCTACAATGGTCATCACCAACAGCACAACACTGCCCGAGGAGTCGGAGCTGGATGTCCAGGAGCTGAATCTTTCGTCGGCGGCTCTGCGGGCGGGCTCCTTCCATTTGGGCAAGCAATGCGAGCAGGCCAATAATGTTAGTACCTCTGGGCTTGCGGGGAAGCACTCCTGGTGGTCATACCCAGCGGAAAAGCAGCTCCAAAAGGAGCTAGAAACCATGGAGACGCCGAAATCCGAGAGCTTTAGTTATATAACCTAACCTCAAAACAAGAATCTTCCTCGGTTTGTTTACGTTTTCGTTTTTCGTGTATTTTCAGGAGTTTATGCTCTGCCGGCAGGAACTGGACGATCCACGCGCCTGCCTGGCGGAGGGCAAGGCGGTGACCAACTGTGCCCTCGACTTTTTCCGCAAGGTGAAGAAGAGCTGCCATGAGGAGTTCATGCAGTACGCAACCTGCCTGGACAAGAGCAGCGGAACCATGGCCTTCTCACAGTAAGAGAGTCCTCACAGCTCCAATATTACACTGATTCTAACAAGACCAACATCTCTCTTATAGATGCCGCAAAACGCAGGGAGTGTTCGACAAGTGCATCAAGGATAACTTTGACTGGGATCGTCCATCCTATGGCTACTTCTCTCGGGCTAAGGTTAGTTTCGAGTGGGTTTACCCAAGATCATTGCTTAACCCTCCCTCGTATCCCTAGGTCATCAAGTCAGCTCGCGAAGCTCCCAAGAAGGAGGAGAAGATCTCCTATCCCGATGCCACCCCCGGTCTGCCCGAGGATTACCCCAAGCCGCCAGCCAAGTACGGCTCCCGCTTCCACTGGCTGGAATAGAGACAGCTGTCTAGGCCTAGTGAAATTTGAAAGCGTTCATCTTAACATAAACTCTTGTTTCCATTAGTACTCGAATGTATTTATTTCATCGTATCTTCTTCCGCGACACAGTTTGCTTGATCTTGGCCATAATGTCCAGGTACTGGTTGTTCAGGCAGCAGCCGCAGTAGCTCACCGGGAAGCAGGCGCTGCCCTCGATGCGGCGGTGCAGCGGCATGTTCTGGTAGAACACCCACGAGATGTTCTCCTCGCCCAGCACCAGCATGATCTTGTCGAAGCGACAGCCCTGCACCTTGAACAGTTCGATGTCGCCGGTGATGATGCGCCACTCGGCGTAGCGTATGTTGACATCGGGGGCCAGCTTGGAGCGCTCGCGCATCATCACGTGCTCGAACCAATCGCGCACTTGGATGATCGAGCCAGTGGGAGGATGTTTGCGGATCTGGTAGCTGATGCGCGGATACAGCGGATGACTGCGCCAAGGGATTTCGAATAAGTTTCTGAATAGTTTTTATTTTTTATTAACTACTTACATGTACGGCACATAGGCCAGGCGAACGAGCACGAACTCAACTTTCTCTCGGGGAGCCATCTTGGAGATATATTCTTTTTAGGGCGGACGAAGCGCTTCACAGGCACTGCTAGGCAATACTGAAGAGCTTGCTCCAGGACGCGTACTATATATACCCGCCTGGACAGGCAGGTAGAATCATAGCTTGAGCAGATGTTTCGTCTGTAATCCCAAGAAAAGTCCCGGTTTACGCGCCAGATACCTGGATTCGTTTTCTCATTTACAGTTTTATTGCTAAAACGACCGATTTCTTAACCTAGACACAGGGAAAACTATTCCGTGTACCACTTGGTACGCTTGGGCTTCTTAATTTTACCTCCCGTGACACCGCCGCCTCCTTGATTTCCACTAATCATGTTCTTGTACTTATTAATGAGGGGCCGCAGGTCATCTTTTTCCTTTTTGCGTCCCTGCTTGGGTCGATTGTTGGCCTTGCGCTCTGCCAGGTGGGACTCTCGTATCTTCTTGTTCTTCTGCTTGCGCTTCTCGGTCTTCACCTTCTTCAAGTGCTCCTTGGCCTGCTCCACGATCTTCTTCTTGGAGCGCATCTTCAGCGAAGTGCCCGGCTTAGCTGCCGTTCCCACATAGTCGTCCTGCACATCGCTAAGTTGCTTCTTCTCGGTGGCCTTGCCCTCGGCTTTGGCTGCTCGCGATGCCTCCAGTTTTTTAATGTGTTTCTGCAACTTGGCCTTGTTGTCTGTCTGTGGTCCCGGCGTGGGTTTGGCCTTCTGGCCACTGCGCTTTTGCTGACGTCGCTCCTTGCGCTGCTGCTGCTTGTCCTGGTAGGTGGGATTGTTTTGCTTGGATCGCTCTGTGCGCTTTTCTTTAATTTTGTGCACAGCCCGATCCTCTATACTGAAGGCGACAATGGGGCGCTGACAAAAATCGAGCATTTAGTACTTAAATGGATTGATAGCTAATGTAATTCTTACACTCTGAGTTCCAAAGATGCTGGGATTGTTGTTCAACTTTCGTAGGGCAGTCAGAGCCCTCTGATGCGTGTCGAAGGAGAGGAAACCGAAACCCTTAGACTTGCCGTCGGGATGCTCGGGGGTAACCTTGTGCTCCCTCATCACCCGACATTCGTGGGGCCGAAAGCCAGTGTAGGTCTGAGCCATTTGCTTCAGTTTCTCGTTGTCGTAGTTCAGGGGAAGATTGTGGATGGACAGGCGATTGCGGGAAACAAACCTGGGATGAAGGTAATTCATTTAGAAATATACCTTTTAAAATGACAGTCACAATCTTACCGGTTCAAGTTCTTTAGCACCTGAGTCTTCACCTGCTCCAGTTCATGGCGCTTGGCCATGTCCGAAGCTGAAACCCCATCTGCCGCCTTCGCACCCGACATGATGAGACCTTCCCTGGCCAAGTACAGGTTCCGTGAGTCCTTCGCATCGTCTTTTTTGTTGTCCTGCGTCTGCTTCGACTTCATCTCCTCGCGACTCAGGGCGGGATGAGGATCCAGGACTTCGTCCATTAACTTGAATTCCGTGCCAGCTTGCAGGCAGAGATCCGCCGACTCCTTGGCCTTGAACTTAACAAAAGCCGTTCCCTTGGAGTGGCCAGAGACAGCCTGGCGATTGATAATGGCATAGTTGACCAGGCCAAACTTGCGGCACACCTTACGCAAATCCGCGTCCTCGGCATCGAAGGGCACGTTCTTGATGAAGACCGTGCAGCCCTGCTGGACGTCGTTGGAGATTTGCTTCTCCCTTTTGACATTTTCGATATCTAATTTAGATTTCAGTTCGTCTTTGTCCTCCTTTTGATCTTCGTCCTCCTCCTCCTCGTCCCCAGATTCAGACTCTCCATCGTTATCCTCATCTTCATTGGACTCGGCTTCAGAATCCTCCCCGGAATCGCCCTCATCCTCTCCAGCTTCCTCGTCGCTTTCCTCCTTGACCTCCTTTTCGTCACCGTCTTCCTCCTTCACTTCCACCTTTGGTTTCTTCTCGTCTGGCTCCTCCTTGGGGTTCTTGGACGCGTACTCGTCCTTGCCCAGAGCCCAGTCCACGAATACCTTCCGGCCGAGCAGCTCCTTGCCGTTGGAGTGCAGGATCGCCTTGGTGGCCTGGTTGATGGTCTCGTACTGCACGAAGGCGCAGCCGACGAGCTTGCCGTCGCCTCGCTTCAGGATGTGCACATCCTCCAGCGTGCCCCACTGCCCGAAGTGCTCCCGCATGGAGTCATCCGTAGACTTGTAGCTAATGTTGCGCACGATGAGCCGCGCCCGTTTCTTCTGGCGGCGTTCCTTCTCCTCCTTCAGCCGCTGCGTGTTAAACGGATTGCGGCGCTTCCGGGCGACGGTTTCTGTCGGGGATTCGGACGCCGCTTCATCCTTTAAAGGCTTCATTTTCTTTAATTCCATTGCTCGCCACGCGCACGTGGAACTATTGTTTTGAAATTGAATTAGGGATGGTACGCACAGGCAAGACGTGCCTCGCGAACGAGGTCGTGCGTTCGCGTGTTTAGACTTTCCATCACGAATCGAACGAAAATTAAGAAAAATAGCATTTATATGTAAAAAATTAACGTAATGTGTAAACTTGTCATAAACATGAAGCGACAAAATTAAATACGTTTTAATTGACCCACGAATTTTTTTAGCAGTGTGCGTGTCGATAGCTTCGATAGCTTCGATAACAAAATAACAGCAATTTTTGTTTTTAAGGAAAACTGTTTTTTAACAAATTAACAACATGAATTTTAAATTTAAGTTTCTTGTTTGGTGTCAAACAGTTGGTGGAACTCCGAAGGCGTTTTGAAGTAGTCCACCAGCAGCATGGAGGAGCGGCTGCCCAGTTTGTACATGATGTGGCTCCAGGGATTTAAAAAGTTTTTGTATTCAGCTATTTGTCCCCTCTCGAAATAGTGTTTCACGGTTCCTAGCGGCAGTTGGGAGCCATAGACAGCCACATATCTAAAACAAATGAGTAATTGTAATAGGAATAAGGATATCATATAATCCAACTCACTTTTCGGAACTCTTGTAGATCCTTAGGGGATATTTCGCCACAAAGGTGCGAATCGCCAGATTGATGAGCACAAATCCCGTGAGGAAGTAGTACAGATCGGTTTCCTGGGACACCAGAATGGCTATGTCCATTTTCTGGACCATGTTAACGTAGTTCATGGTCGTCGCCCAATGATAGGCGGCCACCAAGCCCAGAATAGAGGTGGTGGCAGTGGACATATTCTTCGTCCAGGTGACGTAGCTCTCGATGGGGGCGCGGTAGATCAGCTTGTAGTTGTCCGGAAGCCTGTCGCCGGACAGGAGCTTCCTTTCCACTTCGCCGGAGGCCACATTCCGCCACTTGCAGAGCAAACTACTGGTGCTGAATGGAAAAGGCTTGTTGGTTATTAAATTCCTATAGATATTAGTAGGTAATTACTTACTGCAGGGCCTGGCAGTTCGATAAAGACGCAATTGGCCTTAAATTAATTAATTTAACATTTCGTAAGAGCGCCGCACACATGTTGTTATTTTGTTATCGAAAACCAGTCTGGCAACAAAGTCAGCTGTGCGTCGGAGTAGCTCCGAGTTTAGCGTCACTTTTTCAGCTGGCTTTGCACCCCACCCCCCCTCACTCGGTCAGTAGGTAAACAACACAGCTAGAGAGCAGTTTTCCAATTTCCTTTCCACAATTTTAGCTAGGAATACACGTTCTGTAGGCCGGTGAACTATTTATATTTTTGATAACTTTCGACATGGATTCGAAGCGCGCGGCCCTTGAAACGGGCGACGGTCCGGAACCGAAACGCCTTGATTTAGACGACTCCGCCGAGGAGCGGGACAAATCCCGGGAAGCGTCACCCGGCGACGGGAACCAGGTCAACCTGGCCACCAAGCACGTGGAGGTCGTGCCCTTCACGGGCAACGGATGCAGTGCCTCGCTGGAGGCCTACTTGTTCGAGACGACGACGACGCCCGCCGGCAGCACAGCACTGATGCCGTGGAACGCTGGCCCGGATGGGCCAACTTCTGAGAACGATCCGGAGCTGGAGAAGAGCACCAGTGACAACAACAACAAGAAACGTAAGCTGTCATTGACATGAATAGCTGTCTGAATGCTTAATCCTATTTGTAATCCCCTTCAGCCGACACCGCCAAGATGTCGCGCCGTGAGCTGGCCAAGCTGCGCCGCGAGCACACTCTAAAGGCCCTCGCCTTGGAACGCGAGTTGACCAACAAGCCGGGCCAGTCTGCCGCCACTGTGGTGCTGATCATCCGCTTTCCCGACCCCGATATCACTGCTCCCATGCTCGCAGGCCTGTCCCAGGAGATTCGGGACGTGGTCTTGCCCTCCAGTGTGGCACCGCGCTACTGCCTGGTGCACCTGAGGTCCGGCGCAGATGTGGAGGCCACCATACGCGACATCAACAAGGCACGCTTCGGCACCGGCTTCCTGCAGGCGGAAGTCAAGGCCTTCTCGGACGAGGAGCAGGCCGAGTTCATTGATCCCTGCTCGCTGTACGTGAGCAACATACCCTTTAACATGACCACCTCGGCCATCAAGGCCTACTTCGCCAACGCCATGCGCGTGGACATCGGAGTGCTGAAGCGAGAGAAGCGCGCTCGCTACGCCTTCGTGCGCTACGCCAGTCCTGACCAGACCATGGAGGCGTTTAAGGAGCTAGTCGACTCGCCGCTGAACAGCCGCACTCTCACAGTACGCTACCGTCGCCTAAGGAAGCGCTCCGGCATGCCCACGGTGCAGTGCACCAGCTCATTTCAGACGATTCCCTCACCAAGTGGCGCCGTCCGCGGCGGCGGTGGAGACGACGACAACGCCGACTGCAGGCTCATATCGCCACCGCCCGTGGAGTCGATCGTGATCAGCGACAGCGACAACGGGTCGGACTCCAGTGGTAACGGCAAGGGCGGTAGCAAGCGCAAGACCAAGGCGAACAAGCAGGAGAAGGAGATTCAAAAGCTCAAGCGTCAGATGGCCGAGTACGGCGCCATCATAAAGAACTTGCAGATGGGACAGGACTGCCTAGGAAGTAAGCGCCTTTTTTTTGTATCCCGCATTTTGCAGATAAATAACACTCTTTTCCCCTCACAGATTCGTTTATACCTGATCTAACGCCCAAAATAGAGCCGTGCGTGAATCCATCAGCTTGTATGCTAGGATCCAATACGGTCCACCTAATGCGCGACATCAAAAAGGAGTGTGCCTACTTGGGAATCCCCGACAGTGGCCACGCCGATATCATCGTACCGGCCAGCCAGCCGAGCGCGCAACCATTAGACGAAAGCCGGAAGAAATCCAAAAGTATATAGATATTCCAGATATTGTCCTTTGCCCATCAAACATCCCCCTTCTCGCCTATCTTACTCAGCAACCTGTTTTGGCCGGCTGTTTTCAGGTCCCTTCAGACGACGCAAGAGTGCCAAGCAGACGACCGCTGACAAGTATGAGGCCCTGACGGCCTCGCCGGATAAGGACGACCGACTCGAGCAGCTCTATGCTCAACTGGAATGCGATCCTGATCCTTAAGCTGTCATGTTAAGTTGTCTACCAAATTACTCGTCGTAGGCGAACCCTGAGAATAATAATTTAGTTTACTTTTTATTGGATTTCCATTTGTTTATTTGTTATCTTTTCGTTTTTGTTCAGTTTCTCTCATTTTTCAGCGTACATTTATGGTATATAAAATAAAATTACACATAATAATACGTAAGTTAAATAATATTTCGGTTTTAAATATTAAACCCGAACAAATATCGCTTAAGGGACTGTCTTAAATATCACTTATACAATAATCATATGTACTCGATGATGATTTTCATATTAGTTTATATATGGTCAAGTCAAGTTAAAACTCTTACAGTTGCGAAATCGTTGCACAGCTGGAGGAACTCTCGGCACGGAAGTCCATGTCCCGTGTGCACACATTAACAATTATATCTAAACTAAAGTAATGCTCAATGTTCAGTATTTAATTTTTGTTTGGTTCTCTCCAATTCTCTGCATATATGGCTCGTTAAATTTAATATCGCAATTTGTCATTACCAAAACTTCTGCTATGATATGACTTTTTATCGGTTTCGGTCGTTAGAATGCGGAATGTTATAAACTATTTCATTATATTTAAGGCTGATTTTATTTACACAACAACAAAAGTATTTGATAAGGCACCTGTTTCACATGCTGATCGCTCAATTTACAATTGATATTCTGTTCGATTTCAATTTGTATGCTTTTTCATTATTATTTTTATTTGGATTTCCTCTCATCGTATTCGATATATGGTGTTACGCATTTGAATGACCATTTGACCAACGTGCGGTAAAATTTTAGAAACTTTACTCGAGTGGCTAGCTTTGTTCCTAGGTTCCTAGCTCACAAAAGAGGCCCTTTTAGCTAACGATGAGTTTGGAGACGAGGCACATCAGGATGGTGGTGATCACAGTGCTTACGGCGGAGGTGCTCGACATTTTCGTTTGCGACATGGCTCCATTTCCGGTTCGCTCAGCCACTTCCGGTTCGATAGGCTCGTTGGACTGGTGATCGCCCACGGCTAAGAAAAATCGGGTATTTGAGAGATCAAGTTAGTTACGTTACATGATATAACTTATAAGATACTGAAGTTAAGGATGTTTTTTGTGCGGAAGAGTCATAGATCTAAGCTAAAATAAAGTTTTTTTTTTAGTGTTGAGAGTTTTTTTCAAAAAGCTCAGGAAAATGGGATAGAAAAATAATTGTAACTTAAGTAACTTAAGGGGGAGGGGGTTCAAATTAAAAAATAATTGATGTAACATACTCTTCACTCTGTAAACTCGTTTCTTTCTATTTGGCTTGGTTTGGCGTTTCGGCAGGCGGCGCAGATCTTGGGCGTGGCATGTTTTATATATATGTTTCGATTTGTGATGATTTTGCTTTATTCAGACAGAGAGATCACTCAAGCGGGCGATGAATAAACACTAATGCTGGCAAATTACAAGATTACGAGATCCTCTAGACTAGAAGAATCTGTTCGTTAGGCCCCACATCCAGCCGGGCAGAATACCCCCAATCTGGGGATTCGGGTTCGGCACTTGCGGTGCTGTTTAAATCAACCGCAAATAAAAATTTGTTTTGTTTAAAAAAACAAAAGTAGAGAATAGAAAGCATAAATAAAAACAATTCTTCGGGATGTAGCATGGATCAAAAATGGAAGTCGGGATGTGCTCAAACAAACATACGTGATAAGGTCAAGGCAGTCTACAAACTGGATGATAATACCGAGGAGCAGGAAGAATCAGCATGGCGAGACTACAACTACACACACAATAAACGAGGAAGAGGCGGGTAAGAAAAGAGAGTAGCAGTCAGAAGAAGCTCTTTTTTTCGCTATATGCTATGTGCTATGTGTACTATATGCTTTATGGGGCGGCACATTCGCTTTGTAATTCATCTGCGTGATGTGTCTTTATGTGGGTGGGTAAATGGAGTTGGTGTTTGTTTTTTCGTTTGGTTTTTTCGGCTGTTGTTGTTGTTTCTGGATGTTTTTTTCTGGATGTGTGCTGTGGTTAATTGTTCTTGTTTTTGTGTCCGCGTCTCTTAAAGCCTGCAAGAAATATACATACATACATACAGACAGATGATTCGAGTTTTGGAGTTCGGCTTTTACGCTTTTGAATGCAAATTAAACGACAAACGATTATGGGCCACGGGAGGCACGTGCATGCGATTGTTAAGCGAGTGTCATACAAAAATATCCGATTGTGGGTCATAACGGGATGTGTGTGGATACAGTCCCATATACCCGGGGTATTTACGAGAACCTATCAAACCCGCCGACTTTCCTTCCCATGCAGGTGTAAATCTTTTGTTTGCTCTAGATTAGTACGGTACTCGGGTTGTTCATGCAATTAACGTGGGGAATTCAGAAACTCAGGTGTCTAAATGTAAGTGTAAGTGATTTGGGTGGTGTAGGTGGTTGGGTGGTGTAGGTGAGTGGGTGGTTTTACGTCACTTAGCCATTTGAAATTTTGTGCCGAGGGTGCCAAAACAAGGAAACGGTTACGCATAAACATTGTTCGAGTTTTTGCGTTTTTTTACTACAGGGTAAAGAGTTTAGTTCAGGGGAGTGGAAAATCAAATATTAATAGTACCATATCTAGATAAATACTTAGTGCTACGGAGCTACGGAACTTGGGTGTTTGGGGTTTCCATTTTTCGGGACTTGTGGTGTTTAACAATTAGTGTTGCTTTTTTCTTGGGGTTAGCTACTTAGTTAGTAACCATTTGCAGGTGCTAAGTATTTTGGCTAGTTCTACGGGTTAGTTAGTTAGAATGTGCGCATGCTATGATGGTGACTTATAGACTAGGAAGATGGTTTTCATTGGAGTTGATCTTGGACCACGTTAGTGAGACCGACTGACCAGTAGTTTTTGTTGCTGCTGTTGTTGCTGTAGATAATTGCATTATAATTTTCTTGGCTATTAAACTGTAAGCAAGATATTAAGTTATATTTTGAATAGTTGTTTCTTAGGCCTTAAACTTCTTTGTACATGGTATGCTAAATTGAGTTGGTTAGTTTACTAGAATCAAAAACCCAAAAAACCGAAAGCATAAGGTAAACAAAAATGGATTAGTTGGTTAATGGAAAGAACACACAGTTGTTAGTAAGTGAAAAGTCGGCAAAGTTTAGTTAGTTTCTGGATTAGTAGCGCTGGTTTTAAAACTGTTATTTAAAAATAGAGTTTAGTAGAGTTAAGTTAGTTCGTAAAAGGTGTTACACATAAGTCTCTAAGGATTAGTGAAAAAAAACTAAAGTAAAACACCACAAAATCAAGATTAAGATTAGGATTTAGAGAAAATAATAATTGTACAGGATTGTATAAATACAATATATATATATATAGAGACTGAGCAAAAGACATTGGACATACACAGTTTGGTAATTAGTTTTTTCAATAAGTATTATAAATGTATTTCTTCCGTAGGCAACAAAGACAAACACATTCGACTTGAGTAATAGAATTTCACTACATAGACATTAACTTAATTAAACATACCATATAGATAGGATTTATCATTATCATTATTATTATTATCATAATCATTTCATGACTCGTAACTGCTTCTCGCTAAGTAACAACTCATACAAGACTTCTTCCTATGAGATCTTTTTGACTTTACAGAGTTCGGGATTCGATCGATATGATTCGTGGATCCAGTAGCTCAAACAAAACTACCGCTGAGTCGGTCCCACTCACCTGCGTCTAAATCATCACCAGTACCATCGTCGGCATCTGGGATCATGGCGTGCTGTTTGAACTCGTTGTCCGAACCATCGACGATATTACCTGTGGACGAGGGCGTGTTCTTGCAGCCGAACCACCAGTGGGCGGTGGGTCGGGGGAAGGGGGGCGTGGCGGAGTCAACCTGGGCGAAAGTAGAAAATATAATGAGCACACGGAGTTTCCTTTGGCTATCCAATACTTACAGCAAATCGGGCGTCGTGGAATCGGTAGTACTTGTCGCCCTTGAAGAAGTACGTGTAGCCATTGGTGTACTTCAGAGCAGCATCCAGATTGTTGGGAACTCCCTCCCAATTAGAAATCGGCTTGGGATAGCTGGACTTCACCGGTGGCCTCTTCGCGGGATCGAAGCGCCAGAACTTGCTGCCCTTGAAGAAGTAGATCTTGCCATTGCCGCCCCAAACCATTGCTGCGTCCAGATGATCGGGAATGCCGGTGAAGCCCTCGCTGATCTCCTTGGGATAGACGCCGTCCATCTGGCGACCCTGGTAGCGCCAGTACTGCGTGCCCTTGAAGAAGTACGTCTTGCCGTTCTTGTACGTGAACGCCGCATCGATGTTACTGGGCAATCCCGGCCAGCCCTTCGAGATGAGCTGCGGGTAGCCCTCCTCCACGGAGTCTGTGGTCAGTTTGTAGTACCTGTCGCCCTTGAAGGCGTACGTCTCGCCCTGCGCCGAATTGAAGAGGGTGTCCACCTTGGAGTCCTTGCAAATCGAATCATCCAGCGGGACCTTGGGCGGCGTGAAAGGTCGCTGCGTGGTGGGTGGATAGTTGTTGGTGGGTCTCAGCTGGTTCGTCTTCCTGCCGTACAGCGACTGAATGGCCGCCTTGTCGTCCTCGTCCAGCTTGAAGACCGGTTCGAAGCCGCGGTAGAAGGGAGCCATCAGTGCTGAGCTCTGATCGGAGTGGGACAGACCCAGGGAATGACCGAATTCGTGGGCGGCCACCTGGAAGAGATTGGTGCCACGCGGCGAGCCAATGGTCCATAGTTCCGCATCGTCGAAGTGGGCATCGCCGCCAAAGACGGGGAAGAAGGCGTGGGCCAGGGTGCCACCCTGACCATCAAAGGCATCGCCATCACCATGCTCGCTCTCCACGAACCTGGAGGAATTAGAATGAGAGTGGTAAGTACTCGAGGTCATAAGAGGATTAAAACAGCGGTGGGCACGCAATATATACTGTGTGTGTGGCGGCAGAGCAAGCAGCCATCCTAAAATAACCTGATAGCCAAACTCACTTGATCTCGATGTGCACGGGTCCTGAGGTCTTCCTGGTGAAGGTCAGATCGGTGTCCTCGGACCAAACGGCAAAGGCGCGTCCGATCTCTGCGTCCACATCCACTCGCTTCAGTCGCTTGGGATATTTGGAGATCTTGTAGGTGAGGTTCTTGACGCGCCACCTGCTGCCCTGGAGGGCATATCGCTTGGAGCGACTGTCGCCGGTGCCCACGCGATCCCTGACTCCACAACGTGGCAGGGACATCAGCTTCATGGTCTCCGGATCCAGCTCGCCGGTGATGTTCAGGCCCGCGAAGCTCTGGAACTCCTCGATGGCGCTGACCCAGGTCTGCTGGTCATGGAGACCACTGCTGGCAGGATTGCGGGCGGAGGCGGGAAGGTAGCCGAACTGGGACAGGTAGATCTGGGGAAGGGAATGAAAGGGAAGTTGGTTAAAGCAGGGACAACTGGCCAAGATCAATGGGCTGCGCCTGATGGCCACCCGTTGTGGCCATCTTGATTTATGGCCATCTGATTAGTCCTGGCCACCCTGTCTCCTTTCTATCTGACTTGCATAATTTATGACTGCCTTATAACATGTATAAATAAACCTCTAGGGAAGAGGGGCTATGCGGCTACCCATATCGATTTCCACATCCACATCCATATACATATGGCGATAGCGACGTGACTGGTGAAGGTGTGAAAACTCTTAATCGATCGTCAAGCATCGCCAGCATTAAGGAAGCGTTTCGATTGCTAATTGTAAATTGTAAATTGTAACATTGAGAAATCGAATAAAAACAGTTTGCCCATCAGGGAAGTGCACTTGTGCGATCGGAGAACAATGCGAGGTTATCTTAACAGTTAAGCTGGCTAACTATTTAGAATTTGCTGTCTGGCCAATTACAACGGCAAATTCAGTCTTACGAACTTACGAGAGTTGTATGCGCCTAGCGTTTTGGCCATACGATGATTTTGGACTTGGCATGTGGATCAGGTTTACCCAGTCGTTTATGTGTCGCACATTCTTAATGACTTAATGTTTGTATATATAGTGTATACAGTACATGTTGTATAATGATTTGCCGAATCTTGCATAAGCCAGCTGACTGTTAATTTTTATTGTGTTCTTTCCGCCTGCGAGGAAGTAAACATTTCGCTTCGAACTTAAGAATTCATGTGGCGTCTTCGGGGTTTCAGCCAGTGGCTCTGTGATCTTTTTTTCTGGGTGGGTTTCTTTACTTATTTTATACCAACGATCAGCTGGGTTTTCTGGTAAACGAAAGGTAAACGAACTGTAAACAAAGCGGGGTTCAAGTGGAAAGTATCTGTCGCTCATCTCGAGATCCACTCGAAATGCAGATTCAGATTCGGATTCCGAATTCGGAACAATTTCACTGACTCATCGGCGACCTTAGGAATGCCTCTGTATGCAATTAACATAATTACTCGTTCGAAACAGCAGGCACGAACGTCTTGATTGCCCAGAAATCGCTGCAAAGGTGTTATGCCTTGTTTTTCTCGGGATTGTGATGCAGCTTTTGTCATAGAATAAACACAGCACTGACTCGGCAATCGAATGCATTGTTCGGGGCCCTCAAACATGGGCCTTTCGGTTATCTATTCTATCGATAAGATAACTCCCCCCATTGGCAGCAAACAAAAGACTACTCAACCCGCCCGTAATTGAGTCATTTCTGACGCATTTTCTCCATTCAAAAGTCAATGCGTCACAAGGCGAACGGAAGTTGGGGCCAAAACGGAAATGTTAACGTATATTTTTCGGGAGTCATCGGTCTGCGATTCCCAGTACACCTGTTCTATCGATTTAAGTGGTCAACCGAATGCATCCGCATCGAAGTCCATTGAGATGTTCGTGCATTTGCATGCGATTAGCGATTCTCGGGGGACAGATACAGATGCTGAGTGGCCATGCAAATCGTTGCGAAAAAAGGGGTGGTGAGGTGGGGGTCAGTTGCAGTTGGGTCACGATTCAGAGGGCGTTGAAATTGCACTTCAATTTATTAGTGGACATTGACACAAATTCGGTGCGCTCTTCTGTTTGCGGAGAATCAAAACGAAAATGTCAACAAAGAATGGCTTTCGCCACGCCCAAGCACTCTAGTTATTTCACTGTATTGCTAACTGAAAGTACACTTGAGAAAAGAGTTTGTTGATAAAATTAGCAGCATTTTGTTGTATATTAAATATTAAATAAATTAATGTATTATATAATGTATATTATAAATGTAAACTAGTCACAAATTAAATTTTTTGTAATATTTTCCAGATCAAAGTAATGGTTTAAATTCAAGCAATATAACCAGGAAATCCATTTCTCCCTGTGTAATTATACCCAGTAACTAGCAGTTTCAGTTGGTTGACCTGCTTGCCTGGTTTACTTAGCCGAAGGAACCAAAGGAGTTGAACTTGCAGGAAGAGGCCCACGGGGGCTAGCGAGCCAGAGCCAAAGCCAAAGCAACTTCAGAACTTCTAGAACTTGCACGTGTGTTTGTGAGCCCGGCTAAGTATGCTACAAATCGCAATGCAACCTTCAAATATTTAACTCAATTGGCACAGGTGCAAAGTTGCAGAGTTGATTTGATTTCGAGGGGGAGAGAGTAGTAGTAGAAAGGGGAGCTGCTTCTGGGAGTCAATGAACTTTCACCCATTTAAATTAAAGGCGGACTCCGCTCGTTTATTTCCGGCCAAAACAAGAACAGGACATGCATAAATTATAGACAAGTATATCGCTTTGTGTATACTTTTCGTTTATACAATGTACGTGTATTTGCTGGGGAAAATTGATGGGAAAATTATTGCACAGCGAGCGAATGGAAAAGGAAAACTCCTACGCTTTTTCGGGGGTGCGTGGTTAGTTTACGTTGGAATGTGGGTCACTCAGGTCGTTGACTTTTTTGAACAGGGAATAGAAAGGCTCTCTATCCACCCTTCTCTCCCCTTTCTAACTAACAAACAAACAAACCTAGACCTAGTTGCACAAATATTTGCGTGGCACGTGCATAAACGAAAGTGTCTGCGACAATTAAAGGCGAATAGCGCGCTGGTTTTCCCTGCATTTCCCTGCGATTTTCCCACTGCGACAACTGCGCAGGCAATTCCGAGTTGTTCAATCCAATCTCGCTGCCAACTAGCAAACAGGCTTAACTTGTTTAAATGCTTTTTTAACGCGGCGATTACATCATTACCCCTCGCACTTCGGCACTTTGGCACCGCAAATCGAAGCGCAGGCGCCTCATTTGGCGGCATTTCTTTTTGGGATATTGGTCAGATTGAAAAAGAAAACTCAAAACTATAACGAGCGAGCCAAACAACCAAACGAAAAGCGAGGAAAACCAAAACAGAAACTGGGCCAACGGCAGTCTTAAATGCAGCTTAAAGTTGTATAACCCATTCAATTTAATTCAGGACCAGAGAGAGGGATTAAATTGAAAGAATTTCGAGCTCGATTTTGCCAACCAAATTGGGTTATAGAGCGTACTTTTACGTACACAGAGGGAATTCGAAAGTGCTTATTTCAGTTGAAAATGTTCTTAAAAATAGAACGAGATTATTTAGGTTGAAAATGTCTTGATTGAATCAAGTTGAATTTGCTGTAGATACACTGTTTATCCTCTCACCACTTTGTTATTCAAAACATTCAACTCTTAGACGATTTTTTGAAACCGAATGTTCTCAATTCAAGAACTATTTCTCTCTCTTTACATAGAATCTATTAAATTTGCGAACGAATGTTCTCAATTCAAGAACAATTTCTCTCTGTTTACGTAGAGGAGAACTTTAAAATTTAAATACCAAAAGTGGTGAGCACATAATTCAGTTTAGACAAATTCCTTGACATTTAGCCCAGGGAAACTCCCACAGAATATTTGACATTTCCCCCTCAAGGTGTCTTTCCATTACCGCTTTTTCTAGACACTTTTTTCTAGCTCCCTTCAAGTGGCTAATTCGCATAGCGATAAATAAGCGTCAAGATGCTAAGATAACCGGACAATAAAAAGCGCTATTCATGCAAAACTGAGGCAAAAAAGGATTTTATTGCACCGCTTCTGAATATTTGCCAGCCTTTTTAGGCGGTTGTTTAGCCCAGGTTGTTTATGGCAAGACGCGTGAAATGCTAAGCTATGGATGACCTTAGTGGCAGTCTGAAAAGGAGGAAGGATGTTCTCAAAAGGGGCAAAAAGCAAACATTTGTTCGCTAGCAGCCTTTTGTTTGTTTGTTTGTGCTTTTGGCACCTCGCGAAGGTCGCACGCAACTATTTCATAGGCAAATCTATCAAACATGAGGTGGTAAAGTGCGAGTTAACGCGACGCAGTTGTTCTAACTTTGATTGGCTATATTTGGAGCAGGAAAGTTTTACTGGTTTTCTTTCTTTTGTTCGCCCCCTGCGATGACGAATGCCTGAGCTCATTCCAATTTCGCTCATGGGTGCGAGTAATTAACCTCTTGACAGCTCCATTATGTGCGGGGCTACTCGCTATCCAAGCCTATGAGTCATGAGTCGAAATGGATATAAGTAGTTTTCCTGCTTCGATCTGATCTGAGCACCAGATTATTAATGGTTGCCTATGGGAAAGTGCAATCTGATATCGAGGTGGTCCTCACGATTTGCATTCGCTAGGAGATTTATTAGAAAGCGCTTGGCTGTAGGAACAAAGAACCTGACATTGGAGAGACGAACACGTCGTCGTTGGCTGCTTTTGGGGCGACTGGCCAGCGACTGCGAGCCAAGTTATGGCCAACGCGCCCAACATACCAATTAGAAGTCGTCTTTCGGGTTACGTAAAACATAAATAAAGCCTAAAAACTAAAAACAATGTTGAGCACGCGCTAAAAGCGAATCGATTGGCTGTATCGTCACCTGGGCGATATGCGATCGTAAATGGCTAATCAGGAAGTTCTGGGCTCCGCCGCCGCTTCTCCACCTTTTCCCCAATTAATTTATGCAAGTCTGCGGCAAGTAAACGTGATTAGCTTCAGGTAGATTGCAAACGTGCCGACGATGCTGCAGCAATTGTTGTACATTTTTTGTAAATGGAAATTACATTCGATCATGACAAGCAATTAACCAGAGATAAATATTTATAAATTGAAAGCGTGGAAATCAAGTTGCTGGCGGGGAGGAATTATTCAATTAATTGAAAGCCATAATTTATGGCGTTTTTTGTTATCAGTTTTTTTCGGTGGCTTTTAATGCATTTCAAACTGCGCGTTGCTAAAGTTGCTGGCTGACAGGTTAAGAAGTCTTTAACTTGGGGTTTTCACATTGAATCATTTCTTGAAATAATTTATATTTTAGAAAAGAGCATAAAATTGCTTTAGTAAGTTTCTTTTCAGTATCTTGGCTTAGAGATTTTTATTATTTATTGGAATACCTATACCAATATTAAGTCCCCAGAGATAAGCAGTGTCATAAGGTTGAGTTGTATTCCAAATGGGTTTTCCTATCTGTTCTTAGAATCTAAAGAAATGGCAATGCACCTACTGAGTTTACGAGGGGAAATTCCAAAAAGTTCTATGGATCGCATTTATGTTATTATTTTTATTATTATTATTCGAGATCATTGGGAAATTGCCAGTGATACATGCATTTAAATCGATTAGCTGGCCAGTCAATGGCGTGCGAGTTTTCCTGGTGGAAAGCCAATGTCACGAGCGATAACGATAGCGATAATCAAGCAATCAGACTGCAATTAGCCGGCGGGCATGCACTTTCCAAAGCCCTCATATCCAGCTAAGGCTAAGGCCAGAACCTCTGAGCCGGGCCAAAAGCGAGTGTGTGTGCGGAATAAAAATTTCCGTTGACATGCGATGCGCGTGAGCCTGTTGCACAGTCACACTCGTGAATACGAAATATATATTTTGTTTACTAGTGGAAAATTAAGTATAATTTCCAAATGCAACCAACTCGGAGCGCTGAGCGCCTGGCACGCCTGTCATGCAAATCGGAAGTAATCCCCAGAGTGGCCATATAGACCATATAGTATATATCCAGACAGACAGACTGAGCAGACAAAGCGGTTATCTCTCACCGCAAGTGCAACAAACTGATTTCGATTCTGATTCATTTCTTTCCTGTTTATATACAGATTCCGATTTCTCATTCCGTAATAAGTGATGTTATAATCTTCGCTTTTTCCCAAAGGAAATTATATAAATTATTTTAAAAATAAGTAGAAGTTTGGGTAACCAATTCGTTCGTTGAATTATTTCCTATTTTCGGTTTTTTTTTTAGATTTCTATGTCAAACCGTTTTGGCTGCAGGACATACTTCCCTTTTTTTGAACCTTGTGTTATATTACATTAGATGATGATTATTTATAAGATAGATGCATCGAAAAACGTTGATTTAAGTTAGCCATTTACCGGGTAACTATTTCTATAATTTGTATTTTTTGTTTGCTAATAACCTAATAACTTAATAACTGAACAACTTACCTCCGCCTGTGTGGTGGTGGAAACGGGTGCCGTTTGCGCCGCTGTCAGGATGGCAAACAGGGTGCCTACGACTATGAACACTGAACTTTGGCAGTTTGTCATTTTGCTGCTGGTCTGTCTAATTGTCATGTAGCTGTATTTTTAGCTGTAGTTGTAGTTGTAGATGTAGTTCCACTTGCCGCGCTTAGCACTTTGAACTTTATATCACTGCAAAGGCAAAGGTGGAAGGTGGGTTAAAAAAAGGTCAATTAATATTTCATAAAGCCGGCCAAGTAATAAAGCAGAGAAACACACAGGAATATGTAGAACCGAAAGGGACCAGGCCAAGTACAAGTGCAAAAGGGCGAACGGAAATCGTGGCCACCCGCCACTCCCACTTTCCCATTTCCCCTTTCCCATTTTCTATTTCCAACAGGTTGAATGTGGCACACTTTCTGTGTGGCAGGCGGAACGGCAAACGGAAGTGGCAAGAAGAGGGCTACTATATATACGTAGTATGCCAAGTCGTAGTAAAAAATAGTACAACTCGAGTACAACACTTGGGATGACCACACGCAGTAGTATACCCTTTGTTATGCATGGTAATGGAGAGCCAAAACAAGACTCTTCATAGCATAAAACTGCACTCTCACATCTTGCGAAGCCACTAAGCCTTCGGAAGCCAAGAATATCCCCTTATCAGAGTCAAATATTTGCTGATCCCTATCTCCATCTCTAATCCCATTCACCGAGGGTACTTCGGATTCGTTGAGCCAGCTGTCCTGTACGACGGACTACAAGATATTTTGATTGGCCGAGATATAGAAAGTCATGTGGTCTGATGTCTGGCTCGGCCAGCTCGGACGTCATAAACGACTTTGTGTAAGTCTAGTCTCCAATTAGAATTTAATTTTAGACTAGTAAATACCAAGTCGGCAATAACCGTAAAGGATTGTTGTGGGCCATGTTGATATTCTGATATTTGAGTTGCTAAAAATAACTCGCAGTTTTGCTGATTTGGATGGATGGTGTTGACCTAGGGCGCGAGACAAGTGCCAGAATATTTAAATATGTTTATGGGGATGTTTATCCCACTATATCTTGCACCTATGCTTGTGTCTTGTGCCTCTGGCAATTTTCCCGTGACATCAGCGAAAAGTGCGATAAGTCGTATCAAGTATACGCCAAGTGGCAGGTAGGCAGCCAGGCAGCCAGGCACTTCTGCAAATATGTGATATATACTATCTGCGAGCGGACACTGTACAGTTAAGACTGCTGACTAATCGCCGGGGATTTCTGGGCGGACACATTTAACAGGCTTTTTTATGAACGGCAATTAGCCGCTAGAACCAAATGAACATGCAAATATATAATGAATATACCCCTGTTGGTCGTCGGGTGTTATCTGATTACAATAATTTCTGTTAAGCAAATACCATAAACAATTCCCATATTCGCTTTTGGGCAAATGTTTCGCCCCGGGTTGAAGGTCGGCGGGCTGACAGTTTAAGGTTAGCGCCGTGTGGTTAACTCGCTTGATGGGTTGAAGGGGAAAGTTCTGGGGGCAGAGGTTCCTTCGCTTCACTGGGGTTGTCATAACAATGGACGCATTTCCCCGGGTCTGTTAGATCAATAAAAACGAGTGAGTTTTAAGTGCTTTGGCCAAAAGCAATCGATGCGAAAGTTTGCCCTGTTTTTCAGCCACTTTTATCATAATGGTTACGTATACGACATGTAGCACACGTCCGAGTGTTCTGAATGGGGTCATAAGCAGGGCTCTTCTGCTTAATGCTGATAAGGTGGATTTACCGGTTTGCCTTTGCCGGCTGCCCCTTCCCATCTTCCCCGAATCGAAATTCTTCGATTTCTGCGAAGAGGCGTGAGTCAAACTTTTCGGATGGCGCAGCTCGTTTACAAACAAATTAAAATACAAAATAAATTCAGATTCCAACCAGTTTTGGCCAACTGACGTCTGTACAAAAAAATACCCCCCGAAACTAGCCGAAAACATCGAATTCCACTTGCCATAGCTTTTGGCATTGTTCACCTTATCAGCTGACTTTATTCCCACTGAATATGCCCCACGAGCGGCGATAAGATATGATGGGGATCGGCCGGGTGTTATGTTGTGAATTACCAAATGAATAATTTGGGCTGTGGGTATGGGGCATGAGTGTCCAAGTGTTACTAGAACTTGACCTTAGTGATAGCATAGCCATATCGTGTACGTAGAGTTGGGCAACTAGGCGCCCATGTCGAAACATTTCCAATTTGGAGTGGAATTCAAGTTCACCTCCGAAGTGGAGTGCTCAAAGGGTTTGGTTAGGCCTGATTAATGGGTTTGGTCTCGCTTCTTGACCTTTCAATTAACTGGCAGTCGAGAGTAGAGAGCTGCGAGTGGGTTGCAGTTTCAGATCAATGAACTATCACTGTCGTATTGCCTTTGTTGCCTGCATGTCGCTTGCAACACTTACAAATTAATTAATTAGCTCTCGGGCACATACGTTTTTCTTTTCTCTTCTCTGGAGACTGTCGTCGCTGCGTATTCCGCTGTGGATGTGTTGTCGTTGTTTATAATTTATTACTTATAATCGCAATCCTTTTGTTTCTACGTTACTTTTCGAGCTTATGGGTCTTTATGTCTGGCTGCACTAATTGTTGCCCGCTGGCACTTCCATTTACCCGCTCGTTTCCGCGTTCGAAAAACAGAACTCAAAACTGAACTGGTTCACTTTTCGAATATCTTTCTTCGGATTTAAGCACTTGAGATAATCTTGGCTCGAGTTCTGTGATTCTGTTTCGCCGCTAAACACATCCGCCCTGGGCAGCGCGCAAATTTCAACTGATCTTCAGAGCGGTCGCTGAAAACCGACGACGACTGAACGACGATCGTTTTTGAGCTTTTCGAAAAGAAGGAGGGGAAAAGCTCGCTAACAGCGATGCTAAGTGGCTGTGGCTGTAGATTCCGATTCGGTTTGGGGTAACTGTCGAAACCTGTTGCCAATAATCGAAGTTGTCCCTTCCCCTCATCCGCCGGAGAGGGGGGCGTATGAGTAATGCGATTCTTGGAATCATCCGCACATGTGTCATTCGCCGGTCCAGCAAACAGAGGCAGCCGCAGCCGCTGTGGCCACAAAAAAACTCACATTCAGTGGCATTTGACAGCTTATCTTGAAGTTTAGCATATTCCCTTCTCCCTTCGGCAAACGGTAACAACTTAACAGCTTTTGTTTCTTGAAATTCGCATACGATTTCGAGTGAATTTCCGATCTGCCACACCTCGTCCACCGCACAGAAAGTAAACTTATGAATGAATCTGCGGTTTGGATTCCCCGTCGCCAAGCGATTTCTCAATGAGCGCATGAGTAATGCGTAAGATTAAAAATGATAATCGAATTTTATTTGGACGGACTAAGGGTAAAACTGATACAGATATTTTACATATTAAATAAGAGTTTAATTTGCAGAAGAAATATTTGAATCATACAAACAGAGAAGAAACAACCGCAGTACGAAATAAGATGTAATACATATTTCGAATTTTTTGGTGAATAAGAAAAAAGCATGCATGAGCATTATATAAAAATATATTATTAGTTGCATACATAACTACAAGTTGAAATAAATGTGTGTGCTCCTAAAAATAATTCTTCAAAAAGTTATAATTAAAAGTTTATGCTATTATCAATTTTTTTTGTACAAATAAATAATAAAATAAAATATTGCATTTAATATATATTTAATATTTTAAAGTGGCGGATTTCAGTTTTTAAAAATATATTGTGTTTTTAATTTAATATTTAAAATTGGTTTAGGTTTAGCACATGTTGTTCTTTTATTATTAATTGCTTCTAGCTTTTTTGTTTGCAAAACCGATTAGCATCATCCCCAAAGAAGCAGTGCTAATAAGCTATTCATCTCTGCGTATCTGCTCTTCTGGGAATCAATAAAATATTCTAGCCTACGTCTGTGCCATCCTATTAATTTCAATTGAGTGCAATTTTCGGTGACTCAGTAGCTAGAAAAGCAGGGGCCACGTGAAGTTGATTGCTACCTAAGCGCAAACAAATCTAGTAATCGTCTGGAACAATTGTTTACCAGCCCAAGCCAAAGGTTCCGCTGGGCATGCGGCTAAAAAGCTAAAAACTAACTTACTAAAAAGCGAAGAGTAAATCTAAATCTGACAGCCATATAATAGGCGACATTTTGCCTTAACGACAATTCCTGATTCGCTTTATGGAAACTGGCTGAGGAACTTGGCAGAACTCGACTGCAGAACAAAGCGATGCTGTTGCCATTTATTCATGGACCAAGTGCATCTGGCCTGCTGTCAGCCGCTCTTTAAGAGCCCCCAGCCTCCAGGCCCCACTCCCCATTTTCTCCATCTGTTTGGGCTCTGGGAATATATACACATGTATATATACTCCTCTGTTATGGCAGTGGACAAGTTGACTTGTCGTCGTCGCCTGCTGTGCGATGCAGTTTCTGTTTCTGCTGCTGCTGCTGCCCTGCCATCGGAACAATGAAATATTTATGAGCTGCTTCTGCCTTTAATGACAACTATTTATGGTATTTTTAGACCATGCCCCCTGTTTCGCCCCCTGCCCTGTTCCCATAGGTTTGTTGCCTTCGCAGCGGCAGTGAAATGAACTTTTCCACGGCGCAGCTGAAAAACAAGCGATTTCGCATTGACTTTTGCCTTTGAACTGTGCCACCAAGCCAAGCAGAACATATAATTGTCATATAGATGGGGCAGAGATAATGCTAATTGCATATGAATACACAGTATAGATATATTTATTTTGAATGGAGTGCGCACTCTGACTTTGAGTGCGAAAAACTATTTCTAAAACTCAATCACGTCACGGTCAGCCTTTGATAGTCGTTTGGCAAGCGATATATGAAGTATCTGCTGATATATGGTGTATCTATAATTATATGTATTCATGTATCGGAATGTTACAAAGCGGCTGGCTCTACGTGATGATTGTTTAGGCCGAGTCTATAATCAGGCCGCAATGTCAAATGCAAAGTCCACACAAAAGATCGCTTTTCGCAGATGATGATGATGATGCCGATTGCCATTGAGAAAGTGGAACTCCCCGTGTCCCCGAGATGAGTCACTGTATGTATACTTACCATAAGGCAGGCACAGACGAAAAATTGAGCAAACAGAATTTGCATAAACCAATTTGTGAAATAATCAACTCGGTTACCCGTGTTCCTCCAGCAAATATTGCACAAAGCGACTTTTGTTTTCTTTAAGTTCCTCGCCGTCGGTGTTTTAAACTTTATCAGGCTTTTATCTGCGCACCGATTGCGATTAGATCTTCGTAGTTAGATAAGCGCGGGGCGAACTCATTCTATTATAGAATCCACTATCACTTGGAGGCGAAATTCGCTACGATTGGGTATTACGGTAGTATCCACAGTCATGTCCAGCTGGCTAGCATTATACTCAAGATTCTCTATAAAAAACACAGCGACTTATTCCGAGAGGTGCGATAGCGACCGATTCACAGCAAGTTCCGATTGCGACTCGTCTGGCTTTCTGGCTTTCTGTTTTTCTGCCTTTGTGGTGGCAGCTAAATAATGTTCGTCGTCGTCTTCGTAGTACTACCCCTACTTCTTGTCTTTGTAGTGTGTGTAGTCTAATGGCTAAGACCTGTGTGTTTGTTGCTAGTTTACGAGTCACGCGAAGAACCATAAAAACAGGCTCACTCACACACTGCCGTAGGTGGAATAGGATTCCTAGTTCTGGTGGTTGGAAATAGTTAGCCGCCCCCTTTTGTTCTTCGTCCCTTGCATTTGATTACAGAGCAACAGGATTAGAGAAAAGCTCTTTTTTCTGGCTAGCAGTTAGTAAGCTCTAAGCTGAATGCTAGCTATGTATACCAAATGATGATAAAATAAATTTATTTTTCTATAGTATAAATATTTACATATATTTATATTTTTGAACTCATCAAAAAAACAACGTAAGGAGCCTTTGGCTCGCTGTTAGCCCACTACTAGCTAGAAGTTAGCCCGTTTTTGGCTAGCTGTTAGTTATAAATGTAAGCAACAGGAGCCACATGAAAACTCTTATCCGGCTAGGACTCACCTTAGCAGTCAGTCGCTGTTAGCTCACTGTTAGGTAGAAGTTAGCCAGCATTTGGCTAGCTGTTAGATTCACTGTGATGATTCACTCGGGGGCGCAGCTTTCTCTCCCTCTCTCTCTGCTTTATTTCTTCACTCTCTCGATGACGTTGAGCTTTTCACGCAGCGGAAGCACAAGTTAATTTGTTTTTAACACTCTCGCTAATTTGCTTAAATACGCTATATTTGTGTGCTTCTAAAGATTTGCCTTCCCGCAGCGAGCTGCCGTAACTGCAAGTTCGTTGTGCGTTTTTAATGCTAGACTGAGGCTTCAAGCGCTCCGCTTAGATTCTTTTATATGGCTGGACAGCAAGGCGATCGGATATCGTTCCGAGATCCGAGATCCGAAACGCCAGTCATTTAGCAGTTGAGTTTGATGCCAGCGTCCTTCCCTGTCAGCACCCCCTTTTTTCGAGTGAGTGTTTGCCTGGGGATCTTCCTCGTTTCGTTTGGATAACGCATCGATATCAATCCCATCCCCGTTTCTTGAATGGATGAGTCACGGGGGCAAGCCTAAGCGATAGTGACACTTAGTGTCTTGTTGCGTAGGCATTATTGCACTGATTCTTCTGTTTTGCAGAGCGGACTGATTCACTTCAAATGCATGCCATTCTCATTCCACTTCGCTTTCCTTCGCTGCGATTTTAAATTTCGCTGTATATTGTTCTTATAATTTGATTTATACGCACTCAAACGTGCTGGAATGCCGTCCTCTCGGTTTCTTCCTCAAACAAGCACCTTTCCCCGGTATTACCCCCTTCTTCTGCTTTTGTATTGCAATTAAATATTTTGATATGGCTGTCGCACAAACGAATAAACTAAGGATTTTAGATACAAAGAGCAATTCAATGGCAAGCAGGAAGTCTGATTGAGTGATTGTTTGATTAACCGCACTGATTGATGGGGCCACTCCTTTTTGGTATCTCAAAAGAAATCCTTCAAGTGGCCTCTTTGTTATATGCAAATATTAAGCAGGCATTTTATTATATTAAATTTGATATTCAATTTTATGTGACAATACTTTGATCTTACTAAGTATGCTTGAACTCGAATTTCAAGAATATCATCTGATAATCAAATGACAAGATGAACTTCTTTATGGTCCAGAAGAAAACCAGATAAGTTTAATTTGTAAGACAGCTTTACAGCTTTTTTACTCTTGTACTCTTTAAGTAAAGCTCAGCATGACATCGCCTACATTTCCTTAAAAAGGCCTACCTACTACCTATAGGTATAGTATACAATATATTTACTCAGAATTTATTGGCAAGTATCTGCCCTACCCTCGCAATTAAAAAAGTATTTTCCCGTTCTTCAAGTCGCGTATAACTTTGTAAAATAATGAAAAGTAAATAAAGTTGTCTGCCGTCCTTGACTCTTTGCAGGCTGCTCGGTGTGCCAGCCATCTTTTGTCTGGATCTTGGCCGAAACCGAAGCGAAACAACTACGTGTTGTGGTCGTAGGACACACCCAGATGCATCACCCACAAACCCAAGTCTGGGTTAACCCTTTCATCACAGGCAGAAGACCACAAAAGTGCATAAGTTATGTTTCATATTTTATTTCGGCGCACGACTGACTATCCCCGGCTGATTCTCGGAAACCCCGTTGAGTAATGCTATTGGCCGAAAATATAAATAATATTATTATAAACAAAAGACAAAAGCGGAGCACAGCTAAGCAAACGTGCCATTGCAAATGAAGAAACCGAAATGTATTTTCTCTTTAATTTCGGTACCCTGAGTCATCATCAGTCCCAATGGGCCCTGCATCCCGAAGTTTCCAAGATAGACAGGCATTTGATTTCAATTAGCACAACATTGAAGTCAGCAGCCCAAATTGACGTTTCAGGGGGAGGCTCTCTGTTCTGTGAGGCGAAGGGGCTCGAAACAGATGTCCATGTCCATGTCACTGCTGACCCTCTCGGTCGGCCGACGCTGTCATTCAGCAGTCGATAAAAATCCAATAAAAAGCGACATTTTTTAATTTGCATGCTACATAAAAGTTGCGATCCCAACTAGGGGCGACTGGTGTATGGGGAGGAGTTTCCGACGTCCCGCAACTAGAGGGAATAAAAATGCAAAATGTGACACATTCCTAAAAATACAATCGATTTAACGTACATAGGAGTTTCTTTTCGAAAAAGAGGCTGGTCGTAGGTAAAATGTGTAGCTATGTGATTTTTTGCTTCGTTATAGCTAACAATATATGTTGTTGTTTTTGGAAACTTTTTATAACTAACTAAAACAAGAAAAGAAGCTTACTGCGGTTAGCCGAAGCATAAATACCCTAACTGATCATTCGAATTCGAATAAAATAATTACAAATAATTGTGAATCAATAAAGATAGTCTAATAAAATTATAGAAATATAAAGCAAAATGAATCATGCTCATTTCAGTACAGTAAATAGCGATATGACTGTTTCTAAAGACGGACACTCGCTGGCACCGATTGTCTGTTTTAAAGTCCAGTATTCAATAAAGATATTTCCAAACTAAAGAAATGAATGTATTTTTTGAAAGAGTCCTAAGAACTTCTTAAGAATTATGGTAATAGCCCATAGGGCGAATTGCACACGCGCAGTCATCACTTTATGACTTTCAGCTATAAAATTAATAATTTTGTTTTGCCGATTTACATTTATCAGCATTGCAAACACGTTCACACGAGGGCAACGAACGCGCCTGCGCGCCAAGCTTTCGGCAGAAACAGAAAAAACAAAACAAAAAGTTGAAGAGCTTGTAAAAAATGTCAAAATATCGGCGACCAATGGTCAATGGCCAGTGGCATTTAGCCAATTTAAGGCCGGGGTGCTGCACATTAACCAAAACAAAGAATGGCCCGAAGGCAAACAGAAACACGTGAACAGGCCAACCGCCCGGCTATTTGCATTTGTCAAATAAAAACTCTGAAATGGAAATTAAAATCAAGAATTCGGACTGCACTTCTTTGGCTTTGTTATTTTCTGGACTCGAGTTAGATGAACTTTGTGGCTGGCTGGTGAAATGCAAAGGAGCAAAATCCCCAGAAGTGCAAAAATGAAGGTTCAAGAGCCCTTCTTCGTGTTTTTATATTCCTGAAGTTTTCATCAAACTTTAAATTCGATTTTGCTTTCTTTCGAGATGCGAGACCTCGGCCATAACTTTCGATTTGTGTCCTGTTCCTGGTTCAATGGAATCTCAATATTTATTTTGGCTATATTTTATTTAATTGCGTATACGCAGCGTTTAACTCCAGCGCTAAAATTGCCATCATAATGCTGACTTTCTGTTGTCTCCGGTCTTTTGTCACTTTGGAGTCGCCGCACGTTCGGCCTGCCGCATCACGTATTTATGAGTACTTTCCTTCCTCACCTCGCCCACGCCCACACCCTCTTCTACACCCACTCCCACACACCCCGAGATCCTTGGGGCTGGAATAACAATAATAATGATAATACTTATTGCACTCGAGTCGCCCGTGTAGACAAACAGTTATGGCATTTAATGGCAAAGGAAAACATGAATCCATGAGGACAGTCATAATTCTGTTCTGTTCGGCTTTGTTCCCGCAGCCACGCAGCCAAGAAAAGCAATCAAAAGGCAACTGAATCCACTGGGGACACAGACTCCGACTCCAGCCAAGTGTACTTCAGTTTATATTCATTGCAAAGCTGAATTGTTTATTGCACTCGATGAAAACCGCTTGATTAAATGCACCTGGATTGTCACTGGCACTTCCGCCTTCGCGGCTGAAGCCTCTCCTCTCAGTAGCCAAAGAAGTTGAAGCCGCAGAGCAATTTGTCCGGCCTGCGGATGCGCAGGATGCCCATCTGGAAGACCGACATGTCATCGTCCTCCGCCATGTTCATGTCCAGGGCCATCAGCTTCTCGGCGGCCAGCGGATGCCAGGAGCCGAATGTGCAGGCGGAATTCATCTGGGAATACAAAAGGCAAGCGAGTCAGCGGACGAAGGCGATAATTGACTTCCAGGCCCACCCACCTCTTTGCTGTAGTAGTGACAGCGTCCATTGAGCCGCGTGGAGGGCACGTACTCCACAAAGTCCACCTGCGGACAGTGCGGCAGGAGCAGAGCCAGTCCTGGGAAGGGAGATCCCAGAAATCACACAAAAGGAACTTATTTTTATCAACCCAACTGGTACTTAACTTAATAAATAGTAGAAATGTTAGTTGGGTAACCTTCATTATAAAACTATACTTTCGAAAAATCATAAAGAGGTATCATAATCTAATTTCAAAATGTAGTGTCCTTCCCCCAACAATATCTTGTTCTACCCTCATAACAATGTGGTATAAAATGGTGGGGGGATTAGATTCTGCTAAGTGGACTTAAAAATGTAAATATAAGAGAGTGCTCCACAATAGTATTTGCATTTTATAATACCAAGTTGGTAAGAGCAGCCCAATATGATTTTGCTGCTGCGTAGATATTCCAATTTAATAGCTCTTAGCTCACCTATGAAACCGGAACTGGGTGGATTCCTGCTTATCGGTCGGTTTCCGGCAAACATTTGCAGGCTCTGCCACAGCCGCCAAACGGAATGGGGATCGATGAGGAAGGCCCTGGACTTGGGATACCGACGCCTGTATATCTCGTAGTTGGTGAACAGATCGTAGTCGGCGCTGGTGAGCCAGTCCTCCAGGGTGCCATTGTACTTGCCCGGATCCCAGGCGGCAATCGTAACGTTCCGGAAGATGGGGGCATGGGTGAAGTCGAACTCGGGCTTGGTCACCACCTGCGGGGAAAAGGGGGGGAAATGCAAACTGCAGTCGAAAGTGCGGAACTGCGTTTTAGCCTACTTGCGAATTCACCACACGAATTGTGGTTTTGCTGCCCACATCCACCTCGTGTCCTTGCGTTGGCGCATGATTGAATCTCATCACAATGTCGTGCGTGTCTGGGAGCAGGGCGGGAAATAAAGCCAGAGAAATACAGAACAGAAAATAATCGGAATTAGAGTAGACGGGTAAATCAAATTGTTCATGAGCGTCGGTCTCTTCCGACTAATTGTGCATGCAGGCGGTTGGCCGCCTCCACTGCAGCTTAACAGATGGGAAATGCGAATAGTTAACTTAATTCGCAATTTCAATGTATTCAAGAAAGGCAGTATTGAAAAAAAGTAGTTGCTGTAGTTGGCTTACCGATAAAGCGACCCAGCTTGGAGCCCGCCAGGGAGCCGGCACTGGAGACGATCGCGCAGGTCTTGATGTCCTTCAGGTTGCGAAAGAGCTTCTGGCGCGGAAAGAGCCGGCCGAAGGGCAGCTTGTTGAAGGGCGCGTCCTTGCGGCGCAGGACCCGCACGCCCGCCTCCATGACCAGGCAGGTGGACGGGTAGTACTGCTCCTCGAAGCTGTCCCCGAACACCGGCTTGTAGTCCACGTTGTAGTGGTTCGCCTGCGACTCGTTGACCGACTCCATCATCGCCTTCTCGAAGGTCTGGACAATCCGCTGGCGGAACTGCTGGGTCTTGTTGTGGCACAGCTCCGAGTGCTTGTCATGGCAGAGGTACAGCTTGGGGCTGAGGGTGAGCTTGGTGTTCTTGGAGACCTTCAGCCGGGGATGGGGCGCCAGTTTCGAGGAGTTGATGGCCGGATTCTCGCGACTCTCCACGATGAACTTCTCGTTGGGATTCCACCGCACATGGAACACACTGCGCGGCTTTCGCTGGTGGTCCTTGGGTCCATTTCCTATTTTTTATTCAATTTTTCCAATTATCAGATTTTTTTTTTATTGTATTTTTTTCATACGATTTCGAGCCAGATTGGATTAATTATAATTTTTTTTTCAAAAAATCGTAATTAGATTAAGGTCTATTTTAATGTCGGTTTTGTAATTTGTAATCGTATTAAAAGAATCGTTTTATATAGGCATTACTTTTCGGTAATGCTGTTATTAATACGCACCGTTGCCAGTTTCTTCAAAATTCACCTCGGGTTTGAGTCTCGGCTGAGCTTTCGCATCGTCGATTTGCTCACTTTGAATTATTAATGCGGCGCACACGACGATAATGAGGCCGATGAGGTGGGCCTGACTTTGACCCGGCAATGCGCGTGTCACTTGCCTCATTCTCCACTCATAATACGCTATTCGAAAGGGGCTCAATTAATATTTAAATGGGCTAAAGATGCTGGCAAACAAACAGTCGCAAGCCAGAAAGGAAATGCTTCGAATTTGTAAAGGAATGTGTGTTGAAGGCTAAAACTTCTTTATTTGCTTAAATGTGTCTGTGATTTTAAGTGTATTATCTTTGTTATTAGGAAGTATAAATGGGTCTAGTTCAACAATTAACAATCAAATCAAAACTCTAAGCAGGTTTTAAAAAAGTAAAAAAATCTAAACAAAATTATTTAGCATACAAATAATTTTGAAAACATTTTGTGAAACAAAATAGCAATATTATTAACATATTTAAGTTTTTCGTCAGTAGAAAACGTTTTAGTAAAACATAACCTAAACTATTGCTTGAAGAACGTACAAATATTTTAAGAAAATATAAAGAACTTGTAATTTTTACTTTGTAATGATTTTAAAAGAATTAAATCCAAAAAATAGCCCAAACTACTAAAATAGTACTCTGCCCTTTACATTTACCGACATTTACCAACCGATCAAAATGTAACGAAGAACGGTAATTGAATTTGCAATTATCGAGAAATTCGCAACTCATTTGGCATGTCGGTGTCAATTAGCATTGACCTTTCGCCACTTGCATTCGGGGGCCTGAGTAGAAATCCGTGTAGCTGTCAGTTGGCATAAAGTTTTCAGGCCCAACAAATGATTTCGGACATATTCGCATTTACAGTCCCATTTTCCATTCTGTATTTTTTCCGCTGAGGTGGCGCCAAAAAGTAACCAAAAGAGCGCTAGAGTAAACAAGGAGTGAAAAACGCAAGTTGACCGTTGACTTTGTCGCACAACTCGTTAACGCTGGGCAAATATTTAGACCCACAAGCACACACATTTCCATATTTCATTTCCATTTTTTATTTCAACGGCGGATAAGCACACGTACCAAAAGTGCGTTCACACGCAGCCCGCAGACCGTTGAAAACTCGCACAAAAGAGCCGGAAAAGCGATGGAGAATTTCCCGGCGTCCGACGTTCGCACTTCGAACTTTCCCTTTCGCCAGCCGAAACGTATCTGAAAAGTCGGCGAGTCGGCGGCACAGTTCCCAGGCCAAAAAGAAGAGCCGAAGGACTCGGATTCGTATGCCAGGAGGAGCTTCGGCAGCGGCATCCCGAATGCCCTCGTCCTTTCGTCCTTCGTTCTTCCCTCTCTAATTAGAGTGTTTGCTGTTGCGGCTGCCTGCTGATGTTGCCGCTGTTACTACCGCTAAGCACCTGCGTTGAGCGGGCTCGAAAAGTGAAAGTTACACAAGTTATATAATACAATGTCGATGGAGCCCACAGCCCCAGCCCCACCACCCCCTTTCGCCCCCTTTTTAAACGCAAGTGCGTGCGAGATTTCAGAACATGCCATTTGCCACCGTTCGCTGGTTTCGCGACTTGATTGCTGGCACTTTGCCGGTTAGCTGCTTCGGGGAAATCAAGATTTTCACGCAGAGCTCCCCAGATATGCATGGTTATATTTTCCATAAAAAAGGATAACTAGACTGGGTGAATTAAATAAGGCGCTTTGGGTCAACGCTTGTGAATTCGTGACTGAATAGCATTTGTTTTTATTAAGAGATTTAAAATCACTTGTAGAGGTGTCTAAAAGTGTGCAACAATATATTTCTAGTCAGCGAGTCCCAAGCTTTCATTTCAAAACTAAACTTCCTTGTTTTATTGCATACTTTCAGGCACCTTTAGGTAATCATCCTAAAAAATCCTTGTTGCAGTGCAACTAGGTATATAATTAAGAAAGTTAAGCCTGGTTTTCGGTATATGCTGACATCCGATTCGTTTACCCTGAATCATCGGATTATATTTTGTTGTATATACATACGGTCATTCTCATCCGGTTTCGACATTTTTCCACGTTCCCTCCACTCCTCTCAAGAGCTCCTAATTATTTTGTTTGTTGGGGGTTTTCCCCGACCATTAATCCGCTTTTTGCCGAGCGAATCCCGCGGGAATTGACACGTGTCATCGGCGAAGAGTGCTCGATGGACCCGTGACCCGGGATCCTCCACTTCCACTTCCACGCCATCCCAGTAGGAAGCCAAAGACGTTTTCTCGTATATATATATATTTGTTTTGTTTTTTTGTTTGCTTTTTCGGTTTGAACAATAATTATTATTTTTGTAATCATTTATTATTCATCGTCATAATCATAATAATTTTTCTATACAAATACATTCAATAACAACAATTTATTTTTTATTATTTTCGATTTTTTTCCGTTTTTGGTATTACGTTTACGTCATTGTTTAATTATTTTACAATTACCATAATTATGCCAGTTGCCATTATTATTAGATAGTATTACTATTTTCCTTCTCCGTCTCCGCCTTGGAAATCGTTTTCATTACTTTAGATAGTTTGGCTGGGGGAATTTACTTTCATTTCGATTTTAGACTTTAGCTTAAGGACTATGAAATTTCGTTTTTCCGTGTTCTATTTTTGGATTTTTCATCGTTTTTTTTGTTTTTATAATTTGTTGATTTTTCTATGTTTTCTTTATCCTTACGCTTTGTATGTGTTTTTTTGTTTTCTTTTAATAACAAGTACAGAAGATTTCAGTTTAGTTTTTTTAAAGTTTTTAGCTGTCTCAAGTGGGATTTTAGATTTTACGTTTCTTTAGATCAGTTTCTCACTAAATTACTGTTATTTGGGAGGGGCTTGTCATTGCTGGTTTTCGATTTTCACTATGCAAACTCTTCTTCTTCGGTCGGGAGACACTATGGTTAGAGTATTCAATTTTATGGAGACTTTTGTTTTGCTCGCTAGCTGTGTGGCTTTCCATTAAATTAGTCTATGTTTTCATTTAATTAAATTAAATTTGACTTGACGCTATGAATTTCGTTTATATTAATTGGTTTTCCGTTTATTCGCCTTTGTTTCGGTTTTCTGTGCATGCTTGCATGATATCAAATACAACACATTTTAACGCTTCCTTTGTTTTTATATATTTTGTTTGTCACTTTTGTCCTGGCACACAATTATGTAATTTTTTCGTTTGGCCTAAAAAGAATTTTGTGTTTCCAATTTCGTTTCGGTTTTTAAAAATCTCTTTTTTTACATATTTTAAATAGTTTTTTTCTTTGGTTTTTGTAAAAAATAATTGCTAGCATACGCTGCAGCGGAGTTTTTGTTTTCGGTTTTTGGTTTTTGTTTGTGTGGCAGCGGCTAATCAATTACAAAAATTATTGTATAATTCGTGCTAATTGGTTACTGATTCGGAGTTGGATTTGAATTTGAATTTGTATCGATTGTGTGATTGTTATTGTGATTGTGTGTGTGTGATGGCCATGCAAAGTCGATGGTTCAGATCTGGTGCTATGATTTTTACCCACGTTACGTACACAATTCAACTAGTTTCGCTATGCACAAGGGAAATATCGCCGTCTGGAGTTAAGATCCTCGTTCTCCGACGGTGCCTAAAATTTATTTCGTACATACGCTAATGCCCGGGATCGGATCGGATTTGGATTTGGATTTGGGCCCTCGAGATCGAGTCGAATTGCGCCAGCAAACCGCAAATCCACATCCCGATTGCCCCGTTGGCCTACTCCAGTGTCCTTCTCTATTTATTGTTTACATTTAAATAAATTAACATTTAATTTATTATTATTTAGGCATCTATTCATGTTAACTATATTATATATATCAAAAAGTTTTACAAAAGTACACAATAATTCATAACAATTTGCATTCTATATGCGCGCAATTTGTGCCAGCGGCTGACTCTGCTTTCTGTTTCTGCTTCTGTTTCCGCACCGCTACCGTTTCCATTTCCATTTCCGCTTCCGTTCCGCCATTGAAATGTTTGATAACGGTGTCGTTCCGCCTTTCTCCTTGTTTTTTGTTGCTTAGAAAAGGTTACGCATTCGCCCCGATAAGTGAAAAGTTGTGGCCACCCCTTAACTCATATACACTTGCTATATAATTTACGGAAAGAGCTTCGCATACGAGAGCAATTAGGCGAAAATTCGGAAGGTGGAATCATAAGAGCGAGAAGTGGAATGTATGTGTGGTGATGGGAGGCGAATTGCTCATACGTAATCTGTATTTACAAAGATCTATTGATATGGGGGCTAACCAGAGAGAGAGGGGAAGTGGAGGGTTCGTAGTGAAGGCTGCTGCTCCTGCTCGTTAAATCGTTTACGTTAACTACTACAACATCTAACAAAATCCATATCCCGCTATCTCGATCCTCTTCTCCTCCTAAAGTAATTTCGTCAGTTTTTTGGTAATGCAATTTGTTGTGGAAATTTCTGCAAACGGAAAAGCGTTCCTAATAGACTTAAATCCTGGTAACTCTGACACTGCCTGCAGTGGGTTAAACCGTTCGATAATAGACTTCACAGAGGAAAAGATCGAAAGAAAAACACTTTTCCGGAAAACGTGGAATGGAATAGAAGTGAGATTGGGTGGAGTGACTGGTTGGGGGTGGGGGAATCTAGGAAACTAGGAAACTATGAAACTAAGAAACTAACTGTAAACTGAACCGTTAGGAGTGCTCAAAGAAGGTGTCGTCTTCCTAAATCTGTGAGAGTGTGGGCGAGTGTGCTCTATCAGAGGGTTCTCCCAAATTGTTTAGTTCTTACTTTAATAGTTAATTAGTTAATACCAAATACGACTAATTATTTTAATATTTCTTAATTATTTACGTGTTTTTTGTTTTGGTTTTTGTTTCGCCGTTAGGGGTTCGGGGTTCGGGGTTCTCGTATTTTGGTTTTTCTCATAGTTTTCATTTTTTGCTGCAAGTTATGTACGATAAGTTGTTAAGACAATATATATTATATAAATATATATATTTCATATATATAATTAATATATATATATACGCTACATAGAGTTCACTTTAATACAAAAAGTATTATTATTCATTGTTAGTATTTATATAGTAGGTATATTGTTGTTGTTTCGGTTTCGGTTTCTTCTGTTTCTGTTTCTGAACACGCCTTTCTATCGTATTTAGCGCCTGACGTTGCGCATCTTGTCACTATATCTATCGTTCATATATGCATACACAAATGTATGTATGTTCTATATGCTGGTAATGCTTCCGTTTCCGTTTCCTAACCGAATCAGAATCAGAATCTTCGCTATGTCGGTCGATGAATCTTAAAGATACGTTTTTACTGTGCGCTTTACATACTCTTCCTCTTCTCTTTTACATTTTTCATTTTGGCTCTTTTGTTTTCTGGTTTTTCTTGGATTATACAAATGTTTACGGTTCCTCCTTTACTTTCTTTAAACTAAATAAAGACTTTTTTAGACACTTTTGCGGCTTCTTTTGGTTTTCCACTCCCATTAATTGTTTTAATTGTTAATTAATCGCTCCCACCTCGTCTATAGTATTTGACACACTCATACGCGTATGCAGGGGTTTAAACTAATTAAGTAAAGTTCACGTTTCGCTCTTCTTTAAAAGGTGGTTGATACGCGGCCCGTACTTTTGACTGAAATTGTGTCTTTACTTTTCATTTTCCTCTAATCGCCATGCCGCTTTCAAATTTTTAGTCTAGTAAATTTGGATTTTTTCTTTTCATCTTCTTTTTTATGGTTTATAGCTAGCCTAAACTTTTCGTATTTTTGTTCGCCAGTAATTAAATTATGAACTATTTATATTCTCCGTCGGCTTCATCCCCTTTTATATTTTAGTTGTATGCGTTTTTTGTTAAATGTTTTCATTTTTTTGGTTTCTTCTATACTTCCGTTATCGTTTATCTAAAAAACCTATTCTTGTGGCAGTTGCTTTTTGTTTAATTAAATATTCATATTCATTTTGTTCTAGTTGTAATAAAATATGCTATTTTGGTTTTGTTTCAATAGAGATTTATAATTAATTCATGCTTGTTTTTATTTCGTTTTGAAAGAGGACCATAAATATTTAAGTGGTTTCTGTTTTCCGTTTCGTTTAATTCGTAATTCATGTTTGTTGTGTGTCGTCTCGTGTTTGACCATTTGCCACATCTATAATGCATCGATTCTGATTTAGCTATTATTAGTATTTGGTATCGCCTGTTCGTGGTTTAATCCTTCTCGATCCGCCTCCTTCCTGATCCTTCCTGACTCTCCTGCCGACTGACAGGCACTATAACCACCATCTCCGCCACCAATCGTTGATGTTGTAGTTGTAGTAGTAGAAGTAGCGATAGTTCCTAGTCCTAATGCATCCTGCGGAGTCCTTAAAGCCGGGACCTTTGAACTTGCTGCGGCTACTGAAGTATCGCACCTTGCTGCAGGTCAGCCTGGGCCACTGGTGGGTTTTGAATGGAAATGGAACCGCCACCACCGAAGCCACCTGCTTCTGCTTCTGCCTCTCCTTCTTCTCCCTGGGAGTGGTAATCCTTTGGCTGTTGTTCCTGCTCTTGACCACCAACTCCTGCTCGTGGCAGCTGGCCGCGCAGGTCACCGCCGGTGACTGGCGAGCGCGACTCCTGTGGGCACTACTACAGCTGCTCCACTGGCAGCTCCACCTCTGCCGCGCGGCTCCACAGCTGCTGAGGAGGCCTAGAAGGGCACTCAGCCAGACTAGCAGCTGCGTGGGCGCCTTGGCCACCGATCCATCCGTTCCAGAGGCGTAGTAAGGGATGGTGCAGCGCGTGGTGGCAGGGGGCACAACGGCACAGTCGCCGGAGAGCGAGGCCTGGGGCATCTCGCCCTCCTCGTCGTAGTAGAAGATCCCATCGTGGGTTCGGGCATAGTACGGCAGGCGTTCGAGCAGGATCTCCACGGCATCGGGATCACCTGCCGTCCTGCTCACATTCCTCAGAGCCAAGGCCACGCTCTTCGCCCGGGCATGCTCGCCGGGATGGGAGCTCAGCGAGAGCGTGATGTTGTGCACTCGGCGGGTGGTGGTGTAGTTGCCTGAAGGATCGCCCTCCTCCATCCTGGCTGGCTGACTCAAGTCCTGGCAGACGGTGCAGATCCCCGACATGGGTCCGTTGCAGTAGCTGTAGCAGCAATCGTTGGGCCCGTAGCTCGACTTCTCCAGCTGCGCCCCTGTCTCGGGTATATTTTGATCTGGGAAGGGGATTCGAGAAGGTTAGGAATAATGTATATGCTATTTCTCTCCAGTGATATACCCACCTAGGCAGAGAAATGTCGGCTCGCCTGCGTATTGGGTGGGCAGCGCAGGGGCGCGATCGGCGGGCAGCAGGTAGGGGCACTTTTGTTCCACGGTTTGGCAGACGCTCAGGCACGGCCGGATCCGACGGCGCTTACGGAACTCTGTCTTGCGTGTTGATCTGCAGGAGGGATAATGGTATAGGGGTTAGTACTATAGCTTAAGTTATTAGGTTAGACATGCGCGGTGATATGCGTGATATATCACCCCCCTCGTGTGGGTTCATTTGAAAATGGGTAAAACAAATTCCAGCTTAGTGTAGTTTATAACAATCAAGAGTTTACTCACCTCTTCTGTAGTTTTGATATCACTGGATCCGTGGCTCTGGGATCCGAATTATTGGCAGTCGATATGAAATTATTGGATTGTTGTTCGGCCTCAGCCTCCGTATCCGTCTCCCTCTCCCGTTCCCTGTGCCGTTCTCGTTCCGTTTCGACCTCGGAACCTGGCTCGTCCTCTGGCAGGACGAGCTCCACTTCGCCTCCACTGTGCCGGGGCTTAGACAGGCCAACAACATCGAAGAATGTCTGAGCCAGGTCCCTGCCAATCGCCTCCTCCACGCTGCGGTCAATGTCCTTGTTGGCGTTTGAGTTTGAGTTCGAGTTCGCATTCGCATTCGAGCCCTTGTCATGCTTCTGATTAATCTGACGCTCGTTCATGTTATTGCCGTTATTTGATTTATTGTTATTGCTGATTAATTTCAGAGATTTATGCTTGGTTCCGTCCGCCGCCTCTGCACTTCTCGTCGAGCGTTTGCTTTTGACCGCCGGGCCATCGTCCTTTGGCTTCGGCGACACGTCCTTTGGCTCGGCGAAATATGGCACTAGTGTACTGCAGACCCAGCGACGATATGCTTCCTGCGAAAACAATGAGAACGAAAAGGCTCATCAATTATTCACGTCCCTGGGCCACATTTAAATTATTCGCCTCGAAATGGGTTCGCTTTTGTGTTGTGAAAGTTAAATTGAAATTATTGAATTGAGGATCAATTAGGGGCCGGCCAGCACATCTATATATAATATCTCAATTTATGTGAGATGATGAGCTTTATTTGATTTTGGGGAATCTGTATCGGTTTCGTTTTGCTAGCTTGTTAACTGTACAAGTCAAATGTCTGAACTATCAGATACCCCTTACTCAGTTTGGAGATTAAGAAATGCAAGCAGCAAAGCGACTGATAGCACTGCTTGCACTGCTTGCGCGCCCGCTAAATAGACGATATTGCATTATTTGCTAATAACTTTTTAATTTATAATTTGTTTCGAAATTTTTTTAGACTAAACCTTTTATATTATCTGCATTTAATCCGCTATGTGACACATTTATACGGACTTTTGGCTTAAATATCTTCCACATTAGTATTTATTTTGCTGATACAGAATTTTGAAACTTTATTATCCTATTTCTATAAAAATCTGCTGAATCAACTTCAACCGGCCGTCGTCATAAAAGTGCCCACAAAGCTCTGTATTTATACTCTGCTTTTATATAAACAGTTGTTCGAATTCCTCCACTAAACTCTGCCGAAATTCAGCTTCGAATGGTTGAATTCGCCATGGAATGCACACTCCACATATTAATTTTGAATCCATCCAGCAACCATCTATCTGTCCATCTCTCTACCTTTCCTCTTCCAGCTTTTTCATTTGGCAGCAAATTCGTTGGAAGGTAGGGAAAATATTTTCGCTTATTCTTTGCTGCTGTTGATTTTTGCTGCTTTCTGTTTGCTATTTGTTGCTGGTTGTTGTTGCTTGTTGTGATTTTCTATTCTGTCAGAACTATTGCAGTAGTTTTTCGGAATTTCCCACCCCATCCCCCTCCTCCTGCCTATTCCCTTTCGCCCCATAACTGTTGGTCAAAGGCAAATACCGAACAAACAACTCTTCGCAGGCCTGCGAGGGAAATTTGGTTCAGGTGAAATTTTTGCTATTTGCCAACATTTCTGTGGCTATCAATGTGTCTGCACTGCCATTACATTTGCCTGCAAGGACGTTGGAGGCGGAGGAATTTCAGTTTTCAACCGGGGGAGTGGACCAAAAGTCATTGCATTTTTGCTTATGCATATATACACAGCTATATCGAAGCTTTACGATTGGCGACTGGCAAAGGAGCAGAAAATCTGCTCAATATTTATCCAGATTCCTGATTGCCCCCGAGTTAAAGTGCAGCCAAAGTGCCAAAGTGCATTGATTGTCTAAATCAATTATCGAATTTCGTGCTCGTACATGGAACAAAGCACTTCTGGGCAAAGGCTTCGTTCGAAGGCAAACACAACACTAATTGAATTAACATCACCCCTCGCCCCTCATTTGACTCTAATATCACCCCTGCCTACGTGATAACCGCAAAGCGGGCACCGCATTCATAAATGACGTATACGCACTGCTGCCCTGCGGCCGACTGCAGCTGGCAAGGCTAATTGTTTGTGTTTGCCGCGCGCTGTCACTGCGGGCCATGGTGTTTGCGGCGGGAAAAACCTAAAATTATCCCACCGCAACAGCATGTGGCACAATCCGAGGTGGCCACTGGCCAGACCGGTTTTAAGGCTCTGAAAAAATAATACACACTAATAAGTGTGTCTGGCCGGCATCTAAATCGGCAAAGAGGTTCAATCATCCGCGGCCAATCAAGTGAAATGGCCAAAATAGTGGTGAGTGGTGAGTAGTGAGCTGTAGTTCATCAAGAACTACACTCATTTTGTTTTGGCCATGAAAGACAACGACCCCATAAACTCAGCGAGTGTCTGATATTAAACCACAAATGCTCGTTTGCAAATAAATATAGCCACGAATGAGTACACTGCAAACAAAACTCGTTAAAGCCTTAGGAAAATCAGAGGAAAATATTAGTGTTGGATATCGATGGTGGCCATTATCTTATCGATACTTTCAGAATTTACTATCGATATTGTTCCGCTGTCGATGTTTCCTAAATTTTTAAGCAATCGATACTGCTATCGATTTATTTTGTTTACTTAAATTTGCCTTAAATTTAAATATAATTAGATTTTTTTAAGTGATACTAAGTCTTTAAGTTTTTTCTAAGCTTTACTCAGCTAAATTTCACTAGAAACAAGAAAAACATTTTCAAGTGCACAATATATGACCGTTAATTTAATTTTCTCTGTGCACCTAAATAAAAATATAAGGATGGCAGTTTGCCACGGGTAACTTTGGGGTCTTTTGGCCTGCGTGGGCGGGTTCGTCATCACATTTCCACTTGCCCCACTTCCCCCCGCTTGCTAAATTATTATTTAATTACAAAAAAGTATTTCACATTAATAGGACACGGTGTCGTGTAGTGTTCTTCGCGGCGAGACCGTCGTGGCAGCCGAGCCGTGCGGCACGTGGAGGATAACTTGAGCCCGAGTCCTGTCCCATCTACTAAATACATATGTGTGTGCCTTGCCATATATGCGCCTGCACTCTGCTCACACTAAATGAATTCCGACGCCAAAATAAAAAGTCTCAAAGGGCGAACTCAATTAGAGGGGCCACACACAGGTGCAAAGTTAATTGGAGCTCCATCTCGTCCGCACGGAGGAGCCGCAAAAATCAATCCGAGCTGAAGAAGTGGATTTAAACTCATCCGCCGGCGGAGCCACATGGAATCCATTTAAGCCTGCCTTTGCCGTCATTTAAATGCGGGGCGCAAAAGTCATTCCGCACGCAAAATCCCGATTTTCGTCCTTTTCGGCCATTACGGCGACATGACACCATCACAGCATCAGCATGGGCGTGCAGCCTGCAGCGGAAAGGGGGTGGCAAAAGGACGCAGGACGCAGGACAGTAAATAAGCCGGAGTTATGCCTGCCCATCGATGTGTGACCTTCGCGCCTCTTCCTTCGTCCTTCGTCCTTCCTGTCAACCAGATTGGCCGGATGGCAGTGGGCACACATGGGCTCACATAGGATGTGCGATCCGAATTGTGGCTTAAAATTCTGCAAGCCCAATATGCGATAATGAGTCGCAGTCGCCGTTGTGCGTGCGAATCCGATGAGCCGGGCTTAATTGCAAATTTAGATTAGGCGATGAAATTCTAATTTCATATATATTTGCCCAGCTTAGCCAGAATTAGCCGGTTTTACAGCCAGCCATATCAATGCAGAGAAAAAAGATTGGCATAGTAAAAATAAATATAATAAAAATAGATTAAAAACGTAATATTAATTTTGAATATTTTTAATAAAGGTGGAACCACTTAAATGGAATGTAGTAATATTTACTTTAAATATTTTACATCGTTAAATACAAATAATTTAATATTAAAATCAAAGTTTAACATAATTTTTTTATCAGTGTGGGAATAACGATTATGGTGGCCCCGAAAAAATATTGCAACTCCCTCGTAAACATTAATGGCCAGCCTAAGGGTTAAAGGAGCAGGGGTCACAGGGTCACCGGGTGGAACCATTGAAAAGCGACAACAAAGGAGCGAGCGACCTTTGCCACTGACCATCAGTCAGTCAATGACCGTTTCATATGGCAAATAATTGAATTTTTCTTCGCCCATCGTCTTTTTCAAAGAGAAGAAGAAGGCAAGAAATTTCTCTTTTTATATTTGCCAAACGGAGCAGACATTGCGTGTGGGTTGATTTACGAGTTTTCAAATGGCTGCCATACCCATTGCCATTGCTATTGCCCATTGCCGTAGTCGGGTTTTACTATCATAATTTCATAAGCCGTTGAACCAAAGAAATAACGCAAACATTGCCCGGGCGCATGAGTAATAAAAAATATAATAAATATATAAATAAACCACCGGGCGCAGAAACCCAAACAACATGGCGAAAATGATCCTACTTTTTTATTATAGCCAATCGGCTGGCTTTGGCTGAGTATATTGAGCTCATTTGCCTATCGATTACAAGTTTTTTCGCATTTGCAGATTAAAACTTGAAAAAAATCTTGGCCTTTGGTGGGCAATGAAATCTCCCTTTTTGAAAATGTTGTATCTAATTTTAGAGGCTTAGCACAAATTAAATATTTAATATAAATTAAGTCAGTTAATTATTGCGATAAGCTTACAATCAAAATATTGTAATTGATTTTTTTATTCATCGACAATGGTTTTTTTGGTTTCATATTAAAGAAAACAATTATTTTCTTGGTTTATAATTTCCATTACTTTTGTTTCGATTAAAGGCAGCTTGTTATTTTCGTTTGTCAATACAGCTCAATTATGGCCATTGAAAAAACAAAAAGTATTGAATGAGGGAAACCTCTTAGCGATGACCAGCGAAATGGGAACAACTTTGTTTGCCCTTGCATATTGTTTGCGTTATCGATTCACCACCACCACTCGCCCCAAGTCAATTCACAATTCGATTGGCGATTGCCGATTGGCTATTGGCCCGGTTGAGTGTATCAAAGTTTATGCTCCTGCATTGGCCTTCAAATTCATTCGCAAACTGGCTGAGACATAAATATTTGATGGCTTTCTAAGCGCACTCCTTCCACCCGAAAACTAACACTATAAAGCCCCAACTTCAGCATGAATTTAATACACTTTCATGTGGATTTCATGTGGGTCCTGGCTGAATGGCTAGCTGACCAACTGGCCAACTGGCTGTTGTGGTCGAGGTCCTGGCCAGTGTGTTATGGAAACGTGACTGAATTTGGCAAAGATTTGCGCAGCACAGCACACAAAATGCTTTGGCCAGGACTATGTAATGTAATTGATATGGCGCACACATAGTATAATATACACTGACAAAAAAGCGTAGTAGTCCAAAGATTGCAAATTTATCTTTATGTTTTTCATCACAATTATATGACATCTTTTTTAATAACGTTTAACATTGCATATAAATTTGCTACCTTGACTCATATATTTTCAAATTAATTCATGCAATTAAATGTGTTTCATATTATCTCATTTTTACTACACCTTTTTTTTTGTGTAGTATAGCATAGTATATTTGGGGACCTTCACTCATATATGTAGTGAAAGTACAGCTGCTAGGCCGGGCTCGTATGTATGCAAATAAGTTATGATTTGATTTGTACCATTGCAGTAGATTTATGAGTAGTAAGAGCCGAGCATTACAGCTTTCTCGACTCTTTCGGTTCGGGACCATTCCGATTTCCAATGGCACGATGTTGCCAATTTGCATAATGGCTCACGAAACGTTGCCTTTTTGCGCCTGTGTGCGAATCGGGGCCCACATAAGCGTGCTACACATTTTTACATGTGCAAAATTTAAAACCCATTTATTAAAATTCACTCCATAAATAACAATCAACGATCATTTCTACAGCCATTAAATGCAAATTCCAAACTTCCCTGGTTATTGTTTCTGTAGAGTAAATACTTCAATTATGTCAAGCCAACAATAACAATTCTGAGGGAATTTATGTCAATAGCGGGATGGTGACTGGAAACTTTGTGGGTTAAAAAAAGTATGTTGGTTGTATTAAATAATGATGCGCAGTAGTTATGTTTGTCACGATTGACAAATCAAGATTGGTTTCTGCAGAAAAATGTGTCCGATGTGTTATTTTGTATTGCATACTTTTAGACACCTTTACAAGTGATGACAAAAACTCCAATATTTTCGAAAATGGTCAGATGTTTCCATGATTGGTATTATTTTAACCAGAATTATATTGAAGTTTAAAGCAAATTGAACGAACTTTATGAGAAGTTTCCAAGAGACAGTGACCATAAATTGGAATTTCTTTTCACTAGAAAAGCAGTAAGGTGCTAAAACCAAACTTGGCAAGATATCTCGTTCGTTCGGCGTTCATTACAATGGAGCTATAAAAACACAGAAAACCCGCTGAACTATTCCGGCCGAGCGTTGGTGTGAGTGTGTGTGTGCATCTGCTTATTTTGTTAACCAGCTCAAAGTGGCCTGGCCACAGTGGCTCCTCGCCCACGCCAACACGCACTTGAACGGTGGAACTGGTAGTGCTCCTAGTGCAACTGTGGCACGTGTTGTCGCATTGGCAATGGCAATAAGCAGAGCACACAGAACACACAGAACTGCGCTTAAGTAATGCCTCTGCCGCTGGTCCAAGGATAAACTTTTATTTTCCATCCATTCGGCGAGAGAGTGTGTGTCTGTGGGATACCCAACCCCCCTTTCTTGCAAGGGCCATTATGTACCACCCCCTGAAGAACCATCCCCTTCTTCTTTCCGTGCTGCTGGATGTTTCTGTTTCCCTTTCGTTGCCTGGTTCATTGCTTCGTTTGTTTTGTTTGCCACACGGTCACGTGTTACCTACAGAGTGCAGCGCATAAAGCTCGGGTACTCTTGATAGGATACCCCTCTGTCCACTATACCATTTCCCCCCACTACTACGTGCTGCATCCGACAAATACAAAATTTAAAACCGCAAAATCCCCTAACAAAATGCCAGAGAGCTGTTGGCGCTTTAACAAGGCCAACGGACAGCGGACAACGGACAACGGGACAACGGGGCGGATGAGTGTTTTAAAAGGGTGTCGGCCCAAATTATCATGAACATTTTTTGGCACATTTGTTGAGCTGTCCGCATTCATTTGCCGCCTTTCCATAATTGTCTGTTGTTAGCCTGTTGTCAACCTCCTTCTGCCGCTTATAAATCGCTGGCAGACTCTCGGCTAATTGGGCAACAAAATGCTGCCCTAGTCGAAATTTAATTGCCTGTCATAACTGGCCAGCAACAACAAAAACATTTGCATTTGCTTTTGTAAATATATACATTCTTGCACATACATACATATATTATACACATACATTTTCATAAACGAATGCGGATGCAAAAGCGGAATGTGGGTGAAATTTTTCAATTAACGTGTTTGCTATGAGACCCAGGCTCTCTCGCTTTTTGAATCATTTTTTGTCAAACGCGACGAAACAGTTGAAATGTCAACCTCTGACCCCCACTTTTCTGTTTGGGTGTGTTGCTTTGGAGAGGAAAAGAAATTTGCATATTTAAGTGAAATTTACGTTGTGGCTGATGTGAAATGTTTATGACGGATATGTTGGCCGACAAGTGTTGGGATTTATGTACCCAGCGCTGCATACATGCATAAACATTAAGGCAAACACACACTAGTGCTCAAACAGATAATGACACATTTAAAGGGGTATATGTCGTATATGTGGGTATATATTACGGGGATTTCCATTTCGCAAGGCTCTCTAATTAGCATTTTAAGCTCCTTTTTCACCGAAGTATGGACAAGCAAATTAGTTGGCACTTAATTAGATCGGATGTCCGATGTCCTTAGAAGATGGATTCTTTGGGCGAAACACGCCTAACTAATTACTTTTATTATGTGCAGATTTATTTCAAACGACTTGGAAAAAGAGACAGCTCCCATTGACGTTATTTTATAAAATTAAAGCCATGTGCATTTAGTTATATATCTACAAGCAATAATAGCTAAAAGAGAAATCTTTTCTATGCAGTCCCAAAGTATGCAATGATTTATTATACCCGTTACTCGTAGAGTAAAAGGGTATATTGTATTCGTGCAAAAGTATGTAACAGGGAGAAGTAAGCTTTTCCGACCCTATAAAGTATATATATTCTTGATCAGGATCACTAGCCGAGTCGAACTACCCATGTCCGTCTGTCCGTCTGTCCGTCTGTCCGTCCGTATGAACGCTGAGATCTCGGAAACTATAAAAGCTAGAGGATTTGCATTTTGCATGAATATTCGTGGAGTTCCTACGCAGCGCAAGTTTATTTCAAAAAGGTGCCACGCCCCCTCTAACGCCCTCAATCGCCCTAAACCATTTTTAAAAAGGTGTCTGGCGCCCACACCTTTAAATATTTTGGAAAAGTAAAAATGCAGTTTGATTGTGATTATCAATATCTATCGAATTGTAGAAGAAATTTTTCAAATCGGACAATCCATTAAAAAGTTATGAGAAAAAAATGAAACAGCCACTAGATGGCGCTAGTAGCTTTGACGCGTGCATATATTAATCTCTCTCCCACTCCCTTTAGCTGAGTAACGGGTATCTAATAGTCGAAGTACTCGACTATAGCGTTCTCTCTTGTTTTTATTTCCTGTTTACCCTATGAGTAAAAGGGTATATTGTATTCGTGCAAAAGTATATAACAGGTAGAAGGAACCGTTTTCGACCCTATAAAGTATATATATTCTTAATCAGGATCACTAGCAGAGTCGATCTAGACATGTCCGTCTAACTCTAATGCCCACAATCGCCTTAAAGGACTCTGTCGCTCACATGTTTAAATATTTAGGAAAAGTATAAATGCAATTTTGTTGTGTTTAAAAATACCTATCAAAATGTAGAAGCAATTTTTTAAATCGGACCATTCATTATAAAGTCTTGAGCAAAAATTGATATGGCATATCTCCACCTCCCTCGCACTCCCTTCAGCTGAGTAACGGGTATCTGATAGTTTCACTCTTGTTTTTACTAAGCTATTATTAAGCTACTATTTTTATAACGAATTTACAAAGCTCTGAGAATTTTAAAAGAATTAAAAATGGAATTTACAAATATGAAATCCATTTTTGGTAACATACTCGTACTTTCTTGCTGTGCATTTGCCTTAACCTTTCAGCCCGCTGATTTTTTTTCCGTAAATGCAATGCTTAGTTTATTTTGCAGCTTCCGTCCGGTTGAGTCAGTCAGCCGTTGAGGGCGCTGATAGAAAGTCAAAGGATGGAAACGGGTTGCCCCGCCTGTTTGTCTATGCACTTCCTATCGTCTATCGTCGGCCATTGTGCCCCCGTCTATGTGGCTCCCCCTTTCCACTATCCCCTTCCCCTCCGCCACTGGGCGCTGCCACTGATTTGACAATTCAAATACAATGGATACGGATGCCAGTGGCGCACACAAGTAAATAATGCACAAGCCGAGCTCAATGTGTCGGGCGAAGTCAGTCGATTGAAGAAGCAGAACGAGTGTGGGTGAGCCACGTCTGCAACATTTCCACGAGAAGAATGCCGAATGCAGAGTGCTGAATACAGCCATGCCAATGGGCTAAAAAGACATTCAGTCATGGCGGGTATGTTCCATATTTCAGATATGCAGCATGCGCAATTCCTTCGAAAGCCGCTTAACAGACGGCAAATATGAATTGAAAGTTTAATTAAAAATAAGACGCGTAAATTCCCATCGAACCATGTCGGACCCAATAAAGCACACATATGTAAATAAGCGCCGGGATGGTGGGCCATAATATGGTTACTCAGTGAGTATTCAGTGAGTATTAGTGTACAGCGCAGCCAAGCCATACTTATGGTTTGACCGAGCGTAAGATTTACCATCTTTTCGTTTTTAAATTGTAAGAAATTAAATAGCAATCACTAATTTCAAACCAGGTCGGCGAAAATAGCCATGTTCAGAATAAAAGTAACTTCATTTTGTAGCATTTATTCTATCCTAAGTAACGAATTTGTCATAGGGACACCGCCTTTTCTGTATTCGTATTTCTTATTGAGAAAAACAAGGATTAATACTTTATAATATAAAGTTTATATACTCTCATAAAATACATATCCTTAAAATATCAGAATTATTTGAAATACTTAAAATTTAAAAATGTATATCTTATTTTCTGTGAAAAATAATCTGTATTTTGTACGATACAGTGGAAATAATGGTCCAAATATAGAATGTTATCCCTTGTTGAGTTTGTAATCAAATTCCCAATCGATTGGCATTCAAACCTGAACATTTTTATTTTTGTACATTTTTCGCAAAAAAACATGATGTAACCCCTTATAAAAAAATGTGAAAACGGCTCAAAATATGAAACCCTTAAAATCATCCGGAAAGTGGTAGGTTTCAATATATTGGGCTATTAGCTGTTCAAAACAGTGCGTCTTTTAGATGTGGGATCCTTTTAAGACAAGTTGCAGCTTAAAAACACTTAAGAAAAAACATATTTTTAGCAAAAATCCAGATCGTTATTTTCAGGGAAAAATATTTGGCATTTTGATCGATTTTTTAATAACATTTATGCATTATGTACAGAAACCCTTTCAACGTGGCTAAAGCGATAAGCTATTCACTTAGGATATATATAGATGGAGATAGATTCGAACACAAAACCATTCCTAGCCGACTAATTTGGTCATTAAGCCTCGACCGAGGCCTAGTCATTGGCAGCTCATTACAGGCAGTTAAACACTCTCGCTGAGACAGACACACGCAACTACCTAACACACACACGCACTCGTGGAGAGAGGGGCGTGGCATAATTTTTGGGAGGCGGCTCACATGCTGGGCGCTAAGGAGAAGAAGTATGAATGACGCTAATGCCTGCCACCAGTCGATGGAGTGGGCTATCCTGGGGAGTCCTTCAACCCAAGTCCCATTCCTGAGTCCCGAATCCCGAGTCCTGGAACTGGTGTCCTGCGACGAGTGGGCGACGAGTGGAGTGTATTGCAGGGTAGCTTAACTTGTCGTAGACGCGTATCTATGACGTCAGCGTGCAGCGAAAACCGCAAATAATTCATTGGCCTTTGTTGGCCTGTAGTCTCGTTTTCGTTTTTGTTTTCGGGTTCAATTTTCAGCTTTTCCCGGCTGCACGGAAAACAAGTAGAATCATTAGGAAGGCTTGAAAAATATCGACCATGTTAATAGATTCGATACTTTTCTGACGTTTTATTATAAACATAATTATAATAATTTTTTAGATGTTTCTCCTTGAAAACATCAATATATATTGTATTTTGTATTTGATTGGAAATCATTAAAGAGTAAATCAAATTCATCCATAACTACTTTGAAGCACAATCTTTTTTTTCGGTGCATCTGTCTAGAAAGAGCGAGGTGACAGACTGAGCGGGCGAGACAGAAACAGAAACAGAGGACGAGCGTAAATTTAAATAAATGCTTTGAAGCACACTAAAAGCGATTTATCTTTGTCGATTGTGGATTACGAACATGCCCTGCCCCGCCCCTTCGCCCCCGTATCCCCCACATCCCCTGGAAAGAGGGAAAAAAAACATTTTTCATATTGTGTCAGCAACGAACTGGTCTCTGTGTGTGTCTGTGTGTGTGTTGTCCCTATTTGCGAGTGTGTTTGTGAGTGGGATTGTGCGTCTGTTTGCACAAAGACTTGTCAGTCAACGTGGGAGCAGCTCACCCGAAGCTAGAGGAGATTCCACGTGAGGGGCGGGGAGGGGAGGGGGGAGGGAGAAGGACCCCAAGGAGCAGCTGCTGCCCTTGCTGCTACCCTTTTGTCTGTCCTGCGGTCCGCCTGTCTGTGTCCTGCTCATCAGGCTTCGTTTTATTGATTAATCGTTTGCTGCTGCTTGATGTACAAACCCCCCTACTTCTTCTTCTTCCCTTGGTCACATTAGCGCTCCTTCTGCTTCTTCTTCTGCCTCGAATTGGCCAATTTTGCGCTGCATTGCGCCATTCATTTGCCAGAAAGAGTAGGGCTTTTAACCGAAACGAAACTTTTCCCAGAACTCGGCCTACATGGCGTGTACGCAATATTTCTGAGGGCCAAAAACGAAAGTTGCTCCTGTTTTCAAGGGGGGTTCTTTCTTTTTGGAGCTAATCAGGGGAGAAAGTTTTATATGGGCTTCGAGTGGGGAGTGGGATGTGCGGAATGTGACCCAAATGCTGTTTGCTGGGTAAGCGAAGAAAACCATACATTTCGATATCGATTGTAGCCGTTTTCCAGACTTTCTGCTGTATCCCGTTGGTATCGGGATATTTAATGTAACGTTTTATAATTTATTTCATCAAAAACAAAATAATCCAAATTATTAAATATTTTAGAAATCTATAGGAGGATATCTAAAATAATAAAAGAGTAATCGAATAAACAAAATTCGGAAATAATAATTTAAATACGCATGTTCCTCGTGCCAGGACCCAGCTGAAAAATATCTATGATACTTCTTTTCCTACTTCCTGCAAACATATTTATAGAACTCAGCATTGCGAACCCATCTTGTCCAGGAATCTCGGCTAAATCAACTTTTTCTTTAATCCACCGTGCACCGCAAAGTGAAATCTATCAATCTGGAGTCTTGGGCCAGCTGCTTCCACTGCCAGCGAGCCACCTCTCGGCAGGATTATAATCTGGAAGATGCGGCGCCCACGCAGAACTCGATAAATTGCTAGATTGCACAAAGTGGCAGGCTGCGAAGGAGGCGGGCAGCACAGGGATGGCCAGGAAAGCCAGGATAACCGGGCGAAGGAAAGCCAAGCCAAATGCCAATGCAAAAAAAGGTGGAAACAAAGGGAGGGGGTGGAAAGATTATTGGAACACAGAAAGTTTTTCTCCTGGCTGTCGTCGCACACATGCGTCCAGCCGCAAAGGGGAAGGGGGAGTAGATGTGGGTGGTTTGGGGTTGGTGGTGGAAGGACATGGATTCAGGGGGTAAAGAAGTGCAAAGCGGACCTAACAAAACGCGGCTATAGTGTAATTCAGCTCAGTGTTGTCAGCTGTCGCCAGGCGACAACAGCAACAAATCGTTTATGGCCCAAACACCTAAGCAAATATGGGAGAGAAAGGAAGGAGAGAGACAGAGAGGTATCCTGCGGCAGGATATGCATGTGACTGTGTGTGTGCGGGCTGGCTGGCTGTGTGTGATTGGCGTACATAAGTGAGAATGCGTGTAAAGTGTTTGTAATCAATCATTTATGAAATTACGCTACTTCCGCTTTTGACAATTTTCTTTCGCCGACACAAGCTCCTTTCATACAATCCGTATAGCACACATAAGCTCCTTCGATGACGTAAGGCCATGTGATATGTGTCTATATGTAAAATGCAAATTTACACACCGAGTATATGAAACAAAAATGCTGGCGGGAGAAAATCCTCCGCATCAAATCGAAATCGAAATCTTCGATGGAAATAGATTATGGCCGAGGCAGCAGAGGCAAACAGTGATGACAGCAAATACCAACAAGGGTTCAGGCCAATTTGGGAAATATACAGCATACACAAGGCTTAACTAAACAATTGATTCAATTAATCGGAATCCGCAAGAAGCTTGAACCTTGCCTCCTTTGTTCTCAGGTGAAGTTTAGGTTTCTGCAGGTCAATGCTTCATTGTGGCTTTGTGCATAATAGACTTATCTCATAAATATGCATGTGATTTCGCAGGCTCATCTATTTGTTATTTATTCGTTAGAGGCCTAATTGGGTCTTAACCAAAGTGGCAAATATGTAGTTGTCCGTCACTGATTTTTGAACTATCAGCTGATTTTGTGTTTGTTCTTACTAATAAATTGGCGAAAATGTCAGTAAAATTTTAGTTTTTACTTGTTTAATTTTATATTAAAATTCTCGTAGTTTAAACTATAAAATATCATTGAATAATGACAATTTAGATTAATCAATTCAGAAATATGTGCCTGTAAAACGTTACTTAAAGGTCAAGTTCTAAAAAGCATTAACCCACCACCAATGTAATATTTCCCCCCAAAGTGCTGAGCCTTAAAAACCATTACAATTTCCACAAATATGCCAGGAATAATCGAATTGCCGCAATGATGAGGCCATCAAAAGGACTTCTTGGTTTTCAGGGGATGTGCTGCACCCAAAACTGTTTTCCAAACCGCAACTGAGGACACAGAAAACGTTGCCTTGAGGCTCGGTTCCGGCCAATGGGTTTTTCCTTTGCGGTCGGCCGCAATGTCAAGCCCCTTGCGACTAATTAGTAGAGTTTGCGGTGCCGAAAGGTGAGTAATCATTAATATAAATATGCATTGGGCCGGGCCAATGCCATTTAAATCGCTTAACTGGACCACGGGTGATAGCGCCGCATAGTGATACTGATACTACCGATTCGCTGACGGGGGGTTGAGTCCAAACTTTCGGTCGGGCCATGTGCAAAAACGTGTTTTGTGCTGGAATCTGGCAACTTGGAAAAGAAAAGCCAAGGAACCCTCTGCTGAATGGCCAACAGGAGAGCGACAAAGGACACGAGAAGCGCGCGCAGTTGAAAATTCAAATCTAGGAATATCCTTTGATTTTCTTGCCCTTTTCAACCTTAAAAATATTATATAATTTAAGGCTTAATTTAGAAATATAGGTTTTATATTACTTCAGGTTTTTACCTATTTTTGTGGAATTTATTAAGAAATCGTTGGCCTGCGGAAAATTATATAAACTGCGAAAAAGTTTGCAGAATCCCCAAAAGCCAGGAAAGCCGAGAGAGAGAGAGTGTGTGTGCTCTGCTGACACCGCAAGAGAGCGAAAAGGTCCTGGAAAACTCTCAGCAGCTCTCTGCTTACTGATTTCCAGTTTGGAGAGAGCCATTTTCGAACTAGAATAATGTTAAGGCTGCTGCTCTGATTCTCTTTTCTCCTTTCTCCTCTCTCCTCTCTCCAACCCCTTTCCCTGCCACCCCCTTCAATGCCTATCCTTCGGTTAGTTTAAAGCCCTTGTTGTTGTTGCCTCTGTGGCTGCACAGCGCATTAAATGTGTGCCACCAGGCGTATGCGTAATTTAAATTTAAATTTGTGTGTGTACATATGTCTGCCCCTAGCACCTGAAGCACCACCCCCCGAGTCAGCCCCTCCCCCATGCCACCTTCATTTCTCCACTCACATCTTGTGTATTTTTGGCCCCAGTTGTTGTTGTTGTTTTGTTGCCGTCTGCTTAGCATTTGCCTCAAGTTTTGTTAATCAGCGCAATTCACATTTCTGTTTTCTGTTTTCAGTTCTGCTTTTTTCTGTTTTTTTTACTGCCTCGCTCTCTCAGAGATTTTGCAGTATTCAAAAGGTTTTTCCTTTACCCACAGAGACCCTCATTAGCGTAGTCATTGTTTTAGCCAGCTTTTCGCTTCGGCTTCGCCCCTTCAGCCATTTCATTTCAGGTTTCAGTTTACAGTTTTCACGTTTTCACGTTTTCAGGTTTTCAGGTTAAGGAAAGGAAAGGGAATCTCTCTGGCCAGCCACTCGACGAATAATTACCAATTATATGGAACAGACACATCAAATATGCAGCCGAAAATCTGCAAAATCTGGTGTTGTTATGTGTGTTGGCCCGAAAATGAGCGGCTGAACTGCAGTAGCCGAGCTTAAGTGCCACAAATTAACCGCAAACGCCGAGTCCTGCGTCTCTTTTGTGGCCATCCTGCCCCATAATTACGAGTCTGAAATATGAATCCTTGGCCAAGAGTCCTGTCCTGCTATGTCCTCGGTTATGGGCCAAAAGCGGCATGAGTCCTCAATGAGCTTTTGCACTGCGAGAAGCGGTGGCAATTTTAAATGCAAACAAGGCTTTGTTCTTCGAGGATTAAAGTTTACTATTTCTGACAGTTCCCTTGCCTTGGGAGCTTCTAGGTGGGTAGAAGCCCCACTGACAAATAGATAAACTTATAGACCTTAAGAGCTTAGCTTGCCCCTTGGTCAGACACTGAACCGAAAAAGATGTCTGATTTTTATATACTTCATACTAAAAACCAAGAATAGGGATGCTTGTCAAAAAAATAGCGTTAAGTTTAATAAATCGAAGTTTTAATTATCGAAAAATATTCACAAGCCGATAAAATATAAATAATATCCAAACAGTTCCAGTTTTAAAAAAAAACTTTAACCTAATAATCACTATAAAATAAATATACAATTTTCCATAGCTTTTCCTTTTTCTCTCAGTGTAAAATCGCTGTTTTAGGGCCTTTCTCGTTTGGTTTTGTTTTCAGTTTTTCCCTTTTTTCGCAGCTCAACTTTAATAATTAATGAGCAGCTAAAAATGTCACGCGGTGCGGAAGAGTTTCGGCCCGGCCCAAAGTGGAAAGCGAATGAGGTTTGGGGCCTAATTGGGTTAAAGGGTTGGGCTGGGGGAAGCTGAAGAGGGGGAAGTTAGAGGATTAGATGGGTTAAGGGCCAGGGAGTTTAAGGGGAAAAGTAAGCAAAACTAAACCCACCTTGCAATCGTCGCACTGATTGATCAGCGAGTAAACCTGCCGGCAGTCGAAGCGGAACAGGATCTCGGCCAGCTCGCAGGTGATCCTGTTGGCCAGGTTGTCAACATCCAGCAGATCGCTGAGGACGCGTACGCACTCCTGCCGATCCGAGAGACTGGCATTCAGGGCCAGCGTGTGCAGAGCACTGAAGACGCTCCTCTCGCAGCAGTTGCGCAGCCGCAGGAGCCTCAGCCGCTCCAGCAGATGACCAGGTGACTGGAGGCCGCACAGGTGCTGCGGACTCGACTCGGCGGAATCGCCCAGATATTCAAGGCACTGTTGTTGCTCCTCCTGCACGTGCTCCTCCTGAGGATCCCGAACGAGGACCGGCTCCTGGGCATGCAGATGGCTGTAGGACAGCGTCGGCTCCGGTTGCATTGCCTCCTCGGTGGTGGAGGAGGACATGTCCAAATCCACCTCCGCATCCTGGTCGGTGGTGCTGCTCGGCAATGTGGATTGGCTTCCATCGGTGGCGTCCATCGCGTAGTCACCACCGCGGCGCAAACGCATCTGGGCTGTCTTATAGTTTACGAAATACTTGACCTTATTTATTGTATTACTGTTGGCACTCCGCTTCGCCTTGGAGGCCGCTGGCTTCAGTTGCTGCTGCTCGGCGCAGGATCGGGGGCAGGTTGGGGGCCCGGGTCCCTCATCGACCCAGGCCATGGGCAGTGTTCCAGCCGAGCACTGACCCTGCGAAGGAAAGACGGATTGAAAATGTCTATTAGTACTGAAGGTCATTGGGGAAAATAATATAGGTGTCATGCTATCACTAGTACAATATCTTTAAACAAAGTTTTATTTTAAATGTAATTATTTTGAAACTTGAGAACTATTTAGCTTGAAATCGAGAACGATTTGATATTGAAACCGAGAAGACTTTACCTCCATATCAAAAACCTGGGAATTTGGGTTTCTCTACCTATCAACCAAATACACCACCTTCTCAAGAAAAATAATTTAAAATTCTAATAAATCTTAAAATGACGATGATATCTTGATTCGCAACTTGGCACTTTCAAGACACTGCATATGAAAATAACATAAAAGAGACAGTAATTTCGGAATGATAAAGCTTTAGGATCTCGAATACAACGTTTTTAAGAGGTTTCAACTCAGATTTAAGAGTTACAATTGAAGAAGACACTTAACCAGAGATTTGCAGTCTAGATTTTATACGACATTTAATCTTTTGGTGTAAAAGCGCTTGGTTCTCTGGGGTAAGCTGATATTTAAGTTCAAGGAACAATTCGGTAAAGCATCTTAAAGGTAGTTATCAAAACAATTTTCAGATTTCAAGGGATTGCAGAATATTACTAATTTGGTTCCGTCATATCGGACCCATAATCCAAAGAAAAAGTAATCCGAACTGCAATTTCGTTCGTATTTATTGGAATCCCCAGTCCCTAACACCACTTTCCAACCCTCCATCAATTAACTGTCTTGTGTGATTTAAAAATTAAACCAACCGACTGTGATAGCCACACAAACACACATATGCCACCTAAAACCCAACCACCCACTCACCCACACACACACTCTCGCAGGGGAAAACCAACCCAACGGGGAGCAACAACGATATGCAGCAGGAAAAACAAAAAGCACACTGGTATATTGGAAAAGTTTTGCTCGGCTAACAACAACAGTAAAAGTCATAAAATGCAAAAAACAAAAAAAACAAGTAAATAGAAGCCAAAGCAGCGAACAGCGAAAAAAGAGGAGCATTGAGTGCATAAAGAGCTGATGTTTTTTGTTATTAAAATGACCGCACTTCGTTGGAATTTTCCACATGCTTGCATAAAGCTCAAGGCAGCGGGCAAAGGGGGGCGGGAAAAAGGGCGGGGAAAGTCGGGGAAAGGCGGGTACGCGTGGCTGCAGAATTTCCGTAGAACACTTTACGGCATTTACTATCAATATTGGAGTACTCCTGCAGCAGCTCCAACTTCGGTGAGCAGCGAGGAGCTTAAAACCTTTTGCGATTTAATCGTTTTCCGGTTAAAGCATGAATATTTATGAGCCTGGCAGGAAGAATTTTTTTATCCCGATTGTTGGCATCCGCCTCAAATTGCACATCCGCTGGAGATGCTTATAAACTGCAGCCAGTAAGCTTGATATCATCCAATTTAAGGTGATTCGAACCTACTTTACTACAGTTTTCGTTCTATATTACATGTGAATTGGTATATTTAAGTAAAATCGAGTACGACTTACTCTTGAATCTGAGAACAATTCAGCTTGAAATCGAGAACGATTTGACATTGAAACCAAGACTTAATCTTCATATCGGGAATACCCATTCTTTAAAGTCATTTACTTGCTAATTAGATATGAAATAAATTCCTTATACAATTTGAAAACTATCCAATTGGAAAGGTCAAACATTTCCGTTGTTGTAAGCGCCTTGGTAACATTTTAAACATCAGTTTAAGTCCGAATAATCCGACTGCGCGTGGGTTGAACAATACGAGCATTATTCCCAGGAGTATGCACCGGAAATTCCTTTTTTTTCTTTTCTTTTTTTTTATTGTTGTCGAGCTGAGAACAAATTCAGAGTCAGAATCAGAATGACCCTTTGAACTTTCGGGCTGTGAGTAATATGCAACAATCAACAACTCTCAATTGCTGCGTGTCCTGTGCGCCGAGCGCTGTGTTCGGGATGTCCTGTGTGCCCTTTTTTCCTCCGGTCCTTTCCCGCTATTCCCCATTTTCCCCAACCCACTCTCCCTCTCAATCGTTTTCCATGTTCCCGGGGCAATAACAATAAGCAGCAGAGAATTTCACTTGCAATACGCACAAATATGCCCAGGCCGTGGGGCTCGGGGCTCGGGCCCGAAGGGGGCGGGGAGGTCTTAGCTCAAATGAAAAATCATACAAAAGGGAAACTAATACAGCAGAGCACACACACACACACACACACACAGGACATACGCAGAAGGACGAGCACGTGTACGGGCGGCCATTGTTGATTTAATGGCAGACCAGCTGCGGCCCAATGCACAACAATGCGGCTTGGGGGCCCAGAAAAGAAGGGGGAGAGTACGGGTACCGGGCACCGGGCACCGGGGATAAAATATAAAGATAAATTCTTCAATTCGCAGCAGGCAAAATAAGAAATTACAGTTCCTGCCGGTGGGAGTGGGGGCGGAACTTCCACCTGGAAGTCCTACTTTGAAAACTTTTCAATTTCTGCTCGATTGCAAACTTCGTAATGAGACACACTAAACCGCTTAATAATTAATATGTGAATATTCAGAGGAGGCGAAAAGAGCTCCACATTTAACACTTCGAAGTTCGAATCTCGCTTCAATGGGGCTTTTCCATGAATTTTGCAAGCCCTTCCAAGAACACAAGAACCGAACATCCGACAGACATTCTTTAATACTTCCTGACTCGAAAGTGTTGAAATCCATTGACCATAATTGTCTTACCATTTTCGGTTGCATATAGAGCATATCGAATGCAGTCAGCCGGCAGTGAGGGCTGCATGAAATATTCATAGCTGGTCTGGGGTGAGTGAAATTGCAACAGGAATTTCAATGGCCAATGGCCAAGGACTCCTGGCTAGATGCTAAAACATTCATGTGTGTGCAGGACACTCGGCAGCTGTCTGTATCTCTCTATCTCTGTCTCTGTGTTCTTATGCAAGTTGTCATTAACTTTGCTGTGGACCTGAAACTGAAACTGAATCTGACTGACAGTTCAGATGGCTCTGAACTTCGGACGCGCCACTCAAAATACCATATTATAATTGCAATTATGGTAATTTCAAAAAATGATTAGGCACAGAGATGATGGGAGAGTGCATTTAGACGACAGATTCCTGGATTAATTTTGAAAAGCTAGGTTTGTTAATTTATTGCATACTTTTTAGCACCTTGAAAAATGATTTCAGAACTCTTGAGATTTTTACAGCAAATAATATGAATTAAAAACCCATGGATATTTATGATAGGATATCCGGAGGTCCTAAGGATTTAGTCCGTTTTACGTTTTGTTGCTTACTTTTAGGCATCTCAATAGTTGATGTCAAAACCTTAGTTATTTGTGGCACTCCCCTTATTCCTGCACCTCAAGGAAGGCAGGGGGGAATATTTTTAAAGTCCACTGCATACTTTCGGGCACCTTTGAAAGTGATTTCAAAACTCTAGTGACTTCTCTGGCCCTTTTTTTCTGACCACACCTCAATAAATATTATAAAAAGCTCATTGAAGGTGCCATTTCTTTCCGTGCATCCACCTCTCCTCCCTCCACCATCCACCATCCATTCCTTTAGGACATTGCACACGCCCAACGAAGAAGGAGAGAGAAGGCGGGGCGCAAAAACTCAAACAATGCCGGCATAATGGAGTATGCATTATGGCTAATGGCACACGCCTACAACTACACATTTATGACCTGTGTAGATAGCCGGGGATGTCCTTTGTGGCTGTGATCCTTTGTGCAGGTTGTGAGGGGCCACAATGTCTAATAAGCCGAGGTCCTAAATGCTTAGACAATGAAAACGGACTCGGCCCACCCTTACCTCCCCCTTCCTCTGAATAATGTCAGTTGCAGGGACACTCGGGTTCTTTGGGGTCCAAGGAGGAGGATGAGGAGGAGGAGGAGCTCTCTGGCCACTTGACCCATGACACCATGACAGCTTTGGCCTCGGCTCGGGCGACAATCTCTGATGGAAGTGTGACATGGCACTGGTTAACCCCTAAATGCCCTAAGAAATTAATGCCTTGATTAGTTGTGCAAGCGGAATATTATTCAAAACTTTTGCCGAGAGTGCCGAGAGGCTTCTCGGAATAGGAATGTCAACTTCTGGGGTTCAGCCAAAAAGGGAAGGGCCCAAAGTGCACTCGAGCTAAACACCAGCAACCAGCAACCAGCAACATCTACGGCAGCAACACGCAACATGCAACTACAATGGCAAACGGCAAACGGAACCGACAACACTTTAAATGTTACAGCTTAACCTCGACGGGCAATTCAAACAATGTCCTAGCTCACACACACATCCTGCGATGTGTATGTCAAATTTTAACGCCTGTCAACAATGCAGGCGAAAAGGAGAAAAAACTGCAGCGGCAATGGAAACGACAACAACAGCCCAAGAACATGTCGCAAGCAGCACTCAAATTTTCAAATGCATGCATGCCAATGTGTGTTGGTGAGAAAAGGGATACCCTTCCGAGAAAGGATATTTCGGATGGCGGAGAGTGTCTGGGTCTCCAATGCACAATTTCCCGGAACTCGAAGCAATTTGTTTGGCCATAACGCTTGTGTAACTGGGGCCAACACTTGGAGTCATGACTGGATTTGCGAAATATTCTTTTTCAATTGACGGATGCTATGAAGGGTTGTTTTCGATAGTTTTGGCCACTGTAAAAATTATCGATACTATCGGAACTAAGAGAAAATAAACAACAAATTACAAAAACGAAGGAAAACTCAAATCCGTTTTGTCTGCAGGAGCTAAATTTTTTTAAGGGGACTCTAGATTTGTTTGAATTTAGAACTCCAAGCATGAAGGCTTTCATTTTTGGATTTAATCCTCGCGGTTTCATGTATTTCCATGAATATCCACAATCATATCACAATCTTATTGCCTTTCAAATGTTATATCGGCTATAGGACCATACACCTTCCGTCACAAATCCACTTTTATTGATAGTGTGTAGGATATCGTGTTGCCAGCACTTGTACAATGTATACATATCCCCCATAGAGGTATCAGATATTCGTTTGTTGCCGCATTTTCGCTTAGATATTTATGCAGTTCGTCAGTGCTGGGGTTTTCCATGGATGTGGATGTGGATGTGGCTGTGGATGTGTTTTGCAGGAGCGTAAAAAGTGACAGGCGAATGGCTAACACCCACAGGCACACACACAGATGCAAACTGGTACAGACACATGGCCGCGTTGACGTGGCTGAAAGCCGCAAGGGACAGGCTTTGGCAAGAGGGATGGGTGGGAAAATGGGGGATGGGGGATGAGGGATGAGGGGTGGTTGGGCGTAGGCAAATTGTTTGTCACATGGCCGGGCCAGCTCCCAATTTCCCCCGCATTTCACCTTGATGGCTTGTGGGCTGCTGGGCTGGTGGGGTGGCAGTGCCGTTTTGTTGTCAAAATCATAAACATGAACCCGGCCACGCCCCCTTCGGCGCCCACTCGCAGCCATTTCGCATTGTTTTGCACATTGTCGAACTGCAGAAGAGCAGAAATGCGAACTGCACGCGTTTGCCAGCTGCATTGCTTTGCATAACAAGTGTAATCCAGCAGCTCAGGCGGCAGTCTGCAGTCTGCAGTCCGCAATTATGCAACAATTTTCGATGTGCAATTGGCAGGCAAAAAGTGGAAGGAGCAAGCCAGTGCGAAAATCAAATCAAATGCAAATAAAGCGGAGGCAAATCTGGGAACTGGGATAAGGAAAACAGAGTCCAAGAGTCCTGCCAGGTCGTTCGGGACATTTACCGTTCGTGCATTATTCAGTGAGGAGCCCCAGAGGTCCACTCCAAATGAGACAAGTGGCTGCAGCACGCAACTAAAGTGGTCCACCCTAAAATGCGATTGTGGCATTTTTATGGACTGCTGCCTCAACGGGAATTTGTGGCATTTATATTTGATTTGGCAAAGCAATTAAATGTGCTTCTTTTGTGCCCACCACAGATTCCATATTTCTCGCATTCGGTCATCAAATATTTGCTAGTTTCTAACACATTTGCCTCATAAATAATTCGCATTTTCCCACAGAAATTCCTTTTATTGTCGGCTGCGTCGTTTATTCAATCATCGAATATTTGTTAGTTTTTGACACACGAAAAGAGTTGGCAAAACTAATTTGTTAACATTTGCTTCGAAAGTTAGGCGAGTCATGCGGAAAGAATAACCAAATAAATAATTCACTTTTGATGTCGTTCTTTAAATTATAACAGGCTTTCGGAATATGTTTGCAATTAAATGGGAAAACAAACTAAGCACATAAACTAACAATATTTAGTTGTACCTATATTTTATAATAATATTCAAGGTTAGTTCCTTAAATTTATAAGATCTATTGCTTATTAAAATTAAATAATCTAACAGAATTCTTGTTTACCAATCAATTATTTTGCTTTACTTTCAGAAACCGGCCGATTAGAGTTGGGCGGTTAATGCGGGAATTATGTTTCAGGGCCATTAACAAAGGCAATCCATCAAGTTGAGGAGCTCGCTGGCGGGGGCGTTCATATCATTTTAATCATATTTAAACAGCGCCCGTATTTATCGCTCATTATTTATGCATATATCAATCTATATGGCCACGAGACCCCATTAACGGGCAAACAAATGCCCCGAAAATTCGTGGAAAACCGCGCCCAAAAAAGGAAAGCCACACGCACACCGACAAAAAAAGAAAGCAAAGGACACTGCGAGGACTAGAAGGAGGGGGCGAGCTGTTAACCAAGGCAAAAAAGGCGACGCACCTGTCTGTCTGTCACATCACATATTTGTTTGGCTAACACACACGCACGCACTCAAAGGACTCGCAGGATCAGGCGCCTGTCGTTATGCCACACAATTTTATCAACATTAATTTGTCAAACATTTACCGGCATTTCGCATTTCGTACCTCGCATGAGTGTGTGTGTATCCCCTCTCTAATGAGAACAATAAGTTGAATGAATTTAATGAAATGAGATGTAAACATGTGGACAGCTGTGGACAAGCAGGAAAATGCGAGGCAAAGGACCCTGGCCATTGTGGCCGGCCATCCCTTTGTCCTCCGCTTGTTTTCGAACTCGTAATGAAATTCTTGAGTAGAAATTCATTTTGCAACTTTTGCTGAAACAATGCTCATTGAATAATTTACGCCCTGCGCCGCAGCACAAATGAAAAATGGGATGGGGGGGGTTAGGGATGGGAAAATGGGGTGTGGAAAACTGCAGCAGTGCTCCACTTAGTGAGCCACCCAGTCCCTTGGCAATCTACGTGCTTTGGGGTCCAGGCGCTGGGCATAATTGCATTAGCCGGATGCGCTGGATGTGGCTCCATTTCCCATTTCCCACTTTCCACTGCCACTGTCCGCTTTCCACTACCACTTTCCACTGCCACTTTCACCCCGGTTTAATGTAATTGTTTTGTGTATTTAGCCTGGACATTGCATTCAAGTATCACGACCTGTATCCACCTAATGAGCCAATCAATGCACGCGATTCCGCCGAGTGGGGAAAAGTTTTATTCCCGACTCAAAATGCAAATTGTTGGCAATTAACGTTTCAAGCGATTCCAGCACGAATCTACACCAGCATCTTGGCACCGGGATAATCGGCAGCCAACTAATTAAACTAAATGTGCAGACATTTAGCCCGCAGTTGGAGTCTTCTCACCACAAAGAGGCTCTCATCAATTATTTGCCTCCGTCAATTGCCAATTTTTGATTGGTTATATTTTGGAGACACTCGACGTTGAGTCAATAGTTCAACTAAAAAGGCAATTAAGTATTGGCAATTGAATTTATTAAACTAGTAACAAATCCTTGATGAAAAAGTATTATTTCCTTGCCTACATTTAGGCGTCTTTAAAAGTGTTTTTAAAACCTTAATGATTTCTATGACACTCTTTTTATAACCACACCTCAATTAAAATTAACTAAAACTAGTAAGAGATCCTTATTATTTAATATATGACTTCCAGTTATCTGTAATAATAAATAATGCTTCATATGTGTGTTATTTTATTTGCTCAAGAAAAGTACCACACCATAAATGCTTATCGTAAAATTTCAATTAATTAAAAGCATTTTACCAATTTATCGATTATCGATCCATCACATGCAGTTTTAATGGGCTAGCAAGATAAATATCGAAAAATATTCTCAACGGCAAAATATGTTTTCAGCATATACATATACCATTTTAACATTGTTTTCGTCGGCTTTCCAATTCGAAATGAAACTGAAACAGAAAACATAAAACAGGCGACGCAAGGCGAAATAATTTGCATATGGCATTTCCTGTAATCAATTGCAATCTTTTCATTCGATTGAAATTGCGAAACCAAGAGCAGAAATCAGGGGAATTAAACTGCAGGCAAACAGCAATGGGAAATTACCACAATTGATGCATATAGACATCTGGGGCATTGAGCAGACGACGATATTCTGATGCCAGTTTGCCTGCAGGCGGAAAATTTATGACAGTTTTCGGTTATTTGTGTCTGTCTGGGTTCCGTTGGGTGGATTTCCTCCCGGAGAAGTGGAATGATGTAACCAGAAGGAGCAACCTGCAACTGCAGCAGCAGCAGCGGCAGCAGCAACAGCGGCAACTGCTTACAAAATAATTGATTTTGTACACATCCTTGACACAAATAAACATTCGCTCGGCTCCGCACTAAAGTTGAATCCACACCATGGGCCTCTCACTGTGCTCCACGCTCCATGCTCTATGCTCTATGAAAATTCTGAATTAAATCCACACAAAGCTAAAGGATTTTTAATTGAATTTGAGGGGTTTCAACAGCAAATTCAATTCGCAGTTTGCACACAGTTGCACAGAGGCGAAAGTTTAATGAATCCAATGAAGTTTTTACGCTCGACTGGAGTGTTTGTGTGCGAGGACCAAAACAAAAACAGGCAGGGCATATAACCCAGTAACTAAGGGACTGGAGAAGGGCAGGCACATGGCCTGGGATATGCGACTGATTAAATCACCTGAAAACGAGCAACGCAACTCGATGCGATTCCTTCGTTCTGCGACTCCAGGATATTGAGTTTCGAAAGGCACTCGTCACTTGGCCCAAGTGCCGCAGCATCCTCCCACTTTTCACCCTCCTAACCCTGCACTCGACACAGTGACAGGAGTGCCTGGCTGCAGGATGCCTTTGATTCGCCATCCACTGGGGCATCAACACATCAACAGGCCGCCGAATACTGCGAATTCTGCCATCATAAATTCTGCACTCGCGTTCACAAAAACTGCCACCGAAAGAGAATGGCAGAAAGGCAAAAGAGCGAAGAGTGAAAGGGGGCCCAAAGGCAGAGATTAACCCACTACGGAGTTTGGACCATGGACCATGGACTATATGAACTCTGGACCGAAGAACTGTTGGCTAATTTGCAGCTTGACTGCCGGCGTGTCGCCCTTTTTCGGGACACGGCTTAATTGGAAGTTCGGACAGGTTTTTGTGCTGCAATTTGATCACGGCATTTTTGGCCTCGTCTAAGCTGCTTTAAAGCCCAAGTCAAAGGCTCAAAGTGAAACTGACAAAGGCCATCCTTATGCGTCTATATATAGCAGAGGCGTATCCGGAATTTTGTTACGGGGAGACATTTTTAGAACAAATTGTTTGTTGCTCACTTTTTGAATACCACATTTCCTTTACCTTTCCACCCGAGTGGGGTGGAAATATATAGGAGAAAATTAAACAAGTCAGCAAGTCTTGGAATTAAAAAAAATATCCTTTAAAAATTTATGGATACGTTGTACACGGTTGTATTTTAATAATATTTTTTTAAATTGCTCAACAATCCCTGAATTTAATTTAAATAAGGGTAGATTCCAGTAAGCAAACTACTTTATTCACATAATATCCGAGATGGAAAGAAACTATTTTTTAACTATTTTAGAGGATTTCTGATATTATCCTGCTTGAGATGACCTACATTTTAGGAAATCCTAATTAAAACGGAACGACATAAGAAAAGTTAATTTATTTCTGTGCTTTAAACACATCATTTACGGTCTGTATATCCTTGAAATGGCTTGATTGATTTAATTGCTTAATTGCCGACTGGCTGAGTGATAGACAATCGAAATTAAATACATTGGGAGAGAGGTATTTTCGCCTTCGCCAATGATGGCAAAATCAATAGTGCGGCAACGGCTTAAGCAATTTGCCATTTCAAACTGGATTCCGATTCCGGCTAATTGTCTGTCAGTCGAGGAGCCCACTAGCTTGTGGTATGGAAAACCAACTATCGAGTGGCGAAAAAAGCCAGAGAGACTCGATTCGATTCGATTCAATTAAATTTGCATTAGGGCGAGAATGCATTAATAAATATTAAGATCTCAATTACACTTGCCAGAGCCTGGAAAAGGAGGGGAGACCTCCGTAGGTGAGTGGTTGCTGGGATTTTTTGGCAGGCAACCAACAACGGGCAAGCCGAAAAAAAGAAAAGTCGAAATCAATTGAAAAGTGCTTGCCTGTCCCTCCGTCTCCACTGCTTTTCCACTTTTTGGCACAATTACCAAGGCATTTTCGTTGATTTGCAGCACGTTTTTCCAGTTGCCAGTTCGAAGACGAAGACGATGATGAGGATTCCTATTCCGATTCCCATTCCCATTCCCTTTGCCATTCCGGCAATGATGAAGCTGTCGTGGCACTTGAAGTGGTCCAAGATGTGGCGCACAATTGTCACAACGAACACTGTACCAATGTACTAAAGTACATATAAAGAGGGGGAAAAATCTATCACTTTTTCCTTTGGCACTTTGAGTGGCAAGCCAACAAACCCAAAGTAGCTGCCTCGATAGCGACAATAATAATGTGGCAAAGGCCTCGTGGGCAGGCACTTCCCCCAGAAAAATGTACCCAACTTTAACTGACTTTAAGTTTGGCCCACAAAAGTAGGCAAGTTTCTAGCCTGGAGCAAAGCCATCGACGTGGCCAACAATTGACAGCCGCTTTCAATATTGCCGAGGTGAGTCGCCTGCATTAAGAGTCCCTTGAAATGCACACAATTTGTATATGCATTCGAGTGGGTCTTTGTGCGTGTTCCTTGTATTTGCACTGGTGTGCACTTAAGCCGAGCTTTGTTGTCGATGGCTTGACAGTTTGTTGCACAGAGAAAAACGTCCTTAGAAATGTAAGAAAGCGGTGTTGATGGAAACAGAATATTAGAGGTCAAAATATATTTGCAAAACTGTTTAAAAATATATATTAGTGAGCTTGAAACTTGATTTAGTTGAGTCCCAGCACAGAATAATCAAATGATATGTCGAAAAAAATATCCTATCGAAAATATCTAAAGTTTTAAATTGAAAATATCGAAAAATATTGCTTTATCGCTAAAATATCGAAAAAATATTCCAAAATGTTTACTTTGTACATATCGAATTTATCGCAAATATATCGCAACGTTAATGTATATCGACATTTGCGATAAATATCGATACAGAATGGATCTTATTTGGTAATATCCATTATCTCCCCATGGAAGACAAAGTTTTACATAAGAGACATTTGTTAATGAGATTTTCCACAGTGTCTATGGTTAGTTCTTGATGGTTGAAAGAGGAAGATTGGAAGACAGAAATCCCAGATGATGAATGCGCAGATGGAGATCTGGGGACTTGGACGAAACGAAATAAAAACTTAGTTTAAGAGCCGAACTCACCTGCAAGTCGGTTGCTGTGCCCGGCTGTGCCAGATCACAGGCTGATATCCAAGGATTAAGGCGTGTTAACGAAGTCGCAGTCCCGAGTATGGACTTCTTTAGATCCACGGGTGCTGGCAAGGATGTGGTGCTGCTGCTGATGCCTGCTGCTGCTCCTGCTGACTCGGTGGTGGCCACGGCGGACAGGCTGTTATCCTTGTGGCCAATCAACTGGGCCGTCTGGGCATCAAGGATGTGGCCGCTGCTGGCCTCTCGTTTGTTATTGTTATTGTTATTATCGTAGCTGTATTGGCTGTTGGCGAATAGCTCCTTCGAGTGGCTGTGCTCGCTGTGCTGCAGGACACCCTCATCAATCAGTCGGCTCTGGTCCTGCTGCTGCTGTTCGGTTTCTGTTTCTGTTTCCGCTTCCGTCTCAGTTTCCGTTTCTGTCTCTGTATCTGTCTCGCTCTCTGGCTCTGTGTCTATTTCCGTTTCCGCTTGGGGCTGCTGCTGCTTGTAGTCCTCTTCGTCGGCGTCTTCGTTGAGCTTGATCAGGCGATCGAAGGACTCCTCGGACAGCAGATCGTCCTCGGCCACCAGGGCAAAGATGTCCTGGTCCTCGTCGTCGTAGGCCTGCGATGAGGGGAACTGCACGGTCAGGCCGCGATGGGGCGACTCTTGATCCTCCTCCTGCTCCTCCTCCTCCTGCCTGTCTCGTCCTGGCGCTCCTGTTCCTCCTGTTCCTGCTCCGCCTATTCCTCCCGCTCTTCCTGCTATATCCCTGCTGCTGCTCTCACGTCGCCGTCGCCGCTGCTGCTGCTGCTGCTGCCGCCTATCCGCAACCCAGGACTCTGAGTGCTGATAGTACTCCCCCTTGGGCGGCAGTTGTGGTTGGAAGTGGAGCCCAAAGTCGAGATGGTGGGGCAGGAAGATGGGCAGCAGGTATGAGCCAGAGCTGCGAACGAATGACGAAGACGATGACGATGAAGACGACGACTCGCCAGTGGACGGTAACGTGGTTGCCCTGCCCCTTCCTCCTCCTGCTGCTCCTGCTGCTCCTGCTGTTGCAGATGTTGCTGCTGCCGCTGCTGTTGGTGTTGCTGTTGCTGAGCTGAAAATGCTGCTGCTGCTGCCACGCCGAGCCCCCGAAATAAACGCAAGCGCCATCACGACCAGCCCGGGTCCTGGCCGCATATTGACCTCGGGTTCGGCGGTGCTAGCATGGTGCAGGCCCGCTTGAGACGCGCTTGCGACTCCAATTCAATGCGAGTAATGATGGGCTCATGGCCCCATCATCATCAGTAGTGTGGGCTGCGGAGCGGTATTCTTCGTTGGCTCGATCGATCGCCTCGATCCGTCTCTCGATCCGTCTCGATCCGCCTCTCGATCCTCGACTCGATCCACTCGATCCAGAGCCAGAGCCGCTCCAGCTTCAGTTGCTGCCCAGCGTCCGCATCCAGCACATCCGGCATGAATCCCAGCCAGATTCCTTCCTTGGTTCCTTTGTAGTAGCCAGCTAATCACTGGCTAATCACCGCGATTTTTACGAACACACTCCGCTTAACTCTCGTAATTTTCTGTTACTCTCATAATATTATTATTTAACTATTATTATTGTTGTTGTTGTATTTGTGGTTGCGATTGCGATTGCGGTTGGTGGTTCACAATAACCTTGGAATTGGATTTGGACATTTTGAAATTCGTTTGCTTCGTTGAATTGGTTTTTCTTTTCTTTTCTTTACTTTTCTTTATTTTTTATGGGGTTTGGGTTGCTCACATAATTAATTAATTAAGAAATCTGCACAAAGACAAAGAAATTCTGGTTAGGCACTTTTAGGGGACATTTTTCCGATTTTAATGTGTGTTATTCGGTAAAAAAAAAAGTTGGGGGGGTGGATGTTCGAAAATGTTTTGTGCGCTCACGCTCTCGATTTCTCAATGCGCTCTATTTGCGCTCTCTCAGAATCATTATGGTAATGCTAATGGTAAGGAATATGTTTTGGGGAACTTTTTTCGTAAGGAACGACTTTAGTTAATAACTTTTAGAAGCTTTGTTAAACACTTGTTTTTAACTTTTTTTCATAATTCGCTTGAAGATTTTTCTTGCAGAGAATGGATGGCACGAGCTCTTCGTTTTGCCGAAGTTTTTTAACGGTAAACCCGAACGAAAGCGAACACCACACAAAAGAAGAAAGCCGAAAAAAACGGTCGTGGAAATCCCGTATATCTAACACACACACACACAAACACACGGGCAGTGCAAAGAAATTTATATAATTCGCTGCTCTGCTTCTGCTTTCAGCTTTCTCTCACCCGCTGGTTGTTTTTGTTGGCTTCGCTGCAAACACACACACAGGGAACGCAGGGATCCACAAGGATGGAATCGTGGGTGTAAGCCGTGGCTCTCTCCCATCCACCCACACACACTCTCTTCAGAGCGCTCTCTGTGCCGCTCTCTTTGGTCCTTCGAGCGAACCAGCGTGTGAGTGTGTGTGCGTGAGTAGTTACTTAGGGCAGCCAGGCAAGCACTCCGCATGCCACTTTTTTCGGATTTTAGCCAAGAAGAAGAAGTTGGCCAGGAACAAGAAGAAGACGACGGAAAGGGATAGGAATAAGTGTGGAACGAAGAAGGACCCAAAGAAGTCGCCCCTTTCGCTGTATTGGTGGTAAGCCCAAGCGTGTGTGTGTGTGCCTCTCTGGCTTTCTCTCTGTGGGAGATTCCTTGGTATTGGTGTTAGAGCCAAAGTCCAAGAAGTGGAAATCGAAGCATATTTTGAAAAAAAAACGCAAGAAAGAAAAAAGCATCCCAAATCATTTTCCTGTCCTTATTTTTTTCGATAACCCTCGAGAACGTGTGTACCACAAAGGACTCGGGAGTTTTATTCAGCATTTTTCATGTTTCATTTCAATCCTCGATTGTCCTCTTTGCTTTCTTCCTTTCATTCTTTTTTTCGGAGGCTTTTTGCCTTCGCTCTTTTGTGTGTTAACTTTCACTTTTGTTTTATTTGCTGCGTTGACACTGCGCACACACACACTCGCACACACACACGAACGCACACGCACACTCGTGGGCCATGGTGTATATGTATAAGGATTTTCTCTTTTTTTGTTGGTGCGTGTGCTGGCTGTGGGATCCTTTCATTTCAGTACAACAGCCGCTTATATAAGCCCGGAACGTAGCACGAAAACTTTGGAACACTCTTCAGCGGGTTTTTGGTTTTTGGTTTTGGGTTTACGTTTTTTTAAGGCTTTCCCATACCCCACGAACTGAACGGCAGCAGGCGAGCGAGAAGAACTTCCCGAAATGCGGGGGAATTAATTTTTGCATTATATAACATTTTTTGGTAGTGGGGCAACGACAACCGTCCGTGTTCTTTGGCGAATTAACGAGTTCGAAAGCACTTTTGGGCAACACTTTTCGTTTTCGAGTGGCAAATACCTATGTGGGTTTACCTATGTAAATAGGTAAATATGTACTAAATACTCGGTGGGGGGAGGACCCTACTTCTTCTTCTTCTTCGCAGAGCGCAGCATCAACGGCCGTGTAACGGTTATTTTCGCATGTGTGTGGGCGGGGACACACGGCCGAAATGCGGGGGGCGTGGTAGTAGGCAGTGCTCGAAAGTTATGCTTGGCAGATTTTCCTGCTTCTTTTAGTGTGATTTTGATTTGAGCTGTATATTTATCTTAGTTCGCTTCGAATTTATTTAGTTAGTTAGTTACATTCGCCCCCGTTAAGAACCGAGTACCGTTTTCGATTCACTGCCTGGTGCTCCTTGCCATTAGCCAATGGCTGCTGTTTTTGTGAACTGGCTAGCCTTTTGGACTTTTTGTGTTTTTTGTGGACGCGACGTCGCAGGACAAATACCGTACAATCCTGCTTCCTGCTGATGGCCCCAAACGGCACTGACTGTGCCACAATTGCAGATGGCGCTCGACTGGAATGTGCGAGCGGTCCTCGAGGAGCCGAGTCCTGGCCGAAGTCACCCGAATCGGCGAACGAACTCACGCCCGAGGGCTCAGCAGCTGACAAAGGAGAGCCGTGTGCTCTCCGTGCGCTGTCGCTCTCCGCCGTCGAACTTCCAGGACCTGGACCCATCCTACTGGCCCTAACAGCTGTTAACTAACAGACTTTTCGAAAACCCATTTTTAGGGCCAGTTCGAGTTGAAGTAAGAAGAATTACTTGCTGCAGGGCACTTAATCACAGCAGCGGAGAAGGAGAGAGAGTCACTCAGAAGTCCCCACTTGACTCGACTCATCTATTTCGTCCTGCCCCAGAGTCCTCGCCCCTTGATATTGCCTTTACTTTTACTTTTCCATCTCTGGCTTTTGTGTGCGCATTTCGTTATGGCGTTTTGTCTTTGTCTCACTTGGCCTAAATGTGTAATACCCTATAATGTCGTTTAATCCCACTCGACGTGTTTTAGTTTCGCCCGCCAGCTTAGGGCAAAGTCAGTAGGAGTTGGGCTGTTGTCGCAGTCGATGGAGAGATAATTACCAGGTGCCTCGGGAGGAGATGCAGTTCGCCAGTTACCCAACTACCCAACTACCCAACTACCCAAGCTAACCAGTTCCCCAGTTCCGGTGTCCTGCAGCTACTTGATTGGCAATTAGCGGCGAGGTAATGGGACACGGCCAATTGCGGATCACAATTAATATGGCCTAGGAATATCAATTGAATATTGCAACAATTTGTATAGTTTCGTGATAACGTAATTAATATAATTCGATTATGAATACGTCAATCTTTGACTTTTAAAAATTAATAGCTAACCATAGCGAACTTAAATTGGCACCCTATCCACCATAGACTTTGTAAATTTGTTTAATATAATATTTTAAATTTTTTTTTTTTATTTAACCTTGAGACAATCGATATTTTGTATAAATATACATTAACAATTCAATTTAGTAAAATACAAATTACTTAATATAAGGTAATGCAAAAACAAATGAAATCCTATAGAAAATACATCGGTCCTAACGCAAATTAGATCAAATGGGAATAGTGGCGAATGTTAAGACTATCGACTTTTATAAATTCCTTTAAATAGTTTTAACATTTTATTAGGTCCTATATTTTCAGTTAGCGAATAATTCCTTCTCGGAAAGTATTTCTTGCATGAGTCTGCTCATCGTTCCCCCGAGTTGATGACCAATTTGATGCATACTTCTGCCGAGTTCTCGCCGGCAGTCGAATTGCGATGGACAGCCAAGGCCACGCCGACCTTCAAACAGACACTCGACAGCAGCAGCAGTAGAACCAGTGGAATCCTTCGAATCGGAATCGGAGGCAGTAAAACAGAAAGCAGCCACTCACTCAATAGTTGGCGGTTAGTCGGGGCCAAAAGATGGAAGGCCTGGGGACACTGAGTGGGCGGACAGACAGGCACTTGAATTATTAAGTTTTCTTTTTTGGTAATTAACTTAAGTAACTGCCACGACAAATCAAAGAACTACTATGTGTAGTCCTATGGCATATTAGCCACACCCGAGCCGAGATGGAAGTGGCCAAGTGAAGTGGGAAAGCAAAACAAACAGAAATCGAAAAAATACAAAGATTACTATAGAACAACAAAGGGAGGCGGAAAAGGAAAATGAAAATGAGAATGAAAACGAAAACGAAAACGAAAACGAAAATGAAAATGAAAAGGAAAAGGAAGGAAGGCGGGCGGGAATCATTTGGCTTGGAAAGCAGTTTGCTTCAATTTATGCGCATTCCAATCAATAACTGTGACACATGCAAGGACAACAGGACAGGACGAGCGGCGAAAGGACCCCAAACACCACACACACCACCCCACAGCCGAAGAGTCTAAGAATCAGCCAGGGAACCAAGAAACCCAAGAAACCCAAGGAGCCACGGAGCCACGAGGAGAGTGAAAGTGCCAGGACATCGAGAACTTGGAAGATGGCTCGCTGGTGTGTTTGTGCGCTGCGTGTGTTTCTGTGTTTGTGGCATGGATATGAATGTGTCAAACTTATGCGGGCGCACACCCACAGCCACACAAACGAGCACGAGCACTCGAACAAACACACACACTCTCTTGTCGGTGTGCGTGCAGAAATTGATAAGAAACGGAATAACCCTCAAGAAAATTTGCGGCGAGCGAACGTATGTGTTTGTATGGGAATATGAGTGTAAGGATGGGAGAGGCACTGAGAAAATGGAAAACAAAACCAAAATGCCTGCACAAGTAACAAAATAATACCAACAACTAAGAGGGAAAAGCTAATCCAAAGAAGAGTCCGGGATACCCTTTAGGATGATACGGTAACAAAAAGGATTCGGAAAGGGAAAGTATAATACATTGCCTATCAATGATAAGTTATCATAGAAAATCATAATTTTACTTAAGATTCGGTTCTATCTTTACCTATCTATCTATCTTTATCATAAAACTGTACAATATTTTCTATAGAATTAATTTGATTTATCTAGAGATAATCAGCTTAGTAAAGTATTTTCAACTGATTAATCAAACTAGTTAATTTTTTGCATGCCTATCTTCCCTCTTTGTTAATTGATACCCAAAACTCTTTGCCTGACAGGATTTTATCGAGTGCATTACCAGGACAGTTTGAAAGTGCCAAATATGGGGGAATGGATTTTTCGGTGGGTGTTACCGCTTTCGAGTCAAACTCAGACTCGTTATCATCGCCGCATCTGACAGTTTGGTAAGTTGAGCATCCAATCGCCTCGCATCTCGGGGCAGCATCCTCTTCAATTTCGGTGCCAGTTTCTCAGTTTCTGTTTCAGTTTCGCAGTATCCCAATTTCCCAATTTCCCAGCCAAGGTAGCTGCGACGCTCAGCTTTTCAGATATAACCGTTACAAGGACGCCGCCTGACCAAAACGAAAGCAAACGAATCGAAACGAGCGGAGGGGAGGGGAGAGGAGAGGAAAGGAGGGGGGTGGCAAGGATTTTGCGCAGTCCTTTCCTCGCACAAGTCGCTCTGCTCATTTTATTTATTTTATTTTCCTTCCTTCTTCTTTCTTTTCTTTTTTTTGCACACGCACCACGAAGAGCAAACGCAAAAGAAACGCTCGCACACACACAGAGTGAAAAGCGGCGGCGGGAGGCAGAGGCAAGTTTTGTGAATGAAATTTCGCGCAGGCACAAAGCGGCCAAACAATGTGATAAAAGGGAGGCGGCGGCAGGACATCCCCTCGCCCACACGGCCCGTGCCCGCCTTGCCCCAAATCCAATCCCTCGGGCAAGTCACGCGGCGAGCGGATGCACAGAGAGCCCTACACCGACCACCCTAGGACCACCCTAGCACCACCCTATGACCACCCTACGCCCACTGCCGCCCGAAAAACAAAAGCAAACACAAACAATGCCGCCAAAATATACAGTGAAAACTCTGTAAATAAGTTCTCAAAAGTAAACTAAACTCTGAGTTTTGAAATCTCATAACAGGGTGCCTAAAAGTATGCAATGTAAAAATATCCTATGGTTGCAACTTGTAAGTGATAGGGAAGTGATTTTAAACCCCTAGTGAATTCTTCAATGAAGCTCCACTGTACTCAATGTACAGAAAGGAGCTTGGTTGAGTCGACAGCCGCTTCTTTTCCTCTTCCTTTTTAGCGGGCGTGGTGTCTGCTGCTGGCTTCTTCCTGGAAGGATAACGCTGGAAGGCAAAAGGGAAACTAAACTAATGCCCGCTTATCGATGATGACGATGACTGTGACTCAGACGCAGATACTCGAAATCGGACTCAGTATCAGACTCAAACGCAGAACCGGCTGGACCGTCTTGACCCACAAATGGATGCCGTTGTCTGATAATTATGCTCGCTACGAACTGCGAACTGCCAGCCATTGAAGATTCGAGATGGCGCTGGAGATACGCTTAAATGGTTGCAATAAAAACCCAGGCGAATTCGCATGGCGGTTGGGCAGAGGATGGTTAGCCAAAATAGGTTATTGCAATCCTGGCGAAGGCAGGGGAAAGCGATTAATGTGCAGATAAAAACATTGAAGTAGATAATGAAGGCTGGCCACTGGGATTATATTCTTTAAGAAGTATTAAAATGTTTCCAAGTTTTACTAAAAAACAAAGTTTTTTTTTAACCATTTCATATCATATCAAAGGATCCGAAATTAAAAGACATTGTTTCGATAAAAATACTGATCATATCAGTTGTTTTCCTTTTTTGCTTTAACTTGTCCATAAATGATACCATTTGACATATTATGATCCTTATGATCCGTTTTTGCTGAAAACTTGGTTACTTCGACTGGCATTGAGTGCGATAAAATGAAAGAGGCGGAGTAGCGCATCCGCTGACCAACAGTTTTGGGAACCCAACCCTCTAACCTCCCATCCCCTCATCCCCTCACCCCCTCACTAACACTCTTGCAATCGGTACACATATGCAGCACGTAAAATGTAAATTCCGATGGGTGGGCGGGTGCTTTTCGATCGTTGTTGTGGGGTGATAAAGCCATAGATAGAGCGTGGGTGCATGAGTGTGGATAATGGCTCGTCGCAAAGTCGAAACGCACACACACAAGGCACACCACCGAAGCCACCGAGTGTCTGCACGAGCCCCTTATTGCCACCCACTCACACGGACACACACACACATGCGCGACTCACATAATAAGGTGCGATTTGTCTCGCGCATAAAACGAAATTTCCTGCACACAAACACACTGAGAACAAAGAAGGGAGACAGACAAGGGGGTGGTTGGGTGTTAGGGGTTTTCCTTGGTACACAGAACAAAATGGCATAGTATAAAGGAATATCTGCATATTAAAATAAAAGATTCCATACATATTTATATTAAATAATAAACGTAATATTGAATATATTATATAAAGGTAGAAAATATTAGAAACAATCTTAATCATATTTTTAAATATATTATTTTCATATTTAAAATTAATCATTTACTACTACGTTTTTTTATCAGTGTAGCTGGCCAACAATAGTCGGCTCCTTTGCTTCGATTGCTTTGTTGCTTGAACATGACAGCGAAAGCAAAAGCAAAAGCAAAGCAAAGGCATTGGGTGTCTTTCCTTGCTTGTGTGAGTGAGAGGGTGATTGGATCATGGGTGGCGACTTAGAGGGTGCAGAGAGCACATCTTTGTAGGTTAAGGCTTCTGTCAAAGCAGGAAAATGGGCGACGAAAGGCGTAAGACGAGGCAAACTCGTTTGCCATAATTATTGCTTTTGTTGGTAGCTATCGTCCTGCCTCAGTTACCCCGCGCACCCCCTCCCTCCTGGGCATTATTATTTTAACCGGAAATGTGCGCACATGTGTGCGTGCGGCAGTGTGTGTACAATTTGTGAACTGCATGAACTTTTGTGTGCCTTGGCCAAAAGCGAAGCTCTTCCTGTGTGCCGGCATTTAGCAAATTTTTTATGACAATGTTTGCCCCTCTCTTTCAGCCCTTAATTTTATGACAAATATTATGTTAAAGACCGAGAATATGCGCCACGCTACCCCATAAAAGTCAATCATTTTTCATTCCAGCTACCAGGCAATCCCCTTGTTTTTTTTGGATGTCCACTGGGGACATTTAATTTTGGTTGGGTTGTGATTTTTCTTGATATGCGATATCGCCTTTTTCCTGCGCGCTCTCTCTTATTTTCCCCCCGTCTCTCTCTCTCTCTCTCTTTTAGCTTGGGGCTAGCGCATTTGGGTGTTTGCGGGTGTGTTTGCCACCCACTACCCACTGGGCAAGCTTTTGTTGATATTTGGCGCGGCCTGCTTCAATTTATGTTCTGTTTGCCTTTATTGTCTTTCTCGACTTTTTCCCTTCACTGTTTGTTGTCCTGCCACAGTGGAACTGGGCTAAGGTGAAAATGTGGAAGATGTGGGAACAGAACGATCAAGTTAGATAACATTAACTGTTATTGTTTTTGAAATATTTCATTCATAACGCACCTATTCTTATTATCTTTACCATTCTATGAATATGAATATATTAATGTACAGTGTACTCGGTTTGATTTTTGGTCTCTTTTATTGAGTCCCCCCTGTACTTTTGTTTGAGGGTGTGCGCTGTTTTTTCCGCTTCTTCCCGCTGCTTTCATTTTTTTATTGATAAGTTCATTTAATGGGCATGGCCTCCGCCAGCTGCCATCTCGTTTCATCTTCCCTCTCTGTCTCTGTCACTGTCGCAGCCACGCCCCCTCCCGCCGCCGCCGCCGCCCTTCGCCTTCATTCGTCCTAATGAGTTTAATGCTTTGTTATCATCGCTGTAATCGGCTTATGTAATATGGCAATATAATTGAATCCCCGGAATTATGTCATTCGGCTAAGACTAAGACTAAGGCAGTGTCGAATTGGAATTTACAATATATGGATGTGGAATTTACAATTGCAAATTCGCAAATTGCCAATGGAAATGGAAATGAGAATGAAAATGAGAATGAAAATGCAGCACCTGCCCCCTGAAATCATAAGGGAAATGTGTGTGTCAACATGGGAAAGCCACTTTCACTCATCCCTGTCGACCAAATGAAACTTAACGGAAAAGAAAATTACATCATGCTCGTTTCAATGGGTCGACATAATATTATTTTCTCGGCCGGGGAGAGCAAAAGGGACAGAAGTGGGACACCCAGTGGGTCCGGGTCCTCGTCTGGTAGTCAATTTTTTATTTATTTATTTTATGCCTACGCACATACGCGCCCGGGGAGAGAAAGTGGGGAGAAAGTGGCCTCCTGACAGGTGTCGCCGACTGAGTGGCTGCCTGACAGACTCGCAAAAGTGGGTGTGGCTCGTCGGAGGCCGGGGGTTGGTGAAAAATGGTAGCCTATTATTCTTTGTATTGTTTTATGTGGCATTTATACGCGTATTTTTGTCGTCTTTTAATAGGCGAGGCGAGGCAAGGAAAACTCGCAAGGAAACCCCAACCCGAGTGGAAAATAACAATGGCAATAGACGCCTAGAGACTGGAGGGCAAGGGCTCCTCCTTGTATCGCCCGTATCGCCATCCAATCAGTAGATAAATAACACATAAAATGAGGTGCTTAATCGGGTTTGAAGTGATGAAAGTGAAACTGAGACGTCCGACCGTTCTCGTTCTCATTCTCGTCCTCGTCGTCGTCATCGTCCTGTTTTGCGTGTGTCCCGCCGCAGGCTATGGCTTTGTCGCCGGCGTAAATCTCGAGTATCAAACGGGTATTTGAATATCATTTGCGGCCGCCGAATTTCACAGGCCTGACGGCATAATTCCATTTTAAATTGCACGCGTACACAAGTAATTTATCAGCATTGTTTGCATAAATTAGGTAGCCAAAAGTGGTTGATTGGCAAGAGCCGAAATAGCTCACATAAGTTGATTGGTTTGGGGGAGCAAAGATTTAAATTTGCCGCGCTTTGCTGTAATTATCGATTGTCGACACTGGTATTTTAGGTGTTTTTAAAAGAAGGCATTTTCTTGTAATCGAAACCCTAAGTATATTTAAAAACTTCATCCATAAATAAAATATTTTTTAAAAGATTTTCCAAAAATCAAAAAATTATCTTGTAAATTTTTTTATTTTTTCGTTTTGTTAAAAGTTTTTTGAAGATCTGGAATCCTTTGCCAGAAGTACATCACCGTTGTTAGTTTCTGTTTCTAATTTTAAGATCTTGGTGTTTTTTTTTCAAAATTTCAAAAGTGGGCGCCTAACAGCGTTGCCAACATAAACTTGTTAAGTAAATCGATAGCTATCGACAAGTGGATGGTATTATACAGGGTATTCCTAATCTGTTGAATTGTTGAAAGCCAGAGTTGTCAACATTAAAGTGTCCTCGCTAACTTAGCCGCGACTAAAAAACCCACCACGGTAATAAATAAGTAATACTATTGCGAGTAGTTTGTTTGATAAATAAATAAATAAGTTCAATAAATCCCTCTTCGCCAAAAACCAATCAAAATATTCGGATTTAAACTTCGTTTCAATACGGATTCATCCGGTTTAGGGAACCAGTTCCATAATTTACTCAGTTGTCCGAATCCCTGGACTCACGAGTCGTCGATAGTCGCTTATCGTTATCTGGCCTAATGTAAACAATATTATTAAATTTGTAATTTGTTTATATTATTTTAGTTTTCGTAGATAACAATTAAAATTTAAACAAGTAATATAATGGGCCTTCTTTTCCGAAAAGAAGAAAACGTTGTATCTTTAAGATACTATCTTAACATTTCTGTTAAGAAAAATCTAACATCCGATAGCACTATCGGATGGCCGGGCCGACCCATCGATAGTGAAGTATAAATAGGTCCACCACCGTTAGTCCCACAATCGCATCGCGTTAAATCGCCCATTCGCCCCGTTCGCGGCCCCAAAATAAAAAACGGTTCGATCGCGCGACCACAGCGCTCTGCTGCAGCACCGCCGCCGAAAAAGTGAAAGTATTTGCATAGGAAAGGCGGAACAAAATCCGCGGAGTGGGTCAGCGGGCAGATAGAAAGAAGAAACGGAGGAGGAGGCGAGCAGCGGCGCAGAAAAAAAAACGTAAAATAGAAAATCGGAAAAAGTGCATTAACGAGGCGGCGAAATCACTGCTAAAAGGTCAATTCGCGCTAGTTTAGTTTAGTTAAGTAGTACAGTACGTCCTACGCCCGTGCAATTCATACGCAAATACGAATACAACAAATATATGTGACCGAAATCTGTGTGTTCAGTGTGCGAGAGAGAGAGCGAGCGAGAGACCAAGATGGGCACGACAAAGGAGCGAAGAGAGCAGGGCGAGGGCGACGCCGCCACCACCCACTCAACGGGAGCAACAACAACGGGGGGAGCGACGGCGGCAGCAGGAGCTGCTACTACGACGACCACGACGAATGCCGCCAAAAAGATTCGCCGCGCCTTCTCCATGCCACGCAATCCCTTCCGTTGGTCGCGCAAATTCAAAACGGCAGCGGCCACCGTTACGTCGTCCTCGGAAAAGGACAACGGAAGTGGCGGCAGGGAGAGCGAGGTGGGCGCAGGAAGAGAGCGACGTGGCAGCCACACGGCCATCTCCTCCTGCGTGGGCGGGGGGCGTGGCAGGAGCGGCAGCATTGTCTCCCTCAGCAGCTACGAGGCTCCACTCGTGAACACCGCCTCCACCAACAACAATAACACGGCCAACAACAACAACTGCAGCAGCAACACCACCGCCAGCAATGGAAGCAACAACAACAGCAGCAGCAACAACAACAACAACAAGCGGACACGTGCTCTACGCCGCTCGTCCTTCAGGAAGTTTCTCAACCGGATCGCCCAGCACCTGAGCTCAACGGTAAATGTCGTGGTAAGATATATAAAGATCTGGTTGTGCTATGAATAATTTACAAAAAAAAGAAAAATAATGAATCATAATAACATCATTAAATACGAATTTCATTAATGAAATATAACTAAAGATAATATTTAAGTGGAGTCCTCTAATTTTTCTTCTTAATGAGTGAGTCACTTTGTACAGCGATACTTCTTATTGTGTTACGCTTCCAATTGGCAAGTAATGAAAATATTCCGACTCAAAGCTTTGCTTTATAGGAGATAACTTAATCCATCCAGATTCAAAGGTGTTAAATAGATTGTTCCCATTTTAGCGACTTGCCTAGAAATAGACTTCAGCACTAAATGTTGTTTATATTCCAACTCAATTTGATTGGGAAACATAATAAAAACTCAAGGAAAATACCCATTTAATCAATTTTCTGACAACAACCATCTATAACTCTTGTAGAGAGGTGTTTACTCTTTTGAAGGCTCTCCTATAACAGAAAGATTACCTTTCAGGGTGTGTACTTCGGTTAAATAAGGCAATAGTCTTTGTGTCTAAATTACTGGCAAATAGGAAACGTAACACGAACTGTTTATTTGCAATTGATGAGTGCGCATAAACGTAGCCTATTTAGTTCTAGTATACTATACGTATACCTCTCTTTCTTTTCTTTGTTTAGAGTGCAGCTTCTAGCTCTTACTTAGTATCCCCCCTATATTATAGTACCCCTTATCAGGAGCCGTATACTCATGAAAGGCATCGTTTAGTGCGTTATCGGCTGCTTTGTTTTGCTCTTCGCCTTTGTCTTCGCCTGGGCACATGGCATCTGCATCTGCATCTGCATCTGCATCTTCACCCGAGTTCCTCCGATTTGGCACCGTTCATTTTCTGGGTCTTTTGTGCTCTATAAAGAGGTGGAGTCACCACCCGACGGGTGCAAATCGCCCTTTGCCACGTTTTTGTTTTGCTACCCGTGAGCTGAGTCATATTTTGCGTGACGATGATAAGGGACTGCATATACATGGTATATATCAGTCCGAAAAGCGGCTTATTGGGACTTTGGCTGGCCTTCCTTCCCTCCTTCGAGGGAGTTTCTTTCGGTATGGTAATCTATATGGTAGCCCCCGGTCTTGGTCTTTGTTCACACATTCCATTCCGTGGCCGGATAAAAAGCCTTTGTTTACACAACTATAAATACATCGGATTCCGCTTTTTTGAAGTGTATCTCAAATGTTCTACGCTCTTCAGCGGCAATTTACGATTACCATACGCGAGGACGGCGCATGGAAATTAATTTTATTTTTAAACAATTGCTGTCTCATTATTATCATAATTTTTGTTGTGCTTTTGGAAGTGGAAATGGGGAGATCGGGGGCTTTGGGGGTCTGTAACTAGGTGCTGTAGGTGGGCGCCTTTTGTTTCGCAGACAGCAATTGTTCAAACAATTTTTGTGTAAATGTTGCCAACATTTGTTGCTCCGTCCGCGCTATAATAAACAAACAAGCAAACACACACAGAGAGCCCGAAAAACAAGAGTTTTTCAGGTCGTGCGCTGCTGGAGCGAGACAGCAGCTAATGATGGACTGATGGGATCGGGGGAGCCGGGGATCGGTAGCTCCGGGGAATTGGGGAACTCAGACGGGGAACTCAACTCCCGACAAGGAGGCGCAAGTCGACGAATGTGTGCCACGCTTTTGTCAGAGAAGACAGCACAACAAAGTGGGGAAAGCGACAGCTGAGGAGCCGAAGACAAGTGCAGGGCGCAATGACACACCCCGGAGCACTGAGCCCCCTTCCCCTCAGAAAGCGATAGCACCAGCAGCTCGGGGAACTTCTGGAATTGAATTTGATCTAATAATACTTACATTGGGCGACCAGTGTGTGCGTAAGCGTATCAATTTATAAACAGTAGAGCTCCAGTGTCTCGAATTTTCTGGCACTTGACGCTGCAAGTAATATAATAAGCGATACAGCCCCGAAATAAATCTATTATTATTAATATTTTACGAGTGCTTTGAAATTCTTAGCACAAATCAAAGGATCTCAAGATCTAAGACTTAAGATACTTATACTTCAACGAAACTAGTTTAGATTTCAATATACAGATCGATTGCGAGACTGGTAGACCCCAAGTCTCTAGATCGATGAATAGAGGCTACACTGTGGCTCTTTGCTTGTTGTTGCTGTAAAAGTTTGATTAATTGTAGAGGGCAAGACCTTATTGCAGTGGATAGAGTGGAGCTGACCTTTTTAGCGCTTCGGAATTCCAGAACGATAACCGCATACGAAAACAGACTTAATTTCATTCAAAGCGAGGCGGCAATGAGTAGTGAAGTGGGGGTGATTGGAAGGGGGTTCCCAGGGGAGGGGGTGCGGAGTGAAGCTCAATGAAAACTGCAGTATCTATATGCAAGTAGTCTGTGCCATTTCAGCCGCTTGCGATAGGAAGCTGTACCGTTATTCGTTATTGGTGTACAGATTTTCGAGGCAAGTTGTATCTACCTCTTGTCTCCTGACACCTTTCACCAACAATAGCCACGAAAAAGGCAAAACATTCGGTTGGCTGTGAGCAACAAGTACCTACTTATTACTACTGCTGTGGTTTTTTGCGGTTATTTTCTTAATGACATTATGTGGCAATTGACCATTGTTGCTTTGCTTGCTTTTATTGTGCGCTTACCTCATTGTAAACAATTGCTTTGATTTATGATTCATTCCTCTGGCACTTGGCATCGTATCTCGTGTATTCGCGCATTTCGCATTGATTTTATTCAGAAGCTGAGTTTGAATAGCTGCAGGAAAACAGCAACGGCAACAACAACAAAAAGGCAGCGCAAAAAGCGGAAAAGCGAAATGCGAAAAGAAAAACGAAATCGCAGTGCGAGAACTGCGGGAAAACTGTGAAAACGGCAGCAGCAACAACAGCAACAGCAATAATATGCCTTATTAAAGATTGCATGCCAAAAATTGCAAATGCCAATGGTTGCCGGAAGGGGGAGGGGGGGCTATGAAGAAGGTGGGGGGTTGCAAGGAACGGCACAAAAGTCAGAAGTGACACTCTGGGTGACGATCTGGGCAAAAACAACACCGCCAAAAACAACACGTGAGTTAGAATGCGCACATGAAAGCCAAAGTACACAAGAAAAAATATTATAAACCAATAGAAGAAAAGTTTTCAGATAAAATTGATTCTAAATCATTTGTTTTTAGATATTAAATGATAACCTATAAAGTTGTTACCTAAACCCTAAAGGAAAAAGCGATAGAACAGTGAGATTCTTAAATAATAAATCGTTTACATCAGAAATAATCAGTTCTATTATACATGATTAGGCACACTTTTCTCTCTGTGTCAGCAACAGTTTTGTCTATTTCCGTAAGCTTTAGTTTTAGCCTTAGCCACCCACAAAACTAGTGCACTTGTTGATGGCGAGATTAGTACGTAACCTGCATTACAACCACCCCCTCTTCTTTGGACCCCCCCTTCCGCCGCCTCTGCTGGTCCGCTACTGTTTGCTGATTTTCTATGATATTTCAAGTGCACGAAAGGGGGCTTCGAGGGGGGTTTTGGGGGCCTTTCGCGTACTCTTTGTATTTGTATTTCGTATTTCCGCCCGGTGGCTCACACGTAACTTTTGCTGTTGTACAACTGTGCGAATTATTGTCTATAGTTGTTTGTTGTTTGTGCTCGTAGTGCAATTCCTAGTGCTACAGTTGTTGTTGTTGGGGTTGCTCAACCCCTTTCCTCCGCTCCCCCTTTCTCTCTCTCTCTCTCCCTCTCTCTCTTGTTGCCGTTCTGAGTGAATTCGCTTTCAAGGTAAAATCAATTGAGATCAAACTAATTGAAAAAATGTTTTCAGAATTTTTAGCCTTTTGCGTTTATTTTCGTACTTCCATGGTCCGCGGCACGTTTATTTTCATAAACAATCATTTTAAAATTAACATTTCGTTTTGAATGGGGCACGGGCACAGTACATTGTATAGACAGCGAGGGACTGTAGATTGTAGAATTATGTTTTCAGCGCTTAGGCTGTCTAATTGGCCGTTACTCTTTTTTGTTTGCTTAGTTCCCAGACAGCGGCTAGAAATTAACCACGTCATTCGAAGTTAATTACGCACCGCTCTCTCAGGTGGCCCCACCATGGTGATATATGACCATAAGGTCCCATTAAGAGCCCAAAAACCGTCATCAAGTAGTCCACACTGTGCACTTGGGGCTCCCCATCCGTAATATTCCATTATGTACTATATGTACTACACGTATGTGACAGCAGGTCCGAGTGAAAAGTGCAAATTTATCGCTGGTCGTCTGCTGTCAAGCGATTTGCCCTTGCCCGAAAATGCTACATACGCGTGGGCCTGGCAAAAATAGTCGGTCTCGGTCCAAACAGAACGCCAGAGATATCAGTTAGCGTTGACAGAAGTCATAGGGGCTGTCGTAATAGACAGTGCCGATCAGAAGTATATAGTATATTAAAAACCTCAAATTTCAGATATGATTGAACAAGCTGCAATAAAAGGTTTAGATTAATCGAAACACTCGAGTTTTTAAAATATCTCAGTTACGTATTTAATTTAATCACTAAGCGATCATGACAGCTGAATAAGTTCCATTAAATAATGACGGTTATGAAGTAGCTATCAACCCAAGTGACTTGAATACTCGATCATGGAATATTAATATCAATTTGATATTAGTTAATAGCTATTTATCAACATTTATTTTTACTTTTGATATTCTTTTTTTTCTAAAGAATTCGCGGTCTTATTATATCATCATAGTTGATTAGTAGGTCTTGCTCCGGAGAATTCGCTATATCATTTTGATCCAGAAAGCACTTTACTCATGCCTCGCACTGTATATGTAGATATGGGGAGCACTCGTATCTGATAAGCGACGTGCTCGCAAGGTGGCCTGATTAGAGCCCCTTTGTGGGCACAACCTTGACAGAGCTTCGCGTTCTCCTCCACGTAATCGCGCCCCTGCCCAAAATGGGCGTGTGTTTCTAGCCGCGTGCGAGAATCTCTCCAACTTACATAATGTGTCTATATACCCATATATGTATCTGTGGGATCTAATTAGTTTACCGGGCGGTTCGAGATTACTCGACTGAGGATTACTTCTGGCGGAGACAATAAAACCATAGAGTTAGAATCAAATGTTGGCAAACGCTATTTCAAGACTTATCTTTGCAAAATCACGGCCAGGGAAATTATTTTATCTTTTCTACCCGCTCGTAAATCCCGTCGCGCGGGAATCAATGATTATGGTGACGTTAGACATTGGTTATACATTCGCATTCGGTGTCACGTGATCGTTTGCGGGTCGAACTCATCGTTTGGCGGAGAGTTAAGACTCGGAATAGACGACGATTTTGCGATTAGGCGATTGACGAATGGGTGGCGATAAGGCGGCCAGATATATGGGGGCAACTGAGCGTTCCATTAATAAAATGCCGTCTAACCGGTAGGAGAACTACGATCGCTCTCGAGACTCGAGATCCGAGACTCCGCTCTCTGGGGACGGGGCCAGACGAGCCCAACCCAACCCGAAACGCCAATTTCATTCATGCTCTGGCCAAGATCTCGTAGGTAATAACAACCTCGTGGCAGCCACATCAACAGCAATTATCTTCAATTATTTACAATTATTTAATAAAAACGCAAACGTAACTGCACAACAGATATATATCTGCATCTGGAGCGACTTGTAGATGTTGTTGTTGTTCATACAGTGACTTACGTAAAGGCAAATACTCGAGTGCAGTGCAATATTTATAAGTTATCTGGCGGCGCAGTTCCCCTTTCCCCGCCACCACTGGCTTATCAGAAGAGCTCTGGCCGCATAAACACACATTTGCTCGGGTGGAATGGAATTTTTGCTGCCTGAAACAGAAAATGAAAAAAATGTGAGCAAGAATTCGAGACGCGGGCATAATAATTCGATACATCAAGTTAAGCGGAATACGCGAGTGTAAACAAAGCCATGGGATATGATGGACTGGGGAGGACACTTGATATACAAAAGGAAAACGAAGAAAAAGAAGAACATTCGGGGCCACTTGACTGCTCGACAAACAAAACGAGAGAAATTTGCTTAAATTTATAAATAATAATGACGATGATGATAAAATTGCTGGCGCAAATTGAGACAAGTGGCCAGTGGCCAGTGGCCAGCTACTTTTATTCTATGCCTCCGCGTTTCTGGCTCAATTAACCAGCAGCAGCTCGAAAGAAATGTAAAAATGGATGTCGGGCGAACGCGGCGTATGAGCAACGTCGTCTTTGTCTCCAGCTGCGTGAGAAATGACTACCGCGATTAGGTCAGCAGAAGATGCGGAACATGCGAAACGGGAATGGGAGGATATATATGTATATAGGTACATATACACACAAAAAAAAGTTATTTCAAATCACACATGAACTATTCAACACAAACGCGAATTCTTTAGAACAAGAGGAACTATTTTGTATCGTATTAACCGTTTGCTAGGTTTTATTATAAGCCATAGAATGATTCATGAATTAATATTAACTTGATATTTGTCAGGTCAAGTTCTTTTTGTATGGTTTATGTACTATTTGGTTCTGTGTATAAACTAGATCTGGACATTCCACTCAATTTATTCGTTTGTGGCCCTGTCCCAACCGCTGAATTGTGAAGCCCGCCATTTTAAGCGATGGCTCTGGCTCGACTTACATCACTGCCGGCCATTTTAAATTGGGTTTGTCTAATGAGCTGAGCTGCTTAAATTCGGAACCCTTTTCAGCTTAGCTCGGCGCCTTTAATTATTAAGAAAATCGGCTTATAGCCGGGGCTTCCCTGGTTCCGTCTTTAAAGCCAAGAAACTGGGAGTGGCGTCTCTTGAAGTTGGCCCCCAGTTCGTGCCCTTTGCAGGGCACATCTTTCTTTTGTCTGGCGAGGCTCTCGAGCAGCCACTTGGCCGCCATTCAATGTGGTCACTCCCCCAACCATCCAATTCCCCCGAGAAGGCACAATACAAATGGCATTTGTTCGATGCAGTCAACGTCAGTTCAATGTCAATTTGCCAACAAAAGCAACAATTATTCAAAGCCAACGATGGGGGGCAATGGTGTCACTAAGCTTAAGCGAATGAGACAACGAAATCCCGGCTAATGTCTTGAGAACTTGGAAATGGGAGTGGGAGTGGGAGTGGGAATGGGAACTTGAGGAACTTTCCTGCAGCATGATGTGGCGGAATATCTGTGCTAACTGTCAACCAATCTAACCAAATCTCCCCGTTCTCCTGCTTCTCGCCCTCCGGAAATGCCGCATCTCTTTCAGTCTGAGGAGCAACACTCGCCTGCGAATCGCATCGCCTTCATTGAAATCGTGCCATTCTACACCGGATGCTGGCGCAGAAAAGAGGTACCAATCTAATCAGTGGGCTAGAAGCTAGAGAGTCTATAGTAATGTCATGATCACCAGCCCTACACCAACAACAACACCTACAGCCCATCCCACACAGAGATTTATTTCCTTTTGGCCAATTTACCATTTACCATTGGCCGCCGATTTCTTTGGTTTTCTGCGTGGGTTTTCGCTTTCAGAAAACGGGTTTTTGTGTTCGATTTGCGCTTCATTCGGTCGCTGTTTGGCTGTCTCTATTGGATCCATTATCCGATGGCTTTTGTTTGAAATTTTTTTGTACAACACACACTCGTAAATCTCGAACGATGACGTTACTCTTCAGACTTACTCATGTTTGTCCGTCTGTCTGCCTTCGTCACTGGCTCTTGCATTTCCCGGGGAAATCGAGAAATCAAGAAATGGGGAAATAAACCCACTTAGCATTGACCTCCCCCCAAGCAGCCGAGTGACCTCGAAGTGCTGCCAATTTCATAATCCGGCAAATTTCATTGCTGAACGCAACCGAAACCGTTAAAGGCACTCGGCCACATCGAAAATGCCACATTGAAACATTCAAACAGCCCCAATCACAGCCACAAACTCATTCCGAGTGTTTTCGTTGCCTTTCCACAGCTTGTTTATAATATCGTAAATTCGTATTCGGCCTATTCGAGAGGTGTTGCTCCAGTTGCCCAAAGAAATGAGAGAGAGATTGCAGTGGGAACGCCTAATTAAAAGCTACAGATTATCCATCGAAAAACCTAGGATCCACTGTATCGGTTTTTATTACTCTTCTTCGGTTTGGTTAGGGTTTTCTGTTCTTGGCTTATTTAATTTAATTTTATTTAAGGGAAAGGTTGTGGGAACACCTAATTAAATGCCGGAGATTGTCCATCGAAAGAATTAGGATCCACTGTATCGGTTTTTATTATTCTTTGGTTTGGTTTAGATTTTCTTTTCCAGTTCTCTTGGATTTTTATTTTGTTTTATGGAAAGTTTTTCATTTCCGGAGATTCACGATCCAGACACACCTCCTCATCACCAATTGCTTTAATAGCAATTTCGATTTCTTTAGTGATTAACACCGAAATTTTCCAGACGATTGAGCCCAAGCAAGAACCGTCTTAGTTTGCCCACTTAATATGTACTCCTAATGGGTTCGTTAAATATTTGTATACCCTGCATGTGATGATTTACTTTTATTAAAGAGCATTTACTTATTCGGTTGCGCCCGACAGGCCTTTCTTTTTCGCCTTGTTTTCTAAATATTTCTTCATTTATCGCAAATTGATGTCTGCGCGCAGCGCTAAACAATTTTTAATTGGCAACGAAATTGAAACCCAATCGGCCAACGCCAATTGCTGCCCCCCAGGCCACTCCACTGCACTCCAGTGTGATCCGGAAACGGGTTTCTTGACCAGCACAACGGCAATTTGCACTCCCCAGCGACTAACACAGTTCTTCTTTCCTTCCCCCCAGGCGAACAAACATGGTCAGTCGACGGTGCAGGGATCTTCAGGGGGAGGAGCAGGAGGAGGTGGCCCAGGCGAGCGAGTGCCTCCCATCGGAGGCTATCAGTGGCCGGCGGACCAGACTCCGGGCGTAATGGGGCTGAAGAACCACGGCAACACGTGCTTCATGAACGCGGTGCTGCAGTGCCTCAGCCACACGGACATCCTGGCCGAGTACTTTGTGCTGGATCAGTACAAGGTAAGTGTGCTCCCTGCCAATTCCCATGAAACTCTATTAATCCACGACCATTTGATCCACAGGCTGACCTCAAGCGCCGCAACAAGATCAACTCGCGCAAGTTCGGCACCAAGGGTGAGCTCACCGAGCAGCTGGCCAACGTGCTGAAGGCGCTGTGGACCTGCAAGAACGAGAGCGACCACAGCACCAGCTTCAAGGCAGTGGTGGATCGGTATGGAGCCCAGTTCAGGAGCTCCACGCAGCACGACGCCCAGGAGTTTCTCTTCTGGCTGCTGGACAAGGTGCACGAGGACCTGAACACGGCCAGCAAGCGACGCTACAAGAGCCTCAAGGTGGGCGCAATCTCGAATATGTCAAATTGGAGGCTTCCGCTAACGAACTCTTCTTTAACTCCTAACGCGCAGAACTCTTATGGCCGCTCGGACGAAGTGATCGCCGCCGAGACGCTGGCCAATCACATACGGTGCAACAACAGCTTCGTCCAGGCCGTGTTCCAGGCCCAGTTCCGCTCCTCGCTCACCTGCCCGCGCTGCGAGAAGCAGTCCAACACCTTCGACCCCTTTCACTGCATCTCCGTGCAGCTGCCGCAGCTCACGCAGCAGACGATCTTCGTGACGGTGGTCTACATGAAGCAGGTGCCCCGTCAGGTGCGCATGGGTCTGCGCGTTCCGGCAGGATCGCCCATAGTGGCTTTGCGGGAGCAACTCCACGCGGACACGGGCATCGACGGATCGCGCATGGTGCTGGTCGATCTGAATGCCGAGGGATTCTCGCGCGTCTTCTACGACACCCAGCCCGTGGAGACGCTGGCCAGCATTGAGACCATTTACTGCATCGAGTTGCCGGAGGCGACTCCTGTTCCCAAGGCTGCCGCTGCCCCGGCGGAGGCGGCGGATAAGCCCGCTGCCACTCCTGCTTCGGCAGCTCAATCGCAGGCAGACCTGCTGCTCCTAGTGGCCAACGTGTACCGAGCGAAGGATGGCAAGGACATCTCGCGCTTCGGAGCCCCCTTCAGCATGAAGGCGCCGCGCGACTGCTCCTACCAGGATCTGCAGAAGCGTATGCTGCGCGAAATGGCCGCGCTGCTCAAGCCCGAGGTCTTCTCCTATGCCACGCCGCCGGCCGAGATGTTCCGCATACGACTGCAAGACCCCTCCGCCGATCCGGATACCTATTTGGAGCAGGTGGAGCACCCACTGCTCACCGAGATGATCGACATGGCGCTCTCCGTGCTCTCCTCAGAGGCAGGACCGCAGCACATCAAGCTCCTGCTGGAGTGGAGCTCACCGGAGGCACACTTCGTTGGTAAACAGCAGGACACCGAGGAGGCGGTGGTGGAGCACGAGAGCGTGGCGCGTCTGAGTGCCAGCAAGCCGAGCGACACCGCTTCCCTGACCCTCGAACAGTGCCTAGAGCACTACACCAAAGCGGAGACGCTGAGTGCCGAAGACGCCTGGCGCTGTCCGCACTGCCAGCAATACCTTCCGGTTGTAAAAACGCTGGGCCTGTGGTCGCTGCCCGACATTCTGGTGGTGCACTTCAAGCGCTTCCGGCAGCATCAGTCCAAGGGACCGCAGGCCGCCAAGCTGACCACCATGGTCAAGTTTCCGCTGACCGCCTTCGACATGTCGCCGCATTTGGCACGCGGTGTTCACGAGAGCGCCAGCAGCTCGCTGGGAATGGGCACCGGGCTGGGATTGGGACTGGGACTCGGTCTGGGTTCTGGGAATCCCTGGAAGAAGGCTCGCTCCGGCGATTCGCGCTCCTCCACGCTCAACTCGCGCTGCGACCCGAAGGACACGCGATACGACCTGTACGCCGTGTGCTATCACCAGGGCGACACCCTGGAGACGGGTCACTACACGGCTGCCTGCAAGAACCCGTACGACCGTCAGTGGTACAAGTTTGACGATCAGCGCGTCAGCAAGGTGCCCGAGGACGACATCGAGCAGGACATCATCAATAACGAGGCCTACATGCTCTTCTACCAGCGACGCAGTGTGGATGCGGGCGAGTGTTCCGGCTCCAGTTCGAATTCCGGCGATCACTGGGTATCGCGCATCGCCCCAGCCCCCTCGTCGTCCGCCTCTTCGACTTCTGGCAAGGAGAAGGAGCCGCCGGTCAAGCTGGAGGAGACCACTGAAACGCCTGCGGCAGCGGCGGCCGAGAAGGCACAATCCAAACCGGTGGACATACCCAAAATATGCCAGGAGAGGGTGGAAGGTAAGCTAAATTGGACATCGTAGCAGGATATTTTGTATTTACTCTTTGTAATTCTTTCAGTTACCGAAGAACCCACAGATGATGTTCAGGAAAAGGCCTCAGCTCCGCATGAGCTGAATATTGAGGAACTAGCCTTTGCCGATGCTGATGTGGACACCAGTTTAAGTGAGACCAGCACCAAAGCAGAGGCAGCACCAGCAGTTAAGGTTGAAACCGAGAAGCTGACCATTGAAGAAGCCACGCCCATATTTGCCATGGATGAGGATTGCACGGACCTCGGCGAGGAGGAGAAGAAAGAAGAAACTACTAAGAAGGAAGAGCAGCGTTCTGAAGTTCCACTCCCTACGAGCGAATTAACCGCCGAGCCCAAGACCAATGGTCATGTCAGTTCTTCCTCCAGCTCTTCCTCCTCTGAAAGCTCGCTCTCGTCACGCTCCTCGCCGAGATCACTGAGTACTTCGGTTACGGCTGCGTCCACGCTGCAGAGTAAGTTTAACGGTCACTTGAGTGCCGCTCCTGCGGCTTTGTTCAACGGGAATGGAAACGCGAATGGGAATATGCCCCAGCTCTCGTCCAGCTTGCAGCTGTCCCGCCAGGTGTTGCACAACCACAATTGGCATGGATCCAGGAGCAGCGTGTCGGCGGTGGAGAACGCTTCGCACCAGGCAGCGGCGGCGGCCAGTCTAAGCCTGCGGCATTCCTTCTCAACCAGCTCAAACTACACGGAGACGCTGTCATCGCTGTTGCGCAAGTCCGCGAACACCTGCAGCAAGGACACCTTGCTGTTCATTGACCAGCAAAATCACCATCATACAGCGGGACTGATCGAAGACGACGATGATTCATACATGGGCCGGTCCCTATGGGTAGGTCAAACGAAGAATCTCTAATGGAATTCGTACTAAATGCAAACAAATCTTATATTTCAGATATCCCCCGTGACGCCACACAAACTCATAACTGTTTCGCCCAAGAATTAGATGCGATTTTGTGATCCAAACGGAGCATAAACAGAAATGGAGAATAGAAACCGAAAACGATACCGAAAGAAGAGCATACACAAACGCACTATAGCCATAAGCCTAAAGTTTACTTTATATGATATTTCTAAACCGGAGCTACCGAGAGCGATAAGCAAAAAGCATTATGAAGATGTTATACAACTCTGTTTACTTTAAGACAAGTACTCATATATACGATAGTTGCAATATTGCATTAAGTTTGAAAGTTGCGAAAGATGCAAAACTTAAAGCTAGAATCCGTAAGCCTTAGTTGTATCTATTCGATAGCGATTCGAAGAAGCCAATGACGAGGATTAGTTTTCTTTTGTATTTTACCGAATTGACATTGATTTGTTTTTATATTAAACCTAACGACTACCGATATATATATTTATTTAGCCAAACAATGCAGTACAATTTGATTTGATTTAGTTATCCATTTCGCCCCGTTTACCCACTTGTATAGTTCTCTGTCAATTCTGACGTAACGATGAAGTGCTTGGCATACCTAAGTTTAGCTTTTTGTACACGAAACCAAGTTTCAAACTACAATCTATGCGCATAGTTTTAAATCTAAGGACATGTATTCCCTTTAATTACGATTACATTGATTACTTTACCTTTATAAATCTATTTGCCTATAACTTTTCCACACCGACATACAATTTCGGCACAACTGCATATGATTCTTTCGATTCGATGTCGGGATACGTTTTGTGCGGCGATTATAATGCGGATCTATATACAAACATATATACATATATATATTACTTTATGAATAATGTATTCTACATGTAGAAGAAAGCATTACACCAAAACATTATATTGATAACGAATGTTTAAGGACTCTGCCACATTGTTTACTGGAGAGAAAGAACTTTATTACGGTGTGAAATGTTCATTGTATTCATAAATAAACGTGAAGTTGTTGGATATGAAATACGATTTTAGAGCGATTGAATAAAATTTAAAGAACACTTGGGTCGTACTTATAAGAGGAAAATCCTGCACTTGCACTCCCTCATTTTCAGCATTCAATTTGAATTTTAGAGTGACCAGATTTGTTTATGATCAGCCCAAAAGTATACTTTTTGTCAGTACTCTAGGTACTCTTAGTTTGATGGCCTTGTTCAAGCTTGGCTCTCTCGGAATATGCTAAATTTCTTTCTTTCTTTCCACTTTCTCATGCTCTGCTAGCAGCCGGAGGTTCAACGTCTGCAGCGACTTGGCCAGAGACTCAGTTCAGTTGCTGCACTTGACGCGTCTGGTTCTGGTTTTCCACCACTGCGGATTGAAGTCGAAGCCTTAGAAGAAGGCCAAGTGGAAGAGCCGAGTCCAAGAACCAAGAACCGTAAAAAAGAAGCGATCGAGCGGAGATGGATTATCGTTTAGTGCTGGTATGTCATCATTACGGGTGTGCTAACTGCTATCTGCCAACTGCTAGATGGCTAGCTGCTAGAGTCAAGTTCGTTGCCCAAGTCTTTTGTTTTGCAATGCGCTAACATTTCGCCAAGCTAAGCGATCACGTTTACTGTTACCCAGTCGCTTGTTACCCAGAACCTGGCAACCGGGGAACCGCCCGATTCTGGAGCATGCTAATGAATTAAGCTAACTGTGGAGCAACGTTACGTTCTGCTTCTGCTTCAGCCCCATCTTCTAACTTCTGGCTTTTGGCCGGGTGCCGAGCAACTTTCCCGTTAGTCGTGTGGCACGCATATTTGGAACAGAGACCGTCAACGAGTTCTTCTCTGAAAGAACAGCCTATCTTTCGGCCCCATGAAAGGCAATCTGCAATTGGGCTACCAATATTTACCTATGCAAATCGGGGCTAGCCTCCATTTGGGCAACTCTCTCGCAGGGCAAACGAGTTTCTGGCCCATTAGAAGGGAGAAAAAACAAAAGAACGAGCGCGGAGATTCGGAGACTGACCCAATTTCGGATACCCATTCAAATTGCGCTGTGAACCGTGTCGCGATGAGAGAAATTCCACAGCTTCTTGGCTCCACTGCATCCGCCCACCAGGCACTTGGCCACTTGACCTGGATAACTTTTGGTTTCGTTGGGCTGCGGCTACCCAGAATTTCAGGGAAAGTTCCCTCGACAAAAGTAATGGTCAAGTGAGCTGGGTAGAGAGATGCAAAAGTCGCGTCTCGGTTTCAGTTGCTACTTCGGTTTGTTTATCTTCACAGAAACAGAAACTTTCGCGCTTTCGCCAAACAACAAAACTGTCTGTCTCACTTTCTGGACAATGCCGGGCCATTCACCGACTCTTCGGGGCAATTAACTCTTCGCCAGGCATCATCCACATATATATAGCCATCTGATTCCACCTTTTGTTTTCCCAACCTTTGTAGAAAATTCTCAGCTTTCTGCTGTTGGCCCACTTGGGCTTTGCCCAGCAGTCGCCATCGGACTATGGTGAGGAGCAGCCTCCGGAGGGCTACTACGCCTTCGTGGAGTCGCCGAATGCGGTGCCGCCCAAGGTCAGGCTTCCGCCCTACACCTTTATAAATGCCGAGTGCAAGGATGTGGCCGCTGGCAAGAAGTCCGCCGTGTCGGTCCACAACATTTGCGGTGATCTCAACAAGGGTCAGATACCCAAGAATCCGCTGGGACAGAACGTACTGGGGGAACCTTATCCCTTGTAAGTAGTGATTAGAGTTAATGGAGGGAATACAGATCTCTAACTGAAAAAAACCCCTCCCCAGTGAACTCATTCGCAACCAGACTCTGAAGTTCCTCTCCAAGACTCTGCCCGTTCTCAAGGCCGACGACACACTGCCCAAGGTCACCCAGATCATTCGCGATGAGCCTGTGGAGCAGCTGGACAGCAACAACATCGACAACAACCACAACCGACCCTATCCGACCGGAGCCTCCACCCGTGTGCGCCGCAGCCTGCCGGAGGGCGTGGAGTCCAAGGAGTACAGCTACTTTGATCCCGCCTTGGACGAGGAGGAGCAGCATCAGCAGAGGCAACAGAATCACCAGCAGCGAAGAGCCGCCGCCGAGGAAAGGAAGCCACGAAAGTTCTGCGATGGCGGTGGAGTGTAAGTTGATTACTGGGAAATATAAATGGGGGTAATATTTCCGTTACGTAGGACAGGGCATACACATATCTTATAACGACTTCGATTTAAGAAATCTTAACAAAAAATTAAGGGAAAGGCCAATGTTTGGATATTAAAGAGGTCACCACTTAATAATCATGAATCATCATAAACAAAATTCTAAATACAAAGGTATTCAAAAGCCAGAGAAAGAAAATGAGGTTACCATTTCACTTTCCATAAATATAAATATTTATAATGCAAAACTAATTAAAAAGCATACAACTGGGAACTCAAATTCTTAGAAATATTATAAAGGGTACGAATTCAATCAATCAATTACCAAACTTTTTAATTTCTCCCACAGATTCTGCACCTTGTACAGGGCCATCCAGGGCGACACCGGTGGAGCTGCCCCTGCCACGCCGACAGCGGAACGTCGCGAGGAGGTGGGCCCCATCCGGTACGAGGGTCCACCCACTCCCTGTCCCGCCAAAGTGGAGTATGCCACGCCGGTCTTCGCCAAGAACTACCAGGGCGCCTGGCGCTACGTGGTGCAGATTCCCTACGAGGGCTACTTCACCCAGACTGTGGAGGTGACGCGCTGCATCCAGGCCAGGTGCCACTATCTGGACGGTGGCTGCCTGTCCTCGCCACGCTGGGTGAGTCTGCTGGTCGCTGAGATCTTCTACCCCAATGCGGAGGACACGGTGCCCTCCAGTTCGACCACCACGCAGGCTCCCTCCGTGCAGGATTTCCAGGACTACCAGCAGTATCTACAGAAGCGGGCTGGCGTGGCCACCGCCTCCGATGGCACCTCCTCTAACGGAGGGGGATCCGGCGCGTCGGCTCCCTCGGACGCCCATTGCGATGGACACGACGAACTGGGCTGCTTCCAGGTGCGTCTCTACTACGACTGGTTCCTCATCCCCGGCTCCTGCAAGTGCTGGCGTCCGGACTACTTTGCCAAGTACGTGCGCCGGAAGTCTGTGGCCGACTTGTAAGCTGGACAGGATTTGCCAGCCTAGCTTAAGCACTAGATTTTAGGGGACACAACTTCGAGATGAACGGCTCATTCTAGTGATCCACTTGAGGGACCCTCGAATCCATTGGATCACGCAGAGTTTGCAGTTCACAGCAGATATACATATTATTAACCTAGGCGATTAGCTCCCTCTTTCGACTGATTAAGCCAATCGCATTGCATTTCTACTAATAAATACGTTTCTACCTAAATCTGGAGAGAGGGCACTCTATTATGGCCTAGACTGCGTGTGTGTGTGTTAGCCTCCTGGCGCTCTCCCACTTTTTGTGCTTGTGGTAAGCTGGTGCTGAAAGATCCACCGAAAAACCACAGAAACCAGTCGCGCAAGTTGCGCATGCGTGCGAGACTCGGGCCCCAAAAGACGCGGGCCTCCAGTGTGCAGTCAATATAACCAGTTGGTTGGGTTTGGGTGTTTGGCGCAGAGCAAAGCAAAGGCAAGCTGCATTACATATACACAGAATAGGTGCAGAGCTGGCGCAGAAGCCTTGACGAACGGCCTCAAAATCAAAAGGCTGCCCAGAAGAGCCGCTCGGAAGAACTGGATAGCAATTGCATTTGGATTTCAGGAGCCGACGCTTCCGCATAGCTTGGGTAAGTCAGCCAACTGGAGGACAGACTCTTTGTTTATAAACAAAGCAATCATCAGTGGTCTTATAAACAAAGTCTGGAAAATAAAGTTTACACTAGTAAGCAGCAGTTCGTAGTTAGAATTCTAATGTAGCATTAAGAAAAATTGGTTTTTAGAAGTAAGGGTACTGAAAAAGTTCTTTAAATTTTCATCTTATAGTTTTCTTTTTCTCAAGTCAATTATATATTCTGGGTTAAGTTAGTTGAGCAATTAGAAGAATATCATGTGATTTACAAGAACTTTCTTTACCCCACAAAATATAAAAGGGGAGGTTTATAAAGCCAATATTTGTCTGAAAACAGAACCTGCTAATAAAGAAGTGCAAATTACAAGTGAATCAGAGATCAAAATGAGTTCGTGGCCTGAGTCTTTCGTTTGGCGTCTTCCAAGAGCCCTAAGATGCCAAGACATCGTGCCAAATTCACACACATTCCATTTAGACTTAGCCATGCAAATGATCCGCCATGAATAATCAGTTATGCATTGGGACCAAGCGTGGGACGATCCATAATCTCATCCCACTTTCCATTTTGCGCCACCCGCAGACGCAGAAGAAGATGCTCCGCCAGAACACCAGCACCAGTCTGTTGAACCTCAGCATAGGCGATGGGGGAGGCAGCCATGGACAGGTGCAAACGCAATCCCTGGACATGGACGCCCTGCCCAAGCAGTTCGTGCTGTCCATGAAGAAGCTCTTCGACTGCCTGGACGACAAGCACAGTGGCTACGTGCGCTTTGCGGACATCCAGAAGGGGTGGCAGGACGACGGCTCCAAGGGGCTGCCGCGTGGTGTCCTGGACTCACTGCGTCGGGTCACGCCCAGCAGCGGACTGCTGTCCTTCGAGCGCTTCTGCGCCGGGCTCAAGTTGTGCCTGCTCCGCAATCAGCAGCAGGCCGTCGAGGACTTGAAGATGCGGCCCCGTTCCCAGGTGAACCTCGCGCCGGAGGTGGACTACAGTTCGCCGGCTCCGCCGCCCAAGCCGCCACGACAACTGCCCAAATCACCGGCCCTGGGAAAGGCCGACATTCGACATGCTCTTCAAAACTGGCAGCTCAATCTGATGGCAGACGCAGGAAAGGCGAAGCAATTCGAGCATCGAGGCTCGGCGGATGGCGGCTCCTCTTCCACATCTGCCTCGGCCACCGATTGGAGCCTGGCCCTTCCGGCCGTGCCCAAAAAGACCAACAGCAAGCGGCGGGAGTCCAGGAGGCACACCCTCCAGCACGGCATTGATTACAACATGCTGAAGCGACTGAAGCAGCTGGAGGAGCAGCGGGAACTACTTCTCTTCGGACTCGATGGCGTGGAGAAGGCGCGCGATTGGTATATGCAGCAGGTGCTCAATGTCCAGGAGCAGATCAAGTACTTTGGACGCTTGGGAACCAGATTTGTGAGTGATCCTTTGAACCTTGAGAGCCTATCTGTAATTTCCACCCTTAGGAACAGTGGTCTGAGCTGCAGCAGGAGCGCCTGAACTTCCAGCGGGCCCGCGTCCTGGAGGCGAATCGCAGTCTCCAGCTGCTGGCCGACACCTGGGAGCACGGCGGCTATCCACTGCACATCAATCTGGCCCTGCCGACGCCCACCGGCGTTCCGAAGCCTCGCCAGATGACTGATCTTCTGAGTCGCGTCCGCGAGAAGACGCCGACGCTGATGTCGGATCTGTATGAGCCCCAGCACTCGCACTCGCATCCGCAGTTCCTGCGTGCCATGTCCAGCAACTTTGTGCTCAGCCAGCAGCCCTCGCCCGTCAGCCAATCTTCCGCGGGTTTGGGCGACGCCGATGTGGTGTACTGATGTGAGCTACACAGATCGATGTACTTTGTAAATAGTGTATTATTAAACGAATCAATGGGACTCTAAAGCTAGACGGGATTGGGGTAGCGGCGCATGTACTTGTTGAGCTGCTTGTAATTGAGGTTGCTGCCCGGCTGGACGATGCCCTGGTTGACGGTCTTCTTGGCCTCGAACTTGCGGTCCATGTAGCATTTGTAGCAGTTCGAGAACTGGCTGATCTCCTTGTGGCAGTACTTCTCCACGAACTCGTTGTCCTTAAGGCAGGCGAAGAGCACGCCCATTTCCTGCAGGCAAGCCACATCGTTGCCGGAGTCCGCCTTCCCGCTCACTGAGTTCTTCAGCCGGAGTGGGAGGATCTCCTGAAAAGGCACGTCCTTCTCGCTCTGCGGCGCTCGGCCACGGGCGGCGTACAGTGCTCCGGGTATGCGCATCTGGAAATGAGTATCTTAAATCAGGTTTTTCAGTTAGAAAACGTAGTTTGAACAACCTCAACTCGTAATTTCCAAAGTTTCCTGGCCGAATCAAACAGCTGTTTCGTGTTGCGTCACAAGCCGGTTCGTGGTGAATGACACTTTTCGTCTCCGGCCCTGGCAGCTGTGTTGAAAATATACGGTCACACCGAAATCGAGCAAAAAGGTAAATAAGCTAGCTGCGGGCACGCCAGGATCAGGATCAAGGATCAAGGACCAGGAACACCAAGAGCCCCGCCCCAATGGAAGCCGCCGAGGAGCGCGACCAGGTGGCGCCGGCAGTCCCTCTGCCCGGGCATCCACGCGCAGCTAACGGCACCGCCGAGCAGGAGGATCCGGGAGATGATCTGCAACAGGACCGGGAACGGGAACCGCCTCCGGGGCTCTGGGAAGGCGTATCCACCACCTTGGGCAGCCGAAAGCGGCAGCTGAGCCGCTTCCACCCCTACCACGGCTCCAACATTCAGCTGGGCGACGACGCCACCGTTGCCTACCGGAGGGCCAGCTTTGCCGACGCCCTTACCTTTTCGGAGCGCCCCCTGGCCCCCGGCGACATATTTCTCGTGGAGATCGAGAAGATAGAACGGGGCTGGTCGGGACACATGCGATTGGGTCTGACAGAGCTCGCACCCCATGTGATTCGCCGGAGTAGCGAGGGTTTGCCCCACTTTGCGCTGCCCGACCTGGCCAACCTGGGCAACAGCTGGATCTACCCGATCTCCAAGTTCGAGATGAACCAGCGCCAGGAGGCGAACGACATCATCGAGCCGGAAACGGACGACGAGCCACACAGTAAGTAGATGCCATTTAAATAGTAGAAATGCGCCTCACTATAGCTAATCCTTTCCAGGAAACCTCCTGGGCGATGCCACGCACGTGAGGACGCCTCGCGGCCTGCTACCAAAGAGACTTCTGCGTCCCGCCATGGGCAACGGCAACGACACGGACATCCTGCTCACGGACAGGGGCTCCCGCATCGGCATCATCTACGTGCCCACTGTGCACAGCGCCGCCAAGGGCGAACTGCACTTTATCATCAACGGGGTGGACCGTGGCCCCGTCTCGCGAGACATTCCGCTCAACCGAGCACCCCTCTTTGTGGTGATCGATGTGTACGGCACCACCAAGCAGATAAGGATTATACAGTTGGAGGGCAGTAAGTGGAATTGTTTGGAGTGACTTTCCATATCTAATTGGATCTCCTTTTTCCGCAGTCTTATCCCTGCAGAGCGCCTGCCGCAACGTCATCCTAGAGAACTTTGCGGAGAACGCGATCACCGACCTGCCGCTACCGGAGAGCATCAAGAGATTCCTGCTGCGCCGCGACTAGAGCCTCCGGACGGACTATGAGCTCTATGCAATAGGGCCCAGTGCGTGTGAATGAGCTGAGCGATGCGTGTGAGAGATTGGAGTGTGTGCATGAGCCTGGGTCGTGATAGTCTGTTTACCCATATATATTTTATACGCCTGCACCGCTAGTGAAGTGCCCCCCGTTCATTGACCCCCAGAACTGGCCGATCCGCGCTAGAATTAAATTTGTACTTCTATAGATATGTTACCAGTTCAATACACACGCCTTAACCTGGACGATCCTATGTTGTGAAACATAACACCCGTGCGGTTCTCACAAGGCGATTTCCGTTTCCATTACCTTCTAAGTATATATTGTTGCTACATTTAGGTTAAGCCCTCGTAATAAAAGATCGATCAAAGTCGCTGTAATTGCTGAAATCGTACTTCGAACTAAGCGGTTTATTCAAGTCTGGATATGCAGATACAGAGTGTGTGTGTGGATATAGAATAAAAAAAGGAGTGATCCTTGGCCTACTTGCCGCGGTTCTCGGCCAGCTTGGCCTTGAAGATGGCCTTCAGCTCGTCAGCGCCCTCGCCGTTCACCTCCTGATAGTAGGGAAGCTCCGCGAGGCGCTTAAGCCAGGCGTTCAGCTTCGGGAACTTGAACTCATCGATGAGGGCCGTCTCGTTCACCGAGGTCACGGTGGCCACCGCACAGAAGTCGGCGATGGTCAGATCACTGCCGCACAGATACGGTTGCTCCTTGAGGAAGCCCTCCAGGATCTCCCAGCACTTCTGGATGTACGCGATCTTGTCGATGGAGCAGTCCGTGGATCCGTGATACAGAATTGGCTCGTAGAGGAAGCGCAGGCGAGCGAAAAGGTGGCCAGAGTCCAGATGCAGACGGGCATCCACATTGGCGCGCTGCACCAGATCCTTGGGGTACAGCTGCTGCTGCTCCTGGCCGTACTTCTCCACCAGGTAGGAGCAGATGGCATGGGAGTCGATGATCGTGGCCTCGCCGTCGATCAGCGTGGGGATCGTGTGCTGGGGGTTCAGCTTGAGGAATTCCGGCGTCAGATGCTCACCCTTCAGCAGGTTAATTGGCCTGGCCGGGCGGAGACGGAGACACTTGTTAATTGAGTTAAGTGGCACGGTGTGCGGATGGTGTGGGAACCTACCGTAGTTCAAGGTCGAGTCCGATCGCCTTGGCCGTGAGCAGGACGGCGCGGGACGGGGGGCTCAGGGTGGCGTAATAGAGAGCTGGCTTTGACATGATGGGGTTGCTAAATCTGCGGGATTCAATATACATATATATCGTTATTAGTATGGAGAAATGGGCTTTACAGCTTTTGATAATTGTTACAAATGTATGTATCTTTCTCTCTACACTCTTATTTTAGACCATTTTTTGCCAAAAATCGTAAAAATATTTTTGAAATCATCCAAAAAGGGATAGGGTTTAATATATTGTGTTATAAGTCGGTCAAAACAATACATATTTTAGATGTGGGATCCCTTTTGGTAAAGTTACAGCATAAAACACTTACAAAATTTTTTTTCTAAAAATCCAGATCGTTATTTTTAGCAACAAAAATTTTGTATTTTGCTTGAAACTATGAAAATAGAACCAATCAAATTCCTATTTAAGTGGCATTCTAACCTCAACATTTTTATATTTAGCCATTTTTTGCAAAAAAAATATGAATATTAAAAAAAAATTAAAAATGGGTAAAAATATTACGTTTTTAAAATCATCCTAATAGTGATTGGATTCAATATATTGGGTTTATATATATAAATTATAATTTTATATGATTTTCTTGCTTGGTTCATAAAATTGAATGATGAACACAAGGGCAGTAATAAATGACTCCAAAATTTTGATTATATTCCTTTCTTTTTTGAGTTGGGCTTCAAAACCCCCGGTACCTCAATCACATAGGGTGTTTTCAGGGGGTTTGCCCGGTGCTTTGGCACTCTATTTAATGACTCCTGGAGCAACCCTCGCGTGGCGGGCAGTGTGTCAACAAGCGATCTGATCCCAGGCACTGTCAACCGCACTCACACCACTGTGCCACCGTTTCTATACCCCCAAACCGTACCCACACTGAATCCGTGTCGCACCCACAGCAATATCAGATAACCCCCGGATCTGTAGCGCGATAGCTGGGCGACTTATCAGAGCACTTAACACCGCAACCACACAGCGAAGGAATTTTACTGGGGCTATCGCCGCCCCTGTCCCTCCCCCACTTCCACCCCTTCCCCCTTTTGGCGACTTGGAAATTAAGTTTACAAAATAAATGTAATTAGCGGCACACACACACAGGCAGAGCGCGCCCCCTCTAAATTCGCGTGTGTATTTGCAATCGCCGGCAAATTGTTTTTATATTTTAGTGCCAATGCAGCAATGCGCCTGTGTGTGGGTTTGTTTTAATGGGGGGCTGATTTTGCGCATCGCATTGAGATTAGTTCACACACACACCGCTCCACTTGGGGAACTCACTCTCTTCTATGGAACACTGGCAATAAAAAACTATATATATATGTATGTGGAAAAGTGCTGCACGAACGTCTCCGGCGAAGTCCAAACGCGATCTGAATCGCGAACGAGAAACTATATAGAGTCTTCACTTGCTCTGCCCGCAGCTCTGCTGAGAACCCCTTTGCAGTGGTAGTGGTGTGGGGGCTCCGCTCTCTGCTTTCTGCTCTCGCTCGCTCTCTCTCCCCCCATAACGATGATGTTATTTCGTACGTTTATTCATAGGGTTTTGGTACAGGTTAAATCGCAACATGTTTAGGCTCTACGAGTATGTGATTAAGCGAAATTATATATAATTTTATATAGCATATAGCATGTATAGCTTGTAATACCAGGCTGCGGCTCCGTTGGAATAGCTCTCTATTCGCCGGGATCCTTGAGCACGAGGAGTACGGAGTAAATGTCGTAGGGATCTGATCTGTATAAGATAGTCCCACAATCTGTTGATCGAAACGGAAAGAAGCGAATCACTAACACTAAAGATCGGATCATCGAGTGCGAATAGAGAGAGAACATTGCATGTGTCATTGGAGATATATCAATGAATCAATCAATAGATCAATCACAATCATCTGTTTGCACCTCCCGCCAGGCTCATCCCGTCTAGTTGTCCAGCACGCTGCGCTTGAGCGCCTCCTCCAGATCCGCATCGAAGCTCTCCGGCTTTGAGTAGTCCGCCGCGAACTTGTCCTTGGCTCCAGGGTCCTTGCTGGGATCCTTCTTCTTGGCCACCTCCCCGTTTTGCTTCTCCTTGCCCTGGCCCTTGGTCGTCGCCTCGAAGGAGCTGTTGCCGAAGTCGCTCGAGAAGTTGTGCGCCTCGAAGGCCTCGAACTTGGCAAAGTTCTTCTCCTGACCCATCTTGAAGTGGTCCTCGAAATTGTCGTTAAAGGCGTCAAAGGCCTTCTTTTGATCGTTGGCCACGACCACGCCGGGTGCCACTGATAGATTCTGGCTCACACTGAAGTTGTCGTTAAATGCATCGAAAAAGGAATCGTTGAGTTTCGTATTGCTAGTGACTGTTGTCGTTGCTCCCCCTGTGGCCGCCATCGTGGCTGCAAAGTCGTCAAAGTCAGCAAACGTGTCCAGCGCCGTCTGCGACTTCTGGTGATTCGGCTTGGAGTTGGAGTGATGCGAAGTGCTCGAGTGGTGCGATGGCGCCGGACTGGAGTTCAGGTTGAAGGCGTCAAACTGCTGGAGGATGTCGTTGTTCAGGGGCGTGGCCGCCTTGGGCTTACTACTATTGTTGTTCACGATGTTGCTCAAGGTCTTCGCCGAAGCTCCCATTTCGTCTGAAGAAACAATCAAAACGTTTTAGATAGATATCCTGAACTATGTAGACTATCTACTTACCCTCCGAACTGAAGTCCTCGGCAAAGTTCTTCTTCTGCTCGGCTCCCTTAACGCCAGACGGCTCCTCCTCTTCGTCGTCGGCAAAGGGATCCTTGATGCTGAAGGGATCCTCGTAGCGGTAGTCCTTGAAGGGATCGTCCTTGAAGTCGGTGGGTCCAGTGATGGGAGCTTTTTGACTACTGACCGTCTGACTATCTCCAAAGGCCTCGAACACACTGACTCCCGATCCCAGTCCCAGTCCCAATCCCGATCCCGTCGTGCTCTGATTCTGCAGCGGTGTATTGGAACGCGACAAATGCTGGTTATTCGAGCTGGGGGCGGTGGTGATGATGGTGCTACTAGGAGGAACTCCTACGCCCGCTCCCGCTACCAATCCCGCTGGTGATGCCGATAGAGATGCTAATACCGGGGATGGGACCGCTGCTGGTGTGGATGAAGATGGACGTGGGAGGAGAGTGTGTGCGGTGGGCGTTGGATTGGGCGTGCTGGCCGACTGACTGCGGATCTGACCGGGATCGTCGAATAGCGAGAAGCTGTCAAGCAATGAAGACGATACGCTGCTCACCGAAATCGGGGGCGGCAGAGTGGGTGGGGGCAGGGAAAGGGGCGTGGCCCTGGGCGTGCTTGGAATGTTGTGGAGCTGTGTGGATGGTGCATGATGTGTGGTGGGGGAATAGACGTGAAATGAAACAAAATTAAATTAAAACGAAATCAAATTAAGCAGAATCAAAAAGATAACACAACAAAGGGGGGAAACTGAAGTCAAACAAGTTCAACTAAAGCGCTCAAGCAGTTTGGTTTGTGTAGGATCATGACCAGAACCCAGAAATCCCAGCGGGACTTAATGTTTTCCCTATCAAGGCAACTTCGAGGAACTTAAATTGAATGATGTCGAACATAGATATCTTTATTAATAATGCAAAACGTTGTGTCTGTTACATTTTTGTATCTGTTAGGCCAGGGGCTTCTCTAAAAGTTCTCTCTATAGGTATGTATTTATGAACGGAATATGAATTCTCGGTAAATTAATGCACGGAAGCTTGTTAGTTTCGGTGTGGGTGTTCGTGGGTCTGGCAATTAAATATATATAAGTACTTTGATATAGTTGAGTGGGGAGTGGGGAGCAACCCCCTGCTCAAGCACGAACTGCTGGCTAGACTGTGAAATACTACACGGCCCTAAAAGCTGAGTGGAAATGGTGATGGTAATGGCTTTCGGTAAATAGTAGTGGGCTCGCCCTGTAAAATTCGAACTTTCGCGGCAGTTACTTCAATATATCTGAATGCGTGTGTGTAAAATGCTGGTAATATAAGTAGTACGGCTGTATAATTGCTTTAAACTTTAGTATTCGCATATGCAGAAACAACAAACAACTTGCATTAAATTCCTTACAGAGTTCTCTCTCTCTTCGCACTTCGCACTCAAAAACTAACCGGGATTATACACTGTGAACCCATAGTAGTAATAATAGTAGGTTAATACAATACGGCACAAGATCGGGATTCGAACGATTACAACTCTTAGCAGAGCTTGAAAAATAGCGATATTTTCGATATTTTCACAATATTGTATCGAAAAGGGGATAATCGATATGCGAAACACATCGAAATTATCGATAATGCCGATATCTTTCAAGCTGTAACTCTATAGGGTCTCCTTCCTTTTGCTGCCTGCTTTCTTTGATTTTGTGACTACATTTATAACACGACGATACGTAACGCTTGAAATTGGTTTGAGTTTTGGTTGAGTTTCGATTGAATTGATTTAGTACATTTAGCTAATTAGGCATGAACGATAATGCTGCGTCCTCTAGTTATTGAGTTATTGATCGATATTACACCATGCACCGTGACTGATATATGTACGTTAATATGCTGCTGCAAATAGCTTTGTACGCTCAAATTGATTTGTTTCGTTATGCTGCTAGAGGAGGCCATTCATTAACTGAGTATGTGTGTTAGTACTGGTATATATATCGTATATAGAATGGGATATCTTAAGATGTTCACTGAAAATAGAGAATTGCAGAGATGAGAGACCAGACGGTTAGTTTCATACCAAGGCACCAAGGCAAACAAAGCTACGGGGATGTGTGAGGTAAGGTTGGTGAGGTGATTAGTGATTGGGCTTTGATAACCCGAATCCAAGGGCAGTAACAACTACTACTTCTAATGGCAAACCAAAGAGGCTACAAATCTTAAATACAGGTCAAAAATCATAATACTCAGGTTGTACGTTCATCAAGTGTGCATCAAAGTGGTTTATTTCTACAAAACTCAGAGAAATGTTAGTGATAATAAACGTAAAACGTAAAACCAAGGATTATATTAGTGCGGGTGCGGGGCGCATGCATTACCACCGATCCCAGCGGACACTGAATTGTGGGGTACCAACCTTATTGTCGAAGTCGTCAAAGTCGGCGAATCCCCCTCCTCCTCCGCCGCCGCTACCAAAACCACTCGTGGGCTGGAAAAAACAAATAATCAGCATCTTTCTAATAAACAGGGACTGCAGTTCTTACCTGGGATGCTCGTGGTGGCGCTGGTCGTGGGGGCGGCACCTTGGACTTCTTTGGCGGCAAAGCTGGACTAGGAGACTCCGGTCTGGGAGGCGGACCCGACTTTTGCGCGTTGGGACTGAGCACCTGACCCTGGCCAGTAGGCGCGTGCAGGGCGGCAAAGGGATCGCTGCCGAAGTCATCTTTTCCGGGCTGTATAAGATAAGTGGATTGATTTAGCTCTGAATTCCTGTATGGAATTCGATAATCTCACATCTGGAGTAACCGCACTGCTCTTGTTGGCCGCAAAGGCATCCGCGCCAAAGGGATCTCGCTGAGTCTGACCAAATGCTGAGCCCGCTCCGCTCTGACCAAAGGCATCGAAGCCACTATCAAAGGTCGAGCTCATGTTGAAGCTGTCATCGAAGCCGGTGGAGATGGCCGGCTTGCTGGTTTGCTGGCCGGAGAAGGGATCGCTGCCAAAGCCATTGGTAGCCTGATTGGCGGCTCCGCTGTTGTTCTCCTCGAAGGGATCGTCCTTGGGCAACGGCAACTCCTTGGTCAGCGTCTTGCGGGCCTCGTCAAAGTCCGGCTCGATCTTCAGCTGGTACTCGGAGACGAGCTCGGCGTTCTGGTTCTCCATGGCAGCCCGGCAAATGAGCAGCGCATCAGTCATCTGACGTTGTGTCTCCAGCAGTTGGGTGACCATCGATCGGACCTTTAGACCTTGAACATTAATTTCTGCTTATGATAGAGAAAAGCCAATCTTACCGAGCTGATTTGCAATTGGGTGGCCTGCAGGTGGTTGGTCAGCTTCGAGAGCTCGCAATTGTTGTTGTCGTACTCCTTCTGCAGCGACGTCTCCTCGTCCTTTAGCTTCTGCAGCTCCGAGCGCTTGGCGTTCAGCTCGCCCTCCTGCTCGTTGATGGTCTCCTCCTGCATGTGGCACTGGTCGCGAATCTTGGTCACCTGAAAGTAACCGGGTTTTTTAAATCAATAATAGATAGATAGAATTATCCCAAGGATTTCGCACAACACTTAGGCCAAAAAACACAAATCACATGAACAATGTACGAAACACAAAGCAAATATATACAGAAATCATGAGAAACTGAAACAAACCTGGTCGTTGGTGCGCGATATGTCAAGACTTACGTTGGCCAGCACGGCCGTATTGTGGCTAACCTTTTAAGTGATCGTAATTGTAAGTGTAAGTGCATTCACCAGTTTAGTAGGGGTTTAGCCAATTGTTAACAGAGTGTCGAGGGGGAACATGATAAAGAAAGGAAACCAAAGTTCGAATTTAAATTTAAAATAAAACATAAGCCGTAAGGAGCGAGCGAAAGGTAAGCAGTGGCCCCCGGAGAATCATGCAAATAACTACTTGAGCCTGCAGGTCGTCCAGCCGCTTCTGGGCCTCTCCTCGCTGGTTCTCCAGCTGCTTCAGCGTGGCGGTGAGAGTGTCCAATTCACTCTGTTTGGATAGAAATCAAATCAAACATTAGTTTGCACCTATCATAAGTATTCCAGCCAACTGACCTGCAGACTGCGCACTTCGCCGTTCTTCACGCGCACATCCGCCTCCTTTTGGGCAATCTCCGTCTCCAGGACACGTCGCTCGCGGGCCAACTCCTCGATCTCCTTGGAGATCATCTCCAGCTCCGGATTCGAGTAGGTGGGCTTCACCTCCTGCGGCTGCAGATCCACGCCAGACACAGTAGAGCGCATCGAGGGCGGCACCATGTTGGCATTGAGCACATGGGGCGGATCCACGCCACGCTGCTTCCGCTCCACGAACCACATGGCCAGGGCGAACTGCTCCACAGTCAGCTTGCCGGACTGATTAGTGTCACACAGAGCCCTGCAGTGGCGGTATTACTAATTGGGTATACTAGTAAAATGGAAGTATAAAACCCTTACCAGATGTCCGCCAGGCTGCGCTGCGGTATACCCGACTTGATGAAGATGTCCTTCACCTCGAGGCCGGAGACCAGGCCGTCCTTGTCCAGATCGGACTGCCGGAAGATCTCCTCGAACCGGTTCAGCTCCGCCGGGGTGACCACCCAGTCGGCGTTCGCCGTCACCGAGGGCGGAGCACCGATGGGTATCAGCGGATCCGTCTGGATCAGCGGCTGTGAACTGACAGCGCCAACCGGTGGAATGCGCGTCATGGGCGGCACGGCCACCGGAAGCGGCGGAATGGCCGCCGGTGGGGCAATGTCCTTGGGGAAGTTGGCCACAAAGCCGCCGTCCCCGAATCCCTCACCGCTGGGAGCACGAGGCATAGCAGCGGCCGACGGAGGCGGGGGCATGGCTGGCTTTGGAGGCGGTCCTGCGCCTCCAGGCTTCCGCAGCTCGGGTGGCAGAACGCTGGGAATGGTGCGCTTCTGCAGCGTCTGGTAGACCAAATGCATGGCCACCACGAACTCGTGCTTGTCCAAATTGCCGTCCTTGTCCTGGTCGGCCAGATCCCAAATGGTGCCCAGAATGGTCATCGGCAGCTTGGAGTCCATCAGCACGCCTTTGACCTTGTTGCCCGGCAGCATGCCCTGGTAGGGATGCAGCGACTCGAAGAGCTGCTCGTACTTGAGCCGGTCGATCACCCCGATGGACCAGTCCCCATTGGCCACTCCGCCGCTGGCTACCGGCACCGTCTGGATGCGCGACGGCATTGTAGTTTTTGGGAGTTCACCCTGACGATAAATGATTGATTGATCGTTGTATCATATGATCATTTGTTGTCTTGCCCATTTTGGGCGGCGGATTACTCACCACCTTCGGCGGATTGGCAGTGTCCAGGTAGATGTTGTTCATGTTGGCCACCTGGCCCGCCTGCGACAGCGACACCAGCTTGAGGGCCACAAAGAAGCCCGGCTTGTCCAGGAAGCCCTTGCCATTGGGATCGGACAGGTCCCAGATCCTGCTCAGCACCACGTCGCTGAGGCCTGACTTCTTCAGAAACTTGGCTGCCGTCATGGCCTCGATTGCCCCGGTGGCTTTGGGGTCAATCTGCAAAAATCAATAGGGGGTGGGTCATTATGGGTAGTGGGTGCATATCCAGCAGCAGAGGATGCGGGCGTGGCGCTTACCTGTTTGTAGTAGGCTTCGTAGACGCCGATGTGCTTGCTGCACACCTTCGCAAAGTCCACATTCATGATGAGCTGCTGGCGTCCACTCGACTCCGACTAGCAGTGCGAAAACGCGTAAGCGTAAGCCTGTTATCACCAAATCGATTTTTCACCCCACGGGGCGGATGAGTTATTAGTCAGCGGTCAGCGGAAGGCGGACTGCCGCGCTGCCTCCTGTATGCACCGGTGCACCTGCGACGGGACGACGCTAGCTTGGAGCCTCTTACAGGTGAGCTTGGCGCATTGCGTCCCCGAATTTTCGCTACTCTCGAATTTAAAAACGCCTAAACTTTTTTTTGCTAAATTTGATAGTGTGACCGCGCGGATAACGATTAAAAATACCAGCGCGGCTGGGAAGTAAATACCACAGAATACTACTGAAATTTCGAAAAACCAAACGACATATACCGTTAATTTCAGTTTGTTTTTTGAATATTTTTTTTTTTTTTTTTTATATTTAAATAATTAAAAAAAACAATTTTTTTAAAGCCTGTGAAAAGTAATATGCATTTTCCAAAATGTGAATTTGTATAATACAAATGGAAAAATAATGATTTCCAATAACAGTTACTTTTCAAACTTGGAATTCAAATCGTTTTTAATGGGACAATTTCACTTTGAGCTTAAAGTTAAGCTTAAACCTGGACTTATAGCAAACGGATGCGACAATTTGGGGCGCCGCACTGGCAATACAGCACCTTGCCGGGCACCACTCCCACCTCGTAGTTGTAGTTCCAGGTCAGCTCGGTTCCGGAGCGGATGTGGGCGGCCGAGAAGAAGGCCACCCAGGGGAATCGCAGGTCGTGGGTGTCCACAAACACGTTCTGCACGAAGAGATTGGGGTTGCACGAGTGCTGCGACAATAGAAGAGCAACAACAGGTAGTTAAATATTACAGAAAGCTAATCATGCCCAAACCAACTCACGTTGAAGTAGCGTCCCAGGTTGCCCGTCGTCTTGGCATCCATGATGTAGGGCGCCTCCTCCTTGCCGAAAAGCCTTCGCACCGAATTCTCCCTCACTGTCTCGTCAAGATCGGCGTTTGGATTGAAGTTGATCACCGCCCGCTCCTGTGAGTCCAACTCGCTGCTTTGCGTGGAGTTGCTCCTGGAGGTTCGCTTGATCTTGCGCTGGTAGTGGTAGTTCGGCCGGAAGTCGTCGTCGTCCTCGGCATCGGGTCCGCCATTGTCCTCCTCCGGATCCGGCTCCGAGTGGTCCACCTCCGATTCGTAGCCCTCCTTCAGTTGTTCCGCCACCTCGATGTAATCCAAATCGGCAAAGTACTCATCACCGGCATCCTGGCCGCCCTCATTGGCCATCGTTTCGGTGAGCAAATGGCCGGCATAGATGCAGATGAAGGCGCCCTTGGGTATGTCGTTCACACAGCGCAGGCCCCATCCCCTGTTTGAGGTCTTGAACACCTGCAGCTTCATCTCCAGCGAGAACTGGACCACCCGATTGAGGCAGTTCTTCTTGCACTTGCAGCGCGAGTTGCACTCGTAGATACCAGTGGGCACGTGCTCGTGGAGCCGCTTGTACTGGTAGCCGATCTCCTCGATGGGCTTCTTGGGGTTGCAGTATCTCACGCCCGCCACGGTGAGCTGCCAGCAGGCGCACTTGGATTTGTCCTGACAGAGAAAACACCAGGTATTAGAATAAAGTTTAAATTGCTAGCAGGTGCCATCTTACCGAACAGTCATCCTCGCAGTCACAGCACAGGAGGAACTCCTCGTCGAGATTCAGGTGCACTCCCTCCGTGGGAATACGCTGCTTGGCGTAGGTGCAGGGCGGCGGCAGAGTGTTGTCGTAGTAGTTGACCAGCGGAATGGCCATCTTCTCCTGCCCCCTGGATATGTCCGTGTCCTTCACGATCGAGGGATCGATGGAATACTCGGCCAGACACTTTAAATCGGGCGTAAAGTCAAAGTTGTCCACGTTCAGCACGTTCTCGGTGGAGCGCAGATACACGTGAACCTCGGCCAGGTTGCGCAGACTCTTGCCACAAGGTCCCCGGTAGACCACACACTTCTTGGTCTTCTGGCGCATCACAAGTCGCTCCCATCCGGAGAGCAGGGGCTTGGCCAGAGGACTGTAACTGTCCAGGCGATGAACGATCTTGAACAGACAGTTGGGGTTGCACTCGTGGGTTTTGTACATTTTGGGCGGCAGATTTCGCTTGGCGGTGAAGTAGACTACATGGCCCTTGGGCCTGTTCTCATCGTCCACGTAGATGGTCGAGTTGTTCAGGTGTTTCACTGCACTGGCGCTATTACTGGCGCTAGTGCTGGCATTGCTGCGACCCGAGGTCGAGGTGGCTGGCGAGGACGCAGGTGCTGTTGCCGCTGCCACATTCTGCCCCGAGGAGCTGCTCTTGCGGGCGATGGCCCTCATCTGTTGGTTCACCTGACTGCTGGACTCCATCTCCTTGGTGTAGCGGATGAAGGGCTCGGTACGCTGCAAAGGAAAAGTAGATTGTAGTGGAAGAAACCAAATGAAGGACTATAACTCTTACCCTTGGCACCCGCATCTGCTGTGAGCTCGAGCTGTTCATGGTGTTCTGGGTCTCCTTGAAGACGGGCCCCAAGCGCAGGGAACCCCTGTAGATCCACTCCGTGTGGTTCTTGTCGCCCTCAAACTGCATGAGAACCAAACTGCAGTCGATGTCGATGACGCGGGCATACAGCCAGGTGCCGTTGGACTCGGTGTTCATGCTTTGGCCGCGAGTGCACTGCACCATGGGCCGATCCACGGAGTACTTCTCAACATACTTCTGGATGAAGTCGCGCGAACCGGCGTGCACATCCTCCCACACCTTCTCGGAGGCCTGGCAAACGAGGCGGACATCGCGATGCGGCACATACTGAGTGTAGCCATCGTCGTAGAAGATCAGATAGCGAAAGCGGTTGGCCTGCTTCAGCGGCTCGGCGATAATACCAGGATAGAAGGCGCTCTGTACCACGCCCTTCTCCTTGCCCCGCGACAAAGTGGTGCCGTCAAAGAATGCTATCACACGGGTGCCTAAAGAAGCAAGATGGTTTAACACATGAATGAGTCAAAGCGTGAGTTCACTTACCAATAGTCAACCGCACTGGTGGTGGCTCAAAGTAGGCCATGTGCCTGGCCGTCACCATCTTCATCATCTGGTACGGCGTGTTGAGGTACCTAATCTTGTAGCTCTTCATAGTGTTGCCGTTGATGGCGGTGCTCTCAGAGAACTCAATCACCTTGATGGACACCCAGCTGGCAATGGCCTTGTTCTTGACCGCATAATAGGTCTCGCCCAATTGGATTGGCAGACGTACGATTTCGCCAGCAGGCGGCACTTGTTGCTGTAGTAAATAAGAGGGATTTAAAAGGGGATAAAGCTGCATTATTCCAGACTACTCACCACATAGTCAGTCACACTGGGCTCGAGTTCCAGGGCGGGCAGATTTTTATGCACCACCGGACAGGAATTGTACAGGGCGCAGTGCATCTTGTCCGCCGTGCTCTGAACCTTTTCCAGTTCCGCATCTGCTAGGGCAAACTGTCGCTCCAAGTGGTCCGCCTTGGCCTGCAGAATGGTCTTTGACCAGGCCATCTGGTTCTTGAACTCCACCTTGTGTAGAACACTCTTGATGGCATCTTCCAGCTCATCTTCAATCAGTTGCAGTTGGTTTGTGGAAAATTCCGATTTATCTGTGGATTATAATCTTTAGTGGATTCTAGAAGGTTTCATCAGCACTCCCACCTGGCTGCTCCTCCTCCTCCTCATCGCTGCTGTCCAGGGCCACAAAGTCGGCATGATCCTGCTGGAAGTCCTTCAGTAGCAACGGCTGTTTCTCCACCAGGTGGCCGGCATATTCCTAAAAATCAAAGTAAGGATCTGGATGAACATAAGTTTAGTAACTTTTTAGTATGTGGGGCACCTCATACAAGTCCATGGCGGTGTCGTGGCATCCCATGCAGAGGAACTGCTGCCTGGAAGTCTTCCGGACCACCTTGTAGAAATTCAATGTGCCCATGTTGGTCAGCACGTACTGTTTGTGCAGCCTCTTGCAGTTGCAGTTGACGCAGTCCTTGCCGTAGAAGATGTCGCCATCCGAGGGCAACTCGTTCAGCTCCTCATTCTCTGTGCTGTTAGATTTTGGAGCCTCTGTGGTCTTTTCCAGCTCCACCTCTAGGATGTCATCTTTTTTGTCGATTTCCATGAGAGTAACGCTTTGATCTCCAGGTGGCTGGCACTCATCCTCCACAGCTGCATCGACGGTTTGATCTGTTGTGGGTTTAAAGGAAACCTCCTGGTCTACCTCCATGTTTGGCGCATCTGTTTTTGGCTTATCTTCTTCGTGCTCCTTCTTCTGCTCTTTCTCAGCCTCCTGCTCCTTTTGAGTCTCTGGCTCCTTGGATTCTCCATCTTTTTCGGGAGAACTCTCGGATGTGGGACTGCTGATCAGTTCGATGCTGCTGTCAGCCAGTTCCTCAGCCTCCTTGGCCTTTGGGTCTATGGCTGCATCCACTTCATCTGATTTGGGCACATCTCCCGCACTTTCGTTGGAGGAGGGGGACTTGGCTGGACTCTCGATGAGCTCCACACTGCTGTCCGAATCCACTTCCAGAGGAGGCTTGTCCGCCGCTTTTTCTGCATCGTCGGGATCTTCGTCGGGCACTGGACTGCTGGGAATATCGATACTGATACTTTCCTTGGGTTCCTCCAACTCTTTATAATCCCCTAATTCCTTGCCACCCTCCTTTAAATCTTCGTCTTCCTTTCGCTCCTCACTGGTTGACTCCGTCGCCTCCATTGGATCACTGGGAGCGGGAACTGGATCTTCGAGGGTCAGGTCCTGCATATCCACATCCTCAGCTGCTTTTTCTGCCAGTTCATCCGGCACAGGAGAAGCTAATCTTTTTGCATCTGCCACCGGCGACCCGGCTGGTTTTCCCTCCTCCACAAGCGTATCCTGGACATCCTCCACTTTGCTGTCACTGCTCTCGGCACAGTCCATGGCTGAAGATTCCGCGGACATGCTTTTATTTCAACTTAATTATTTTTAAACATAAATTAAACCACCTAAAAACAAACCAAGCGAAAATACGCGAATAGTTTTCCAACACTAAACTTTTGCGGCAGAAAGAAGAAGAGTGACCATTCTCAGGGAACCGAAAGTAACGGAAATTCAAAGGGGTTCATTGCTGCAATGGATTTTTATTCTTATTTCGGGCTGAGGGATTAGGCCTCGACGACCTTTGGGTGGTAGCCGGTCTCATCGGCGGTGTAGACGACCTTGACGGTCTTGCCGTTGGGGGCCACATATTCGTATTCGCCCGAAACCACCCAGTTGTCGTGCTCCTTCAGGGCGCCAGCTTGGACAGCGCGGATGTGGTTGGACAGCTCGTAGGCATAGTTAAAGTCCAGCACGTTCACCTCAGAGTCGCTCTTCAGGACATCGGCCTCCTCGTTGGCAAAGGCCACAGCCAAAAGGCAGGCAAGAACAATCTGTAGAGCAGATCAAAATTGATAAAGACCCAAGAAATGGCTCTGAGACATCGCCACTTACCACGAACTTCATGGTTGGATTTGGGGGATGTGTGTGCTGAAAGATTGCGAAACAAATCTAACTACCTGCAGCCGAAAACTGCGCTTTTATAGCTCTCTCTTGACATTTTGCCGGACGGAATGACCAATCGCATAAATTTTATTCATAACTGGCTCCCAGCGGCCGTTTATCTTAATTAAACAAAAGACATTGATGCAGTCATTCTGCAGGCATTAATTATCGCCCCACTCTCGGAGTATCATATTCGTTCGACTTATCTATAGCTATCTGGTCATGATCTGCGCGGAATATTCCCGTTTTGCGGGCCGTTCATCAATTGTCAGCGGCGCACGATCAATTTTTGGCTGATAAGAGCGAACCGGTCACCCGCATAACTATTTATTCGTTATTACCGGCGATTTGCATAAATTTCAAATAACTCTGGTTTTGGCTCCCGCAAATTTAACCGGTTTTGGTCAGACCCCAAAAAAATATTGCAAGATGACCCCGGAATTTGAATTTCATGGCGGGCACTTGGCCAGTGCTGGAAAGTACACCGAACACAGGCAGCACTAGCTACCATTCACAGGGAATCCCACGTGTTGATGTCCGCGCATCTTTGTGAATCAGAATCCTCACCAGAAAACGATGGCCAGCGATTCCGACAGCGACTACGAGGTGGAGTCCTTCTTCAAACCCAAGCGGGTGCGGCGCACAGTCAACGACGACAGCGCCGATCTGCTGGGCAACTTCGATGACCAGAAACGCAAGGAGATCTTCGAGGGCACCTATGTGGACAAGGAGGACGGCCGAAATCCCAGCGATCCGGAGGATAGCCAAAGCGAGGATGATGAGGACAAGTCCGATGGCAAGGCTGAGGGCAGCGCTGCCTCCGGATCCGATGAAGAGGAGACAGAAGCTGCGGAAAATGGCGAAATAACCAGTGACCAGCTGAGTTCCCTGCTCCGCGGCGCCTCCAAGACCAACAGACACGTTCTGTACGTGACCAATCTGAACTTCGAGTCCACCAAGGACGACCTGGAGCTGCACTTCTCCGCCGCGGGCACAGTGAAGTCCATCCGCATCCCCAAGAAGCGACGCGGTGGCTTCGCCTTCGTGGAGATGGCCGATCTGCCCAGTTTCCAGAAGGCCTTTCAGCTGCACAACACAGAACTGCAGGGCCGCAACATCAAGGTGCAGATCTCCGAGGCGGGCAAGAAAAAGTCCGCGAACAAGAAGAACATCATCAAGCAGAAGAACCGGAAGCTGGCCGAGATGCGCAACGAGCAGAAGACCTTCACCAAGAGCGGCAAGTTCTACGACAAGGACCTGAAGAAGGAGAAGGCCAAGGAGATGCTGGCGCGGAAGAGGTGGCGCAAGAAGCCCGCGCCCAGACCCACATGAATAGCTTAAGATCCTACAGCGTAAGCCAACCTATGATTATTTAACGAAAAATACAAGTTACAATTACCGGACAACAAGCTTTCCGTTTGCGGCTACTGCCAGCGGACGATGTAGAAGTTGCGTTTGCCGACGCGCAGCAGGGAAACCCCATTCCTCAGGATGTGTATGCCCGTGGTGAGCACCTCGGCGATGTTTTGCACCCGCTTCTGGTTCACGTAGAACCCGCCTGCGTTTATAATGCGCACAGCATCGGCTGAGAAGCAATCAAATTTTGTTAATAAACATTAATGGCCAATCCTGATGACCAACTCACTCTCGGTGGGGAAGCACTTGGCCTTCAAGGCCAACTCCAGGATGGACATGCCGGGCTCGGTCAGCAGGTCCACCATTGTGGCACCCTGGAAGGTCTGCTGGATCTCGGCCAGGTTTAGCTCCGCCAGGCCCTCCACATTGCCCTTGTACAGGGCATTGGTCACCCGTTCCGCTTGCTTGAGGCCACATTCTGTGTGTTTCAATTGAATTAAATGCGGATGCAATGAGTCGTGCTAGGTAGGAACCCACCTCCGTGCACTAGCAGCGTCACATCCTCGGCCAGCAGAGTCTGCGCCTTCCGCTTCTCCGGCTCCTTGGCGTGCTCCCGCATCAGCTGCTCCACCTGGGGCACCGGAATGAAGGTAAACAGCTTCAACAGCTTCTCCACCTCGGAGTCTGGCATGCGCAAGAAGAACTGGTAGAGGGCGAAGGGCGAGGTCTTCGTCCCGTCCAGCCAAACGGCATTGCCCGCGGACTTGCCGAACTTGTCACCTTCCTCCGTGGTCACCAGTGGCAGGGTGAGGCCGAAGACCTCTCGCTTGCGCTCCACGCGACTGATGAGTTCATGGCCCGTCATCAGATTGCCCGTCTGATCAGAGCCTCCCATTTGGAAGCAGCAGTTGTGGCGGCGCAACAGGTGCAGCCAGTCGTAGGCCTGGAATATCTGGTAGGTGAACTCAGTGAAGCTCATCCCGTCCTCTGAATCCAGGCGCGTTTGCACCGAGGACCTGGAGAGCATGGAGCCCATGCGAAAGTGCCGGCCCATGTTGGCTACAAAGTCGATTAGCTGCAGGTCGGCGTACCAGTCGGCATTGTTGACGATTCTGATGGGGATTTTATCTGGATTAGGAAGGTCCGACATGTTTAAACTACTCACGTTAGAGGTGCCAGTGGGGATTTGTGTTTGGTCGTGTCCCACAGGCAGTTCTCGTGGTTCTCAAACACCCTTCTGAGCTGCTGCTTGATGGCTTTGAGATTGGTTTCGATCACAGACTCGCCCAGTTGGTTGCGCTCCGTCTTGCGTCCACTGGGATCCCCGATTAGCCCAGTGGCTCCTCCAACGAGGGCAATGGGTCGGTGGCCGGCTCTCTGGCAGTGGATGAGGCCCATGATCACCAGCAGATTGCCCACGTGCAGGCTGTCGGCGGTGGGATCGAATCCTGCGTAGATGCTCTGCTGGCCGCTGGTAAAGAGCTGCTTCATCTTGGGTCTGGGGGGCAGGAGTTTTCATAGATAAAACTGGAATCTTTTGGTGGTACCCCATAACTCACGCCGCTGTGTCGGGGAAAATGCCCTGGAAAAAGCCCCGATCCGTGAGCTCCAGGAGGTTCTTCTGCGCCAGGTGGCGGCGGCTATGTCGCAGGCCATCCTGGAGCGGCTTCAGCAAACTCCAGCGCAAGGGCAGCATTATGCAAATCTTCTCAAGAATTCAAATCCCTTCAGCTGATAATTCCGCTTCGAATGGCAAATCCGTTTTGTTATGGGGTGCACAAACAGCTGATGACAGTGGCGAATGGCCAATACGCATTGTTTTGGGTTCGCAAACAGCTGAGAGCCGAGGCGAATGGCAAGTCCGGGCATAAACAAAGACAATTTGTGGAGCCAACGCAGTTAAACATGTCGCGCGCCTAATCCTAATCAACTGAAAAGATAATGCTGCTCAAGATACGCCACGCCCTGCTGGAGGTCACCAGTCCGCCGGCCACGAAGCAGTCTGCGATCATAATCAACAACGAGGTGATCATCAGCTCGGGGAGCATTTTGCAGCCGCACTTGGTTTTGGATGGGGACAAAGGCGCGGAAAACAAAGGAATCATCGACAGACTGCAGCGGGGTCAGCTGCTGAATGTCCAGAACGATGAGGAGGAGGGTGGTCAGCGGATCAGGTCGCTCAACTTTCTGGTCACCTTTGATCCACGGCAGCGAAGGCCAAAGCAGAATGCTGCCTCGGGTTCAAGGCAATCCCACATCCTCACCCGCTTCTCAGCACATCCACTGTACGTGTTCTGCGCCGCGGAAGTGTCCCGCAACCTGCACCACATCCTGCTCACCGCAGACTCAGGCGACGAGGGCCAGGTACTCCGCTCCAGCTTCGTGGTGCTCGGGATGAGAAAGCCTGACAAGGAGGAGTCCTTCAAGCGCTTCCTCGCGCACATTGGCAACTACCTGCGACACCTGCAGCCCATGCAAACACTGGACGATGTGCTGGTCATGTGCTCTCCTTTTGGATTGGAGAACTTCTACAAAACAATCAGCATCGGCAGGGTGTCCAATGTGATGGGACGCAGTGGCTGTCTCTTTGCCGTATCCAATGCCTTGCCCTTGGGATGTGAAGGTTCCGCCGTGTTCAACAACAAACTGTAGGTTTATATGATATATGTTATGAGCCAGAGATGAACTTCCCCCTTACAGACGCCTTATTGGCATTGTGATATGCACGTCGTTCCAGCGGCAGCAGGAGAACGTCAACCTCACACTGGCCGCCAACTTTGGATACCTTCTGCGCAACTTTATGGAGCAGCTGGGCATGTCCACCACCACATTCCAGTTGACTCGGGAACCCTCGAACTTTGCCTGTAAAACAAGCCCAATCATTATTAGTAATCAGTGATTACTAATCTCACATATTTACTTCCCAGGGGAGCGCACAATTGTGGTTATTGAGTCGGCGGGTCAACAAGGCACCGGCACTTTTATACGAGTCCACAACAAGCACTTCATCCTCACCTGTGCTCATGTGGTGGGGCAGGTAAATAAGGGGCTTATCTCAAGCTGGGTTCATCTAATTACCAACTTTAATGCAGAGCAACGAGACGGTTAATTGCCGCGCGGCAGATCGCGAGTTTCAATCAGAGGTAATATGGTGCAATCCGGACAGCGATCGACCCTTCGACCTGGCACTGCTCAAAGCTCCGCCGAATGTGCCGGAGCGCTGTTGCGTGCGACTGGCCAGGACGCCCGCCACTCTGGGCCAAATGGTGTACAACGCAGGGTTCCCTTACTATGTGAACTTTAGCTTCAAGCACGACTTCAATCCGTCGATTTTCCAAGGCCGAATCATCAAGTGCGACACCGGAGCCATCATGTCCGACGGAAGCGTGCAGGCTGGCCAAAGTGGAGGCCCCATGTTCGATCAGAACGGCTGCATCCTGGGCGTGTGTGTGTCCAACATCAAGTTGGACGACATTGTCTACCCAAATATCAACACAGCCATTCCCATTTGTGATATCCGCAACACGTTGCAACAGTTTGCACGCACAAACGGTGAGCAGCAGAGTATGATTACAAAGAAACCTAGCTGATGTGAATTATTTGATCCCTAGATGTTAATGTGCTGAGCAACCTGGTAGCCAATTCCGATGTACATCGCGTCTGGTCTCTGGAAATGCCGCCCATTCGGAGCAAACTTTGAGTCGCACAACGTTTCATTGCTAACGTAACTGTAATTAGTGTTTAATTCTGTGTTTTTATAATGTGTAATTAGCCGGTTGGCCAATCTTTAGGCTTAAACAATAAAATGTAACTATAAAAAAAGATTAAGGTTAGTAATTGTGGTTAGTTCTTGTCCAAACAATCGTTGACGTGGCTCTGAAGCACGCTCAGGTTGTTGAAGGACTTTGAGCAGATCGGACAGCGCAGGGTGGCGTCCGATGTCCGTGAGGCGGCTCCAGTTGGCTCGAGAACCTGAGAAAGGGGGCGAATTTAGTATTTAATTTTTAAGATTAAGGAATCAGCAAGCATACTCTTACTGGTCTCTGCTCCTCCCGCAGACTGCTCCTGCTCGAACTCAATGAAGAGGAGGGCGACGGCGAGGCCGATTTGTTGGCCTTGTGCGACTCGGCCAGCGCCTCGATGAGTTCCTGGTTCCTCCTCTGTAGCGACCGCAGGTCCGTTAGATACTGATCCTTCTCGCCGGCATTCTTCTCGCGATCGGCCCGCTCCATTTCAAAGTCCCTGCGGTAGATGTCGTTCTGGGTCTGCAGATGTTCGATCACCTCCTGCTTCTGCACGTCCTTGGCCTTCAGTTCGTCGATGTCACGCTGCATTTTGGCCATCAGCTCCTGGGCACTGGTATAGTTGACCTTCAAGCAGTCGATCTCCTCAATGTAGGTTTTTTTCTGCAAGGCGTAGAGGAGAGTTAGAACTTAGTTGAACCGAGGATTCGGTATGCTGGTACAAACCATGTCGTTAATCTCCAAGTTTTCCGCCACCAGCCTAGAGAGCTGGCGCTGCAACTCGCGCACCTGACGATCGTGCTCGTCCCTTTGCACATAGTTCAAAGCCTTGTCCGGATCCTGATCCGTTTTGCCTCCGTCCTCAGGTACGAACTCGAACGAGTGCTGCAATGTGGAAGGAAGATAAAGGCCGGGGAGACCCGGGGTTTGGTTATTTGATGTCATTCATTCAAGATACTGCGCAGTTCAAAGTCTAGATAGTGGTGTGTGCTCATGAATGCAAGCCTGTATCCGGGGCTCTGTCGAATCACTTGTGTCGCACATACATACCATCTTCAGCTGCTGCAGCTTGTCGATCTCCACGCGCATGTTGTCGATCAGTGACTTCTTCTCCGATATGCTCTGCCTTAGCTCGTCCTGTTCCTTCTGGCTAAAGTCCTGCACCACTTCGATCTGAACCATCTTTGTCTCCAGGTCCTCCTTCAACTTCTGGTTCTCCTCGCGGAGTTGCTCGATCTGCGCCTGGCACCCCTGCAGCTGCTCCTTGTATTGCTGCTCCCGGTCGGCGGCCTCCTGGCGCCACTGTTGGGTCAACTTGTGGTACTCTAGCATGGTGTGATTGACCTTGTCAAGTGTGTCTAAGGGAAAATGAGGGGTCATTGCTTATTTCAGGCTGCAGTTGTTGACTTTTCACTTACTCTTCAGAGTTATGTACTCCGTCATCATGTTCTGCAGCTTGACCACATCCTCGGCGGAAGCCTGCAGCGAGCAGAGGCTGGGAAACTGCGAGTAAACACTGTTCTGTGGGAGGATTTTTTGGATTGGGGTTAGACGCTGGCTCAGCGAAATCAGACGCCCACCTTTAGGACCTCGGACTGTACTTCACCCATGATGAAGCTGGCCGCCAGCGACTGGTGCTGCGATGATCCGGAGTCCACCTGCGAGGCTGTCATGCTTGTCGAGGCCACAGGGGGTTTGGCCTCCTGAACGTCCTCCAAACCGTCGAAGACCAGGGAACTTCCTTCCGGCAGCAGCGAGGAGTACGGCGAGCTGCCCAGAATGACGAACGACTCCTCCTCAGACATGGCTCCGTTGTAGCACTGACCTGTTTTGATCATCGGCAGCGATCTGCGGTCACAGTTTACCTGGGAATCCCCTTTTTCTGACCCGGCTGCGTCGCGCTTGACAGATCGATAAATTCCGCAGCGGAGAATTAAAAAAGCCAGCCAGATGTTTCGGATCGAGGGTGTATATCTGAAAACACACACACACACGTGGATTATTCAGATATATAGTATTTCGGGCAAAGAGGCAATGAATCATTTTCAATTGGGATTCACCTTGCCGCGTCACATGCTTACGCAGTAATTTCTAATGTGCATATGTGGTTTACATATAAATATTGTTCTAGCTTACCTTATCGGTCTTGGCTTGCCAACAATTCCGGGAAGAAACAATTTTCCCGAGAATAATATTTATTTTTAGTTGTTGCTGTAAGGAAAAAGCTGATTGCCAGTGTGAACGCCTGCGGCTCAAAATTGCCGTTATTGTTATCGATTTCGAGAGTTGACACAAGTTGTCAGCCCTGTGAATACAAAATACAAAGGTGGGCAGGCCCCTTTTTTATGCTGCGCGCTCTCTCTTACGTACTTACGTTTAAATGATTCCGTTTTGACAACGTTGTAGTCTATAGTTTATAAAATTGGCAATTCGGCAATAATACACGCCAACTAAAACTCGGCGGATATGGCGCCAAAACTAGCATTGCCAAATAATCACTCCCACACTCATTCAAACCGTCTTATTCAAAGCTACCCCTGACAACAATATTTGTCAGGTTAAATTGTTAAATATTATTACATTTTGACTATTACTTTTTGATTACAGTTTTGATTCCACTTAACGTTTTTCAAATAAAAATAACATTGCCGATCATGCCAGTGTGGCCACAGTTTAGAAAGTTAAATCGTTATTGCTATCGGTTTATAGCGGGCTTTTCAATCAAAATTCAAAATCATTACTTCTCAATTATAAAGAGTTCACGCCTTCAACTCGTGCTAGTTAAGGTGCATGAAATGCAAGGGGCCGGTGGAAAATCACCGCATCGCTCATTCAAACCCAGTGACGTGCATCCCAAATGATCTCCCTTTGTTGCATAGGCCCAAGATTGATGGGCCCGTCCTGAAAGGCCGGACAAACCAGTTGCCAGCGAAATTACACCGAATTGTAATTGCCAAAATTCGCAAATTCTAATGGCCGGGGCATTGAGAGTGCGTTCTGAACCCGCCAAACCGGATTGCTCCCATTGTATTTCCATTGTTCGGCATTAACTCGGTGGATGTGGGTTAATAAGGCTTTCGCGTGTTTAATATGGGAGTGAGGTGAGTGAAGCTCGCGACAAGGAACTGGTGGCTGGCCGAGATGCGACTTTCGTTATTACCATAACCAACCGGTTGCTGGCTTTGTGCAGAGATCCCCATTCCGTCTCCATTCCCATCCCCACAATTCAGAATTAATACGTTCGTAACAATGATAATCATCATGCGGTTTATTACTCTCAAGAATCTCTATTTGATCTTACGGCTAATGCACGCGAATAAATAAAATTAAAGAAAACTTAAACGAATACGGTACGAATTGCATTAAAGCTCAAAGTGCATTCAAGAAAACTCCTCGAAACGGCTACAAAACTAGAGGGCTCATTCGTCACCATCTATCACATTCACTCTGTCGCACTCACACAAGGACTTAGGTCTAGGTCTGGGCAGCCCTTGGCCAGGACCTTACGCCTGCTGCTGGCGGAACAGACGTCTCTGCACCTGGTGCGGTGGCTGGAGGTCGCGCTGCAGCACGGAGGCGAAGTGCTGCTGCTTCAAAGCGCTGATGGTGGCGATCTTGCGATGCCTGTTGGGCGGCTGGGCGGCGGCAAGGCCCAGGCGGAAGAAGGGCAGATCCTCGTCACGGGGCAGCGGCATCCGCCTGTCCTCCTCCACGGGCGAACCATCGGGACGCACCCGGATCACCAGGGGTCCGGTGAGAAAGCTCTTGGGCGGCTCTCCCGTCAGAGCGGCGGCCATGGGCAGCTCACTGCTGGCGGATGGATAGCCGTAGGCCATGTCCATGTCCATGGCGTACTTGTGCTTCTGCTCGCCGCTCTCGAAGATCGGATTGGAGCCGGAGTTGGAGCTGGAGCTGGGCATCGCATGGGGCAACTGCTGGCGGGTCAGGATGATCAGGGAGGAGGCGGGCGGCGTGGGCAAGGGCTGCTGGAGCGGCTGTCGAGTAGTCACCAGGCTGGCTCCGCTCGGATGGTCTCGCAAAAATTGCGACCAGACTGCGGAAGAGAAGAGCAGTCCAAAGCCGAGTTAGATATCTAGAAATCACGTCTAGCACGTCGCGGCTGCGCACTGCGGAAGTTCTGACGCGGAAATCGATCGATCTCCCACGCAGATAGATGGCTAGATGACTTACTCAGCTCGTTGGCATCGCGCTGATACGGATCGAGGGCCTCCAATTGGGCGTCGGAGAGCGTCTGCAGCTTGGCCGAACCGTAGCCGAGCAGGTTGTGCTTGCACTGGTTCACCGGGAGACCCCCAACTGCGGCAGTCGACTTGCAGTGCACGCTAACTAGCTGTGCGAACGTGGAGTACAGATGGGACATCTGAACAGAAACAAAGAAAAATGGTTATTATATTTATACCCGTTACTCGTAGAGTAAAAGGGTATATTGTATTCGTGCAAAAGTATGTAACAGGGAGAAGTAAGCTTTTCCGACCCTATAAAGTATATATATTCTTGATCAGGATCACTAGCCTGTCCGTCTGTCCGTCTGTCCGTCCGTATGAACGCTGAGATCTCGGAAACTATAAAAGCTAGAGGATTGGCATTTTGCATGAATATTCGTGGAGTTCCTACGCAGCGCAAGTTTATTTCAAAAAGGTGCCACGCCCCCTCTAACGCCCTCAATCGCCCTAAACCATTTTTAAAAAGGTGTCTGGCGCCCACACCTTTAAATATTTTGGAAAAGTAAAAATGCAGTTTGATTGTGATTATCAATATCTATCGAATTGTAGAAGAAATTTTTCAAATCGGACAATCCATTAAAAAGTTATGAGAAAAAAATGAAACAGCCACTAGATGGCGCTAGTAGCTTTGACGCGTGCATATATTAATCTCTCTCCCACTCCCTTTAGCTGAGTAACGGGTATCTAATAGTCGAAGTACTCGACTATAGCGTTCTCTCTTGTTTGCATTTTATTTTATTATAAAGGTTCCCAAACATTTTTCAAATCCGAAATGAGATAATCAATTCACTTTCCTTAGCCAAAGCTTTCGAAAACATGACTCACGACTAACCCACTTAAAAACCAAATAGGGTAGTGACTCTGCTTAAGTGACTCTGCTTAGAAGATGTTTCATTCTAAATTTTAGGCACTGCTAGAGATATGATGGTGATCTTAAACCAAACCTTTAGGAACCACAATTCACTTTAAAAGAAGAATAAATAAACTATTCCATATTTTTTTAAAGCAGTCTCAAGTTAAATATTTAATACGATTTTTCAACAGATCTGCTAGTGAAACATCTGATCTAAAATCAGAATAACGAACTTCAGATACTAAGATTATAGCTTAATAACTTTGAAATATGAAACATTTTTTATAACCCCAGAAGAAAGTTGGAAGCAATAATTTTTCGCTGTGCCGAAGAGACATGGGACCGCCAGTGAATGGCGAACAGAGGGCAGAGGTGGAGCTACCTGGTAGCACTTAGTGGGTGGATTTCGCAAGGTGCGTGTGTGTCAGCGGGGAGATGATTGCACTTTCGTTGCACAAACGAAATGCATTTCGACAGCGCAACCCGGCCGTTGAGCAACTGCCTCCCAGGGCGCGAGTTTGATGGTCTGGTATATGGTATCTGGGTATCTGGTACCTGGGTATCTGAGTATCTAACTATCTGGTATGTGCCCCAGTTCGGATGGGTATGGGTTTACGGTTCAGCGGCCAAAGCAGCAGCAGCTCATTGTCTATTCTCCGTGGCCAGCGGAGCGTTGAATGGACTTTTAATTAGCGCCGAATGTTCTACGGAGGTGACACATCTACAGCTCTTGTGGAATTTCTCTGCTCACAGGTGACGTCAAGTCGATCGGTTCGGCTACTCCGATGCTAATCTAGCGATAATGAAGAGCAGAAACTCCCCAGAAATTCCAAATCCGGCACTTCTCACGATTCGACAGCAGACAAACAAAGAAATGGCGAGTGGAAGAGCAAACATCAGAACAAAGAAAGTTGTGTATATACGGGAAACTGGGCCATATTATTGGGCCAAGAGAGGGATCTGGTTCGTAACCCTCCTTCTAGAAATATACACCCTTGATCTGCTTATAGTGAGCTTGAAAGAGCTTATAATTCCGGCAAAGAGCTTCATTTGCATTGGCTCAACTTTGGGGTTTTACAATTTTACGCCGTTTGCATAATGCATCTGGTGGATTTGGTAGATTTGGTGGATCGGTGGATATGGTGGATGAGGTGGGGCCAAAGTTGGGTCGGTTGGTTGGCTCACATTACCAATTACCGTTACCCACTCAGCCAGGCGGCCGCACAAACGTGTGCAAACTGTGAAATGCAACTGATACTATCGCCTCACCCCCTTTTTTGTGTGTGCTTTTATTTAAATATTTGTACGGCAAACGATTAGTTCGACAAAGTAAAACCAATTTGTTAGCTTGTTTGGATTCTTTTGTTTTCATTCCAGCCCTACGGTTATGAAACTCACTGTAAGCTACGTCAGCAGAGCGTTATCTGATTCGAATAACTCTGCCGAGCTTTTATGGTCCAGGCCCTGGCACAATTAAGTAATTAGCCAGTGTCAGAACTGAAAATTCCAAAAAAATAATATAATGTATGTCTAAATTATTTATGGCTCAGTGGGCAAAAATTCGAAAAAGCCTTTGCGGGAGTTGTCAAAGTCACGTACTTAATTTGCTTATATAATATACTCAAGCTCGTATTTATAAAGATATGTAGATTGGAGATCGTCGGGGACAGGTTGTAATTCATTAGCCTTCCAGCTAAGTGACTAAGCTGACTTCGATTGCACTCAATGAAAGTCTAGCTATGGACACACTGATCTTGGCACCAAACGTATCTGATCTTATCGAATACTTCCTTGTGAGTACGAGAAACCCCCGAAAAGCGATGACCATTAAGCTGTCTCGTCTTCGGTCGCTTCCCGAACCACAAATATGGGCGTACCTCCGTAATACCCTGCCCTATACCCATACCCGTACCCATAGCTATACCCATACCACATGCCATCCCCAACGGTTCGGCGGTTCAATAACCTGTTGATATGCGCAGGTTACATTATGAAACATCGAAGTTGCCAACAAAAGAAATCAACAAAAAGCAGCCACGAAAATGAAACATTTCATAACATACAAAATAAAAAGCCGCGAGACACCGTAATGACTCCGGTTCGATTGGGTATCGTCTGGGAAAAAAGGGTTCCGATGCGGGTTTGGGTTTCCAGTGCCCCCTCACCACATACCATACTCCATACTATATATATCCCAACATATTTTACGTAAATACGTAAAAAAGTAATGCGAACATAATTTATTTATTGAAGTTCGAACCGCAAACCGGCTAAACGCGTTTGCACCCATAAAAACATAAGGGCAACAACAAAAAACGGTTAAGCTGTTGTTTATTTTTGCAATCGAAAATCGAAAGCGCTCAAATAGCTGCGATCACTTAGGCGAAGCGGTAAAAAATCACCTCGAAACAGGAAGCTGAAGCATCTTCTATAAATAAGTGATCGTTAGAAATTTACATTAATTGCAAATGCGGCTGAGTATCATCAATATCCCAGTCGCAGTCCAGTAAAATCGCAAATTGCGTTGCTATTTTTTCGGCAGTTAATTGCCTTTTTAGAAATTATTTTCTCATTTCAGACTCGGACTCGTGTGGGTGCCGGATGCGGCTTTCAATCACTTCTGGCCGGGCTTTTTGGGATCGGATTACATTATTCTCCCGGAGCTCTATTGTCTGCGATCTGCGGGTTTTTAAGGCGCAGTTCGCGTGCTCAGCGGTCAAAAGATTCAGTTCAGACTGATGCGCGGCCAGCGCCAAAGCAAAAAGATCTAATGACTGGCAAATTGCTATATATAAGCTAAAGTCCATCGGCTAATTAATAAGAGGTCCGAAAAACAAAAACAAAACCACTTTGGCCGGGAGTTCATTAACCAAAAAACACAAAAAATAAACAGAAAATGCGGAGAAAATTGCCACAACGTTGTCACGCTTTGTTGCACAAACATTTGTGCAGAAAAGTGAAAAGCTTTTAGTTTTTGTTTTTCGCTGGCAATTTACAGCACTTGCGAATGTAAATTGAAACTGTTGTTTCTCATAAATGGAAATTAATGTTCGCGCTGTGCTCGAATGAACTCGGTGGTTGTTTTTGGGGATTGGCTGACTAATCGCTGATACATCGGATACAGATCGGAATATCCGAAACCCCCGCGACTATAACCTTTTCGCTTCATGAGTTGTGGAACCAGATTGCAGATACTTTTTTGGCAACGGCTATGAGACGCTCCTCGAACGCTCTCGAAATCAAGTGGCGGGTCTAGAGTTAGACCGGTATTCCCAGGCCAGACACTATGCTACATACGTATATACAAATCTACATGCATTATAATCCTCGCCAGACTCTGATAACGCCCAATGTCAAGATCGCACTCCGCCAGGCGTCTATTTATGCCAAGGACCGTTCTTCTTCAGCTTTTTGGCTCGAGTATTTATTGTGTTATGTTGGTTACGATGCCAATCGCGGTACAGTTATGCAAATGAGCCACCGAATACCGCTCACCGACAATGGACCCGTCTTGTCAACCATTCATATTCATTTTCACCTCCATCTCCATCTCCGTTCCTTTTGTTTTATTTTGCCTTATGGTTGGACTGCTGCAGAGCGAAGCCCAAAAAACAGAAGCGGGCAAAGCGCCGTTAATATGCGAACTCATTGAAGTTATCACAACATCGGCATATCACCATATCAATATCAATATCGTTATTAATAACGATTATGCTCGGCTGATCAAGTATTCAGCGCTGCGCTAGATTCGATAGATTCAACAGATTCGACAGATGCGCAATGCCAAGGACAGTTGCCGTATGTAAGTGGAGTAAGCGAGTAAACGAGGCGTATGCGCAACCTGCAGCTGGCGCACGCGGCGCATGCGCAATATGCTTTCAGTTTTCTCTTACCTTTTCGTTGCGGGTCAAAAACTCCCAGATGGGAATAGCCGATGACGAGCTGATTTGCATGTGGAAGGCGCCCAGCAGGCAGCAGGCCAAGATTACTTTCGCCGCAGTCATTTCTGTGTAGTTCAGACGAAGAGTTCAGGGAATCCGTGTGCTCCGTGATCCGTGTTCCGTGGGTCAATTGCACGCTTCGGTTGTGTAACCTTTGTGCGGCGACTTTCTTTTTTTTAGGGCCCAATAAAAACGCCTTTGTGGCCGCTTGATGGATTATCACTTGGTTTTTTTGGTTTGTGGGGCTTTCTTCTGCTGTCCGACGCACTTAATTGAATTAAGCCAAACAACGAGCGTGGCCAATGTGTATTATCGCTGTTTTTGGGCGTACGTGTGTGATACGTCTGTCTGTCGGCTTGAAACGCAAAAGCTTGTTTCACACTTCGGTTTCTGGGCAAGATCGGGGGAGCGGTTTTGGGAGCGGAGGCGCCTACGATTCGATCACGAAAACGGCGAATTCCAAGCGGAACGGAAGCAGAGCGAACTGAGTTTTGAACAACCGATCGCGGCGATGTCTGTGAGTCGTCTTCGGACGCCGCTGGCTCGGCACACGTATTTAAGCTCTGAGCGCGGCTTCGACGGCCGGGAGAGCGAAAGCGAGAGCGGGAGAGGGAGAGGCAGCCCCCCAGAGTGAGCAGGGGCGTCGCGTCGGAGAATCGGAAACTACATAGAATGGGCTTTCACATGGCCACTAAGCCAAAGAAAGTAGGTGAGGGGATGTCCATTTTATACGTCATCATCCCAATTAACCATCTTGTTTAGACAAAAGAAGCAAATTTTGGGAAGAACCCCCCGCTTTGAACGATTTGGGATCATCAGAAATAACATTTGGGTATTTCTCATTGTAACTATAGTCTTTCTATAAATATGCAAACGTTAGTATCACTTACACCTATCGAAGCGCTCAGACATTACATTTAGATCCCAACCCCCTTGCCAGTTTTTCGTGGTTAAGACGCTGGATCGTCCCAGCAAACTTGTTCTACGCCTGTACTGGAAATAGAAATTGAAAAACAAAGTAAACAATCGAAAAGGCCAAAAACAATAACAACGAGAGAGGCATTGCAAAAATTTCAAAGTCAAGTTTGCGTCGTCATCGAGTCTGTGTTTGTTGGATTTGGAGCCTCTGAGCCCGGCTTGTAACTTACGATTGTTTATGGGCCGCGGGAATTACTAAATTGTTGCGAATTCTGGTCAACATCGGCATGTCGCGTATTTAACAGCGGCCTGCTAATTAAACAAAATATACACATCAAATTCTAAAATGCTACGGCGCCATGATCCTGTTTGTGTATTCAATTCGCGGGCAGATCGCTTAATTCAATTAACCGGTAAAAGTGGGTAAAAGGGAGCAGAAGAATGCGATCGCTGGAAATTCCTAACATCACCGGGCCCCATAAATTTGATAAGACTCCATTGAGTCATCCGCCTCTGCGGTGGAAGGAGAGCGAAGTGGAGCGAAAGCCGTTAGGTTGTTGACTCGCCAGATTACAATGCGAAGTGGGGTGGAGTGGACCTGGTCAAAGAAGCCCCGTTAATGCGCTGATCCCATTCAATCCTCCTTCCGGGGCTGCGATAATGACAGGCTCCGCTCCAGCTATATCGTCAACTGGGATTCTCGACTTTCTCTTGTCATCCCCAAAATTGATATAACTTCTGTATGAAATATGTGTTGAATTAAAATTCATCACTTTGTGGCCTTTATAAAGATAATTGCATTGACCATTTTTAAAGATCTGAATATATTTATATTTATGATATATTACTCATATAAAACCAATAGCATAGTATAGATTTTGGTTAAGACTCTTCCTCACAGGGTGTTGTACCTCAGGAAATTGCGATCTATGCGATTGCCGCCGCCATAAAGATCCTGATCCTCGTTGTTTCTGTACATCATGAAGGCCGGGTTCTGTTCGTCGCCGAAGATGGGCACAAAGCTGCCGAAGCTGAGGGTCTGCTTGAGGTGCTGATCCGGACGTCGGCCCAGTTGGATGACCTTGCTGTACAGATCAACGTCGGCCTGGAGGGCGCGGTCAAAGTCCTTCCAGTGGACGAACTTCACCTGCTCGCTCGGGATGGCGTTGTTGTCCAGCAACTCAAGGAGGGTGTTTGAGTTGACGGGCTGCACCACGTTGAGTTCCTGCTCCCTTGCTACGGGTTCACCGGATGGCAGGCGCCGCTTGCTGGGAGAGGTATCGACATTCCAGAGCCAGGCCAACAGGGGAGTCACAGAACTCTGGAATTAGTTTTGTAGGTTTACGAAAGTCTTAAGGAAAGTTATTCAGCAGAGAACCACCTGTTCACTGCGTCCTATGCGGGGAATGGTCTTCAGGTTCTTCATGGCAAAGCTTTCCCCTCGCTTGCCCAGCCGCGGCACGTTCTTGGTAATCTTTAGGAAGAATCCCGGACTATCATCGCCCTGGCTGACTGCCACCAGAGCCACCAGGAGCGATACAGCCAGAACAGTTAAGGATCTCATTCTGATGGAGCTCTAGCTTCTCCTGACTCCTACCTCACAATCGATGGCCTTATATACAACAGAGATGCACCCTCATTTTGGGTGTTAAAGAAATGCGGGTGGCCCCAGGAATTAGCATTATCGATCGATTTAGTGACGGGCAGAAAGAAAATGTACTTAGCTGACCTAAATGACAGTTGAAAGGTAAGGGGAAAAATATACATTATTATTATACAAATGTTCAGGTTTGAATGCAAATCGATTGGGAATTTAATTATTAGCTTTATGAGCTTCTATAGTTTCGAGCAAAATACTGATTATTTTGTGCTAAAAATGAGGATCTGGATTTTGGTGTTTTTCAGCTGTAACTTGTCCAAAAAGGACCCCACATCTAAAGTACGCAGTGTTTTGTAGGGCTGATAACCCAATATTATAAATCCTACCACTTTTTGGATGATTAAAATAATAATTTAGTATTTTGAGTAATATTTAGTATTATTTTGGTAAAAACATTAAAAATGGGCAGGTCTGAATAACAATCGATTGGGAATTTAATTACGAGCTCGACAAGCTACGACATTCCATTTTTGGGCCATTCAAAATAGGTTTTTGACTTTCTAACCCGAAACATCTGCAAACGTTCTCGTTATAGATTTGTATTCTCATTTTAAAACAATTAGGCTTCAACTTTATTTCGAATAATAAATAAATAAAACAATTAAGGAATGATTTCAATCGAATGAGAGACTGCTAGATGAGGGAACTTTGCGCCCACTGGGCCACCTCCGTGGGCAGTGCCTGATATCGCTGCACCGCCTGCTGAATCTGCCCGTTGGTCAGTGCCAACTTATGCATCTCAAACTCCTTCTGCACCTTGCCCACGCCGGCGCCACTTCCTCCGGCGATCGGCATGATCAGCTCCCCGATGCGCAGATGCTCGAAGGCCTTCAGAACAATGGACCGCTCCACACCCTGCATCGTGGTGGACACCTTGGCGAATTTGGAGAAGCGTGCGAAGATGATCTCGAAGTTGAAGGGATCTCGGTCGTAGATCTCCGAGTGGTGCTTGATAGAGATGATGAGGCAGAGTTCCAGGACCGACAGTCCGCACAGCAGCTCGATTTTGTCGTCGCCCTCGAACTGCGCGCCCAGGGCAGCCATTCTTTCGGCGGTGATGTGGGGGCATTGCGGCCGCAGTTGGGCCACCAGGCGGAAGAGGAAGCTCTTGAGGAAGGCTTCGCTGATGTCGAAGTCGTAGAGTGCTTGTAGGGTGCGTCTGGCTTGTTGAGTGGCCAGCACTGTGGCCACCTGCTTGTTCCACAGCTCGCGGGCTCTTGGCAAGAAGCTGTAGTCGGCGGGATCGAAGTGGTTGCGCGCGAAGCTGAGGACCTCCGAGCGGATCTTGTCAAGATTTTCGACGCGTTCTGCTGCCTGCAAAAGTGCATTGTCGCTTGGAAGGGAGAGCAGATCCCGGCACAGGTCCACGTACTCCTCGAAGCGCTCAGAGTTGGGAAACAGGAAGACTTGCCGGTGCGAGAAGCGCGACTTGACCCGCTTCTCTAGTAGCTCGATCACGTCCAGCCGGCAGGTGACGCCCAGCACACAGATTGGCGCCTGGGCGGACTGGGAGACGTCGAAGAGATTGTAGAGCAGCGTCTGGTTGTGGTGGGCGCAGAACAGGTCGAATTCCTCGAGGATGAAGACCACGCTCTTTGATTGCTTGCCGCCCGCCTTGAGGCACTGCAGCAGGAAGGCCAGGTTCTCGGCGAAGGATCCAAACACCCGTCCATCGGCGGCATTCTCCAGCCGCATCTGCACGGTGATCGACTTGAGGGCCACCCGGTCGTCCGTGTGGAGATTCCCATCCAAATGCACAATCAGTGTGTTCCCCACAAAAGCCTTGTTGGTTAGCAGATCTGCCAGCACGGCGTTGATGAGCTGGGAAATGGGTAATGTTTGATTAGCCTGTGGATTCCACTACCATCGTGGCTACCTACCGTCGTTTTGCCGGATCCTCGAGGTCCAATGAGCAACAAGGAGTTGGATTCACCCATTTCCGCCGTGCGTTTCAGCAGCTGTCGCACATTGGAGCGCTCCTCAGCGTAGCCCCGCAAGGTGATGTAGTCCCGCTGCAGGCGCTCCTTCAGGAAGCGCCTTATCTCGGCCAGTTCCGCATTTTCTTCCGGCATTTGTGCTCTGCAACTCCCTGATTTCTGGAGTTTTAAAAGAAGGACGCACAAAATAATGCGCGCCAAAAAAACGTAAACAAGTCTCAGTGTTGCCAGATGAAAAATTAGCTTTTCCCCTAAAAAATGTCAAACAGTCGACATTTCCCCCTAAAAAATCCAGTTTTCCCCCTAAATTCAAAAAATCAGTTATTTTCGAACATGTACAATAAAATAAGAAATATCTCAATATGACGATTTAGAAATTTTAAGATTTGAAAAATCTGTGTACTCGAAGGTAAAATCGTGTGTAGTATATTTGTGTTGATATTTTTGAAATGTTCTAGGAAATCCCATATTTTAGTGTTTTTCCAAACATTTGGGTAATAAAGTTTTCGAAAAAAAAACACTAAACTTTCCCCCTAAAAATTTCTCCCCCTTAAAATTCCCCCTAGCACGTCAAAAAACCCCTAAACCTAGGGGGAAACCCTAGATCTCTAGTTAAGTGCACGAGTCACCTTGTTTCGAGATCGTCTTCGATAGCACTGTTATCGATCTATTTAAATTACATTTAAATTTAAAACATGTAATTGTGATATTCAAATATTTAATTAAAATGAAATAAAGTCATAGTTTATTTAAATGTAAATCAACTCTGATTATAATTATTTAAAAATTTAATAAATTATTTAAAAAGATGATTTAAGTATGAACCATTCCTAAATTTACTATGACCATATTTAACTTTAATATATTAAATATGTTTCAAAGCGCATCAGTTTAAAAATTTTTTTGTTCGATAATTATTCGATATTTTCCGCTATGGAATTCCCTTTAACGCTATGTATCGATATATTGTATAGTAGGCCATAACTATGTATGTCGATCATCCCTTCCCTAAGAACATCATAATTTACCTTCCCTAAGAACATCATAATTTAGATGGCACCTCACGGGCCAATAACATACGAACTCCTTCGAGGTGACGCAACTCGGTTTTACTCGCTGATATTAGGGATAATGGCGCTGATCCAATCAAAGAATATAAGTGCTGATGATGATGATGAAGATAATAATAACGTTCTAGTGTTAGAATAATAAATAGAATACCATTAAAAATTAATAAAAAGTTTATTTATTTTTGTGCTGTTTCTTTTGGTGCGGTCGGAGATAACCCATTTTGTGAAATATTTTGCCGCCTTTCTGATGAAAAAGTAAAAAAGAATTAATATAAATATAGATCTAAGATCACACCATACATTGAAGATTTGAGGTTAGGCGGAGAAATTTTGGATACTTTTGCTAGCCCAAATAAAAATTAAGTACAGTCCACATCTTCACATATTTGCAAACCAAATAGTGGATTTAAATTAAACATTATTTACCTAAATTATTTTATCTTCTCCCTCCAAGGCTTGAAAATAGGCCCTGACCCTGGCGCTATCTGCAAGAGTATACCCTTGAAGGGGACGCCTGATTGACATTGGTGTTGCCATTGTATAACCTGTCACGCGGGGAAGGACCTGAACGTTGGGACAGGTCGTGGGGACAGCAGCTCGTCCCACCGCATGGTGGTGCGGATTCCCACAGCGTCATCCATTTAGTCATTAGTGGGGCCAAGAAACTCTTTCACTTTTACTTACTTGTCATTTAGATTTAGATTACATTTAAACATTAACATTACAATTAAACATTCAAAGAAATAATTTAGATATAGAAATCATATTTGTCAATATTTTTACAAGCTTTCAGTGCAAGATGATTCCGAAATATAAAAATATACAATTTTAAATAATAAAATTATTTTAATGGATATTAGGATATAATTGCATTTAAAGATCCTTTGAGCTTATATAATTTATTACAGTGGGGGCATGGATAGCTTTTTGGGTGTGCTGGGTGGGACAAAGTTACGTGTTGCCTTTAAAAAAAACTTTGCCCCACACTTTTCACAAATGAAATCTGCTGTGTCCGGTTTTTTATGTTTGTGGATTATATGGTAAGTTAAATTTGAACTGAGGTACATTTTCCCGCAATACTCGCAGGTGCTGGTGCCTTCAGGTGGAGGTGGTCTCGGTGCTCTCGAGACATTGGCGGGGGGAGGGCAATTTTTTTCATATATATATATGTATGGGGTGGACGTGGAGTCGGGGATGCTCAACTCCCTTCTCACGTCGTCCATCAGCATTGGCCGCACTAAATTGTCATCGGCTTTAAGCCATGACATGTTGTGCGATGCCGTGTACGCGAAGTAATGGCCACCGGAAATATACTTTCCGTTGTGAACCACTACCCCGCGCAGATTGTACTCATCCGTCCCCGACTCCATGCAGCCGGTGCAAAAGCATTTAATTGCGAAATGCAACGGCACGAGCTCGAGCACCTTCTCCATCGTTGCCGAAAATCGGTTAACCTGGATAACCAGAACTTCCGGCAACTTTGGGTAGCTCGTTTTTTTCATGGAGTCGGTTACCTCTCCGCATGAAGAGCATGTCATCGTCGTGCTACTGGCTGCTATCGAGTCCTGGAAAAGGCCAAAATAAATAGAATAGAAAATATTTAAGAAAATAAATTTTACCCTTATGTGTGCCTCCAGATCGACGCATGGCATCAACATCCCCGTGAACTTTTGCTTCCGTTCCGTTATGCTCCCGCAAGTGAGGCAGATATCCGTTTGCCGCTCAATGCCCTCGAAGCAATTTGTGTCCGGATTCGCTTTTATAAATAAGAAAATTTCCATATTATTAATTTCAATATAATATATATATTTTTTAATTATTTATTAAACTCACCCGGTTTCCAAAAGCCCCAGAATTTGGAGCAGTAGCTCGTGAGCGTCGTGCTGCTCTCCGTCATGGAGCAGCTCCATGACGCCCTTCTCCTTGGTCTCGCCCAGCAGCTCGTCCCACAGCATTGTGGTGCGGATTCCCACCGAGTTGTGGATCGCGTGTGTGGCGATGTGGCTGCTGCGCAGGGCGTAGACCACCGCATTCAAAAAGCAACTGTTCCCTAAGTTCTGTAGGGAACTGTATGCTGAAGCGGGCGCGTGAGTGGGCGCGGCAGTGGACACGGGAGAGGGCGCGGCAGTGGGCGCAGGCCCCCTTCTCCTTGGTCCCAGGCTGTAATTTAAACAGGATTAATATGATATGTTTAACATGATTGTTTCAGCATATTACCAATAACCTGCGTGGACAATGGCACCACTTCTCGTTAAAAAAACCTCAAGGCAACCCTTTGGGCACGGGAACGGAATAAGGCGGTTTTTTTTTTCTTGAACTTCCTCGGGCACCTCTTTCCGCACGTCCCCGTCCTCGTGGTCCGAACCATCCTCATGATTAAGTTTTAGAACTGTGCTAGCAAAGGTGCGTTCGCAATTCTGAAAGCCACACACATACCGGGAGACTTTGAGCTCCTTCATGGATGTGGGGGGACTCGGACCCGAGGACGAGCTCGGCACTGTGCTGCCAAGGTCTGCCATGGCCAACCTAAAGGCCGCTGGAGGCAGGGTTGCCAAGACAGCCCTGGCAGCGGCAGCACGGGACATCAGCCCTCCTCCTTGGCCCTCCTCTGTTTCAGAAGGCCTCGCCTCCACCTCCAACCGGTTGTCCTGTTGGCCTGTTATCATGTTGTCCTCGGCAAGCGGCACCACTTGGGCATCCACTTCTCCCTCCAAGGGTTGCAGATAGGCCCTGGCCCTGGCGCTATCTGCAAGGGAAACCCATTGAGGGGGACGCCTTATCGCCATCGGACGAGCCATTGTATAAATTGTCCCACGGGGTAGAACCTGAACAGGTAGAACGGGACAGGTCGTGGGGACAGAGACATCTCCTGCGTCCTCATCTCTGCCCTCCTCGGCACTCGACGTCGACGACTTCTCCTCCGATGGTTTTCCTAATGGTTTGGTTTAGTTTTGGTTTTGGTGATGGTCAGGGAAATACACGGAAAAAAAAACATAACGAGCATCCGGACAGCTTTAAAACGTTTCAATTGCGGTCGCAATCCAACATTTGAAATAATATTAAAGCTGCCCGGAGGAGTTTCAACATAGTCTTATCATCAACTCCCTGTCTACTCTTTATGTTTTGAAAATCCCTGAGTCTATTTTCCCACAATTTAAAGCGGCAATCGAGGTCCTCGGCAGTATAAAAATTTAGCGCCAAGTTATCTCCGGTCTTAAGAAAATTGTCGACAATAATGTCAGCATTCTCCAGCAGCAGTTTAAATTGATCATTACAATATTTATCTTTTATTGTGACAGCAGTTGCATTGAACATATTCTTGGGTGATTGTCCGCCTCTTGTAAATATCATAAAATACACTTCCCATATGGGTTGTGGATCTTCATTTGCTTTCATTAAGGTATCCCTTAAATGGAACCTGTCGACAAGATGCGGGACCTTTTTAGCCCTTAAAAATATATTCACTGCGTTATCATCCGTCACAATACAAATGCAATTTTGTAATATACCATTGGCTTCTGCAAACTCTAAGACCTAAGGAGCATGAATGATTCATAGGGCGATTTGAATGCATTCATGCAGACCTCTATTTTATGATATATAATCAAAGCAGGCTTTTGTCTTAGTCACCGCTTAAATTATTTACTCAGTGTTTAAAATCTAGCAACATGATTCGGATTTTGCTTTTGATTTTTGTTTGTAGATTTATCAAGGCAATTTGTCAAACTAAAACAGGAGCCAGATTTTTGCTTTTTGTAGCCGAACTTTCGACTTTTGTAAATTTTCAAATCCAAGCAGCTGCTGCTTTAAAGTTTTTTATCAGCAAGAAACCAAAAAAAATATTATAATATAAAAACAAGAGAGAACGCTATAGTCGGGTGTCCCGACTATCAGATACCCGTTACTCAGCTAAAGGAGTGCGAGGGAGATAGATATATAAAATCTTTGATCGGGCATAACTTTTTAACGAATGGTCCGATTTGAAAAATTTCTTCTACATTTCGATAGGTATTGATAGTCACAATAAAACTGCATTTTTAGTTTTCCAAAATCTTTAATGGTGTGGGCGCCAGACACCTTTAAAAAAATGGTGTAGGGCGATTGAGGGCGTTAGAGGGGGCGTGGCACCATTTTCAAATAAACTTGCGCTGCGTAGGAACTCCAAGAATATGCATGCAAAATGCCAATCCTCTAGCTTTTATAGTTTCCGAGATCTCAGCGTTCATACGGACGGACAGACGGACAGACGGACATGGCTAGTTCGACTCGGCTAGTGATCCTGATCAAGAATATATATACTTTATAGGGTCGGAAAAGCTTCCTTCTCCCTGTTACATACTTTTGCACGAATACAATATACCCTTTTACTCTACGAGTAACGGGTATAATAAAACACTGACAATTCTTTGCAGGTTCGATAGTATCGACCAACTAAAACGGGGAGGCTTAGACCTCGGATAAAATGTAGCCTTGCTCAAACCGGTTTGAGACTTTGCTACGGATTATGTATTATGTAGAAGTATGCAACACAAATTTTGTAGAAGAGGTGAGCGAGAGATATGTACTAAAATATAGAGCATATCATAGGGGGCAGCGCATAAAGGTACTTAACTTAAGGCCTTAATGCCTAACGGCATCAAAACCAAAGGTGAGGTCTACAAATTCTTGGAAGTCTGCTCCTGCTCCTGCAGACTCTTGAAAACCGTTGTAGGGCTCAACAGTAGGGTCATGGCAAAGCTAACTTTATTTATTTCACGAGCCTTGCCCAATGTGGCTTTAATTATGTCGCCATTGCGCTGCGTAGGAAGCCAAAGAATATGTGTGGGTAATCCCAATTCTCTAGCTTTTGTAGTTTCCGAGATCTCAGCGTTCATCCGGACGGACAGACGGACATGGCTATATCGACTCGGCTTGTGATCCTGATCAAGAATATATATACTTTATAGGATCGGAAACGCTTCCTTCTCCCTGTTACATACTTTTGCACGAATACAATATACCCTTTTACTCTACGAGTAACGGGTATAAAAATTGGGTGACTTTATTCGCAAACCGAAGCTTAATTCATTTCTTGTTAAATCTACAATTTCGACAGAAACATTTAAGTTTTTTAGCAAACATTTCGAATTTTTCTTAGTTTCTTACCGATTTTTCTTAAGCTTTAAGTTAAAGAACCTAAATAAGAAATTAAAGACGGTTTTTGTAATGTTTCTAAAAAGTGTTAGCTAAAGCCTTTAGCTAATATAAATTGAGAAGAGTATTTGGCCAATACAGTTACAATTTCTATTTCAAAAATTTATTAAACATCAAAAGCACTTCAGTGATTGATTGATATCGGCTAGCGGATTTAAACCGGCAATGGACCGAGTAATTACAGTAATTATCTTTTAAAATATTTCATTGTAGAAAAACTTTTTATTAATGTTGTTGCGAAATAGTCGTTATACAGAATGAACGCCTGGCGGATTTTCCTGCTGGGTTTAATGGCACCGATCGCAGTAAGAATGGAAAATTATAGTTTATCGAAGGAAACCCAATATAAATTCGAAAATAATTCCCAAAGCTCCGTGGACACATGGAATTCAACAATGTTATCTGCCTTGTACGTGACAAAAAGTTTATGGACTTTGAGTATTGCTACCTGAAGTCTATCAATCGCACCTACAAGTACCTTTCGGTAAAAACAAAATTGTACCATCTACCCATCGAGACCTGCGTGGTAAGGATGAAGCTCCGGCAGATTGCCCACTATCACGATACGGTATTCCGACCATATTTTTTAGACCAAGGTTCAGTTGAGGATGCGGGAGAACCGGCGGATTCTGTACAACATCGATTTCAAGGTGGATGCCTGCAAGTTCCTGCGGGATCCCGACAAGCACATGCTGGCCAACTGGGTTTACCAGACTTTTGCGCCCTACTCGAACATGAACCACACCTGTCCCTACGAGGTGGGTGAGTCCTGTCATGTCCTGAAACTTCCGCATTGACGCTCCTTCGCCCCGCAGCAAGACATCGTGGTGGACAAGCTGCCGGTGCATCACGTGAACAGGATTGTCCAGACGATCATTCCCGACGGCAGATACTTCATGAACACCACCTGGATTACCTCGGGCATTCCGCGCGCCGAAGTCCTTATCTACCTAACCAAAAGTTGAACGCATCAAGTACTAGCAATTTTCCACTGATCGAAATACACATACGAACTTTATGGTTAACAACAAAGCTTGATAAAAATGAATCGGGGTCACCAAACCTACAAACCTTCGTTAAGTGCAATTGGATCAAAAATGTCTTTAAAGCTTGCAAATAAATTAAAAGTCTCAATCCAGATTAATAGAGATGAATGGCTCGTCGAATTTAAAAGGAACATTTTAGGTCACATAAAGAGACAACGGGGTCACCAAACCTACATAACTTCGTTAAATGGAACTGGATCATGTTGACAGTTTATGACCAAAGTTGGCAATTAAATTAAAATTAAAAGATTTAATCCAGATTAATAGAAATGAGGTCACATTGCATTAAAAAGCTTAAAAATTGATTTATGAAGCATTTTGAAGGTCTGACTTACGTCAGATTTCAGAATATAATAATCAGTGTTGGGCATTGAAATAATGTGTGATGTTTAAAAATAATTCCAGGAGCAGTCTGCAGTTTTTGCACAGCTGGTTCATCGAGTGACCTGGATGGCACCTGCACCTGTCGCCCGTCAAGTGGCTGCTAATGCGATTAGGAAGGATCGGGGCTGCGAACTCAGCTGCCAATCAGGTGGGCCAGCCAGAAACTTCACACATTTCGAGACATGTCCACTATATAACCACACCGATTAAAAACCATACATACCGTAACCTTTAGGAAAACTCCAAGCAAAATAAACAAAGCCCCAAGATGCCGGCGGACATTGTGACCACGGAGCAGCTGCGCTACCAGCTGGCCTTCATCCACGCGATGGACAGGACTGGGAGGCACTGGGAGGAGACCTTCTCGTGGTACCCGCGGATGCAGTGCTGCCACTACCAGCGCATCGACCAGATCTACCTGGAGAGCCGCCAGCGGCACGGGGATGGTCACTTCATGAAGTACGCCAACCGGAGGCGCCTGCTCAGGAAGTACCTGGTGACGGCCCAGGATGTGCAGAAGGGCTTGGAGGAGCGCAGGACACTGGAGGGCGACGGCATCCTGGGCATCAAGGTGGCGGCGACCGAGAACGGGGAGTACGGTCGGCTGAAGCCGGGCAGGTTGTACTTCTGCTAGGCTGGAAGCTATCCCCCCTGATCCTCGCCAGAACCGCGCTCACAATTAAACTATCATCGTCCGCTGACAATGCAACTCTCAATGGCCGTCACTCATTACGCGATTTTTGCATGACCGTGCGCATAATTAACAAGGTGAAAATGTCAGTCAGGCCGGGAGTCCCCACCGTACGGTGCACCCTGCCTACTTTTGACGCGACTGAAAAGTTCGCACAGGTAATTAAGTGATCGCGTCTGTCCACTCGATGAGATGACTCGCCTCGTTTGTTCGGAAACTTGCAAACTGTGTTTTATGGCGCCCGTAAAAATGGGAAATACTCCGCGAGTGCACGATATGGCACACTATTCACTATTTACACTTGCATTTCATTATCGATACGATGCGGATCTTGCTTTGATTTGATAAATTCCCAAGCACTTGAATAAAATTTGATACGATGCGTGGCATACAAAATAATAGTGGTAAACTTTTGATAACTTTTTAGGGAGTTTTGGATAGGTTCTGAGCTTGATTTGATATCTTTTCATTTGAATACAATACAAGGAATTTCGGCAAAGTCCCTAAAAGGTATACAGGTATTTTCGATACCCTGATAAATGTGTCCATCGGCACAGCTGCTCCTCCCGCGACTGCAGACGTAAGCCCAGGTGTCGTGGCGAACTTCGGGCAGTATGATTTAAAAGTTCCATATGCAAATTACCCACAAAGTTTGCTGGCTAGCCCATCCGTCCTCCGGAGTGCGTGGAAATGTGGAAAACGGGGAAAAGGGGGACACGGGAAAAGGAAAATAGGAAATGCAAAATGCCCATGCAAGTGTGCAAATTACACAAAGAGAACGCGAACTTCGGGCCAAGTTGCCAACTGGGCCAGCAGCGGCGACTCATTAGACACATGACAGCATTCACAGAGCACCCAAAAGGCGGAGGGGTGGACGTTCCGAGTGGGTGGTGGTGGAGAGGGCTTCCAGGTGGGCAGCGGCGAATGCGAATGCGTGTGAAAAATCAGCCAGCAGCGGCCCACAAAATCCAAGCCGAGCGCACAATTAAACGGTAGCAGATAATTGCTATCGAAAGCCATAATGGTGGCCGGATCAGTACTTATATATGCCGGACTCCTATATAGCACCATATCTTGATGCGACTCTCGAGAGCCGAGAGCTTTTTGTGCGCCTTTCTCGGTTCTCATTGTCTGCCCGATTTTCCCATCGATCGATCGATGCGAACTTTTTCGAGACCATCATTTTGATTTCTGTTGACTCATACTCACACTCATCCGATTGGATTTTTGGTCAGGCGAAGTGACAGCCGAAAAAACAGGCCAGAACCGAAAAGTTGCTGCTTCAAAATAAATAAACACAGAGACACCTACTTTGCAGTGGGTGTACTTCTGCAGAGGGGTTAGGGGTCAACCCCTTTTCAGCCAGGGTAAACAACATTTGCGGATTTCACGCCAGGGCTCAGACAGCATTGCTGATCCTATTAGTGCTCGTCAGGGGCCTCGACTCGATTGACTGACTGGCGCCATGTCTCAAGCCAGGATTCACCTCCCTTCATGGGCATTACAAGAAAGACCAAGGACCAAGGACCAAGGAGCACAGAGCAAAGAGCAAAGAGCGAAGAGCAGGTCCAGTGGATTAGGGCGTAAAAGGGACTTAATCCAGTTTTGCATCGATCTTCCCTTCTTAGTTCTCCAGGTAGACGCAAGGAACAGGTTGGCAACTGCACAGGAAAAGCCAAATAAAATAATAAAGAGCCAAATGCCAGAGCCGAAACATTAAATAAATAAAAGTCAACGGCAGTCGGCAGTCAGTCAGGCAGCTCATAAACGCTCGGCAGCTGACGCCGGTCCCAACTTCAAATTAAAACGCCATTGGCGCTTTGGCACGCATAGATAGGACTGCGACTTGGACTTGGATTGGGACTCAAGAGTGGAACTCCGACTCCGACTTGGGTCGTCCATCAACTCGCTTTGCCTCGCCGACGCGACTGCCCATAAGCCAATTTGCCAATTTCATAAACTCGGTTTGATTTGCCGCCAAAAGCACAGAAGACCAAATAAAACAAAACAAAACAAAACGAGCCGAACCGCAAAAGTCTGAAAAATAAAACCCCAAAAACGCCCCCAGGCCGGGCAGACAAATTCCGACTTCCATTTGGGATCCAATAATCCGTGGTTGTGTTTTTGTGGAAAAGCAGCAACAAATCGAAAGGTGGCCTAGACCTAGGAAGGTATCCACCAAAGCGTCTCTATCAAAAGACAACTTGGAGCCAAGGACGTAGAAATGGGGATCTTAAGAAAAAAATCGAGATAGTGTGATGTCCGTAAATGAAGTGAATAATCGGTGGTATTTCATATACATTGTGGAAATGGAATATAAGGTCGATTTATGATATGAACTAAGTTGATTGTCCACTTTATCATAGTAATATTTAAATAAATAATATCTTATATTACTTTCAATTATCAACAGATTTAGACTCGAATATAATATCTACACATTATTTGTAATAATATCTTGGTATTATTTGTCACGTATGACAAACGGAAACAATCAACATTATAATCCCTGTACTGCTTTTAACCCATTGGGACTTTTTAACCCTTTTACTTGCCCATTCCCCTTCTAAACGTCGCAACTTCTTCTGGGCCACGCCACTGGGCAAATTACACTTATGGCCATAATTCAATCAGCGCATTATCAATCACGGCGGCTACTTGTCTTGGCCAGTGAGTCAAGTCAATCAGCCATCGCATCGGCTGTCTCCCTTGCTCTCTCCCGATCGCCGTCTGTGCGTCCCGCTCGCACTTGAGTGTGAAACACGTTTGAAAGTCATTAACTTAAATGATTCACTTTCTGAGCCATAAATTTCGCCACTAACTGGCGAGGAACTGGCATACAGGCTATGCGCAAAAAACGTCGACAGAAATGTCTTAAAAAATTGCTAAATAATCGCCTTAAATGAGTCTATAAAAATGAACACCCCGAGCGGCGACTAGAGCTCAATCGTCGATCGCGCGGACCCAGAAGCCACAAGATAAAAGACTCCAGACAGAAGTAGCTCAAAAGTGTTTTCGAAAACAACAAAGTGAATTTTCATTGCCAGCGGAAGTCGTAAATCAATTTTTTCCTCTACCAAAAAATGGGGGAAAATGCTCGAGAGGAGCGCTCTCCCAGCCGAAATATGTTTAGGCCTAGAAATCAGAGATCGGTGATGGGATGGCGAGGGAAAAGAGGCGCCCATTCTGGAAGAGCATCCGCAGCGAGAAATCTTTGTTGCTGCCCCGACCAATTTCGGCTAAGACGACAGCCATAATGATAGGGGCCACTTTTGCCGCCGCCACGCACGCTATATGGCCAAGATCCCAGGGGCGGCGGATGGAGGGGGAGGGGCAGGTCCGTCTGAACGGAAAGGGGCAACTTGTCAGGCATTGTATTTGTGTTCCATCTACGTTTCCGTTTCAATGTTTTCAAGACGCCATCATGACATTGTCAGAGGAAGAAACAGAAACAGAAACAGCAAAATACGAAGACGACATCTCACGCAGCCTTAGAATTTCCAAAGTGCTGAGTTGGGTGTATGTCATCAGTCAGTATTGAAATTAGAGAAGGTGTTTGTATGGGTACAGTTAAGTATAATGTTTTTAATTTCCGTAAAGAAAACTGATAACAGTCGAACTTAAAATAACTTAAGGAATACCTTATTATCACTGATGATAATATAATAACTTATCCACTTTCATGAAGAATTTCGCGCGTAATTCCCTTTATAAACACACAAACATTGAAATGCCAAAAACATATCATAAATGTGATATATCGCCATAGGACTTAAGGCTGTTGAAAAGATCTTAAAATGCGTTTGGATTAACCCGTGGAGAGGGGAGCGCTTGAAGCTGGGAGCCAACGCCTCCGTCTGCTGCAGACTAGACAAAGGATACCCGTAGTCCCGAGTCCCAAATCCCATTCCTATGCCAATGGGATTATCTATGAGCTGTGAAATCCCTTTAGGCGGAAACTATGGAACCCACACACAGCCGCACAAAGCGAGGACAATGCAACAAGTGTTGCGGCAGATTGAGCAACAAAGGGCTCGTAATTATGGAAGCCACACAATGCGACACATTCGAGAGTTAGGACAGAGGGGACTATAGGAACTGTAGGTTCTATGGGATATGGTTGGTAGTAAGGCACTATATACCAGGCTAATGAGTGGTGGCAAACAAACCATAAACCAGTCGAATTTCGTGCGGTCCAGCCTCGGCGGCAACTTCTTTCAATACCACTTGACACTTGGCCAGGACTCGGGATCTAGAATCCCCCTTCTTTTTTTCGAATTTATGTTCGACAATATTTGGGAAATTAAATCATTGCCGAAGACAGTTTTATAGTTTGGGGCGTGACGAGGGACAGAGAGATCTAGATATCTACAGATCTACAGATCGAGGGAACGCGAGGGTTCGTGCTGCGGCGAACTAAACTATCTAACAATGACCCCCCTTTCCACCCACCCACTGCAAATTGGAAAAATGTCAATTATGCGCAATTTTGCTTAAGCAATTGACATTTGTTGCTGCTTTGTTGTGATTGCACGCATACTTGGGCAAATAAATTGACAAATAGGATTTGCGTTTCTCTCCGATTTTTTGTTTCTCCACTGGCCATTTTGAATTAATAAATTGCCGCCAATTTGCCGCTAGCCTTGCCAGCGTGGAAAAGTCGACAAAAATCGAAAAGCTGAAAATCTGGAAAATATCCGAAAGCCATTCTATTGCGATGTTGAGATATTCTTCTGGCTTCTGACTTATGGCTCATATCCCTGCAAAGTCTCGAAGCAGAGTTATCATTTGATTGTTTTGCCAGTAATTAGTTTAATTGCCTTTGTTTCGCAGAGCGAACTGCCGATTGCATAAACCCCATGCCAACTGATTGATTTCGCTTTGATCTTTGCTTTCCTGCTGAATGAAATCCACAACTGATGGCTATAGATCGGAACTTGTTTCGATTTATGGAAGTCTCCCAGTTGAGTCATGGAAAATCGCTGACCTTGCCACCTGTCATTTGTTTTTTTCCCGTGGGGCATCTGTTTTTTGTAAAGTTGGAATATTTATTTTAGGAAATATACAATAAAATATAAATGAGAAAGTAGATTAGAGTAGGTTTTTAAAAATATAGTGAAGTAAATATATAAACAAACAGTGTTTGTTATCAAGGTGGAAATACCTTGATAGGCATTGGATCTTAAGAGTCGATCAAAAATACATACTATATACATACTAAATGTTTATAAATATAAATGTTAAATATTGAATTTCCTGTTTTTCTACCCTTTTTTGGCTACCACTCGACTGCAACAGATTAAAGATCAAACGGATCCACTTCACCACTCACTCCCCAGCCATCCGTGCAAGCCATTCATGAGTGACCTCGACCAGATCGGACCTAAATCAGACCAATAACAAAACCAAAGCCCAAACCTTTATCGCGGGCGCGCAATCGCAACGGAAGTTACGTTCAATTTATGGGTGAAATTATCCACTGGCCGGGAGAATCGGCCATCGACCATCAAGCATCGAGCATCGGCTCGTGAAGATTTGCTGAGCTGTGGAAATAAATGGAGATCGGAGATTGGAAGTTGGAAGTTGGAGATACCTGGCCCCGATCGTCGATCGTCATTGGTTGGCATCAGTGCGCCGGCCGACTGGGACAATTGAATTAGAAGCAGGACTCATGAATGGGCGATGGGTCAGGGAAGCTGAAGTGAAGTCAAGACTTCGGGGGCATGAGATCAGCATGTTCGACTGTATGAGGCAGGGGCCGGGCAACCACTGAACCCATTTTCTCACCTGTTAAGGTTGTAAAGACTCGAAAACAACAATTTATCGCTGTCGAGATCGTCGCCTGCCGCTCCTCGAGAGGTGAAGCCTCTTCGATTGACTGGGGCCCATGGGTGAGCAGGGAACTCCAGACTTCGATTGCATTTGGGTTTGGGTTTGGGCAGCGTCATACGATTTAATTGCTTCGATTGTGTCAGCAGTTTTACGTGGCCAAGCCAACAGCGGACACATCATGGAGTATCCGTGTAATACATGTCTTCATTTTGCTGCGGAAGGGGGCGTTTTGTGCCAGGCAGCTCTGCTCATGGGCGCTCAATAATTTGATGATCATAATCAATGCCCCTTGACTGACATTCGGTGCCGCTGCTTCGTTTTCAGCTTTGCTTTCTTTTCGGCACTTCCAAACCCTCCTAACAAAAGGCGCTCAAACTTGTTGAAAGCCGTTTGATCCTTTTGACGAGGCCCCATTGATCCTCCGGCTCAGATGATTTGGCCGAAAGTCGAGTGTTTGTGCAGCCGCTTGAAAGGAAGCCGCCAATTTTGTTATCCTGGCTTTTGATGATCAGGATAACAAGGCGGCGTGGGAGTATGGAACCCACTACAGAACCTCACCTCATCTCTAGCCATTCGAATTCGATGAGTAAGGAAGTCTGTTTTGTTTTGCTTTTACTTCCATTTCTATTTCGTTGATGTTCTGTTTTTGTGGCTGCTGCTTCTCCAACTTTTAATGCTCGAATCGCATGCGTAGGTTTTCTATGACGATTAAAACCCTCATATGTCAACTCAGCCCATTCATCATCATCTGAGTCTGCCAGAGCTGGGGACTTGGAAGGCGAACGCAGACAGAGGTAGCAAACAGTCGCCAGACACTCGGCTGATGAGCTCAAATCTCATCAAGAAGTGTCTGGCTGGCGGTTCGCAAGCATATATCTCTGTCTTTTTGGATTTTGTATGTTTTGGATTTGGGGAACCTACAGCACCTACTTCAGCCTAGCGTGATGACTTAATTTTCGTCTCAGTTGGCACTTGAAGAAACCGGGAAGACTGTGGACCATGGCTTACGCACTAGCAACCTCTGCTGGGGAAGCACCTTTTCTCGCAGTGCACTCAGGGGCACCTTTAACCCAAGCTGATCAGGTGCCTCTGCCTTTGGGACTCTGGTTCGTTGGTTCGCTGGTTCGCTGGTTGAAGATGGAGCCGAAGTCGACTACTTGAGCGTCACCGCAGTGACACACGCAAGTGCTTGGCCTGTCCCCCGGATCCTCCACCCCTCCTCCACCTCCTCCTCCTTAGAAACCCAGGAACCCTCGTCATGATGCAGCGCTTTTCGGTAAAGAGCTAGCCAGCAGCTAGTGAAGTTGTTCCCAGTTAGGAGCTGCCTCCGTCGACTACGAGTATTTGCTGTAATCATTATGGTAGCGCCTGTGCATCGGATGATAAATCTATCTTTTATTAGCATTTCAAACACTCGAATGAGCTGCACGTGTTGCTGCCCTGAGTGAGTTGTTTTGGCCTGGCCTAATCCCAATTAAAACCACATTTTTCATCGATCCAAGGGAGATTCGAGATTCAAGTGAAATCGTTAATGAGCGCATAAAGTTTTGCTCTTAGGCCGGATTTATAGAGCACGAGGTTCCGAGTTTGAGTTCGAGTTCGAGTCCGAGGAGGAGGGACAGGCGGTGCCCGTTTCCTGGGTGTTGTATATAAATCGCGTGCTGCACTGGAGGTCTTCAAAACGCTTACGAGTTGGAGCCCCCGGGCTCAAGACCAACCCAAGACCAAGTCGAGGTCCGAGTCAGAGCCTCATCATCAGCATCGCATCCGACTGGGACGACTGGCCATTCATTTGGCCTGGGTGTTGACCAGTCTCGGACTACGCCCGGGGTCATCTGGCAGCTCCTGTCTTCCCTTCCACATTTCCACATTTCCAGAGTACAAAAACCAGAGAGACCGAGAGAGAATGGGACCTGGGCTAATGATTGCCAGTGCCTTTTCAGCCGGCCAAGTTGCGAGTGCGAGTGCCGAGTATTTGGCCAAAAACAAGATTGATTTCCTGAAATCGAAACCTTGAGACGAGCTGCGAAGCCACCAGAGACACGCAAGGGGCCCAGATCGCAGTGATAATGATGTCGAGAGCCAGTTTTTTTTGGTTTCTGTTTTTTATATTTTATATTGGGGTGGTAGCCATATCATGCTTCCAAAGGGGTTCCAAGTCCGCGTCCCCTTCAGCGAAATGCAAAAACAAATTGTTTGTGGGTCAGCCAGGCAGGCGAGGGGGAAGGAAGGCCTAACAAGAGCAGGAGGATCGAGGATCGACGGGCCAACGGGGCGTTCCGTTGTTTCAAGGAATTCAAGGGAAACAGAAACAGAAAAAGGATGGGAGGATGAGGATGAGGAGCCTGCCCGGAGGCGGGGAACGACCTCGTCTGGGGCTCTGTCTCTGTCTCCCTCTCTGTCCGTGGACTCCATCTCCATCTTCTTCCAGGAGACAAGACAGCACACGGAAGCCTAATGCTGGCCATGCCATGTGATTTGTGCGATTTGTGCTTTTGGGCCTCGATCTGTTTGGCTGCGGTTTCCTTGGAAAACGCCATGGTCATTCCTTTTCTAAGTTCTGGCAATGACAAAGCGCTGACCGCTGACTGGAGCAGCAAAAGCAGCAGCATCGCAGCAACTGCAACTGCACAGCAGCAACATCAGCAGCAGCAGCAGCAGCAGCATGCTAATTTATGAAGTAGCAACTTGCAGCGACATGGATGCAGTAATTATAGCTTGCTAGCAACTTGTTGCCAGCCAGGCCCAACTGCATGAATGGAAAGAAAGCCAGGCCAGTTTGCTGTTTTCCATGCTAAACAGAAGCTGTTCTACTGCAGCAGCAGCAGTGGCATCAGGTGAACGTGGATGTGGATGTGGATGTTGGACGTGAACGCGCCCACTCGCTTAGTCCACCGGCCCGCAAAGAGAGCTCCAAACAGCTAAGACAAAAAAACAGGAGGAACAATTTAGAGAGCCGGAGTTCTGAGCACTCTTTTAAAGCTGAAAGAAGCACATGTGTTTGGATATAGTAAGGGTTTTCAGCAGCAAATGTTTTGTTGCATACTTTTTGAATACCACACTTCCTATTCCTTATACTCGAAAATGTCCAAGTAGTGGGTCTCATGTCGCATTGAGTTTTTTTCACACCATATTTCCATTTACTTATCTTATATGTTTATTTGGTATGTTTAAATATATTGATATATCATTTTATTTTAGCAACATGTATACATTAAAAACAAATTCGTTATTAATGTTATATTTCCTAAATGTCTTACAAACGGTATGTACCCTCTTTTAGGGTATCAAAATAACTGGCTCAAAAAAGCTAAGAAAAAGGTCCTACCCCGTGGCGTTTTGGCTGTTGATGGGTTGGCTCTGCTGACTGCTCGGCAGCGGCAACATGCGGCATGCAGCAACAGCAACTGCGACAGCAGCAGCAACAACATGGGGCAGCGGCAACATAGTTTACACACCTACCGAACGTCGGGGGCTGGGCTCCGTCTGCCGAACCCTCTGGCCAGCAACATGCACTTAACTGGTAGCCACAATGCACTTTATAATACCCGGGAACATGGCTCTGGCTCTGGCTCGGAATCTGAATCTGGCTGGCATCTCTGGCCCGGAATGGGATGGGTATGGGTATGGGTATATCTGCCCCTCCTCGCAGCTTGATAGATGCTGCTGCCTTGGACTTCCCGGAGCGATCTACCAGGGGGCGTTGCTGCTGTGCTGTTGCTGTTGCTGCAGTGCAGCATTTGGTGGATAGAAGAAGTAGCAGCAGCCACCGTTAGTTGGCTTGGGCCTCATTTGCATCGGGCCATAAACACAAACTCGGTGGCCCAGTTCTCGACGCGCTAACCTAAAACCGAATGCGAATACGAATGCGAATCCAATTGCGGCGAACTTTAAGCCGGCGCTAGGCGACGACCTTGGATTAGCCAAATCCGTTCCGTTCTGACCCTTCCTTCCTTCCTTAATCCTTCCTTCCTGCAGGGCAGCTCATTAGCCGCACCACCACCCACCCAGGTAAGGGTTCTCTCCGCTCGCCGAAAGGTGTTTTCGCCGTGTACCAAAATATAATTAGCGAACCCGGGCAAATCTCTTTTTAATGCCGGCCAGCCAGCGGGGGTGTTTCAATGCTGCGATTGAAATTGGAGCGTAGCCGAGGGAAGTGTGAAAAGTCGATGCAGAATTTCCGAAAACTGAGCCCGGGGAAGCGAAAGCAAAAGCCGAGGGTTAGGCCAAGTTGGGAATTAAAAGCGCAGCCGCCTCTCATCATCATCAGCATCATCCTTAGCATCCTCCACAAAATACTCACGCTCACAGGGAATTAAGTTGAGTTGCGTTCGGAGTTCTCATTTCTCAGTTCTGAGTTCTGAGTTCCCGTTTGCGAGACATTAAAGATGCCGACCGATGCTGAGGATTCTCGATGTGGCGCCGGCCAGGGAGACAATATAAATCATATCACTCTCACACAAAAGGCAAAGGGGAAAGATGGCCCATCCCCTCCCGCGATCGCAGCCTTTGTTAATTAATTGTGCAGCACCGGGATGGACACCTTTTCTTGCCTCGAATTTTCTTCCCTTCAACTCCGAAAGTCAAAGCAAACTTTGCATTTTTTGGAGGAGGTACAATAAATTCTACAATATTTTTAAGACATTTCAAAGATCATTCTGGAGTTAGGATACTGAGATCCATGACCCTAGCGTTGGCCCAGGGATCGCTGTGGTTTCTGCTTGTCCTTCTGAGCCTGCCAATGGGAAAAAATGAAGGCGGGCAGCGCACCACTGGACTACTTGTGGGAAGCCAGCAGTGTTACCTCCACGAGGAGATCTTCCATCGACGGCCCTCCCACCACCATCATCCCATCCCCCTGCAAAGTGTCACCGCCAAGCGGCTGCAACTGCCCTGGTGGTGCGCCCTCATGGAGAGCCTCTTCCTGCTGCTGCTGGTGAAGCTGCTCCAGTTGTAGCGGAGCCTGGATGGGCCAACACCTTTCGGTAATTGCCGCTAACGGTGATGTAAGCCAAGTGGAGGCGACAAATGTCACACATGCTGCTCCTAAATCGGAAACGGTTTTTTCCCCCAGCTCTTGCCTCACATGATAATTTGTCGAGCGGCGGCTTTTTGTGGAGGTCTGGCTTAGGTGCTTCTAATTAAATTGTTCAAAATGTTTTCCAGCGCGCTTTTGGGCCTGGCGCTGGAAAATCGCTGACAAATGTTTCCGTCAAAACATGGAAAAAGTTTTCATTTTGTTTTGTCAAAGTCCAGGGCAATTCCAAAGCATCCACAGGTGGAAGGGCACAGTGGTATGGGGTCTATTGAAAATGTAATGAGAAAATATAGCTTATAATTATTTAAAATATTATGTTTCCTTTTGAAAAAAAACCCTATTTAAAGATGTTCATAAACAATTGAAATGGATAATGTAATTTATTTACTTTTAAGACTCTTCAAATAAATATATTCTTTTGTCCAACATAAGCAGCACCGTCAAACTACTTGATCGGGTCAGAATCAACACCCTCGCCATTCCATGGTAAATTAAACCTCGCCTTTGAGGAGCCAACTACCTTTTCCATTCGACTAAAACCGATTCCAAGCTACGACTACGAGATAATTTAAAACGAATTAAAAGCGCAACCGTTTGAAACCTCCCGAACCCAAATAAAAAACCGAACCGAAGGCATCCAATTGAAAATAGCAACAAGTTAATTTGAGCGACGACCCCTTCGCCCCTTCGGCCCCTTTCCCATTTGTTCCTTTTGGAAAGTCATTAGAAAAAATGTCGAGTCGAGCAATTTGAATATTTCGATGGCAATGTACACGACTCCGACTCCGCCGGTTAATTTAAGGTGATAATTGCTTTTTAATGTGACACAACTAAATTTTTCCCATTTACATACTGCGCCTGCTGTTGTTGTTGTGCCGGAAGTTTTTCGGGCCTGCGCATGTGCAGCCAAGAGGTCAAAGGGGAGGGGGAGGGAGGAAAAGGAGGGGCGGTGTCGGGAGTAGACACTTGTTACGTCGCTGGGACAACAACAACAACTACCGCCGCCGCCACTACAATAATAAAGTGTCAACAATTATTTTCAAATTTCCAAACATTTCGTTTCATTTCTGTTCGGTGTTAAGTTTTTTGATGTTTTTTGGGGTTTTGGTTGATGCTTTGTGACTGTTCCTTTCGAGTGACGCTGCTTAAAAGGTTCCCAAAGTGTGAAATTGTCGAGCTTCATCGGGGGGTTGGGGGGGGACTTACCCGAGGAAGCAACTTCAATCAAATGCCTTGACAAATTAAATTAATCTAATATTACTGTTGTGGTAAAAAATTCAATATTTACCTAGTCTTTAAGGATACTTAATTTATCTATTTTATTTAATTTAATTATTTAAACCTTTTTTCCAACTTTTTCAAAGTTGAAGGTATCTAGTATTGGTGTAGTAATAATATTGGTGTAATAACCGGTTACAACAAATATTATTATTTACCTAGTATTTAAGGGTAATAAATTTAGCAATTCTAATTAATTAAATTAAATTAATTAAAAAGTGCTAAAGTCATTTATAACGATCATTGCCAGAGTCATATGCAAATAAATAGCAGTAACATTATTCTTTATTAGCCATTCAGCCTTTCAGTATAAATAGGATAAAAGCTGCTAAGATAAGTAATAGCGCATTTAATTAATTGAGTCGTTCGATCTGCTCAAGATCAAGTTTTTTGCCTAAGTCTTTTGTTTTGGTAGGGATAATTTGCTTTCCTTTAACTAAGAGTACTTAACTTTTGAGCTGAATATTCTTTTTCCGTGTAAATGGAAGAGAAAAACATTTTATTGATTTAAATGTGTTAATAGAATTTAGTAAAGCTATTATAGAAATCTCAGAGCAATGAAGCCATAACCATTCCAATCGAAATTTCTTCCAACCAGTTTCCACTGCAGCCATTTTCCGGCCATTGTGTTTCGGTGGCTAATTGGCGCAGTTGGAATTTGTGTCCCAGTCTCCAAGCCCGAACGAGTCTCGCGTGGTCCTCGGCGCCTCGGTGCACAAATCCTAGGATTCAATGAATACATCAACACTGTTCGGGGCGAAGCCGTTGGCCTGGAAATTTATTGGCCCCGCCAGTGTCGCTCGGTCGCTCGGTTGCTTGGTGCTGCCAATTAACGCCAGGATGAGAGGATGAGGAGCTGAGAGCCAACTGTCGAGCGTGGAGCCGTAGCCACCAGCGTTGATCTTTGAAGGCAGCCGCCTGGAAGTGGAAGTGGCTGCGGCCCAAGGAGGGCGATGAAGTCGTTAGCTCGGCTGGAGTCGTAAACTCTGATTTATTTCGAATTGAATGTCAATACACAGAGCAGACTGGGCTCCATCACCATGTGGGTCCGAGAAGCGGAGCTCTGAGGCTCTGGCGAACCGCAGGCGGTCCTGACCCAATTTGGCGCCTGCTGGGGCGCTTTCATTAGCCTCCTCGTACATCATAAACAGATTCATAAACTGGCCCCCTCCCCTTTCCCCGCGTTGCACTTCGCGGGGCTCCACTGTTTATGGCGTTGAAAGGCGCATCGAATGGTCTGCCTTCTGCGGTCTGGGCTCCTTCTATTTGCCCCGTTTCCGAGGTGAGGTCAGCCTGCAGTTTGATTTTCGCTAGCCGAGCATACGAACCCCCCCTCCCCAAACGGGAACTCATTAAAATGTAATTTGAGCGCCTTGCCTCGCATTTCATTTGGGCTATTTGGCCGGAGCGGCCGAGCGACCATCAGATGTGGCTCGAAGTCAGTTTCCATTTCATTGAGTTGGCCAACTGCTCGACAGCAACCCCCAGAAGCTAGCTCTCTTCGCCCTCTCTTTCTGGCCTGGACTCGAATTGATTTATGCTCTTTCCCTCGCACAAGGGTTCACATCCACATCCACATCCACGTTCACGTCCACTCGTCCCGTCATTTGTGGCACATTATTATTTAAATGATAAATTGTATTTGGCCGGCAACTTTGGTCGCAGCCGCAGAGTTTCGTGGGTGTTTCCTTGCGCTTTTCCCTTGGATTCCTTTCCTTTCCCCTTCGACTTCGACTTTGCCTTCGACTAGTGGGCGTTCTGCCTGTTCGTTTCCAGTTTTCCGTGGATTTTCTTTGGACGGCTCTTCTTCTGGGGTTTTCCTAGGCCCCGAAAATTAATCGTCTCATTTGTCCAAATGCCCGCTCTTGGCTTTAATTTGGGAATTAATGTTGTTTGGTAAGAAAATCGATTTGGCTTCCGTATTTGCTCGCTTCTCGAAGTGATTTCTCGGCCAAGTGAGATATCAAAATGGGAAAAGCTTAGAGGTTTTCGTTTCTTCCTGTTTGCTTATGTCGTTCCATTTAATAAAGTGGCCTTATGGTAATATCTTAAATAATGAGAAAAGCTAATGGGTTGGGAAGGTCGAAGGGACTAGGTCAATAGAACTTTGGCGAGGTAATTGTTCATTAGCTTAATCTATTTGTACGTTAGTTATAGGAAATACTAATCTGTAGAAAATATGTTTAGTTTGATATATAATTAATTCACGAATTCCTCAAAAAGCATTTCAAAATATTTTATCCGAAGTATAGAATTACTCAGTAATAACTTTCCAAGTTAACTTATGCATAATCCATAATATCGATGCCCCGATGCCCCATATCTGCTGATTTATCGATGTCGCGGGTTCATCTGCGACAGTTGATAGATTAATTCGCCCGGCTGATTGACTTGCAAACGTGTTTGCTTGACATATTTGCACGTGTCTCGTGTGGCGGTAATTTGATTTTGATTTATGGCCAATTAATCGGGGCCCAAGAGGGGCAACCATTACCCTAGACAAACATACACACACTCACTATCCGAGCGCCTTAGTGGGAAAAGGAACAGTAGCTGCGGTAGGTGAGCTCGGTCTAATCATAATTTGCATTTAATAAATATTTCATTAAGTAATTGCAACAATTACGTGCATTTGAACTGTTCCCTTGAAATTAGTGCAGTGCAGCCGACCAGGTCAGAACGAACCTACAGAACGAACGAACGGAGAGTTAAAGCAGACCAATCCGATCGGATCCAGGGGATTAACATTTGCAGTCGGATCAGAATCAGAAACAGATCAGCCGCACAATTATCGCTGGATGCTCGATCTCGGTTTAAATTTATATTTATAAATAAACTTAATTCGGTTTTTTGTGGCACTCTGGTTCTGGTTAATTGCGCCGCTCCGACTCATGAATATGCATTTTTTCCACTTTTAGCGGAAATCCTTCTCAGGTGACAACTGCCTCGTTTGGGGGCAACAAAAAGAGAGGGGAAGTGGGTCTAGAGGCCGCTTTGCCGCCGCTTCAACTCCCAGTTGGGTTCGATTCAAAAAGGTGGAAATTCCGCTGTTCTCTCCGGTCGGCGACTTTGTCTTGTGAATGAAAAACTCCGCTCGAATAAGCGGCTTGGCTGTCGCTTGGCCCAAAGCCACAAAGCGACATTGTGTTGCTGAAAGGACGCCATTTTGAATTGGACCTGCGCGCGCTCTCCACTCTCTCTTGCAATGCTCAACGGGGGCGTGGCGAGAGAGAGTTTCCGCTCTCAGCGGGGGGCGTGATGTGAGTGTGTGCGAGGGTGTGTGTGTTTGCTTGACAGGTGAGCAGGTTGGCCCGTTAGACTGGTTTGCCGCTGCCACATGCGGCCACCAGGTGGCGCCACTAAGGCTTCAAGGAGGCTTTAAGACCGAAGGATAGAAAGTTAAAACGAATCCTTCGATGAAATTATAGAAAACTTGCAGTGTCCCTGTACTTGGGTAAGTACTTCATGAACTTATCCTTCTTCCTCTTCTCAAGAAACCCCCTCCGTTTGTAAAACGTAAACAAATCATTAACTTAATTCCTCTGTTGTCCGCAACTGTTGATTACCCTTCGCAATGCGTGTGCCACAGTTTCGATTGAGCCAAAAATAAAACCCGAAACGAGCAGCCGAGTTAAAGAAGAAGACAAATTACAGGTTCAACAATCAATTTAATAATTGAGACCTTTGCATTTAATCAACATTATTTAAAACGTCAAAATATTTGCACTTTCCATGGGCAGTTCCCCCCGTTTGGTATTTGCATATAAATGCTGTAAGTCCCCGAAAATTCCAAGGGGGATGGGGGGCGAGCGACAGGCCACGCCTCAATCTCGATGCGGGCCCTAGACATAGACAAAGTTGACGAGAGGTAACGAAAAAAAAACCAGACAGGGACCCAACACCACCCCTCTTACCCCCCGGCTGGGAAATTTATGGTATTGGTGCGGTTTCAGCACCACCACACAGAGACACCACCGAGAAAACCGGTTGCAAACCACCCGATTGGCGATGCCTTGCGAGAGTCGCTGCAAAAGGTTCGGCAAACAGCAGCCGTCCTGCCTTAACTTAAGGCGAGCGAGTGGCAGCCGCACTGCTCGCACACCTCAGCTACAGAGCGGCAAACCAGCAAAGGCCGCAAAGCGACAGCGCAGCAGTCGTCCAAGTCTCGCGCAACCGCGAGCGAAAACCTCACCTAGTCGTATACGCACTTTGCTCGTGATCAGTCGTCACTCGTGCCGCTGAATTGCCGTCGCTGTTCCGTCGTTGCGTTCTTGCGTTTTGCGTTCTTGCGTTCTTGCGTCTCTGCGTTTCTGCGTCGAGCCGAATGATCCGTCGCGGGCTCGATAGTGATTCGATTTGATTTGAATTGATTTGATTTGATTCACCGCCGCAAAAAGGTGTTTAAGAATCGTGTTTCGAGAAATATGCACAGCCAGAAATCCAAGTGATAAAAGAAAGCCGAGATAGCGGGCTGCGGAGAAAGCAATTCCGAGAGAGTGCTAACAAGTTGAGTGCCAGAAAAGTGCTGAGAAAAGTGCCTCCTCGCCAGCTGTAAGAAGGATTTACGCGCTCTAACCGAACTGAACTAAAGTTGTGACTTTGTTTACGTATCAGACATAATCATACCAGCCGACCATAGCTGATCATTGCCATCGGATCGCTGCGAACTTCCTTCCCGCGCGCATCCCCCCAAAAAAGCCGTCAACATTCTTGATAAAGTGGCCTCAATAGGCGCCAACACGCTTAATTTCACGGACCTAGGGAGCCCCTACGAGGGGCCTCCCAGCACCCCCCAGTCGGGCATGGACGCTCCCGACGCGCCCCACACGCCCAAGTACATGGACGGCGGGAATACGGCGGCCAGCGTCACGCCCGGCATCAATATTCCCGGGAAGTCCGCCTTCGTGGAGCTGCAGCAGCACGCCGCCGCCGGGTGAGTGTCACCGAGAAGTGGATGTGGATGTGGAGCTACCAGGAGAATATCAAAGAAACGCCTTTCCTCACCAAAACTTATCCGAGCTCAATCTAATTGGCGGATTATTCGCCACACCCGAAAGGGAAACAAAGGAGTTGGTGGCCAGGGCGTTCCCCGAACTATAATTTTGAATCTTTTTAATAAATCTAAAGCGCGATATTCAAATCAGGTTTTTAAGCTATGAAGAAACTTTTTACGACATGAATGTAATGGAAAAAAAACTATATCTTAATACAATTTTATTGTTTATACTAAATGGAATCCCACCTTAATAACAATACAACATGAAATTTATTTATATATGAATATTTACTTCGACCTTTTTTCAATCCAACCATACAGTATTTATTATTAAACATCAGAATTTGAACTTGGTATACAAATCGAACTTGCCTTTTCTCAATTATAAAAAATGTTTTGAAAGAGCCATCAAAATATTCGTCAGTCAGGCAGAGTTTACCAACAAATTACAACACTTAATAATATATTTGTGCTCTCCCTAAAAAATATAACTTTTTGTTTTTTTAAACATAAGTAAAGTTCAAAGTAAAATCCCCATCTGATTCCAAGTACCATAACATTATCAAGCTTAGTGATATTTTTTCCGAATCAATCCAATGTTGGGGACTCGCGTTATTAGTTTTGATTAAGAAAATCACTTCAGCTGCATTTTCCGGCTTACAGTTCATGCTGGTGCTGGAGGCCCGCGGTCACCGGCAAACGGAAGCCAAAAATAAATTCAATTAAGTATAGTTTACTCCCGGTCCGTGTGCTAAATAAAGCGTCTGATACGGAGGGTTCTGTTTCTGTTTTCTGGTTCTGGTTCCGCTGTACCGCCACAATTCATTTTATAGACGATATAGGGGTAGCAGTCGGTGGAAGCTCAGCAATCTTACTTATTTACTGTTACCGCTCACTCGGCGAACTGTTTGCTGCCGCAAATTGTTTTCCCAACGCACGATTCGATTTTTCATTATACATATTTTATTGCATTCTCGGCTTTTTGCCGTTGCCTTTGCCTTTGCGGTTTTCCCTCCGCGCTCAGCTGCCTTGTCATTTGTGCGTGTTGCGATTGGGTTTGGAATGCTTGGTTGCACCAGCCCAGCCCTTCAGGAGTTGTCCCTATCTTTTCTCCGTTCCTGGAGTAACTGCCATGTTGTCCGTTGTCCGCTGTCCGCTGTCCGTTGTCCGTTTGCGGTTTCTGCTGCTCTCGGCCCGCTTCCGTTTCCGTGTTTCTGTCAAGGGGCCAGGCCAAGACCAGAGAGCATTGAATATTTCATGCAACTAACCAGGACCGAAGCCGAACATAATGCATGGGAACTTGCTCAACTGTTTTGCCCGCAAAGTGTTAACAAAATATTTACCGCAAGCGAGCGGGACTACAAACGGAACTAAAACTAAAACATAGCGACTCTGACAGTTGTATTGATTTTTCTTTGATATATTAAGGCGCATCAAGTTCGGGCTCTAGTTCGGTTTTGGTTTTAGTTTTGGTTTTGGGTTCTGGCTCTGGTTTGTGTAAATGAAGTCATGGCAAAAGTTTCCTGCTGCCTCTCCGTCAACCGTAATTTTTTGTTGTGAGAGAAAAAGTTTTCGTTTCGACGCTTTTTACATTAAACATGAAACATTTTGGGCTCACTTTTTGATATTCTCCTGGCGGCGACGTTTGAATTTAATATTGAATAGTGAAAAGTGTAGACAAAACACGCAAGGAGGAAAAGTTGTTTCTGTTTCTGTACTATGTACTCCATTTCCATTTCCACCCGTATTGATTATTTTCCGTGCATTTGCCGCATTCCAATTCCAGGTACGGCGGCATTCGGAGCACCTATCAGCATTTCGGACCGCAGGGCGGCCAGGACTCCGGCTTCCCGAGTCCGCGCAGTGCCCTTGGCTACCCGTTCCCGCCCATGCACCAGAACTCCTACTCCGGCTACCACCTGGGCAGCTACGCCCCGCCCTGCGCCAGTCCACCGAAGGATGGTAAGTAGTCCCATTCCAAGTCCCATTCGATTGCCGTTCTCCCAGAGATCCGGGTCTTTTGTTGGAACCTCGAAGAGATCGCCGGTCGGCCGCTTCCTTGTCTATTTTTTGGCGACACTTGAACTCGAGAGCTCAACGCCGTCGAGTGCCATTGTTGTCGTCTCTCGCGGGTTTTGTTTGCTCGTTGACTTCAAGTTTGACTTGTCTCAATTAGGTTGGCTTCAGTGTTTTCCACTTCTATCGCATTTCAATTTCAATCGGTTGTAGAATTACCCAACTATCAGTTATAGGATTTTATTGACTTCAAATTATTAAGTTGATAGCTACTATAGTGTTTAAGGATCCATTTTAGGTATTTAGCTATTCCCTATCATTTCATTTCACTTTATATATTAGCTTCTCCTCCTTATTTTAGCTGTTATAACGTTCTTTGAAGTACCTTACATTTGGTTTTATAGTTACACTTTAAAATATATAACAAATTGATTTAATTTGATTTCAAGTAATATTTAAGGTTGTTGAAAAATCATTTTTATTTTTTGTGAGTAAACTAGGAAATGGTACCTTTTTCCACATTTATATTACTTTTTCTTCCCATAGAACGTATTCTATTGAAGCTGTGGGAGCTCTGAAAAGTCTCTTTGTTGCTCATCCACGTACGTGCAATTTTCCCATTTCATTTGTGTTTTTATTTTACATCTCTCCTTTTTGTGTGTTCTTTATGTTTTTTGGTACATTTTTTCCCAGTCTCTGGCATAATTGCGCGCTTGACTGTGACAATTCGTTGTTGCTGCTAATGCGGCTGCCTCTCGTATTTTGTTGAACAATTTTGTTATTTTTGCTATTCCGATGCGTTTTGGTTGAGCAGTTTCGCTTTTCGGTGAGTGAAAAGCAATTCATTTTTGTCCATTGTCAGTGGAAATAGTGGCAGCAACGGTTACAGGCAACGCCAACGCTCCAGTCAGCCTCGATTTGCTGTCTTTGACTTTCGTCACTCATACGCAACGTGGGCCAATTAACCTTGGTGCACTTGCTCTTGAAACTCTCGGCCAAGAGATCTGCAAAGCAGCTGATCGTTAGAAGGAGTCCCCAGACAGGTGTTCGTAATTATAATAGCAGTAATTAGGCCTTCGTTTGGCGTAATTAAGTGCACCATTCTTTGGCGGGCGTATGTGTGGCAATGGCCGAGTGAAATGGCCAAATGGCGACCGTCCAGGAGTTGGCCACTCACCCAAACTGCACACTATACTACATACGATGACTAATGGGCCGCTGGGTGGTCGAGGTGACAGCGAGTGCCGCCATCTCTGTCGCACTGAGTCTTGCCATTTTGTCATTAAGAGTGTGCAGCACGTGCTGCCCGCTTGTTGGGCGCCAAAAATATACAATACCCAGTATACGGCGACACCAATACTCGGATGGCAGATACAGATACAGATACAGATACGGATACGGTTATAGATACAGATATACCGATACACACCTGTGGCCATATTTGGCATTTAATAATAGTTGGCTTGGTTTGGTGGCTCCGTGTGTTATTTTCGAACAATTAGCAACGTCAACAGTTGCAGTCGCCGCTCATTGAACTTGAGTGGTGGCCGATCATCATCGTCATCATCGTTGTAGTTTCAACTCCGCTGTGGAGTGCTTTGAACTTTCGTTTCAGCAATTAACGCTAATTCGTTGACATTTACAAGTTACTTAACGAATCGATATATTAGCCTGGCCGCCCGATTTCTAAGCGATGCGGCTGCAATTAATTCAGGTCCATAAATGTAACAGTTTCATGCATTCCAGCTGCCGCCGGAATTCGCTCATGAATATGCATTTGGTGCACACAAACGAAACAAAAAAGGGCCATTCTGGCCATAATTCCATAGCCTGATTATAAATTCATCATTGCCCAGTTTCCAGCTTGCCATTTACAGACAGCTCCTTTCATCGCATTGTTTTTTTCGTACCCCCGCAGACTTCTCCATCTCGGACAAATGCGAGGACTCCGGACTGCGCGTCAACGGCAAGGGCAAGAAGATGCGCAAGCCCCGCACCATCTACAGCTCGCTGCAGCTCCAGCAGCTCAACCGCCGCTTCCAGCGCACCCAATACCTGGCCCTGCCCGAGCGGGCGGAGCTGGCGGCGAGTCTGGGCCTCACGCAAACGCAGGTGAGTTCGAGCGAAGGGGTGGGGATCCCACATTTGGGCTAAAAGTTAAGGTTTTAGTGCATTATCTGTAAGTGAAGGTTAACAAGAAGTTAAATTGCTCGGTTAAGTTAACCACACATTGAGAAACCGGGGCTTTTTCAAAGATTCTACTTACGAAATCCGTATTAATCATAATAATTATTATTTATTTAACGTTCTACAAAATAACTAAACTAAATTGAATACAATTGAAATGCGAAAATCAAGTGAATTATGTACATATTTTAAATCTAATAGTTATGGTTCCCCTTTTTATATAGCCTACAACTTATATTGCAAAATTAAGATCCCTATTACGAAGTTTACGTTTAACAAGGGACATTCCCCCATCACTCAACCCTTTTAGGTCCTGACCAGTATCCTCTGGGCCATTTCATTGGCTGCTCCCGTGGTTATGTAGTTAGCATATTCCCAATTGAATTGTTGACATGTCTCTAATGTTGACTGACAAACGAGCCAAGACAAAAGTAACAATGGCAACCTCCCACGCCTGTGACCCTCTCCCTCTCTCGGTTGACAACACGCCACTCGGGCGTATGTGCAATATTGTAATGTTCTTTTTGTTGCTCCTCCACGTGTGTCAATGTCAATTTTGTGAAAAGTTTTTTGCCAGTTTCCCGGCTGCGGGGGAGGGGGCGAGGGCACGGCATTGTCACAGGCAACACCCACCCAAGTACTCGCATTTGTACTCACATTCGTACTCGATGCCCAGCTCGACTCGTCTCGTCTAGTTGCCACCGCTCTATTTAATGGCTTTCCAGATGAGCCACAAACGGCCAGGCAGCAAAACAGAGCCGTGAATGAGTCTCGTGTTTTGAGAAATTTATTGATAGTGGGCGTGGGCTTCCTAATTGAATTAGTGTGCCACGAAAGTTCATGTGCTCATGACTATGAGACTGCGAAGCGCGAGGGAGAGCCGCAATAATGTTGTAAGGAAAAACTTGTAAAACAAGTTGAAGACCCTGTGTGTTTGTGGCTGGCTTTGTATTGGTGGCGTGGGTGTTGCTCCGCCGCGAGTTGTTTATCAAGATACATATTTGAATATTCGCGGGAGCGCAGGGGCGCTGCAGAGGGGGGATCGGGTCTAGAACGGGCGTGCCACACGGCGGCTGTGCAATAAATTCTCCTTGGCCCGAACCGAGAAAGCCAGACCCATTGTTAGTCACCCCAGCCGAATCGGAGGATAGACCCTGATTTCCCAAAGTCGCCAAGACTGTGGCAGCTGTCAATCGAGGCAACTAAGCAAATAGCCACGCCCCTGCGCCCCCAGCGACACAATCATTTCGGTCTATCTCTGTGTTCTCCGTCGCCGTCGCCCAAGGGCCTTTAAGGGGTTAAACAGTTAGGCAGTTGGCCGAGAGCCCGAATTTATGGCTGCACTTTCGGGGTGCAAGTCCTGGCCGCTTTCGCTTTCGAGGGAGCAACTTCTGCGGCCGCCGCGTGTTAATTAAAACCGCCCTCGTCGTTTGAGCAACGGAAGTTTTTTATTGATTTGGCCACCAGGTTGAGGACCTGGACACAGGCTAGTCCCCCGAACACGCCAATGTTTGGGACGTGCAAACAAAGCATTGTGCTTGGCCCTAAGATTTATGCGTTGCACAAACAGCCAGCCAGCTTAATGGCCTTCAGGGGGCGGTGGGGTCGGTCCTCAGTCTTAGTTTTCCTACTTTTTGGGGCGTGTTATACAATTCGGTTTTTGTGTCTTAAAGTCCGAACTTGGCCCAGCTGACAGCAACTTGTCCGTTCTAACACCTGCTGGCCGAAAACCAGCAGCCACTTGATTCCTCTCCCCTCGCGAAAAAATACAAGAATATTACCGCTAAAAAACTGTGGCATACTGCTGGTTGTTTTACAGCTTTTTTTATAATTATGGTAATTTTATTATGATTTTTTAGCCGCTGCCACTGCTGCTGGGTCTTCAAAAACAGAAACAGCAGCAGCAAAAACTCGTTTGCCCGTTGCATCTTTCACTCGGCCACTTGCTGTTCGCTTGATTTGAAAGTGCATCCGGTGACTGTTAATGAGCTTCGGACTAGACACACACAGCAGATATATAAACGAAAACATTCGGAGAATAATTAAGTTTCAATTAGAGCAAAATCTCGGCTACTGTTTGTCCCGATCTCGCTCGCTTTTTGCACCCCGACTAATTGAATAATTACATAGAACGCGAGAAGTGGCTTAGCCGAAAGTTTTCAGTGCCCGAAAAGCGAAAAGAATCCAGCTGACAGCGCCAGACAAAAGTGTATGTACAGTCCGAACCCCTTTCAACACAGTCCTCTTCGCTGCTCCGATCTTAATTCCCAAAATCCCAAAAAAACCAACGAATAAAAACCCCGAACCCGCCAAGCCGAAATGAAATAAAATAATAAAAAATACTTTTAAACTGCGTGTTTATGAGCTCATATCGGCGCATTTTGATCTGGTTCCTCCGACGAGGCCGAGGCTTTTAGGAAGGGCGCAACAAAAGCCACGAAATTTTTGTAGGAGGCCACGCTGGCTGAAAACAAAGGATTTGGCAGACGAACTGCCAAAACGGCGCTTGTGGGAGCAGAAGACCGGAGAAAATGGCGAATAAGACCGGGGAGAAATGTTGGTAGTGCCGCGAGTTGCATAACCGATTCGAGTTCCCGGATGAGATTTACCTTATCTTGAAATATTTTTTATAGATATATTTTAGAAAGTTTGTTAACTCAAAAGTAAAGAAAATTGATTAAACTCCAAAATATGTAGATTTTTTTAGAAATAATTTTATTTAACTAAGTTCGGTTAAATTTTAATCTTTAGTACACTTTTTTGTATATAATCCGATATCTACTCTTAAACTTTCTTAAAATTAAAGGAAAAGGAACTCAAATGGGTAAAACTCAGCAACGCTACGATGCAGTAGAAAATTTCATCTTACTAACATTTTGCAGAGGGTCTACGGTTCTGCCCGGGCCTGTCTTCAAAAATCAACAACGCCTGCTTTATGAGTCCGCCCGCGTGACTGTGTGTGTGTTGTTTAGTGTGTGGTGTGTAGTGTTCCTGAGTGTGTTTTGTTTCGGGCTGCTGCTATAGCTGCTATAGCTGTTTCTCTTGCTGTTGCTGTTGTAGATCGGGGCAGACTTGCTCTGATGACGACGCAGGCGCAGACGCAGATGCAGACGCATCGCCCACGGTGCACACCTTCGCTCGGCTGGGGCTTCTCGGCGGGCTTCTCGGCGGGCTTCTCGGAGTGGAGAGCTCCGGGGTTTCGAACTTGGAGCTCCGATAAGTCTGCTGCTCCACCCCTAACAACGTGAGACGTGGCCAATGCTCTGGTATTGCGCCAAAGGTCATGGACTCGCCTCTCCTCTCCGCCGAGGAGAAACCCAAAATGATACTTCGCTGGAATTCCAGGCCAAACAAAATACTTGTAACGAAATTAAATTAATTTCCACATCAAATAATACACACAGCAGACGGCTGTGCGCGCGCGTTTTTATTGTATTAAGAAAAAAACTAGCACAACTTGATTTAAATAATACAAGTGTCTAGTTAGTATCAACGGCTAAGCGAGAAAAAATGAAAAACTGGCTGACCGCATTTAAATGCTCAGCTCACGTTCGTTTATGCTGCGGTCAGCGTCGCAGCAGCGGCAGCAACAGCAGCAAAAGCAACACGAGCAGCAGCAGCAACACTTCGTATATCAGTACAATGATTGCCTGATTTACTGATTTACGCGAGCAATGTCAATTAAATTATGGCACATAATACGATGTAACTAAGCAGCCGCCGCGCTCGCGTCTTAATCGCACGCATATTGCAGCAACATCGGCAACACCAACAGCAACACGTTGCTTCCCTGCCTCCCTATGTCGAAATTTTTGCACCGCAGCTCGCGTAACAGGAACTTTGAATTAAGTTTGATCAATGCTGATGCTGGTACTACTAACCACAGCGGCAGCAACAGCAGCAACATCAGCAATACGACAGCAGCAACAGCAACACCACGACGTACGACATTCGACAACAAACAAGTTGCCATTAAGAATGATGCATGGCCTGGACGAGCGAGAGACAGAGACGGGCTCGTTTCTCAATTTCTCACCAGCGGTTCTCCCTCTCCCTCCCTCCACTTCTCTGCCCCTTTCTCCCTCTTTCTCCCTCTTTCTCCGCTGACCGCATTTGCATTTTGAAGAGAGCTCAATCTAACGCCAGTCAAGAGCTAAGCTGGATAGCTGGACAGATTCAGATACAGATACAGATTCAGATCCAGATGGATATATAGCACATGGCTGTGATGAGCGCTTACGTGCGGCTTGTGCAATCTCGATTGCAGTTGACATAAGAGATCCAAAACACACAAATTGACCCACAAAGCGTGCCAAAAAGATGAGCCAAGCTTACGTTAGTTTTCAACAGAAAACGTAGGTTTCTGAATCGAATGGATTCGCCTGTATCTTGTTTACTATACGAACTATTTTAATTTTATATGCTTATATCCTTGACTAACACTTCCGGCATCCTCTTGCCGCAGCAGAGATAAGCCTCGAGGATGGTGGATAGGATAACAATATCCCCATAATGGCTACCCGACCAACTTTTACAGCTTCCTCTTGCCATTAGCATCGTGGCTCATCAGCTTCGGCCACATCTACATACATTCGCCTTTCCACCCAGCTTGAGGTCCCTGTGCTGAAAGCAAGTTTCGCGTTTCATTCACAATATTGGCAGCTTTCAAAATGCTCAAACTGGCTGGCCAACTGACTTTGGCTCTGGCTCCAGTTGCTGCCCCATCCGTCAGCGTTTCGATCAAAATCGTACGCAACGCTCAGGAAATTACAAAATGCCCCAACGGGGGCGCCAAAGACGGGGAGGGAGGGCCAGTTATTGGCCTGGTCAAGTGAGAGTATTCAAATAAATAAAGTTTTACGACTATTGCGCATAGCTGGAGTGCCGGGCATTCGAGTAGTGTGGCCACAAGTATGGGTATCTTGGCTATCGGGCTATTGGCCAACAGTACGAGTGGGGCAGGCAGGGTTAATTACGGTCTCATTTGTTGACACACGGCGGAAAGGTAAACAAGACTTGGATACTGAGCCAAGGATGCCCCTGGTTGGCAGATTTCTCCGATGCGATAATAATAATAATTATTATTTTATTGCCGAGACTCGGAGGCTGCGGCCCAACTGGTTTTTTGGGAGGAGGATGGAGCAGAAGGAGAATGGAAATGAGAATGAGATGTGGCTGGGCAGATAGCCCGCTCCGGTGGGTGGTGGCTCTTATGGGGAAAGCTGGTTTCATATTTTAATTGGTTCTCAAATTTGCAGATATCGAACTAAGCCGAGCCAACCCTTCTGCACTTGTTTGGCCTTGTAAACGCGATGCCAATTAGCCCGGCTCGAATGTCCTGACTCCTGACTCATGGCTCCCGACTGGCAAGTCCACCCAGCCTTGTACTCTGACACCAATTAAAGCGGGCTTTTCCTACAGCTACACAGATTTCAAGCGGGGTGGGCGAGTGGTGGGAGATCGGAAATCAACTTGGCTTAAATTTTCCTTGGAGGTTTTCCCCCCGAAACGACAACAATAGCGAATAGCGAATAGCGAGACAACAAACTTTTAACGCTTGGTTAACTCTCGGCTCTTTTTCCACTCTTTTGTTGTTGCCCCGGCACTATCATGATCTCGCTGTGAAAATGAAAATGCATAGGAAAACTGTGTGTAAGCGACAAATAATAGTCAGTTGACCATGATTTCATTTTGCCCACTGCGACTGCGAGTCACCGAAAAAAAGAGGGAAACAACGAATAATATTTAAATTACGAGCCCCGCAAACGGACAAAAACAAAAAGCCAGTGGAAAGAATGCGCTTATATAAATTGCACAATTAGCCGCCACACTTTTTTGTTAACGTTTTTCCCCCTAGTTTTGTTTGTCATTATCTGGCCGATGGATCTGACCACAAAAATGATTTCTGCCCCCCTCGAGGAGGGGTCACCATGACAGTCTGGTCTCCGCATTTAATTTCGCTCCGAATCTGGTTAGCCGTGCGGAAAATGCCTTCCTTCCATTGCACTTTGGTGGCATGGCCATGGCTGCTTGGACAATGCTTATAATTGGGCCATCTAATTGAGCTTGATGGCTGGTTCTACTGGAGAACTGAGGAAGTTTCCTTTCCCAAGCTCCAACGGGACTCCCCCACTTCTGGATATTCTACGTGTGTCTATTGTTGGGGTCCAGTTCGAAGTTTTTTTCCACTTCAGAGGAATCACATTAATATTAAACAAGTTTCGGGGTTTCCCCCACCTGCAGCTGCACGGAAATCAGTGATCTCCACCAAAAAAGTTAGTCAGTTCTACTAGCGCCCAAGAACTTCCCTTTCATCTTCGAGAGTTAATGACTTTGGCTAAACATAGAGCCAAATTATATCCACTGTCACTTGCTACAAGCCAAAAAAAAAACAAAATTAGACGTGACTAACATTTTGCAGTGGCTGTAGAATCGTTTTAGACTGGCAGAAAGTCGACTGAGTAAGCGAGTCTTGCTCAAAAAAGCGCTATACTATATGGAAACTATATGGCTCGGTATGTTCGAGTATAAACTTATTTTCGAACACGCCCCCCTTTCCGCCCCCTTGGGCAGCAACAACTACTTGGAACTGCACTTGCTGTTGTGTTGTTGTTCGAGTATTGTTTTTGTATCTGCTCAGAATCTCACCTTGACAATTGCTGATCAAATGCTGCCGCCGATTTATTGTTGAACAATTTCTGTATTTTCGTACGTCAGCTGCGATTGAAACGCTGCTGATTTTTTCTCTTTTCTGTTTCGGTTTTTTTTCATCATAATTTTGCGCCGCTGCTGCGGCTGATGGATTACAAAAGCTGAACTGAGTCAGTGTTTCAGGCGGCGAATTAGAATTACAAAATTTCAAGGCTTTGCAGGTGAATCAAAAAAGCAAAGTTCTCATTCGCATTGCATGCCAGTCGTCAGTCAGTCAATCAGTTGGAATCGCTTTGAACGTAGCTTTGGGGCGTTTTTTTAGTTTTTCAGTTTGTCAGCGATCAGCAGTTGTTTTGCTGTTCTTTTTTCGCTTTTTGCTTTCATGGGAACAGTTTCCGGATTTGACAACAGCACTTTGTTGCACAATGCGAGGCGGTCGCGTCAAGAAGTCTGATTCCCGAATGCGAATCTATTCTATTGACAATCGCTTTGGGTCGGATGAGCGTCATCCCACTCCACCCCATCCCACCCTATATGTGGTACAGCCCAGCTGATTCCGATTCTGATTCCCAGTCTCTCTGATCGGTAATCGATTCTCCGAATTCAGAATGCCGGGTCTCGAAATGGCAACCCAGGCATTGCACATTGCTCTCTTCGGCCAGCTAAGCACTAATTGAGTTAGTATAATGCTCGATTTGTCCTTGGCTTCTACTGACTTTGGCAGTTGGCATGCGGCTGCACTTGTCGCTCGATTTAGCCAGAAACTCAGCAGCTCCGTTACCAAAGAGACTCGACAACATAATCAATATGATTTTTAGCGGGGTTCAGGTCGAAAGCTGGTGAAATGCTGCGTCCGGCGATTGAGCAATCACGGCTATATAGAAATTAGATCAATATCTTTATTTATATACACCTATATGTATGCGGCCGAGCCGAGCTGTCTATAGAAATTGTTCCACTCGTCGCTGCGGCGTTTCTCATTAGTGGCAGCCGCAACGATCGCATCGCCGATGGCTTCGTTCCAGTGCAAGGCAGGTACCCATCCAACCAAGTCTCCAAGTATCCAAGTATCCAAGTCCGAGTTAATTGCTATTAGAGTGGCTATAGAACGGACGCCGGGGACGGCTTATATAAACAGCTCTCCGGCTCTTGTCTGGCCTTGCTTAATTGCATATTTATTGTTTATTAAGCAGAGTCGTCTCTTGCACCGCCGGCGGAGCTCATAACTGGCCAGGAGCTGGGCTTCTCCAGCTCCTTCTGGTTTCGCACTCTCATCGCCGTCTCATCTCATTCACTTTTTACGCACCGCACTGTCCCCTATATATGCATAAATTAATGAATCTAGCCGGGATCGCCGAGAGCTTCATTCATGGCACTGGCGACGGCCACCAGCTCCTTCTCCGGCTCCATTGATAAAGATCAATGGCATAGCTGGGACAACAAGCGCTGCGCGGCCCCCGAGGGAGATGCTCGACGGGACTGGCGGTGACCCAAAATGGTCAGTCGACCGCATACTTTGCATCCCAATGTCCAGTGGGCTCCACTGGGGCTCAGTGAACTTTGAAATGCAGGGGGAGCGACTTCCAGTCGGAAAATTAATAGGAAATTAATCTGTCTGCACTGTACAGTGGGGCCACAGTAGCCGCAACGGGCAAACAAGCTGCCACAAGTTCACAGCTCTTGCCACGGGGTCAAAAGTAGCTGCGGCATCCACGTGTTTCAACTTTGAACGTGGCATCGATTTGCTTTCAATTTGCTCGGCCGCCTGGACCGGATCGGCCGGTGTTAACTTGCGTTCATTTGCTGGCAGCCGGAGCTCCATGGTCCGGTCTCCCGAGTTGCTGCCTTGGATCCAAGGCGTTGTTGCGTTGTTGGCCTTGAAGCCTTGGAGCGCTTTTTGTTGAAACTCTGTAGCTGCCGCTTTCCTTTCTACTGTTTTCGTTTTTTTCGGTTTTTTCCCCGTTTTTTTCGGGAAGGCGTTGCCCAAAACAGCCCGCAACGATTTTATTTGGAAATCACTTTGGTTGCACGTCTTCGCAACGGCGAAGGTTTCTGTTTGCTCTGCCCCGACCACCGCCACATCGTGCCGTCTCTTTCCTCGGGGTCGCTCTCCTTGCTAACAAGAACGAAAGACTTAGGCAGCGAACTTGAACTGACTTTAGCATGCGGCGTTGGCTTTAATGAGCTGAAAGCTGCGGCTGCTGCGTCCATGGAGTTTGGAGCACGGAGCATGGAGCACTTGGAGTGTGCGTGACACTTGACTCTAGGGCAGGTCCGACACACGGGAAACACAACGAAAAAAAAACAGAAACCTTTTCAAAAGAAAACTTTTTGTAGCGTTTTTATTTTTCCATTTTTTGCCACGACATGGCATTGTTGTATATGTTTCGAAGTCATTGCCTGCCTAGCGGCGGTTTCTGTTGTTGCTGCTGCTGCTTGCTGCATTCAAAATTATAAACAAATTTTTTGTTGAGCTCTTGTTGTTGCTGCCGCGGAGCGTATAACAACAAACAATCGCATGCAATGTACAAATTTTCCAGCGCACAATGAAAAACGCCACCGACAATGCGGAGAGTTTATAATAACAATAATAAAATGAAAATGCTACGGCCGGCAAGTTGCGTAATCCGTCAACCATGGCAGTCAAAAGAGCATGCCGATGAAGGGGGAGGTGGGAAGGGGGAGGGGGGTGGAGGGTTTGGGCCAAGAAGAAGCAGTGGAAGAAATATGCTGATGTCTGAGAGGATGGGGCAGTATCTTCTGCCGCTGCTCTTGGGGGTGGGCCCAACTTGCAGCAACAACAAACTTTAGCACACGCAATAGTTGCTGTTGCTGTTGCTGTTGTTGCTGTTGCTGTTGTCGCTGCAGCAGCTACAGCAGCAACAGCGGCAACAGCAGCAACAATCGCTCCCAATCGCGCATTTGCAATCGTTTTGGGCCACTGAGAAATAATATATTAAACGCGTCTTTTTTGTTGGCTTTTACTTTTCGCTTTTTAACTGCTCGGAGATAAAAATCAGGCCTGAACATGGGCTTACCAACGGCAACAAAATCAAAAGTGCCACGCGGCCGCTGGTTTTATGAATGACTGACTGACTCAATGACTGACCGACCGTCGCTGAGTGAGTTATACTGGCCGAAAGCACTTGTTGCGCCAACAAACTTGTACAGCAGCTTCGGCCAGCAGCAACAACAGCAACAACAAAAACAACAGCTACTTGCCATCGCCGACTGTTGACGAACAACTTCAGCGACAAGATCATAAATCAAAATTTTATTTCGCGCAGCAGCTCAGATTTTTACCTGTCCCTCTCTCTCTCTCTGTCTCCTGCCTCTCTCTATCGCCTATTTAAATTTTTATGGTCTCTGTGCTTTTTTTACGATTTTTCTCTTGTGCATAAATTAAAAATTGCCGCGCGCGCGGCTTGCACGCGTTTTGCTGGCGATTGCAGCGCGATTAAAACCATTTGGTCAGCTGGCGCGTGCTGCCAAAGCGGCCCAAAGGAAAGTTGTTGGCCATAAAAGTAGTCAGCCGAATAACGAAAGTGATTCGTTGGATCTCGACCACCGGGCGTATGCGTAATGGGCCATCGGTTAGGCCATCAAATTAGAAGCAAATCCCGAGGCGCCTGCAAACGCCGATCGGAAATTGATAATCGGCAGCAGGGCAGCAGGCCTGCAGCCATTAATCAGCGGCTAAGACAATGGCCAGAAGTCCAGGTAATTCAAAGCCACCGCGGAAAGAAAGAGAAGCCGCCGCCGCCGAAAAGTGTTTTTCATGTTAACCGCTTTGGCCAGCAAATTGAAATTTCTCGCACCAAAAATGTGCTGCAAAAATGCTAAAATCTTGTTGCATGGAATTTATGAATGAAAAGCAAAGCGGCAGCAGGAGCAGCAGCAACAGCAGCAACATCAGCAACATCAGCGAACATAACAAGCAACAAGCTGAGAACAATGAGGGGAAAACTCTGACTCCGTTTGGTAGCCATAAATTTGTGGCAACAAAACTGAGACCATTTCATGCCTCGCCATTTGATGTTGCTGTTGTTGCTGTGCTCCCACCGATTGTTGTTAATGTTGCTGTTGTTGCTGTTGCAGTTGGTGGCGGGGAAAAGCCATAAAAATTTTTGTTTCTTTTTAGTCAGACATCGCAGGCGGGTCGAGGTGGAAATGCATTTGCCAAAGCCAGGCCGACAAAGAAAGAAGCTCGGATACCCTATTCCCAATTGGAGCTTGAGGATTCAAAATAGCTTAGACCAGAATTTAAATGAATAAAGTCATAACTAAGTTTGTTTGAATTCCAGTGCTGAGAATGATAAGAGTCCGATGTCTAATGTCTAATAATAATGTTACTAGTAAATAAATACTCTATCAGTTCAAGAAGATTTGGTTTCCAGAGTGCTAGGTTCCACCTCCCACTGGAAACCCCTGGTAGAGTCCGTTTTTGGGGCGGTGTCGGTGTCATTAGGCCAAGGCATCCGCGTCCGAGAGCCGTCTTCTCTATTTGCTCAGCACATCCCATCTCACAGCTCGGCTGGCTAATAAAGCCGTAAGTTTTTTGGGTGTAGGGTCGGAAGGCGGCAGAGGAGGTTTATGACTTGGCGAGGGGCGGTCAGCTCGGCTCGGCTAGTTGCGCTATGATTTATCAGGGAAAATACGATGACAAGTGAAGTGTTTCCGCGGAAAGTGGAGAGCCTTACGGCCAGAGATCCGACACAAATCAATCGATGGCCACAGTGTGCTATTCGGATTGGCTTATCTTTTCCCACGTTTTAAATGCTCAACTGTCAAATGAATTAGAGCCTGCTGTCTGGGGCCTGGGACACATTTGGCAATGCCCCACGGAACCAGTTAGCAGTTGTTCGGTTGTGAGTTGCCAGTTGGCGGGGCACGCAGGTGTCTCCGTCTGCCTCTCTTTTTGTCTTTGTGGCTTTTATCGCTCGAACGGCAAGTGCTCGCAATTAGAAAGCCCGCTCCGAGAGCTGTGTTCCAGCCAGTTTCATCTGGGGATCGGCGGAGATCTAGCTGCGGCTGCAGGAGAAGCGCGTTGCCGTCGTCATAAAACCCATCTGTAATCCGCCTGGAAGCCAGACTCAAAACCCAAAGCCCAGACTCTCTTGGCTAGCCATCAATTCTGCGTTTGACTGCATAAATTATATGCCAAGTGACATATTGCGGAAGTGATCAAGCAAGTGTTGCTGCCGCAGGCCAACTGACCATCTGACCAGCCGACGAAGTGGGTTAAAAGGATAATGCTGGGTAGACAGCTTCGCCTCGATCCGTTGTGGTTGAAGTTGGTTTGGAGTTGACACAGTGACATGCTAATTTCTTGTCGCTTTGCCATATTTGTTCATGCGAAAGTGGTTCGAAAACAGCATAAGGCTGATTGACATTTGACAGTCTGTCCATCCGTCGATTCGGAAACCGAAAGACACTTTTACTCTCATGCTAACTTTTTGTCTGTGTCTCAAACAAGGGGAACTTGTTGAGTTGATATTTCGCTTATCTTGTTTGGGCATTTATTTTCGGTTCGTAAATAAAATTATATAAATACATTTGCGTAGCTCTAAAGCTGACAATTGAGAGGCTGCTGACCATTAGTTTTGACACTTGCTTAGCTTTGTGATTTGCCAAATGACACAGAAAAAGTGTTTAATTAAATGTTTCTAGAATACTATGACTATTTATTTGAGACCTCGACTGTATATTTTACATTGAGCGCAGATTTCTCGCTTGGCCTGCCTTGCGTAACACCTAAATGTTTATACAGATCTTCATATATATATACGAGAAATGTATGTATTTCCTAGGACAGTTCCTTTCTCAATCTCTTCGCTGGCTAAACTGAATTTCCAGTAGCCAAAAAGTATTTATGTCGACTGACATAACGATTCGCGCTTGATTGCGCACTAAAACGAAATGGAAATGAAAATCAGCTCGTGGATTTCGGCTACCGTAGTTCGGGGCTGCCAATGTCAATGATCCGACAATGGACTGGGGACCGGGATTGGGATTTGGATTGGGGTGCGATTAGCAGACAGACAGTCAATTCTGGTAGCTATCGGCTAATTGAAATCGATGGGTGGAATGCACATAAAAGCCGAGTCTCCTCCAACTGTTTTTATGGGCAAAAATCAGAAAAAACCGAAAACGCAAAGTCAGTGAAATTCGCCAAACACAAAAAGCGAGCTCGAGCGGCGCTACAAAAATCCAGCCAACCGCGAAGAACGACCTTGAGCAAGTCTGGCCGGGCAAGTTTATATAGCCATGGCTATATAGTATCTATAATGCCGAGTACATGTGCATAAAACACACAATGTCGGCTCAACGTGGACGCGATGGCAGAGTCAACGTGCAAGATTGCAGGCGCAGATACTCGGATACTCATAAGCAGCATTAGATACGCGCTGTTACTGCTTGTATCTACATTTATTTTCATACTGGCTCTGAGTCAGACTCAGATTCGGATTCGGATTCAGCGGAGCTTCAGCTGCGGGGCTTTCAAAAGTGAAGTGCTTCGCCAGCTCACAACTCACTACTCACAGCTCAGCGCACAATTAGTTCTACCAGCAGCTGGAGCTGAAAAATAAAAACCGAAAGTATCTCTCGGATACTTCAAGAGCCCCCCAAAGATACGGGTTTCGCAACTGATGAAACACATCTCGAAGCGGCGAGCGATTAAGACACGAATATGTGTCGCACGCTGCCAAAATCCATAGTTTATAGAGCCATTTTCCTGCCAGCCGCTTTTCACGAGCACTCACTCTTAATTTCAACTGAAAGGCCGTTTGAAAAGCGGCCAGCGTTAGTATCTGTATCTCGAGCTGTAGCTGTAGCTGTTAGTGGGGTTCTGCCACGCTTAAGGATGCTGTCGAATCGAATTAGACGAATTTTAATATACCAATAAAAACCAATTCAATTCTCACGCTTCAATCTTTGCTTGCAGGTGAAAATCTGGTTCCAGAACCGGCGGTCCAAGTACAAAAAGATGATGAAGGCGGCCCAGGGACCGGGCACCAACAGCGGGATGCCCTTGGGCGGCGGAGGACCCAATCCCGGCCAGCATAGTCCCAATCAGATGCACAGCGGTGAGTAGGAGAACATGTGGAATATGTATCATCAAAAACTAATGGTTCACTTGCTATAATCAGGCGGTAATAACGGCGGTGGCTCGAACAGCGGCTCACCCTCACATTATCTACCTCCCGGACACAGTCCAACGCCATCGAGTACACCCGTGTCCGAGCTTTCACCTGGTGAGTTTCAACAGCAGCACCAGCTGGCCCTTGGCCGAGAAACCACTTCATCCGCCGCCTTCTTTGTGCCCGCAGAATTCCCACCAACGGGCCTCAGTCCGCCGACGCAAGCGCCGTGGGACCAGAAACCGCACTGGATCGACCACAAGCCGCCGCCCCAAATGACGCCGCAACCACCTCATCCAGCGGCAGCGCTCCATCCGCAGACGCACCACCACAACCCGCCGCCCCAGATGGGTGGCTATGTGCCCCAGTATTGGTATCAGCCCGAGACGAATCCATCACTAGTGACGTGAGTATCCCGGACATAAGATCTAGTAATAGGTAGACTTCGGATTGAATGAAACATTTCAATATTTTTCAAACATCGATATTTATTGGAAACATCGATGTTTTTCTATCAAACGTAATTATAATAATTTTCTTAAATTTTACTTTTTCTTCCTTTAAAGCATTAATTGTATCAATAACATTTTGTGAACATATCGATATTTTTCAAGCTCTAATAACATAAATTTGATTCTAAGAATAATGTTTTGCATATAATCCGATGTCTAGTAACCCCTTATTTAACCCCTACTATAACCTTCCACCCCCTCTATTTTTTGTAATCCTCAGTGTTTGGCCGGCGGTCTAACAGCATCCGAACCAGCTGCCCTCGGCTGCCTGGACGCAGCACCAGCTGAACCTGGAGCAGCAGCACCAGTCCCTTCACCAGCAGCACTCCTGCCCCGCCCAGCTGGGCCACCAGGCCATCCACCAGATCCCGGAGACCCAGTCCCAGTACCTCCTCCAGCGGCAGGACCTCGGGGGCATGGGCATGGGCGTGGGCGTGGGCGTGGGCGTGGGCGGGGGCGTGGCCGTGCAGCACACAATATCTTAGCCAATAAACCATGATAGCAACCTGTAAAATATCCATGAAATGTTGAGAAAGAGAAAGAAAACAAAAACACTGGCAAGCTAAGCAAAACGTAAATTTTGTACATTTTAAAAGTAATATATAAATATATTTACCAACGTGAATAAAGTCGTTCTAAAATGTAGTCTAGCTAAGAACAAAAACACGAAAACACAAAAATACTTAAACAAAAACATTCCTCAATCACAGAAGCAAGGAGAGAGCAAGAAACGTGTCCTTTAATTTTGTTTAATTTAGCAAATTAACTATGTATAAATCTATCTATATGAACGTAAACTATATGTAGTGAGCAACACACCACAAACAACAAAGTATAAAAGCGTAAAAGAGTAAATCATAAATAAAAATGAAATCAAACAAAAATGAAAAATCAGCTGTTGATCTTAGAGTTTCTTTCGAGCGTTTTTGTTCTTGAAGTAGGAAAGTCGAAAAGCAAAAAGAACGAGCAACAGAAATCAGTAAAATCAGATCTCAAATGCTAAGGGAATAATCCTGATAATCCTTTTAATATTTTTCTTTTCCATTTTTTTTTGTATTTTTCTTCTTTTTGCACCTAGAAGAGGAGCCGAGTTTCGTTCTTTTATTGTGCAATATAATCTTATTTACCAACTTGTTGGCCTCAATTGCAAGGGAGTTAATTAAATAATTGCTTAAAGAGTGTACATTTTGTATAGACCGCATTTTCGCCTAGAGTCCCCAAGAAGGCAGAAGGTGCATCAGATGTCAGGGGAGAAGACGAAGACCCATTTTAAAAATCGAAAACCCGGCGAATCAGACTCGAAATTCGATATTCGACTCGCTGCTGAGCTTGCTGTAGCTGTAATTACGGATTAACATAATCTAGCTTTAAGCGGTAATTAGTGCGTGTGTTTCACTCTAGTTTAATTTAACCACAGCAAGAGCTAAAGGAAATAATTGATAGTTTAACGACTAAAGTGCGGGTGAGTGCGTGAATGAATGAATGAATGGGTGGCTGAGTGCGCGACTGTAAGCCAATACAATAATTTAAAAACACAAAATCAAATTTACGAAAAATGCATAAACAAAACATTATGTGCTAGCATTTAATTAATTAGTTTTAATCTAGAAAATGGCAACACAAAATCACAAAAGAAGCCTAGCGACTCCCCCTACCCTCCTAATCCCCGTTCCGAATTCATTTAATTTTTAGTAATTAATGTAATTTTTAAATCAAATCAAACAGAAGAGAAAAAACGCGAGAAAATCCAATAAAAAATAAAGAAAATTTAAATATAAAAAGCGCTCTTTATGTTGTGAAGTAGTGGGGCCACTTTTCCAGGGACATTGGCTGTCCTTTTGAGAGGAGGATAGAGAGAGGGGAGGATAAAGAAGGATGCCGGCGACACATTAATGCATTACACTTGAAAAAGTTAAGTGGCAACTGTGTGTCTCTGTATCTGCGCATCTGTGTGTGTGGAGGGCGGAAGGAAGCTGGGAAATCTGTTCCATTAATCATGAAAGAACGCAACAGGATATGCTTGAGTCGGCCGGGCTTTTACTGGCTCAATGAATGGTTCCATTATGTCCTCGACGCGACATCGTTTTCGAGGGATGCAGAGCTCTATATGTACAGTATACATAAGTGTGTCCGTTCGTCATTTGCCTGCAAAGTGTGGAAAACACTGATTTACACACGTCGTTCTAAACTGTTCGAGTGTTTCATTTGCTGCCAATTAATTAGCCGGAAAAATGGGACACTTCAGCTAAGCATCCCAGAATATCCCAAACCATGTCAATCACCGCTGGATTTTGGTTTTAAGACGGTAGACTGAAGATTCACTCAGCTTTCGGCGCATTCGAAACATCGGACAGGTCTCAAGAACCCCAGGTTTCAGGGTTCTCTGTTCTTGCTGGCCTTTGCCTGCCTGGTCCTCATTAAATCAACACCTTTCCGACTCCGAGTCCAAGCCAAAAGCAACCTGGCCAACAAAAGACAATGGGCAGCCAAAGGAATGCCAGCTCGCGGAGAATTTTGCATTTGTGAGCGCTTTTTGCGATTTCAATTTAAAATTTCAGCCGGAATTCGCGAGGTCCGCGTGCTCAATGGGTTCTAATTGAGGGGGGAAGTGGAAAGGGGCCGGGGCAGTGAAGTGCAGCTAGGACTGTACTTAGCGTGTTTACATAAATTAGCAGCAGGACTGCTCACTGCTCCAGACCAGATCCAGAGGTCCAGCGGGCCAGAGAGTCGGATTCGGAGTCAGAGTCACAAAGTCAGAGGAATTTCCTTGTAAAAATGACGCATACCAAACTTAGACACAACGGGGACATCCAACATCCAACGTTGTTGCTGTCATTCGCTGGCCTGCGTTCCGAAACTCAACAAGGTTTTGTGTCAACGCTGCAGGCTGCAGCTCCAGGCTGAGCTCCAAAATGGGTACACTCGGAGAAAAATTAAACCATTTGTGCAAGTACACTCAGGGAAAAAATTGGTCTGATTGGGTCTGAAAACGTGTCTGTTTGAGTCTCAAAAATAGCTTTATACCGTTTGGTATCATTATAAGAATTTTTGGTATCATTTTAAGAACGGATTTTTAAGACCGCTGTTCTTACTCTAAGCACGAAACTTACTTAACTTTATATTTATTTTTAGTCCAAAAATACATTTGTTTGAATACTCCTGTAGGCATTCTGCCATGAAAGAAAATAATAAGGGAATGGCTCAGGGGCCAAGGTACTATGTTCTGATATTATTTTGTTTTCGGGAGTACGAGGTTCGAATCCCGCTCACGACACAACTTATTTTTTTTTTTTTGTAATTAGTAATCTAACAACTTAACTTTTTAATACATTTTTGATCTTAAAGTTATTAAGGAAATGTTAAATATGTATTTTAAAAACTTTTTACTTACTGTGATTTATCCGGTTTTTGAACCGGGGTCCTCTCGCATCAGAGGCAGACGCCTTACCAACTGGGCCATCGCACCATTTCACGCGCGAGTGCATAAGTTCAACTTAGATCTAAAGTTACTGGTCTTAAATTAATACCGAATGGTATCAATATAAGAACATGGTCTTAAAAAAAAAAAAGAACAAAACGGTATTAATGTAAGAAATTCGGTCTTAGATTTTTTCGGTATTTTTTTTCTGGGTGTATATCTAAAGAGTATAACTCAGTTTCTAGGTTGTTGGTTTACAAACTTATTTTAATTTTAAAAAACATTTTGTATATTTTTAAGGTTTATATTTTTCTGCAAGCCAAAACTTCTCTAAGCGAGGAAAAAACTAGTGACGATCGCACCTTCTAAATATAACAGTTTTGAGGTTAACACTTGTGACCAAACACTTTCTAGAGATTTGTACCTTTATACTCATTTTGTATTGCATCGTGCCGAAAGCTCTCCTTGTGCGCTTCGTCACTATGTGTACTCCCCTCCACAGTGATATTTCTTGGTTTCACCTAGAGAAAAGCTATTTATTTGATTACAAAAATATTTAAAGGGGATTTCCTAAAATAAAACCCGCATTTTTCCAGAGTGTAGCGGTTCGTCCGTGTCTCCCGGCCAAATACTCGTACAATAAATAACGCAGGCAGCAGCAGCTAAATAAAAACAGCCGAGCTGCAGTGCAGCAGCAGTTGAAGTTATTTGTGAAATTCATCCGTCAAAGTCGCGGCCCTGGCCCTGGGATCCCATCCTCATCCCATCCTCGTTCGCTCCCAGCTCCCTAGCTCCCATCCCGTCCCATCCCAACCCAGCTTCATCTTCAGCTGCAGCTCAAGTCCAAAGCCAAGGCGAAGGCGAAGGCGAAGTCGAAGCCCAAACCCCAGACATTGGGTCTTTGGCGTAAAACTTGAAAAGCGTTCCTTTCATGGCTTTGGCCCATTGTCTTGAACTCGGCTACTGGTCATGCATAGCTCCTCCTCCTGCCTCTGCCGCAGCCCTTTTCCTTTCCCATCCTTCGGAGCTGCCTGCTGCATTCCTGCGCACCGTCCGCTTGGAATGATGAACGATGTGTCGCTGATGACCTGATCAAAGTGGAGCATCTGCACGCATATCGATTGCAGAGCACAGTGGTCACTTGGATGGCCAGTCCAGTTCATCGGGGACGTCGTCGCAGGATGCTCGCTGGGCTTGGGCTTGGCCTCGGACTCGGGCTGTTCTGTTGCAATGTTTAGGGACATGACATTTTTTGTCGTACCGTTTGCTAAAATAACTTTGTTAAGATTTTTGCAACTCGCTTTGGGCCCGGCTCTTCTCACAAACAAACAAAACAGACTGAGCAAATGGGCCGAAAAAAAAGGAAGAGCAGGAGTCCAGCGAAAAAGGGACAAATTTGATGTGGCAGGCAGGCAGGCCGGCCCTTCTGGAATTGCATTTCCAATGAGCCACATAAATCTTGGCTGACCAGACGACCAGGTAAGCGAGTAGTAGTCTCGCTCCCGCTGTCGCTGGCCGATTTTATGACAAATGTATTTTATGAACTGTCAAAATAGGTGTTGAAAATGAATTAATTTGCTCTCTCGCACTCTCGACTCGCCGACATTTGGCGGCGAACATCAGACATCCGACATTCGACATCCGTAATGCGTAAGGTCGGCTGACATTTGTAACGGAGTCGAGTTGGCTTGTGTAACGAGACACGGCGGTATCGCACCAAAAAAAGAGAGGAGGTGGTGGAGGGGCAAGTCGGCCTTTCAGCTGCGCCTGCGCGGAGCTCCGAAAACTGAAAGCCGAAATCCGAAACTGGCAATTACGCTCAGCTCGCTTTTTACCTCTGCCGTGCCTAGATATGAATGTCTGTCGATTTTCGCCGAAGCACACAAACGTGACAAGCGGCGTTTGATCTGGTCCACTCGGCGGAAGGGAAAACGGAGACGCAGCTGCCCAGCGGATTCGGATTCGGAATCGGAAGGGAGGTGGCGGGAGCAACTCCCCCTAATGGAGATCTAATCGGTCGAATTTGTTTCATCTTTCATCTATCAAATTTGAAATTTGTGTTACCCAAGAACGGTTTTTCTTACTTTCTAAAACACAAAAACACGGATAAACATCCAGATTTATAATTTTTAAAATAACAATAATTAGAACTATCAATTTTTGACTGAATTTCTTATTGCTGAAGAAGAATTTTTTCCGTATCAATGCAAAAATGCTTCAAACATCGATTGTTATACCTCGTTGAACTCATAATAAATTTCCAATCGATTTGCATTCAAACCTAAAAATTGAAAAAATTTAAAATTCATCAAACTATGAATTTACCAAAGAAATGCAGATCGTCAGTTGATGTTTTTAGCTGTACAAATTAGTCATTCTTTTAGTTATGCGACCATATTCAACCAAGTTACGAGGAACAAAACCTCCAGAAGAAACGACTTATTGAGTGAAGTTTAGCCAGAAAGTGATGTACAGCTTTACAAATCAGTCAGTATTATAGTTTTTTAAATCCCTTTCAACGAAGTAACGACGAGTTGCATTAAGACCTGAATCTGATTCAGAGATATGGGGAGACTCAATTGAAAGTTCCTAATAAAAACTCCACAGTTCACATAATCGAAGACCAATTTCCCTTAACAAAAGTTATCCTATTCTTCCTGCTTCGACTTTCCATCGCCGCATCCGCCGATTCCCCCAATATCTAGGCAATAATTCTGAATTTTATTGCGACACATTTTAAGTCCGAGCAACTGGCAAAATGTTTATTCCACGAAGGCTAATCTTTTATTTATGGTGTTGACATTAGGGGGCGAATGTGAGGGGCGCGGCGAAGCTAGCCAGGCCGGCATATGATTACCGCTGTGATCCGAGTGATCGCATGACGTTTTCATAAATACATAAATAAATGTTAAGGAGCAGTAGCCCCAAGTGCAACCAGTCGCCGGCTTTCCCAAGCTTCTTGGCCAGGCGTGAAACGCGTTTTGTGTCCCCGACTCAGAGCCTCATGTTTAATGCGAAAGTTGCGAGCTGCGCGGATCAAGAGCAGGCCAGATCGAATGTGTTGGCCGCGACACCTAACACAAGTCCGCAGACCCAGCCACAGATTCAGCTCCATCTCCCGACCATCTCCCAGCTGAGGTTTATGCAAGGCTCTGGGGATCTGGGGAGACTGCGACATACGCAATAAACACATTAACGTGTTATTTAGTTGTCAACATGGTCAGGAAGCGGGCTTCGCCTGGCTTTGATTCGAACCGCTGGCCATCTAGCAGGGGCCACTCATCGCCTCTCCGGTTCTGGGGATCTGCTATGCTAAATTAACTAAATCTCGCAACCAGCCCGCATGAAACATTTGAAATTCTCGCCAATTGTGGGTGATGCCTGCCCCCGCAAGCTGTCCTCCAACTGGAGACAAAGGAGCTACACGCGAAACAATGCTGCGCAGTGCAAAAACGGAATGGAACCGCCAGTTCCCAGGTTCCCAGCTCCCCAGCTCCCCATCTCGAAAAGTGCCGCATCATCCGCCCGGCTTGAGATCCGTCTGGAACGAGCTGAGCTGAACCGAGCTGAGCTGGGGATATGTCATAAATTGATTGACCCAAGTGCTGGAGCTCTGGAACTGTCCCCTTTCTCCGCCGAGGCTCACAAAACTGATTTATGATTATTTCGCAGACAATTAAGACAAATAAAACGCAGCAACAAGCCAAATTCAATTAAATCCATTAACAGGGAAGAAGCTCAATCGTCCATCTCTTTGTATAGTTGGGTGCTGCTGTGGATCCCACACTAAAGACTGGGGATCGCATAAAAGAAAGAAAGAAAGCAAGCGTTTCAGGGGGTTCTTCGCTCCCTCTCTCTCACTCTGTCTCTGTCTCTCTCGCCCTGGCGAACAACAAAAGGGAACAGCTTGACCTCTGGAGGTCAATTAAATTGACTCGATTTGCGGACAACTGCCGAGCGGCGCTGAAACAATTCGATTACCACAAGGGGTAGGCAGCACCATACATACATACATATTTACATTCGTTCCGAGAGTGTTTGGGCTAATCAAGATGTGGCTCATGCAAACAACTTGAACCTAAGGTCACTCGCACACTCAGCCACTCGGCAATTCAGAGGCCCCAAAACAGTTGACAAATCAAAGTGTTGGGATATCGTCGCACCTTAGGGGTTGACATCTCTTTATTAGGAAAAGGAATTTAATTTGGGTGTTGGAGACAGTCGAATTAAAAGATGTCTTTTGGGTGATCTACTCATCCTAACATCCTAAAGTTGGAAGTTATGCTAAGCTAACAGGGCCATAAATTCGAACTTGTTTTACACTTGTTAATCATGAACAGAAACGGTTCTCAGTCATCAGGCTCGTAAAAGCTATTGCTAATCCGCATTAAAGTTGCCACTGGTTAGCCATCAGCTTTGATATGCCCATTAAATTCCATTACCTAACCGCACTCTCGCTATCGATGGCACTTCCTATCCACAAATGACCTCCGACCCCGAAAATGACAAATGGGTTGACCGCAAAAGTTTGTGCAAACAATAATGAGCAAATCCATTTAACGGACAGGAAGGAAGCAGCGTTTGTCCTGTGATGTGTTTGAAATGAAAACTTTTTGCATTTCGCAGCCAGAAAAAAGGAAAAAGTGAGCAGTGAACAGCGAACAGCGAACAGCGTAAATTAAACTACGTGATATCATTAAAAATGCAGTAACAAACAAACAGCAACGGCAAACGGCAGTAAATAAAGAGGTGTCGCCAACTGTCAATCAAACGGGAGAGGAGGGGGGATTACCGGGGTGTGTGTCGCCCCCTGCCGGGCGGACTCTAAACACACAAATCGGATAATGCGAATGCATCTGGACTTGGAGTGCAGCGACCACGCCCACTTACTTGCGTCTTTTGTTCGCGCCATGTGCACTTTTGCAGCGGATTATCGATGTCGCACTTTGAGGCTCGTAATAGATCAATTTTCAATCAATATGCATTGGCGCAGCGGGCAGTCGGGGCTCTCCAGCTCTCTCGAGGGTTAGGTTCCCAACCACAGAAGAGATCCGCAAGCTGCAATCTCCCACAGAGAGACCATAGAGAACCCATCTAATTGCACTCGGGTTTGAAAGATTGAAAGAGGCTGCGGCCAAGGGGCCCAGAAATCGATTAAGAAACAGAGACTCCGCTGGAGAAAGAGAGTGCTGGAGCAGAACCTGTCCAGGTCCAGGTCCACCATCCAGCATCCATCCACATCTAGATACCCGTGGTCAAGCCCATTCAGCCGTTGTTGCTGCCGTTGTTTTATTATTATTACTACTATCTATTGATGGCGATCGAGCGATCGGGTGATCGGCTGATCGTCAACCTGTTGCTGCGATCGCATTTTGTAATTTAATGCTCGGCTTCTGGTTAATTGCCACTTTCATTGTTCAGCGGACGTTTGAGGCTGGGTTGAGTTTGCGTTTGCGTTTGAGCCGCACACACAGCAAGCATTTCATTGATTCGGCGCAGATTAACCCGCGAGTGGCCCCCGGCAGATGTGTGAATGGTTCGAGCTTTGGCCCGGCTTAGTTTTGATTAATTTCACCTGAACTCGACCCGCTGTGAGGGCCGCACATCGCTCACCTTCTGCGGACATGGGGAAGCTTCTGATGGGGGTTTGTGGTCTCCTCTGCTTCTCTGATTTTGTGGAACGATCCCAAATCGAGAGTGCTTCTGTGACAGACGCTCTAATCGAATTCTCCATGCTCGCCCAACTTCCAGGAAATATTAATAGGTTTTTTCGATTTCACTAAAGCTCTGTGGGGCAAACAAAGAAGAAGTGGTTCTATCATAGGTATATTATGTTTCTTTTAATGCTGTTTTTAGCAAGGTCAGCTATTGAATCAAGAAATTATGAAAATCTGAAATGGGAAAGCTTTCAATATTCCATCTTTGATCTTTAATTTCTAAATAGTAATGTTTTTATTTATTTTTCATGATTAACTTGTTAAAAGTAACAAGTTCCACCTTGGCCGCTCTAGTACCAAAGGTCACCCCATTGATATAACCATTTGGGAAGTGCTCTTGAAATCTAACAGTCTGTATCCTGCAGCTGCTCAACTCCGTTAGGTCCTCGGCCAGATGCAGGAGTTCCGATTCCAACTGTAAACCAATTGTAATTGTAAGGGGCACGGGCATGGGCACCCAGGGAGTGAGTTGACAATCCGAGCAGTTGATCGAGTTGGGGCGGGCAGGAACACTGGAACACAGGAACCGAGGGAGGATGAGGAGAATCCTGGCCCGGCAAGGGGTAACCAGTAAGCAGTAAGCAGTAAGCAGCAGGCACCCTTGAGGGCAGCTCTCGAAAGGGCGCAACAAATGTGGCAGTGGCAAGTTCAAGGCTTTGTTTCCAGCGGCTTCCGGGAGTCGCAGTCCGTTTGAATTTGAATTGACAACTCAAATTGGATTCTCAAGACGGCGGCACAGGAATCGCGCACCACGGCGCTGGGCGGAACTCGCCACTCGCCTGCCTTCCAGTCTACTTCATCTACAGGCTACTCCTCTGCAGAGCCGGGCACAAAACAAGTAAAATCCGCTCACCTTTCGCTCGCTGCTGCCGCTGCCTGCATTGTGTAATCCAAAACGCGCCGGAAATCAGCTCGGCAGCGGCGCAAAAAACAAAAAGTATATAAAACTCGAGAAGAAAGCGGCGGCCGTATTTTCGGTTCACGCCCATTCGAATGTTTTAAACAAAAAGCCGGGCGGGAAAAAAGCAAGAGAGAGGAGCCGAGGAGCGAACAATTGCATAAAAGTAAAAAACTGGTGAGTGGTGGCGAAGGTGCAGCGGCTCATGAGAGCAAAATGTGTATCCGCGTATCTGCAAGATACAAACATGCGCAGCAGTTGCCCAACTGCGTAACTCTAGAAGGGACCCTTTGTCCTGGCCCTTTCTTGTCCCCCGCTTCCCGCAGGATTTCCATCTCCTGGCTCGGATTGTCGCCGTTCTAAGCTGGAATGGTGCACAGAGAAAAACAAATTTTATAAATAATCAAAATAAATAAGCTAAAGAAAAAGAACACTTTCTACTTCGATAGTGTGTAGCACAGAACCATTTAAATAATATACATTTCTCATTTAATTCTTAAGTAATTACACACGGACAATTCTAACGTTCTTATCTGAGTTTAAAAATAAAACGAAACAATGCTTATCTTAAGAACCGAACGATTACTCATGTGAATAGTGTTTACTTGATTTTTAAGAACAAATGTTCTTAATTCAAGAAGAATGCGCCTCAATATTTCTCTCTGTATGCGTATTGAACATTAATATCCTATTAGTTTTATATACCAATCAAATCTTAAAGCAAGATTAGGTTTTCTCTTGGTGTAGCGGTGTACTTCCCTGTGTTTTTGCATCCCAATATGCAGTTGAGTGTCTGTCAATTGTTTGCTTTTTGTTCGCCGCTGTGTCGGATCAGTCAATTACGCAATTAGAGCGGGCACTCTGGTCGCCGAGTAACTAATTTCTGGGCATCGACTCCTGGCACCTTCCCCGATTCGGGATTCCTCCTGATTCCACTCCGATTCCCTCCCCGTATTCCCCCTCCGCGATATTCCCCGGCTTTCAGCGATCTACCCCTACTCTACCACATAGATTGGAGCATTTCACTTTCAAGGTCACCAGACAGTCTATAATTTACTTTTTTCGGCTCGCCTTGCGTGTGTGTGTGTCCCGTTCACCCATTTGGCAAACATTAAATTATCGTGTTGCTGTGGCTGGCTTTGTTGTTTTTATTTTCGGGCCAATTTGCAATTATGTTGTTGTTGCACAGCATATATTATTATTATTACTTTCAGCAGACTGGCGATGGAGATGGAGAGTCTGGGCTTGTTGTCAGAGTCGCAAGCTGGGTCGAAATCGAGTCGAAGACCCAGAGATCGATCGTCCAACGACTGGGATCACCGAAGAGCCCGCCAAGTGATTGACTTCTGATTGACTTGTTGAAATGCGGAACAGGTTAACCGGGGCCACTTGTCCCTGGGACTCACACACACATCCACATCCACGTCCATATCCACGCACTCGTCGAGAACCGGAGACCTTAACCTCGTAATTAGCCCAACACTTGTCGGCCAATTTCTATTGCAATTAGCCCGCACATTGGGGCAACTTTACAACTGGTAAAGTGTATATAATTTGGTAGAGCTGCCGAGACATGTATAACCAAAATTAGGGTCAGTTGGTTGGGATAGAAGAGAATAGTTTATCGGGAAATGGGTGGGAATTATGAACTTAAATCTGTTATCAATTGGCTTAAAAAGTCAAGGATTTAAAAAGGATTTATAAATTAATAGGTTGATTTTATAGTCAGTAATTAAGAAGTAAAGATAGAAAATTTTTCAGGCAATATTTTAAAATTATTTTAGAAGAAGCTGCATTTCTGAGATAAATAAAATATTTAAAAACAAATATTGTAATAAAACAATTCCTCAATAATCGTTCCTGATTAAAAGAAAACTCAATCAAAAACCAGAACCAGTTGAATTAAAGTAACAGCGTGAGTTTGATTGTTGAGTTGATATCATTTCCATTGCAACTTTAGAAATATATCTTGTCGAGGATTCCTGTCGCCAAACCCCATTTGCTACGCACCGACATTGGCTGGCATCTGTCGGGAACTCTTAAATTCTTAAATGTGGAAAAGCTGTTTGCATCCCTGGCTGAATGGCTGAATGGCGAGCTGGCGCCCAAATTGAAATCAAGTCACGTATTTGATTAAACATGGCGACCGGCCATGTTAGACGCTGCAAATTTGCCGGTCGGCTAACGAGGCGAGGCGACAGTTGCAGGAGCGTTGGGATCCGACACGACTCCACTTCACTCCAGGCTCGGAGGCACTCCACTCCAAGCTCCCAGCCCCAAGCTCCAACTCACCTCCACATTCACATCCACATCCGCTCTGGAGAGTGGAGCTGTGGAGCTGACGAGACCATCAATGGCCTAATTGCACTTATTATGGACTCACGGGGGCTAAGAAGTCATTACGAAATTTCTCATCACACTTTCAGTGGCGGCCGTTACTCGCGGCTTCGCTCAGCAGCTCGAAAGCTCAACGGCTTAACAGCAGCAGTTGTTCAATTTATAAATTGAAATTTGAAAATTAATTGAAAATTTCATGCCAGCTAATTTAAAATAGTTCAAAAGCCTGAGAGTCTCGAAATTAGCTTTATTAATCACAATCTTTCTGGGGCCTTTGCTTTTGTTTTTGTTTTTGTTTTTGCGTAGGCCTCGGCAGCTCAACTCAACTCAACTAAACTCAACTCAGCACCTCGGTGCAGCAGTTTATCCAGTGTATAATTTGTGGGACTTTGTTGCACCCAGATCTCCGCTCCCCGAGGTGTTTCTTTCCAGCCGAAGACTTCTCTTCTCCGCTTTTCACAACGGCTGCATTTTTACCGCAAAGGCAGCCGAGTAAGTTGTATGCGGTCGAGCCCCTCACCCTCCTTCGCATTTCTGCACAGAGAGAAAAAGATATTTGACATGTTCATAAGGTGATCGATGTCAGCATTTTCCAATTAGCTATTTAGCTATTACCACCAATTCATAGTTTATTGCATAATAGATTTATTGGGATTTAACATCATTGATTCCAATTTGAACTACCTTTAATGGTTATATTTGAGTTTTAATCAAAACTGATAGATCATCATAGAATGTAAAAACTGTAGACTTTATCTCCCACTTATCGTAACATCAAAGATATAAGAAAAAGGCCAATATCTATAGGTCAAGATCTTTTTCGATAACTATCGATTATCTTTTCTGCGAGTGTCTGATTTCGGGCCTTTGCTTGGGTGGCAGGCACGCAAAGCAGCAGCGCAGCAACGTGAGCACCCGTGGAAATGGAAATGGAAACTGCAGTGGAAGTGGAAGCCAAAGCCAAGTTAAGAGCCAAGAGCCACATGGCCACATATCTATGGAGATGGAGCCATGTAGCCACAAGCGTTCGCGTCGGCCATAATGCGAAATCCGAATGCGTTACGTGCCTACATATGTAACTCGGTGCATATGTACATACATACCATTCGTATGTACGTGCATGCGAACTTGTACATATGTTTTTCTGCACGCGTACTACACGCAACATGGCGTCGCCACTGCACACACACACGCACATTCACTGGCCAAGAGAGAGAGAGGAAGCGGGAGAGCAGGATGGAAGATGCAGCAACGCTTTCATCGGAATTTCGTTGTTGCATTTTTTGATTTTTTATTTCTGCTTTTCGTTGCGGCATCTTGCTCTTCTTCTTCCTCCTCCTCCTGCGGCTTAACGTTTTGTAAGCTTTCAGCATTGTTTTCTTTTTTGCGATTTCTTTACCTTTTTTTACGGGGCATTTAGCTGCCTGCATATTTGATGCAAATTTCGCATTAAAAAGAAATCGCCTGAATATCAAGTATACGCAAAGCCCCGGAAAGCACATCAAGTATACGCCCTCAATGTCAGATGCAAATTTGGGGAGTGCATAAAATTGATTTTAGCATTAGTTTGTATTTAAGCATTATTGTCCTTCTATTTTTAATTAGTATCGGTAAGTTGAGATATTTTAATGAACTTTAAGTCAATTCTGAATCCCCATATCTTCAGATATTTTCATCGTAACTTTGTGGAAAATGGTTTAACTAAAAAACTGTCTGATTTGCACGGAACTCTAATAACGATCTACGTCACTCTCTTGGTAATTTTGATGAATTTATTACTCACTTCAGTCAAAGTACTTTACAAACCCAAAAAAATTTTAATTTAATATTTATTTGTCAAGCATCAACTAACTCTCAAAATCCATGGGTAATTCCAATCAGTTAAATCTATAAGGAATTGAGTTATTTCCTTCCGCCCCAAACAATATTTCCATTACCCAAGGAAGCATCAAAACCACCAATGTCATTTTCAACTGACAGATTATAGGCATTTTTTGTATCTATTGATCTGTCCGTATAATCAAGCCGTTCTCTTATCTAACCTCCCCTGCTATTTTCAACGCCCGAGTCCACACTTGACTCCATACATGACCCAACTATTAAGCCAATCGCATGGTGGCCATCAACTCGTCCCTCCCACTCCCACTCCCACTTCGAATTCCACTTCCATTTCCATTCCCAATGCATGCCCATCCCGGCTGTTCCCATTCGGAGTGCCAACTGTGGCAAGTTTGCGACGATGAGCGTATTGATGGTGCGGCTGTCTGCAGCGAACTCGGACTCGGATTCAGATTCAGATTCTGTTGCTGATTTTGATTCCGATGTGGATGTCGATGGCTCGTCCGCTTGCTGACGGAATGCCATGTTAGATGGCAGCAAACATGCCGCTCGATGGCAAGAGTCGGGCCAGGCCGACTTAATTGCATATTTGCATAGGCGCAGAGCAGAAAAACACACGAAATGCACACACACCGGTGCAGCTAGACTCTGTAAGTAGAACACGGGTGAAAAAATCAAAAAAGAAACAGCGACGTTGGGGCGTCTGCCTCTTCGGAGAATGGGAGATTCGAGGGTGTGGCCCCCAATGGAGGTGGATACATGCGGGGGCAGCAGGGGCAGTGGGGGGATACGGATGCCGATGCCCATTTGCATGCAGCACCGGCGGGAGAAACTGCAGCAAAACTGCAGCTAGAAAAGAAAAATATGCCACCTATTCCTGCACTCGTTTTTCCCCTTTTTCCCCATTTTTCCCATCTTTTTGCGGCCGGTCGTCTTGTTGGAAAACCAATACCAATCCAATTTATCCAACCAGCCATATATCCATCAATCCGGGGCAAGGCATTCACCAATCCATTCATTTCCATAGAAATGTGCGAAGATTATATGTTTCGTCAAACGCGAAATTGCGCACGAATATGCCAGAGACCCTCCGCCTCCATCTCTCTTTTGGCCAACTCCGAAACTCCAACTGCAACTCCCCCGACTGCTTGGTGTCATGGTTGTTGGTCGGTGCCCGAGTTTGTACCTCTCTTTTTTCTCTTCGGTTTTTATTTTGGCCCGGCTCGGTGGAAGCGGTTTTGAGGCTGCACCATGCACACATGCCCCGCTCGTTTGGCTGCCATTGTGGTTGCAGCAGCTAAAACGGGGCGTATGAGTGTTTTTCAGCCATCTTCCCCGCCGACAAGAAAAAAACCAAACAAAACAAACCCACTGAGGTCCCAAAGGTTTTTTGGGCTTGGTTGGTTTTCATCTGGGGTTTAAGTACAAGTTGTGAAGGCTCCTGGTGATAAGATATGCATTTGCACACTAAAAGTTCGGGATTTGAATAATATATCACGACAGACCCATGTAGTTTCCTATGCCATTTAATTTATTTTAATTTATTCGATTTACATTCACTTATCACAGACATTTTCCAAAGCTTTACATCAAAATTTCATTAATGTTGTAAGTAGAGATCTAAAAATATTAGTTATAAAAAAATTGTAACATCACAATTTAGTTTCCTATATCATTTGAATATTTTTATTTTTTTGGGTTAACATTCATTTAACACATAAATTACATTTGTTTTTAGCAACATATTTAATGTAGTATTTAAACGACCATTTATTTTCAGGATGCCTGCAATTACAATCCCAATCGAAGGGAAAGAATGGCCAAGGAGTAGTCGAGTCAAAGGGGCTTTGTTAATATTTTATGCCAATTTACTTTTCGAATTGCAGACACACACTGTGCTAAAATTCTCATGTTACTTTCCTCCTTCTCTGGGGAGTGTGGGTGCTTTGCATGCCATTGTTGGGCTCCTCTTCCGACTCCTCCGAACTGCAATGTGCGATGATTGCTCCCTTTGGATGTTACGACCTCTCTCGTCACTTTGTTTTAAAGTGCTTCCCCGTCCAAGCAGTCGGATTTTCCTCCGGGTTCCCTGGCCACCCATTGTGCCCCTCGGCTTCTCTAGTTTTTGCTTCATTTCTACTACATACTCCTCTCCGTCTTAGTTATGGGTTTCACTGCTGTTTTTTTCGTTTGGAGTAACAATTATTCCTCAACTGCACTTTAGCAGCACAAATGTCAGGCCCACTGAATGTTCATTATAAAATTCCATCGGCAGTTTCTTCAGCATTCGCTTTTCCGATTTTGGAGGGGAAAGGGGGAAAATCGTTCGATACACAGAACGTATGCAAAGAATAGAAAAATTTATGACTGTGGCGAGGGCATTACGTGTCTGTCAAACATTTCCGCCAGCGGTTCCCTGCTCCATGATGTTCGCCATCACGGAATACGAGCCAAATACAACGTTACAAGCGAAAAAAGCACCACACAAAATGTACAAAAACGTTCTTATCTCGGTCGGTGTGCGCGCACAAGAAAAAGGAGTGCTAAACCCGGGCCAAAACCCAAAACGTGGCCAAGAGAGGTGAGGGGGGGAACGGGTAGGGGATGGGGGATGACGTTAACCCACCATGGCCGCCATCATAGCCCGCACGAAGCATTCGCGACTCACGTCCAATGCGCACCGCGTTCTGATTCGTTTCGCTTTTTGCATGACTTGAGATCGTAAAAAATTCATATTTTTTCTCTCGTTTTTTCGTTGTTTTTTACTTTATTTTTTTTTTTTGCCTGCGTATGGTGCAGGAGGAAGCCAGCTTTGCGGGCGTTTTCAGAGCCGGTCATAATATTTAACTCACCGCTCCCTCCCGGGGTTGCTTTTGCTTTTCATTAGGTTTTTGCGGCGAACGGACCGCCATATTGCCTGCGCCGCAAGGAGCAAGGAGCAGGATGGAGGGTATAGACCAGGGACATCCACCATCTTGCCTCGCCTCATTTGGTTCGTTATTGCTCATTTCTTTTCCCGGCCTGCCAGATTAATGGGTGCGATAAGGTCGCCGGCCGCCAGTAGGTGTATCCCAAGACCCCAGACCCCAGTACCCATTCCCCTCACCCTTACCCATATCCAAAGCCCAAGTCCGGACGCCAGGGGGCTTTGGATTCGGCCATCCTCCAACCCAATATAGTAGCCTTCGCACATCCACGAGGCCCGCATGCCAAGTTTGGGTTTTCCCTTCCGCGCCTTGGAATGCGCTGTTTTTGGCCAAACTAAGCCAACGGGCACTGCGGTTCCAGCCTGCCTTTTCTCCTCCTCCTCTTGCTCTTCTTCTTTCACTGACTTTGACTCTGCGCTGGTAAAACAAATTCTTATCTCTCAGCAGGGATCTCCAGCCAATCCCGCCCCGTTTTATGAGTCACAACGAGGAGATGGATCGAATTCGGTTCATTTTGGCTGGCTTTTGAGGTGCTGATGGCAGATAGAAAGCTCCGAAAGGCTGGATTGGATTTAAAGAAGAATGGCGATTGAAAATAAGATTTTAAGTAAAACAATTTTCCTCTGGAAGTCACCCAGAAAGTCAAGTCATATAGTTCTAGACTTAATTATCAGTATTTATTTATAACCAATTTGTTGTTGCATACTTTTTGAATACCACATTTTCTCTACATTTTCCTATGAGTGGAGGGATTTATTTCCTAAATCGAAAAATAAGCTTCAAAATCTAGCGTTACTCTTGCAAAGAACACACTATCTATAAGTATGAGTACCGAGTACTTTTATCTGTGTTGTCTTTGCCAGCTCTCAATTAATGGGCACAAACTCACCACGAATGTGATGTTTTTGTGAACCCCACAAGGTCACTATGCACATGTCTCCGCGAATTTGACCCACTCCCAGTCTTGGTTTTCTTCCACAGTCTGCGTCATGTGTCTAGTGACCGTGAGAGCTGATTCTGAAGCTGAATCCGCATAGTTTGTTTGCACAGCTGAAACTTCAGCTTCTGATATAAGCAGCAGGAACAAGCGCTGGCCAACTTAGTTGCCTCTACCATGTGGCGTCTGTTGCTGCTCCTCCAGTTAATAAATCTCCTCGGCATTGGGCCGGTTAATGCCCAAATCCAGCCCAGAATCGTGGGCGGCACCACCACCACCCTGTCGGCGGTGGGTGGCTTCATGGTGAACCTGCGCTACGATGGCAAATTCTACTGCGGCGGCTCCCTGGTGAGCAGCAGGCACGTGGTCACGGCGGCCCACTGCCTCAATGGCAAACAGGCGGGCAGGATAACAGTTCAGGGAGGCGTGAGCCAGCTGAGCCAGACGGGCGTCGTGAGAAGGGTGGCCAAGTACTTCATCCCGAACAGCTTCAGCAGCTCCAGTCTCAACTGGGACGTGGGCGTGGTCCGGCTGCAGTCATCCTTGACGGGCAGTGGGATCACCACGATACCCTTATGTTCGGTTCAGTGGAATGTCGGCGACTACATGCGCGTCTCCGGCTGGGGAGTCACTCGCTACGGCAACTCCAGTCCCTCCAACCAGCTGCGCACCACCCGCATCCAGCTGATCCGCAAGAAGGCCTGCCAGGCGGCCTACGCCAACAAGGACACCCTCACCGCCTCCACCTTCTGTGCCCGCTCAGGGGGCAAGGACAGCTGCTCCGGCGACTCGGGTGGAGGGGCCATCTTCAACAATCAGCTGTGCGGCATCGTCTCCTGGGGACTGGGATGTGCCAATGCCCAGTATCCTGGCGTCTACACCAGCGTCCGTCGGGTGCGCAGCTTCATCGTCAGCTCCATGAAGAAGTTGTGAGAGGTGCGGAGGCCCGGATGCGGCAGCTATTAATAGTTAGTTAAAATATTAATTAAAAATCGTTACGACCAAGTGCTGGGCATCTCCTCCTGTCGTCAGTCGTCAGGAAGCCCTTGGTTCGGCCCAAACCGGATGGGCGATGGGTTGATAGAGACGATGGGCGATGAAGATATCTGCTATCTGCTTTGAGGCCTCGCCGCATGTAAATTGGCAGGTAATGCACAGTGATTGGAGACTAGGGGAAAACGTGGGAGGTACTTGAAAAGATTGTTTAAAAAAAAATAAAATATTACATGAAAATTAGATTAAAAAACAAAGCACTAGATGAAGAACCATTCAAGGCTAATGATCGCCATAAGAAATGCAACCTTTGACCACTGTGCCCTCCTGGACAACGGCAAAGGGCCTTCGATCGATGAGTGGCCACTTCCGACTGTTGACTTTGTTGTCGCGCGCTAATTTCCAGCGATTGTTGCCTTGATTCTGAAGCTGAATCCGCATAGTTTGTTTGCACAGCTGAAACTTCAGCTTCTGATATAAGCAGCAGGAACAAGCGCTGGCCAACTTAGTTGCCTCTACCATGTGGCGTCTGTTGCTGCTCCTCCAGTTAATAAATCTCCTCGGCATTGGGCCGGTTAATGCCCAAATCCAGCCCAGAATCGTGGGCGGCACCACCACCACCCTGTCGGCGGTGGGTGGCTTCATGGTGAACCTGCGCTACGATGGCAAATTCTACTGCGGCGGCTCCCTGGTGAGCAGCAGGCACGTGGTCACGGCGGCCCACTGCCTCAATGGCAAACAGGCGGGCAGGATAACAGTTCAGGGAGGCGTGAGCCAGCTGAGCCAGACGGGCGTCGTGAGAAGGGTGGCCAAGTACTTCATCCCGAACAGCTTCAGCAGCTCCAGTCTCAACTGGGACGTGGGCGTGGTCCGGCTGCAGTCATCCTTGACGGGCAGTGGGATCACCACGATACCCTTATGTTCGGTTCAGTGGAATGTCGGCGACTACATGCGCGTCTCCGGCTGGGGAGTCACTCGCTACGGCAACTCCAGTCCCTCCAACCAGCTGCGCACCACCCGCATCCAGCTGATCCGCAAGAAGGCCTGCCAGGCGGCCTACGCCAACAAGGACACCCTCACCGCCTCCACCTTCTGTGCCCGCTCAGGGGGCAAGGACAGCTGCTCCGGCGACTCGGGTGGAGGGGCCATCTTCAACAATCAGCTGTGCGGCATCGTCTCCTGGGGACTGGGATGTGCCAATGCCCAGTATCCTGGCGTCTACACCAGCGTCCGTCGGGTGCGCAGCTTCATCGTCAGCTCCATGAAGAAGTTGTGAGAGGTGCGGAGGCCCGGATGCGGCAGCTATTAATAGTTAGTTAAAATATTAATTAAAAATCGTTACGACCAAGTGCTGGGCATCTCCTCCTGTCGTCAGTCGTCAGGAAGCCCTTGGTTCGGCCCAAACCGGATGGGCGATGGGTTGATAGAGACGATGGGCGATGAAGATATCTGCTATCTGCTTTGAGGCCTCGCCGCATGTAAATTGGCAGGTAATGCACAGTGATTGGAGACTAGGGGAAAACGTGGGAGGTACTTGAAAAGATTGTTTAAAAAAAAATAAAATATTACATGAAAATTAGATTAAAAAACAAAGCACTAGATGAAGAACCATTCAAGGCTAATGATCGCCATAAGAAATGCAACCTTTGACCACTGTGCCCTCCTGGACAACGGCAAAGGGCCTTCGATCGATGAGTGGCCACTTCCGACTGTTGACTTTGTTGTCGCGCGCTAATTTCCAGCGATTGTTGCCTTGATTTGCATTGATTGGGCTCTGGAAGGAAGGTTCCTGTACCGCCTGTACCTCCAGTACCTCCAGTTCCTCCAGCGGAAGGAAGCTGGGCGCTAAGCACTGACCACCGCGGTGGCACGGGTCAGTTGCCCTGGTACAGGTAAGCTTTCATATCCCGTCCACCGCTGATTGCTGATTACTGATTGCCTCTAATTTCAGATAAATTAAGTGCAGTTAAAGCGCCACTTAACACGTGCTGCGGTGCCCACTGGTCAGTGATCTGGTGACAACCAACGGATCCAGCGGATCGGGCTCATTTGCGTAATTGATCGAGGTGACCCGTTCGCTGGAATGGATGCGTTTAAGATAAAACTGCAGTTAATATGCTCTACAATTGCGATTTCCCTAACGGTGTTGCACCGCAAGCGAGCCCAATCAATCGCTGATTGTCGCAATTTCTAATGCATTTCTTGCGTTTAATGAGCTACCGTTTGATTGAGCTCCTAATGGGTTCGAAATTAATACTGCCTTTCACAGGAGGCCGGAAAACTCGGGGAGGGGGGAGGTCAAAAGTTGTGTGTGTCATTGGATTCAATTTGTGCTAAGTAGTTTCCCTCGCCCAATCAGAGGAGCTCCGAAAATAAAGTGCTAATTGCAGCCGAAAGGTTCCCATCTAAGTCCACAATCCACATTCACATCCATCGACAGATTGACAGCCACAAATACACGAATTAGCCAAGGCCTGAATGGCTGTGAATGGGCCTGAATAGGTGGAAACGAGCCAAGTTCCACGGCTAATCAGCTAAGCAAATTATTATTATTAAACTCGTTCGCTCATGCCGGCCAATTAGCATTCTGACGGTTTCTGTGCCGCTACTACTGCCGACTGCTGGCCAGAACCAATAAAAGATTGAACGAAACTTTTGCCGTGGCATATCGACAATTGAATTGCAATTAAGTTGCAGCCAGGTGGGGCAACAAGGGGCAAGGGCACCGCGGTTGCTTATTAGTTTGTTACATCAACAACAAATCTCAACAAACGCTAATTAAGACACAAATAATCGAACGTGCCAACACTGAAAGCCAATAATAAGCCATATTGTATGCCCGGGGGTGGTTCCCCCCGCCGCTTGAAGTTCGAGTCTTTCGATTTGGATATGGTAAAGCGGCTACCCGAAGGGTGGGTTGTACATATGTCGGTGGCGGTTGCTAATGGCCGGTAGGGCGGCGTCGGCGGCCGAATAAAGTTGTCCTGGCCAAAAGGACACTCGTGCAACTCAACAAAGGACTATGCAAACGTCTGGAGTTCAATCGGAGCTGGGCACTTGGCTTTAAGCGAGCCTTTTCATTCCACTATACGGTTGTTTTAAACCTATTACTTAGGGGCGACTATTCAACTTACCAAAAATACAAAAATCTTTATACTTAAAAAATAAAACTACTTTTAGCAAAATAAGGGATCTTTATTTTCAATGAAAAATAATCAGTATTTGGATCGAATCAATGGAAATAATGGTCCAAATATAGAATGCCATACCTCGTTGTACTCGTAATTCCAATCGATTGTCTTTTAAACATACACACTTATATTTTTTCCCATTTTTCGCATAAAAAATGTCAAAACAGGTCAATATATCAAATTTCTTATATCATCCAAAAAATGATGGGACTCCATATATTGGATAATTGGCTGTACAAAACACTGAGTCCTTTAGATTTGGGTTCCTATTTTTAGAAAAAATCCAGTTAATAGACAAAGCTGTAAAATCGGGTCAAAATCATCCTTACTGAACCTATGAAAGGGCATTAAAATATTTAGAGAAACATATCCTTTTTTTTTTATACTATTTATGGTACAACTGTTTCTGGTTTCGGCCCCGTAAAACAGCTATCGACCCCTGTTTCGGCCAGCACTGCTGTCGTCTCCCCTGAGTTTTGGGATCTTTTGGGCTTGCGTGAGTAGTCGGCAGTCGGGAAGAGGGAATGGAGTTGGGCCACCCACGGGCTGCGGTATTTGAACGACACGCCCAAATTGTCCAACTTGCATTGGCAAAAGGCAAACTAAAACATGGAAAGCCGAAAACGTGGTGCGGGGGGTGTTCACTGTACTGGCTAACCCTTGGAGGAAAACGAAAACCAACCACCGCGCAGCGAGCGACCGCAGCCGCAACCTGTAAAAAGTAAACATTGAAGGGGGTGGGGTGGTGGGAGGAGGTCAGGGGTCATGGGGGGTGTTGTAATGCCTGGTGCGCCGGTGTGCGTGTGTATCTGTGTGGCAATGGCGCGCAATGGCTTGAAAACGTAACCGCAAATGTGGCGGCGTTGGGAAGCAGGAGCGGTTTTCCGGGGCTTCCCGGCAGCGGGCCTGCGTCTGTGTAGGTGTCCTGACAAAAAGGACCTTTTCAAGGGGGTTCTACGGGGGCTACAGAGGGCTGAATCTTTTGCCGTTCCTTGGGGACCTCCGCCGGAACGGAAGTGAATGGCACATTATGTTGCCGCTGCTTGACGTGGCCAACAGTTGTGTTGTTGGCCTGCTGTCGTCATCCGGACCGGGCTCAAACAGCCCTGTTGCGGGGTGGTAATTGGATGGGCTGTGGGCCGTGCTCTGTGTACTCGCCATTATGTACTTGTACGCATTAGAGCGACATAATGCGGCTCTCCTCCCCTGTCGGCCGGCCATTCAAACTGTTTAAGAACAAGTTGAGGCACTCCAGCTTCCAGCTCCAGTTCGAGTTCCATTTGCAGTGCGGTTAAAGTTTCTCCAAGGAGCCCGAATCCTTTTCGATCCAACATTTCGACAGAAAACTGAAAATGGAGTTGGGCAGAGGCAGAGGGTAGTAGAAACAGTAGAGACAGTCGGCAACATTGTCATCATCAAAATCCCATTAGCAACGTATTCAAATGCGTTCGAGTGTAAAACAAGCCGCATTCAATGCACGCACACAACACTCACACATGGACTGGAGTTTCGACTCATTCATTTACAGTGGCGACATTACGCATCCGTTTGTCCGATTCCCCCTCCATTACAATCCTCCCATCCTCCCATCCACCCATCCAATTTGCATGGATTCGGGTGTAGCGAGAGATCCTTTAAAATCAATGGCAATGCTAGCCTACTTATAGGCCTGGTCCTATCCACACTCCCACTCACACTCACAACCCGAAAAGGGTTCCTGGTTTCGGACTTCATCGTCCAATCACCCGTCAGTTGATTCCAATTACAAATCCAAATTTGGGGATGCCCCCACTCTCACCCACCCTCCTCGGAATATGTGGAGCACTCAAATTAGCATTTGGCTTTTGAAGGAGGTGGAGCCCCGTATCTTGTGTGCATGTATGTGTCCCCGTCCCCCGACCATATGCCCAATATTTTTACCATTTCCATGTTTGATTTGTAGTGGCCAGCCCGCTGGACTCTCTAATTTGTAAATTTGGTTATTATGTCCAAATGCGATGATTACCGATCGAGTTTCGAGAGGTGCCTGCAGTTGGTTGGAGCAGAAAGTTAGATGGCGGCCTATTGGGAGTTCCTTGAGGCATAAATTTAGATACGGATCATTTTAAAACGTAAACCTTATTCATATATACCTACCCTTTTTATTCTTTGGTAAGGAATCATGAGCATAATTATTTAAATAACTCTTTTAATATTATTTTGGTAAAAATGTTTTGGTTTTCCATAATTTTTTCTGTTACTTGTCCAAAGGGAGTCCCAAATCTAAAGGGTCTGTGTTTTGTACAGCTAATAGCCCAACCAATTGAACCATATAACTTTCCGAAAACAATTTATTATTTAGAATTTTATTTCCATTGTTTTGACTCAAAACTTTTAAAATACTGATTATTTTGCGCTCTAAATTTTTCCTACAAATTGATTTTTTGTTAAGTGTGTAGGAAAATGTAATAATATTTTTGATCGAAAGTAATTATTTTATGTCGAAAATAAGTTAGAATTTCTTTCGACTTCCGATAAGAACTTTAAATTGATCGACATACAAATGTAAAAACAGCCTAAGCATTATTTAATCTATCCTCTACCATGTGATTTCAAGATTATGGCTCTAATAACAACGATATTATTCTGAGCGAAGGAACACAATATGTCTATCTGAAATCCATCTGCCTTGAACAATATAATCATTATTGTGAAAACATAGCTGGCATAAAGTGCGAGTGAGCGAATCAATTGAATGGATTACTTAACGATGTCATTGACGATGCTGTGTGTGTGTGTCGACAAATACATCCAGCCAGCGACCCTGAAAAGCTTTAAAGCGAATTAGCAGACCACACGCGTCCGCCCACCTCCCCCAACCACCCATTCCCAACCCACCACCCACCTCGTTTCCACTGACGAGCAATTGTTGATTGCAGGGACACAGGAGCAGCGTCATCGAGCAGCATCATCGACCCGCAAAGGAGGAATCAGCAGGAGCATATGCCGAAGGTCCTTGGGACGACTCCTGTCATCCCGCTCGCTCCTGCGGCCTTCGTCCTGCTCCTGGGGTGGCCCGCCTATTGCCGCTCTGCTCGCTCCCGCGGCAATGGCATATGCGTGCGATTTTGATTTTTATTTGATTTGATTGCGGCGTCAACTTAATTAAGCGACCAACTACCAACAATGGGCAACAAATTGAAACAGCAGTCGGGCATTTGAAGTCGAGAGTTTCAGTTCCTGGCTGTTCGAAGGACGAGGGATGGGTGGGGTGAACGGGAGAGGGAGGGGGGCAAGACATTTGTAATTCCTTTTATTCCGCTGCCGCCAAAAGTCATTGAAACGTGTAATCTGCAGCACGTGCGCAGCGAGGAAGGATGAGTCCCAGTTGATTTTCAAGTTAGTCGTCCGTCGGTGCGACTTTAAAGGATGCCCGCATAACTCACGGTATCCTGTGGAGGCGGAGAGCGGAGGTGGAGGTGCAATTAGTTGGCGGCACAGGTTGCCTCCTACCGGATGAGCGGACAAGGATGCGAGGATGCCCGCCAGGATGAGCAGGAATTCGGCTGCCACCGACGTCGCCGCCGCCGCCGCCTCCGTGTAATTAGTGTCAGTTGCGAAGTCACATTTGGCTGCCCCTTTGTAGTTGTAGTTGCTCAGATGTGGCGGTTGCTGCACTCGGCCACGCCCCCGAAGGCCGGCTGGACGAAGGCCCGGGACCAAGATGGACGATCGGCCTGTGGATGTGCCTGTGCTGCAGGACCTGCCCCCGCCCCTTTCTCTGCCCTGCTCATTCATGCATCCGTCCAGATAATTATTATAATTACCTGCGTGAGTGTAGGTTTCCATAGACCAAAAATAAAAAGAAAAACAAAATACACCAAAACAGAAGAACTCCCGCAGCAGCAGCAGGTCACAGTGACACCCGGTCGTGGGAATGGATTTTATTTTATTTTAAAAATAATACTTTTGTAGCCGAAAATTAAAGGTGAAGAGGTTTCTACTTATATCGTCTAATCGTCTCACAAAAAAACCTTATAAATCCTTAAAAATATATAAAGAACTAAGGTTCTAATAAGATTGCACGAATTTCTCGCATTTTATCATAGTTTAATTAAAAAAGAACATAGGGAAGAAGTGTTAAAAAAATAATTAATTATAAATCTAAATATTATTATGTTCTACATGTAACAGTATCCATTAAAAACTGAATGATTTGATATAGATAACAAAATAAAGTGAAGGAGATATCCTTTAATATATGAGACTTTTCTTTTCAACTAAATTTGATAAAGGTTTCTTTATGAAATGGTTAATCTACAATATTTTGTATTCGTCTTATATTTACGACTTCTAATATTGAGATTTCAAATACCTTCCCAAAACATCCATGTTAATGATTAGACAAATATGTGTTGCAGAATCCACCTCCTTCTTGTTCAATTAAGCGATCGCTCACTCGACCAATCTGCTAAATGCAATCCCCTGCAATCTTAAGTAGGCATCTCCCCCGAACGAAACTCTTCCCGCTCTAAATAGATTTTATCTGATCTCTGACCACTGTGCCTGGGCGGCAAGTACACAAAGGAGCGACCCATTTATATGTCATTGTCTCTGGTCCTGTGCCTCCTCCTCCCTCCTCCCTCCTCCCTCTCTCATCCACTCCGTTTCGCATCGCCTGACCCACTGTGTGTGTTTCGAGTGCGTGTCTATAATTATCTGCCGCTTATAATATTCAAATAGCTCCTAAATATATCCGCTGCGATAGGAAAGCGGGCTTACCGGCTAAGCGCAGCCATTGTGTCTAATTGCGGAGGCCCGAAAAAAGATAAAATAAATAAAATTCGGAGCTCGGTCAGAACGCATGGCCCAAGACCCAGATGCAGTTGCCCGATAGCGATAGGCAGTGGACCCTAGAGACTAGGGCCCCGCAATCTGATGGCCCTATCGATACAGATACAGCAAGAGACACTGAAGCAGTGCTGGTCGCCAAAAAGGTTAATAAACCTGACCCACGAGGATCCAGGGGAAAACCTCTGGGCAGCTCGGAACCAGCAGTTCGTCAGACCGAATAACTGGCCAGGAACTGAAAACTGGCCGACTGAGGAACTAAGAAAGCTAAGAAACCGCCGAGGCACGAGAAATTCTTATCGTGCCGCGGCACTGAGAAACGCCAGCGGGAATCGTCCGCGTTCGCATTCGCATTCGCATTTCGCGGCTTTGAAGTGCTGCCGCCAGTCGGTGAGTCGCAGAGATGAGATGTCAACGTGGCTAGTGGCCCGAAATTATTTTATTTCTCCCCCTTCCTCTCCCGTTTTCCCTCGCTGCAACTGAAAGTTTGCATTCCACTTGTTTGTTGTTAACAAAACGCCGTCCGCCAGGCCGCAAAGGAAATTCTCACCATTCCCCTCGGCAGCGACGTTTGATTGGGATTTGAAGTTGAGCCGAGAAGCCAAGAGGCCGAGAGGCCGAGAGGCAGCTGGAGCTGGAGAAGATGATGCGAACTGGTTACTGAATGACTTGGGCTCTGGAGGATCCAGCTGGAGGCCGGAGCTTTGAATGAATGCTGGCCAAATAGCTTTCGACAGGCGTGAGTACATGCGGTGGAGCCGCCAGAACACGAACGATCATCTCATGGAGCTGGCTCATGGACGCGACGAGGATTGGCTTTCAGCCATAGCCATTCAGGCATTGTGACACCATTGACTACCGCCGGCCCAGTGCCGAATTGCTGCGGATAGTAGTGGACGTCACTCATAAAAAAGTAAACACTTCAACTGGGAAGTGCATTATACTTCTATCTAGTTTGTTCATCTAGTTTGGAGTATATTTATATAGCAAAAACACATTTTAAAACGGGTTTTCCGAATTTTGCGGTTTTGTTGGTCCTATTAAAATCCTTTTTTTTTTCTTAAAAATGTATGTACTTATTTTCTACTTTACATTATTTATAGATTTCAATAAGTAATCTCCTTAAAACATCCAACAGCTATTTACAAATTATATTTTCACATTTAGTACATTTTGGTATTGGATGACTCTTACCTTGCTTCCATAGTATGTATTTCTGATGGCGATTTTCTCAGTTTTTTCGAGTGTAGTTGCAACTTCGATTGGCGATGCAATTGACTCCAACGCTGACGCGTCGGCATTGCGGCACGTTTCTTGCGGGGAGCAAACGGGGGGAGGGTAGAAACGCACAAGGCCAGTTGTAACCGTACTCTCGCTTTGTTCCTCCGGCGGCAGCATTTGAAAAATGTCACATAGTTCGGCGGCTGAAAGAACTGCGATTGCATGCCGGCGGAGAAGGAGCCTGAGAAGGAGCTGGAGGAGCAGGAGCAGGAGGAGCAGCCCCATCCCGACTAATGACTCTGTTCTTGCGCCAACACCTGACTAAGCTCAAGTGACTTCGTCTCCTTCGCTCCTCCAGGTGGCCGACTTACTGGCCGGCTAATTTGTTCGCACGTCAAAACCCAGAGCAGCGCTTCTACTTCCACCGCCGACGGACATCAATTAAGGCGCATAATTAATTTATTAGCCACTGAAAGTGTCGCAAGTTGGCGAATTGGCAGAGGCTCGAACTCGAATTAAAGTGGCAGGTACTGTCTGTCAATCAAGCCATAAGTGATTGGGAGCGAAGCACTTAAACTAATTATTTTATGAAATTTTGTTTATATTTTGAACTTTTAAAAATAATAGTTTTTGGATTGGATTACTGTCAAAAGAATTGTAATGCAACACAAGTGCAGCTAAATTACTTAATTATATTTTCAATCAGAATATATTGCTCTTTTGTTACTTAAATGTTCTATTTATTTTCTATTTAACTGTTTTTTATTTGCATTTTAATAATGGTTTTAACGTTCATTTTAAAAACCTTGCCGCTATTTTCTTCCTTTTTAAAGCAGTTGAACCGAAAATTACCACTATTTTTTCTCCTTTTCAAGCAGTGTCCACTGCTTGCAAGCAGTGAATACATTGGCGCCAAATTCAAATATGCAGACTGCTGAGAAACCAGTTTATTTTTTAATATATCATTCAGAAAAAACTACATATACATTTTTATTTTTAATTGTTTACAACGTAGACAAGGATTTCTTAATAATATTATTTGTTAAGCCCCTTTTAATTTTTTTTACAGGCTCGTTGGTACAATAACTTTTAATGGAAAGTAATGTAACTTCCTCTTTGAATTTCTGCCATTTTCAAAGCCACGACTTTCGTAATCAACGTACGGCTTCTTCTACCTTTTTCACCGATTTTGGCCATTAAATTTTACGGCCAAAACCTTTCAAGCTAATAATATCAGCGGAAGTTTAGAACGGAATTGAATATTAAACGAAGGCACTTTCCTAGAATAAAAACTGAAGGCAATACCTGGTATTTCCCAGAAACGGCGGGGGAATCGATGCACGTTGCACATGACTTTTATTATGAATATTATCCATAAGCAATGCGGGACTGGGCAATGCAAATTGCCATAATTGGGCGTCAATATTTGAACAAGTTTATGACTTCCCCGTATTATGAAATCCTTCAAGGGACTGGCCGTCTTCCTAGGCTTTCCAGGGATGATGAGAAGTTGGCACACACACAATTGTTTTAATAATTTAAGCAAATTGAATTCGAATCCGAATGGACTACGCACTGTCGCCAGACGGGAAATGCGGCACCAGGTCTCGCAGATCCCTGTCAATGTTACATGTGTCCAGGGGTCTGAATTATTCAAAGTACCAATACGGGGGACACCTGTCCATGTCCGAAACCGATTCCGATTCCTATTCCGAATCCAGGTATGGCCAGAGTAATTATAGTCACTCGAACCCATATGCATATGCATAAAGCCGGCAATCCGAACCAAGTCAAGGCAATTTACTAAATCGTCGTCAGCGAAATTTTGTTGACATTCTAATGAGTCGAAAGAAGCGATTGGGAATGGATTCGATTCGCTGATGGCTTCGCTGTGACAGTTTGTACCGCAATAATTTCAGCAATTTCATGGCTCGACTTTGGTCTTTGGGTCTTGTGGGTCTGGGTCTTGCGGATGCGTATGCTAAAGTATGGCAAAGTTAACCATGAAATGATTGCGCCAAATCGACACAGACCAGAAACCTGAAGACCGTAAAGCGATCTTCCAGACCAGCCACTCCGCCAACCACGACCACAGCCCACTTTGCGGAGCGAGGAGAAACCAAAAAGCCAGAATCCAAATCACATTGGCCACTCCACTTAAGTGTAATCAGAGTCGCAGGTTCGAAGTCAAAGTCCCGAGGAGTGTGGCACACTCCAAGCGCACCAATTGCAGCTCATTACGATCGTCATCGTCCTCAGAGCATTATCATTATATCTTATTCGATCTCAAGCGGTTCGAAAGGGGGGGAGGAGAGAGCTCCAACTGGACGCACGACAAGAACGAGTCCTCAGTTTCGGCCAGAGCCGAAAATCTGTAACACCAATAGAGCGTGGCTGCAAAAAAAGGGGGAAAGACATTTAAATTGCTCTTGCGAACCACTTGGCGCCAAATTTGATTCGGATTTCACTTTCCTCCCAATTGCCATCAATTTTCGTAGGCTTTTTTCAATTTTGGTGAATCAGAGGAATCTCTGCGGAAGAGAGAGAGTACTTTTGCGTGGGCTTGCGTCGTCTTTCTTTCATTCGCACAGACCTAATTGAGTCATTAGCTCGCGGTGACCTCTTCACATTCCTTTTGCTACGCCCACACGATCCGCATCCAGTGATCTCCAGTCCCCGATCGCCGATCCCTAGCCCAATTCCAATCACCACCTGCAGCTTCGCAAATCAACACCTCATGGAGATCGGGCGAGGCGCAACCAAATGATTCCGCACATCAATTTCTCACGCACTAAGTGAGCCACTTAGCGCACATCAAAAATCAATAATCGATTAAATAATTAGAAAATTGTGAAAATTACTGTAATTTTGAAATCAATTCGTTGCATGCGACCACAGCGATCGTCGGGGTGTCAAACATCAGTCTTGGATCTGGGATCGCATCGCATCGTCCTCGGCCGGAGCATAAATAATCACATTATAATAAAATAATGCAATGCCCTCGAAGGAAGAGGCATCCCATCTCCAGATTGTCCAGACTCTCCAGATTCTCCAGATTCTCCAGATTTCAATTTAAATGGAAAACACTTTCCTACACTCCACATACCGCTCCAATTAATATTCGCAGCGTGCCGCGATCACCGCGAGCTGATAAAGTGCGGCTCATATATTTTGTCATAAATTTCAAACGCGCTCGACAGCTGCTCGACTCATCAATCAGCCCCAGTCCAGATCCCATCCAGATCCAGGCGAGGTCCAGGAGAAGCGTGCGGACTTTGGCAAACACTCGATTAAAATCAACTTCAATTTGTAATAAATCAAAAGATCTATCAAAAGCGTATCCGCGCAGGCAGCCAAAAAGGGCCGAATAGGAGGTTCTCCTCCTCGGACCAATGAAGAAATTTGCAGCGCTCGGGCATCCTGATCCCGGCCAGGCCCAAATGATGAATGGTTATTGATTCGAAGGAATCGCAGACCGCCCTCCCATCGGTCCGTGCGCCAATAAAACCCCCATCGGAGTAAGTAGATCGACAGTTTTTGAGTCGCAACCAGGCGATTGTAGGTGGGCCCCGTACAAAAGTGGTTCAACAAGACACGCTGCGCTTTTTAAATATTACATGGACTGGCCTGAAGTTACGATCTTTCTGCTGGGTAAAAACAAAACAAAAAACGCGACTTTATGCTAAAAAAAGAAGGGCTATTGTCAGGAAAAAGGGAGCATGGGTTTGGAGTATATTTTTTATTTTTTTTAATTAAGTTAACCCAATAATTATTGGGATTTATCTTGTACTAATGTAAATAATTGTTGCATTCTCACTAAAGTGATGGCATAAAATAATTCATAAAGTATATTATAATGCTTAGCCCCTTTTAATATCATTCGAATCTTCTTACTAACCAAATCAAATTAATATTTTTCACACATCATTTATTTTATTGAGGTAGTGAGTAATTGCGCTAGAAGTTCTACAGTAAATAGTACAACATATTTAATATTTAATAATACAACAATTGATCAGTAAGTGAATATCCCTGATTATGACATGTGTAATGAGCTAAAGACGCCCCGGGTTCGGGTTCTGTCATTTCATATGTACTGTATACTACGTGCTGGCTTATGATTATGCCAACACGCTCTGCTGGGGGCTCTAGGAATTAAGTCTAGAATCGAAACTGAAAACTGCAAGCTGAAAACTGAAAACTGCAAACTGCAAACTGAAACCGAAACCTGTCGTGGCGAACAACTCATCAAACAGACACTCAATAAAAATGTCAGAAGCGGTTATTGTTATTGTTATTATTTGTTGCCTTTTGGAAGTGCACTATAGCTTTACAGATATATCCCACAGATACAGATACAGGTACAGATACAGATATACACCAGGCATACGATGGCTTTTATCGCCCGAGTGTCGGCGTTGATTTGCGGACAGACTTGGTCGTGTTTTGTGGCGGGACTTTGCCTTCACATGACTCATGAGCTGCGGCTTGTCGAGATGTCGTGAGTTATTTTTTGCATTTTTCATTTTTCACATTGGCCAAAGGAGTTCCATGAGCTCCATGTGCGATGTGTGTTGTGTGCTATGTGGCAGTTGGTTATCTTGGCACGAAACGTGGCTGCGACTCTGGGCTGTCGAATGCCAATTGCAATGTGAAATGTTGCCTTACAAAATGCCGCGCGTCAATATGCAAAATACATGCCACGAGAATCAACGGCAAATGGCGACGGAGAAGGCGACGGCAACTTCCACAAAGGTAAATTGAATTGCAACCTCGGGCAGTAGTGGCTATGGATGTGGCCAGTTTGGTGGATAGAAGGAAACGAGACCGCCAAACGACCAACCGACCAACCGACCAACCGGGCCAAAGAATTCTGGCCTCAGTTAGCTAACCGAAAGTGAAAAATAAAGTAAGGGGAGTTCCTCGGAAAAGCGGGCGGACTGACTGGACGGGGGGCGGCGGAAAACCTGGCACGATTCCGTGTGATTTCTTTCCTTGAGCGATTGCGGCAATCGAAGACGCCAACGTCATCTCTGCAACTCTTAACCCTCGAAATCAGGCAAGCCATGACAACCGGAAAAAGTTCTTTGAAGTCGTAATAATCTAGCTTGATGTACTATAAATAAATACCCATTTTATTATTTGACATGCAAAAGAAACTCTTCATTAGATCATGCTTAAGAATTCGCGTTTTCTTGTAAGTCCCATTTTTATATGTTTCAAATAAACAATAATTCTATTTGTTTAGTAACTATTTATTAGTTGCGGAAGTAAAGATATAATTTATTGTTTGACTCGTTAAAGAATCTTTTCATCCGATTATCCTTATGAATTTGCGTTTTCATTAAGACCTAGCTTAAGAATATTTCCCATTTGTTAAGCAAATACTCATTATTATACCCGTTACTCGTAGAGTAAAAGGGTATATTGTATTCGTGCAAAAGTATGTAACAGGGAGAAGGAAGCTTTTCCGACCCTATAAAGTATATATATTCTTGATCAGGATCACTAGCCGAGTCGAACTAGCCATGTCCGTCTGTCCGTCTGTCCGTCTGTCCGTCCGTATGAACGCTGAGATCTCGGAAACTATAAAAGCTAGAGGATTGGCATTTTGCATGCATATTCTTGGAGTTCCTACGCAGCGCAAGTTTATTTCAAAATGGTGCCACGCCCCCTCTAACGCCCTCAATCGCCCTACACCATTTTTTGAAAGGTGTCTGGCGCCCACATCATTAAAGATTTTGGAAAACTAAAAATGCAGTTTTATTGTGACTATCAATACCTATCGAAATGTAGAAGAAATTTTTCAAATCGGACCATTCGTTAAAAAGTTATGCCTGATCAAAGATTTTATATATCTATCTCCCTCGCACTCCCTTAGCTGAGTAACGGGTATCTGATAGTCGGGGCACCCGACTATAGCGTTCTCTCTTGTTTTAAAGTTGCAACCAACTAATTTCATTTCTTTCAAAAATGTTTTTTTTTGGATTTTAAAAAATGTCTGCTTCCCAGTTATTACTTTAGCGGGTTAAGGTTTCTCTCTGGCGATTTTCATTGCATTTTCCAACACCCCGTGAATCATGATTCGCCGCTTAACGCCAAATCGCCGAAAATATCGGCACACAAATCAGGCTCCGTAATTAGCCCATGCAAAGCGGCTTCGATTGCCTCGAATGGAAAATGCAAAATGGAAATGGAACTGCTGCAGATCGTATCGCATTGGATCCGATTGGATCGGTGGGGCTGGGGCTTTGTCGTGATGTGATTTACTTCGTGCCCGAACCCAAAACAAAAACCAAAACCAAATCCAAACCCTAGGACTGTGCACGCAGGATGGCGGATTGGATTGGAGTGGATTGGATTGGCCTGGGCCATGCCCAAATTAAAGTGTCCGCAGACCGCAAAACGTCCATCAAAGGCAAGAACGGCAACAGGGCCACAGAAATAAGCCAATAAAATTGTCATGCATTGACAAATAACATGGCCAGCTTAGAAAACTAGAGTCAGAGATGGAGGTTCTCTGGTTCTCGCTTTTCTGGCCAAGACCAAACGAAGTCAAGGGGAAAAATGGCGTTTGCCGCAGACAAAGGCAGAGGCCTTAAAACGTTTTCCTCTTCGGGTTCGGTTTTGGGACCCTCTTCTGTTCGCCCCATCGTCTTGTCTTGTCTCGTCTCGCATCGTATCGTTTCGGGCCTGAAGAGTCTGGGTCTTGGCCTGAACCCCGGCTGCATTGCGGCTCCCACGCCTTCAAAATACTATATGTTAACAAACACGCTGCCAAGTGGCTGACAGCTAGCCGGAGGTGGGGGATACCAGATACCCCCATACGATACGATACCAGATTCGAAGAGCGAAGCGGGGGAGTAGGTACAAGGTTTCTCGTGAAACACACCGACTGCAGTGGAGACGAGCCAAGATGGAGGAGAAGCCCCACAGCTTTTTCGGTCTTCAAGGGCTGCCCCCCGCAACAAAAAGCCAAACCAAAGACAGCCAAACCAACCAAGGCGCGCATAATAACCCGGCCAAAACGTGCGCAGATTTCCAGCAGACGATAAAGCACAACGAGGGGCAGGCACTGCCACAAAATGAGAAAATAAGATGAAAAATAAGCAGGACAGGACCAGACCAGATCGCATCCATGGCTGCCTGGAGTTCGGCTATGGATTCGAGTTTGGGTCCATGGCTCTGGCAGCCATTTTATCCATTTTTTCCGTCTGTGGCCCTCAACCGAGACTCTCGAGCCTCTGCATCTCTGGCTTTCTGCAGCTGCAGCGACTTCAGAGCCTTCAAACTCGCATGCAAAGCAACAGCAAGAGCAACAGCAGCCCGGCCAATTTGGAGTTTTTCAAGAACACACAGACAGATAGATAGACAGACAGAGTATCTGCAGTATCTGTCAGATGGATGTGCCGCATCTGCATTCCCCGTTCTCCATTCTCCACTTTGCACTCTGCAAACCCCCATCCGACTTCTTGCCTCGCATCGATCAATGTTTGTCTTGAATCTCCCCGGCATCCCCATCTCCATGCTCATCCTCCTGCTCGTTTGACATTGAGAGACACCGACACCTTTCGACTTTTCTGCTTGAACTTTGACTGGCCGAATGTCAGTTGCGGGAAGGGGCCCACCGGATGGGTCTTTCCTAGTGGTACCTCCAATATAAGACTTACAGAGAAAAAAGAAAAGATGAATAGACTTGAATAAGTAAGCAGGAATACACCTGTAAAATTCTAAGAAAATCAGCAGAGGTTAGTGTTGTTCGTAAAAATATCAATCCGTCTTAATATTAAATTAAATTAAACTTTCTCGGAGGAAAATGAGTGAAACATTATAGGTCACCAAGGCAAACCAGTCTTAAAGGATTAATTAGTTTCATCCATACTGTTCAAAGCACACGTGCTACAATTCAATCTGTGATTCTCAATCACTGCAATCGACGACACTCGCTGTTGGCCAAAGTATCTTGAAGATGTGAATGGAGAAGGGGCAAATGACAAGCCGCCTATTGGTAATGTCATCCGAGCAGTTTACAGTTGCTGCTTGGCAGCCTTTGATGTTGGAGCTGACTTGGGGAACTGCAACTGCAACTGCAACTTCAGCTATTAGCAGGGGTCCGCCACTATTACTTAATGGGCGAGGCGCCCGTATCCTGGACGTAGGGATGGGCCATGGGCCGTGGGCCGTGGCTGTGGCTTCTGGCCATGGGCCGCTCCTTTCGGCCACATGCGAAATGCGTGTAATTAGCCGAAGCCGAAGCATTTCAAATTGCAAACTGCAAACGGCAAACTGCAACGCGGCAACTTCGGCGGCAACCAGATTGCATTCGCTCGTATAATTTCCGCTGCACACCAGACTAGTGGTGCACTTTAGCTTAAGTCTCGGCTTTTTGCATCTAATGATCGGTCTCTCGCATATACGATATCGTATCGGTGTCTCTAATGCACACAGTCTGGAAACTAGTTGGCCGATACATCAATTAAATTTGCATTTTAATTTGACGTTTCGTTTTGTTTGGCTCGGCGGGGCTTATGATTTATATGGGAGCGGGACTGGAGCAAAAAGCGGTTGATCTTGTCGCGGGGTTACGATCGCCGATCGTCGACCGCCGATCGCCTATCCCCAATATCTCTAGTACCTGACCGACCGGCCTGTCTAACGAGAAAATCTGTTTGATTTTGCAGTTTGATTCAATGGGGCAGCTGCAATGCCATGAGCTGTCAGCATTTCCGCCCGCCTTTGAGTCCGAAATTCGAAATTCGGGGCGGAATGGCGCCCGCCGTCTAACATTTGGGTTTGGGATTCGGAGTTTGGGGTTTGGTTGCGCCTGGTTTGGGGTCACAGACGCATGCAATTTGAGCCACAGCGGCATAAATTGTTGCATGTTAAAAGGAAGTTAGCCCACAGCCCATAAACATTTGCTCGGGCAAAACAAAAAATACAAAAAAATACAACTCCAAGCCGAAACCACAAAATGAAGGCGCGCAAAGACGTTTACATAACGGGTTAGCTGGGCACCCCCCATCGAGAGCCAACAACTTCCCAAAAACCCCTTTGCAATAGCTGTCGGCCATCCAGCCAACGGGGCTCACAGTCAGTCAACCGCAGACAGGTCCCGAAAACACCAAACACCGCCTACAACCCACCAGAGATGAGCCACAAGTACAATACTATCTACAAATTGGTATTATTCATTACAAAATATTCCGAATTAGCCAACTTTATAAGCCTTGGTCATTTCTGCGTAATACTAAGTATTACTTAAGTTAATACAAATAAAGTATGATTCGATCAATTTTATAGTTATAATAAACTTATATCGGACTAAGAGAAGAATGCATTTCATTTTATATTTTGCTTAGAATTTGGTTTTGCATATATTCCGATGTATTGTAATAATTATTTATAGTTCATTTACCATATAATGGTAGTAAAATAGAGAGTGAATTAATAAAGTCCTTTGATCAAAAGCAATTAAATCCAAAAAAGAAATATTGGGCCCTAGAATAAAGCCTTTTGCTTTAAAAAGTAGTTATATCTTCTTGGATTCATAAAGTTCTTACCTTACTTTCTTTGAGCAGCTTTCGTATAGTTCAACTTCCCTCACTTCCGCTGCTCATCTCTGGCAGGCCGCAACTTTAACCTCGACGCCTCGATCGCAAGGGGCATGCATCTCTGTCAAAATGCAAGGCGCGAATTGTAAATTTGCAAATGCCGGAAACGCAAATTTTCCAAACTTGTTACCCAGAGCTTAGAGCTGCGCCATGGCGGCAGTCGGCCCACAACAACGGGGCCGTGTAACTTTTGGCCAAATATCAAGCCGCAGAAAAAGAAGTTAAATTAGAAATTGGCCCGGGGCGAGAGCTGCGTTGGCGTTGCAAGTCGGCATGGAGAACTTTGCATTACAATTGGCTGGCAATTTCAGTGATGGGCTCCTGGCACGCCACGCCTGGTATTTGGATGTCCTGCTGGGCAGCCCACCCAATTCTGTCCTGCTATCTACTGTCTGCTGTTCGCTGGGAACGGATCCCCAGACGGATGCATAAATTTCGAGCCCCGAAATAAGCTTCTCGCTTCTCGGCAACAATTAAAATGCCAAATCTAAGCTGACGCTTCCAGTGCCCAGCTGACCTATCATTATGGCTTCAGCCGGCTCACGGATGATGCACTACATCCGCCGCGGAGTTCAACCATAACTCTTAACCCCGCGATCGGGCGGCAAACCAATCATTAGGCCTACGCACGAAGACGACCCCTGATCTCGGCATATCGGCATCTCGGGATCCGCAATCCCGGCAGACGCATATATCACCTGTGACGGGCTGTGGGGAGAATTATGACCGGGCAACGAGAATTCCAGCACGTATCAATCTGGGAATGGTGAAAAATGTGCCCGTCGAACTGCAACCTTTGCATACTCGCGTCTGTATCTGTATCTCCCAGTGTTTCTGGATCTGCAAGATCAGGCCAAAGGATCCCGATCCCATTCCGATCCCAAACTGAGGCCATAAATCAGTTATCCTAGGCCCGCGGGCGCTGGCTGCTCTTGATGTGCATATTCATGAGTTTGATTGAACTTATAAATCAGGGCCGAACCCAACGGAGCTTGGGAAGTACACCCGACCTATAGATAGGAGGCAGCAGATGCCCCCAACCAACCACCTGCTCCGTTGACCCCTCGAAACGGTTGTGCCAGAAAACTTAATTAATTTGACATATATCAAGAGTGGTAGACCCTCTGCCTGCGTTTTTTTCTTGTTGGGTTATTTCTGCCACCAAGGAAGAAATGCGCTAATGAAGCAAAGGCAAGCTGGGAAATATGTTTTGACTGCGTCTGTCGAGAGACCGCCAAAAAGTCGCCAAGGCATAATTAATCATGCAACAACATTCTTTGTGGCTCAGAGTTCCGCTGTGTGTTACCTCTTTTTCTACTTCTGCCCGGGTTAACTGAACTAAAACGCAGTTAGCCAGAGCGCAAAAACAAAAGCAGAATGGTCATAGCTGCGAGTGATATTAACATATCATTATGATAGCCATTAGCACTTTTAATTGATGAGTTTTTGCTGCCGTTCCATTCCGCACTTGCCCCTCGCAGCTCTCGTTGCCAATCATTTGTCAATGGTCTTAGTTTTTGCCTCAAAGACCAAAGGCCCGACGGAGAGGAGAGTTGAGAACGCGAAAATGGCCGCAGGTGAATTGAGTCTGCGGACTTTGTGGTCTTCGAGTGCGTAAAGTCCGCTTGGGTTAGGCACTGAATGGGGTGAATGTGATGGAGTTGTCCAAGAGGTTTATGGTTAATACTATTAGATACAACGAGCCATAAAATTAAGTGTCAAATATCTTTAATAGAAATAAGGTGATCGTATTTCAAAAAGTTCAATAGAATAACATTGTTATTAGAACTTAAAATAGCAATTCTTGTACTACTTTTATTTGTTTCTTACACAGAGAGAAATCTAAAGACTTTTAAAAGTTTTATTCTCGATTCAAGAACAAAGTTCTTGGATTTTTCTGTTTGTGAAGTAATTATTTTGAAATTAGATACTTAAAATTTCTCATCATTTTATGAGAACATAAAATAGTTATCCGTAAAATGTATGCAGTATTTGGATATGTAACCTTATATATAACCTGTTCACTGATCATAAACACTTTACGGCCGCAAATCCACTATCTTACATGTATTCATAAGAATAGAATATATACCCCTGTAAGCTTTAAGTGGCGGGAGTATAAAATCAGCATTTTGAAATTCATTGATGAATTTTGGCTCAATTTAAGTTAATGGATCTCCGTTTGGAGTCATTATTATGGTGGCCATCAATTAGTGAATGAGGGTGAAAATTGTTTTGGCCATTTAACAGATATTTACACCTTTCGCCTAATGGAGTGGTATAGTTGGTAGTTGGTTACTGTTTTTATTCGCTGCCACTATGATTCACATTTTGCGTGGCATGTTGCATGTGCTTTGGGATTTCCGAAATTCCCCTGAAGTTGCCATGAAACAGGCAATTAAACAAATGCCTAAGAAGGGATACCGTTAGTCGTAGTCTCCGACGGTTTCGAAAGGCCCCCGGGAGATATTCTTGGGCCCTCTTTATTTGCGGCTTTTTAAGGCAAACACGCCCTTGAGCTCTAAGCTATCCTTTCTTTTGGGCCCAAATGTGCCCGGCACATGTTGGACACAAGCCCTTGGAGCCGCCGGTCCGCCTCCAGACGCCAATTATGCAGCCCGGTCAGAGGATGCGCCTCCTGGACACAAACTGGGCAGGATGTTAGAAGCCGACGGCACTCGAGGTCCAAGGAAAAGTGCAAAGGAGACTGCGCGCAAAAGCGAAAGTTGGGCCCAAGCCTTTTGGCCAGCGGCCTTAACGGAAATGGAAATGATCGGGGGGTGTTGGGGGGATCTGAAGCTGGGGATCTGGTGATCCTAAGATCATAAGATCTCGCAACGGGCTGGGCAATTAGGCAGCGCCTCTCGGACGTGAGCATTAAACTTCCAACTGAAAGTGGCAGATCCATCAAAAGTGAACGCAATCCATCATCTGGCGAATCACGGCGTGATGAGAGCAGCGCCGACAAGGCCCCCAACTCCCGATCCCCATCCTTATGGCTTATGATGATGGCCAAGAGAACGGCGCGTTCGCAGCACGAGCTAAAAGGCTCCAGCTCCACCGTTAGATAATCGATGCTTGGTTGCTTGGATGGTTGGAGCGCAGCTCCAAGGTCACATTTAATTGCAGCCAGTTCAAGACACAGCCACCGATTCCGATTCCGATTCTTTCTAACGCCGCCTGGTCTACTTTCGCAGCTCCAGAGCGACCTGCCAGCGGGCAATTAAAACAATTACAGGGACTCTGGGTCTGAATCTCAGTTTGAGTTTGAGTCTGGGCTGCCCAGAAACCTCGGAGCCCGAAGAGGCTTTTCGCTGGAACAGCACGCCCATTAGCGACAATCAATCTCGGCCACGCTGCAGCGCAACCAAACTTCGAGTCCCAAGACTTTTCGGTTTATATTTTGCCGCGAATCGTAGTTTTTTCCCTCTTAGTTTTTATTATTTACGAATGCCACTTGCCAGATAACCCATAATTATGAAATTATTATTGGAGCGCCAAGCGGCGACGGCAGCGAAATGTATCTTTGTATCTCCGAAGCGACGGCGATTCTGTGTGCCGTCGGAAAAGCAGAAAGCATTTGGAGCCGCGGCGGCACAGGAAGTTTATTCGGTGCCCCGGGCCGTGGAAGTTGTACAATATATAAAAAATATACTTTGTGTGCCGAATCAGCCACAAAAAAACGTTCATTGTCCACCTTTCGACTTTTTAACTCGATGAAGAAATTAAGATACCAGCGGAAAATAAATAAAACTACCTCGCCAAGGAGCCCAAAATGAGGCAGCCGAATACTTTTAATAAATTATATGCAAAACTGCCGCTGGGGAAATGGCGAACAAACAAAGTGTCCAAAATGCAGCGGGAAAAGAGAAGTTTCAGCGGGAGAAAACAAATGTTGGGCGTTCTAGGAACTGCAACTCGGTTTTTTGAATATTTATAACCAGACTGGGGGATCCTCAGAGCCAAGCACTAACAGGATCCTGAGTCCTGCACACGCCGTTATGAGGGGCTGCGGTCCTTGACTCGTTTACTAATGTCCCGGGGCAGCTAACCTGCTCGACAAGTTGGCCGATTTGAAAAATCTAAAATGCTTATCAATTGAAAGACTTGGCTGAAATAAAATACAAAGGATTTTGAAGTTAAATACATACATGTTAATGATGAAAAGTCCTAATTTAGTCACACAAAGAGAATCAGAAATCTTGATGCAATCTCAATCAACCCCGCATTTTTAAAGGTATACATAAAGTTTACTAGAAATGAAACAGAGATATTTCTGAAGTTAAAGATGTTCTTACAGATTTTAACGAAATTTTTGTAGTTGTAGGAGTTTTCATTGCGCTTGAATCAAGTTGAGTTGGCGCTATTTACAATGCTTATTTTCACAGCTAAACGATTAGTCCAGTCAGTAGTGTATACTAACCAAAAAGTGTAGGTAATAATTTATATTGATAGGAACATTTGTGCATACACGGTTGGTCGTTGGGCTTAAAACCTATAAAATAAATAAAATGTACTACAAAGTATTAAAGTACATGAATTTATTAAGAAGCTTAAGTTCTATATTAAAGTTTAAGTTTATATTAAAGTTTCAAAAACCTGCAATCTGAATCCATTTTGGACACTTCGTGCCACTTGATCCTAACCACAAAATACCGACGGACAATAAGCAAAATGGCGATGCTGCAGTGCGATGATGGAAAGGAGGTGGCAGTGGGGCAAGGAACAAGGAGCTCAGGGGTGGGGATGATACTTTGAATGCGAGCAAGAGAGAGATGTTCATCGGAACGCATGTTCTTTGAAAATTGCCCATAATTATGCGAACGAACTTCAAACTGATTGTTTCTACCGGCAGCAGCGCAGTCCCAGAACCGAGAACCGAGAGTCGAGAACACAGAGCCCAGAATAAGAATAAGAATCGGAACCCAGACTCTGGGCCTAGCTGGAACCCAACTCCATGGACCACGCTGTCCGAAAAACGCGCGTCCGTTGCATGCAACGTGGCTGGGATGGGATGGGATCGAGATCGGGACCATGGACGTTGGCAAGGGTTTGGTATGGGCTATGTGGAATAGCCCGCTTGGCTGCAGTGAAAGAGAATGACTGTAATTACGCATCACTTTTTCTTAATTTTCATGCTGCGCATCTTGCGGCCCGGCCCTTCCTCCGCGGGATTGGGAATGGGAATAGGAATGGAGGATGGACGGATGGAGGGGTCCTCCATCTTGTCGCTTGGGAACGATTTGGACACTGAACTTGACCCACAAGACGGGTTTGCGGCTTTTTGTGGGGCTGAGTTTTAGAAAATTGCTCGTTTCGTTGCGTGCATGTTTCCCAAAATGTGAGCGACTCGAAAACATTTTGCGTGTTGTCTGTTTTCTGTTTTCTGCTGTTTCCTTCAATGAGAAATCTAATTTAAAAGATACAAATTTTAAATTATGGGGTTTTCTTGGCTGCCAAAAATGTTTTCGATGTTTTTTTGTACGCCTTTTCTCCCTCTTCACATATGATTGCTTCTACGTGCTGCGAAAAACTCGCATGCATTTTGCGATTTCTTGGCGGAAGTGCTGAGTGTCAGGAATGGTTGTCTGGAGAGTGGTTGCATAACAACAGTGACGGCCTAAGAACAAAGGGTGCTCTCGCAACAGGGAGTACCTCTCAGTCCAAACATTTATCCAAAATGAAATATACATTTTAAAGTTTCGCGGTCTTCTGGTATCGATGAACTGAACTGAACTGCACATCACTAAGGCGCAAAACAAAAAGAAAATTTGAACAACTATTTTTAGCTAAATATTTTAAAAATTAAATATTGCTTTTTTTACTATGATTAAGATAAAATGCCTTGAGTTGAGAAGAAAGAATTTTTTTAATAAATGCATAAAGATTTTTATGAGAAAAATATGTTTTTTAAGTGTCTTTTTGCTGTAACTTGTCCAAAACACATCCCAAATCTACAAGACAAAGTGCTTTGAATAGCTAATAACACAATATATTAAATCATATCACTTTCCAGAGGATTTAAAAAATGTTATATGTTGGCCCGTTACATTTTTGATAAGAGCTTACATCTTGATTTATTGCCAAAAATGGTCAAAAGTAAAAATATTTTAAGAGGTATGTCATTCCATATTTGGACCATTATATTCCTTGTTTCGAGAAAAATACAGATTATTTTGCGCTACAAATAATCATCTGAATTTTTGCTAGAAAGAGTTTTTTCCTGTAACTCGTCCAATTAGGATTCCACCAAATATAAAACATTTTTAAAATTACACAACTATTTTAAGCACATACATTTTTGAATTTTTTTTGGGGATGGCAGTTAGTATGACTACTTCTGGGCGATTAGGTAACTCTCTTGATGGGAAGCTGCCACCTAGTTGCAAAACGTTAGGCCTGCAATATTTTACACAGAAAGAAAAATGCTCTACAAAAAAATGTTTTAGTTAAACAAAATGTGAGGAACGGTCATCAAGTTTTCTTAAAAATTAATCATACGACACGTATGCCACTTTGAATTTAGTCTACAAAAATCGTTCCTCCATGTCCAAGCCTATTTAATTGGCTTGAATAAATAATTAAACAAGAGAGATCACACATTTGTTTTTAAACCTAGGCCACCTTTATTAAAATAAAGATTTTATTAAAGGCAACAGTTCGTATGAGCGATAAACTATTTCGAGCGGCTGTGTGCGAAGGCTATAATATCGGTATCGAAAAACATATGTTTTTGTTTTCAATTGGTTTCCAGCAGATTCAAGCGTTTTTGCTTTAAATAACAATGTTTTTGATGTAACTGCTGGCATGGACACCCCAGAAGCCATGGAGGAGCTGGCCAGCGTGTCCTTCGGCGACTTCGGGCCGAAGTCCGCCGAGGGGGACGTATCCTGCTACCAGAACTTCCGATCGCAGGCCAAACATGACATCTCCCTGGACCTTTCGCTCGGCCAGAAGTCGGAGAACCTGTTCGCCGCCGACCAGACGCCCACGCCCACTCGCCTGATTAAAAACTGCGACGAGGTGGGACTCTTTGATGACCTGCAGCACGTAAATCCCTTCGACATCGGCTTCCAGCGAGCGGCGGAGCAGAATGTCAGCGGCACTCCCAGTCGCCCAGAGGCTCCTCCCCTTGACGGGGAATCTCTGCACACGCCACAGGTGTATCCGCTGGAGGCCCCAGCTCCACCTGGTAACCCGGTCACCCGGAGCGACAGCTGCAGCAATGTGGATGTGGAGCAGCTGCTGGCCGGCACAGGGAACACTTCACCCGCGGTGGACACTCAAGAGGGTCCACCACCCCTGCAGTTGATCCAGCCCCAGCTCATCACCTGGGTGCTGCCTGCCCAGTCAGTTGCAGTTCCCCTCGCCGCAACGGAACCCCACAGGGGGAAACCTACCAGTGCCATTCGCCCCTACATACTGCCCAAGCCCACAGCAAACGAGGTGCCCCCTAGGGCCAGCAGGAGACCCGAGCCCATACTGGTCAGCTGCAACACAGCCCAACCCGCTCACGAACCCAGTAGCGCCAGCCTGACGCCCACTTCACAGCTACCCATCAAGGAGCGATTAAAGGCCATCCTGCACAGCAACAACAACAATAAACGCAACTTCGCCACACCGTGCAAGGCGGCGAAAGCGAAGGATCGCAGTCGGGACGAGGACTGCATGGAGCGTCGGCGGGCAGCTGCCTCTCGTTACCGCAACAAGATGCGTAACGAGCACAAGGATCTGCGCAAGCAGAACGCCCAGCTGCAGCAGGAGAACCGAGAGCTGCACGAGAGGATCGCCAGACTGGAAAAGGAACTGCAGCAGCACAAGAGTCACAGCAGCTTAGCTGGCGGTAGGCCTAGCGCATCCCCTCCTAAATCGAGCTAATCTATTCAATCTTTCAGTGGCCAACCAGCTGCAGATACCGCCATCCAGCATTCACCTGCTCATCAATGTGCCCAATATGTTGGTGCCGAGTGCGGAAAAGAAGTAATCAAGGTGCCTTGTTTATCTATTTATGTTCCAGTGCCATGTAAATAATCCTAGCTTAGACAATTATTTGTACAAAAAGGCCTCAATTTGTTAAGTTAATAGTTAAGAAAGATTGCTCCTACATCCCCTAGCCGTTGTCTCTGTAGTTATGATTTCCGTAAACTCGCGCTGGATTTCCAGAATGGAGTTCTCGATGTCCACCAGCTGGGGATTGAATTGCAAGGATGAAGTTGCGGCGGGAGTCTGCAGCTTTTCCATGGTCATCTGGAAAGGAGAAAAGCAAGCTTAGGGATAACAGAATTAAATCAACCCAACTTCTCATACATCACGCAAATTCCTCTGCAGCTGATCCCGCTGATTGCAAAGTTTCTGGATGTTGTCGTAGTACTTCTGGGCCAGTGGAGCACCCTGCGCGTCTGAGTAGTAACGCTGGGCCAGGAGCTCCATCTCCTGGTTGCGTATTTCGTCTTCGGCCAGCTGCATTTGTTGGTTGTGACGCCGACGCTCGCGCTCGATGCTGTGCATCAGCAAATCAATGTCCTTCTCCATTTCCAGGACCTTGCGCCGCTGCTCGGACTCCTGCAACTTGGTGATGACCTCGCTCTTGCGCCGACGCACCTCCATCTGGTAGGTGAGCAGCATTTTGCGCTGGCAGGTGATACGCTCCTCCTCGCGGTGGATTGTGTCCTGGTATAGCTTTTCCATCTCCTTGAGGCGGCGGGCGTGTTCCTCCTGCTTGAGACCGTTCTCGAGGCGTTCCATGATCTGCACCTCCTCCAGCTCTAGGTGCCGGATGCGGGCATCGATCTCCTGGTTGTGTTTCATCAGCGACACGGCCTGCTCCTCCTGCTGGTCGATCCACTCGCTGGGATACTTCAGGAACTTGGGATACACGCCTTTCGGAATGGCGCTAAACCGCTGCATGAAACGCTGTGGGTGCAGGGCAAGCTCGCACTTGGCCATCAGCTTGCGCGCCTTTGATAGAAGTTTGCTGATGTCCACTGGATTCTGGTCGTGGAAAAACGAGAGGACCGACCGCTTGTCCGGCAGCCGAATTATAATTTCGCGATGAATCAAACTGTAGGCCACCACCAGGAAGACAGGAAACCAAGGCTGTTCCGAGACGATATTGTCCCACAGAGACAGCCACTGGTGCTCTTCGAGGACCTCGGCGAAGGCGGTGCTCAAGAGGGGCCAGGCGAAATCCTTGGCTACGACCTCCTGGGACTTGTAAAACTTGCAGAGCTGTTCGTCGCAGTGCAGCAGGATATTTTCGCACATGGCCAGGTAATTGGAAGGCGGCAGCGGATGGAATTCGAACCACAACTGGAAGTGATTCAGGATAAGAGTGGCGACCACCTCGAAGGCAACCAGACTGTTTTTGGGCAACTGCTTGACAAACGGGTAAATGAGATGCGGCATAAAGTCCGCGTGAGCCAGGACCTTGCACCACTGGGCCAGGCAGCTCCAGATCTTGATCACCACACGTCGCTGGGCATCGTTTCGAATCTTGAGCTTCTTAGCCTGATTTCTGACCATCAGAGGTGCTCCCAGTTTGATGAGCGCCTGAAACTGTGGCCCATTGCAGGGAAGATCCAAGAGGGAGGTCCAAATGAGGAACCTGTACTTCTCCGGATAGCAGCCGTACTCCTTGAGCATGGCCCTCAGCCGCTCTGGCTTGAGCAGGTGCCGCAGCTCCTGGCTCACGCCTCCACTGACACCGCAAGGCGGTAGCGGTTTTGGCTGCTTGAAGGTCGACTTCATTTGGTTGAGGCAGCGGGTCTGAATCTGCAGGGCATTGAACAGGCGGCAGGTGGACCACACATTCACTTCCCCGCAGCGGGAGGTAACACTCAGCAACTTGCCATCACGACTCAGGCTCAAACTTAACGCATTGGAGCGCTGCACAATCAGCTTGTGGTCCGTGTTGGTCAAATCCAGCATAACGGCTTGGTTTCTGGCCGTGATCCCAAACACTATACGCTCCTTTGGCTGCGCAAGGAAAGCCATTTGACGGAGAGAGAAGTCAGTCAAACGATAGAGCTTCTCTAGATCAAACGAGGCGACACTCAGCACCAAAAGGTAGCCGTCCAAGGTGCTCAGACACATTTTGTTGCCATCGGGGGTGAAGCAGTAGTTGAGCAGCGATCCATCGGCAAAGTCGTAGTCCTGGCAGTCGAACGTCAAGTCGTCCTCCAAGTCGCTGTCATCCGGCCCACGCAGGACTATTTCCGGAATGGATTCTCCCGCTGGCAGAAGTCTCAGCTTCCGATTCCTGGCCTTGATGGGTTGTGCCATTCGCAGCGTGCTCAGTGAGTGCGAGGACCACACGTGCAACGAGTCATTGGAGAAGCCTATGAAAAACTGGTCGGAGTTGGGCAGGAAGGCGGCAAACTTGAGCGTGTAGCGCGACTCATCGAAATCCAGCTGGTGTGAGACCTCCAGGCTGTGCAGGTTCACCAGCATTGATTCGCTGCCAAACCGCATCAAGGCGTTCGAGGAGCGTGGATTCTGCAGACGATTGCTCCAGCTAATCTCCTCAAGAGTGGCGTTGCCCACCTCTCCGCGGGCGCCGAGAATCGAGTTGTCCACGTCTATGATGAAAACCTGGCCCGATTTGTTGCCCACAATATAGTCGCTGGTGTGCAGAGGAGATGGTCGGATCAGCTTGGCCCTGGGCATCAGGAATCCCAGGCGCCAGTAGCGCTTTTGCACAAAGTCGAAGACGAAGACGTTGCCTCTATGGATTGAAAGAAGATTGTTTGGTTGCTTTGCTAGTGTCTCAGCCAACCGATCCTTACCGCTTGTCAATGACCACCAGTTTGTTGCTGTGGTCGTTGAAGCAGCAGGCGGCTATCTGGATCCGCAGTTGCTGGCCCGCTTCCTTGACCGTGTGGTGTACAGTAAGGATGTTTCTGGAAGTACAAAAGTCCTTAGTTACCACTCCCTGAATCCTTTAAAGCGCACACTCACCCGCATTCGTTTTGCTTCAGCTTGAAAGGATACTTGCGCATTGGAGCATGACTTAGGGGCAAACTGTGCGCAGTCTCAGCCTGCGTGAGGGTCACATCCGAGTCCTCGGTGTCCACATCCTGGTAAGATGACAGCTCCAGGTCCGCGTCCGTCCAATCCTCGTCCTCCTCCAAGTCCGTTTCTCCATCCTCGCCTTCCTCCTGCATCGCGTTTTCGATGCCATGGAGGCTAATAGAAGGGATTCCCGTGATCTCCTCCTTCTTTATTTCCGTTTTTACAATCCTATACATTTTATGAGCGATATTAAGGACTAATTTCCATTTGTCAAAGGGTTACGCTCGGCATCGAAAAAAGTATCGCCCTGGGCGTATTTACAGGGATACTTCAAAAAAAGAGTGTTTGAAAACTTCCTAAATCACTTGATTGAGTCCATCTAGTTGTATTAAATTAATGAGAAATATTTCTTCTGTGACTGAAAACTGCCAGCTGATCCCTCCCGGCTACACCCTTGGAATGAACCGTTGCCAATCGAGGAGCGGTTCGGTTATCGAACCAGCAAATGAACCGGAACCAAGCCAACTAATATTTTACTACGTCTGTTTATTTCGTTTGAGTTTATGTTATCTGGATACACTTGATTATATGAGATTGGCTGATGACTGCGAAGAAGCGAACAGCATGCGTGCTTACGGATAAAAGCCAGTAACCTCGGGATGTGATCCTCCTGCGCCGGCTACTGGGCGTAAAGTGCCTCTATACTACGGATCCCCTCTAGAACATCGAGCCGTAGGGCTCGGCATCCCGCATGGCGTAGCCAAAGATGGTGCCGTAGTTGATTATGTTGCTTATTATCGTCAGGATACTCGCCGTCCAGGTGATCTGTACAGGAAGGCAGTGGGTAACCTCTAATGATCGCATAGAATCTTATAGAATCACTTACCACCGACGCGTGAGCAAGGACGATGGGCAGGGCGAAGGCGCTCAGCACCATGCCCGCGGTGAGGAAGAGGGCGAACTCCGACTTCGGATTGGTCTCAGTGCCCGGAGTCGTCCTCTTGGCTATGAACACGGGGAGGACGGACAGTGCGTAGAACAGCAGTACGAAGAAGGGATAGAATATCTTCGGAGTCGGCACGGCGCAGGCCAGGATCAGGAAGGTCAGACCCATGCATGTCGCAAAGGCGCAGATGATGAGGCTGCAAGGAAGAAGGGGGACATCGTTATCAGACGTTCACCTGCTGGGGGTGGGTGTAGACTTACGCTGTGCGGTGGTTTTGAGTTTCCGGACAGGTGGAGCGGGTCCATGCGGATCCAGATGAAATGGGAAAGGTTTAGTCGTTAGTTGCGCCTTGGTAGGACCTTGCATAATTACCCGTTAAGGTGGCCATTGTATTTGTTTATAATTTTTTCTTTGTCGCTTCTAAAAATGACTCAGATGTGTAGTTCCGGGCGAACTAGTTCAACAGTGGGGCCACAGCTGGACCGTTAAAAATACCGTCCGCCTCTGCTGAAAATACCAAGAACTCAAAATACCGTTAAGAGGTTTTAATTGAATTAATTTTGTTTTTTGGAATTATTTGGAGCTTAAATTTAAGTTTACTAGTACTTTAATTACATTCATTTCCAACTTCCACTACTTGAAGTTTTATTTAGAAACGCAGCTGGACCGTTAAAATATACTGCAAAAATACTGAGCACCATGTTCTTAGTATACCGTAAATATTGTAGGAAATGTTTTTAGTTAAATTAAAATTGAACCATTTCGATTTGTTTACAATTAAGTTTATATTTCCAATGAGCAGCATAATTTTACATATATTAATTATAAGCTGCCCTTTCACTATTTGGATTTGCAGCCTTTCATGAATGGGCAATCAATTGGGAGAAGGGGAGGAATCGAGACAAGCCAATACACTTTGACTGTATTAATTTGTATATAAAGAACCCGCCATCAATCTTATATTATTTTTCTCTACAGATCCCAACAATAAATGCTCAATATCAATATCTCAATATCACATCAGCCAATACCCACCAATGATCGAACTTAAGGATCCTTCCTAAAACCCCCATCAATTTCATTCGCTGGGGAGCAAAGCTCTTCGGCTGCCAATTCATTGATAAAAATAAAGCGCGCCCTATCCCAAGCGAAAAAGCTGCAGGAAAGGGAAGGCTCCCCAAATTTTGGGACGGGGTGGGGCAAAGTGGGGCTCGGATATTTGTGAGTGGCAGCCACCTGCTAGCTGGCCGAGGTCGGGTTCGCTTTTGGGTTCGGGTTCGGCTCTTTATGAATGCCCCGTGTGTTTACTCAAAGAACGGACGTGCCGAGCTTTCCAGTTCCACTGTGCGCAGGCGCCTCCCTTGTAGCCCACTGTACTTCTACTGAGCCCCCTTTGTAGTTGTTGCTGCGGGGCCTGCCCTCGAAAGCTGCCCGCAACATTTAACAGCGCGGGGGCGAGCAACATAACATTTGCGTCACAGCTTCTGCTTCTTCTCGGGCTTTTTGCCGCCGCCAGGCTCATTCAGTTTCTTCAGTATAACGGTATACGTCGACGACGGAGCAACGCAGGCCCAGGAGCAGTCGAGAAGTCCCATCCGCATATATATCCATATGTCCATCCGAGGTTTTTCTCGCCTGCATTCTGTGAGAAAAGTGCAACGTCTGACATTCCCGGCTAATCATTTAAGGGTTAACTTCACTAAACATCGAAAGGAACCCGAAAAGTGCCGTTAACTAAGGTTATTAGACAGAAATATTGCACGCCCACGCGAAAAGTTCACAAAAGTGCGGAGAGCAACCACCAGCAGCTGCCACTTGGATTTGCACCAGTGTGTGTGTGCGCGAGTGTGGGAGTTGAAAATCAATAAGCCCCGTCGACGTCGTCGTTTTGGCCAAAGCGCCCCATTAACCGGCCATATGGCAGTCGTGTTCGTGCTGCAGTGCTAGATAATTTCCATTTGCATTCGCCTTTGCCAATTTCCACTCTCGGAACAAGTATAAAACCAAAAGAAATTCCGCAAGTACAAGTGCAATTCGTGCCAAGTGCAAAAGATGGCGGCTCGCCTGGAAATCACCGTTAGCTTCGCACTTGCTGCAACGGTACTCTGCAGCATATTGGGTCATTGCGAAATGTCCGTTTACCCAGGTAAGCCTAAAAATAGCACACTACACCCATACAGGCTTAGTTCTCGAGTTTGAATGGAATGGAATGGCACTTAGGGGGAAGGAGGCGAAAGCGAAAGGGGGCGGCCAGCTCGTTTTGTGTATCCCCTGCACTAGATACATGCATAGTATATATATGTCCTGCGAAGTGTTCCCGAATCAAACCAAAACACCCACGCTCTCCGCTTCGGCGAAAATTGAAAATCAAGTCAACTGCAGCGTCATTAGCACATACAAAGAGCAGCTACTGCTACTCGCACACGGAGGAAAGGTTTTCTTTTTGGGCATAGTTGAATCCCTAGATCTCCAAAGAATTGGATTTTAATAGTACTAATATAAATTAACTCCGGAAGTCCAAAGAAAAGGATATTTTATTTTTCATAGCATACATTTTGGGGCTTTTAGGGAAAACCTATATTTCTAGATCTAGAAAAACATGGATTTGTAATATATCTTCGATACATTATATGGAAGTCCAAGGGATAGGACATTGGATAAAGGCCTTTAAACCTCTAGAATCTACCTAGGCAACTATAATAAATAAGTTCCTTGATTTGAGCGCAACAATAGCCCCATCCCCAACCATCACGAAAACAACAAAGTGCGATAAAGTTTCCAAGCACGTCACAGGCCTCAGCTCCCATTTCCCTTTTCCCAGTCCTCCGTCTGTATGTTGGTCTCCCTCACTCCACCGCGATTGCTCGGGTTTGACCTGGCGCGTGTGTAATTGGTCTATTTTTAACCTCTGGCAATAAAACGGACTTTTGTTTGTCTATTTCGAATCCTTTCACGCTTTTTGGGGGGCTGACCACCATTCGACTGGTCTTTCTATTTCTATTTCGACCTCACTTTCTATTTTCCGACCGCTGACACGCAGACCCTGGGCTCATTAACATTAACGTAATCACCTCTCGCCTGCGCCCACTAATCAATCCGAATTGGAATCCCTGCAGGACTGCGCCGCCGACCCATACAGGCACCAGTGATGGATCCCCAGAGCGAGTTCCTGTCTGCCTACCAGATGTACCAACAGAACGCCCGTCGCCGCCTGCAACAGCAGTTCGACCAGCAGCTGCACGAGATCAACCTAAAGATGGACCGACAGCGGCAGCTCCTGGAGCGGGAGCGGTTCCGTCAGCGGCAGCAGGAGCTTCAGGTGCAGCGCGAGGCGGAGGAGGAGGAGGGAGACTACGAGACGAATGGGAACAATCTCAACCAGCAGTACGACCAGTATGACAACGCGGAGGCGGAGGCCAGCTACGGCAGTCCAATGGAGTCGGTGTCGGATGTCCAGAGTCCCCCTTTGTACCTCCCTCGCCTGCCAAATCTGCCACCCTTGCCCAGTTTGGCCAACTCCCCGAACCGGAACAGCGTGCTTCGCGAACGAATTCCCTTCGCCGTGGGTCCCAACGATGAGCGCTTCTTCGACAATCCCAACGATCCGTCGGGCGAGCTGGATTCCCGGGCCCTGGAGGACTACGAGGAGTATGCTCCCATTGAACCCACACCCAAGATTGATACCCCTGTGCCGGCTCCCGTGCCCGTGGAACCGCCCAAGCTGCTGGACGCCGCCAATGCCAACTTCCATCGCATCAATCCGCAGTCCGTGGCCGCCGCGGCAGTGGCGGGAGTAAATCTTCCCTTGGCCAAGGATCAAACGCCCCACGAGCTCAACGCACTGATCAACAAGCTGCAGAAGCAGAGCAAGGCGCCAGCTCACTTGACCCTAATCAATGGCGGCGATCCCAGCCAAGAGCAGATCGTTCTGCGACAGCACATGGGCATGAACAGCGAGATGGGGGTGTATATAGTGGCTCTGATAGCAGGAGTCAGTGCTGCGGTGACCGTCGGTCTGCTGGCACTCGGAGTGACTTGGTGAGAAAAGCACAAAACCCCAGAGTATTTCATTGTATAAACTAACCAATCCCCCACAGGTTCCACAATCGTCACAAGGCAGCCGCGGATGTGGAGTACCCCGCCTACGGGGTAACCGGACCCAACAAGGATGTATCGCCGTCCGGCGACCGGAAGCTGGCCCAGAGCGCACAGATGTACCACTATCAGCACCAGAAGCAGCAGATCATCGCCATGGAGAACCAGGCCACCGATGGCAGCTGCGGCATGTCCGATGTGGAGAGCGACGACGACAACGAGGAGGGCGACTACACGGTGTACGAGTGTCCCGGTCTGGCGCCCACCGGCGAGATGGAGGTGAAGAATCCGCTCTTCCTGGACGAGACGCCGGCCACGCCGGCCAACAATCTTTCGTCACAACCCACTGGGGCGGCCAACGCCTCCGCAGCTGCTGCGACCAACAACAACATCACACAGGCTACTCCCCAGCAGCCGGCCACCCAGAAGAAGGGAACGGTCAAGCCGAACATGAATCTCCTGAACGCCGCCGCCACCGCTGCAGCAGCTGCAGCAGCATCGGCATCCGAGGAACCCAAGCAGAAGCGCAAGAGCAAGAAGTAAGGTGATTGATGGCACCTTGTTCTCCCTCTTGGGGCAATTGGTAAAGTTTGACTGATCCATTGTCAGCCAACAGACAACACATCCTCTCACACAGATTCAGCAACAGATCAGACTAGGTGTAGAGCCATATATATGTAACTATATATATGAATTCCTAACAGATACTCCAGGGAATTTAATTCCAGGAGCCGAGCAAATCACACACACGACACTCAGTCCACTGTCTCTATTCTTCCCTATATGCATAAGTCCTGTAATGTAATGTAATCGCATCGCTATGCCGTAAGAATAGCTCCCAGCACGCCTGAGCCACTGAACCGTAAGTCCCCCGTGAGTCCACCCACACCACATTCCCATCCCCCATCCCCATCCGCCCACTTTCAACCCGCTGTCAGTTGCACAACGCTGCTCTGATTCTATTACGATCCGGCATGTGCAATTCTATTTTGCGTGGCAGCGCCGAGTTATTGTATATCAAACTTTTTGGTCTCTGCGATTTGTTGGAATACTTTAAGGTCTGGAGAGGAGGGACAACCAACCAAAGCAAACTAACATATTATATTATTATAAATATATGTATACACACACACATACATATTTATATATAGATATATATTCATGTAATTATTGTATTATATATACACATAGGCGGACACCTTTTTACTTACCTGTCTGTGTGGTGTACTATCTTTTCTTATTTTTACTACGCTTTGTGATCGATCCTAAATTATCTGTGTCAATTTAGAAATACAATTCTGGTAACCAACCTGTATGCATGCAAACATACATATTTAGTGGAGCAGGAGGAGACGCGACTGGAGGAGGAGGAGAAGAGGATTATTTACAAGTAAAACTTAACAATAATTTCCCTGCACATTCATGTAAAGTAAATGAAAAACGACTGATAACACACAAAGATAACACGCGTCTATTGTACAAAAAAATGAAAAACGAAACGAAAGAAACAATTTATTTACTGATTAGTGAGAGATTAGCAAAGAAAACTATCAGCGGAAGCGATTCCCAGCCCCCAAAACAACTATAGGAAACTGTAGCGAACATTTTACTATATTATATTCTCAATTGCTGTAAATAAACATGAAACATTGGGCAGAGGACGAGAGTTAGGAACCATTGCGGCCGAAACAATACATTGAATACAACTGAATTGAAGAACTTGCGAGTTCAAAAACTAGCTAAACAAAAACAGAACACGAATATTATATTTCTATTGACTAGTCGAAAATGCAAAGCATCACGAAGCATTGAAAATTGAATTTGAAACCCAAATCGAAACTGACTTAGCCACAATAAAATGCGCGAAGCATATGGATGTACGTTGAGCGTAATGTTGAGTTTGAAATATATATTTTATGGTGTTTGGACACAGACACGTGAAAATAATCCAAACTCAAAACGAGAACTCGAAATGCTAAATTGCGATTTGCGAGCGGCGGAGCAGAGACCCACATGTATTGTGTATAAAAAGCATAATTTAATTTATTCATGTATGATAACCGTAACAACACAAATTATACAATATGCATACAGAATAAACTAAACTAACCGAAGAGTATGTGTTTTTTTCTGGGAGTGGGCTGACAGTTTTGCGGGATGGGTTTACTGTAATAGCTTTTTGAGTATTAGCGCAATTACTGGATTTTACCTCCGTTTGGATAATGAGAACTGGCGCCTCGTACCGTTACCAATTTGGCTACTGCATGATTTGTTGGTTGCTGGACATGTTAAGCAACATTGCGTACAAACATAAGTAATTTTCAATTTTCTCTTAACCAGATAACAAATAAAGAAATATTTTTTGACTTCTCAAACATCGAACATGTTCTAATTCCCTAGTTTTTTTCCAATTTAAAATTTGACAGTTATTTTCTAGTTTCGCTTAACATTTCTGTTAAAAAATCGCGATGGGAATAGAACGATAGTGCCATCGCGATAGTCAAAAAAACATCGATGGCACGGCCGACCATCGTTACTAAAAGTACCATCTCCATTCAATGTAACATTCAACTGTTTTTTTTTGTCCCGTTCGTTTCGTTTTATTATAAAAATTGAAAATAAAACTTATTTTTCAATTTTTTTTATAAAAATCAACAAATAATTATTATTTTCTAATTTTTATTTCAAAAATCATAATAATTACGATCCCTGGTTAACCGATAGTCGCCAGCAAACATCGATACTTATAGAAACTCGAAATCGATGTTTTCATCGGCCTTTTTCCACCTTTATCAACCCGACAAAAATTCAAAAATTTTTAAAATTTTAAAAAACCTCATATTGAGTCAAAAAAACCATTTCCCTTTTTGGAAAGTTTGAAAATTCGTACTAAAAGTGAGTATTTATGTACTTGGTTATATTTTGAGTACACAAATTCTCAACTTGATTCAAATTTTCATGCTTAATTCTCTGTATTATTATTTAGCGGCATGGGTTAAGTACCGGGGTATCCCATAGTCGGACACTCGACTGTAGCTTTGTTTGAATATGTATTAATTAAATTTTTTTTTTTTGTTTAAAATAGAATTTGAGCCATTGCATAAAAATGAATTTAGTTATTTTCAAGAGGAAATATGCAGTGTAATAGGGTGCAATATAAGAATGGGGCTATTAAAAGTAGACCCTAATTGCCAGAGTACAATTGCTGCCATTAAAAGCAAAGTAATAGAAATTACTGGCACTGTAATTGGAAAAATTTGCAATGCACATTATCAAAGAGTATTTAGCAATGAGAGTATAATAACAGAATATTCTCAAAATGATGAAGATAATACTTCATTAATTAGTCATTCAGACGTCTTTACAACTTTTGAATGTTCACTATTAAAAACCAAAATACATGAACTTGAAAAAGAAGTAAATTCTCTCAAAAAAATGCAAAATATACATCTGGGCAAAGAAAATTCTTTGAAAAAAGAAACATAATATTAAAACTTCAGGTTAAAGATTTAATTAAGAAAAATAAAGAAATTCAAAGTTTAACTAAGGAAACTATTTCCTTAGAAAACATTAAAGAAGAATATAACTAAAAGTTATATAAATATGAGAGTATTATAGAAAACTTAAAATGTAAAATTGTATCCTTAAAAGATACAGAAAATATTTGCCCAGAAACAGAATTAGGAACTATTCCAAATTCTGAAAAGCCAATTCTAAATAATTGGCTGCCTACAAAAAAATTAGTTCCTGGCTTCGAAGGAACCAATTATAATAATCTTGAAAGAGTTGTAAAGAGTTTGAATGAATACGATAGGAATTGTGTTTTAATTTTTGACGAAATGAGTTTAAAGACTCAAATTGTCTATAACCCCAAGGCCGACCGAGCCATTGGGTTTGCCGATCTTGGAGATGGTCTATCTGCCAAAGACAAATATACATCCCCAGCCACTGGAATGATTGCTTTCATGGCGCGCGGATTATTCTCCAATTATAAAATTTTAGTGGGAGCAATCTTTGTGACGAGTGTCAACCTTGCCTTGGTTGGTGATTGCCAACTCGACAGAAAGGGCTCTTATAGCCTGCCGTAAAGCTGGTCTTAAAGTACAGAGCTTAGTCTGCGACCAGAATATGTGCAACTCCCAGGCCTTACAAATAGCTCATATGGATACAGAAAAGTTTCCAAATACCTCACGTATGACTGTCATACACGATTATGTCCACTTGTTTAAAAGTGCAAGAAATAATCTGTTGACACATAACTATAAAATTGGGAAAGATACCGTGTCTTGGGAAATCTTGAACCAATTTTTTAAAGACGATTGCTCTCGGACAATTCGAATGGCTCCGAAGCTAACGAAAAAGCATATAAACCCAGTTAGGTTTGATAGAATGAATGTCAAATTGGCGGTTCAAATATTTTCAAAGACTGTCAGCAGTGCAATTCGAATTACTGCAGATAGTAACTTTGAAAACTCGGAATTAGCTAAAAGCACCGCCAAGTTCATAGACAAAATGGACCACGGCTTTGACCTTATTAACAAAGGCATCTTCTTTGCGAATTCGGATATTAAAGCTGAGTTATGCAAATTCAAAGAATATGTTAAAGGAATTACAATTCATCCAAAGATTGAAACAGGTTCTGCGTCAAAAGCAGTTTTTAAAGATGGTCTTCTAAAATGTTGCAATAAAATAAGCGCTATTTGTGAGCGCCTTATAAAAGACGAGCAAAAGGATTTCATTTTCCTCAATCGGTTCAGTCAAGATCGGATTGAAAACTATTTTGAAAGTTTGAGAGTCATTAATGGGTATACTCGTCCTGTTGTATCTCAATTAGTCTTGGGGGAGGGTGATCATCGAACTTCATTTAGAAATGCAAATCAATTTATTCCACCTTGGCAAAGCCATCCTAAAGAAAGCAATTTCTCCAGTAAAGAATTGGGTCAAAGAAATGCTATTAGGTACATGCTGGGTTATATAATGTCCAAAGAACTTTTGTCCGAGCATTGTACAAATTGTGAAAAGAATTTGGAGTGCACTGAATTAAAAGAAACTGAGCAATTTCTAAATAATAAAAGCGAAAAATGTACTATTGTTTATGTCGCTAAATATACCCAATGATTACACAGATGTAGTTATGTTTTATGATTTAATTATTTAATTATACCGCAACACCAGCACCACAACTTAGCTCAAGAAGAGGTCACAAGAAAAGAGAAGGAAGATCGGTCAGTATGACCAAAGGCTACGTCTTCATTAAAGCCAAAAAGGATATATACTAAATGGTAAATCAATGGTATTTCTGTATAGGAATAGGGGTATTCCAACATGTACACTCAAGAATCCATCTGATGAGTTCTTTGAAATAACATTGATTCACGTGGAAACTTTTAAAAAAGAGTTTAAGTAATGGCCAAGCCAATATAACATTTGTCAAAACATAATCAATAAATGCGTAGATTCAACGAACATAAAATATGCATTTTGGTTTGCGGAGTCAGACCCATGTGCCTCACATAGAAGAAGCCTTCTTAAAAGTTTAATCGAGACGCTGCTTCATCACCACTGTCGATGGCTACATGAAGAATGGATAAGCAATAAGGAAAAGTCTATAGCTATAGATAGGCAAATAAGAGCCACAAGAGCTTTAAAGATTAACTAATCATTTACCAAGATTAAAAAGAGAGAAAAAGAAATCAGTTTATAAAAACTGTCCGATCTACCATTTTTCCATTATGGAATAAAAAGATCGCTGATGAGGGAGTGTGGTGTCTCCCGAAACAGTTTACAAACAATTTTCACGAACCATATCTACTCCTAAATTGTAAAATTTCAAATAAGCCATGGCAACCTCTAGAATTAAGAAATTTACTACGTTGTAAGGACTTTTCGTAGGCTGGGATAGGCTTCAGTCCGGCCAGAGTCCTCTACAGTTAAATTTGTAGAAACACAGGAGACGAAATGGGACTGGGAGTTGCCGCCTGGACTTTTGCTATTGAGATCACGCGGCCTGGGTCTCTGCATCTAAGTAGGGTAGATCGCTTCGACACTTAACCCCAGACCGTGCCGACACAACTTAGCACTGGGGTTTTTTTTAGCTGGGATTGATCGTGGGCGAGTGGGTGCACATGGGCGTGTGTGAGCGACCGGGGATAGCTTTTCCCGTCCGACGAGCGTCCGTATTGCGTAGAGTAAGCCTCGGAAACGCAATACAAAACTTGGCCGACGAAAATGAGCGCGTGTACAGCCTCGTCGTCCGCGTTGCGCAGAGTTAGCCTCGGAAACGCAACACGGAAACGGGGCCGACGCAAATTACTCGCGAACTTCACTCCAAATTTTATTACCAAGGCTTTGGGTTTAATTTCACAAATCTCGCTTCCTTTTATTCACTTCTTTTATATTTCCCTAACCTTCGCACTCAGTGCGGGCTTTTCTCTTTCCTTACTTACTACCGCCTGATGGTACCGTCCGGAAAAGAAAGAGAGCGATCTCAGCCGATCGCTGTGCCACTAAGACGTGCTTTTGCGCCTAACAGCACGCTTGCGCCTAACAGCCCGCAGGGTTGCTCTTAACAGCAAGTTATATAATATATATAATATAATATAATATAATATAATATATATTTCCGATCTTAAACGTAAAATAAGGCCTTCAATGGCAGGAACATAATAATGCTGAGGCTGAGATGCTGAAAATTACATGTTGGAATGTGGGGCGCCTTAAGCGTCCTCACAACGTTCACTAAAAGTACATGATTACTTGACTTTTTACAATTTAGGAGTATATAATATCCTTATAAAAACGCTTTTAAAGCATACAGTGGACAGCAGTTTCATTTAAGATTTAATTTTAAAAATTAGAATCAGAATTTTGCCATTCAAAGACATGGGTTGACAATGGTGAAAGCTTTTATGCATTTTTTGCCAATTCCCTTAAAGGAACAACGAAAAATTCTGCATTTTATAATCTTATACATGAACTTTGTGAGCTGAATGTCATTGTTCCTACTATATTGGAAATTGGTGTCACAAAGTTATTCATTGTTTGTGTGTGTATTTTGGTCAGGTTGGTTAACCTCAGGTTGGTCCTCAGCCGCTTCCTCCGTCTCTGTCTGTGCTGCCTCCGCGCGGGCATCGACATCCTGCAGCATGGCCGCAGGATCGTTGAGCGCCAGGATCATGCGCCGCCGGAATTCGGGGCGCTCCGCGGCTGGGAGCTTGGCAGCCAGCTCGTTTGCAATTCTTGCCCGCTCCACGCGGCTGAGGCGCTCCACTGTAGTCCCTCCGGTTGCTGGAGCTCCCCTTCCGCTCCGAACTCCGCTCTGGGCTCCACCTCGGGCTCCGCGGCCACGCCAAGTCCCGCGGCCGCGCCTCGAGGGGTTTCTTCCTCGCCGATTGCGATTGCCCCTAGGGGCGTCACCGATGTAAAACACGTACATCTACAGAATAATGTTAATTAATATATATATACAATTTGGCGCAAATAAACTTACAATTTTTCCGAGTTTAAATTTTTTTCAATTTTCCCGCAAAAAACGGCGTAGCCAGATGGTGGAACATCGAGCATCAAAACATCGGTATCAAAACATCGCAAGTGTTTCTCCCACTAATTATAGTGAAATTTCATTTATTTTGTGTTAATTATTTTCGAATATTACTTAAAATGGTTCTTAAAATTGTACTTAAAATTAAAATGGTACTTTTAAAACCTACAATTAATAGGGGGAGAATCATCGATGTTTTCATCGCTACTTTGCCAGCTCTAACTTCGCGGACAGGCAACAAGAAGGAAAACAAAAAAAAAACTGTTTTTTTTGTCCCGTTCGTTTTGCACTTGTCTTGACGTAAGTCGAAAATTGTTAATAAATCGAGATAGTAAATCGCCGTGCGTATTATGTAAAGTGGAGTGGGCCTGATATCGCTGCGCTAGAACTCTTCCATATGGAATCATTGTGGAGCATAACTTCCCTGCCCTCAGCGTTTGTGTGTGGGGGAATGTGCGGTGGTCAGTGCCTGAGTGTGTGTGTGAGAGTGGGGCTTCCGTGTCGCAAGCTGAAAACAAATGGAACTGAGTTCTCTGTTTGAGTCATTCCAGTGACAAACAAAGCACGTCATGCGTTGTCCATCGAGTTGCTGTTTAATTTGATTACCGGGCAATCAATGGTACACACTTCCAATCACCGATCGCATCTGTGTGGGGCCACAAATAGACATGGCGTAATGGAACGGAGATGCTGCTTCTCCGGGCGTGCTGTGTGCTAATTAATTAATTGCTCATACTTGACCTGGACACTAAACAGACGCTGTCGAAATCGACAATATGTATGTGTGCTCGGCCAGAATAAATGGGCGAAAATAGTGCGTGTTTGGTTTAAGTTACGTGAGCCCCTCGCTGTGATTGTGTTGGTGGGGAGCATTCCCGTGCGAAAGTGTGTGTGTGAGGGCAGTGTTGTTGGGGAGTACCTAGATAGTTGTACCTGGGTGGAATAGTTGGGTACTTTTCCTTATGATGCTATATTATTATTATTCAAGTAACACAAATTCAAATATTAGTCACTTATTTTTAAAATAAGTACGGATTCTTAAGAATTTCAAAAATTGTATTTTCTTATCAATGTATTTTCCCATTTGCGGCAACATGACTCAAGTTTTTTCTTGAAAACAAACTCCAAAACCGAGTACCTTAGGTACAAAGAACTAGTACCCGCCACAGCACCGTTTAGGCAGAGTTTCTCTCGGTAGCGCAGTTCATTTGGCTTAATTTCTCTTTATTTACTCTCGGTTCACACAGATCAGGTTTGGTTCGCTGCTCGTTGCTGCAGCTGCATTCTTTTTCGCTCCCACCCCCGCCCCTGGAAGCCCCTGGAAACCCCTGCACCTGTGCGTTCTTGAGGTGCAACAGAGAGAGAGAGGGGCACTTGCCACGCTTGACTCGCAGCAGGTCTGCAAGCGACGCGGAAATGCCACTAGGAGGCACATCCATTGCCGCCGATAGCCACCAGTTCCAGTCCCGATAAGGCGACGATAGACCCGAATAAACAGCTATAGATAGCTGAAGCGACAGATAGCGACGACGACGGGGACAGCGGAATTATTTATTATTCAAATTCTGAATGGAATGACGATGTGATGGGCTCGTGCTCGTGTACGCGGCGACACTTTTTGCTGTCAATATGCTTCCTGCAAATGGTGAGTACTCCGCTATCCGGTTGATCACTATTCCCAATATGTAATCACATCTTCGATCCGCAGATAACGATTATCGAGCGCCAGGTATTCGACTTCCTCGGGTACATGTGGGCGCCCATCCTGGTGAACTTTTTCCACATTCTGTTCATCATATTCGGGTTCTACGGCGCCTACCACTTTCGCGTTAAATACATCATAACCGTAAGTGGCCTGATTACCATATCTCTGCGATAACCCCAATTTATTTTGTGTGCTCGCCTGCAGTATCTAATATGGAACTTCCTGTGGATCGGCTGGAACGCCTTCCTCATTTGCTTCTACTTGAATGTGGGGCAGTTGGACAGGGTGAGTGAATATCCCTCCAAATGTATACACTTGCCTTGCTAACCACTCGAATCGCTCCTCTACAGGACAGTGAACTGCTCAACCTGGGCACTGGCAGCGTCTCCTGGTTCGAGGCGAACGGATACGGCTGCAAGCCCACCTACAACATGACCGCGGACGATCCGTTCCGGCCCCAGCGGCCAGAGCGCGTCGATGGCTGCCTGCTGGACTACCCGCTGGTGGAGGTCACCCACTCGGGGGTGCAGTGTGCCCTGGCGGTGAGTAACCGAGTGCCTTAAGTGCCCGGAATTGAATTTAATCTTAATTATCTCCCGCCCACTCCCACAGCTGCTGGGCATACTCGGTGCGATTCTGATCAGTTGCATATTTCTTGACGAGGACGACAGATGTAAGTGGCGCTCTCTGAATACGAACCATGCTCGTTTGTTGTCATAAACCCCACTAACCGGGATCGGTCATTGCTAACACCTTCTCATGCCCCATCATTTTTCACTTTCGGGTCTCACTGTGCACTGTGTCTATGGTAAATGTTTCCCCTCCTCACTTAACCTGCATTGTTTCCCCTCTATGTGTAACGAATGTTTTTGTGAAGCTATAAAGCAAAAGACGATTGTTTATTGTTAGTGTCGAATTTATCAGGTTGTCGATATATGTAAGCTCCCACCCAAAACCCGCACCCTGGAATGCGATTGTACCCACATAAAATGACTGTTTTCGATTTAAAAACATATATGGAATCCCAAATTAACCATTGTGACGTGTCCATGTGAACTGTGAGCAACTCTACATATGCTTTAAAAAAACCTTATACTTACATACATGCCATATACTCGTATTGTAATCCAGGTTATGTCTAAGTCATTCACTCATAATCAAGAAAATCACAACATTGTATTTGCCCATCGACAGCGACACTGTGCAGCTGCAAAACAAAGTAGAACGCCATCTGGGTACTCAGAAAAACATTGAATTTGAATAAAACTAGTAATGAGAATCGAAATGAGTAATGGGGAAGTTCGAGAAAGTCAAACAGGCGCTTTATTTGACCGATAGCCATGGAAACAAATTAAATATTTACAATATGTACAAATGAAAATCAAAATCAATAGACTTAACCTTTGTTCAGTTCAAAACTTGTGTTTCTGCACAGTGTCCTGCGATATCCGATGTATTTTTCTGGTTATTGTTAAAGCATCTTAATCAATTTCTGGTTTGCAGTCGATTTCATGAACGGCGACGCGAAGAGTCCACAGCACACCGTGGTGCACCCAATGTACGTGAGCTATACAAGTATACCCACAACATCCGCAAGCGCCACCATGCAATCAAACAAGCATCTGCAACTGCAGCAGCAGCAGCTACAGCAGCCGCAGCAGCAAAACTCACTGAAACTCTATCATCATCAGCAACAACAACAGCCAAACCAACCCAAACTACACCACTTCAACAAGAACTACCAGTTGAGCGGCAGCAACAATAATACACTCAACAATAATCTCCACCAGCCGCCAGACACAACAAATAACCACAGCGCATCATTCCAACAACCCCACAACCAGTTCAACCATCTAACCCAGGGCAGCAACTGCAGCAGTCTGCGCCGCCACCGGCACAACCATTCCAACAAGACCCCCGTCAGCCCCAGCCCCATGTCCCCCCAGACCACGCCCTCGCTTTCGTACGCCTCGCTGCAGAACTCCAATCCCTATCTGGCCGGAGGCAACTCGCTGAGCAACAGCAACTACAGCATCTTCCAGAGCCCCGACTCGCTCCAGGGCAGCTCCCATTTCGCCCGCATCCACTACAAGCCCAAGCCGCCCAAGTCCGGTCTTCCTGTCTCTGCGGGAGGAGGATTAGATCCGAGTCCTGGCATGGGGGGAATGTCCTCTCCCATCCGTCCGCTCGAGCGCTTGTCGCGCAACCTCGAGGAGGACGAGGACAACTTCTCGCTGCAGCAGTTTGCTCCGGGCGAGCACGGTGTAACCTACGTCCCCTTCCAGAGTCCCACTCCGAACAGCCTATTTCTAGGCGATAACAATAATGCCGCTCAACCCCATCTCGTCTTCCACTCCAACTCTCGCTCAAGTCCCAACAATAACAACAGCGCCTATCCCTATGACCAGAACGGTTTGCCCTCTCCCCTTCGTTTGGGTTCGAACTCCAAGGCACGGCGACCAGCGCACATTCCACTGCCCACAGTGCCCATGCACAGCTGCCTGGAGATGCAGGATGACGAGGACGCCGATGGCGAATCCGAGTTAGATCTCGATCAGATGCTGACGCCCCCGCCTCCGCCAATAGTACGGCCACCCCCCCATATCCATCAGCGCTTGGGCCAGGCGCCCTATCTCGATCTCTCGCCGGAAGTGGCAGAGCGCTATGCGATGCCCAGCAAGGTGGGATCCGGGCCACCCCTTCAGGTGCCCCTGCCCGTTCCACATGGCTCGCCCATGGTGCGACGCAGTAATCGCCGGCCTAGGCCACCGATTCCCGTGAACTTTTGCGACCAGATTCGCGCTCCTCCACCCGGATACGCGGTGGTTCGCGCCCAGAGCGACGATCGCCTGGTGGAACAGGCGGAAGTTGAGGCTGCTCCGCACGTAAACCGTCGGAGTGGTCGCAGTGCTAACGGCCAAAAGTCCCGTCCCCGCTCCTTCTGCAACTCGATAGTGGGCGTGCAGGCCTAGATTTAAGTACGTCCCGCTGCACTTGCTCCCTTTCCCTCTCTCTCTATTAATCATGCTCTCTGCCTCGGCAGGAGGCCTGTTACTAACTCTACCATACACAACCCTTCATACATATACACATAAATAGGTGTTGCTGTTTCTTTGTTGTGCCTAACCAGCCGGCTAACCTGGCTAAGAACAGGGCCTAACATTAGCTTCCCATGCGTGCGTTTAACGATTCGGATGATGCCTTGCAGAGCTGACTTCTATTACGTAGAATAAAACTAAGTAATCATTCACATACGTGTGCAAACAGTAGAGACTTTCCCGAATTGTGATAGAAGGCGTGGAAAGTCGCCACAGAGTGCAAGCCTAACAATTTTATGTTGATCTGTGATAACTGAAAACAAACATGAACGACAAAAGCGATTATTTAAAAAACGAAAATGTCACAAAAATCATTATCATGAAAAGGATATGACGATTTGTTGAGAATGCAAGCGAGATAAATGAAATTTAGCGCCAATTGCAACCAGATGCCTTGGATGAATGACGGAATAGAGATTAGAGTATACAACATACATATATAAACTGATGTTATGTGCGGGAGAGCGCAGCCTCCCCAAGAGTTGCCTTTTGTTGTTTAACTAAAATACGATATATAGTATACACATATTACCATAAATTACGAAATGTTAGTACACTACGATGCAAACGTTAGTTGTCGAACACAAACAAGAAGTTGCCTATTGATTTAAGTGCGAGATTCGTTATACAAAAACGCAAACAAACGTAAAAGTAACCATACAAATTTATAGATCTGTTAAGTCTAGTATTAAGCTTGAGGCCACACAAATGCGTTAGCAAAGCAGATCCAAATCCATGTAGCATAGTCAATACTTACTGTTTAGATAGATCCCTCCCGATCTTGATCTTTAGCCATGCGAATGGTGCTGACTGGTGCCAATTCGCTACGAGATTCGAAGCGTTTCCAATAAATGTTCATTTACACACCAAACTACGGTTTCTCTCTATCTGTCTTCGTAGCCGATCCATCTATCCTCCTAAGTTGTAGCTATTCTGTCACTGGTAGCTGGTAGCGGCTTTCTGTAGCATTTGTGGCTCTAACCAACCGCTAACTCTCGACTCTCTCCGAACGTAGCTAATCCAACTTGTTTAACAGCTCCTCCAATCACAAAAGCACACTCAAAGCTAACCCGAGGTAACTTTGAACATTTTCTCCGCCGCGGCTTAACGCTCTTGCCGATCTCGTACTGATCTAATCTTGTTCTTGTCCCCGGCGCAGTGAAGCATATTAACAAGCAGTCCAAGCACCGCCAGTCGCTGTACTCGATTGAATTCGGCAGCAGCAGCGACACAATCCGGCATGGCGGCCACTCCCACATGGGCCTGGGGCTGGGCGATTCCCGAGGCGACCAGGATGGCGACGAGCTGAGTCCCAAGCCGATGACCCCGCGGCGCGTCAAGCGGCGGTCGGTCATGGCGCGAGGCACCCAAGGAAGGCAGTCTAGCGGAGGCGGTGGCGGCAGCAGACGTTCACATCACGGCTCCAGCGGCACATTGAGATCCAAGCATGGACATGGCAATGGAGCGGACAGCAGTAGCGGCAGCTATGTGCGGAGCAGCACTCGTAGCTCCCGCCGAAAGTATCATCAGAACCCAGTGACCAAGATCATCGACCAGCAGCTGCAGCAACAACAGCAGCAGCAGCCTCATCTGGGCTCCTTCCATCGCCAGGACAAACTGTCACTGACTGCCTCCAACCTGCATTCACTTAACAATGACATAGTGAACAACGCGAACGCGTCCGGCAGCCAGTTGGGCAGTCTGGGCAAGAGCAACCGGCACTACTACCACAGCTACCGCAAGAACATTCCGCTGGATCCCATTTACTACAACACCAACGGCCAGGGAGTGCTGGAGGAGCCGAGTTCGCCGATCCTTCCGCCGCCCCCACCTCTGCCATCTGCTGCTGCAGCCTCATCCACGCTGCAGGCGAGCGGAGGAGGCCACTACAATCCCAGTTACCAACACTCCACCACCCACTTGAACGACGTGGGTCATGCGCCCGATGCGGAGCTATACAACAATCGGCCGCCCTCGGTGCGCTCCAGTTACTCGAATTTCCACGGCTCGCGGCCACTCTCCACCGCCTTCGGAAATGCAGCGGGCGAGAATGTGTTCGCCGGACTGAACGGGGCCAGTGCCAGTCCGCCGCAGGCTCCATGCACGCCGCCTCTCTACCAGCAGCATCCCATGCACCTGCAGCATCAGCACCAACAGCAGCAGCATTATCTTCCGCCGCCGCCAATGGAACCGGCGCCCGCTTACGTCAGCGCCATGTCCTTCTCCAAACGGACTGCCTCGCGGGAAAGCATCCGCTCGATGGCCTTTCTCAACAACGGTCCGCCCGCCTACAATCTCAACTACCACACGCCGCCTGACTCGGAGACGACCATGTGAATGTCGTGGTATTTGCCCAGTCCGTCCTTCGTTTTCGCCCTCGCCCATCGATCTTCCTCCGCATGGATCTCGGAATCTTACATCTTCATCACGGCCATCGCCAACATCGCCCAAACATATTTTTTCTTGTGCAACAAGCCACGCCCATAGCCCTGCTTTAATCACTTGGATAGCTTGTACTTGATCCGTAATATAACGATATGTGTAGTGCTTAATGTAATCTTAAGTTTCTGTCGTTTTACCAAAGTGCCTTTGTAAATAAACATTTAAAGTATTGGAAAAGTGTGTTTCACATAGAAATTCTCATATATGAGAAACACCGTCAAAAATATTAATGTAAACTTTTTTAAGCCATCGAATTATTTATGTTCATATATGTTTGTTTATTTTGAGGTAAAATATGTGCTTACATAACTGGACTAGGATTTCAGTCCCTGCGACACACTGTAAGAAAAAACCGAAACTTGCGGTAATCCAAAGGAGAGGGTTTGCTTACCATACTCACATTCATCCGCATCCCAGCCTGGCTCGATGTCCAGCTGCTTATTGCGCTCCTTCAGCCAGGTGAAGAGTGGGGCGAAGTACTCCAAGATGCCGCGACCGCTCAACTTGCGCTCCCCGGTGGCGATCTCCATGACATCGCGCCAATGGCGAGTGGCACCCAGCTCCATCATGTCGTGCATCTTCTTGCCCGCCTCCTTATTGCCGTAGAAATCGCAGTTGTGCAGTGGGAATTCTGGATCTCCGGGCTTGTATTGGTTGCTCGTCAGGCAGAAGGAGCGGTAGAACTGGAAGCCCAGAATCTCGGCTAGGAATTTCCTATAGAACAGTCACGAAATAGGGAGTGCTTAGCTGTCCATTCGAAATATGGTTACTTACTTGGTGTTCGACGTTTCCGGGTTCAGGCCGCGATAGAACTTAAAGTCTGGATCGAAGTCCTTGTTGAGGCGAGAATATGGCGGCTGAACTCCGGCGAACTTATCCTGGAGATCCCAGTAGGCGCAGTTGTAGTCCTTCACTGCAATCCGCCCGTCCATAACGTCCACCAGAAACTTGTCATTGATGAAGTACTGCGGCACGGCGATCAAGGTGTGGACGCCCATGCGGAAAAGACGGTTGAGGGACTGCTCCTCGGATAGGCTTTTGTTCAACATAATATGAAGATGCTCCAGGTGACGTGCGGTTCCTGAGGCCAGGATTACCGTTTCCGCTATGGCAGCGCCGAATCCAGGACAAGGCTCTGTGTCGAGACCAAACGGGAGCCGCATCTTGTATTCGTGGTACTGGATCTCAGCCATCGTTCCGTGGACCTGCATCAGCTTTTTGTAGTCCAGCTTGGGGCAGTAGCGCAGGGCCACATCTGGCGGAAAGTAATACACCTGAGATTTGCAGTCGACTCCAGTTTCCTCTTCACTCATCCGGCGGGAAAAGCGGTCGTAAAAGGTACTGGGGCGGGAAAGATTTTATTTTAGTTTTATTTTCAGAAAGAAATACGAAGTATGGATGGATTGCACAACTTCTTTATGATTATTATACCGCGCATTTGAAATATTTATGAAGTAATCTTAAAACTGTAGAGCATTTACTCACTTTGGCAGTACGATAAGGCCCAGCGACTCGAAGAACTCAGCGGCCTTTCGGTTGATCTTGACGGGCGTCACCAGGACCTCCTCCAGGCGTCGATGAACCGAGGGTAACTGGTGCTGCTTGCCATGGTGCGGGGTGCGGAAGAACTGGTGCGGGTACCAGTCCTGCGACAGGATCTGGTCCATGATGGGTGCGGAAATGGCGCCATCGCTCTTGGTCTCCGCCTTGGGGTAGGTGGCCTGCACCTCGTGGCGCAGGTAGGCGTGCAGCTCCCGGTAGAGCGGCATAATCTCCCACACGACAGCCTCGAGTTCGGCCTGGAAGTTCTCCGTTTCGTAGTTGAGGTACCAGGTGCGCGAGGGCGTCACGTGGCCGTTGTAGGTGGCCGCCATCCTAAGGAGACGCACATAGCCGATGAACGTGTTCTTGGCCACGTCCTTGTCGTTTACGGCCCTGCGCCAGCTCTTCCAGTTCCTTAGCAGCTCCTCGTACTTCTTCGTGTGCATGTTCTTATTGACGATCTGCGGATACATGGCCAGCGACCCCGAGGCCGAGCAGTCGTCATGGGCACAGACCATTGATCCGCTGACAAAGTTATGTATCTGCCGCAACAGGTCCTTGGCCTGCTCGTAGTCCTTCGGCCGTAGTCCCTGCAGCTGAAGCTTGGACATTCGCTGAACGAACCGGCGCTGCAGGGGATCTTCCAATTCAGCCACCGGCACTACACTCAAGTTGGCCGCCAGCTCGTAGTACAGTCGATAGGTCTCCGCCTCCACCTCCTGCTTGGAACTGACCACTGTTCCGCCCAGCGGCGACTTTCCCTTGGCCGTGAGCTGAACGAAGATCTTGCGGTTAATGTCCCAGACGCGGTGAATGCGATCGGTGGCCCATTTGAGAATCTGCATGGTGCGATTGGAGGTGGCGTTGCAGTCCGCAAAGGGGGTCAGGATCAGCAGGAGGACCACTCCAAATAATAGCAGCCGCATTTCGGCCTAGGCTGGCTTCCGTTTTGCCTCGATAAGGGTTATCTGCGTGCTTAGTAATCCGACTTGGGTCTGGCTTCCGACTCTGGCGGAATCTCGGGGAGAACTGAGCTGCCACTCGAGCTTCTAGATGCGAGCTAATCGAGCTCGGGGTCTTTCGCAACTGCAGATAAGCTCAATGCCCCGGCCCCAAGCGATCTCCCCAGCAAGCCAACGTTGCGTATACGTTACGTGCTGGCTTTGACATTACGTATACGCGGCGTGTGCCAGCCAGAGGCGGATATTGCAGTGGCAAGGGGGGAAGGCAATGGCAATCCTTACACCATTTTAGACTGATGAACAGCGTCCGCATGCTGCTGGCTTTGTTAGCCAGTGGCCCATATTCAAGCTTAATCATTTTGACATTTTCTTTTTTAGGGGGGAAAGTGAGGGAAGGGGAGGTCCTTTGGCCCGCGGTGCAGCAGCGAAGGATTCGGACTGGCAATCGGAATTTGAATCGGAGAAATAGGGGGAAAATTCGCCGGAGCGTGTCGTCGCTCGTATGGCAAAGTAGCAAGTCGCAAGTGGCATGTGGCATGTGGCACGGCATTTGTTTATGCCGGCTGACCTGCAAGCAAACCGCGAGGTCGCGGGGAAAGTGCGCCCAGCGCCAAACGAGAGAGAGAAATTCCCCGACATCGTCCTTTTTCGGCAGAATACGGGGGAAATAACGACGGGCTGTGTGTTTTTTCATCGCTCTGCATCGCGGTGCCCTGCAGATTACGTCAAACGGAAAGGAAACCCGTTAGCCGAGCTCAGTCGCCGACGAACCTTAGAACCGAGCAGTCGCCATGCGAGCGCACGTACGTACAGCAGTATGTCTCAGTGTCCCTTAGTGTGGAGTGAAAAAGCCCAAGGAATATGGTGAAAAGCAGTCGAAACGCAAGTGAAAAGTTGTGAAAAGCAGGGAAAAGCCTGAAAAGGCATGAAAATCATACGCAGAAAGGACCCGCTCACACACACACGCTACCATCACAAGTGCATTCAGTGCGAGGAAAATTCTTCAGCGCCCAAAAATAGAGTGAAATGTGTGCTGCACGTTGTTGTTGCTGCTGCTGAGTGAAAGGAAGAGGGAGAGGGAGGGGGTGGGGCCACGGCGGAAACTAACCTACATTTTCGCGCTCTTTCGCACGCTTTCGCTGACACACACATACACGCATACACACACGGGCAGGGAGGCCACCTCGCTGTATCGCTCGCACTCACTAGTTGGGCCGCGAAAGAAATCAACAGTAAATTGTAATAACACTTCTCGGTCCGCTGGTGTGTGTGAGTCAGTGTGTGTGTGTCAAACAATGTGCGTGCCCAAAGTTTTTTGCTTTGTGCTGTTTCTGTTTTTGTTGCTGGTTCCGTTCCATTATCCCCATCCACTCAAATTGTTGCACAGTTGCGACTAAATAAAAATGTAATTAATGTAAAATAAAATCAAATAAAACACAGCAGCAGTAGCAGCAGGAGCAACGACAACAACTGAATCGGGAATAGTGAGTGGGCCAGTGTTGGGAAGTGGAAATGTGAATGTAAATGTAAATGTAAATGCAAATAAAATAAAAGTGGAAGTGTTAGTGTGGGTGTGGGTGTAAGGAGTGCGGGGCAACTTCAGTGGGTTAAAGTGTGCGTGTGTTGCAGGCCCAAGAAAGTGTAATCCGAAAATAGAAATAGAAATAGCCGTAGTGCAAGCACACAAGCGGTTACATAAAGCACAACTATCATCCCGAACATCCAACAACTGCAGCTAACGGAGAATAAACAACTGATGGCCAATGTTCAAAGGTAAAATCGAACGTTCTGTGTGTGTGAGGGGTGGGGGTGTTTGTCCAACACAACCATAATGTCGTGGCCATAAATTAGCTCTTGATGTGCACTTAACTAGGCGGCCACACTTTCCCTTCGCCTCGTATCGCTTCGTTCTGTTCTTTTCTGTTCCTTTTGCACGAAGGAGAGAGCAACAAAATGGCGGAAGGGGACCGAAGAGCCAAATTTGTAGCACAACTTTAGGGGCCAACTGGCAAAGCTCTGCCGCTCTGCCGCACTTTTATGGGCCAACTTTAAAACCAACCGCTGGTCACGCCCAGAAAACCAGAAAAACAGAAACAGCACCTGAATCGGAGTTTCCCCGCCCCCCTCCCATGGGGAAGACCCCGCAGTAAAATTGTAAGCCAACAACACATTGTGTAATGCCTCCAGCGCCGCTCTTATTGTTGTAATAAAAGTGTTTTTGCCGATTTGTGTGTGCCTGGTCCAAATCCAAACCTCCAGCAGAAGGATCTCCTATGGCAGCCCAGCCTCCAGTACTCCAGGCCTAATGGCATGGGCCACTGCCAGCGAATTTCCGACAGCAAACATCAACTGCCATAACGGGGAGGTGGAAACTTGATATTGAATATTTTATGGGCGCCTTCATCTAACGCTTTTCCATTTTCGCTGCCAGTTGCCAGTTGCTTGCAGACGTGTCAAGAAGTTTGCGAGAAGCAAGAAGCACAACAGGAAGCACAGGCCTACACAAACATGTAGCCATACATATAGCCATACGCCATACTATACCATACACATACACTATATGCACAACAATGCCGGGAGCAGCAGCAACAAAGCGCTGAGCAATGAGCAGCATCATCTCATTCCCCCTGCCCCTGCGACGGCCCCTCCTCTACGCCACTGCCCACGCAACCTCATTGCTTTTGCTTGGGCGCCATTTATCAATTCTTGTATCTTACTTTGTGCTGTGTATGTGTGTGTGCTTGCTCCTGAGCAGGGAGATGCTAGATTGTGTATGTGTGTGTGCCCATAATGTTAATTAACTTTATCTCGCTCAAGCTTTAAGTCTTAAAGCGGCGCTCATTTCCCGGCTCTCGTCTCAATCCGCTTCCCTCTCGCAGGTGTTTATCTCTTCCGTTACGCACATTACACACACGTGAGACGAGTGAGTCGTTACGTTGCGTATACGTACTGCACTTGGGGAAATGTGATTCCAAATCTGAGGAAAGTCGAAGCCCTTTTCGAAAATTTTAATCCATTTTAATTTTTATTTTATGGAAATAGTTAAATTTCCTTGAAATCTACAGACATTTATATGTTATTTTAAATCGTATATATATTTTAAGCTAATTTAATGTAATTACTCTTTGTTTCAAGTTCAAAAATAAGAATTTTAAAACATTTTTTCCTCTGTGTCTTGGTGTGGGCGTCTCGAGCTGCCGGGGATTAGCGCGCTGCCAATTACCGTTACACGACACGACGCAGAGCAATTGCGGGCAGAGGCGATTTAATTTACTCGCAATCCCCACCCCACTTACATAAGCTCAAATCTCCCCACTCACATCAGTTTCTTCTTCTCGTTTATTCCATTTACAAAACAGACGCGCATCGCAAAATGTAAAGCAATAATCAACACAACAAAGCCAAAGCTCACAATAGAAGTAGACGAAGACGAGCTGAAGGCTAGAAGCTGTGAATACGAGGAGACGAGAAGACGAGAAGACGAGCTCGGGCGATGCCAAATGCCATTATTGGAAACTGTCGTAGTCATAAGATTTGCATAGCATAGCAATAGCAATAGGCATCATGAAAGCCCCCAGCGTGATAAGCACTACAGCAACAGCAACAACAACAACAACAACAACAACAGCAATAGCAATAGTAGATAATACCACGCACAAAATGGTTAACAAAGGGAACGGTGACAATATTAACGTTAACGGTAAACTGAGCGATCCGCTCGCCTGAAAAGTGAGACAGACATATGACCAGTGTTCGAAAATCGAGTGAGAAGCCAGATAAGAGAGAGAGCGAGACGAAGACATGCAGCTGCCCTAAGGACCTCGGCAAGGACGAAGGAAAGGAAAGAAGACCAAGGAGCAACTAGAGGCAGCAGCAGCAGCAACCAACCAAACGACGACAATCAGTCAAGATGAGTGATGATCAAACGGCGTCCTACGATGAGAAAGGTGAGTCCCGAACCGCTAAGCCTGCTGATACTGCTATTGATAGTTTTCCAAGCCACCCGGCCTCATAAATATTATTCTTGAGGTGTCCCCGGGGGCTAGAGGGGCAGGGGCGTTGGGTGTCGGATAATGGGGAGGCCATCAAATCTGTATACGAGGGCATATGCATTGAAAGGCCAGCAGGGCAGGTGTCACGGGGCAGGACTCCTGCTTCTCCGACATCCTGACAGCGACACCTGCACGCCAACTAAGCGAAAGTCGTGCACAGTGGTCGTGGCCACACGGATGTCGTTGGATGTCAGCTGACTGGAGTCACAAGAACTCTTTAGAAACTTTTACTTAGATTGTAAGGGCTGATATACTTTCAAACTATAGAACTTTGAAAAGTCATAATATGAAATGTTTAAGTTTTTATGAAAGACCTCTTTACACAGTCAGATTCTTATATATGAGCTGGTTTCTGACTTTTCATTATAATGTAATTAGCTCTCTGATTTTTTTGTTTTTCATATACGGAGTGTAACAAAAAGCTCATCCAACCAAAGAACTATAACGGATTTCGGTTGGAAACTATTTCTTTTTTGGCATTTGAGTTTCCTGACAAGCAGATATGAAAACCTGTGTCAAAAAAGAGAAGCATTCATAATCAGGATATTGCAGGTTATTCATATATGTTAGTTTAAACTATGTAATGAGGCCTTAAAAGGATTAAATCATCCTGCTAAATTATATTATAGATAACCTAAACATCTCAACTTGACATCTAGATTGTATTCGATAAATCGTATTCCTTTACTTATTCAACCTTTTAGTATTCCGAAACTTGAATTCCAAGAATTTGCATAATTTGAAGATTTATTAGTTGGCCAAGTTATGAGCTCAAAGATGAACATTCATCATCTGGTTATTGCACACTCTGTAAGTTCACTTTGTCCGGGAGCCGCCCACGGTGCGAGATAACGGAATGCCGGCGGAGGAGTGGCGTGTTTTTTGGGGTGGAGAACTGGGTGGCGAGACCGAAGGCATTTGGTTTTGCTTTTTGTGCGTGTTGTGCGTTTTCCTGCCACTTCCCGGACTCCTGTCCTCCTGTCCGGTCCTGCTCATCAACATAATTAAATAGCATTGCTCATTGTGTGCTGGGCCAAGCAATCGCCTGGGTGTGGGTATGGTTATGGGTTCGGGTCGTCCTTTTCTGGGTCTCGGTCTGGGTCTGGGTCTTGGCCAATAAAACGAGAATGGAATCGAAGCAGCTTAATGGAGGGCCAGGGCGACCCTAAGGCCGTTTAAATAAATGATAAACAAATCGAAAATGGGAAGCGCTTTTGCTGGACGCAAAACTTTTCGGCTGATGACTGGCCATAAGTTACGCAATCGTTTTGCAGGCGCCGATAGAGAGCGCAATTTGTCCTTTTAGTGGGTGGAAAGAGGGAGGGGAGGTCGTGGGCGTGGGGTTGGGGCGCCATTGTCAGTGGAGGATATTCATTGGGGAGGTGAACAATGCACAAAGGCCAGCAGGCGCTGCCAGCTGCGGATTACGAATATGAACGGAAACGGAAACTAATTAAATATGTAGAGCAATTGCTGCAACTGCTGCATTTCGCATCTCGCATCTCTCGCTTTATCCTCCCGATTCACTTTTTTACTTTTTCACTTTTGTTTGTCCCGCATCGCTGCAGCTTGTGTTTCGGTTTGGGTTTGGGCTGGGCTTTTTCCTTCTACTTCCTTTGGCTTGGGCTACCTTCCTTTTCGCCTCGCCAGCCTCGAATTGGATTTGGTTTTTGGCCAGGGCCAGGAAGCGCTGCATAGAAAGTGCCCCGTCTGCGAGGGGCGTAATTGGCTTGGCACACCCCTCGAACCCCCTTCCACAGTCCCATTCCCATTCCCATTCCCAATCCCAATCCCATTTCAATTTCCATTCCCATTCCCGTCACCATTGAACTTGTGCAAAGGTCTGCGCAGCTGCAACTGCAACCGAGGCAGCAGCAACGCCAATTGCAACTGCAACAATGGCTGCACTTAAAGAAAATTATGATAATTAACCCATAAAACGGCCAACAATACGGCCAGAAGTTCATAAAGAGTTGCAACTTGCAAGTTATGAGTGCACTTGAAAGTTTGGACACTCCAGCTTAACTTTGTTTTAAAGAACTGTTTTGGAATTTATATTGAAGGGTCTGCTTTTTCAGAGTGGCAAGCTATTGTATATGGAAGTACCTAAAGAATAAAGTTTGGATCAGAATAATCAATATTTAGCAAAATGGGAACAAATTTTTTGTTTAATCACTGCTTAAACTTTCTTTTACTCTACACTTTTTGAAGATTAAATGCAAGTTTGGACTTCTCTTTGTCATTGTGAGTTAGCTAAAGTTTTGCGGAGGAAAAGTGCAAGCATCATTTGAATTTCTCGCCGTGTGTGGATGCAACTGGTTTTTGGGAAAACCACGACATTGCACATTGCACGTTGCTAGTTGCTTTTAAGTTTTCTGTTTCTGTGTGTCTGTGTGCAATTTCCTTTTTGTTTTTGGGCTCTTTGAGAATGACTTTGCTTCCGCGTGAAGATGCGGCGGCTAGTCTGGAGCTGGAGTTTCGAGTCGCAAGTCGCGAGAGCCAGAGCCAGAGCCCGGGACGATTATGCAATACGGGGAAGATGTGCGTCTTTGTTGCATCTGATGTTAATGTGCGACCGCCAACCGGTTGCCCATCGTCATCGTCGTCATTGCAGAAGCAGCTTCATCATCATGGAGCCCTCGCTAGCTTAAGTATATGTAGTCCCCACACGGTAAAAAACGGACATAGAAACTTAACTAATCGCACATTAAATTTAAACTATTGAGCTTCAGAAATGTCTTTATAAAATGAGTATTAAATTAAATGGTAAAATAGTTCAGATTTTATATTACTTAGCACTAAATCAATACAACTCTTTTATTCGGTACCTAGTATATTTTTATTATTATTGCTATTATTACATAATGTTCGGCTATAATGTAAAGTTTACAGGCGAACCTAAATTCAGCTATAGCCACGGGGCCTAAGCTACAGTATATTTTTAACACAACGAGTTATGAGAGTGCGACTATGTTTTTTTGGGTGCACCGAGAGATGCTCCGATGGTATTGAAATGCAGCTTAAATGCTCCAACTCTCGAGCTCCCAGTTCGAACTTCATTCGCCACAGCATCGTGATTATGATCGTCATTATGGTTTGATTGGCAACCGATGTTGCGTCGGCGTCCCTCTCTCGGCCAGCTAGTTCCTTATGTAACCCCCCTTAGCTTTGTTTTGTTTACAATCCGAAACAGTTTAAATGTGTATTAATTATTCGGCAACGATGGAATCTGCCGAGCAGTCAGCTGCCGAGCTGCCTAGCTGCCAAGCTTCCCAGATGAGAAATGATAATCAGAGACGTAATCGAAATGGCCGGATGGCCCCGATTCGGATTCGGATGAAAACTGCGGCCCACTCCAGCAGTCACTCAATGCTAATGAAAACTGTAGCTAATCAACGGCGAATGCATAACGGAAGGGGAGGTGGTAGTGGGTGGCTTAGCTGATGGTGTTGGGTGGCCAATGGCCATGACCTCTCTCCGCTGGCAGTCCATCAGTCCGTCAGTCAGTCGGACGTCTTGCTGATGTAAGAGCGAAACAAAACCCACGGCACGGTACTTTTTTCTTTCTTTATTTTGCCAATGTTGCAGCTTTGGAGCATGACGAGATATTTTTGATGCTGCTGCTGCAGGCGAGGCTTAACCCAATAACGCTCGAGAGCCACTCAAAGGAGGAGACCCGACCTGCGCCAATCCGACCCGAAGAACAGGTTCTACCGCCTCACTCTTCCTTTCGCTGGCTGGCAAACAACATTATCGGGCTAATTTCCGGTCACCAGGGAAACGGCCATCAATGGGTTAATGACTAACGACCCAATCCAGCCAGCCAACCAGCCAACCCTTGGCCAACCGTTATGCAAGTGGTCCAGACCAACAATAAGGAATTGCCAATAGGAAGTTCGTATCTGCATAAACATCGATAAACATGAACGTCAACAAAATACAAAATACAAAATACCTAACGGTTAACAGCCAGCATCGTATCGGCGATGTGATAAAGTGGCAATAACAACGCGCTCTGGGCCAAAACTGGAACTGGTCAAGTTGCATATTACCACAGTTTGAATTTCGATTTTAACCATTTTCGGCAGCCAGCCCAAAAAGCTTAGGGCCACTCAGATTTTCTCTCAAACGAAAGTGGAGCACAGAAGCCACTGCTCCTCGGGAGAGAGTGGGCTGGTACACAGGGAGAAACGGGACAAACTTGTTTTAGTCCCTAACTTGTAGTTAGCAATATCGCTAATTGTACGGGGGCTTAAAAAAACGTAACATGAACCAGACAAGATAGACTCCAATATATGGGTTCTTAAGTTATTTTTAAATTTAATATATGAAATTGTAAATAGCTAAGAGACCATTCTAGTTGATTTTTTGTTGGGTGATGCACGGTAATTAGCTTAAAAGAAATCACAGCTAATAAAGATCATTTAAGTTTTAACCTCTCCACTCCTAACATGATATTGCAAATTCCTCAAAACCAAATTCTGGTGAATCACTTTTGTGTAACTTTCAGTGATTCTAAATTGGGTTCACAAACCCGTTTCGTTGGTCATGTAAAATATTGCAAATGGAAAACCAAATATGTTAAATACATGTACATTGGTAACACACCGTTTAATATCAAAGATGTTGCACACAGAAAATATAAAAGTGCTCAGCTCTTCTCGCCGTGTACGAGTGAGTGAGAGAGCCGAGGAGCTTGCAAATGGCACATGCTGGGGATGATGTGAAAGGTCAACACTCTCGCGATCCGCAGAAAGGGAGAGTGGAGAAGAAAGGCGAAACGAAGACGCGGCGAAGATGTGGCCTTCAATGGGTCGCGGTCGTGGAGCTCCAGCGGGTCTGGCCTGGCCTGGTCTCCACTTCATTCAGCCGAAAGAGATTATCTCTGCACTTGCTCGACGGCGTCGTCGCGATCGCTTATGTAACCCCAAATGGCTACATGGCTCCCGAGTGGAGAAGAGGGCTATAAAACGGCGTGCGGCCGCGATTGCCGAATCATTTCCAGTCAGTCGATCAACCGAGAGAGTCCTTGGCAACGAATCCAGAGAAATGGCAGCCCGTTTCATAGTGAGTTTACCTCGGCGACATCGCGTCGGTTCAGCTGGATCCTAACCCTCCTCCTCTCAATCCCAGATAAGTGCGCTCCTGCTAGCCAGTCCGGCCGTTTGGGGCAAGCCCACCTTCGGACGCGAGCACGTCCACATCCGCATCCACCTGCCGGAGAGCGGCGGCGACCACGGCGGTCACGGCGGAGGCGGCGACTTCGGAGGCCACGGAGGCGGTGACTTTGGAGGCCATGGAGGCGGCGGTGGCTACGAGATTCACTCCCACGACGGAGGCTACAGCGGCGGCGGTGGCGGCGGAGGCGGTGGCCATGTGAACACCTATGCCATCATCACCGAGAACCACGCCTCTGGCGGCGGTGGAGGCGGAGGCCACGGCGGATACAGCTCTGGTGGCTACAGTTCCGGTGGATACAGTTCCGGTGGTCACGATGATGCCAAGATTGCCGCCATTGCAGCTGCCGCTGGTTCGTCCTCCTCCGATCACGGACATGGACACGGAGGCTACAGCGGCGGCGGCGGCGGACACGATGGTCATGCCATCGCCAACATTGCAGCTATCGCCGCCAGCTCAGACTCCTCTTCCCACGGAGGCAGCGGTGGCTACGGAGGATACAGCGGTGGCGGTGGACACGGAGGCTACAGCGGAGGTGGACACAGCGGCGGAGGCCATGATACCCAGGTGATTGTCGCTGCCGCCGCTGCTGGTGATTCCTCCTCCGGCGGATACAGCGGTGGCTCCTCAGGCGGCTATGACTACTCCGGCGGCTCTTCGTACAGCGGTGGCTCCTCTTCATACAGCTCTGGTGGCTCCTCCTACAGCTCCGGTGGCTCCTCCTACAGCTCCGGTGGCTACAGCAGCGGTGGTGGACATGGCGGTGGTTACAGCGGAGGACACGGTGGTGGCTACAGCAGCGGTGGTGGATCCAGCTACGATACCCAGGTGGTGGCTGCTGCTGCTGCTTCCGCAGGCGGTGGCTCCTACGGCGGGTCCTCCGGCGGCGGTGGTGGTGGCGATGGCTACAGCTACTCGGCGCCAGCTTCCGGCGGCTGGGCAGGATCAGCTCCCAGCTCCAGCTGGAAGTAGGCGGCAATGTCCGGCCTTGGCCATCTGGTCGTCTAGTCTACTGTTCACGCCCTGCAGTTCACTCCATCCATCCACGGAACTTTTAACTTATAATCGACTCGTTTCGCTCATCCATATTCCACACTTCGTCACGCGATGCTGATGTACAAAATAAACCATGTTAGTGTAATAATTTAAACCAGACTCCTCCTGACATTGGGTGGGATTAGTCCGGGACTTACCTTGTCAAAAGCCACAACGATATGAGTTCTATTATGGCTAGGACTTTCCAAGCTTTTGCCTCGTTTTGTCGGCTTCTTTCATGGGACCGATTAGATGGCGCTTGAACATGTCGTAAATGGAGAAGTAAACGGCGCTGGTTAGCCCGGCCTTGAACAGAGTGGGCGACATGCCCTTGTAGAAGCCTCCGATTCCCTCCACCCGGAACGTGGTCAGGATGCAGCCCATGACCGTGGGGCACTCTGGGTTGCGGCCGAAGGTCTTGCGCTCCTGCTTGAAGGCCATCAGCTGGATGCGCTTCTTGAGCAGGTCCGCGGGATAGACGATCATCTTGGCCATCACCCCGGACAGCGCCCCGTTGAGGAAGAGGAAGCCGCCGTGGATCTCCTGGCGATTATCCGGCGCCTTGGCCATCAGCACCAGGGCGTTCAAGTACTTGTAGAAGAGGAAGTTGGCGCCCACCAGCGGAAAGACCTGCACCAGCTGGAAGGGCAATCCTCGCGAGAGCCCCGACCAACCCTCCACACGGAAGACCCGGCGAATTCCACTTAACGTGCTCATCTGGCTGCGGTGCGAGGAGGGATCGGCGGCCACCATTTGGGTGCGGACCACGTCCAGTGGCTGGGCCGCCACGGCTCCCAGGCAGCCGGCCAGGCCGCCGCAAACGAAGAACATGAGAAAGGGACGCTGGCTCCAGAACTCCGACTGGTGGGCCAATGTGCGGAGCTGTTCGTAGGCCCAAAACTGAACCAGGGCGTACGTGATGCTCAGAACCTGGCCGGAGTTGTGACCCCGGAACATGCCACGCATCCCCTCCTCGGCGTATATCGACTTGAAGGCGTGAATGACCCCGCGGTACTTGGACCCCGAATGGTCCGTGACCGGCTCCACCTGCATCTGGAAGCGGATCTTCAGCACGTCCAGCGGCTGGGTTATGGTGCGGGTGACAGCTCCGGCGAGTCCACCGCAGAGGGCCTGCATTACCTGGACTAGCACCGAGTTTTCGGGCATCGGATGTGGGGTCGGGATCGGACAGCGGGTGGGATGGAGATGGATATGGAGAGGGGCTCCCCAGCACAGCAGGAGCTATTGAGGGTACACAGAAGAATGAGCTGACGTGTTGTCATTCCGCAGGATAGATTCTTTTCAGTTCTTTCAGTAAAAATAATTAAGCTCTGATTACGTTTGTGTCCATAACTCAGATTTTAAAATTTTAATAATGGGTCGAAATTTAAAAGTACAAAATAATTTGTTTGACAATAATATAAAAGTTCACCCCATACGAGATGGAGAAATGCAGTCATCAAAACTACTGGCGGCTGTTTCAATTTTTGATGGCTCCATCTAGCGGCTGTTTAAATTTTTCATAACTTTTAAATAATAAATAGAGTTTCTAAGAATTTAAATGAATAAATGTAAATTAGATTTCCGTAACCATTTTTAATCCACAAATAATGTAGGCTCTAAGATGAGTAACGCCCATACCATTATTTTTTTAATCATTGTTTTATGTGGCTAAATATTTTAATTATTTTTCCCAACATAAAAAGATTGAAAAAATTCAACTTTTAAAGATTTTGGTTTAATTGGATTAAATTAAAAATGGGTAAAGTTACATTTCGTCAAACCGATTTTTAAAATAATAAAAGTTTAAGGAATTTAATTAATTATGTCTTTTTTTATTTACAAAAAAAATCTAATTACATCTTCCTTATAAAATTAATAATAATTTCGCACTGATACTAATCCCCCGATCTCTTCCAGCTGTCGCCAAGCACCAGGTCGTCGCGTACACGCAGAGGTCGCAGGTCAAGCACGAGAACCGGCACATCCAGCTGGTGCGGGAGTACGGCTTCCACCCGCGCACCAAGGCGTCCGTGGAGGACGGCGACGTGCTGCCCCGCAAGTTCGAGCCCTTTCCGGAGCACATGTACGGCAAGCCGCTGGAGGAGATCGACACCTTCATCTACGAGGAGGTGAGTCCTCATTATCCATCCGCGACCTCACCCCAGTTGGCCGCCCATTGGCTCTAATTAAAAAGTCACACGGATTCCGGATCCTTGGGGCAGGAGGGTGGTAGAAGCGGAGGCAGTTGTAGAGGCGGCGGAAATGGAACGCGGCGCGGGCGGTTGCTGCTTTTGTTTTGATAGCTTCGTTTCGCTGCACTTGGGCTGCACCATTGTGGGCACAAGTGAAAGTGCACTTTGGCGGCAGGGAATGGGAATGGGAATGGGACTGAGGAGTGCAAACCGGGGTTAATGGAAACGCCTAGAACGGCCCTCGTGGGCCCTCGAGAGCCGAAAAGGAAATCAGCGTAAATGCCGCGCGCTCGTTAAATTTCAAAGGCGGGAATAAATTTTTGGAGCCGTGTACATCAAACAAAGGACACACACAATTGCGCACACGTTTGGCTTGGCCACCGAGTAAGCGACCGAGTGTGGATGTGTTGTGTGCTGGAAATATGGGTCATGTCATGCACAGGGCTCCGGGCAGCAAAGTTGACAACCGTATTTACGTGACTCAAACAAACTGGCCGGAGTCGCTGCCGCAGCAGCCGCAGAGGACAAATTATAGGCGAACATGCAAGTGTACTCAAGACTTGGCGGCTTTCGGGCCACGTGTCGTGGCAAAATAATTCCGGATAGGCGGCCCAGGATTGCCGGACTGGACTGGGCTGAACAAACATGCAAGTGACCACCACAGGCCTGCAATATAATGGGAGTTTCAGCTACGTTACGGGGAGAGATGAGATGAGCGTACCTGTGACGACGAATGATGTGTTTATCGATCGACTGGCTATATCCCATATCCCACTAAGTCCAAGAAAAACACAGCCGGGCAATCTATAATTAAATCTTATTGGCCAGGGGCTTGCAGTCCGGAGAAATCCTACGGCGAATATAGTAGCAGTTTCTGGGTCACAGTGACTCCTGCGCTGGGTGCTGAAACGCTGTCCCACATTCTATAATTAAATCTTGGCAGTGGTGGTTACGTAGATTGGGGGAAACAAATGAGTCGCAGTCTCTGGAAGTCTCATCTCCAATGGTTTAAGCTCTTGACCACAAAGGCTTGATTAGATCAAATCCCTTTGACAGAGTCCAGCCAATTCCCAAAGCAACCCAAGTCACACTATTCCTCCAAGTACTTCTTGTGTCATCAGCGATAAGCCAAGAATAAATTCCATTTCAGTTCCCAATCTGCCGAAGGCTGTCCAAGCATAATTAAGCCTTTTGCTTAGAGTTTGGTAACTTTCCAGCAAAGTTAAGAGGTAGTTTTGAGGGTGGTCCGAATTTTTGTTGTTTCAGTCGAGCGGTGTATTGAAATCTACAATAAAGGGGAATATTAATTGGATCAAAAGTTACCAAAATTAGATTTAGTCTCGGTGACTGCCGCTCATCTCTGATAGTGTGCGGAAACTGACCAAACATTCCGTTGGCTTTCGAGTAACTTTCCTAACCAAATAAGGCAGCAGTTTCTCGGTAGTTTCTTCTGAATATTACTTTTTAGGTGGGCAAACCTTCCCGATCACTTGCCGATGGAAATTGGGCTGCCAAGCTCTCAGGTGGAGAATCAAAGTGCTTAATTGCATTTAATAGCCCTCCGCTGGCAAACACAAGGCCCGGCTGCTCCTCTCCGGCGCCGTGATAAGACACAGACGCCGCATGTTTGCCCGGAATCCCGAACAAGGCCCTACACAACTTTTCATTTCGGGCACTTAAAAGTACACACGCTTATCCTTAAGCTCTCTCCAACCACATTTTGGGGGACTGGCAAGGGATGTGCCTACCCTGCATGCAAATTTACAGCCAAGCTACGAGGCCCACGGCCCACACAGCCCACAAAATGGTAAATGGCAAACTGCCACCCAATCGTAATTTTTGCTTGTTACATTAAAATTTCTGCTTACTCGGCTGAGCGACGTTTATGTGTGTATTACAGTGACAAACGACCTTCAGCTTCAGACAAGTGGGCTGGAGGGGAGGGCGGACTGGGACAGCCGAAACATCATCCTCGGCAGCAGGCACATCTGCATATATAATTGAAGAAATCAAGGCGCTAATGAAGAACTCAGTTTGGCCCGGGCAGCTGCTTCAGGTTTAGTTTGGTTGCTTTTAGTTGGGCTGCTCCCCTCCGGCGGCACACAAATCGATATTCCGAATGTGGCCAAGGAGCAGGGGCAGCAGCGGAACGGCATGATGAGCGCAGGACACGCGCTCCCTGGGGCCAGAGGAGCGCCACAGCAGCAGCAGCAGTTCCTTTAATAATCGTATTAGCCGATTTGGTGGGAATTTACTGCCCAGCCTCGAGCTGATCAATGTTTAATGGGGTCTTGCGGGTCCGGGACCGGGCCACTGGCAAATCCGTGGTTGCAATCTGCCGGCTGGCCGATGGCGACACCCAGTGGGCCAGGCCAGAATCTAGAATCTGGACGGCTAAGACACTTTTGGCAAAACGTGCTCTCACGCTCACGCACATATAGACACATGATTCGCGAATGTGGTTATGTCGAAAGAGCACGCTCGCTCGCTCCTCTCTCTCCTCTCCTGCTCTTTCTCACTCTCATTAACAACACATGCTTTTTCTCGTGGAACCTTGGCGAAAATCCAGTAATTTATTTGAATCAATTTTTACGTGAAATGGAAACGTGAATTTTAAATGCACATGTTCGTTTGTGTGAAAACTGCTCTGCTAAATTACATTTGGGTCCTTTTTGCGAGCGGGTGACCTAGTAGTCGGCGTTTTTCGTTTCGGTGTGTTTAGCATCAATCAAGGGTTCCTGGAAGGGCGAAAAGAAACCGCGGATTAGAACCTTGCGTGCGGCGGGTGGCAGGGGGAAAGGGTGCTCCCGGGGAACTGAACTCACCATTTAGTGGGCGATGCGCTGCGATTACTTGGACCTTGCACGCATCTTTCTGCGCTTACGCTTCAACCTACGCATACGCTTCTTACGCCACTGCAAAACGAGAGAAAACACGGTTAATTGCTGGCCACTGACTCGGATGCATATATGTCTGCATATTTCACTGCGTTTCAGATTATTTCACTTGAGAACCCATTTACCTTAGCTCTCATTTTCTGACTGGTCGGGTCGACGGTTTGAGAAAGAAAGAAAGAACTCGGAGCGGAAGTCGGCCTGCTAGCCTCGTGTTTTTGAAATTTAGCGATGGGGCAGTAAGCGATAGTTGCTATCGGCCGGCCAGTGCTGCGAAACGGTCGCCGCCTATCGACCTATCGATTCGAGCAGTCGATAAATTCGAAAAAATGCGAAAAAAAAGAATTCGAAATTCCTGTTCCGTCGTAAAATCGATCTGGCAACTTTTTTTACGTTACGTTTAAATTTAAATTTAAATTGAAATGTAAAATGCATTCAAATATCTTAAAAACTAAAAGTGGTACAAAATCAAGACTTTTACACAAAATATAGCTGGGGGAGAGTGAAAATTAAAATCAAATTTTTTCACATTTTTTTCTACTTCAAATCGCCAAAAATAACTTTTATTTTTGAAAGTCTTGAACAGTACTATGATTTTTCAAATAGAAGGTCTTTCTACACGCTATTAAAATATTAAAATATTTGATCAAATTGCTTCAAGTTCAGAGTTGAAGCTAAAGCTATGAAATAATCTAAAAGGTACGATCTAGGCTCGGAATTGTACAAAAATAGTAGGTTCTTAATCTGCGACTGGGTAGCGGCTGTTGTGGTATACTATCCAGTTCATCTGGCCATCGAGGACTGTATCTATAGATTGAAAGGATTACAAATTACTCATTTCGGTAGTTAATTTAACCTTACCACTAGTGGATTGATCCAAATCTTGATGGTTTCCTCACACGGCTGCATTACTTTATTGCTCAAATCAGTCTCTACCCAATCGTCAGGGTATATTTGCATCAGATTATACTGTTCGTCCTGATCACGCTTGCCATCATCTTGAAGGTTGAATTCCATTGCAAAGGATCTCGCGTCAGGCGAGTCTCGTGAATAAATTCAAGATGATCGTTGGCCAGAGCAAATCCTCGACTCCGGGTCCTTCAATGAACTTAAAGAGTGATTTAAGAGCACGAGGGCCAATTTATCGGTGTCCAAGGGATTAGGATCAGGATCAGTTTCCTAAAACAGTGATAACACAGGACCACAAAATTAAACTTTGTGAAATTTCCACGAACCATTTCAACTTTTCCATGATATTTGGGTGCTCCAGAGTAAAAGTCCCATACAAAATTATTTTCCATCACCTACAGGTTCCGCGGTATAGCTAAGAATACAAAAAACCGATGTTTGCCGACATTTTGAAATACGTGGCCTATATGATTACCCTTACCTTTATCATTTTCGGTAGGACCTACTCTTAATACATCACGGCACTACAAAAAAATAGTCCCCATCGTCCCCATAGTAGCCCATGTCTTTGGAATTCGACGCCAAAATTGAAACTCCCAAAATTTTCACAATTTCTGTGATGAAAAAAGAATTCTGAGAATTAAATCTTAAATGAAACTAATTTTAATTATTCATTGCATCTCTTGTTCATTGTATGCTTTAATTTCGGTTTAAAGCGTTTTCATGAGGAAATTTTATTGGATTTATTATTCCAATAAAACCGTTGTTTTGATTTTATTATCTACTCCTAAATGCTGTCAAATTTGAAATAGGTCATGGCAACATCTAGAGCTACGAAAAAAATACGTTCACCGAACATACGTAGAGAATAATACATGTTTACTCGCATTCTATAGGATGCCTTGACTTTTTTCAAATTTGAGCACCCAAATATCATGGAAAAGTTGAAATGGTTCGTGGAAATTTTTGGCTGTGTACCTGTGTAATCACTTTTAAAATAATTTTAGATTAAAATGTAAGGATTGGGAGCCACTCACGTGTAAATTTAATTCCAACTGGGCTGTGGGATACAGGAGCGAACCACTAGGATTGGAATCTTGGTAGGGCCGCGGGTGTGTTCAATGACAAGCGAACGGGGCAGGAGCCTTTGTGGTTTGTAAGTGCCCTTAATGTGTTGGCCGTGGTCTACTTAGTATATTTCCTGACCACTTTTATAGCCAACCTTCTTAAGTTCAAAGAAATCGCAGTTCGAGTTTTATTTTCAATCAAAAAATAAAACTCAAGGAATAAGATTTATTTTTCAATCAGTAAATAAAAATCAGAAAGTAAGCGTTATTTGTCAAGTGAAAAATAAAACTAAAAAAAAAATCATTATTTCTAGATCTGAAATAAAACTGAAAAAATAATCATTACTTTTTGAGTTTTATAAAAAACTCAAAAAATAATCATTACTTTTTAAGATTTATAAAAAACTCATAAAATAATTATTAACAAGAGAGAACGCTATAGTCGGGTGCCCCGACTATCAGATACCCGTTACTCAGCTAAGGGAGTGCGAGGGAGATAGATATATAAAATCTTTGATCAGGCATAACTTTTTAACGAATGGTCCGATTTGAAAAATTTCTTCTACATTTCGATAGGTATTGATAGTCACAATAAAACTGCATTTTTAGTTTTCCAAAATCTTTAATGGTGTGGGCGCCAGACACCTTTCAAAAAATGGTGTAGGGCGATTGAGGGCGTTAGAAGGGGCGTGGCACCATTTTGAAATAAACTTGCGCTGCGTAGGAACTCCAAGAATATGCATGCAAAATGCCAATCCTCTAGCTTTTATAGTTTCCGAGATCTCAGCGCTCATACGGACGGACAGACGGACGGACGGACATGTCTAGTTCGACTCGGCTAGTGATCCTGATCAAGAATATATATACTTTATAGGGTCGGAAAAGCTTCCTTCTCCCTGTTACATACTTTTGCACGAATACAATATACCCTTTTACTCTACGAGTAACGGGTATAAAAACTGAGTTTTTTGACAAAACTTATAATCATTACGGTCCCTGGAATTTAACAAGAAATTGCCGCTAAATTGGCATCAAGTGAGGGCACCAAGTGCGCTGGATAAGCACGAACCCCTTATTAGGTTAGACTGCCTCCTGCCACTCGCCCTACTTGGAGGACAGACACTCCTCCGCACAGCACCCTGTACTGAGCCCGCTCTTTTCAAATTACAGACCTTCTGCGTGGTGTCAAAGCGGTTTCGGAAGAACTACATCCACCGCTTCACCGGCACCAAGAGCCTCTTCCTGTTCTACCCATGGAGCCCGGCCCGGCGCGTGTGCGTCTACATCGCCACCAACCAGTTCTTCGACTACTGTGTCATGGCCACCATCCTGTTCAACTGCATCTTCCTGGCCATGACGGAGACCGTGGAGGAGGCCGAGTACATCTTCCTGGCGATCTACTCGATCGAAATGGTCATCAAGATCATCGCCAAGGGCTTTCTGCTCAACAAGTACACGTATCTGCGCAACCCCTGGAATTGGCTGGACTTTGTGGTCATCACCAGCGGCTACGCCACCATTGGCATGGAGGTGGGCAACCTGGCCGGGCTGCGCACGTTCCGCGTGCTGCGCGCCCTCAAGACGGTGTCCATCATGCCCGGATTGAAGACGATCATCAACGCGTTGCTGCACTCGTTCCGCCAGCTGGCGGAGGTAATGACCCTGACCATCTTCTGCCTGATGGTCTTCGCGCTCTTCGCCCTCCAGGTCTACATGGGCGAGCTGCGCAACAAGTGCGTGCGCCAGGTGCCCACCGAGTGGACGAACGTCTCGCACGCGGACTGGCAGATGTAAGTATCCTTTTTCTAGGAGATTTCTTTGGGGCACCAATGTAATTCCTTTTAGCTGGGTCAACGACACCGACAACTGGCTGTATGACGAGGATGAGCTGCCCGTGCTGTGCGGCAACCTGACTGGAGCCCGCCACTGCCCCTTCGAGTACGTGTGCCTCTGCGTGGGCGAGAATCCCAACCACGGCTACACCAACTTTGACAACTTTATGTGGTCCATGCTGACGACGTTCCAGCTGATCACGTTGGACTACTGGGAGAACGTATACAACATGGTGGGTGCTAGAAGGATCCTCCCCTAAAGACTTCCATTCCAACCCTATTTTTCATTCAGGTGCTGGCCACCTGTGGTCCCATGAGCGTCTCATTCTTCACGGTGGTGGTCTTCTTTGGCTCGTTCTACCTGATCAACCTAATGCTGGCCGTAGTGGCGCTGAGTTACGAGGAGGAGGCGGAGATCACAAACGAGGTGAGTACATCGCATGCTTTCCTGGGGCATTACCAACCCATTGATGTCTGTGTAGGAGCGCAAGAAGGACCTGCTGGACCATCGGGACGACTCCACGTTCAGCTTCGATCCCTCGGTGCTAAACGTCAAGAAACTGAATAAGAACAACAAGAAGAAGATCGATTCTCGGAAGGGCGTGCTGCTGGCCTCGTATAGCAAGAAAAAGACGCGACGAAAAAAGGCCAAGGGCGGCAAGGAAGGCGGCGGCACCAATGGCAATGGAAACGGCAGCAACGACAACGACCCCAAGTCCCACTCGGCGACGCCCAGTCCGGGACCAAGTCCCCGGCACAGCGCCACGGAACGCCCCTCGGCGCTCACCCTGCAGGCCCAGAAACAGTACCAGCAGATGGAGCAGCAGCACCAGCTGGCCAAAGCAACCAACGGTGGCGACACTGCCAACACTGCCACCGCTCCCACGCCAAAGGGGCGCATCAGCTTTCAGGACAGCGGCGTGGGCGTCAAGAACCCCAACATGCTATATCCCTCGGACTACAAGGGCCAGCTCATCGCGAGCAGCCGGCAGGCCAGCTCCAATTCCAGCGGCGTGAATCGTGAGTCTTCGCAGGACGATTCCGGTGTGGTGGACGATCACGAAGAGCAAGATACGGCCAACGAGCTGGGCCACGTGTCCACCGTGGAGCTGGCCCTCTCGCCACGCGAGGTGCGGCTAATCAAGTGCAATGGAAACATAGCTCGGATCAAGAACCACAATGTGTACGCGCTGCACCAGGAATTCTCCTCGGAGGTGGTTGTGATTGGTGAGTGTGGAAGTCTTCCTGACTTATGTTCATTTTATCTGACAACATAACCCATTCCAGATGACCTGCCCGACCGGAACTGCGATCGATGTGTTCACTGGTGCACAGATTACGAGAGCTGGCTACAGTTCCAAAACTGCCTATATAAAGTGGTGCGAGATCCTCTCTTCGAGCTGGCCATCACCCTTTGCATTGTGCTGAACACCGCCTTCTTGGCCATGGAGCACCATGGGATGAGTGAGAGCTTTCGCAATGCCCTGGATGTGGGCAACAAGGTGAATTCAATGCTGTCGCTTATTAGCATTACCTTACTTATCCTTTCGCCTCATAGGTCTTTACGTCCATTTTCACGTTCGAGTGCATTGTGAAACTAATGGCGCTGTCCAAGGACTTTTTTTTGTGCGGCTGGAACATCTTCGACCTGCTCATCGTCACTGCCAGCTTGCTGGACATTATATTCGAGCTGGTCGACGGCTTGAGCGTCTTGCGTGGCTTGCGATTGGTTAGAACAATTTATATAGTTTGAAGTTCCTATATTTTATAATGTTTAATTCCAGCTGAGGGTATTGAAACTAGCCCAATCGTGGACTACAATGAAGGTACTGCTAAGCATTATAATCTCAACGATCGGCGCCCTCGGCAACCTGACGCTGATCCTGGTCATAGTCATCTACATATTCGCTGTCATCGGCATGCAATTGTTCTCCAAAGACTATACGCCAGAGAAGTTCGACCCAGATCCAGTGCCAAGGCAAGACCAAAAATCAAAATTGGTTAAAACTTTATTATTTTTTGTTACCTTTAAGCAGATGGAATTTCAACGACTTCTTTCACTCGTTTATGATGATCTTTCGCATTCTGTGCGGCGAATGGATCGAACCGCTCTGGGATTGCATGCGTGCCGAGGAGGAGGTATGACTTTTAGTCCTATTATTATTATATAAATGTACTAAACAAAGACAAATCCTGCAGCAAGGAGCCTCCACCTGCTTTGCCATATTTCTGCCGACACTCGTGATGGGAAACTTCATGGTGCTCAACTTGTTCTTGGCCTTGTTGCTCAACAGCTTCAACTCCGAGGAGCTCAAGTCGAAAAAAGAGGCAAGTCAGATGCTCCGGTTGTTTATATTCCGATCCCAGTTTCTTAACGTTCGTGAATGTATATGTCTATATGTCTATGTGTGTCCCAGCAAGGGTACTTAAACAACCGAACAACTAAAACCAAATAGCTCGAAAATCGACAGGGGAGAGATACCTCTCTTCCCGCGTCATAAAACGATCCCCTAAAGTGGTTAAGTCGATCGATTAGATCGATTTCTAAATGTTTGACTTGAATTTGTCTTGCACCTTGATGTGGTTTTCGGTATTTGTGTGTCTCTGAGTGTGAGATCTTAGCTTCATCATGCGCGATGGCACTCCCCCAATCGAAGTACCAGTTGAATTATACACCATACGATCTGAGGCACTCTTCTGTTTCCACGAGCAAATTCGATTATCATTTTCATGTTTCCAAACTCCCCACTAAATTCCATCGCTCTGCATTGTGTTACTAACTGTGCTAAATGTTTATATTCTACTATTTAACTAAACCTTTAACAACCCAACCCGGCACAGGAGTTGAAGGGCTGTGAGTCCCCGCCTTTTGCTGGGTTCTTCAGTTCGGCTCTCTCCGAAATCTGTCTCAATGGGGTTTGTTCTGAGGACTTTTACACATCTATTCCGAATTGCATCCAACTCAGAGCCAGAACAAACCTTATTAAGTTTCTCGTATAAGTCTTAATGTACGTCTACATGTAAAAACAATCTCTTAAATGCACTTAAGCGTAATCCAATTAACAAAATTTCTGTCGTCAACTCTGCACAATGCGTTTTAAACCTTAACTTGCCACACGAAAAACACCCAAAACTCTTTACACAATCTAAAAACCGATAACCCAACCAACCGAAACTAAAACAATTTAAATACACTGAAAACGTTAAACAGATTTTCAAGAAGAAGGTAATTTTTCCAACTAAACCGTTCTTACTTGCTTTAAACTTGCTTGCCTCGTTTGCGTTAACCAATCCATATATCTAAATCCAGACATAATGTATGTGTAAATACTTATATATATTGTGTAGTCAAAAGTTGATCAGGCTATATATGTACGTTATAATCTTTTATGTTGCCTGCCCTTAGCGTAAATCGTTTTCAGTTCTGTATGCATTGGATCCCTAATCGTATAATGTCAATATCGATGTCAATTCAAAAAGAAACTTGTAGCGAACTCTTCAGTTGAGTTACCCCCCTCGTCTTTGCTCAGTTCTAATGCCTCTGAATTTCTGTCCCAAAACAGGAAGTGGGCGAGGAGTCCAAGTTGGCGCGGAGTATTGAACGCGTGCGCGACCTGATTCGCAAGAAGCGGCAGGAGCGCAAGGATCGCAAGGAGCGAAAGTTCGCGGAGAAGTTCCAGCAGATCGTACTGGATGCTCAGCAGGCGCATGCTCAGGCTCACTCCCAGCAGGCTGCAGTCGGTGTGGAGAGGGGCGACAAGCCGGGTGTGCTGGCCGAGACCAAGTTCCATAGACTGAGCTATCAGGTATGTGGTATCCACTGTATAAGCTCCACACAATTTAACTCACCTATCTGTCCTTCAGGAGTCTATGAATAGGCCCGTTTCCGGCTCCGATTTTGGCTTCCAGATCCCCCTGCACGACGGCTTGCACACGATAGTCGATGGTCTCGAGTACGATGACACGGGAGACTTGCCAGAGCAGATCCAGCTGCAGGCCCATCCACTGCCACCCACGTCAGACTCGCTGCCACCGACCTATGAGAGCGCCATGATGGCCGCCGCTGCCGCTGCCTTTCCGTCGGTCAATGGGAATGGGAACGGTAACGTAAATCAAAATCTGACGCCGTTCGCCCAAGCGGAACGCCGGCTGCAGCACCAAATATCATCGGGCGTGAGCACTCAGCAGAATGATTCACGCGACGAGGCCACCTACACAGAGTCCATCGAGCTGCGCCTGCTTGGTCAGTACAACTCCACGGACACAGATCCCTACGCTAATGATCAGCGCAGCGGCTGCGGCTCCTTTAACCGCGGCGACTCGCTGCAGGACAACTCCTCGCGACGCTACGGTAGTGAGGAGCACGACGAGGCGTATCTTAAGTATCAGAAGTCCCTGCTTACGCGATCGCCAAGCTACCGTAAGTCACTCGATCGCCTGTCCCAATCTAGCGGGCAGTCGCAGCGATCATTGCTCAAGTCGGAGGAGGCTGAGATGCGGCGGCACTCGAGTGGCCAGTCCCTGAACTCCATATCAATCGAACAGGACGAACTGCTGTCGCAACAGGGCAATCTGCGCGAGGAGCTGCTCAACTGCGACCAAAAGGAGCTCTTTCAGTTCCTGCAGGACGCGGAGGACGAGAAGGGGACCAATCTGAGTCGCATCTCAAACGCCATCAGGTCTCGACGACCCTCCAGTCAGTTGGGTCAGCCGGAGAGCGAGGCACTCGTCGAGCACTCTGAGTTCGACAACATTATCCAGAGCTTCGAGAAGGAGCTGGAGGAGATCAAGCGTTCGACCACGTCGTTGGAGCGCAAGCTTTCCAACCTTTCTGAGCCCTCGCCGGCAGCCGACGAGGCCACAAAAGCCATTATGGAGCACATTGCCATTATAACGGGCGCTTCGGAGCGTTCGGCCGCCGACGAGGTGGTGCACCCGTTGAATCCCTATGACAGCTATGATTTGTCAAGCGTGCCGCGACGTTCGCAGTCCGTCAGCGCAGCCGCTCAGCGCCAGTCTGTAAAACTGAAGCGACGCAGCCTAGAGAAGCAGCGAAAGATTGACGAGGACTTCAGCATCTCGAACGAGATACGCAAAATCTGTGATCAAATCCACGCCCCCTTCGTGGCTATGGAAGCTATGGCGGTGGCAGCTACCAGCGCCAGCCAGGCGACCAGTCAACCCAGTCAATCTCCCTTTCTGCGGCGCAAGATCGATCCCTTCACGGTGCAGTTCGATCGCTTCAAGCGCCTCTCCCTCATTGAGCGCGTGGAGGAGCTTCCCGAGGAGGAGAAGCCTATCTCGACACTGCGCATTGAATCGGAGAAGATGCCGCGCAAATTTCTTCACGGCCACGAACAGTTGGGCCTGGACAGCCTCTCGCTGAAGAGCACCAACTCGTACGAAAATCTCCTAATCCAGAAGCAGAAGCTGGGCATGGCTACGCCACCCGCCGTTCCCGCCACTCCGCCCACCTCCTTGAAATCGAGCATCGAGCCACCGACACTGGCGCAAATTTCATCGCTAAAGACCACCCCGCCGCTGGCTGCTCTCACCGAGCACCAGCAGCACTTTCATGCCACGAGCATTCAAGCAGCACCCACTCACGGCCACGCCCACGCCCATGCCCATGGCCACTCGCAGGCACACGCTGGGCAACGGCGACGCCCGGAGCATCCACAATCGACGCTAGACAAAGCCGCATCCTTCCAGTCCGCGCGCACCGAGTCGCACAGCTCGGGAGCGGCCGACACGAGCTCGGCCTTGGCCCTGGCCATGGCCCATAAGACTGAGCAGTCCCAGTCGGTGGCGCCGCCAGAGGCCGCCCAGAAGCCGTCGGCATTCACGAGACTGACCGAAAAACCATGGCATTGTTTGGTTTCCTACGTAGACGATCTCACTGTCGGTGGGAGACGTAACTCGCAGGGAGCTTACAATGATCCCATGACTTTTCCGAGCTACGGGGCCACGAAGCCGCCAAAGGTGCCCGACGACTGTTTTCCCCAGAAGTGCTACGATCAGTAAGTATGCCGGAATCCTCTATAACTTTTTTATTCTGACTCGAATCCCTTTCAGCTTCTACTTCCGCTGCCCCTGGTTCATGAGCTGCATGGACACGCAGAGCGCCAAACACTGGACGCGTGTGAGGACGGCTGTCTTGACGGTTGTCGATACTCCGGCCTTTGAGTGGTTTGTGCTGGTGCTGATCTTTGCGTCAAGTATCACGCTCTGTTTCGAGGACATCAACCTGGACAAGAACAAGACGCTGAAGCGCGTACTGTACTGGATCAATTTCTCCTTCTGCTTGATATTCGTCGTGGAGATGATCCTTAAGTGGCTGGCCCTGGGCTTCTCCAAGTACTTTACCAGCTTCTGGACGATACTTGACTTTATCATTGTGTTTGTAAGTGCATTTCTGGAATATATATTTTGTGAGGAGTCCTTGTAACCTAGTTGTTATCGTCTCCAGGTGTCGGTTTTTTCGCTGCTCATTGAAGAGAATGAGAACTTGAAGGTCCTGCGCTCCCTGCGCACATTACGAGCTTTGCGTCCGCTGAGAGCCATCTCTCGGTAAGTTCACCCAACGACTGGGATCTCTCGATAGGCTGCACCACAACCTACTACTCATCCGTGCATCCGGTGAAGAAAGCTTTCTGCGTAGGAACTTCAGCCTCTACTTCTCGTTCTTCCTCTATCTCTACTGATCTCTGTGTCTCTTTTTCCGGGGGGGAGTTGGTCAGACCGAGCGATGCGATCCAAGCCGTGTGCAGTGTTTAATACAATCTCGTCTTCTTTATGGATTTCGAATAGAAATACAAATACGTACTCGTAGAACACGCATTGCATCGTCCTCGCCTCCGTCCTTGTCCTCGTCCTCGAATCTGTGTAGTCTGTAGCTGAAGTCTAGACTTACCTCTGCTTCTGTTTCACTTGTATATTGTAGATAACTTCACATGTACATATATATATTGTATATCCTAAGATAGCTAAATAGTTGACTAAGCAGAGATCCACTCCGCCATCCATTCATCTGTATACATATACTCACCTAACCACCACGACCTCTTAGCACGGCTCCGGCACAGTTGAGACGACCTGCGTCCATAATCCCGTAATTTCTAGCATTTCATCGTCCATTTCTATTCCAGGTGGCAAGGAATGCGGATTGTAGTAAACGCTCTCATGTATGCAATACCATCAATTTTCAATGTACTTTTGGTTTGTTTAGTTTTTTGGTTGATCTTCTCAATAATGGGTGTTCAGTTCTTTGGTGGTAAATTTTTCAAGTGCGTAAATGAGATGGGCGAGTTACTGCCGATTACTGTGAGTATTTTTCATTAGGGGAGAGTCAGATGTAGCTCCACCCAACAGACCGAGCATTTAACTAATCTATGCGTATTCCAGGAGGTTAACGATAAGTGGGACTGCATCGAACAGAACTACACATGGATCAACTCCAAGATCACCTTCGACCACGTGGGCATGGGCTATCTGGCCCTACTGCAAGTGGCCACCTTCGAGGGCTGGATGGAGGTGATGGCCGACGCCGTCGACGCTCGCGGAGTGGACCTGCAACCGCAGCGAGAAGCCAACCTATATGCGTATATTTATTTTGTTATATTTATTGTGTGCGGATCGTTCTTCACACTCAATCTGTTCATTGGAGTTATCATTGATAACTTCAACATGCTCAAGAAGAAGGTAAGTCCATTGGCCTATGCTTCTGCTCCTGCAGCTCAGCTTCTCTGCATCCACACGTGAATCACCTGTACATACGCTAACCACCTTCATCTCGCTCCATCTCTGATTTGTATTGCCGTATTCCGTTCAAAACGCCGTCATTATGTGTATCTCTAACCGTGTTATTGTGTTGCAATGTTGTGCCGAATTGTTCATAGAATACGTTTAGCATACCGCTTAGTGTGTTACATAACTGTGGATTGTATATATATAATTAAATGTTCATTCTATTCTCATCACTTTTATAGTATGAAGGAGGAGTGTTGGAAATGTTTCTCACCGAATCTCAAAAACACTATTACACGGCTATGAAAAAATTGGGACGAAAGAAACCACAGAAAGTTATTAAGCGACCTATAAATCATTTTTTAGCTATGTTTTATGATTTATCCAATTCGAGAAGGTAAACAAACCCGTCAATCAACCCCTGAATCAACCAATCTCAGTCTAAGACCAGCAAATTACGTATACTTACTTATAGTTTGTACTTACTATTACTATTAGTCCTACTCTGTCTCTTTGAAACTAAGTTTAACTCTTTTACTAACTCGTATGCTAACTAACTAACGCGTAGTTATCTCTCGGCTAGGACCATAACACATCTATAGAATGTTTCTGATTTGGTGATAAAACTCATTTAAACACTTGTGATTCCCGGCATTTTTGGTCAAATCCGGTGCTTGTCCCCAAAACAAACACCGTCAAAAATGCCTCTATCTTCTGTATTCTGTATTCTGTACTCTGTATCCTATATTCAAATGCATACTTCTTGAAGTTCTGTAGAGCACCTTTTGCTATGATATGCTATGACCGACCTATATAATTTAGATATTATCCGGAATATCGAACTTTCCGCACCCTGGGCATGTTCTATCTATGGGATGAGTAGCTGCCCTTTGGCCTCTCGATTGGCCGTCCCCCTAAGAACTCACTCCTTGTGTGTATAACCAGCATGTAAATACATAGTTAACTTTAGATATAGTTTACTTAATAATTTTATGTACTATATAACGGTGCTCCTCACAATGCCTGTACATAATTCCCTTCTTTCTGAATTTCTTCGGAGCACCGCGACTTCGGCCAGACCGAAGTTTAATATTAATAATAAATATAAGACTTTAATCAAATTTCACTTTCGTGATGTGCAGGTTCGAGATCGCGATCTTTGTACTGATATTTCTTAATATGCTTACCATGGGCATCGAGCACTACGATCAGCCGCATGCGGTCTTTTTCATTCTGGAAGTGAGCAACGCCTTCTTTACCACCGTTTTTGGTCTAGGTAAGTGCTTGAAAAGAGGTTTCCTTCCTGGTTGTCACAGATTTTGTTTCCTCCCGCAGAGGCCATTGTGAAGATCGTCGGCCTACGCTACCACTACTTCACGGTGCCGTGGAACGTGTTCGATTTCCTGCTGGTGCTGGCCTCCATCTTCGGCATCCTGATGGAGGACATCATGATAGACCTGCCCATCAGTCCGACGTTGCTGCGCGTGGTGCGAGTCTTTCGCATCGGACGCATCCTGCGGCTTATCAAGGCCGCCAAGGGCATCAGAAAGCTTCTGTTCGCCCTTGTGGTGTCGCTGCCCGCCCTCTTCAACATCGGAGCCCTGCTGGGACTGATCACCTTTATCTACGCCATCCTGGGCATGTCGCTCTTCGGACACGTGAAGCTCCAGGGCGCCCTCGATGACATGGTAAACTTCCAGACCTTCGGGCGCAGCATGCAGTTGCTTTTTCGGCTGATGACCTCCGCCGGGTGGAACGACGTGCTCGAGTCGCTAATGATCCAGCCCCCGGACTGCGATCCCTTCATCCACGGCCAGACGAACGGAAACTGCGGCCACCCGCTGCTGGCCATCACCTACTTTACGAGCTTCATTATCATCAGCTACATGATCGTGATAAACATGTACATTGCCATTATCCTGGAGAACTTCAATCAGGCGCACCAGGAGGAGGAGATCGGCATTGTCGAGGACGATCTGGAAATGTTTTACATTCGCTGGTCCAAGTAGGTGTACTCTCCCTGGCAGTAGGCCGTAGCCATAGGATCTCGATGGCGAACCTTGTGAAGACAAAATGCTGAACTGATTCGAAATGATTTACTTGCAGATATGATCCACATGCCACCCAATTTATACACTTCTCGCAACTGTCCGATTTTATTGCCTCTCTCGATCCACCATTGGGCATCTCGAAGCCCAATAATGTCGCTTTAGTGTCATTTAATCTGCCCATCTCTAAGGGCAATAAAATACACTGTCTCGACATTTTGCACGCGCTCGTGAAGCACGTGTTAGGTCATGTCGAGGAGACCGATAACTTCAAACAGTTGCAGGAACAAATGGATGTCAAGTTCAAGAAACAGTTTCCAACGCGCAAAGAATTGGAAATTGTTTCGTCGACGCGGATCTGGAAGCGCCAGGAAAAGGCTGCTAAGACCATTCAGACGGGCTGGAAGGAGTATTTGCGGTACTACAATTACCACACCAGCCAATAACCTCACCTTACCCTAGAATTCTAGCAAACGAGCCTCTCTATCTGACCCTTTCGAGTGTTTATAATCTTGTGGTGGTGTCTCTTCACAGGCGAAAGCGGGAGAAGGAGCGCTCCAATTCCGGGGACAGTGCCACTCAAACCTCCAGCCCAGGCGGATGGCAATCGAAGCTCTCTGCCCTGAACTTCTTCCACCTCCAGGTGAGTGCTGCGTAATCTATGTAATTTGATCCTCTTTACTCTACTTACTGATATCTCATTATTTGCAGGTGAGTCGACGTGGCACCGCCTGTTCTAGTCGGGCCTCGTCCCGAAAATCCTCGCGTGCCTCGGACGCATCTGATCTCAGTGAACTGGCCGGACCCTGGCTGAACCTACCACTCATGCTCGTCTCGGGGGCCGACGACGTAGTCAAGGACATCAAGCAACAGAGCGACGAGCTGGGCAAACGGTAGTTATCCTCACTTCACCGCTAGACCACCCACCCACTACCACATTGACACCTGACATATACACAACAAACATACACACACCCAAAAACACTGACACGTAGCCATTCCATGTATGTTTGTGTTTCATGGCTGCGATGAATTTGAAATGCAATTTTTAGACGAAAACGAAAGGCTTCCCATATGCTCATGCCACCATATAACATGCATAACAACAAGAACATAACCGTCGATCTGCATCGATAAATTAACGTTTTGTGTGTCCACAGTGTATATGAACTTAAGCCCTATTTCTAGCAAATCCTCTTGTATCTCCTTAAACTATGAGTCCCTGCTCGCAGACATGGTCACTGCCGTTCTCAGAAGTGGCTCGCAGCCTAGTGGCTTGAATTACCTAGGTAAAGGCAATCTCCTATCTCCATCAGCTGCTTAGCTTAGCTGGCAAACAATAACCTACTACTTTACTTACGTACAATCTTAAATCTTACAACAGACAACAATCAGAAACAAAATATCAGTATCAGTATATCAGTATCAAAACCAATGCAACAACAAGCTAACTTAACAACTTCGTTTTTAGTTCTCGACTATAACTCATCCATACTCGTTGTATATTCAGCTAGATTAAGTATATGTATCTATTGAACTTAAACAACTATCCAGTACTCGTACCAGTCGACCTATTATACGTATTTTATCTAGTATATCCATCCAAACTCGACTCTCAACTCAGCTCATTTAAGCGAACGCAAGCAAAGTCTGTCAAAAACTCATTTGCCGTCAGAAGTTCTCTACAGCAACTCTATATTCAACTACTATTCAACAACAATTATCAGAACAAGAACCACAGCTAATTGCAGTTTTATAACATTCGAGTAAATGCCTAAAATAAGATCATTTGTAAGTAGCGGCCTATTCCTTTGAAACCAATCCGTAGAATCCACTCACTCCGAATTCACCCGACTCGCCGGACGGCCGAATGATTGCCGATGGACACGTGAATGCGCAATTTGAGTTCATTTTGATTGGTTGCTTGCCCTTATCTAGATCGTTAACATAGTTTGGCTATCAATAAGTACTCTCATCTAGTTTAAATTTTAAACGTAGCTTACCAAACATGTCACCAGGTAATTGGATCTCTAAGTCGAAATCGAAATCTCATCCAAAATCGATTCTCATTGCCATTCATAATGATGTACAGCTTCTTTAGTGTCGAAAGCTTTACCTTCTTTCCTTTGTTACTTCGTCAAAAAATTGCAGCTATCGTTGAAACGAAACAATCCTCGACTTTTTAATGTGAACTACCGACCTACCTAAAACCTAATACCTAAAACCCAAAACCCAACATTCTACATCCAGATAAATAAAATTTATGCTTATGATTGTTACTGTTATTCCAACTACTAAACTATTACTATTATTAGCGGTAGCATATTTGTGGAAGCGCCTAGAGCAAGTCGTCGCCGAAGCTTTTATAATTTCTTTTTGCGTCATCAGGATGCTGTCGATGACAGCTTAACCTCACCTTCAGTACATAGAAAAAGTAATTATTGACAAGTGCCTACTCACCCACCCACTTTCCACTCGACCTAATTACCCACCAACCGCCCACAACCACCCAAACCTCACCCATTCACGACTCTTGCGCTATTTGTAAATACTCTCTGTACATAGCCAGCACCTTGAGCCACCTCTGCACCACTATCTGAATCTCAGTCAGTATCAACCTCACATGTTTGTGGCTTTATCTCTCCATCAAGATGCATTCCATCGAAACCAATATGCATTCCTAGTTATAAGCTTATGTTCTTGACTCATCAACCGTTACTCGCTGCGATCTCTCTATCTCTATATATCTCAATCTATATCTGTCTATCTGACCTACCTGTCTGTCCACACAACCTTCGTACTTATGCGTTGTGCCACCACTATTGTCCGACACTAATGCGTGCCTTTCACCCACAACAGCCGCTATGAACAACAACACGACCAACACCACCTCAACCTCCGCCTCCACCTCTGGCACGACCTCCTCCACCGCCTCCGCCCCACTGGGGGCCACTGGGTGTGGCCCAGCAGCCACCTCCGCCTCTGCCTCCGACAGCGACCGACATCAGGCGGTGGGGGGTGGGTCGGCGGTGATTCCCTCACGTAAGCGCGCCTCTAGTTTCATACGCAAGAAACCGCCCCTAGAAAGAGGTTTGTCAGCACAAAGCGCTTTAAGAGTAAACAAGAACGCTTTTGTCTGTATGTGTGAATTGTACTTGGTATCCCCCCTTGAACAGCTCACTAAAGTCCTCCTCTTTTGCCGCCTTCCAGCCGAGGCGCCAGCCCCCGAGGTGATCGTTACCAGGCCGTCGCCGGACCAGCAGACGCATCCGCACTCTCTGAGCCTGCGTCCGGACAACGCCACCCTGGTCCATGTGCTGGTCCATCGCGAGAGCGAGGAGTACAAGGAGGAGGATGAGAGTAGCAGCCCTTCCTCGCCCGGAAATGGAAATGGTATAAGCTGTGGCCTGGATAGGTTGGCCAAGCAGGCGCCGCCTCAGATACGCATCAGCACGGGCTCGGTGGAGAGCAGCACCATGGATACGTGCGCGATGCCTACAGTCCAGATTATGGTGGACAGTCCCAAGGATCCGCCGCGCGGCGATTTCAGCACCGAGTTTGCGGCTCACACAGCGGAGGTCATGGAGGATGTGGATGCACCCATCGATGTGAATGTCCAGGGCGACACATCGCAAGTGTTTTACGACTACAATCCTAACAGGGATGAAGCGGAGGAGGAGGAGGAGAAAGAAACGCTGGACGAAGCTCTTCCAGACAGGCAGAGATGACCTCCGGTTAACATTCCGCAGCGGGATTCGGAGCAACGCTCCAGCAGTGGCAGCAAAAGCAGTAGCAACAGCAACAGCCGGACCAGCAGCGCCAGGAGCAGCTCGTCCTCCTCGTCGTCGGCGGCATCGCCAGCCGCTCCTTCGACGCGGCGTCCAAGCTGACAACCTCCAGTCTGAGTGCGTATTCGATGCCGATACCTGTGCGCATTTGTGTCAGAACTCGTAGTTTCTTAGGCTTAGGCAGGGGGATCGCCTAAGATCGCCCTTTGTTATCATAGTCGATTACCTATATAATTATATACTAGTCGCTTTATACGATATACATACATATATACACATATACAGATACGGAGCTATCCAAATTTATACATACAATATCAATTTAAGGAGGAAATCAATATTAACTATGTTAACAAGAACGTGCATTAAACCGTTGTAGTACTCGAATCAAATCAAAAGTCCGAAGAAGTCGGTCGGAATTACCATCATCATGGTTATGGTCACAATCAGAATTGAGGAAGAGGAGGAGGAGATTCGTCGGTAGTTTACTGCCCGATTTAGTCGTAGTCGTCAGATCGGTTGACCCACTGCAAGGGGGAGAATGACGGCGAGGTGTTGCACACGGCCATTCCATAATCCACCGTTGCCGTGGGCCGACTTTCTTTAACGTTTTCGAAGGTTGTTTTTGAACTATACAATACCATAGAGATTGGCATTACTTGCATACATTACATGTGTAACTAACTATCGCGGTTAGATCTAGGCTCATAACTGTAGTGTTTGATTTCTCAATTATATCGACCTGCATATACGAAGGTATATGTGAGTAGTATCTAAATACATTGTGTACATATGCCAAAGGAAGTATTTTAAACTAAAGAGCTAGTTAAAGAGCTGTAGTTACAGACATATGACATTAGTTAGAGACAATTTATTGAAATATTTATAAAGGTTTTTCGTTACGATAGCGCATCAAATTGTCGATTACCAATACGATTACCATAGCGAATATTATCCATTACCGATTGTTCGAAGTACAAACCGAAGTATTAGTAGATTTGATTATTATTATATTGTATTGTACATATCTTATGCCTCCTCCCCGATCCCCTTCGCTCTTTCTCTTCTACATCTAATCCAATCGAATCGAATCCAATCCAATCCAACAGTAAGAACTAAGCCAAAAACAATGTCAAGTGATTTTGTACTCTGAACACACACTCACATATTTAAATCGAACCTAATCCCAGTCGGGATCTAGCCACTACACTGCACTATAATCGAAATCGTTATCAAACCAATCCAAGGAAACCCGAAATCAATCAGCAGTCCTACCTATGTACCACTGAAATGAACTTTTATGATTGTGAACTTAATTTAGCCTATTTCCGATTAAGTATAGCCGAAACAAGCGAATCAAAAGCAAGCAACAAGCGAATGCAACAAGTGTGCTCTCCTATACAAAGAACAACCCACAAGCTTCCACAACAACTCTATTTTAGCAAGATAATTTACAATTTACACTCGACTTCTTTGTACGACTTTGATAACGGTTGGGTCGGGCCAAGTTTCCAAGAAACTCGCCTTTTTTTCTTACTTTTTAAGTGTTGTTCTCTCTCTTAAGTCTCCATTGTGATCGCATTAAGTTTAAACATCGAACAGGCTAAGGAGGATATATACTCCAAGCGGGAGAATAGGGACAAATACCGAAATACTTATGCACACCCGCCCCATTCAGGGCACTCCACTCGACACACGTCGGGTCTATTCTACTCTTACTCTACTTTCATAACTTAACAACAGACAATCAGACAGCGATTGATAGTAAATTGAAATTCTATGGTACCAACTAAATCGTTTTCTCCAGGAACAAATAACCAAATGAACACACAACAACTTAATTGTGATTTTAACTGCAATTTTTACACAGAAAATAAAACAACTAAGGTCATAATTTTTAATTAGAATTGTTAACAAAGGAAAAAACAAAAACAAACAACCGACAAAAACCAAACACTCGTCAATTAAGTGATATTTAATATTGGTACGTACTCGTATTCGATTGTACATAAACGAAAAACGATTATGATAATGGTAACGAAATAGCAATAGAACCTCATCCAACCACAAAAGAAAAATGCAAGAAAAAAAAAAGAGAAAAGCTTTAATTTTAGTTATGTATCTTCAACAAAAATCGATTAAAAAGATATTACGAGCGAGGCGAGACCAGTCGAAGCGATGCAATGATGTGGGATGTTTAATTTAGTCATAGAGTATATCGACAATAAAATGAATGAGGCATATTCAATTAAATAGACGCATCGTTACCGAAACAAAAACTCAAATTAACAGCAGGCAGGCCACATTAACGACAACTTAGCTCTTAGATATTACCGAGACGTACTCGATAACGCAGTAGATGATGCTTTGCTCCCAGTCAAGTCAAGCCAATAGCAAAACGAACCAAGTGAAACCGAGGAAACAGAGAACAGAATCCTATGCATTTAAAGCTCACGGCACCGCAGGCAGGACATTAGGATGAGCTCCCGGGATGGATGCACGATGCAGGAACACATAAAGTACACAAATATATACCTATAGTTAGCAATACGGCTGGTTTAATTAGGCATGCCTTACAGAATACACGATTTTATTTATATATACATATTTATTGTTGAGATTAAAGTATATATACGTACGAACGGTAGGAGTAAACGTTTCATCATCGGCCACGCTACCAGCAGCAATAGAAGACGAATAATACAATTTAAACCAGGAGCTAAGTATAAACCGAATCAGAAATCGTAGGATTGTTCAGCGCGCGCTCCGAGAACTAAGTCAATTATTTTAATTTGCCGCTTTTAAGGTCCTAGTCCTAGTCCTAGTCCTGTAACAATAACAGCAGCTAGAACAGCTAAAGCGTAAAACTAAAGTTTAATAATAGTTCGTATTCTTGCTTAGCTTAATCATTGCCTGTGCTCCACTCGCTCCATACACGCTCCAACGGATCAAATCAGAGTTCTGGCCCGTAGCTTTTTATCCGCCGCTGTCGGAAATCGTTCGAAACAATAATTAGGCTGAAAATTGTTAACAAATTACCGCATAGTTTGCATAAATTTCCACTCGGATTTCGATTACCATTGATTGCCTCGTTAGCCCTATGAAAGGTCCATGAAATTCGATTTGGTCCGCTACGCTCAGTTCAGCTCTCACTCAAAGATTTATGATAGCATAGAGGAGGAAGCAGAAAGTAAAGATTAAGAATCCATTAACCATAATATGTGACTAACACACATTTTGAACCGAATCATATCAAATCAAAACAAAAACCAAGTAAAGGGAATAACTAAATGAAAACTCTAAGAAGCGTACATCTAACATTTGAAATTAAATATTTACTCGGGTACGAATGGTACAGTAAAGATATTCGTTTATACAATATTTACTGTCTATATAACCATTATATACTACTTACTTACTGACAATTATTAAGGGTTTTGTTCAATTTCATTACTCGTATGTTAATAAAAACAATTTCCGACTAACTCGTCTCTTTTTAAATTGAAAGTTAAATGCGAATCGATCTCATAGGTGGATTAACACTAAATATATAATATATGCACTCAATCAGTTTCGATCCTGGAGCAGCTGCAACACCTGCTCCAGCTTTTGTTCGATCAGCTTTAGCCGACTGTCGTTGACCTGTTCCTGCTTTCGCCTCTCCTCAGTGCTGTTCTTCTGGTCGATCACCGCCAGAGCCAATTTCACCGTCCGGCCGTCCATCTGGGAGCACTTGCCGGTGAGCACGGAGCAGCAGCAGGGCAGAAGTTTTAGAGGCGGGTCCAGAAGCTTCTTCTGCGCGCCACCCGCACTCATAGGCAACTGCTGAAAGCTAGCCTGCTTGTCGCCCTTAAGGGTCTTCAGCTCGAAGGGATCGCTCATGGGTATGAGCACCTTGTTTCCATCGTTTGGCAGCACAGTAATCTGACGGAGGCTCAGGTAGTTGGGATAGATATTCATCAAGCGTTGGCAAATGCTCCGCAGGAGATGGTTGCTCATCAGGAATCCAGCTCGTCCGTGGCCAGTGAGAACCTGTTCGTAGCGACTTAGGACATTGGTCCTGCAAATGGCGCCATTAAGTTCCGCCTGCGCCTTGATAACCTAAGAAAGATGCCGAAGGAGGGATGAGCCAAGAAGAGCGGAATTGAACCTTATATAAGCTCACCTGGGTATCGCTCACGGCCAAACCATTCAGCAGGTTGAACAGGACAATCGTCATGAAGAACACGAAGAGCAGGAAAATAAGATAGGTGTAAATACTCGTGAACTTGATGTCCCCGGCGTCGAACTCGCCCGTCAGCATCACAATAGTCTTAATCAGAGCCTCGATGGGCTTGGTAAAGGTGTTGAAGTCCCCATCGTCCTTGCCCTCCTTCTCAAGGCCCGGAGCTGGAGTCGTGGTGCTACCCAACTGATCTGGCACTTCTGGCTTACCGAAGAGGATGTAGAAGCACAGACTGAAGGTCAGCACGAAGATCGAGTAGAGGGCAAAACTTTTTACGAAGCTGCTGGAGACTTCACGCAACATTAGCATGTGTGTGGAAATGGAGAGCACTGGCAGTGAGCCGACCAGCAGGCAGAACTCCATTGCGACCAGTAGGATGGTAAAGACGGCCAGGACTCGCTGCGTCTCCTTGTCGAAGTTGGATTCAATGCATGTGCAGATGGATAGTATAATCAAAAACACTTCCATGATGTTTGTTATGGAAAAAAAGTAGCGAACGGGCGACATTATCCACTGAATTCCCTCACGAACGATGAGGTATCCGATTCCCAGCCAGGAGAGGACACCGAATAGTGCAGTGAGCGCTCTGTGATCGCTCTCGTGGAACTTAAGGAGAGTGTGGGTGATAATGGATGCGGTGAAAAGGGAGTAGAGCAGAAAGTTTAGGTAGAAGATCACGGAAAGCCGGTGCCACTTGAGGAAGAGGAAGCTCGAGATCAGCGGGTGTTGCAGCAGATAGCGAAACTCCTTGGACTCGGCGATAAAAGCGATCGGGGCCATCTCGTCATGCAGCTTCTCGTTGGAAGGTTTGGAATCCCTCTCCTGACGCCGCATCAAGTTCTTGTAATCGATGATGATCTCGAAGTTTCGTTCACCCGGCTTCTCTCCGTTTGTAGTGATGCAGGAGTCAAAGTGCTCCTCGAGCACCTCCGGTGGCATATCCTTGATCGGTAGTGCTCCAAAGACGTTCTTGGTGCCAATGTAGGCGCCCTTCTGCAGGAGTTTCTTTATTGCCTTCGTATTGCGGTATTTCACGGCGTAGGAAAGGGGCACCAGGCGCCCCGAATCAGCCTCATTAACATCCACGCGATCGCTCTCGATGAGCAACTCAAAGCAGCGTTGGTGGTTGAAGCCATCATATGGTGGTTCCTCAAGTCGTCCAATCACCGCATTGAGTACCTTGGAATCTTTGGTCAGTCGCAGATTGGGCTCCTTCAGCAGTCGGTCCAGGGCATGCCAGTTGCCGAAGATTACGGCCGTTTCGACGAGACTCGCCTCGTTGGGCCTGCCGGGTCTCGAGTTGATGTCGATGTTAGTCGCTAGAATAGCCTCGAAGGCCCGCTGCCTGCCCCTTTTGATGCTCTCCTGCAGCAGACTGAAGTACTCCTCCTGGTGGCTGTTCAGCTGGTTGTCCTTATGACCTACGGTGTCCTTGTGGCTCTGCAGATACTCGGCGAACTGCTGCTCGAAAAGTCCTTCGTCTCCATCACGCAGAGTGCGGTGGAGGGTCTGGCTGTCGATCTCTGGCCCGGTTTGGCGTTCCTCCGGCAGTGGAAGCTCCGGGAACTGTGCCTGCAGCAACCGACGCACCTCTCCGTTCCGATAGCTGTCGATGTCCAGTTCCGGTTGAGCCAGAAAGAGCTGGACCAGTTCCTGCTTCTCTGCCCGCACCTTGCTCTTTCTCAACACATGATGCAGGGGAGTAAACTCGCCCTGATCCACGATGTTCGGCGAGGCGCCGTAGTCCAGCAGAAGTTGCATGCAGGATAGCACCGCCGAGGCATTCTCCTCAGTGAGATTCTTGGCCAGCGAGTTGAGTGGCGTGAGTTGGCCGTACTTTCTGTCAGCCTGGACTTTTTTACCAGGGCGGTAGGTTAGCAGAGCTTCTAGGTTACCGGGATCCCTCGAGTCGGCGGCATAGCTGACGGCGGCTTTGTTCAGTTTCTGATTTATCTGTTGGACAAGATGATTAGCTGGGATTCTATCACCGCTTTTGGTTGCTCTACTCACGTAGTTCACCTGACTGCCGTGGTCGATGCAGGCCCTTATGAAGTCCCGACATCCCGGTGTGGATAGTGCCTTCTCGTAGATGCTCGTGTGGCGGTCATCCTGCAGGTCAGCCTGGGCACCGCTGTCCAGGGCGGCGACGAACTGACGAATGTCTCGCTGGGCCAGAGATTCGGCCAGCTGAGCCTGCGGGTCGATGAAGCCGCAGTTGTTAAAGTCCATTTGTGTGGTCTGCAAAGAGTGAGCGGCAACGGAGCGGATGAGCAATGTCTATAGTATGTGGGTCGGCTCTTAGGTAATTACCCCCACGCGTCGGATGAGTAATGGCTAGTCTAAAGTGATGCAAGAACCCGCGTTGCTCACTCACCTTCTGACCCCACCAGGCTTTTTTGGCCAGTTCCCGAAACCTTGAGGGGGCTAAAACAATGGGCCTGGGATTGGACATTTGACATCGCTTCATGCCACGATGGTTTTCATTTTCTTTTGGAATCAACGTGAAGCTGGAAACGAAACGAAGCCAAAAGCTGCCCTACAGGTTTCGCGGCAAATCTCCGTTTTGGGGGCAATTAAAGAAAGCGTCTTAAGTGGTTTCTGTGGTACCGACTTCGCTCTTAATTTGCTCCCCCGTGTAGTTATTAAATTATAACAATCCCAGCGAAGACAAGACAAGGTCGGTGGTGTTGAAGAGGGGCAGCACTTGAGTGCGGGGAAGGTTTCGGAGTAGTTTCGGAATCCGAGTGATCCACAAATTCGAATCCGGTTTCGGTGCGGGTATCAACGTCTAACGATCATAAAGAATAATCATAAAATAATCGACACATCAGTATCAATTAGCAATCAATTTGTTGCGCTTTACGCTTTGATAACTCTTCTGGATGGGGGGCTCAGTAGAGCCCTGGAGCGGATCAGTCGATGGGAGCGCTGAAATTGCGAGATTTATAGGCGGCTTCTTGCGTAAATTTCAAGGCGGCATCTTCTGGGGGATTCTCGTTTCTCCTCTTTTGCGCTGATACTTGAAATGTGTGAGAAATCGGCTAATCACACACTCAAAATCTGGCTAATTTGAATACGCCAATGCTGATTATTTATCAATGGTTAAAGAATTGGTAATCAGGAAAGATCCACTCATCCGTCGAAGGTGGCTCTTCCACCAAAGTGGTTTGGCTTCGCAAACAAATTGGGTATTGTAAATGACCCCCCCAGGTGGCAAGATCGGCCGCCTGATAAGATAAACAGAATCGCACAATCACCTTTCCTAATTGGCCCACTGTTTGGGTCCCTCTGTTTGTGCTACGTATTTGGCCACCAGGCTATTTGTAAAACCAATTGACAAACAACTTCATTGTTTACGCAGCTTAGACCCAAAGTCTTAGGCGACAGTTGACAGAATGGCGTAATAGAAATTAGCAGAATCGTTTTTTAGAGTGAGCGAACCGCGGAGTGAGGAACCGAATTCTTCGCAGCATCCGGAGTATGGAATGCACTGAGAGACGGCCAAAAGAAAACCCGTCGATCAGGTTTGCACAGGAAAAGCAAGAAAGCAAGAAGTAATTGCACTTAACGGATCTCTTGCACAACTCTCAGCTGAAAAAATATCATGTTTTTCGACGGGTCTCAAGTACAAATCAAATTCAAGTGCATATGGTACCAATCTGGCAGACACTGATATAAATAATAACTAAACTCTAAGAAAGTTCAAGAGTGTTTAGGATTTTCTGTCTACAATATGTAAACTCTATAAATGTTCCTTAGTTTGACAAAACCAAATATTATATTTTACAAAAAAAAACATATTTAGTCCGAATCAATTAAAAAAATGATTCACAAATTAAATGTAATGCCTTGTTGTCCTTGCAATACAAACTTCTATCAATTTGCATTCAAACTTGATTATGATGCAACCCCTTCTGAAAAATGAGAAAATGTATAAGTCGCAAAACGACTTGAACGTAGTTGAGGGTATATACACTTCGTCTTGCAGAAAATAACTTCCTTTCTCGTTTTTTCCGCTCCTTGTCACTAAATCCAAATCGGTCCCGGCGACGCCATACGTAAGCAAGGGGGAATGTTTGTGATAGTCTGCAAATATGTCAGACGAAAGGGGTTCCAGCAACACCATGAACTGGATAAGAAAGAGCTAAAGAGATTTCTGTGCCGTCTCGGAATATCTCCAAAGTCATGCAAAATGTATCCCATAAATGTTCGACGAGTGGGCGATTTTGGAAAATAATAAACTAATTTACTTGTCCATAAAGTCAGTTTATTGGCAAACTGAAGATTTTGTTTACATAATTTAGTGCGTTTTCTGCACTTAATGAAAAACAGACGTTCGTTCGGCAGTGTTTACTCTTCAAATGGCGGCTGGAAAAAAAAGGGGAAGTAGCCAAATATTTGAATTCTAAAAAAAGCTTAGGAGTGGCAGAAAGCAGCGATCGTGATCGGGGTCGTCCGTCCACAACTGGAGTTTTTTTGTGTGTACACGACTTCAACCCAAGCTCAACCCGAAATTGTCATCATAAAAAAGTCATAATTAAGATGGATGCGTGCGGAGATGGGGCTGACTTCATGGTAAAGTGGCTTTGCGAAGCATCCGCGAAAATAAAAAAAAAACAACAGCCCCAGAATTTAGTTGTATACGGGAAAAAATGTTTAAACGAACAGCTCACAGACACATGGACAATAGCCCAACTAAAGTGGATAGAGTGTATAGAGATGTGTGCTCTATATACCCACTGTGCACTTCATAAACAATTGACTGGCCCACATCGTGTACACAACAAAAGATTTGGGATTTGGGAGGGGTGTATGGGGTAGGGTGGAGAGGCAAAAAGTCAGAGACCCGCACGACTCAGTAATTTCAAATAATTTAATTAAACACACTCGGCCGTACATAGTACATGTGTGAGATCAACATGGGGAAAATGAACGAAAATTAATTGGAATGAAGAACGGGCTGGAATCCCAATAGAAGAAATCATCTATTACCAATCGGTTCAGATATTTTACCACATCGGTCCCCTCTGGTTCTACGCCTATAAGCGCCGCGAAAAGTAGAAAACGAATAAACAAAAACCGATGGGCGGAGTCTAATCGGCGAGCGAATGAATCCAGACGGACGGTATATGCATTCGTAAATAGGCTGGGTCTCGAGTTTCAGAGAGAGGGGTCCTAACACGCCGCATATCGCCTAATCGATGGATTACTTAATTGTAATTGGCAATAAAAAATGCAAATATAGCATGTATATATTCTGGAGGGGGGACGGAAACACTAGACGCCTTAAGTCCATGCAAATGGCAGTGCTTGGAGGGAAATGTCCCCAAACACAATTCCCAGTAGGGTAAACGTTGGGTTTGGGCTCAATTTACTCGTCTTACACGACATTTTCAGAACTCGCCTGGTCAGCAAGATCATTTTCCGTTTATTTTTTTGGGTCTGGGAATAGCTCCGCAATCTAAACACTTCACTGAAAACTGGCCACCGCAGGCGTTGCCTTTTAGGGCGAAACACCAGTTCGTGATCTGCCCACCAGGCATTTGAAAATCGTTTTTTAAAACTCCGATGATGTCACAGGTCGCGTATACGTTTCAAATTAATCATTTGTCAAAATGCAATTCAATCAATTTATTAGCTGTTCTGAACGTCATTAAAACAAAGTGGTTTTTTATTATATTTTTTGCGATTGCGCCGTGGGCGCCGTTTTCTGCAGTTTTTTAACCTTGGTTCGTTTTTAAATGTTTGAAAACTTGTTTTCACTGCTGATTTTTTTTTGAGTGGCAGGCCGAGCTGATCTTTGCAGCTGCGGTTTTGTATCTGCATTACACATGATTCATTCACCGTACCTAATAAAACATTTTAATTTCACCGCGAGTCATCATCTTAAAGCTAAGCTTTGTCACAACACTATTGATTTGCATAATCAATGAGGTGATTCATTCGTATTGAAGATTGTTGCATCTTTGCTGGGGTTTTTCAAAAACACTTTCCAAAATACTTCTCAGCCATTTACACAGAACACACGTTGGCTATGCCGCGATCATTACCTTCTTCGTGAATATCCAACCAACGACAGATCGATCCGCGAAAGCGGTCTTTATATGGCGGGCACTTAACAGAAATTTGAAACTAACAGAGCCGCCTCTGTTAGCTTAAGGGAGCTTTGCCTATCAGTATTTTAATGTTAACTTAATAAATATTTTTATCGTGATTTTTATACCCTTGCAGAGGGTATTATGATTTCAGTCAGTGAAGGAGACGTTTCCGACCCCATAAAGTATATATATTCGTGATCAGCATCACTAGACGAGTCGATCTAGCCATGTCCGTCTGTCCGTCTGTCCGTCCGTCTGTCCTTCTGTCCGTCTGTCCGTCTGTCCGTCCGTTTCTACGCAAACTAGTCTCTCAGTTTTAAAGCTATCGGGCTCAAACTTTCCCAAAAGTCTTCTTTCTATTGCAGGTAGTATATATGTCGGAACCGGCCGGATCGGACAACTATATCTTATAGCTCCCATAGGAAGGATCGAAAAAAAAAAACGAAAACAATTCTATCTTCGGTGTTTTTTGAAATTCAACTTTTGGGAATGTTATTATTTAAATATTTCTGAATTTCGAATTAAATTGTTAAACAATCGGATGACTATATCATATAGCTGTCATAGGAACGGTCAGAAAATTAAATGGAAATTAATAGGAAAAAAATTATATCTTTGTTGATTTTTATTAAATTCTCTTCTTTTCTGGGATATAGCTTTTCTTTAACATTTCAAAATTTCGAATTAAATTTAACAAAATTCGGACGCCTTTGTTATATAGCTACCATAATACGAAATCAGCTAAAATTTAGATTGCAAATAAATCTAAATTTGATGTATTTGCAAGTTAATAGGAATGATCTGCAAGGGTATATAAGCTTTGGCGGGCCGAAGCTAGCTTCCTTTCTTATTTGATTAATTATAATTAATTTATAATTATTCTAAGTATAGGGTTTGAAAGATAAAGAGTGTATCTTTTAAAAAACTTTAACATCGAATCAAACCATGCATCCGTTTGCCTCTGAGATCTCTGGAAAGTTGGCCAATTTCAGCATTTTTCGAACTTTGAGGTCCTTTTGCTAAGAATCCTTGCGTCGGGGAACTTTTTGGAAAACGCAGTTTAACTTGGGAATTCGTAACGAATCCAAAAATATAGCATCCATCGAGGTAAATTTTTGATGCTGCATAGTGTTATGAGGTATCATCGATTTTTTTTGAACATTTTTTTGATCATTTTAAAATAAAAGGTTACAATTTTTGATCGGGACAAAAATACATATGTGAACAAGAGAGAACGCTATAGTCGAGTACTTCGACTATTAGATACCCGTTACTCAGGTAAAGGAAGTGGGAGAGAGATTAATACATGCACGCTTCAAAGCTACTAGCGCCATCTAGTGGCTGTTTCATTTTTGGCTCATAACTTTTTAATGGATTGTCCGATTTGAAAAATCTTTAAAGTTGTGGGCGCCAGACACCTTTCAAAAAATGGTGTAGGGCGATTGTGGGCGTTAGAGGGGGCGTGGCACCTGTTTGAAACAAACTTGCGCTGCGTAGGAACTCCAAGAATCTGCATGCAAAATGCCAATCCTCTAGCTTTTGTAGTTTCCGAGATCTCAGCGTTCATACAGACGGACAGACAGACGGACAGACGGACAGACGGACAGACGGACATGGCTAGTTCGACTCGGCTAGTGATCGTGATCAAGAATATATATACTTTATAGGGTCGGAAAAGCTTCCTTCTCCCTGTTACATACTTTTGCACGAATACAATATACCCTTTTACTCTACGAGTAACGGGTATAAAAATGAGCGCCGCTAAAACTTATTTTTCGGCAAGTGAAAATGGATCTGCTAAGTGCAACATTTGTGATAGAAACATAAATAGCTCCAACCTGCTATCGCATTTAAAAAACAAACAAAATCCTCTTCCTTGCCTCTTTTGAACGTTGTGGCGTATGCCAGATCCAGCACAAAATCCGCATGTAAGTGTATGTCTTGCACGTGAGCCAAGTCATAAAGCACACGGCACCGCAGGCAGGACATTAGGATGAGCTCCCGGGAAGGATGCACGACGCAGGAACACATAAAGTACACAAATATATACCTATAGTTAGCAATACGGCTGGTTTAATTAGGCATGCCTTACAGAATACACGATTTTATTTATATATACATATTTATTGTTGAGATTAAAGTATATATACGTACGAACGGTAGGAGTAAACGTTTCATCATCGGCCACGCTACCAGCAGCAATAGAAGACGAATAATACAATTTAAACCAGGAGCTAAGTATAAACCGAATCAGAAATCGTAGGATTGTTCAGCGCGCGCTCCGTGAACTAAGTCAATTATTTTAATTTGCCGCTTTTAAGGTCCTAGTCCTAGTCCTAGTCCTGTAACAATAACAGCAGCTAGAACAGCTAAAGCGTAAAACTAAAGTTTAATAATAGTTCGTATTCTTGCTTAGCTTAATCATTGCCTGTGCTCCACTCGCTCCATACACGCTCCAACGGATCAAATCAGAGTTCCGGCCCGTAGCTTTTTATCCGCCGCTGTCGGAAATCGTTCGAAACAATAATTAGGCTGAAAATTGTTAACAAATTACCGCATAGTTTGCATAAATTTCCACTCGGATTTCGATTACCATTGATTGCCTCGTTAGCCCTATGAAAGGTCCATGAAATTCGATTTGGTCCGCTACGCTCAGTTCAGCTCTCACTCAAAGATTTATGATAGCATAGAGGAGGAAGCAGAAAGTAAAGATTAAGAATCCATTAACCATAATATGTGACTAACACACATTTTGAACCGAATCATATCAAATCAAAACAAAAACCAAGTAAAGGGAATAACTAAATGAAAACTCTAAGAAGCGTACATCTAACATTTGAAATTAAATATTTACTCGGGTATGAAAGGGAATCCTTGTAATAAGGAAAACAATTTTCACGTTTGAGTTCTGTATAAAAATGTATAAAAACTGATTATATTTTTCTAAGTCTTCGCTTACGAAACTAACATGAAATTCGGATGATATACTTATCTATGGTCTACGCAGAGACCATATCTGTTTGCCTGAGCGGGGGCCTTATCAACGGCCTCCCGCAAGGCGACCTTTGTACAGTGTTAGAACTATTTACGTTCAGGCTCAAGTGGCCTGTACTTAAGATTACAGTTGTTCGGCACTGCACCCTTTTTGGTTTTAAGTCACAGATCGTTATTTACGGCTCTAGATCAATTAACATATTGACATGTACCGAACTCGTAAAGTATTAGATTTATTATAAAAAGTGTTCTTCTTGAACATATTTACTCGGGTACGAATGGTACAGTAAAGATATTCGTTTATACAATATTTACTGTCTATATAACCATTATATACTACTTACTTACTGACAATTATTAAGGGTTTTGTTCAATTTCATTACTCGTATGTTAATAAAAACAATTTCCGACTAACTCGTCTCTTTTTAAATTGAAAGTTAAATGCGAATCGATCTCATAGGTGGATTAACACTAAATATATAATATATGCACTCAATCAGTTTCGATCCTGGAGCAGCTGCAACACCTGCTCCAGCTTTTGTTCGATCAGCTTTAGCCGACTGTCGTTGACCTGTTCCTGCTTTCGCCTCTCCTCAGTGCTGTTCTTCTGGTCGATCACCGCCAGAGCCAATTTCACCGTCCGGCCGTCCATCTGGGAGCACTTGCCGGTGAGCACGGAGCAGCAGCAGGGCAGAAGTTTTAGAGGCGGGTCCAGAAGCTTCTTCTGCGCGCCCTTAAGGGTCTTCAGCTCGAAGGGATCGCTCATGGGTATGAGCACCTTGTTTCCATCGTTTGGCAGCACAGTAATCTGACGGAGGCTCAGGTAGTTGGGATAGATATTCATCAAGCGTTGGCAAATGCTCCGCAGGAGATGGTTGCTCATCAGGAATCCAACTCGTCCGTGGCCAGTGAGAACCTGTTCGTAGCGACTTAGGACATTGGTCCTGCAAATGGCGCCATTAAGTTCCGCCTGCGCCTTGATAACCTAAGAAAGATGCCGAAGGAGGGATGAGCCAAGAAGAGCGGAATTGAACCTTATATAAGCTCACCTGGGTATCGCTCACGGCCAAACCATTCAGCAGGTTGAACAGGACAATCGTCATGAAGAACACGAAGAGCAGGAAAATAAGATAGGTGTAAATACTCGTGAACTTGATGTTCCCGGCTTCGAACTCGCCCGTCAGCATCACAATAGTCTTAATCAGAGCCTCGATGGGCTTGGTAAAGGTGTTGAAGTTCCCATCGTCCTTGCCCTCCTTCTCAAGGCCCGGAGCTGGAGTCGTGGTGCTACCCAACTGATCTGGCACTTCTGGCTTACCGAAGAGGATGTAGAAGCACAGACTGAAGGTCAGCACGAAGATCGAGTAGAGGGCAAAACTTTTTACGAAGCTGCTGGAGACTTCACGCAACATTAGCATGTGTGTGGAAATGGAGAGCACTGGCAGTGAGCCGACCAGCAGGCAGAACTCCATTGCGACCAGTAGGATGGTAAAGACGGCCAGGACTCGCTGCGTCTCCTTGTCGAAGTTGGATTCAATGCATGTGCAGATGGATAGTATAATCAAAAACACTTCCATGATGTTTGTTATGGAAAAAAAGTAGCGAACGGGCGACATTATCCACTGAATTCCCTCACAAACGATGAGGTATCCGATTCCCAGCCAGGAGAGGACACCGAATAGTGCAGTGAGCGCTCTGTGATCGCTCTCGTGGAACTTAAGGAGAGTGTGGGTGATAATGGATGCGGTGAAAAGGGAGTAGAGCAGAAAGTTTAGGTAGAAGATCACGGAAAGCCGGTGCCACTTGAGGAAGAGGAAGCTCGAGATCAGCGGGTGTTGCAGCAGATAGCGAAACTCCTTGGACTCGGCGATAAAAGCGATCGGGGCCATCTCGTCATGCAGCTTCTCGTTGGAAGGTTTGGAATCCCTCTCCTGACGCCGCATCAAGTTCTTGTAATCGATGATGATCTCGAAGTTTCGTTCACCCGGCTTCTCTCCGTTTGTAGTGATGCAGGAGTCAAAGTGCTCCTCGAGCACCTCCGGTGGCATATCCTTGATCGGTAGTGCTCCAAAGACGTTCTTGGTGCCAATGTAGGCGCCCTTCTGCAGGAGTTTCTTTATTGCCTTCGTATTGCGGTATTTCACGGCGTAGGAAAGGGGCACCAGGCGCCCCGAATCAGCCTCATTAACATCCACGCGATCGCTCTCGATGAGCAACTCAAAGCAGCGTTGGTGGTTGAAGCCATCATATGGTGGTTCCTCAAGTCGTCCAATCACCGCATTGAGTACCTTGGAATCTTTGGTCAGTCGCAGATTGGGCTCCTTCAGCAGTCGGTCCAGGGCATGCCAGTTGCCGAAGATTACGGCCGTTTCGACGAGACTCGCCTCGTTGGGCCTGCCGGGTCTCGAGTTGATGTCGATGTTAGTCGCTAGAATAGCCTCGAAGGCCCGCTGCCTGCCCCTTTTGATGCTCTCCTGCAGCAGACTGAAGTACTCCTCCTGGTGGCTGTTCAGCTGGTTGTCCTTATGACCTACGGTGTCCTTGTGGCTCTGCAGATACTCGGCGAACTGCTGCTCGAAAAGTCCTTCGTCTCCATCACGCAGAGTGCGGTGGAGGGTCTGGCTGTCGATCTCTGGCCCGGTTTGGCGTTCCTCCGGCAGTGGAAGCTCCGGGAACTGTGCCTGCAGCAACCGACGCACCTCTCCGTTCCGATAGCTGTCGATGTCCAGTTCCGGTTGAGCCAGAAAGAGCTGGACCAGTTCCTGCTTCTCTGCCCGCACCTTGCTCTTTCTCAACACATGATGCAGGGGAGTAAACTCGCCCTGATCCACGATGTTCGGCGAGGCGCCGTAGTCCAGCAGAAGTTGCATGCAGGATAGCACCGCCGAGGCATTCTCCTCAGTGAGATTCTTGGCCAGCGAGTTGAGTGGCGTGAGTTGGCCGTACTTTCTGTCAGCCTGGACTTTTTTACCAGGGCGGTAGGTTAGCAGAGCTTCTAGGTTACCGGGATCCCTCGAGTCGGCGGCATAGCTGACGGCGGCTTTGTTCAGTTTCTGATTTATCTGTTGGACAAGATGATTAGCTGGGATTCTATCACCGCTTTTGGTTGCTCTACTCACGTAGTTCACCTGACTGCCGTGGTCGATGCAGGCCCTTATGAAGTCCCGACATCCCGGTGTGGATAGTGCCTTCTCGTAGATGCTCGTGTGGCGGTCATCCTGCAGGTCAGCCTGGGCACCGCTGTCCAGGGCGGCGACGAACTGACGAATGTCTCGCTGGGCCAGAGATTCGGCCAGCTGAGCCTGCGGGTCGATGAAGCCGCAGTTGTTAAAGTCCATTTGTGTGGTCTGCAAAGAGTGAGCGGCAACGGAGCGGATGAGCAATGTCTATAGTATGTGGGTCGGCTCTTAGGTAATTACCCCCACGCGTCGGATGAGTAATGGCTAGTCTAAAGTGATGCAAGAACCCGCGTTGCTCACTCACCTTCTGACCCCACCAGACTTTTTGGCCAGTTCCCGAAACCTTGAGGGGGCTAAAACAATGGGCCTGGGATTGGACATTTGACATCGCTTCATGCCACGATGGTTTTCATTTTCTTTTGGAATCAACGTGAAGCTGGAAACGAAACGAAGCCAAAAGCTGCCCTACAGGTTTCGCGGCAAATCTCCGTTTTGGGGGCAATTAAAGAAAGCGTCTTAAGTGGTTTCTGTGGTACCGACTTCGCTCTTAATTTGCTCCCCCGTGTAGTTATTAAATTATAACAATCCCAGCGAAGACAAGACAAGGTCGGTGGTGTTGAAGAGGGGCAGCACTTGAGTGCGGGGAAGGTTTCGGAGTAGTTTCGGAATCCGAGTGATCCACAAATTCGAATCCGGTTTCGGTGCGGGTATCAACGTCTAACGATCATAAAGAATAATCATAAAATAATCGACGCATCAGTATCAATTAGCAATCAATTTGTTGCGCTTTACGCTTTGATAACTCTTCTGGATGGGGGGCTCAGTAGAGCCCTGGAGCGGATCAGTCGATGGGAGCGCTGAAATTGCGAGATTTATAGGCGGCTTCTTGCGTAAATTTCAAGGCGGCATCTTCTGGGGGATTCTCGTTTCTCCTCTTTTGCGCTGATACTTGAAATGTGTGAGAAATCGGCTAATCACACACTCAAAATCTGGCTAATTTGAATACGCCAATGCTGATTATTTATCAATGGTTAAAGAATTGGTAATCAGGAAAGATCCACTCATCCGTCGAAGGTGGCTCTTCCACCAAAGTGGTTTGGCTTCGCAAACAAATTGGGTATTGTAAATGACCCCCCCAGGTGGCAAGATCGGCCGCCTGATAAGATAAACAGAATCGCACAATCACCTTTCCTAATTGGCCCACTGTTTGGGTCCCTCTGTTTGTGCTACGTATTTGGCCACCAGGCTATTTGTAAAACCAATTGACAAACAACTTCATTGTTTACGCAGCTCAGACCCAAAGTCTTAGGCGACAGTTGACAGAATGGCGTAATAGAAATTAGCAGAATCGTTTTTTAGAGTGAGCGAACCGCGCAGTGAGGAACCGAATTCTTCGCAGCATCCGGAGTATGGAATGCACTGAGAGACGGCCAAAAGAAAACCCGTCGATCAGGTTTGCACAGGAAAAGCAAGAAAGCAAGAAGTAATTGCACTTAACGGATCTCTTGCACAACTCTCAGCTGAAAAAATATCATGTTTTTCGACGGGTCTCAAGTACAAATCAAATTCAAGTGCATATGGTACCAATCTGGCAGACACTGATATAAATAATAACTAAACTCTAAGAAAGTTCAATAGTGTTTAGGATTTTCTGTCTACAATATGTAAACTCTATAAATGTTCCTTAGTTTGACAAAACCAAATATTATATTTTACAAAAAAAAACATATTTAGTCCGAATCAATTAAAAAAATGATTCACAGATTGTCCTTGCAATACAAACTTCTATCAATTTGCATTCAAACTTGATTATGATGCAACCCCTTCTGAAAAATGAGAAAATGTATAAGTCGCAAAATAACTTCCTTTCTCGTTTTTTCCGCTCCTTGTCACTAAATCCAAATCGGTCCCGGCGACGCCATACGTAAGCAAGGGGGAATGTTTGTGATAGTCTGCAAATATGTCAGACGAAAGGGGTTCCAGCAACACCATGAACTGGATAAGAAAGAGCTAAAGAGATTTCTGTGCCGTCTCGGAATATCTCCAAAGTCATGCAAAATGTATCCCATAAATGTTCGACGAGTGGACGATTTTGGAAAATAATAAACTAATTTACTTGTCCATAAAGTCAGTTTATTGGCAAACTGAAGATTTTGTTTACATAATTTAGTGCGTTTTCTGCACTTAATGAAAAACAGACGTTCGTTCGGCAGTGTTTACTCTTCAAATGGCGGCTGGAAAAAAAAGGGGAAGTAGCCAAATATTTGAATTCTAAAAAAAGCTTAGGAGTGGCAGAAAGCAGCGATCGTGATCGGGGTCGTCCGTCCACAACTGGAGTTTTTTTGTGTGTACACGACTTCAACCCAAGCTCAACCCGAAATTGTCATCATAAAAAAGTCATAATTAAGATGGATGCGTGCGGAGATGGGGCTGACTTCATGGTAAAGTGGCTTTGCGAAGCATCCGCGAAAATAAAAATAAACAACAGCCCCAGAATTTAGTTGTATACGGGAAAAAATGTTTAAACGAACAGTGTATAGTGCATAGAGATGTGGGCTCTATATACCCACTGTGCACTTCATAAACAATTGACTGGCCCACATCGTGTACACAACAAAAGATTTGGGATTTGGGAGGGGTGTATGGGGTGTATGGGGTAGGGTGGAGAGGCAAAAAGTCAGAGACCCGCACGACTCAGTAATTTTAAATAATTTAATTAAACACATACACACAATAAAAGAAATCATCTATTACCAATCGGTTCAGATATTATACCACATCGGTCCCCTCTGGTTCTACGCCTATAAGCGCCGCGAAAAGTAGAAAACGATTAAACAAAAACCGATGGGCGGAGTCTAATCGGCGAGCGAATGAATCCAGACGGACGGTATATGCATTCGTAAACAGGCTGGATCTCGAGTTTCAGAGAGAGGGGTCCTAACACGCCGCATATCGCCTAATCGATGGATTACTTAATTGTAATTGGCCATAAAAAATGCAAATATAGCAAGTATATATTCTGGAGGGGGGACGGAAACACTAGACGCCTTAAGTCCATGCAAAAGATTGCTTCAATCAGACCTAGATAGTATTGGTAGTTGGTGTTCCAAGAATAGTTTGCCTTTAAACCTTCACAAATGCCACATCGTTCGTTATGCGAAACGTCCTGTAACCATCCCATCCACTTATCTCATCAATAACCACCCTCTCTCCAGGGTCGAATATGCTTCATTTATTTGGAATCCCTCAGGAAGTGTCCAGATCAATAGGATTGAGAGGTTGCAGAAAAAGTTTTTAAAGTTTGCATTGCAATCCTTGCATATGCTAGCCGTGCAATTGGAGACCTTCTTTTCCTTAATGATCTACTGGTAGGTAATATTGATTGTCCTTGCCTGTTAGGATGCATTAATTTAAATGCTCCTGCCAGGAATCTTCGTACCTTGTTACCATTTCTGGAACGTGCTGTAAGGACAAATTATGCTCGCAATGAGCCATTACTAAGGGCCATTAGAATGTTTAATTCCTTGCCTACAAGCATTAGATTCAGCTGGGGGGCCAAGAAGTAATTGTTAAGGCAAACCCTTAGGGAATATTTTTTAATTAATTTTCATTAATAGATTTAAGTTAATCAATTGTAGCAAGATGTAGCCAGATAAGAATTTATCCATTGGCGATAGATAAATAAATAAATAAATAAATGGCAGTGCTTGGAGGGAACTGTCCCCAAACACAATTCCCAGTAGGGTAAACATTGGGTTTGGGCTCAATTTACTCGTCTTACACGACATTTTCAGAACTCGCCTGGTCAGCAAGATCATTTTCCGTTTATTTTTTGGCTCTGGGAATATCTCCGCAATCTAAACACTTCACTAAAAACTGGCCACCGCAGGCGTTGCCTATAAGGGCGAAACACCAGTTCGTGATCTGTTCTGAACGTCATTAAAACAAAGCGGTTTTTTTTTATATTTTTTGCGATTGCGCCGTGGGCGCCGTTTTCTGCAGTTTTTTAACCTTGGTTCGTTTTTAAATGTTTGAAAACTTGTTTTCTTTGCAGCTGCGGTTTTGTATCTGCATTACACATGATTCATTCACCCGTACCTAATAAAACATTTTAATTTCACCGCGAGTCATCATCTTAAAGCTAAGCTTTGTCACAACACTATTGATTTGCATAATCAATGAGGTGATTCATTCGTATTGAAGATCGTTGCATCTTTGCTGGGGTTTTTCAAAAACACTTTCCGAAATACTTCTCAGCCATTTACACAGAACACACGTTGGCAATGCCGCGATCATTACCTTCTTCGTGAATATCCAACCAACGACAGATCGATCCGCGATAGCGGTCTTTATATGGCGGGCAATTAACAGAAATTTGAAACTAACAGAGCCGCCTCTGTTAGCTTAACAGAGCGTTGCCAGAAGTCAAAACGACCACTGTTAACTTACAGCGCCTCTGTTAGCTTAAGGAAGCTTTGCCTATCAGTATTTTAATGTTAACTCAAAATAAATATTTTTATCGTGATTTTTTTTTTGATTAATTATCAGGTATCATCGATTTTTTTTGCACATTTTTTGATTATTTTAAACGGTTACAATTTTTGATCGGGACAAAAATTCATATGTGAAAAATGAGCGCCGCTAAAACTTATTTTTCGGCAAGTGAAAATGGATCTGCTAAGTGCAACATTTGTGATTGAAACATAAATAGCTCCAACCTGCTATCGCATTTAAAAAACAAAGAAAACCCTCTTCCTTGCCTCTTTTGAACGTTGTGGCGTATGCCAGATCCAGCACAAAGTCCGCATGTAAGTGTATGTCTTGTACGTGGGCCAAGTCATAAAGCCAGGGACGCGAGGAATGTGTTTTATAAAATAATTGCCTTGATAATTATCGCTGACAAAAGCCAAACACTTATCCCAAAGTTGTTCAGATTTAAATCAGAGCCCTCGTAACAGGCTCTAAATATTCCATTATATCCTTAGACTCTTTAGTGACCCTCAAGTATATCACTTGGAAATCTCGTCCGTCAAAGGACGCCATGGCGAATGTCGATGCCCCGTGCTCCGGGACTGGCTGTGGAGCGCCGTGATCCTGGGCTGTCGCAGACTCGCAGTGAGCGTGATCCTGGGCTGTCCTGGATTTGCCCACTGTGTGTGGTGCGCCGTGATCCCGGGCCATCCTGTCTTTCTTCACTTCGGCCGCCGATTCCAAAACATTGCAATTAGTATTTCTAAATAAAAAAACAAAACCTTCTTCGTCTAATTACCACACAACTGAATTGTAATTTATTTGGTCGAAAGCTGTGGCGATGGCGAAATGTGATTCGGCAGCAGAAATAAGAGAGAAGTATGTACTTTAAATTCTTTGTGAAAAAAAGTATTGCAATTTATTTTTTGAAAAAAAAATTTTAATATTAATATTTTGTTATGAAAAGCTAATACAATTCTTGATCAAGTGACGCCGTCGGGCTCAAGAAAATATAATCTTTATAACATTTTCATATACTTAAAAATAACAAAAATATTCGAAAAGGTCACGCACGTCAAATTTTCTATTCTTTGGGCCGTGGCTAAAGGCGTTCATCTGAATTCATCCGCTAAATCTGGTATTTTGTTGGTATTTCTTTACCATTTCCTTAGCTCATCTGAGTACCGCGGTGAAAAAAGTCCCCGGCTAAAAACGTTAGCTACCTATTTGCCTCTCGCTTACTCCTATTCTTAGCTAGCAGTTTTGGTCGTACTGAGTACAGAGTCTATAAACTATCTATGTTAAATAAAAAATTGACTCTGGTTTCAAATTAGTGATTTGCAGACGAAGCGCGACAAATGAGTTTGAAAAGTAACAGTTTGGCCAGGTCCTACCAAAAATACTAGTATTTTCTTGGTGCCTGGCAACCCTACTTTACAGTTACATTAATATCACTAATTTGAGGATGCGCAATTCCAAAAGTTTGCGATGGATTTCCAAAGTGATTTGCGATTTGTAAAGGATGTAGTGCACTCCTTAGTGGCATCGTGTCCTGGCCAGATGACTATAAAACAGCTTGTGGACGCCTACGCTTACCGAACGGGATTCTGCATGCCATTTTCTCAGCTGCAGGACGTGGAATTTTTCCTTCGCTCCATTCCGGATACTGTGTCGGTAGGCATGTAAACATATCTTTAATTGCGTCTTTTTTAATTTTTTTATCATTTACAGGTTCTGGGCTACGGACAGATGGCCCTTGTGACGCCCAGCCAGACATCATATAGTTATCGTCAGCACCATTATAATAACAACTTTCAGGATCAGCGTTTTCCAACATATGGACATCCGTGGGGCTTTCAGCAGGCCAGACCAAATCCTGGGTATCTGATCCTAAACCAGTATCCGAACGCATCAAACTTCTGGCTTTGGGTTATTCAAAATCCTTCTTCTAATAATTCATATACTTATCCGAGGAACTATACCCAGTATGAGCATCGGGAAATTCGAAATACTCAACATCCTTTTGCCGGTAGTCCAAATTTCTATCCGCAATGCTTTCAAGGATCACACCCTAGCAACTTTCCGCATATCAGACCAAACCCAGCCCCTCTTAACGTCAATGAAAATAAGTCAGATGTCATTGAAACCCACACAAACCCTGGGCTTCTTAAGCTCAACGAGTGTGATTCCCAGAATATCATAAATCATTCCTCGAGTAATTTATGTACTTCTCCGAGGATCTTTTCTCAAATTGTACCAAATCCTCTAAACAGTACCGATTATGAGCCACAGGTCAAACAGGCCAATTCGGATCACGACTTGGAAAATAATGACAAGGGATCGGGGCACCTTAGCCCACAAAACGCAGAGAACGATGCCAAGGAAATGGTACAATCTTTGGAAGATCAGGACAAATGGGTAGACGATATTTTAAGCTCTGATAGAAAGTCATTATGTGCGGAGAAGAGAGAATCACCGGTCATATTATATACCCTAGAAAATAAAAGCTCATTGTATTTGGAAATGGATGAACTGTCAAAACTGGTATATGAATTTGAAAACGTTGATTTATGTGACGAAAATGAGGCTATAGTGTACGACTTAAGCCGCGATGAAGATAATTCTGCTAGTGATAGTGATACGGTAAGATTTGCCTAATCTTAATTTTATTCTATTTATTTAAGTCAAATAATAATTTCAATTTAGGACGATCAAGGCATAGATGTCGATTATCCGGAGGACTGTGTTCCCTTACAATTCCAGCTGCCTGTTCGCGATATAACCACTCTCAACTTTAAGGCACGCTATCAAGTGCAGGTGGTGAAGGTGAACAATCCCCATAGCTTCAAGATGTGGATATATGACGAAATGATTCCTGACTATCGAAATATGTCCTGCAAAATGGAGTAAATTTAACTGATTCCTATGTTATACAATCTAATCTAATATCTCTTTTTTTTTCTCTAGAAAATACTACCAAAGTCAAGATTTAAAAAATTACACTATGCCATTGAGCTTGATCGCCAAAAATCACCTGTGTGCAGTCCGATCGAGCAAGTCGGGAGTCTGGGAGAGAGCCAAAGTGTTGCAACACCGACATAATAAAAAAAATAAGACCACCGACGTTGAACTGATCGACACCGGGGTCGTCATGTGTCTCTCCCACAGAGATGTCAAGTTTTTGAAAAAGGAGTTTTCTGTGTTGCCGCCGCTGTGCTTACACTGTCGACTGGCCTACATTGTTCCCTGGTACGGTGCCGAGTGGTCAACTGAGGCGACAGCCTACTTTTTCAGTCTTGTTGCCCGCCGCAGACTTATCGCCAAAATCGAGCTTATTAAGGTTTGTAGACAAACAGAATTCGACTTAACTGGTGTAGAAAATTTATCGTTTTTAATTTTACAGGATAACACTGTCTACCTGGTGCTGGTGGATCCGCTAAGCGCGCCTGTGAGGAACATAAACAAGGCAGTAGTAAACTATGGTTGGGGACGTCTATGCTTCAGAAATTAGGGCTCTCTCTTATTATTATCTTACTTTAAAACTTCAAACCTAATGCTTAAACTTAAGACTACATATATTCATTTTTCCACATCTGAACCTTTCATATAATTTCATTTTTCTAAACTCTTTGTAAACTCGATTATGTATAACTTTGAAAACAACTCTTAAGTTTGTAAACACAGCCGTTAAACAAACAAAATGAAATAAAACTCAATATACATATTGACATTAAAATCTAAATATAAAATCAAAGTAAAGTTTTTATTTATTTAATTTTACAATTAACACGACTTGCAAAAACAAATCAACGTATACAAAACACCTGAATATATTTGACCTGATTTACATAAAACCCTTGCAAATGCACGTGAACATATAGGTACAATATTTAAAAACTCAACTACAAAAGAGCGAAGCCATTTCGAAGCAAATCGAGTAATCCAAGTTTTTGAGAAGTCCAATATAGAATCCCCGAAATTATTAGGGTTTTGCAAATGCGGTCTAGCACATACATGCTGAAATAAAGAGAAATGAAATGAAAAAACTATTGGTGGGGGTCAGGAAATACCTACAATCTCAATTGTATGCGGGATTTGGGCAATGAGGTCAAGGGTTCCTTCATCACATATTGACGTCCACCCAAAATGCTGACTTTCATGTACTCATGGTCGTCCACATCGTTTGTATTGATCTTAAATCTATCCAGAGAGTAAATTGTTTCTATACAATTTTTATTTACATAACAATAGGGCCAGTGCTTACGTCCTTCGATCAGCTACATCTAGTTCCTTGTAAATCTGCTCAAAGTGCGTAGACTTGAAGTCCCAATTCCGCGTTGTGAAGAACTGCAAAACCTCCAGACCCACAGCCACTTTCGTTTGTACCCGAACCATGCTAAAAAGAAGGGAAATGAGCTGATCATAGATTTACATGGCTCCCGCCAACTTGTCCTCAGGATCTTACAAGCGACGCTGTCCAAAGATCAGGAGAAGGAAGTCTATAAAGTAGGCTGGCATCCACATAAACAGGACTGTGCAGATGGTGTGATAAAATTTGCTGGAGGTCATGTTGCCGTCGGGATACCAGAGTCCAACTTCAAAGGGGTACTTAATGCCCAGGTCGCGACCCACATCCATTATCCATTTCCATGTGCGTTTTTTCGCGTCGTCCACGGTCAGATTGTAAACTGGTATCTGAAGGGGTCTGCGACGAAAGCAATTCATCATGTTTATATAGTGAGACCACCTCTGAGATTTACCTCTTCTCCGCGAGACTGTTATGATATGGTAGCAAGATCAGGCCGTTGATTGCGATGTCTACGGGTATGACTTCAGACTTGAGTTCTCCATTGCAGATCATGGATCGGATGACTCCTTTGCCGGCGCCAATTAGCACGCCCGTGGGCCCGTTCATATTGTCCACCCAACCGGGAAGGGGCTCAGCAACGGCTGGTGTCACTGGGAGAACAAAGAACATGTAAGGTAAGCCCGCAAGGTCAACTTTGGGCGATGAAAAACAAAGGGAGAGAAACACGGGGCACGGGGCGATATGTGTATATTCAACAACCTAGAATCATATTTATTTGGAATCAGAACCTCGAATATGCGTAACTACAACTAAGCTAAACGACTAATTAAATGCCTGTGACCACCAAACCAATGCGAGAACTGGGCTCAAAATATGGCCAGCACCCCCGTCCACTTGAGGAGGTAGTAGAAGAACAGTCCCACGATCAGCGTCTTGCACACAATATCCACGACCCATTGGCTGGAAGAATAAGAAGGAAGAGCCTTGTAAGTTGGCTATGACCAGAGTTAGGTGGAATAACTCACATCTTCATATGCACACGCGCCCTGGGAATATCTTCATCCTTCTCCTTGAGAATGAACTTGCGGGCGCCCTTGGCACACTCAATCATGTACTCCTCCTCGGTGTCCTTGGTGTTCATGTTCATGTTAAAGCTTTACAAAGCAGAGAAGTTGTTATAAAATACATCTTGGCCAAATTCAACTATACTTACATTGCCTTGTCCTCCTCATTGAGTTTGGTCCACAGCGAAGCGTAGTTGTCAGAGCGGAAGCACCAGGCGTTGAGAGTGAAGAACTGCAGGACACCCAGACCCGTGGAGATCTTCTCCTGGACCCTCAGCATGCTAGAAAGGGAAGGATTATGTAAGGACAATTCGATCTACTTCAATGCGGCACAACATACAATCTCTTCTGCCCCAGGATCAGCATCAGAAAGTCCAGGAAGTAGGCGGGCAGCCAGTGGAACAGGGCCACGTTGAAGTTGTGGTAATAGTGGTTGGTGGTGACGCAGGGATCCGGATACCAGAGGCCGGCATTAAAGGGCACCTGCTTGTTGATGCGCTTGCTCATCTCCACCACGGTGCCCATGGGCATCTTTCTGTGGTCCGCATTGGTGATGTTGTAGACGGGCACGTTGGCCGGACGCTTGGCCTGCTTGTTGAACTCGTAGGGAATGACGATTAGTCCGTTGATGGCGTAGTCCACGGGAATCACCTCGGCTTTGTTCTTCTGGTTGACCAGGACGGAGCGAATCACGCCCTTGCCGCAGCCGATCATCAGGCCGGTCGGTCCGTTGAGGTTGTCCACCCATCCAGGCAGCGGCTCGTAGGCAGCCGGGGAGACTATTGAGCAAAGAAAAGAGGGGTTTATTGTTTGATTGGTACTCCCAATGATACCAGTCTACATACCACGAGCCCAGGATGATGGTACCGAAGCCGTTTTATGTGTGTTAATGTGTTTATATTGGGTGTTGGGTGTAAGTGGTGTGGTTGGGATTAGGTCTTAGCCAGGGATGAGAGTGATTTTAGAATTTATAATATTTTGGGTTTGTAGTGTAGGGAAATATAATTCTGTGTAGTTCTGTTTGTGTTGTTCGTGTTGTCTCTCGAGCGGACGGGAATGGATCCTCTGCACTGGATCAACACTTGGACACTTGAAGCACAGACACATAAGCTCAGTACACAGACTTTTTATTTTCACACATAACATAGATAATCACTAAAAATAGACATGAAAACCAGATCGGAGGCCTCTCGTCGAGTGCCCCGAAGTTGTGCCCCAAAGCGAACCTAAGCGGAAATTGATTGAGAAGAGCGCGCAAATGAATTAGGAATTGGGTCCGAGTCCGGGTCACCAGTCAGGGTCACCACCTCAGACGCCCAGGAGACGTGCCACCAAACCGTAGGTCCAGTAGCACAGCGAGCCCACGATGACCGTCTTGCACACGCGGTCCAAGATGTACATTCTATAAATGAAAGGAAGGGGAGTGCTCACAGATCATAGATCGGAGATCGAGGAGCTGAGCTCGCTTACAGCTTTAGCTGGAGCCGGGCGCGTGGCAGGCTGTCGGGCGACTCCTTCATCAGGTACTGCCGCCCTCCCTGGACACACGACTCAATGTACATGGGGACGGTCTCCTCGGGATCCATGTCCATGTTGAAGCTTTTGGGTGGGTTCATACTTAGTCAGTAACTCTGTAAACCTACTGCCTGTCGCCCTACGTACTTTTTCCTATCCGCCTCGTTCAGTATGTCCCACAGAGAGGAGTAGGCGTCCGACTTAAAGAACCAGGCGCGCATCGTGAAGAACTGCAGCACCTCGAGGCCCACCGAGATGCGGTTCTGGACGCGGATCATGCTAGGAAAAAAGGGTCTTAGGATCTGTGTCCATGACTCCTCCACAGACTCCGCAACACTTACAATCGCTTCTGGCCTAACAGCAGGAGGATAAAGTCGATAAAGTAGGCGGGCAGCCAATGGAAGAGCAGCACATTGATGTTGTGGTGCAGCTTGTTGGTGGTGATGCAGCCGTCTGGATACCACAGACCCGCCTCCATCGGATAGCGGTACCCGATCTCCTTGCTCATCTCGATCACCTCACCCCACTGCATCTTCCGGTGGTCGGCGCACGTAATGTTGTACACCGGCACCTCCTCGGGCCTCTCCGTCAGTTTGGAGAACTGGTAGGGGATCACGCACAGCCCATTGATGGCATAGTCCACCGGGATCACCTCGGACAGGTGGCGCGTGTCGATCAGCATGGAGCGGATGACCCCCTTGCCGGCTCCGACCATCAGGCCAGTGGGTCCGTTCAGGTTGTCCACCCATCCCGGGACGGGCTCGTATGCCGACGGAGAAACTGGACGCGGGATGGGAGATCAGATTCAGAGTGTCGGAGGGGATTGGGACTCCTCCCTTCCTTGGACTCGGGCTGATGCGGATGCGAAGGCGAAGGCGGGGGTAAGCGGGGGCTGGGCTGGTTGGAGTTTCTGTCTTCTTCTGTTTTCATTGCATGCTCATTGAACTTTTTGGTCAATGACGACGGCGTTTGTGTGCAGTGGTGGTTGTGGTTTGTTGTTTTAAGCAATGGTTTATAGGCAGACTTTTTCTTTCAAGCTCTGTGGTTGCTGTTTTTTTTCTGTTTCTGTTTTGGTTGGTGGTGGTTGCTGGCGGTTGGTAGCTTGCTCGGATCTGTATGGCAGCTGCTGAGGCTCATGTGCGGTGTTCGGATTAAAAGGCAAGCGGTTGAGCCCCAAAGGAGGACGCGCGATCGAACCGATGGCGATGTCATAAAACACACGAAAAGCGTAAAACACTGAACGAATTAGCGGTAGGCGGCAAGAAGCGTCTTAGATCTAGCACCAAAGCAAAGACATTCATTACCAAATGGTTATCTGCTAAAATCTCCGAAGATCTGCTAAAAACCGCGAACTCTGCGGAACTTTGCTCGCTGGTTAGCAAACGTCGATATTAACGACTGTGTTTATTGGATATTTGCCGAGCTAAGCAGGTCGCTCTGCCTTGAACCCGCCCTGCAACAAGCGAAACATCTATATGCTCCGCCCGATTCCACTAGCCACTAACTTATTATTAGATAAGTTTGGAGAGAACTGTCAGCGGAAATACCTAATTACGAACCTACCCCTAACTAGGCAGTTTAATCGAAACTATAAAGTTTGATTGTATAAGACCCCTGCACTAATAATAAATATTTAAACCAAATTTTAGGAAATAAAATATTTACATCTAATGTTTTATTTTTTATTAAATATTAATCCCTGTTATAATATAATATATATAATATAACAATATTTTTCATTTCTTTCGAATAGTTTACTACTATTATTGCTAAGAGTGTCAACGAAATACCTCGTATCACTAATATTCTCTAATATCCCTGTTTAATTATATCACCCTATATAATAAAATAATATTTTCCACTTCTTTCGAATAGTTTACTACTTTTATTTCTAAGAGTGTACAACAAAATACCGCGTATCACTAATATTCTCCCAACCCAAGATTTTTTTTCATTTAGTCAGAATATAACGTTTGGGTAATCTAAATATGTCTGCATTGTCACCGAAAATACTATATCCCACTATTAAGTTACCCCACGGCTTTAATTAAAAAATGTTGGATTTTGCAGATTTGCATCATGCCGCTCGAACAGGTTTCTGCCTGATAGTTTCTCTATTTCCTATAAATATAAATAACGACCTTTCAGGTTGGCCAAAATTGCTAATAGAAAAGTTTAATTGACTGCCAGCGCAGACTGAAAAAAAGACGCCAGGTGGCCGAAAATGAGATAAGTAATAAGCAAGCCAACGGCCCAGGGCAGCGTAGACTTAGACATAGACATAGCATAGACACACAGGCTTTAAGCGGAGGCGCATGATTAGTTAGCATGATTGCAGTCTCCATTTCGACTCCAGCGCAGCTGGCTACCAAGCAAGGAAGCAATCAAGCAATCAAGCAATCCCCCGAATCCCAGCCAGAGACATGGGGATTTTTACGACTCGAATAAATCGAAGCAGCGAAAGCAACACGGAAAGGCAAGACACTGATGGGGAATCCGTGCTCAAAAGGTCACTTACCGATGCTGGGACGGGCGATGATAACGGGCATGGACTCGTAGTGGTCCCGCACCAACAGCTCCGCCAGGCGCTTCGAGTAGGTGTAGGTGTTCGGATGGGGCTTCAGCAGGTCCGGTGTGATGGCGTCCAGAGTCTTCACGTCCATCCACTCGGCCAGGCGCATCAGGTCCTCGGGCTTGTGGGCGAACTCGTACACCTTCTCGTACATCACCTCCTGATCGCAATTACAGAAGGCCGTGGACAGGTGGATGAAGGCCTCCAGCTGCTTCATCTCCTTGGCAACGTTGAGGGCCCGGCGGGTGCCCAGCAAGTTCATGTCGATGGCGTCCCGCAGGTTTCCCTCCAGCTTAAGTGTGGCCGCCATGTGGAACACGATATTGGTGCTCTCGGTCACGTGCTTCAGGGTCTCCCCGCTCAGACCCAGCTCTGGAAATGGAGGCTGTAGCTTCTAGAAATAGCAGTGGAGGCTTGCCATTTGTACTTACGGTCAAAGGTCACATCGCCCTGGTAAATGGTAACCTTCTTGAGCATTTCCGGACGCTCGTCCTTGATGCGCTGGAAGATGGGCAGCTTGAACATCTCCTCCAGGCGCGTCTCAGGAGCCTTGCCTCGTTTCGGGCGACAGATGATGATAACCTCCTTGAGGGAGTGGCAGGAGTACAGCAGCTTCTCCAGCAGCACCTTGCCCATAAACCCGGACGCTCCAGTAATGAAGATCGTCTTGTCCTTGTAGTACTCCTGCACGGGCGATAGATCCACCGTCATCTTGGCTGCAAAAGGAGAGCGGCTGCAATTAGCACACCTTTCGGAGATTGGGAACGCAGCAACGCAGCCACGGAGTGGCGCAAGAAGCATTCCGGGAAAGCGAAAACCAGTCAAAGGAAAAACTAGTGATTGGCAAAAGCGAGTGGCGCAAGTGGTGCTGGAAAAACTGGGGCTCATTCTGGCCACGCGTGCCCCTCTTGCCACATCTGGAGACCAAAACAACCAGCGAGCTGAACCTGCCGCAAACTGGTTTCCAGTGGACTTTCGGTTTCTATTTGGATTTTCGATTGCGCCTGTGGATTCGCATTTCTTTGCTGGTTTATGCAACGTCCACGGGGTAGCTGGCATCGAACCCGTCCAGCACGCCAGCCAGGTTGGCTTTAAATCCCCCTGCCCCTGCCGCTCCCCCGCCAGTCGGGGATTGTTGCAAGTATTTGTTGCCCAATCTGCATGCGGCTGGCTTGGATTGCAGCCGCGTTACACTTGGCCACATCTGCGCGGCAATCTCGGTTTCCATGATTGCGATTGTGCCTTGCACTTTGGCCATGTCATGACATTTCACGCAAGACCGAGCGGACGTATTTGTTTACCTATTTATTCTGCGGCCCGAGTGTATGTCGTCCCACCGCGCCCAACCACAAAACCATATCCATTACTGTATCTTCACCAACGAGTGTTTACCTCCTCCAGCAGAGCAGCGCTGGCGAAGATGGAAATCGCAAGGAAGCATGACGCTGCACCTCCACTGCACCTTGAACTACAAGCTCTAATCTACATACATAGCTGGATTTGGGTTCACTTGCGCGGTTCTCCTTCATCTCTCGCGGCGCCTGCCTTGTTACTTAGCCCCAGTTTTTTTTTTGGCTTTATGGCCAATTAAAACGCGTCCGCCGAATGTGTGAAAACAGCCCGAAAAACAACCTCAGATCGCTTGCACTTATGCAAGCCTCGGAATACACACATTGAGCCAAATTTTTAGAGCCGGGTCGGCCAAGTTGTCAAACCCGAAGCTATGAGCATAGCACACACACACCACTTTACTCCAACTGAACCTAAAACAACGAAGCTTCATTTGGTTGACTGCAAACGAAAGACTTAGGCAACGAACTTGATCCATATACAGGCGGAAGAGGAGAAAGCTGAAGGGGCAGTCAGTGAACTGTAACTAAATGATTTCAATTTGATAAATCTTTGTTTTTAATACGAATATTCATTTAAGATTTAAATAACTTTAGAATAATTGAGATATTTTTTATTTTGATAAATCTTTGTTTTTAGGAAGAAAATATATCTAATACCCTCATCACTTTAGAATAATTTGACTACTTTTTATTGTATTCTTTTGGATATGGCTAACAATTTGGACTGTTAATATAAATCTGCCTTATAAAATCCACAAAAAATACCCCTTTTTCTAATCAAAAATGTTTTCACTCCAATTTACCTTCCCCGCAATATGCAAGTGTGTTTTTTCAATGCTCTTTAGACATTGCGCAAAGGCAAAAAATGACCCTATTCAAAACGACAAGACTCTTTATTTTATGCTATTTGCTCGCCTCCTCCGTTTTGTCATATTTTTATTAGAGCCCAAACCGGATTGGCACTTGTAAGTAGAAACATTTTCGAATCTTTAATTAGCTTGTATGTGGCTGTGTGCTTATCGATGGTGTGTTCCTCTTGTTTACATATTGCCATTTTTAACCCAAGTAGTATTTCGTAGTTGCAACTCGATTGCGACCTCAGATCTACTGGCTAACGATGATGGGGGGGCCATTAAAATTTTCCAATGCAAAGTGCAGCCCCCAATCTGTCTGCAGTTAATAAAGCCAATGCAGTGTGATTGACTGACTGACGACTGCCGACGACTCACTGACCCCTTTTCAAAGGCTACGAGTGCCGTAAGATGGAGATGGCTGCGTGGAGGATCATTAGGAAAGCCACTTGAGGCTGAGACATTAAACCATGAAATCGAACAAATTTTAAATGTTTGGCAATTCTTCCATTCCATCGGCCATTTGGCCTTTGGTCGCGCAGTCTCACGAAATATTTAAATAAATGGAAGAAAAAACCCCCCTCAATATGTAAATAGCCTTTGTATTCGATCAGCATTGATACAAATGAGACGTGGAGCCCCGGACACATAAAATTAACAGTGAGCCGAGGCTCAAATATATGCAAAGGGCCAGGCCAAATCACGGAACTCGAAGCGGAAAATGTGGAATATTAAAGTAGCAGACGCAGCTTTTGCTTAGTCCAGGTCATGACACGACCCTGACACAGACGCGGGTTCACGAGCGTATCTCAGTAGGGCAGGCACTTGATTACGGCACGATACGAATCTTGGAGGGGGATTTGCTTTTATGATCCCCAATTAAACGCTTCGCTGGGCAGGTAAATGCCTCGAATTGCAGCCTAATTGCCCCGAACAGTGCTCGGCCAAAGACAATGCGGCAATCAGCAAGAAGAACCGCTGGTCGAGATGATGTCGTGGAGCACTTTGGTGCTGTTTCAATTACCTCGAGTGCTTGGGATTCTCCTCAATTAAAACACTTGCAATATTTGTAACAAAGTCGTAGCTCGCGCACGCGAATTAATGCGGTTCGGATCGGATCGGATCGGCTCGAATCGAAGTGGTTTGATATCGAGATGGTTTTGGGGATCGACTCGATGTGCACGCTGCGACGCTCGAAAGAAGACTGAACGCGACCAGCCCGGTGGTTGTCAATATGAATGGGTTGCGGCGCTCTGGGCTGTGGCAAACCCAGCCGAAACGAAGCGAAAACCACTGGGTTAGGCCAACTAACCTGGCTGCAAGCCGCGGCCGGGTAGGTGTTGGTACAGACATAAATATCTATTAGCTTGGCTAATCTAGGCGGAACTGCCTGTCTGTGTGGCCCAAGAGGCTGAGTACTGGGCCAAATAGTTGGTTAGTGCTTTCTGGGCCTTTAGGTGGGACTTGGGCCAAATCCCAGGAACACTTGAGCATATTTGGGGACAATTAGCTCCGCAATTTTGACAAGTGGCTCTGCCACTTTTGTTTCGGATTAGATACATATATCGGCATCATTATGGATGCAAAATGAGCTGCGGATAGATTCGGTTTCCATTACACAATGGTCCAGCTTTGCGGTGGTTTCCACTTTGTTTGACTTAATTAGGTGGTTATCAATCTCCTATGCAAATAGTTCGTTGCCCAATGTCGCGAATATAGGTAATCAATGCAAGCTCTTTTCCTGTGATTTTTGCACATGCTTAATTATGCATGTTGCCAATATTGTTGCAAAAAATTAATTTCTTTGAATCAGTTCCGTTATTTCTGCGATTTTGAAAATGCCGCTCCATAAATCAATGATCTTTAAATAGGTCTGTTATGGATCGGGCATTTGAAAAGTCCGCCAACGGAAGAAAAATCGATTTCATTCACCAGGTATCGATAGTTAAATTACAAAGGAAATATTGACACCCTCCGTTTACCTGAACTTCGAGGTCTAGTTAATTTATTTTAAATTAAAATTAAGCATAAAACTAAAGTAGTTATATCTAGACCTGTGCGGGGCTGCCAACCATTTTCCTAGACACGGGGAGCTGCCACCTCGAATAAATTCGAGTCTGCAACCCTGTCTGCGAAAGTTAAACAGCCCTGGCACCAAAGGCGTGCAGAGTTGCCTCTAAATTTCCTGTCGCGAATCTTTATTCATTTATAATTAATTGCAAGCCATGGCCGAACTGGACGATTTCTTCGCGAAAAAGGACAAGAAGAAGGGCAAGAAGACGACCAAGTTCGTGACGGCCGACGAGCTGGTGAAGAACCTAGAGGACGGCAGCAAGCGCGAAGTGGTCAAGCCAAAAAAACCCGAACCAGCCGTCGTCGCTGGCGGCGTGGCAGTGGTAGGCGAAAACGAGAACAGCGGCCCCAAGGTGCCAGAGTCCGCCCCGGTGAGTATCGCAGTCTGGGACTGCAGTCCAGGTGAAATCGCCGTCCGTTGGCCTCTAATTACGCGATTTGTCCCGCTCCGCAGCCCGCCGAGGAGGAGTGGAAGGAGTTCGAGGAGGAGCAGCGCAAGGACTACAGCGGCCTGAAGATCGGCCAGCTGAGCACCACGTGAGTTTTGCCAACATTTCGCCGATTGCCCGTTCAAAGAGCGCGAACAAAGGCCACTGACAGACATTATACATTCCACACTAAACTCCCGCATTTTGCGCAAATCTCTTAGCTCTTCGGCCCATTCCAGAAATGCCCAGGAATCCGCCGAGGCGCGGGCCGCTCGTGTGCCCTCCTCCGCCCAGGATGGGGGCAGCTACGACGAGGACGATGAGGACAGCAATGGGTACGACGGGAACGGGGACCCCAGCAAGGAGCGCGTCGGCCATGGACCCTGGAAGAAGGTGATACCGGCCGAGGAGGTGATGCAAATCCCGGTGCCCGTGGAGGTGGAGAAGCCCTCGTCCAAGACCTACGTTTCACCCGCGCTACGCTACAGCGTAAGTCCATAAGAAAGCTAATCGATCCTAGAACCAGTCTAATTCCTAATCCTTCCCTGCAGCAGCAGGCCGGAAGCGGACTGGGAGGCGGCTCCATTGGCGGCGCCATGCGCCCACGTCGCGCCGCCCCCGACATTACGAACACCGAATTCTTCCCCACGCTCAGTGCGGCGCGTCCGGAAGAACAGCGCAAGAAGAAAAACGAACCCGCCTTCGAGGAAGTCCGCCACGGTGGCCGCTTCCAGCGCGTCCAGGAGTCTACGACTGCCCCGGTGGCGGCCTCCAATCGATTCCAGTCGCTCGACGACGAAGCCAGCTAGGTCCAGCCGCTGCCAACAAACTAACCAACCAGGTGCTGCTGCTGGCCACGGAAACCGCTTTCTACCACAGTGTCCGCTGCCGAGCTCAAGTCATCCACGGGTTCTGCGCCAGCACAAGCAGTTTTCTAGGCTTTTTGATTCATCTATACCTCCACTGCTACTCTTACCCTAAACCACAAACTACTATTGTTCATTTCGTTTTGCATTTTTGAAGTATGGAATCAATGTAATAGAATACGAATAATAGCCATGCGTTGAAATCCGTTTATAAACGTTACTTTTTTATAAGCCGTCTCTCGTCTCACTAATCCATGGCCAGGTCCTCGGGGCAGCTCTCCAGGTAGCTGCAAAATCGGGAGGAGGAGGAGTTGTAAGGTCAGTACGATAGATCTTCTCTGGCCGGAACAGTGCCCACTGACGTTTCGCAGTATGGCTGCTCCGTCGTGTTGTGGTACGAGGTCAACAGCTTCTTGGCCAGCATATTCTCCGGGAAATTGCGGATCAGGTACAACCAGCACTGGATGGTCCTGCGTAAAGTGTCGAAAGTGAGAGCTCCCTTATGGCAGTTTTCCCATATTCATTCCTTCGTACTCATTCTGCTCGGTCAGTATGGCCTGCTCCTCACGATCATAATAGGCTGGGTAGTCTTCCAGTTCATCCAGTTTGGCGAACATGGCCTGATTCACCTCGTAGACTTCGCCTTCTATGTGGTTCCCCTCGCCGGGGCGGGCGAGCAGAAAAGGAATGTTGTAGCGGGTGCCCACCACCAGGGGAAACTTCACCGCCGTCGTTCCCCTGCCCAGAAACTTGGCCTCGCCATTCTCCTTCTTTGTCAACCAGTGATGGTTTGGCTCCCCGCGCTTTAGCGTTCCATACACAAAGACGACCCTCCTCGCAGCCATTCTCAGCATAACTACTGCGGTTCCCGCCGCCGGGCTTATCAGTTCCTCGAAATATCTCGCTATCAAATCCGTTCTAAAGATTCCACAGTCGACGTAACCCGTCCGCTCTTCTTCTTGCCGCCATTCGCACCGAAACTTGCCTCTGTACACCGCGAGAAATGAAAGGTGAAGAGGTGGAAAAGTACCAGACATGATATATGATATTTTAGTAACTTGTTTATACATATAAGAGGTCCGAACCATTAGTTTCTGTGAATTGCTTCAGTTTATTTGCTTTGTTTGTCGAAAACTATGAAATTACAAGCTACGCTAAAACCTAAATAATGCGTATGGTACATATCAGTGTATATCAATTGCCAATATATGCGCGTATATATCGATCAGTACGTCTGCCTCTGCAGGTACGGTCTAGAAATGCAACTACGGTAACTAAGAGCTGTCCAGAGCACATCCAATGATGAAACAACAGCCTAGTTTATTAGTTCTGGGCCACGTAGGTGAGATCGTCCTGGGCCGGGTGCTTGTGAGTGCGGCGGTGGCGTAAGATGTAGGGATGTTGAGTGGAATTCTCGTAGCTGGACAGGTAGCGCAGGCTGAGCAGGTTCTCCGGGTACTTCTGCAGCAGGTACACCCAGCAGGGAACGGTTCTAAAAACAGAAAGTCCGAATCCGGTCAGATCAGATAGCTGAGGTGACGTCAGTCTTGCTTTTTCTCACCCCTCGCCCACGCCGATGTTCATGTCGTGCTTCTCGCGCGTGTAGATCTCCTCGCAGTCCTCCAGGTTGTCCAGGGAGTTCAGCATGCGGTCGTCCACCTCGTAGATCTCGCCGGTTACGTAATAGCCCACTCCGGGCTTGTTCAGCAGGAAGGGAATGTTGTAGCGGGTGGCGATCACCAGCGGCATCTTTTGGGTGGTGGTGGCGCGGCACCAGAACTTGGCGTGTCCGTTGCCGGAGCTGGCCAGGATCGAGTTGCTTGGCTGTCCGTACTTGAGGGCGCCGTACACGAAGAGCTTGCTCAAAGCGGAGGAGACTTTCTATGGTAGTGGGTGTGGCGGTGGGGAGACAGAGAAGTGGGGTTAGGTAAGAGATCTGATAAACAGGTGATAAATACATATGTCTGCTCTCCTCTATTAATATCAATCGATCGTCTGGGCTTATCGGGGCTCTGAATATTTTCCACTGGCTTAGCCCCCCGCAACTTCTTGATAAGGCCAAACACGCGTCGTCTGCTCATCCGCCGCGATTTCAGAGGTTCTCAGTGTTTATTTATAAGACTGGAACCGCTTTCGGGGAGAAGATGGGATGGCCCTAACCGGTTTCCTGCATTCACACTTATTTTTTAATGACCAAGTCGATTATTGTCGCTAATATAGCGTTTTTTGGGTTTGTCGTGCGTGCCTCACAAACTGCGCAGCAGCTACGCCTCCACCAGGTACATACATACATATGTACGTATTTCTACATATGTACGTAGTTCGCGGAGTATGTGCGCGTGATTAGGTGCATAAATAATTGCTTACATCGGTCTAATCATTGCAGTAAATGGAGAACACACGCAAAGCTCGCCAGGCGGCCTTTAATCAATGCCGTTACTAGAGAAGCGGTTGCATCGAAGCATCTTACATAACCCCCAGAACAGGCGGCAATACACATACATACGCGTACTACCATCCAAACGGAATAAAATATATCTCAATTTCCCGATTTGCATTGCCTCGACTTCCTATTTGCTTAAATGTGATGCTGAACTAGATTTTCCCACGCTTCGCATTTGGGGTTGCCCACTTGCCAAGGACGAAGGATACAAGGATGCGTATATGTAGATACATATAGGGTACTTATATTCTTGCTGCACTCCCGATTCCGCTTACCTTTGCTTGGCCCATTTTTCCTGTTTCGTTTGGTTTCTGGTCAATCCGCCTTGCAGATAATTAAAGTTGCAAATTGCTGCAGTCGGCAAAAGAGAAAGAGCTCTTGAGGATGGGGATGGTGCGCAGGAGCTCCAGAAAAAATACAACCGCGCCGGTGGACAGCAAAACTCCAACTGAAACGCGATGGAGAACAATCGGACACGAGTGCTGCCGCCCGTCGCTGTTGCTTTTGTTGTTGCCTCTGTCAGTGAGCACAGTGGAACGCATCTTGCTAAAGTGCTAAACGCTTTTCTTGGTCTTATACTAAAACTTAAACTTAATTTACTTAAGGGTCTTTTAGTGTGAATCTTAAATATTAAATTTAGGATAGTTAAAATATCCAGAAAATATTTTTCAATTTTTTGATACTGAACTTAATAATAATTTAAACTTAAGATCATATCATTTTTACAGTAAAATGGTTTTAGAGAACTTTGTAAACTGAAAAAGGACCTAAGTCCCTAGTAAATTGTTGGCCCTGGCCCACTGTGCGACGTCGCGAACACCAAGAGGCCCGCCTCCCATGGAACAACAACAAGTAAAACAAAAACACGCCACACGCGCAAAGCTAAAAACGCCGCCTCTGCCGCCGCCGACTGCGCTGCCTTTCTTTGCTCTAGCTATCTAAGAAATACCCTCTAGGCGTGGTGTGGGTCAGTTGAAGTACCCCAGTTTTGATAGGCCCCGCAAACATAAATACTTAAAAATTCAGGGCTTATCGGGGAGCAAGAAGCAGCTGATCAAGCAAGCACCCTTGTTTAAACCCCTGTTGAGACCCCTCGAAACTTTTGGTTTCGGGGCGACGCCTCTGGAGAACACGTACGCATGTTTTTGACAAGTTCTTGTTTCTCTACCGATCTGGTGCCGATCGGATATAGCATATATGCATATATAATTTATTCAGTTTTAGAGCGACGGGCCTTCCATGTGTCCGATCTGCTATAAACTTATAAACAATAACAAAGTCGCTTTGTAATTCGGTGTGGTGGGAGCGGCAACAACACAACCAGTTGTCAAACTCTCTTCCGCGCTCTCTCTCTTAATTTTTCCCTACACAGGTAAGGGTGGGCACTATAGTTTTCGGAAGCCATTGGAACTTACATATAATATGAGCCATATTAATATATTTTTAAGTAAAATACAAAAATATTATACAAATATGTACATATTTGTATCATACTTTTTGTATAATAATACTCAGTTTGGTCAAGTCACATTATATTCAGCTGATTAACATCCGTTTTAAAATTTATATTTTTTAAAATTTTTTAATTGTTAAAATGTATTATTGAAATAAATATTTTTATAACCTGGAAAAATTATTTACAAACTCAGAAAATTCAACCGCATGACGTCAGCGAGACCTTAAACAGTCCCATTGTCTTGCAACTGACTTCCCAAGGTCAATAGTCCCTGGAGCAAATACCGTTGTGAGCATAATGGTGGTGCTTGTGCCGGCAGGCGCACAAGTTGGGAGCGAAGCAGTAGGCTTGGGGTCCACAATTGCTGGGGGAATATTCAGGGATTAGTCTGGCGAAATGATAAAGGAGGACAATCCAACTCACTGATCACAGATGGGCATGCATTGCTGACCGTGGAGCAAGCTTGACCTTAGCTCATAGCCCTGGGCACAGATGCACTGACCGTCGGAGGAACAGGTGCCATGGGTGCAGCGCCTACGGACAATCTAGGATTTACACTTCTTATCGTCCTTCAATAAGGATTGAACTTACCCGAGGCAGGGATCCAGCAGTCGGGCAGCCCTGTGGCGGCACTTTTGGGATAGGGGATCAAAGTAGAAGTGTCTGTCCTTGCGGCACACACAAAGATCGGGAGCCGCACAGTAGCCACCTGCCTCCGTGCATCCAGGCAGGCACTTGGCGGCACAAACCAATCCGTTCGGGTTCCCCGAAAGATACTGATCTGCACAGGGACAGGGTCCGTCCTCGAAACATACACGATCCTGACACACGATGTTGCAGCGCCTTACGCACTGGTGGGTGTTGACCACCAGCATTTCGTAGTCGGAACAAAGTGGAGGAGGCTCGTTGATCTCCCAATAGCCGTAGTCGTAGTAGTAGTGTCCCTTCACCGCTGTCCACAGCAGCAGCTGAAGGAAGGCCATCCAGATTGACATCTTGATCGAAGACAAGTGATCATCTGCCCGACGGATTCTGTTCCGGCAACGAGAGTGAGAGTGAAAGTGCCTTCCGCAGGCGAAGCAATTTGTGTGCGGATCCCATTACGGTCTCGGTCACGATCGCTGTGTACAAACAAAGTGCGGATGACGCAATAGCCCCCCAGCAATGGAAGCGGCCAACTGATAACCGCTCGACCGGAGATCATCTCGATCGGAATTACACATGATCAGAGCATTTGCATCGAACGAATATGGGTCCGACGGAGCATTACTCACCCGACCGCGGGGTGGAGGCGATGGTGGGGCTGGTGGTAGAGTTGTCTGATCGAATCCAACTCGAACGTGTGTGCAGAGAGCCAGGGAGAGCACTTTGGGGACTGATTCTGGAATGTCTGGATTTCCACGCTCTCAATGCTGCGGCGACGGCGCCCACATCTGCATGCTAACACTGCAAAAGTTGCAGATGAGAGTTTAAAATATCTTTAGCAATGGTATAACAAATAATAATAATTTTAAAATTTAAAACGTTCCTATGTAGTTGATAAAGCCATGCATAATTCAAAACTCAGTTAGCGCGTTCTTAGAAGATGAATCTAGATTTAATAACAATATGTATTTAAATGTAGAAATGAATCATAATAATCATAAGTTAAAAAAAATTCGGATGATATCTTACAGTAAAAAGAATGTAGTGAATTGTAAATTATTATTTTATAGGATTTTTAATACAAAAATACACCAATTACTAAAAACACAAAAAATTTTAAATTTGTATTCAAAAAATAAAAAAAATGTAATCAACACATTAAAATATTTTCTTAAATTTTTAAGATGTTTAAGGGTCCCAATAGGTTTACGAATGTCAAGATGCACCTTACCATTTCTCCCAGTGCTGCGATTGGGGCCTGGCTCCGTCTGGAGTGCAGCTGGCTTTAATAGGCCCCATTCATTCAGTCGGTCGGTGTCGACGAGAGTTGACGGAGTAGGAACACGGCGACGCCTGCGCGAACGGAAGTCCAGATTCAGATTCATATTCAGATCCAGCGATCCAGAGTGTGGCACAAAGTTGCCAAATAGCCGCTTTGGGGATTAGCGAAAACGCCATCGAGGCAGAGTTCTTTCTGTGCGCGCCCCTCGTTCTTCGCTTCGACGTCAGCCACGAATTGAGTTCTTGACTGAACCGCAGACTGGGCGGTCTACCGCCTCGCCCCCATCCACCCCCTCTCTGTGCGCGTGTGAGTGGGGTGAATAACATAAAACAGACGGCAGAAGGCGAGCGCATAACAGCGAACGGCGAAAGCATAAAATAAACAATTCCATTTCGGGCTGGTCAGCTGGGAGGAAGTTCTGTGTGCTGGCCCCGCGCTGCTGGTGGTGGCCGAGTGGTGCGGCGGTGGTGGTGGGTGACGGCAGAGTGGGTGTGGGACGTGCGTGCCCCGACAAAGCCGAAGCGCTTAGAGTCTATTATCTATCCGGCAAGTGCTGACGCGTTGCGAACGCCGGACGTCGATCGCTGAATCTGGATCTGTGAACTCTGGCGAATCTCTAGCATCGAAATGTGCTACGTTATCATCACCAGCGCCAGTCTGGTGTGGTTCCTCTGCTCCTTGGTGGCGGACATGCTCTTCGCCGTGGCCCTGGTCACGCCCAAGTGGCTGGTGGGCCCCGCCCAAGGCCTCAATTCCAGCTCCAACCACCATCGCCAATCCTCGGTTGGCATCTATACACGCTGCAAGGTGATGCAAGAAGGGGGCTTCCACTGTGGCCGCTTCGACCTAGACGGACTGGCCACGGACAGCAGCGTTTACCCCGGCGAATGGAAGGCCGCCATGTTCTTCGTCTCGCTGGGCTTCAGCCTGCTTTCGGTCACCGTTCTGCTAACCCTGCTTACCTGCTGCCGCCAGTCGGCCTTTGGCAAGAGCATCCACAACATGACTGCCTGCGCCCAGGTGGTGGCCGGTAAGAACGCATTATTTGTCGCAGAAGTGGATTAAGATTTGCTTTCCAGGAATAAGTATGATGCTCGCCCTCTTCCTGCATCCACTGGGCTGGGGTGCTGACCGGGTTCAACGTCTGTGCGGTCCGGATGCGGAACCCTTTTACCCCGCCGACTGCAGCATAGGTACTTGATCGCAACTCCTTGTTAAAGCAAACTAATCTTAACCCCCCACCATAGGAATTTCGTTTTACTGCGGCGGCATCGCGGTAGTCCTCACATTCGCCGCCGCAGGCATCAGCCTCAAGGCGGAGTCCTCCAATATGCGCTCCCACGTCCGCAGACGCGTCGAGACGGGCAGCAAACTGGTCTGCATTCCGTAGCTGCCTCCGGACACAAAAAGCACAATCTCCGACTTAGAGCGAGCATACTTAACTTCATTCTCGAATTAACTTTAACATTAGCATAAATAAACGTCTAACATTTCTACAGTATGGATACAAGGTGTGGCTGATTTTCCTTTCGATCTACTTGTTGCGCTTGCCCTTGGCTTTGCCATGAGGCTTGCCCTCAACATCTGGCTTAGCCTTGGGTATGTAGACGCCATGGTTGTTCTTCTTGAGGTGCGCAAACAGCTTGTTCTTGGAGTCGAAGACAAGCCTGCAGGTGACGCAAATGTGTTGCGGCACGGTCGGGTCAGGATCATCATCTCCGCTTTTTGGAGCCGCTTTGGTCTCTTTTGGGATTGGTTCGGGAGCTGTTTTTTCTGCGGGCTTCACCTTGCTTGCCGCCCCCTTTTTGCTCTTGCTCTTTTTGACTGCTTTTTTGCCTTTGCTCCAGTCTTCGTCCTCCGATTCGCTCTTGCTAGCCTTGAGGTCAATGGGCTCGTCTGTTTCATCGCTGTCTTCCTCTTGCGCTTGCTTGGCAGCTGACTTCCTCGACTTTTTGTTCTTTTTGCTGCGCTTGGTGAGGGCAGATTCCACTTCGCTCAGTGCCTCTTCTGCGGATAAGTGATCGTCAGTAATTTGGAATTCCTCCAGCTCCTCCTCCACTCCATTCAAACTGTCTTCGAGGGATGCATCGTTGAAAGCCTCCTCTTCCTCCTCCATTTCCTGGCACAGTCGGTCGACATTTTCCTTGTGCTTTTTGCTCTCCTCATGATTTGCACGCGCCTTGGCGTTTTTGAATGTCTTGTTGCACGCCACGCAATACAGATCGTCCACATACTCGACCTCAAATTTCTCGGCTACCGGATCGTCCTCGTGGTCCGAGTCCTCGCCCTCCTCATCGTCTTCGTCCTCATCCGTGTACTCGTCCGACTCACTGCCGTACTGCTGCTCCAACTGCTTCAGTTGCTCCTCATATCCCTCGTTAAAGACTTTATTCTCCCTGACGGCCGCCAGTTCCTCCTGGCGCTTTCGCAGCTGCTCCTTGCGCTTCTCCTCCTGCTTTAGTCGATTGGCCTCGGCGCGCTCCTCAAGCACTCGCCTGTAGGCCTGGACTCTGCGATCACGCTTCCTCACGAAGTTCACCAGGTTGCGAACCTTATTGGGGGTTTAGAAGATGGTTATTGGATATGTTCCCAAAAGTAATGAACTGCTCACCTCTTCGTTGCGCTCCTTGCGGGCTGCCTGGACGATCTTCTTCATCTCCTTCTCCACCTTGCGCAGGATGAAGCGCTCCTTGATCTCGCGCACGTCGTACGGACACAGCCATTCGTATGTTTTCCTTGTGCTGTATGCCTGCCAGAAGGCGTAAAACGGACCCACCACCTCCTCGTAGCTGCTGTTCGCGTGCCCGAAGTCAGGCGCCATGCCCAGCCGGTCGTCCTCGTCCATGAACTCCAGGTCCTCCGAGGCGATCTGGACAAAGACCTCGGTGTACACGCGGTAGAAGCCCTGCTCGTAATCGCCGTATCCTTTGTAGCAGGAGCTGGTGAAGAACGGGAATACATCCAGGCAGTTTTCCGCGTACTCGGAGTTCTTGCCGCGCAGGATCTGCTCGCGGTGGTTGTCGTACCAGGAGCGCTCCTGCGGATCGGAAAGGACTTCGTAGGCCTGCTGGATCAGCTGAAAGCGGTCCTTGGCCTCCGCCAGGCGGTCGGGGTTTTTGTCCGGGTGCCAGCGCAGGGCCATTTTGCGGTACGCGCTCTTGATGTCCCCATCGTTGGCGTCCCTTTGGAGCTCGAGCTCCTCGTAGTAGCAACGCATGTTTTATTTTTAACAAATAATTTAGAGAGTTGCCAGACCAGAAGAAAAGTGGCGGCCAGCTGGTGCTCACAAGTGCGTTGCTTTAGCCAGGGCTGCAAAGCGCCGAGGGAGAACCTTAAATTCCAATTAGATAGCTTACTTTTGGGCTAAATAAGTTTTTTTTTTGCGGGAAAAGGCATTTTAAAATGTCTGTCAAGGATTATTCTACCAGGACTAGGAGTTGGCTATCCAAGTTTTTTAAACCCACAATGTAGCGGCAATCCTGGCCACCCTACGTAACTGCGCATTCCGTCATTAGCTTTTTTCCCTTCGACGGCGACGGACGTTTTCCTTCCGTTCGTGTCCGCGCATCCTTGCTTCACTGAATTCTACCGCACGCTTTTCTCGCTACCACCGAAGTTTATACATCGCATACCCATACACAGCCGCGGAAAAGAAAAAGTTAAAACCCGATAAATTCAAGTGAAAATAACAGTTTTCCACAACGGGACTTGCACCTGAGCTTTTTTCCTTATAATTTGCAAGAACATTTTCACATCATTTGCATGAAAAACCAATACCAGCGACTGGAATCGAATATTGCTCAACTCAAATATTGCCAATCAGCCATAACAATACTAGAAAAGTGCCAAAATATCGTAAAGCATTTGAGTCTGCAGACGAAAAGGAAAATTGCTGGACATAAAATTTACAGTTACGTGGGATTTACAGCCGAGAACAGTTACACACAGACAGGCTCACCCACACACACACGCTCAAAAAGTTACTTCGACACGGGTGGGGAACGGGAAAAGGGGAGTGGAGTGGAGTCCTTGAAGCATCTCGGCTTACGAACAACCCCCAACAACATTGGGTGCGTCGGTACTCGGCCTGAACGTAACGGAAAACGGCAAAAAATAACCGTCAACAAAAAACAAACAAACACAAACACTGGAAGCCGACGTCCCACCCGTGTGTGTGTGTGTTCTGGTGTAGATTTACCGTTGTCCTTTCATCTTCTGCGAGAGTGTGTGTGTGTGGGCGCCACAATAAAAGGAGGCGCAAGGGTATTATGAGGCCGACGCTGTCTGCCGCATTTGCGAATAAGGTAATTTCGCATAACATTCCAGCACATCCCCCCACACCCCTCCCACATACAAACTATTGAAAATGTGACCCTGCTGAAATGCTGTTCGGCTTTTGTGCCCCCATAAATGGATTTCCTTATCAGCGCAAAGTGGTCCCAGAAGTCCGCTTGGCTCCATCTCCATTGTTGCAACTGAATTGCAGCCATCAAACTAATGACCTCTTCCCCTTTCAGCCACAGCAACTACCATCCGTCCACTTTGGTTAAGACTGTACGGATACCACTATGTTTGGATCCAAGCTGCGCTCCTGGATGGAGACGCACATCGTGCGTCCCCGCAAGAAGGGCAGCAAGCACAAGCAGCAGGCGGCCTCGGAAACGGGCAGCTCCTGCTCCGGGAAGAAGGCGGGCACCCTGCCTCCGCAGGGAAGCAACCTGACCAGTCCGGTCCTCACCAGCAGCGGAAGCCACAGCATCGCCAGTCCGGTGCGAAGGCGCGAGGTTTCGCCCATCCAGTGCCACGTAAGTTATTTTCCCACAGGGGAGTTCGTCAACTGCTTACGTCTTTCCATTCTTTTCGTAGCCACCCAGTCGGCGATATGGCTGGCAATCCCCAGACGACGACTCCTACGTCATCACCTCACCCAAGTCGGACAATCTGCACTACGCTCCGCACTGCTATCAGCCCCACCAGCCGCTGCAGCAGCCCTCGCACCATCTAAGTGTACCCCACAGCAAGGACAACTCGTGTGCCGAGAAGTCGCCTATCAGGGTCAACTGCTCCTCGTCATCCATATCGTCGTTGTCCTGGTCAACGGGTTCTAAAGAGCCCTCTTCGGGCAAGCAAGCTACTTTCAGGGAGCAGTCCTTAAATGGGGAATACCACATTCCACCCGAGGAAGAGGTGGAGTACGAGGAAGTGGGCGCTCTGCTGCTCCGGCCTCCGGCGCACATTGCGGAACAACAGCGTCCGCAATCCGAGAACTTGAGCGCCATGCGTCTGATCTACGAGGAGGAGCCCAGGCAGAGCAACAACCATGTGCGATACGGACGCCTGCTTCCCTCCAAACTGGCGCCGGCTCAGCTTGGCGAGTCCCTGGACAACTTGACAGCCACGCCTCCAGTCCCACCCGCTCCTCCTGCCGGCTCACGGATGAGAACTCCCCGGGGAATGCAGCGTAGCAATTTTATGCCGGGACCCCGACCGCACAGCTTGCCCTCGCCAGAGAGTGCCTACTCGACGGGCTACTCCACAGATGGCACATCGCCGTGCGCCGCCAGCAACTACAACCCGCCCGAGTACTACATCAACATGCGCTCGGGCACCCACTACTTTCCCAAGAGCGTTAATTCGCTGGCCATCGAGGCGCAGCGCTACAAGTTCGGCTTGAATCGCATTGAGGAGATGTCGCCCATGGATCCGCTGCCCAAGAGCAACTTCGCCAGTGCCAATCATGGCCTGGAGTCGTCGCCCAGTCCGCTGGCTCTGCGGCAGCAACCGAAGCTTTTTGAGTGTGAGTGTCCGTGCTGTTAACCCGCCCGCTGGCAAACTGAGCAATTAACCCATTTAGAGTCTCGACTTCACTGAAGTAGCAACCCACATCACTTGTTTCTTCCCCTTCGTTTGCAGCTCCCTCGCCGAGACAGCGCTGTCGCATAAGAACAAATCCCTGGTACAGCACAGGGGAACACTTGCCAGCCTCCTCCTCGAACCCCACGCGCCTGGATGTGGATGCCACCAGCACCACCTCCACGACCTCGTCGGGCATTAAGTCGAGCAATGAGCTGGAAGTTCCGGCGGCCAAAACAACAGCAAACAAAGCAGGAAAGGCAGCCGTTCATACATCAACCCCCAACTCCCGAGGCACTCCCAGCAAGTCGGCCAGAGTGGCAGGAGTGGACGCTGTTGGGAGTGGGTTGAGTGGTGCACCTGGATCTGGGGTCGCATACGAGTCCGAGGGCTCTTCGTCGTCGACTGAAGTGGAAAATCTGCATGCCCCACACACCATAAAGCGCCGACACATGGAGCAAGCGGAGACGACAGCAACAACTTCAGCGCCTGTGGCAGCTGGTGGTGGAGCCACCACTACCTCCTTCGTCCTTAGCGACGACGAGGCAACTCTCAACGAGATGATTGGGAAGTTTGACGAGAGCTACATCTACGAGAAGGAGACTGACATACTAAGGTGAGCTGCAGTCCTCCTCGCCAAGTCAACTCAAGTGGCCAACTCCTCATTTTCCATTCGTCTTTTAGCAGCGACTCGGACCTCACTGACTGCTGTGCCTCGGAGCTGGACACTGGACAGGATGCGGGTGATGAGTGTGACACGGACGAGCTCCTCGATATTGACTTTATAGACACTTCTTCCATGCAAGAGGTCGTACTCGATCGACCGGATCTATCGCGCAATCTGGGCAGCTGTCAATACTATTCGAATCAGCCCGCTAGTCCAATGATGAAGCGGAAGTCTTCAACCCGCTCCCGTCGCAAGAGCGGCCAAGAGACGGGGGAGAGCTCCCAGCAGCGTCGTCGCAAGCGGTTCCTTAAAACGCGCAAGAAGAGCTGTGAAACCCGTGAAAAGCTCCCTTCGTCGCCACTCCGTGAGCCCCGCGGAACACGAAGTGTGGGAGGCACGCCCGTCTGCTTGCGCCGTAATCTACTGGGTGCAAGGGAGAGGTAGAAGACAACCCTTCATATTTTTATACACTGTATTACCAATAATTCTATCTTCAGGATCTACAAGACTTCCCCTCTCTCCAACCGTTCCAATTCGCTTATCTTTGGCAGCCTGAATGAGAAAAACACACTCACCATCGCCGAAAGCGAAAAGGCTCTTCTCAAGGCAGACTTGGAGGCTGATATGAAGTACAAGCAGCTCATCATGGAGGCAGAGTCTTTGCTAGAATCCATGAAGAATAGCTTACAGAGGTGGAAAACTTGAACTTTCTATTCCATTTTGATTATACTAATAAATTGAATTTAGTATTCCCAGAGACACGCCCGTAGCCAGTCCGAGACGTTTAAATCCATTGGCTAACAAGCGCGTGGAGATGCTCAAGAACAGTGAGGTTGACTCCAAGAAACAGGCGCCGCCTCCGAACTCTCCTCCGCAGGAGCATGAGTTAGCCGCAGCCATCAATAAGCGCATAGAGATGCTGAAGTTTGAGACTTCTGCTGCTTCCTCGCCCCCAAATAGTCCCAAGCTTGGACGCTGCAGTCCTCGCAAGACGCATCTGACCAACTTTATGAATCAAAATGCTCCGCCAGAGCTGCCGCCACGCAAGATGAACAGCAACAATCCCACTGCTCCGCTCTCGCCGCAACTGCAGCTAAACGGAAGGCGTCTTAAAGAAAGTCCGAAGGGCAAGAGACGCACTATGATGGTGACATCCACGACTACGACAACGGTGATCAGCTTCAACGGCAGTGATTCTGAGATGGAGAGCATTGCTGTGGAGGATATTGGCAATCACAACTACTTGCTGCAGCAGCAGGAGTTGAACACGAAAATCAAGATGGATGCACAAACACAACATAAACTGCATGCGGAGTCACAGATAAACAACAACTTTTATTGCCCACATAGCGAGCCCTTGAAGCGAAAGGTCTACAAGGGAAGCTCCTCGTTCGAGCGCATAAAGAAGAACTTTGACTTGGAGTTGGGTAAGTAATTTAATATTGCCACATTAGCGATAACCCCTTTATTTAACGAATCAAAATACAGATGCAAACGGACGGAGCAAGTCCAACGAGCGTTCGCAAATTAAACTGTCGGCCTCCGTGTCGGCCAAGAGCTCTATGCAAGACGTGACCCTTGACGAGGCCAAGGGCCAGGCAATGGGCGGTAGTGACCGCAAGCAACAGCTCATACTGAACACCATAGTCGACTTAAAGCGCAGTTTGGAGCATCAGAGCCATCAGTTGAGTGGCCTGAATGGTGAATAGAACTGAGTAAACCAACTAATAGGGCTAATATCATCATCATCATACTTAATCATCTTGCATTATCTAGACAGTAACTAGTTCGCTAAGTTCTAAGCTAACAGTCCAACCGAATCCCTCAGACTAGACACTGAAACTGAGCGCAATAACTTTCTAACTGATAAGAGAAGACGATTATTTACACGTATGGCATAATACTTGAGGGCCGTAATTGAAACGATGGACTGTTATGGAAGGTTATTACGAAAAATGTGTAGCATGTAGAAAATTGTTTTTTATGGAGTTTTTATAACCGTAGACATAACCCAAAGGTTTTATTTTGGTTTGAAATATTCGAAGATCAATTCTTAGTTCTTTGATATATCATAGATTTTAGTTAAAGCATATCAAAATATTATTATACTGAGTGACATTATGTTAATACTGATCGTTTTAGTTTGTTATTTGACTATCACAATTCTTTGTTTTAGAAACACTTTATTATTTAAAAAAAAAAGTTGTTTAATATTGGTTTAAGATGAGCAAAGCTGAAAATGTGTTTAGAACACAAATTCTTTAGCTTAATCTATTTAACTATCCTACCAACTCACTATCCAACCTTAGCTTGAATACGTTGATATTAGTCACTTTAATAACTACATAAGTCAATAACTGGTAATACTCCTTAGTTACTTATCGAGAGTGTGTGGTAATGTGGGAAAAATATCCTTAATTATTAATGCATATCCCACATGATCCTCGCCTACATTTAGAGAGCTCATCTTATCGCTAAACTTGGTAGAACATTACACTTAATCAGCATTATCACAAAAGTACTCAAAAGTAGTCCTTTAAGTAAATTATTTACGATCCATCCAAACGAAAAATGTTTAGCCAAATTGTTTGTAGATCAATGAAAAGAAAATACATTGTTTTACATATTGTTTCCTTAGTTAAAAAGATGAAGACGATTGTTTTTAAATGCTTACCAAAGTCGAATTATATTTCAATTGGTCTCACCACGAATTTATAATATTTTGTATTGGCGAAAATTTTAATGATTTCCAATTGGGGGTAAATTGGTTGTAATTTGAATTAATCGACTCATGTAATTATGAATTGTGTATTGTGTTGTGTACCCACTTAATATGCATATAGACGCTGTAGAACCTACACGAAGAATACATAATCTAAGTCATACTGTAACGTGATAATAAACTTAATGAAAACCCCAAGACCAAATCAAAGACGATCGACCGAGTAGTAAGTATATAGTAATTACGTATCCCTAAACAGTTATGTTTGTGGTTTTCTGTTTCACTCTTGTGTGTACTTTGTAGCTTTGCGAACACTTGTTTCTCATTGAAATTGAAATTGCAATTAGTTTTCATTTTCGCTTACGTACTAGTGCCTGCTTTATGTGCCGCAGGGCTGGAGGGGTAGTGGTGCTCCGGTATGCTGTGTTAAATTTACTTAATTAGTTTCACCCCCGACGCGACACTTGTACATCGGCCCTGCAAAGCGAAAGACGCACGCCGCGAAGCAAAGACGTCGAACTCAATATTTTGAACTTTAAATGGACTGCTAATGCGTAGTTCCACCCAGCCCACTGTCATGGTAATTTATGCGCCCTACATTCCAAATATTCAATTGGATTTTCGATTAAAGCGACCTTAAGACAATCCGACGAGCTTTTGATAAGACGATTTACAAACCGCAACTTAAGAGAGAGACTGCAGCAGATTCACTCCCATGACGGGGATTTACATCCGTTTGGAATGGGCGAAAATCCGGTACGGCAGTACCACGTGTGGTATGAGTGATATTCGTTGTTGCTGAATTCCCATTATCCTATCAGACGACGACGACGACTCATGTAATTACCGAACCCATGTACTTTAAACGTCAATAAAGGACCAATATTTTGAATTGCCCTCTATCTTAATTGCTTCTCAACGTTCGATCAAGATGCCAGTCATGCTGGAATTTCCACAGACGCCGCCCCGATCCCCGTTTCTTGTCATCTCGTTCATTATTATGTCTGGCTGTAAAAATAAACTCGCACTGTTCTAAAAATCCCCAGAAGAGCATCGACAATGGAAAATTAGCAGACAGATCATGGACTGGCCGACTGGTCGTCCAAGCCTCCGTCGCTGCTAATTATGCAAATGGAGACTGAGAGACAGGCAGCGGACTGGGGATCGAGGAACGGCTGCTGCCTGCCCGTTGGAATACCAATTGACCAGGCCACGCTTGAAACATCAAATCAGCATTAAGTGGGCAAGAAACATGGCTCGAAAGAGCGGCTATAAAATGGTTGGTGGCCCAGTGAAGGAGGCGCGACCTGCTCGGGCTGCGTTGGAGATGTGCCCTAAATGGTCAAACTGGTTCGGCTTCCACAATCTGGCCAGGAGGCGGAATGCTATCCGAAAGGCAGGGGCCGGTCGCCGAACTGCATACTTCTGCTTTGTTTTACTTCTTGGGTATAAAAGGTACTTATCTAAAAATGCTAAGAATTATTATATCATGATTTTTTGCGAAAAATTGCGTCTTTGTAAGTGATTTTTTGCTGTAATTTGTATAAAAAGTGTCCGAGATCGAAAATACGCAGTGTTTTGTACAGCAAATAACCCAATATATTCAATCCTATCACTTTCCAGATGATTTAAAAAATTTAATATTTTTACCGTTTTTACATTTTTAATAAGGGGTTACATCATGATTTTTTGCGAAAAACTGGAAAATTAAAAATGTTCAGGTTTGAATGCCGATCGACTCGGTATTAAATTAGGAGCTCAGCGAGGTATAACGTTCCACATTTGGACCATTATTTCTATTCTTTCGAGCAAATTACTGATTATTTAACTCTGAAAATAACGATCCTTTAAATGATCTTATTGCCCATTTAATCAAGGTATTTTGAAATATTTCAGGAATAGCTAAATAAAATAATGTATTGCATATTTATCTGACTTAAATAAACACAAAACTGAGGGGGGCCAAGGTGAATTTCCGGTGAGGGTATTTCTATATGCGACTGTGTGATGTGATGTGATCCCTCCGACGATCAGAGGCTGCAGTGCAGCTTTCGATCTCGAGCGATTAGCGCGTCGATAGCTTTGAGCTCCGGGGAAGGGGGCTAAGTTGTCGTTTTTGTTAGCCGTCATGTTGACTGTTGTGTGTGTGTTGTTGCTGCCTTTTAACGTCTTTGTCGATTATTGTTATTATTATCGAGATTCTTGTTGTTGTTTGGTTGTTGACGCTTTGGGTTTTGGCTGTAAAATGTTACCTTAGTGTTGGCTCGTTGCGCCGGCGCAGTCGCTGCCTCTGCCGCAGTCGCAGTGGCGCAGTAGCTGCGCAGTTGCTTCGCCGCAACCGCTGTTTTTAGCCATGAAGGTCATACCCAGGTGTGTGGCATTCAGATTCACCTGAGCCCGGACCGAGCCCGACTCTGAGTCCGAGTCCGAAACAGAAACCGAAACCGAATCAAAATCCGAGTCGTTCCAAGCCGAACTGCGGCTGCGCTTGCGCTCAGCTGAAAAACAGGTGCAGGGGGTGGGGAAGGGGGATAGGAGGGGTAGGGGCACGTTGTTGTTTTGGCAGTTATGAAACTAGTCCAATGACTCGCCACCCGTGTGTGTGTGTGTGTGAGCCAGGTCCGAGCTTTTGCCTGTGCCTCCTCTTCTTGTAAGCATGTAATTACTCACACTGGTGCACACGGCGTATGAGTGATCTGCTGCGCGTACGGGGTCTTTTGGCCAGTTCTCAATGTTGCGTCAGCCACTTCTTCAGAGTTTCGCAACCTGGGACAAATGTGCACAATACCAAATCAATTGACGCCTCGATCGGAGGAGGGTGTGCAGTTGGGAATGGGGATGAGGAGTCGCCAAAACCCAGTTGACAAAGGAAAATAGCCCCGTCATGCGGCAGTGTGCAAAAATTGGCTCAGTCTGCTGCGTAGCTGATTGTCCGGTTCTGATTTCCAGCTTCCATCGGGGGACTCGGGGTTTCCAACTAGCTCTGACCTGATCTGATCTTATTGAAACCCTTCTGACTGCGTCCACCCAAACAGGTCACAGTTGCCTGTTAAAAATGGCACTCACTTTAACGGTAGCACTATAATCGGTACACAGAACAAAAATAAATTAAACGTCATAACTGTCTCTGTTGCGAAATAATAAATATAATATTTTTATTTAAATATTAAACTTGAAGTAGGTGCAACTTGAAATGCAAAATTACTTGTAATGCCATAAGTGGACATCTGATTTTAAGTTAAATCGATTTTCTTCAACGGAATTTCAGCAATGTCTATATAAAAAAATATGAAATTAGTTTAAATTTAATAAAGATTTTATGAATAAAAATGCATAACCATTCAACTGTGGCTTTAAGCCATATTTATAAGAAATTACTCATTAAACAATTATCATATAGTCTTCAATTTTTCTTACGTGTAGAACATCTTAACGAACCTGTTCCTGTTTGTAACTTTCTTGGCTTCAAGTGCCTCCGTTTCGAAAAGCCCCTGACGTCACGGCAGCTCTGCAAACTTGGCCCACCTTTCTGTTTCTGCGAGTGTGAGTTCCCCCCGTTCATTGTGTGGAGTGGGTCAAGCTAATTAGTTTCGAGGGTGCTCAATTAGCGCTCGCTCCCATTCAGCCGGAGATCGAGTTGATCGATGGACTTTGAGAGGTGCATCCCACCGGGGATCGGATATCTCGCATATAGTATAAGCCGCAAATCGCGGATTGGGAAGCAACCTCCGCAGAATGTTCGTGAATGAATATCTTTGGCGTGATTTAGCGCTCGCTGTAATGTCTACCGTGTGAGCTCGTTAAGCGCGGCTCTGGCCATGTGTGAGTGTGGAATTTCGAGTTTTTGGACTTTGTACCAGTGGCTAGCCATGAACCGACTTCGCCGAGCTGGCCGCCAGCGCGGTCCGGCCCCCCCCCAATCCCCGCGAGAGATCGTGAGCTCTGTTTGCGCTTGGCTATTCATCTACTACCGATCACAGATGGGCCGTGGATGGGCGTGTGGTCGGGGGTCTAATTATTCAGCAATGTGACGTACTACCTGCTGACAGCATAATGCGGAATTCTATTCTCGATTTAGCTCCTCATCCCCATCCATAACGATCGATCGGCGGCCATAACGAGACCAGCATCATCCGCGAATGGAAGCAGGAAGTCGGTTTCTGGGGAGGCGGCCCTAACGGAAATCAAGCGCTATTAGCCAATCCAGTCGGAGTTCAATTCGTTAAGGTTCCAGCCAAGATCTTTCAGCTTCCGCCTGCGTATCGATCTGGGGTCAAACGGAAGTGTTTCTCGATATTTTCGTTGGGAGCTGGAGCTGGTCGGAGTGCCGTTATTAATTAATATCTCGTTTCGATTTGCATGCCGGGTTATTTTCGGATCGCAGCAGCGGCACGTGATAAAATTTGATTCCGACTTTGTTTCTACAGCAGCTGCGATTAGTGCAGCTCTCAATGCTGAATGCTGAAGAACAGCAGCAGCTCCAGCCTTGGGCACTTGGAATCGACTTGGACTGGACCTTGGGCAGCACCGAAATGCTTGACCAGTTACAAACGCGGCCCAAACTGCTGAATCACGCCGACTCCGACTTTCTTTTGTAGCCGCTGTAGCTGGGTTTTATGCTAATTCTGGGAGACAATTCTTCTGCTCAAGGTTCACAATCTGGGGTCAATAAACGGAAGCGAAACAAAGCAGCATCGTATCGATCTTCGCTAAGTTATGATACTTCCGTCTATCAGCGTCGCTGTGCGGGGTTAAGGCGAGCAAATAGCCAAGCCAACAGCAACAAGCGGAAGCCGAAAGCGAGCTAGAACCGTAAACAAGTTTTGCCCCACAGCAGCCGAAATCTCAGTCAATCCACCAGGCCAAAACAAATGTACGAAAAGTAAACTGAAACCGAGACTGGCGCAGTTTGCAAATGGTTTTGGTTTGGCCAACCCCCCTTCCTATTCGACTCCTTCTCTTACGATGCGGAAGCCTTAGCAGGGCGCTAATTGATTGCGTCGAGAGTGGCAGAAGAACCTCCCAGAAATATAAATCCCCCGAATCGGAGCCGGACTCGATTCAGTGGGCCAAGAGGAGGAAGACCCTGGAAACCGCTCAAGTGGAGTCTGCCGATAAGCACGAAACAAGTTCATGGCTTCCATTAGACTGGTCGCAATTCTCGTCACCACGATGATAAGGCCACATCCAAGAGCACAGCCAAAATGGAAACAGAAATAAACACTAACTAGCCGTCAAGTGGCCGCGGCGAAAAACACAATTAACTTGGCCCAGATACATACTTACCAGAATGGCCTGACATTCTAAAAGCAGATTACACATCGCAGTTCGCCAGAGCATAATCAGAGTTCTTTCTTGAGATTGAGACCGATAGAGAGCATACACGATTACGTCGCATGTTGTTTGCAATTCAACAATTGAAGCGCCCTACGACAGAAGTGTTTTTATAGCTCTTGATTCCGGGCACGGGTCCAAGAACTCGACAGTCCTCCCCCGCCCTGAACTTGAGCAAAAAAGTAGATATGGCCATGAATCAGCCGCATGATCGGCAGTTCTTCATGGCCACATATTATGAATCGACCGGGCGGGGAATTATTTTGTAATTGGAATAGGAATAGGAATGCTTCGCCCTAAGCACTTTATCTATGCGCCGATAAGGTTGCCTCATAGGCTTCACCTGAAAGTGGTGCGAGGGAAAGTTTTTTCCTCTCCCCGAGTTACGCCTAATCGAAATCACCAGAGGAATAAAACCAGTGACTCTCAAGATGCGGCACGCGTTTGCTTTCGTTATTTCACCGGGAAGTGAGATTAGATAGGCAATTTCCGATTCGGATTGAAGAGCTCAGATTTCCAAAAAACGAGATAAACAGTGAAAGGAAATTTGGATAACACAGTGGTCACATTGATCAGATATATATTGCTATAAATATATATTTATCGGGTGGTCAATTCTTTGTTTTCATGTAGGATTAGATAAAACAAAATTTTGGTACGTAAGAATTTTAAAAACTTTATAGGAAAACAAACAAGCATACTTCAAATGAAAAAGAAAAAATATACATATATACTTATATAATTATATCCAAGTGCGTCAATTAATAAAAAAATAGATAAGGGATAGTTTACGTTAACAAAGGGGAGGAATAGAAGGTTTTATCTTAATGATGTGACCCAAGATTAGATATTTATATATTGAAAACAAGATAGGGTTGAATTTTCACAAAGGGGCCCGTTATGGCAGCCACCTAACATCCAAATTACCAAGTATTCACTGTAATCTATATAACCCATTTACAATGGCCATTGCCACCTTTCAACCGTTCCACACTTCCATCCAAACAAACCGGCCTTTGTACCCATCACACGAGCCACAACTCAAATTTTTAGCTCCGTTGGCACTTTCTTTATCGTTGCCAAGCCCAAAAAGACAGGGAAAGAGGGGGTTGACCAGAACGAGACACAAGAAACAAGCAGGTTAAATATATTTTCTAAGTAAAATTTATTTATTGTGTATAAATAATTCTCTTTTTAGCTCTCGCACAAGCGCTATTAACGTTAGTAATTTACAGTTTGCTCTGCGATCTTTGAAGCCGAACCAGTGACAAGCAAACGAATCCCCGAGTGACATTTGGTGGGGTCTGGGAGGAACTCGCCATCCCCATTCCACTCCCGCTGGATCCTCTGGATGTCGCTGGCTGGCTGCGAAGAGGAAATCAAACGAAACATAACGGCACAAATAGTTGGCTTAAACAATTACAATAACAATTGTGGAATATATAAATTTGCATACAGGCTAAAAGTGAAGTGGGCCATCACCACTTGCTTCCGCCTCCGCTCCCACTTCACTTGTGTTCGTATTCGTAATTTAGTTAGAAATTATATTTCTTGTACTTGTTGAACATTGTTTGCTTTAGTGTTGTTTCTGCAGTCCCCATAGCTATCTATCCAATATATATACGAAATCAAATTGCAAAGAATGAGGGATCAATTTAGGGGTTGGGGCCACAGCTACGCCATGGAGAACACTTTTTGACTTGGGCGTAATGGGACCCCAACGAAAACAGAAGGAATGGTCGGGACTGATGTGATTGGCTTCTGTGACTTTTCTTTTTCATTTTGGTTGGTTCCCCTTAAAACCCATAAGAGAGATACAACGAAGAAGTTACAATTTTTACAATAGAACGTTTTGTTGATTTGTTGCTTTAGGCGCTGCTTTATCCACTACTATAACTACCAGTTATTTATCATCCTCAGTTATACATTTATACAATCCTCATGCACACATACGATCCTCATATGTCTTACTTAGCACCCCCTCAAGTTACATATACATTATCATATACATAGATATAGATATACAGATACACAGATACAGTAATAGTTATAGTTTATAGTTAAAGTTAAAGAAAGACCTCACACTTGGTTCACTTGATACTAATGAGTGTAAAGACCCGCCCGCGACTATAATATGAAGTTAACCCCGCCCAGCTCGAAAGGAAGTGAAAGTGTAGGTGTAGGATTAGGAGGCGTAGGAGAAGAGGGTCGAGAAGGCGTTGAGTTGGCCGTCCTAGACGGGCCCAATATCACTTTGGTATCTGGCGGTCAGGTAGTTGGCCGCCTCTGTCATTTGCTCCAGGCACTGGTACAGACCGTTCAGATGCCTCCGGCAACGCTGCGCCAGCTCCGTGGCCTTGTCCCCGGAGCCCTGCTTCGACTTGGCCACATCCACGATGTCGCTGCCGTCGCTGCTCTGGGCGTTGTCGCTCTTGTTGCCATCGGACTCCAGTCCCGAGTCATTCTCCTGCGAGATGTCCGAGTCCGAGTCGCTCATGTTGCTCACCGAGTTGGTGGACATCATCGAGGCGGTGGAGGTGCGGCGCACATGGCCCTTGACGGTTGTGCTTGGGCTGCCGCTGCTGCTGGGCTCAGTCTTGCTCTCGCTGGAATTGCAATTCGTTGAGGAATTGGGACTGGCGTTGAGCTGTTGCTGCTGCTGCTGGGGGTGCTGCTCCTGGTCGTCCTCCTGGTTGGCGGTCCAGAGCAGATCCTTTTTGAGCGAGTTCAACATGTTGTACAGATTGAACAGCTCGGAGGCGCTGAGGAAATCCTGTACATTCTTCGAGTGCGCCGCCCCCCGCTTGCCGTGGGCGCTGGAGCTCTGTGTCAGCTGGTTGGCGGTTGTGTCCTTGCCGGTGGCTGGGATGATGTCAGTGCTGTCGCCGATCTGTGGATGATTCAAGAAACCAAAGGGGGGAGCAATAAGAATGGTTGCAGTTAGAGGGGGCTAAGGTTGCTCTACCAACCTGTCGATCCATGAGCCTGCATGGCACCAATATGGTGTCGTCCATTATGTTGACAGTCTTCACAAACTTCTCCATCACATTGACGATGCTGTCTTTGGAGAACTGCTGCTCATCGTGACGGGCGATGCGGCGCAGGCAGTTCCTGAAAAAGCAGAACAGTCGAAAGATGAGCTTGGGCCAGCGAATAGAAGACAGAAGACAGTAAACCAGTAGAGCGTGTGCAGGGGAACCAGTTTGGATTTGGATTTGGACAATAGACGGCGTGATTGGGGGGACGAAGACCATGCCACCCGACCAGACGCTGGCCGTTCTACAGCGTCGTTAAGTCTGCCGCGATCAGACTTCCGCCACTCGAAACCCTCTTTTTCTTTGATGCTTTCGGCTTGGGATGGGTGCGCCTCGCCTCGCTTAGCCACTGGCCAACGTGGCGTATGATAGATATGAATTGGTTTCTATGCAAATCAGCGATTCGCTGGCGTTGTCGCAAATTCAATTTGTATAAAATAGAAAACCTGTTGGTGCCTTTGTACCTGACAGTGCTCGTGTGGCTCTTAAAACAAAAAAGCCCAGACGGACGGACAGAAAGATTTCTATTTTCGGTTTCGGGTTCCAAAGCCAATTTAACCCGTCCACGTGCTGTCGAGGGAAAGACGAAATAGTGGGGCCTGGGAGTGTAAAGCCCCAACTCGGCAGCAACCAGATCCCAAGTAATGGTTATACAATCCTAGCCGGTCTCATTAACTTTAATTTCACAAAAAGATCGCGTAACATCGCGTCAGGTCAAGCCCCATAAACTTGACTGAGCCATTAACCCTGCTGGGGCTTTGAGCTAGCTGCTGCTGATATCTGGAGCTGGAGCGGCCAAAGTCTAGGGGCGACTGCTCGGCTTATCGCTGCCAGACGGTTCCCAGACGGAGCTGGAGTTGCGTATCTGCCGTGCCACCCCAATTCATTTCGACTAGAGAGATTGCCCAGGCCAGCCCAGCCAGTGCGGGGCCGCGTGATCGCAGCTAGTTGACAGAACGAGCGCCGAGCGCACTGATAAATTTAGTTTTAGTGAATGCGCCATTTAAAGACCTCTACCCTACGGTTCTATAGTTGTATGGTTCTACAGTTCCCCGCCCGCCCTTGCTGCCCTGGCGAACAAACTTAGACAATCTAGGTATCGATGGCTGAAGTGTACTGCGGGGCGGGGGTGGCCACGCGAGTGCTGCGTGCTCCGAGCTCCGCTGACCGACATCGTTCCACTGGGGGCCACAGACAGAAGCAGAACCAGATCTAGATTCTAGACGGGTGTCAAGGTTTTTTTCCTCTGTCGACGGAGGATTCCCAGCCAGCCCCCACTCTAGTGACTAATTAAGCTAATTGCGTTGGATTCCAATCATGGAAATCAGCGTAGGAATGCGAAAACAATTACCATCTTATCGACGCTTTTCGCTCGGGACGCTCGGCCATCGGACATAATAGATTGCTTGATTGCTGTCTCATGAAATTCTGAATAATCACCTCAATTTAATTTCAATTATACGTAGTTTATACGTTGGCCCCCCTGACCACGACCCTGGCTTTCGATTGACGCTAAGTTCTAATCAGGCGCCGCAGCTCGAATGCTGGCCACGCGCCAAAACCACTTACTCATCAATGGATGACCCACCAGTTCCTATCCCATTGATCACCTCCCGAACCGCTCCCGAGAACCCATAAACGCCGGTACGTTTGGTTTTGGTTTGGGAAACACGCCACACGCTGCCAGCCAATTGGAGGCCCCGAATCATCAGCACAAGCACACCTGCGGACTGCTCCCCTGGCCCTCCTCCTGATGTGGGAATTGGGCTAAGCCCGGCCAGCGTCACGCGACATGCGCGAAGAGAAAAGGGCGGAGAAAGGGGGGCAGGGTAAGGGGCGTTGAAGTACCGCATACAACGCCGAAATCAGGCGACTTTTTCATTGAGCGGCAGCTGAGGGGGTGGTGGGTGGTGCTACTGAGCTGGCTTCATGTGGCAAGCGGGTAGCCCCTCTCTTTTGAACTCTCTTTAGCCCGTGCGATTTCTCTTCGCCGCCGTGTGGCGTGATGTTGAACAGAAACTGTACGATGATGGACCAAACTAAGAGTCGCCTCCATCAGCTGAGCATGATGAATGAATCGCTGCTCCCGCTCCCGCTGCCTTGTTTTTGTGGTATTTCTCGTATTTGCAATGTTGGGCAATGGCATATACATACGACTTCGAATACACGCAGTCTTTGAACCGAATTGACCAATATTTGGTTTGCTTTGGCTGCGCTTCGACCTCCAGCATAATCGATATTTGATACGCCCGCAAATTAGATATTCTACCTACTCGGCGGCCGGGTTTGTTTGGCTTTAACTTGGAGCTTTGGGCTTTGGCCGTTGGCCATTGGCCATTGGCGGCCGTTGTCGCCGTAAGTTGCCGTTCAAGGCGACAGACACCACGACACCTGCCTCAAAAAGTGACACAGCGAGGTGAATCAGAGAGTTCTCTGTGATTTCCACGGCCCAAGGAGGCCGGATGGCATAGTTGTACTGGCCCCCGATGAGTAATGGTTATTACCGATAACTGGCGGACTAGTGTCAGTTGGGTACGCTATAGATAATGCCTTATCGCTCATCCGAAAGCTGGCCTCTGTGATTTGCTCACTCGAAACATTTAAGCAAACAAACAGTGAAAAAACGCCAACATATTTCTGTATAGGTGTACAATATGTATAGCCGATTGTGTCATATTAGCGGACGGCTTGGTTTTTTCTTTTTCTTTCGTGTTTGAACTGGCCGTCCCTCCGTCCACCGAAAAATCGTACGATAAATTTCTTGTATCTCGTTTTTCGTTTCGTCGGTGTGTCGGTGCAAACGAAAGAGAAAAGGCACGCGGGGTGCGGTTGGTTAGGATTCAGTTTGAGAGCAGAGTGAGTCGACGGAAGAGAGCCAGTGCGAGAGGAGAGGCAGGGGCGGATCGGGCGGAGGGGGCGGAGGGGGATTCAATTTAGCATCACTTTAGGCAAATTGAACTTAAACGCTTTAACTAGCTGACTCGGATTCGGATTCGGATTGGGACTCACCGACTGGTCTCCAGCTTGGTGAGGTCTGTGTATCCACTCATGATGGCTGTGTGCTTCTGTATGCTCCCGAAGATGATGTACTGCTGACACAATTGACTTGGGGAATTTTCTTTTCTTTCGGCCGCACCAACACTCGCGCACTTTCACTCGCGTTCGGAATCGGAATATTCCTGGCTGGGACTGGGATTATGAAATCTCCACAGGTGATTTGCTTGACTTGGCTTCGGTTTCTGTTTCAGTTGGGCTTGAAGTAGCTGCTGCCCCGGCGGAACTCTGACTAGTGCGCTGCCTTCCAAGAAGTCGCGGCTGTTTTATGCCAAAAATTTGCATGCACGCACCGAGCTTGATAAGACCACGACTTTGGCCGTCGATCTTGGGCGATCCAATTAAAATACGTAGGAATTCTAAGCAGTCTGCACGCGCCCCGCACCGATTCGATTTGCCTTAATTTCAATTTCAATTTTCAATTGATTGCGCGAGCACCGCAGCCAAAGAGACTTTCCAAAAATTACAGAGAGGAGAGCGTGGCGAGCTGCTTTTATAGTGCGGGCCGAGCCAGGGCTGCGGCGCTCCGATAGGCCTATCGATAACACTGCGTGCCGTCAATCGATGTTCTAGCAGCTGCTTGTTAACTATGGAAAGCCGTTAAAATATTAGTCATTTCAAAAACTTTTGAATTTTTCAAACTCTCAAACTATACGAACACAAGTGATTTATCGAGCTAATAACCTAAGGATCCACGTCACTTTTGAGTATAAAATCAAAAAAAAATTGTCCAACTTTTGAATTTTTATAAAGGATGTAACATTTCCTTTGCAAACAAATTAAACCATAAAGTTTATAGATTTGAACGCCAATCAACGAGGTAGGGCATTCTATTTTTGGAAAACTTTTTGCTTTGTTTTTGACAAAATACTGTTTTTTTTATTAAAACTAGAGTTAAGAATTTAACTTAAAACAGGGTTTTCACCTCTTTCCTTTAAAATAAAACAAGCATTTATTGTTATTTGTACAATACAGTTTCACAAATATTCCTCTTTTTTTTATGGCCTCATTTTCCAATAATGCGTCATTAATTTTAAACAAACTTACGAGGCCAAGTAAATTTACAATTAATTTCCGGCATTTCCAATTTAAAAAAAATGTGTTATAAAAATATGATGTTTGACTTTTAAAGGTTTGGAAGTTACATTAATCTTTAATTTAAAATACTTTAAATAGCTTACTAAATTTTCTTGATTAACATCATTAAGGGGCCATACCATTCCATATCAAAGTTTAGGTGCGTTCAACCTCTTTCCTTTAGGTAATTAGTTGTCGGGACAACAAGGGTTAATCAAATCCTGAAAAGTACCAATGTTTCTGAATCGGTACTTCAATAATACATGGATGATCCCTTAGAAATTCTAGATTTCAAATATTTGTAGGAGATCCAATAATTTTTTGGAACTTGAATTTTAACAGCTCTAAGTAGCTTTCTCCAAGGAATCCTATCCTATAGGCTTGTACCACGGGGACTTCCTAGCAGACAGTTTAACTGGACTTCCTATTTGAGCCGCTTGATACCATTTCGTTTTTGCTTCCTAATCCTCTTAGAGCAGCATTGCAGATCTCGCTCCTCCTTGTGGCCTACGGAAAGAAAGGGTCTGGTAATCAAGGCATTTCATTCAAGTTAAAAGTACTCACAGAACACTCGATGAACGACAAATCGAGAGTAACGCTTCTGTCGGACTCCGGCTTCCCTCAGCGCACTTGGGATTCCTCGGACGCAGTTGTACATTTCCTTCACTTGGTCTGTTGTCAACACATGGAACATGTTCAGTTCGGGGTCCCAGAAAAAGGGAAGAATTCCTAGCCTTAAACGCTCCGCCAGGTCTTCAAACATCTGGAGGATTTTAGGATAAGTTAATGACGCCCCGAGGTCAATAATGGGGAATGCTTACTTCGGTCAGAATGACTGTGATCGGGTTTTTCCAGTAGGACTCTGGCTCATTGCTAATCTTCCAAAGAAACAAAGTTTTAATGTAGTAACTCTTGAGGTTGCCCAAATTGGTCTTAACATCGCGAAATTTCTTCATAAGCTTGATTGCATCCCGGCAATTTTCGTGCGTACCCTCTAGCATAGCCCACTCGGCGGGGTAAAAGGAGGACCTGAATGATATGCTGCTGGTCTGGGTTTGGATTTTCAGGAGCTTGGGGATCGCCTCCCAGTAAAATAGGTTCGCGACCTCAAAGTATTTCAACTGATCCGGGAGCAGGACGTTCTGTTCGGCCCCCAGGCGGATGGCAGGTACGAAATCGACCGAGTACTCCAGCTCCCCATACACAAATATGGTGTGGGCCGGCCCACAGGTCCTATATTTAAGCGCGGACACGATGCCATCTACCTCCACGTGATTTTTGATACGGTTGAGCGCTTGGCTAAAAAGGCTCTGAAGCCAGGAACGGAGTTTGTCCACGACGAGAAAGTTGTGCGGGTCCAGGAGTTTAAGCTGTAGTAATTTCCGGATACTCTGGTAATCCTCGCGGGGATCCTCCTTAAGTAATTCTAACACGCGCGTCATGTCGAGAAAAACGTTGCCCGGAAAATTCGAATCTCGCGTCACGATGATGCTTTCATAATACGGAATTTGCAGCTTGAATACCAAATCGAATTCGTTGGGTTTCGCGACTTTAAGATTATCTCCAGTGCTCCCTGCGAAATTTAACGAAAACTACGAGGTAAGTTACGACCGATAAACGCGGCGCGACGGATAACAGCGGAACGAGGAGCATGGTTACGAAGCACTGATATAAAAATACGACCGAATACACGATAGAGCGCGATATATAGTAACGATTACGAGCCGAATGCACTTCCTATCACGGTTATTATACATAAGTACTCTGACTCACGGAGGAAAGTGGGAGGGGATAGGGAACGGGTGTGGGTTGCAGTTTCACCTGAAGTGCAGCCAAGGTCCAGCGAATCCCGGCGAGAATAGGATCCGCTGGAACGGCTACCTGAACATACCTTCCAAACTGTACTCCACGATGAGGCTCTTCAGTTGGGAATTCTCCGAAGTCAATATCCCGAAAATTATAGAACGCAGCGCCTCAAAATGCTTACCGTATCTTTCTTTCTCCCCCTCCGGTATGGCTATGTACTTACTTTTACATAAGTCAATGGTTTTGCTCAAGAAGTCTTGAAAAGTCATCGTTTGTTTGAACATTTTTTACCTTTGTACCTTTTTATACCTTCCTGTTATTACTGTTAAGATGCTTTGGTCTGAACGACTTTTGGGTTCTGCAGTTCAGGGCCTAATGATGAGCCATAGAATGGCCGGATTGGATCGTGAAAGCTTTACCGGTTCACTGTGCGGAACCGATGGAACGGAACTCGAAGCTTTCCTCATAATTGGCATTTGCCAAGTACCAAAAAAATACAACATTTTTTATTTAAAGTGAACTGAAGCAGGTTATAGCTAGAAAATATAGGCATATACAGATATATGGAAAACAAGCTATAGGGTATTGCCCTCCGATCCGAACGCTTTGACCCTGGTCAAAAGATTCATGTCAGTAGCTTTCATTTACCAAGCATTTCAATTTAAAGAAACAGATTTTTTGACGTCAAACTATAATGCAAACAATAATTACAACATTCAGCTAATAAATTTATCAATATTTCGGAATGGCATACCAGCGTTTAGTCAGTTCAATGATCTACTCCATTAAAATAGTTGAGAAAAAAATCACATTTAAGGTTTCGATCCACCGATCTCGAGAACCACAGGCACGCAAAGGAACACAAAATAATAAAATCAAATCCGAATTGCAATCTGTAAAAAAAACCAACAATTTTTACCGAGCTACCTACCAAGGTAGAAGCGAAAAACAGGCCTTAAAGGAAAGTGATTGTGGGAATGAAATTCATGCAAGTTAACAGTTCTATAAATTATTGCGAGTTTACGTTCAAATTCTTTGATGAAAATACTCTTTCAAAATGATTAAACACCGGGTTACAAAAACGTTTCATAGTTCAACACATTTCGCCAAGATAAAAATTTAATTTACCAAACTGGATTTAAACGGCAGATTCAATTTAAAACAAAGCACCTATCCTATGTAGACTGTGACTCGCCACAGATAACGGCCATTAAGAAGCGGGAGCGTTTCACGTTTGTACAAAATCATTTCTGCCAAACTAAAGGTGTTTTATTCAGATGACAAACAGTACTATATCAATATGGGGTACCTCGACTAGCGAGGCCGGACTGCTTAGTGACCCGCGGTGGCGGCCTTGGCGGCGATCTCGTCCTCCTTGGCGTGCAGGGCAACCAGCTCCGCCTTCTTGGTGGCGATGCGCTCCTCGCGGCGCTTGCGTGCCTCGCGCACCTTCTGTCGGCGGGCCTCGGCCTGGTCAGCCAGCATCTTGCTGCGCTGCTTCTCGGCCTTCTTCTTGTGGATGTACTCCATGAGGACGCGCTTGTTCTTGAACACATTACCCTTGCACTTCATGTACAGGTCATGGTACAGGTGCCGGTCGATCTTCTTGCTGTCGCGGTACTTCTTCAGCAGGCGGCGCAGGACGCGCTGGCGCTGCATCCACACCAGCTTGGTGGGCATGCGGGCGTTCGCCGTACCCTTACGCTTTCCGAATCCGCAGTGGCGGCCCTTGCGGCGCGCCTCGGTGTTCTTGCGCACACGGTAGCGGGAGTGGACCACGACGGGCTTCTTGATGATCAGACCATCCTTGATCAGCTTGCGGATGTTCTGGCCTGCAATGGAAAGGTTATTAGTCGGACCTTGTTGCTTCACCTGTGCCGTGCCCATCGGCTACTTACGCGAGTTTGTGTTGGCGATCTCGTTGATCTCATTGGGGTCCAACCAGACCTTTTTCTTGCCGCATCGCAGTACGGAGGCTGCGAGCCTCTTTTGGAGCTTTAGAGAACTGCAAAGGAGGGGTATTCGTTAGTCGACCATGTATCGAAAACAGCGTGCTGCGATATGCATGAGTGTGTGTGCGTGTGGGTGAGCGGCGCACGTTTGGTTATTTCACAATTGCCGGAAAAACTGAATTGCACTCGGCCGCCCGGGCGTCCGCGGTGGCACGCCCCCGCTTCTTCACACTTTGCACACATTTTAACACCGCGAGCGCGGCAGTTCGCGCATATTTACAAACTCAAATCTACCTCATGCTGTCGACCCTTGCTCGTCGTGGCTGGGAAAGAAAGAAAAATTTGACAGCCGGAAGTCAGCACCATTTTCTGGAGGTTGGCTATCGATACATCGATAGACGGCGGAGGTCTGGCAGCGCCGCGCGCGTTAACTAGTTCGAGCGGGGTGGCAAGGACCCTTGTTAGAGTTGAGCGCGGGCCGTGATTTTGGCCGTGGCACGCAATAACTATTATAAACGAACTATTTTTAAACAAAAATCTGACAAAAATGTTTGGTTTGTTTCTCTTTTGGAATTGTTGTGATTGCGCGGGGCCTGTAGTGTTTTTGAAATTTTTAGCCGTGCGTGAGTGGGCGTGCTTACAAATTACGACTTTGTGCTCGTCGTCCCGCACAGAACAGGCACGCGCACATCGCTAGCCCTTATGTTACCTGTACTGTGCAATAACAACAGTTTTTAAATCAAAGCCCAATTGCACCGCTAAAAGTGCAATTTTCGCCATGCAGCACACGCTAAGACGCTGCCTCGGCTTGGCCCGGTCCTCCCTGACGCGTCTGCAGCCCAGACCCACAGTGGCGGCCTCCAGGGTGCAGGATGCAGCCGCCTTACCGAACGCCACACAGCCGGCCAGGCGGTCCTTCGCCTCGCTGCCGCAGGAGCAGGACAAGAAGGAGCAGGAGGCCAGGGAGAGCCCCAACCGACTGCCCCGGCTCATGGACTTCCCCGAGATCGTGTGGCCCTCGGCGCTCAACAGCCTCAAAAACTGGATCACCATCCAGTTTATTATCCGCCCCTACTTCGACAGCGAGTTCCAGCTCAAGGACTTTATATACGGCGCCAAGCAGGCCCTGCAGGTGGGCTATAGTCCGGCTATATAAGACCCTTCTAATCCTTCGAATCCCCGCCAGGTGGTGTCCTCAAGACTGATGGGCGGCGACCTGGACTCGCTAGACAAGCTGGTCTCAGCCGAGGCGATTGCGGAGCTGCGGCCCGTGATCCAGAAACTCTCTATGACGCAACGGCGCCAGCTGGAGATCAAGGAGAGCGACATTTACCTCAGCTTCCCCTACCAGGTGGGCATTATGTTTGACGAGGCCAATGACAAGTTGCAGAAGCGCTTCGTCGAGATCACAATGGTGTTCCATGTGATGCGTGGTCTGTCCGAGATGCGGGAGCGCGGCGAGGAGATTCCCTGGAACATGGGGTGAGTTAATGCCTTTCTTATTTTTTGAAGTTATATCCTGACCAACTCCTATGTATTACAGGACCCTGCCCGAGTACCAGGACAAGGTGTTCATCTGCAACTACCGCTTCGTGAAGGAGTTCACCGCCGGACAGCACTCGGACTGGACCATCAATGTGGCCAACCAGTTTAGGGCCATCGACCTCATCAACGAGACGAAATAACACCTACTCACAGGCTTCCTTCCGCCTGCCGCCACTGTTCGCCGCCCCCTAGCCGATATTAGCCACCCCCTGCGTTGGAATTAAAGTTTCGTTTGCAGCATTTAGGTATAAAAAACTAAAATCTTTACTGTGGATCTCTGATTTAAATTAGGTTCATGTGAAATGAGTGCATGTAGCTGTGCTGTGAATGGGAGCTTAGTGTCCCTCGTGCTTTGCCCTGTAGATGCCCTTGGGGTCGTACTTGTCCAGGAGCAGCTTCCACTCGCCGGCCTTGTTGGCGCGCAGGAAGTTGATCACCTTCTGCGAATTGCGGCGCTGGACTTCGGTGCACTTGGAACAGTCGGACTGCAGGGCGTCAGGAAGCAGGCGCTTAAGCTCGCGGCCCTCCGGCGTGCACGGACCCTTTTCCATCAGGCACTTGAGGTAGTTGCTCAGCACCCGGTTGTTGGTCAGCACATCGTCCACGTTGACGTTGTCGAACTTGCTGGTGTACTGCTTGTCGGGAGCGGCGGCCGCCAGACCGGCGATCACGCAGAACACGATGGCTAGCGAGGCTTTCATCTTGGAGGATGTGCTGCAAAGGAGGCGAGAGTTTCAAGTTAGCAACGGTGAGCGAACAAAAACAGCAGTTGCTTAGAAGTGGGACATCTGTTTGCCGGCTGCGCATCTTATTAGAAGGCGTCGCTCAGTCTCAGATAAACTGTCTTGTTTTAAGCGCATGCCGAGAGAATCATCCGAGGTGATCGCTGCGCTGCCCACCACTTTTTCATGCATTATTTATGGCCCTTGGCATATATATCGCATATGCATACTAATTGGCGATCGTTTGGTTTCAATATTTTATAAAGAAGATTTCACAATTTCACGACCACGTCGTCTTAGCTTTCGACTTCTATGTGGTATGATATTTAAATCCGTGCAGTGGACAGTTGCTCTGGTTTACGCAATCGGTGCGGGCTTGCCTGCGCGGCTTTCCTCATTTCCTTGGCCTAAACTGAAAACACGACTAAATGGCTTACTCACTTCTCTTCCGGAGGTCTTCGGTGGCCTGGGTGATGAAGTTGTGGTGCGTACGAAGGCGCAGCTTGGATTGCGAGCAGTTAGCCTGTCGGCCTGGCTTTTATACCAGGAGCTTTAACGGCTCCTACACTGAGCGCAATGGCCAGCTCTCTGGCGGCGGGAGCTTTAGCAGGCGGAGGGGCGGCCGAGGGTTTGGACAAAGTCGCGGCACAGTGTAGACCCAAAGCTGACAAACCGAACCGGATTTTCGATGACTGACTTAAGGTTTTTCAGCTGAATTTCGGCAAGCTGTCCGAGTGTCGGGCCAAGCGGTTCAAAGGGTGGAATGGAATGGGAGTTTTATTACTATCACAGATTCATCTCTCACTCACCGATCGTTTGTTTACCCGTTCACGTACGAATTTCGTAGGAAAAGCATTGACGTACGTGAAAATTAAAATTTACATGTTGATTTTGCCAGTCGGTCTTAGTTGCTCCGAGACGGAGACCGAAGTGGAGTTTGGTTTCCGACTCTTTCCCGACCTAACGAGCGCATTTGTAATCACTATGTTGTAATCACTTTTATGCATTTCCATTTCCCTTTTAATTATCTTTGGCGTCATGAATCGCACGCACCAGTCTAGACTTAACCAGATTTCGAAAGCTCTTCAGGCGTGTGTGATTTTGTTTTGTTTTGACGCAGTCCCCCCGATCGATCGATTCCAACTGGTCTGGCCTGAGTAATTGGGATTTACCCCAGTGCAGGTGGACATTTTAGTTTTTTAGTTCGGCTTTGTCACTTGGTACAGAAACCGAAACAGAGCCCGCTAATGGAGCCCAGCTGAAGCTCAAGATAATTCTAGTCCGGTGGGGCCAGCAGTAATTGCCCATAAAGCCAAAATACACTTTATACACTCGTATAATTATGAGCGCTTTTACGACTCTGACGCGGGCGACGATTCTACGGATCCGCTGGCTCGCTGGCTTGAAAGATCAGCTCCGCTCGGTCTGCCTCTGGGTCTGGGCTAGGGGGTCAATAAATCAACCACGTTGACTCTCCACCTGTGACATAACTCCCGTGCCAATTATACAAACAACTTTCGGCTTGTCCGCTGCGATTAACATTTAAATTGGGGCATCCTTAGCCTCGAGCTTTTAGCGGGGGTATCGATTTATGCAAATCGAGAGTGTTCGGTGTTCGAAAAGGAAAAAAACTCCCTGGGACTGTGGATCAAAAGGGGACTGAGGGGGTCCAAGGGTGGCTTACCTTGAAGTCATACAGGGCATCAGCATCGCGGCACGGGAAGATCATGAGACATGTGCAAAAGTTCAGGTTCAGGAAGGCAAAGGAGAAGGAGAAGCAAACAAGGCAAAACAAAAGTAAACAAACCGCAAAATCCACAAAAACAACGGCGACGCAAAGGCTGAAGAAATACTAACAATAAAAAAGTAAATGCACAGATTGAATAAAACGCAAAATAAATCTTCGGCTCGGTACGTGCCCAAGTTTTCAGTGTCACGCCAAGAGGCAAGGCGAATCAAACAGAGAGCCGCGACCTCAAACCGCCGGATCGTCGAAGGGAGGGATCGCAGAGCGGGAGGAGCACCGCTTAGACCTGGCCGTCTGGCTGGCTGACAGATAAGGTGAAATGAGGCACATTCAATTTTCCTCTTAATCGTATATTACGTAACGGCTAACTACTGATAGTAGCTGCACCTCTAGCCTAAGTTTAAATCTTGTATACATATATACACACGGGTCCAGTCTGGCAAGTAAATCACATCGGTAGACAGACTATTTGACAGTCACATGAAGGGAGGATGCGGTACCCTGGAACTTGGTCTCCAGCACGGTGGCCGGGCCCATTTTGCCACCACAGCAGAGCTTGCGGAAGAGACCCACATAGCCGAGATCGCCGAGGGCCACGCGGACGGCCTTCAGGACGCTCCACAGGGCCACCAGCAGGAAGAGCGCCAAGCAGTATGGCTGCATGTGGGGCACGACGTTCACATTGATCCACATCAGGGCGGTCACGAAGCCGGGCAGCTGTCCCATTTCCTAAGGGGGTTTAAAGCCTTAGCATATGGTATTTATAAAGCAGCATGGTACTTACAAACTCGTACCAGAAGCTGGGAATCATCATGTTGCTGAACCTTTTCAACCGGTTGCTGAACCCTCTGAGATCCGGAATGGGAATGTTGGACTGGAAGCGATACTTTTCCGTTACCGGAATGCCAGTGATGGGCTCCAGCAGAATGTAGGGCTCGTGGTCCTTGGCGTTCGGCGTGTATCCCTCGTAGTGCTCGCTCCAGTTGTAGCTGCTGCCGTAGAAGTGTGGCATCGAAAAGGCGGACGGAGCGTCATCTTTGGGTTAAACAGATTATTGAATTATTATTGGCAGGGACCGTAATCATTATAAGTGAAAAAATAAAAATCACAATCTAATGACTATTTGTAAGCGAAAAAAATATCGCTTTTTTAACTGGTTTATACAAAGAAAATGCCTTTTTTTCTTAACTGAATATGTGCTCCGTGGTTCTATCCACAACCACACATTTAAATCTGTGTAAAATTCCGCACAGAACGGCTGCAATCGCACTTTGAGTGATATTTTTAAGCGAAATAATATCGCTCACAAAATAATAATTATTTCTGAGCGATATTTTTTTTCGCTTACAAATAATTATTAAATTGTAATTTTTATTTTTTACTCAAAAAAAATCAATATTTTCGGTCCCTGTTAAATGGGGAAGCTAAATACGTACTTATCACACACTGCGAGACGTCGAACATCCCGTCGTGCAGCTTGACCTTGTAGCTGGTGTCCAGGCACGCGGGAGGCGTCTGGTTGGCCTGGAGCAGCGTGTAGCGGAAGGTGTCGAGGCCGCTGTAGCGCTCCTTGCGCTGATAGGTGAGCGGAAGGACCCGGCAGGACTCGATAGCCACGATGTCCAGCTGTGTGTCCGGCTGGACGAAGGGAGGGAAGAGGGAGTTGTCCAGCGCACCGGTCACATTGAACGGGCACGAAGCGGAGTCATAACGGCGCATGTGCGGACGTTGTTCCCGGATGATTATCTCGTCATTGAGGCTCTCGATACGGAAGAAGTTTTCAATGCCCTGCTCTGGGCCGATTTTTACCGTATAGACCTCCTCCTTCTCCTTAAGGGCCTGTTAGGGAAGGGGTTAGCAAGGGGCGCACAAGGAAAAGTTCGCCAAAACACTTACGTTGAACAACACGGCGACGTTGGGTTTAATATTTGAAAATTTGGAGATTGATTGCAGCAGCGGACGGGTGAACTCCCATAGGAAGTAGTAGACGCTTTCGGTGACAAAAATATCCTCCAACATGAGTGCCGCATCGAAACCCAAGGCAGCAACCGGCATCGTGTGCTTAAGCTTGGCCGCTGCGCCCAGTAGGACGTTGTTGGTGGACGTTATCGTCCAGTTAAGGACGTCGGGAGCCACGCTCTCCTCCGGCAGGAACTCCACTACGCGGTACCGGTGCTTGCGGTACTTGACGTTGGTCGCGTTTCGCTCTAAGATGTCGTTGTAGCCCACGATCTTGTATACGATGGGTCCGATCTCCTGAACCTTCAGCTTGCTGTCGCGGCCGCTCCGGAACTCCTCGGCGTTGGTCACGTTGAAGACATAGTTCTTCAGCTTGCCGAACGGCGAGTTTATCCAACTGTCCATGGTGGGCATCTCCTGGCGGAAGCGTACATGCTGCCTGGCCACCAGGATGGGATAGTCCGCGCCACAAGACACCACAAAGAGGTAGATACTCGCGGCAGCAAGAATCAGGCAGAGCACTATTTTCACCCACTGAATGAACCTCATTTTTGGGCTAAGTTGGAAAGCAGAGACCGGAGTAATTCGCGTCCGATTCCGGGAAAACACGCGATCCGTTTGAGTTTAATTCTAAACGCTTTCGGCAATTGCTTTGCAATCACTTATCACTCTAGTCTCCGCCTTCCAGCCACCGCCCTCTTGTTTCATTTGATTCGAAATGAAATGAAAACAAAGTTTATAAAACCAAATAGCAGAGAGGCTATCAGCTAAGTCAATGAGCTGATTCTGCTTATGCCAACTCTAAGAAATAACAGTGATAACAAGGGATCTCTGACCCGAGCATAGAACTGGTCCATTACGCAGATTGTTCTGGGAGAGTACAGGGTTTACAGGGAGGGCAGAGACTTCTGTACTGCCACCTCCCTTCGGACAGACCCCACCGGGATACCGCTGACCTTGATAGCAGCAGCAGCAGGTGTGGATGGCCTACAGTTGAACAGGCGACTCTGTCCTGGGGTTCCGCCAGAGGTGGTGCCTTATCAGGCACAGACGGAGCACTCTGCTCTTATCAGTGCCGCGGGCAGCCAAACGTGCAACGAAACAAATGACTCGCCATTAAAGTCTGGCTTTAGCTGGTCTGTCTGATCTTGTTCCAGCTCGGAATCTCTTATTAATAGACATCTTTATGGCTATGCTGCAAAATCCGGTCTGGCCCATATGTCCGCCTCCGAAGTTCGAGGTGAGAAACGCTAGTAAGCTCATTGTAATTTTCCAATAAATAAAATGTATAAATATGTCAATGGGTGACCTAATAAAGTGACGCTCTGTTTGATCACTTACACTTTTAATCGGAACCAAAACATTTGTTTTATGACACTAGTTTCACTAGTACTAAATATATAAAATATTTAGAGCTAACGGAATGCTCGAATTGAATGTAGCTTTATTTCATGTCTTTTAATCTTTCCATCTCTATTAATCGGAGCCAAATTACTTGCTTATTTATTGTTTATGACATTTGTTTAGCTGGTTTAAATTAGCACGGAGGTACTAACAAAAATATTAAATAGATTTAGTATAGCCCCATCATTCTGGACTGCCATGTCCTTATATTTATTGTGCTGGTTGTAATATCGCCGATATCCTTTTAAATAAAGCTTTAAATATGTGAATGAAAATTATAATGTACAAGAAAGATCCGATTTCACTTTCGCTGGACCTAAAGCTTAAATGTTGCATACTTTCGGGAAAACGAAAAATACGTTTTTTTTAAATGGTTTTTGCTGTAACTTGTCCAAAAAATTTCCCAAATCTAAAAGATGTAGTGTTTTGTACAGCTAATAACCTAATAATTAATAATATCGCTTCCCGGATGATTTACATAATTTGATATTTTTACCCGTTTAAATTTAAATTTTTTATAAGGGGGTACATCACCATTTTTTGCGAATATTGGCCAAAAATAAAAGTGTTCCGGATTGAATGCCAATCGATTGAGAATTTATTAACGAGCACAACGAGGTATGACATTCCATATTTCGACCATTTTTTCGTTGCTCATGACAAAATACTGATTTTTTTCATATTACTCATACGTTACGTTAACCAGTTCATTTTGGTACCTACATATTTTCCCATTCTTCGTTCAAACAGGTGACAAGTATGCCTTTTTGTAAAGGGTGAAATAACAACAAGAGTACTCTACCTGGATGAAAACAAAATACTTTTTAAGGGCAACACTGCGTACGAAATTAAATTAATCAAAAAATTCTTTGCAAATTATTATTTTCATGATTATCCAATAAATCTATCAAAATCCGAAACGAGCTATACGTCCAATGGGAACCAACTCAAGAGCCTGCAAGGCTTGGATAACAATAATCTCCCAAGATGGGACTACTCTTAAGGCAATGCCTAATTAAAATAATATCGTAGTTTATTGTACACATTAATGCATATAAATTGTACATTCGATCGATAGAATTATGTATTTATAGAATAGAAATATTCTATGCGGATCTCGTCTAGCATTTGGTCTAATGAAGCACATTTATATTCGAGGACGGAACTTTGTTTTATTTGAGAAACGTTTCGAGTTTTGTGACTTGATTATCTGGACATTAAATTTCAATTTCAACAGGGTAATGGACAGCAAGTACGGTATCGGTTTCCGTTTTGGTATAACAAATAAAAGTCTAAGTCGAAGCTTTGAGCCTTTAAGCGATCACGACTGATTCGGTAGACTACACATCAAAATTTTCATAACGCTTACTTACAAAGATAACCTACATACAATACAATAGATACAGATACACATACAAATACATACAAGTCTTCCCAGCTCCATTTCTTCTAAACTACAGAGACGCGATTGGGATTGGGTGTGGGAATGGGAATGGGCTTGGGGATTTGGGATTTGGGAATGTGGAAACGGGATGGGCTAGTCCCAGTTCCTAGCTACTGCTTATACTAAACTAAGACACCCAGAGAACCCTCGGACTGCGACCAGACTCCGACTAGAGCGCCTAGTATCTGGCGGGTTGGTTATCCTTGTTCTGCTTCTTGTTCATGTCCACCTGGGCGGTGGCCAGGTAGTTGGAGCCCTCCAGGTGCAGGGTGCTCTGCCGGTGCGAATTGCGGATGAGGCAGAATGTCGAAAGCAGCAGCAGGATCACGCCCAGGGCGCACAGGCCCACGATGAGAGCCACGCGAATCTTGGGCGGCACCTGCTCGGCGAAGCGCATCAGGTCGGTGACCTCGTCGGGCAGGTTGTCGATGCCCTCCTCGAACCACAGGATGGGGAAGATGATGTCCGGGAAGTTGGCCACTTGCTTGATGTCGAACACCTGGCTCACGGCCAAATTGATCTGGATACGGGCGCGCACTCTCAGAGTGGTTCCCATTTTCTGCGAATGCATAATTTAGTAAGTACTCAAAGGAGCTGGATGATTTAAGTAACTTACGGGCTGGACGTCGAAGAAGAACTGATGTTTTTCCTTCATTGGCGGCGAAATGCCCTCCACTTGCGTCCTCAGACTCTCGTCGGCCAGATAGAAATGCGGGAAACTTAGCATGATAGGGGAATCTGCAGATAACCTTATTTTATGACTCGATCGAAAACAGTATACCACATTCATTCTCACCGTATTGGCACAGGGAGACGTTGAAGAGTCCGTTGGGGGAGCACGAGGGCTTTCCGGCCGGGCAGAAGCACATGTTGTCCGGGTGGCTGTCCACATCGGCGAAGACCCACTCTGGCGGGGTGAAGCGGTAGCCAGGCACCTCGTTCGAGGTCATCACCTCCTTCTCGAACACCAGGGGCAGCAGGCGGCACAGATCCTTGTCGTACACATGCAGGATGCGGTCGTGGGTGATGTGTGGCGGGAAGATGGAGCCATCTGTTCCGGCCAAAGTGTTGCAAGCATCGGTGGTCCAGTGAGGCAGATGGGTGCGTCCGTTGAAGTTGTCGATGATGCCGTATCGCTTGATGTCGTCGACGCCCGTGTTCACAGTGACGCGGTCGGAGGAGGTGCCGTTCTTGCCGTACAGCAGGCCAAACTCCTCGTAGGGCAGTTTCTGCTCCTTGGGCACCACATCCTTGGCCAGTTTGAGCAGCGGATCCTCGTAGCCCCAGAGCAGCTGGCCCACGGACACCTGAACGAACGGCTTGATCTTCAGTATATCCATGATGCTGGCCATGGCGAGTCGCAGGAATCTGAACCAAACGAAGATCAGGGTTAGTCAAGGGCTGCATTGTCGGGCGGTGGAGTGCTTACCTTGCCGCGTGCTTGCTCTGCGAGGTGGCACTCAGCATGGGAATGTTGGGCACAATAACCACGTCGTCTTCGGGTCCCACCGAGAGATCTTCGCGGAACGAGTAGATCTTGCGCAGATTGTAGCTCAGCGTGCCATTGTCATTCTCCACGATGTTTACCTTTTCCCAGGTCTCGCTGCAGACGTTTGAATTCAATACAAACTGATGTCATATTCATTACAAATCAAGATCACTTACCTATAAACGTATGGCCCTACTTCATCGACAATGGCCTTGGAGCCGTTGCTGAGGAAGTCGTCCGCATTGGTTACGTTGTAGATATACAGACTGATTCTGGGCTCCACCGGGGGCTTGGCCCACCAGCCGAAGGTCTTGGCGCCGGGACGCAGGGCCACCATTCGGTCCACGACAGCATCGATCAGCACGGAGAATTCACAGGCCACCACAATGCCGCCAATTATCAGCGCCGCCGCCACGACGATCGTAATCCCTGGAAAACCAAAGTGAATTGTTGAACAATTGTTCACCGAATGCATAAATTACTGGATAAATGGGATGAGTCACTCGATATGGAGAGGTGGGGAACCGTGAAAAGAGTATTGGCTTTGATCACGGACCTCATATTTGAGTTGGCACTCGGCTGAATCCGCTCAATAGCAATGATTGGGATGTGACATAAATATTTATTCAACGCCCATCGAGCATCTCGAATGAATCACTGACCCTTTGACCTTTATCTCCCAGTTGTACAAACACCCATTATCTATAAATACACCCAATTAGTTGTGATCGAATAATTGCAAGCGAATTATAGACGCCGAGAGGCCAGAACTGGAAAGTCTACTTAAAACTATAACCGGATTGGGATTGGGACTCGGAGTATCCCTGGCAGAAGACCTCTGGAAAGTTACAACACGACATGTAATGTAGATTATGGGAAAGGGAAGTGTTGGGTAAATAGGAGGGCCCGAGATATCCAGTTTGTCCTATACGTACTTCGGAATTAATAAGAATATTTCCATTGGCCAGTCTAACCTGTCGGACAAATAGAAACTATGTATAGCTTCGAATCAAAACAAGAACGGGCACGTGGAGTTATGGCAGCCATGAGATTTGAGTACTTGACTAGTGATTCCACCTCCTATTGCGTCGTTGCATTAAGTGTGGGATGGGTTTGTTACGATAATCAAGCTGGAAATCCATATGGTAATTTCTTGTATTCGAAGAATGCCGTTATACAATCAGATGCTAATTGATAGTAACACCCCCTGGGCTAAAACGCCTATATCTTATCTTCGCTAGGGAATACTTACACCATTTCCTGAGATATGTGCTGGAGAGTTTTGTGCAAAACTTGTGTTTCGGCCCGTTCATGTTGACGAAGTCGGTGTTGGGGTTTCGCCTTGCAGTTGTTAACTAAAAATGCAAAACAAAATTATATATAAAGCATATCGCGTTGTGTTCACGGGGACCTAGAGATACACGGACAGACTGGCCGGAATACCGGTTAAATTGTAGTCTCGGCTCGTTAATCTATAATTGCCAGTGGCAGCCCGATAAACAGGAAAGTAATCATTCAATATCGTCTTGATCACTGGGTTCTAAGCGACATTGGGTTGCGGCCATCGTTTTGCGATCATGATCACCCTCATTCTTTTTCCTCCACATGCCAGATTTTAGAGAGATTCCCAAAGACCCCAGACCCAGACACGTTTTGGGGCGTGTTGGCCTTGTGCAGCTTTGACATCGCTTGGTCGAAAAGCCAAAAGCTGATTTATCACAGCGCACAAAAGCGAAAAAACCAATCTGGGGGACTGACTCCAGAACCTTCGAGTCAGCGATCTTTTGTGCTGGCTAAAAGCGAGAGCACAGCCCGTACAGTGCGCCCTTCCTGGCAGGGACAGACCTTGGGCAATTAAGCGCTTTTTAATGGGCTGACAGGCTCTCCGTCTCTACTGAGGTCGACCTGCGAGTGGGGGACCTTGACCGAGGCCAGGGCTGCGCAAGCGCAAAATACCTCAGATTTATAAGATACATGCATGTATCTTTCGTGCGTAAACCGAAACGTTTTTATTATTGACAATTCCAGGCAGAGCGCCGTCGTCTGCCATTATTCATATTCATAAACGAAGCCAAATAAAACGAAGCAAATGGTTTTGGGCTAATGGCCAGCCGGCCATTTGCAGGCGTCGCACGGCCATTAGACAATAGAAACATTTTAATTGCGGCTCGATGAAGCGAACCTATTTGAATCCAATTTTCAACAAGTGCATACAAACTATCGCTTATCGGTGCGATGGGTTAACTTCAGATGGATCTGTTTCATCTGGCACGTCCGCCCCTCGAATCACCAAGAACCCAACTCGCGGCGATAATCGGGTCTTCGATTCTTTGATGCTCGCGGAAACGGCCATTCGCCTAATGATTTCTCCCCTGTGTTTCAGCTAAAAGCGTTAAACTTTGTACTTTGAGTTCGCTCTACCCTATCAACGCACACACAGCGACGAAGTTTTATTATTTGCCGAGTTTACTGCGCTTTCCGAGCCCCAGCCCCACAAGGTCGCACTTCTACTTCTCCGGCTCTGCCGTCGCTCGTCAAACTCGAGCTGGGTCTGAATATTTGTGCTGGTTGGCGGATGGGTATCGGTATTGTGCTGGGTATCGGATCCACCATTGTTGGCATGGCTGCTGCCGATGCCCATTGAATACTAATTAACCAATAATTATTTCACCTCAACTGAATTTTCGGCGACACTCGTTGGCCATTAATCAGTGATTTCAATTTCGAACTTGGCTACCCACATTTTCAGTTATTCGCCTGCCTGCTAATTGGGTTCTGTGTTCACGGCCCACTGGGCTGTTTTAGTCCGTCAACTGGAAAACGAAAAACTGGAACCCTTGAGATTGCTCACTGCTCGGAATCAGAGTCAGAGTCAGAGTCGGGCCCAAATGTTTACACAGACCTCGGAGTGACTCAATGTGGGCCAAGTGTTTACTTCCAGAACCTGAGCAACTGTTATCAGCCGGGGCTCATCCTCTCCCAAAGTATGCAAAATGGAAAACTCTAGACGCGGCACACTGGGAGTGCAACAACACCGTGGCATAACAATAGCGTCCATAACGCAGACAGCAGCGCTTTTCGGCATTCCGACGAAATGCGATAGCTGATGTAATAGTTTTATTTTATTTTTGGTTTCACTTGTTGAGGCTGTTCAATTAGCAGCTGCTGCCTGCTGCTGCGGTTAACGCGAATCGCCTGGCCAGAATCCAAACTTCAGTAGAAACTTACTTTCTAAACACACGTTTTGTATGAATTGGAATTGAACTGAAAGCGGAATCGCGGTGAAGACATCCGCTGCTTCTGCTGCTCTGATCGGCTTGGTGGCGCAGAGATCGGGCTGAGCCGTCTCATAATTTCACTGTGTTTAAGTGTTGCACAAATACAAAATACAAGCGGTAGTAGCTATTTAGTGTAAGCAATTACCCTGACCCAATTTGTGAGCCGCTACCCTACAAGTCGAGTGACTATCTACCCAGATTTGTTGAAATAACGTAAGTTAGAATTGTCGCTGTAGAATTGTTTACGACGAAAGTGTAGTATTTCTGAGCTTGATAGGATATGGTTTGAAAATAATGTTTCCAAAAAACGTCCTCCAAAAGAATGGAATAGTTTCAAGAAAGGAAAACTCCCCTATTTTAGATATGTAGTTATGGAATTGTTTACGAATAAAGTGTAATATTTATGGGATTGATATAAAAGCGATCGAATATGGTATAGAGAGAACGTTCATTAAAAAATTTTACTACAGGATTGATAACCCTTGCATATCCCACATCTTTAATGGGTATTTGCAATTTCGAATCCACTGTTATAGCCAACTACCGCTGATTATGGCCACTGTGACACTGAACGGCCAAAAAAGTGAGCCAGCGGCTGACAATTCACCTGCCGTTTTGTCGTGACCGGGCTGCATTTGATAATACGCAACGAAATGGGTTTTAAATTTGGGCCTTAAACAATGTTGATGTCGTCGTCAATGGCGTGACAGACATGTGCCTAACTAAAACTGAAACTGAAGTGGCTCATCTTGGACTTTCAGTAGGTCAGTGCAGAGTCTTGTTTGCGGTCGCTGGTTGCTGGCTGCTAGCTGCTTTCGCAGAGAAATGTGTCAACAGCAGGTGAAGACAAAGCCAGGCAATTGTCACCTCAATTTTATGATCAACTGGGCACTGGGCAGCGGCGGAGATGAGGCAAAAACGACCTGATGATGGAGATGAACATGAAGAGGGCCCAAAGCTCTTTGGCTGCTGCAACCTTCACATAATCGTCATCGTTATGTGGTCAAAAGCTTGCAGGCCCCTCTATTTATTTATTTACGAGTTTTTATATTTATATTTATCTTAGGGTTTCTTGCCTGCGCATGCTTAATTTCGGATCTCGGATCGCGCGTCTTGTAAATGTGTGTTTTGGTTAAATTTTTAACGTTTTATTTGATTTCGCTTTGAGCCGCTGCTTCGTGGCAGCTCGAGTGGAGTGCAGAGCGAAATTTCACTTTTTCCACACAAGTAATCATAAAACTATGCACGTACATCAAATGCGCTTTTGGCAGGGCCGCAGACAGCGTTTAGCCGCGGAGGCAGCACAGAAACAGCAACAGAAACCGAAGCAGAAGTAAAAACACAAACAAAATCAAAGGCCCCCAAAGCATAATTCAATGATTTTCCGCTTTTGTAGCGCTGCTAAGCGAACTCGCTGTCGAAGTGGTTTCATTTTGGCTGACTGGGCAAGGTCTTGCTCAATCCGTAGCTCTCTGATTGGAGTCGAAGTTGGGGATTGGGATTGGGGATTGGGATTGGGGATTGGGATTGGGGACTGGGATGGAAGGGTCTGCCACCGATCGGGGCAGAAACAACAATCGAAGTCAGGCGATTCCTAGGAATGCGATTCCGATAGCTGCCCCAACACACTGCCACTACAACTGCCACTGGTACTGAAATACTTGTATCTGGTGCGGCAGGTTTGAACGGGACGGGCTGGAAACCACAGGCATTTCCAAATAGCCAGGCCAATAGCCAACACACTCACTCACACTGGCTTCGACGGTTACACGGACTTGCGGCGGTCCGATGTGCAAGCCAAGATTCTTGGGCTCGGACTGTGGAACGTGGAAGGTGCACGGTGATCGGTACACGGTATCCGGTGATCGTGAACGGTGAGCAGGGAACGTTGCCTAAACCGCCGGCAAAAATCGTCAACGACTCGAACGCTCGCAGTGCCGCCGAGTAACTGAAGTCGCCGTCTTCAAGTGGCCCCCCGACGTAAGATCGTAAGATGTTCAGGCGGCGAAAGCTCGGCCAGAAGCTCGGCTTTGCGTTGCGACAAAGCGAAACTCGAAAACCTGATAAACAGGTAGGCGAAACCCCACAGGTAGGTAGGTCTGCCACAGCAAAAGCGAGAGTAAGCGAGCGGGAGCTTTTGCTTTGGATTTCGCGAGTGCAACGCAGCGATCAAAGCTCGAGAGGATTGGCATCGGGCGGTCCATGTGCTGGGAGCAGGCTGATAAACAAGTTTGTTGCCTTGCCTTGCATTGAAGTCTTTCGTTTCGTTTCGTTGCGTTGCGTTGCGCGTTCCGTTTTATGCTGCACACTCCGAAAATCTCATTGATTGCCTCACCAACACACACGGCCACTCGCGGCGATTATGATAGCTGCTGTGGTTGTTGTGGCAAGTGACTCACGGGATGGTTGCCAAACCCAGCACAAGAAAACACATCCACTGGCACGAGCGACGACAGGTTGCAGTCAAAGAATGTATGCAAAGTTGACAGCTCCAGCGATCGAAAATTATTGTTATGGCCGATGGAGCTTTGTTGCTGGCATTGCGAAAGGTTTGTTTGCTGCCTGCCTAGAATCGTAATCTTGCCAAAGACCCGGGCTAAGCATAAACGGGTTCTGGGAAATGCGCCAATCCAGCTGTGGAAATAACAAGCGGCTGAAACTTGCTGCATTTACATAACAAATCAGCTGGGGAAAATCAATGAAACTAATGCGATTTTTAATATTAATTTGCCCAGTTAGTTATATTTTCACAGTTGGAGTTCTGAGTAGACGGGTGGAGAATTTCCGCCAGGTGATTCAGACCAGGGTTGGTTTTTTATTCGAATATGTGATTTTATTTTTACGAACCAACTAGTAGAACTAAGTCTAATTTATACTGGACTTTGACCTTGACAAAAACCAAAACGAAACCCATGCAGGCTTTCTAAACTTTACTTATAAGTTATAACTACTAAAATAAAAGGAATAATATTACTTAAGAAATATAAAAAAAAAAATGGGTATAAAATTGGGTACAAAAAAGCACAAACCATCACTTCCACTCATTTTCAATACTTGGTTTCTAACATATTTTGGGTCTCACCTTTCGAACAAATATTCAGCACTTTCCAAAATTTCCAAAAATTTGCCCTAACCTTACCCTACACCCTAATTCTAGATCAACAAGGACATTTGCTCAATAGCGGCAACTACGTAGAAGGCGAGCCAAGACATTATCGTCCCAATGATTGTGACATTCTACGCCAAGACCAGCCACACACACCACACACTCGCCTAACTGGCGACCCCTATCCGAAGCTTGACTCCGCGGCGACTTTGCATGCCAATAAGGCTAACCGGGTTGCATGCGAGTGCGACCTTTCTGTTTATGTAAACTGTCGTACATAATGGCGCATTTGTTGCTGTAAATGATGCAATAAATAATAACAAAACAACAACAGTGGCGTACGCATATGTTAATTTAGCTCTGGTGGCGTGTCATCAATTGCCCCCACACCCAACCGGCACCACAGCCCCCGAAAGTCGTGTCAAGGTCAGTCTTCTTCAATGTTTTCATTTTCAAACTTACTATGGAGAATGTTGGCCACCTGCATGGCCAACGATCAGAGTTCCATCAAGGGGAGCTGGCTGGAATATAGTTGGATCACTTTCGGAACAGCTTGGCTCCAATCCACGGCTAATATGCTGATCTGCTGATATTCGTTGTGTGTGTTTCGGGAAGTGTTTGGCACTTGACTGCCTGGCAACCGGATTGATAAGCGTGTTCCCTTCGGTTGTTAAGAAAGTGGGCACTAACAGATAATGCCAGACATCTGAAAATCTGCTCAGGCGGTTTGCGCGAGGCCCTAAACCAACGTGAGTAACCCAGGTTCGCCACTTAAGCTGCCAGCTCAACTCGAGCACCGCTCATATAAACTGCACTATGGAGTTCAGATCCGAACAGGGGGCCCACAGGTAAATATTTTAAACAACTCTGTGTTATTGAGAGGCTATTAGCTAGCACGACAGATTGAGCTATTGAAGACCCAATCCATCCACGTCATTCGTTCCGAGGAAAACAAAAAGTTCAGAGGGGCTATCAACCGCGCTGATGCGAAACACGATGAGCTGGGCATCTGGGCAGGGATCCGGGCGAGGGACTTTTCGAAACGGCGGATTAATTGTAAACTCTTGACTGAACTGATAAATGCTGAGCAAACACGCTGGGGGTTCAATAACACGGCTCCGGCGGGGTATTTGCTATCTTCCGGTCTCTCTGCTAGCTAAAGAATTCAAATAAATAGGCTCGATAAGCCAGTCTAAATACGTCCTCATACAAGAATTGCAAAACGAAATGAACGAAACAATGTAAGGGAGCGGTAGCACCTTCAGCATCCATCCACTCATCGGGCCTTTCTCCGTCGTTAATTGCTTGGGCAAACGAAATGCAGGTCCATGGGCGAAGGGAACCTAAAGTACTTAAGTGATAATTAAATTGTTTTGGCGACGGCGCACACTTATAAATAGCCGGTAGGTGGGGAACTTTGCATCTGCATCTGCCTACACTCAGACAACTTATTCTTCTTCTTATTCTTATTCTTTAAGAAAAATGAGGAAGACTGTTCGTCTTTTTTCTGATTCATAATACAAATTCCCATACCTAAGTAACAATTTTTGTAATGCTCTTAAATATAACATATATAATACATAAGTATCATTTAAATATTACTAACAATAAAAGTTTTTTTCTTTATCTATTATCCGATCAACGATCTATCAATGCTACTCTCTAAATATCGATCTTAAATGAATTGTATTAACATTTAAAAAATACTGTGTAAGTTTCTCTCTGTGTACTAGCCCACGTTCCGATTCCATCCGTTCTGGCCAGGCTACTCTCTCACAGCGATCAAAACAACAAAGCCTGTTTCTGGACCCCCGCCCCAGGCCATTCTAACTCGATAGTAATGATACGCAGACGAAGCTGGAGCGGAACGATCAGCTGGAGGGTTGATGCATCTTCTATCTCTGCCGAGGGGCCGAGTGGCTTCTTTGTCTCGACGATTAAGTTTGCACTTTGTCTCGCGGGCACGCACAAAGCTGCTACGTAGTAAACAAGAGATCCCGATTCCTCGGCAGCGCAGTCGGCGCCAGCTCCCCATCCCCATTCCGATCCAGCGACCAGGGGTAATCAGCAATCATAGCTGACCGCTCCGCCCGCTTATCAGTGGCGATGGTAGCGGCAGAGGCGGTGGCAGAGCGTCGGCTGAAGAATGAGGAAAGAGGAGCGACTGCGCTGCTGGCATTGCTCAGTTGCTCCGTTGCTCAGCTCGAACTGATTCCGACCGATTCCGACGTCGTAGTAATAACTTGTTTGGTGGGCAGTACGCACAGTCCAGTCCAGCGGAGATCCAGTGCCAGTTCCAGGCCCGCTCTCTACTCTCCAACTCTAATCCCCGCGAAGATCGCATCGAAATCTAATCGGCTCAATAGGGTTGCCTATTCTGCCAGATAATGCGTGGGCAGGTATGCCCGAGTATGTAGCTCTAATCGCGGCAAACAACTGGCAAGTGGATCAACCGGTGGCAGTGGGCCATACTTATACTCGGTGTTCAGATAAACAAATTCCGCTAAAAGGCAGTCCGTTTTTAATTGCTACCGTTCGCTGGAAGTGGCCGCGGAAACTAAGCCACCCCAGATACGGACAGCCCATACGGACAGATACGGACAGCCCATTCAGCTGGGCAGGAAAACTCTAGTTCAGTTTGGGTGGAGGAAAACCAGCTCTATCGCAGCTACAACAACGACTCCAGCTGCAGCCATAACAACAACAATAAAAACAACAACAACATCCAGTGCGCGATCGAGCCCACAAAAGAGACGGGGACAAAACAAAGAAGCAGGCGAACAAAGAACGCAAGGCAACAAAAAGAAGTGAACAGAGGGAGACAGAGGAACCAGCGCCAGATACAAGATACAAAGCACAAAATACCAGATACGAAACGAGTCTGTCGCAGCATAGATACATAGGTAGTGCATCCAGCAGGAGCGTCTGGGGGAACAGAGACCCGAAAAAATATCCAATAAATCCAAAAAACGGCCACTCAACACGACGACTGTGTTCAGCCAGCGTAAACACGACGAAATTGTTGATTAAGACGCCAAATGTTTGGCAGACTTCGAAAGTGCAGAGCAGCGGAGTGAACAGCGAGAGAGTGCGCGATAGATAAGCGAATCCGAATCGCTCAGCGTGTGGGTGCAGTTCGTCTCTGGGAGAGTGGTTTCGTTTCCAACGTAGCGCGCACGTTTCCGTTGCCCACCAAAAAACAGCTGTGCCCCAAAGCTCATTTCAAGTGCATGCCCATCGAGTCGGCGCTCTTTGCTACAGCCGCTCTCCCGCTCAGTCCCACCCACCCACTCGCCCCCGGCTAACGCTAGGCGCCCCGCATCACGTTATCAGTCAATGCCACTTTACTGCAACCAATTCGCGAGAGCGCAGTGGAAAGTCTGAGCCATTGGACTCCAAAAGTAAGTAACAAGTTGAAAATAATTTACGATACCTTTCAGACTTACCATACATACATACCTAGTAAGATAGATAGACAGGTATATAACATGGTGGCTTCTACAGTTTTTTGAATTACCCGAAAAGAACTAGCTATACCTACCGCAACTGATCTCGAAAAATCGAAAAATTCACACAGGATTCTTATATATACTTGAAAATAAAGTTCAGTTCCCCTTGCTTCTAACTCATTAGAAATCAAATAAGTCAACTATCAATTTAATCTTTCCACGTCCGTCCGATCTTATTTCAATCCCCTTCAGATTTCAGTTCATTATCGAGCGTATTATTGGAAAATTTCAACGCTCAGGTTGCGCCTTATCGTATGCCGTTGACCCGATTTAAAAGTTGGCGAATCCAACTAGAGCTCAACTCTATACATATAGTGGACTGATAAGTGTTGTTTCCATTTAATAATGAATTAATGCCTAGTAAGTATGTACCACATATACTTGCAGGAGCTGCTGATAAGACTAGAGTATACGGTTGAACTTTGAATTGAGCACTGGCAGAACCAGCAAGCTCCGGAGCAACGAAGGCTCTCGGAATTGAAACCCCGATTAGTTCGTGAAAACATCTGTATACGCATGGTTAAAAATCGGTCCGTCGCGAAGGAGTTTACTAAATTAAAGGTGTTATTAATAACTTAATAATTAGTCCATAAAGTTTAAATTATAATTGAGCTATAAAAGGTTTTCATTAATTGGTGTTAATCGGATCAATTTAAATTATGGTGCTCCGGAGTCTTGTCTTTTTATGTGTTCAATGAACCTCAGATTGCTCTATATAGAGCCTAGCCTGATAAGCTAATAATCATGCCAAACCGATCCCTTTGTTGGGCCACGTGTTTAGCTTTTATAAAGATAACATTATATATAAGTTGAATATGAATGAACGAGATTTGGATTTGCAACAAAGTCAGATCTCACAAGTAATTAGGCATCTTACATAAGCGATCGGAACCATAATCTGGCTTTGAAAAACCTGCGCCACAACATTATAACAAAATGATAAGAAAGTTATTACATTTTCAGCTTGCTGCAATAAAATAACAACCCCGCTCAGTCACAGTACAATGCCACACGCCAAAGACCCTGAGGTGGCCCAGCCTCCTAGGCAAGAGCCCGATCGTACTGTCCCCCCACCTCCACCCATGATCAAATCCCTCACTCTTAACTCCACACGAAGCAGGGCGGGCACGGGAAACTTTGGAGGCTACAACATGACGAACGGAGCCGAGAAGCCCACTGTGCTGCAGATGATACTGGAGGCCTTGGGCCTGCGCAATCAGGCACAAAACCGCGAACCAACGTCCAAGGATATTGGAACCCTGATAAGTGAGTAGAGCACTCTTGCCAAGCCAAGCAAGCTCGATTATTCCGCTTCGACTTTTCCAGTGCTGGGCGTAATGTTTCTGCTATTTGTAATCAGCGTGACCGGATTCTTTGTAATGTGGTTCACCGAGTATTACAACAACACCATGCTGGAGGTAAGTTTTAAGTGCAAACATATAACCACCATACATAGAACTATTCTTGGTGTTTTATCATCATAATTTTCCTAAATAGAGTGTGTCGTCTAAAGGAATTTTTTGAGGATAGATTTAACATTTTTTTATTTTTTAATAAATGCTTATCGATTGAAAATAAAATACGAGCTTAACGAGGCATAACACTTAATATATGGACCATGTTTTTAATTTTTTTGAACGAAATAATGATTTTTGGTTAAAAATATTAGTACTAGGATTGAGACACTCTGACACAAACAAATTTAGTCTGGATACGCCACTGAATTTCATTATTTTGTATAAAAATATTTATATTCCCAACTGATCCACAGAATCTAATCCTCGCCGAGAACTCGGACACAGCCAAAAGTTGGTTAAACCCCGATCCAAAGTATGATACTTTGCTAAAGGCACATATATTTCACTACCCCAACATCGACGACTACTTGTCAGGGCGAGCTAATAAGATAAAGGTCGTGGATATGGGACCTCTAACTTACCAAGAACACACTGTCAAGGATGAAGTTTCCTTTAATAAAAACTTTACGGTTAGCTTCAGGGTAAGTCATCAATTATTTGAATTCAATCATTACGAAAAATATTGACATTGCTGCACAATATTTTTCAGGACCGAAAGTCCTATAAGTTCCTGCCGGACAAGTCTTCCATTGCGGAGGATCAAGTGGTAAGGGTGCCGAATGTACCACTTATTTCTGCCGCCGGACCTGTTAAGCGTATGAAGGCGATTGAACGTCTACCTGTCTCCGGTCTGATCCACCAATTTAAGGAGCCGCTCTTCAAGAATCTCACAGTTTTCGATTATCTCTGGGGTTATGAGGACAAAATCATTAAGCTGAAGTCTCTGGGCAGAGGCAGGCGAAGATTTGGTCTTTTAATGAGCGTAGGTAATCTAACCCGTTTGTTTATCAGCGTACTAAGAAGGTTTCTCCATTAGCGCAACGGGACCAGCGTGGACTCAGTTCAGCTCAACACGGGCGAGGACGATATCACCAAATTCAGCATCATCACCCAGTTTAATGGGATGCCCCAATTGGACTATTGGGAGGGGGAAGAGTGCAATCGCATCGACGGATCAGAACCCTCGATGTTCTCACCACACTTGCTACAGGACCGCAGCACTGTTAATGTATTCCTCCAGGTCCTGTGCCGCAAGGTTCCTCTGCACTTCGAAAAGGAGGTCACCATCTACAACGACATTGATGTCCTGCGCTACCGCACACCAATGGATGTATTTGACCATCCCGATAATAATACTGCAAACGCGTGCTATTGTCAGAACACAGAGCTATGCCTGCCCAGCGGAGTCATCAACGCCACCAAGTGCTACGGCGATGCGCCCATCTTTCCCTCCTTCCCACACTTCTTCACTGGCGATCCGAAGCTATACGAAGACTTTGAAGGTATCAAACCGGACGCAGACTTGCATCAGACCTATGCCGACATTCATCCACGATTTGGCTTCCCCATCAGCGGAGCCTCACGCGTCCAAATCAACATCATGCTAGACAAGACGCCAATCCTGAGAAGTAAAAAAAAAGAGTTAATCTTTCCATTGGACCCATAATAATATAACCGTCTTGTTTTAGATCAGGGAGGTCGACTGAGGAACACCACCATCCTTCCCCTGATGTGGATCGAGATCACCTCGGGTGATTTCTCCGAGGAGGTGCTCCATACGTTGTACATAAGCACCTTTGGTCTGAATGCCATTCAGCAGACCCTCAAATACGGAACTCTGCTCATATCGGTGACATCGTTCAGCCTGATCGTCGCCGGAGTCTACTACCTGAACAGCAGGCGGGAGGAGCAGCTCAAGGAGAGCAAGTCCTCTGCTGAGCTGGAAGCACTTAATGGCGAGATCGTCGTGGTGCACCACATCGACATGCCCGTTCCGCTGCCCGTAGCAACCACCGAGCGAAATAGTGCCATTAGTTAGTTAGGGCAGGTAGGGGGAAAGTTTTTCAAACTGAGATTTTCGAATTTGTCAACGCTTATCATAAATAGTTCTTAAACAAAGAGTCGCCAGTTACCTTTAGTCTGTAGTGATCTGATGTATAGATATGTAGAAACGTTCAATAAACTGTTTATTACCTATAACTATTTCTACTTGACCGATTTCGCATTTTTCATAACAGGTTTGCCTTTTTACTAAAGATTGTTTTTTTTAACGATTTTATTTGTAACTGCTCTGAAAAGTATACCAGTTCTGAAAATCGCAGTGTTTTGTACAGCTAATAACCCAATGTGATGAATCCTATCACTTTCGGGATGGTTTAAAAAATTTAAAATTTTTACCTGTTTTCACATTTTTGATAAGGGGTTGTTCGTCATATTTTTTGTGAAAAATTGACAAAAATAAAAATGTTAAGGTTTGAATGGCAGTCGATTGGGAATTAAATTACGAGCTCAACATGGTATCACCTTCCATATTTTGACCATTATTTCTATTGTTTCGAGCAACATACTGATTACCTTGCTGTGAAAATAAGGATCTTGATTTTTGCTAACAATAGTTTTTTTCATAGGTGCTTTTTTTAGTAACTTGGCCAAAAAGGATCTAAAATCAATTTCGCATCGTTATTCCTTGCGAAAAATGGATTTAATTAAAAATGTCCTGTTTTGAAAGCCAATAGATTGGAAACTTAATTACGAGCTAAACTAGGTATGTCATTTTATATTTGGACCATTACTTTAATTTTTTCGATCAAAACACTAAACTCTTTGTTGGACTGCCCAAAGAAAGATCCGTTTCATGTAGCAAATATTTTATTTTTTAGTTCTAAACAAAAACGAAATTCGTATATTAGTTGCGTGTTCAACATTTGATTTCCTGTTCGGTTCTGTTTCTGTTTGAAAACCATTTTAGTTGTTAAATGCATGAATTATATATTGCATCGAGTACTTCTATGTATTCTATATTAGGTTATTACAAAATGTGGAAATGAATGTCCTGCTGATTTTGTCTCTCCGTTATGGGGGTTGTGGGATTGTGTAGCTCAGAGTTAATACGTTTCATGGTTGGTATTTGTGTTGTATAATTTTAATTTTATTTTTATTTCGTTGGTTGCTTCAATACGCAGCCATTCGAGGGATGGGAAAATTCTTATGTGTTTATGGTTTGTATAGAGTGTTTTACAACATTGTTACTTTTTTTTTGTTTCATTATGTTTTGTCGTTATAAAAATGTTGGTTTTGTTTGTTTACGTTTTAATTTAAGTATGTATAATAGTTTATATAAAAAATAACAGAGAAATTATATAAAAGAAACATTAAATATAATCGTTTATTTTGCTCTTCATCTTCCTTCTTCCTCCGCTTTAACTTTCTCTTCATCTAATAATTAACGCGTCAATTGCCAGAATCCTCTCCGTCTAATGATTCATCCTGCACCGATGAGTCGTCCCCGCCGCCGCCGCCTCCTCCTGCGCGCTTTGATGAAGGTGTGCCCGTGAGCCGGCTGGAGCTGAGACCCATGCCGCCGGTGCGTCTAGGAAGGGAAAGATAGGATGGGAAGAGAAATAAGCAACACGGTTCGCAATGGAATCTTTGTTTATGGGTGAACGTGCAGTGCAGGGGCAACAGATAGATCAAAAACAGAGGGAACTTAGGGGGATCATGTCTAAGGACTATTTTTGAGGTAGTTTGGGGTACAGCACATGTTCGCACGTTTGGAATTAATGTGGTGTTCTGTTCCTAACATGCAGAGAAAAGACGATGTTGTGGTTGCTGGGTTCGGTGGACATTCACTGGTTCTAAGGATCATGGCGAACAGCAACACTTACAGCCTACGAGAAGGAAACGAAGCAATTCGAAGCGAAACGAAACCTAATGCAGACCCTCACAATTCATAATGAGTGCGGCATCCTTTTTGGGCGAATACGCCTTGGCCTTTTCAGTCTCGGCCACTTGTATGGAGCTTAAACCAAAGATAAATTTCAAACAATAATCAAAAATTCCACCCAGAGACACCTAAGGAGACTCCCATCCTGACAATGAAAAAATTCACCCGGCACAGACCTTGACTTACCGTAGTTTTGTTTTAAGTGAGTTAATCTCACGATTCATGGCTTCCTGCGATTCAATCATATCCTCGCACTCACGCTGGTACTTGCGCTTCTGCGTCTTCTCCTTCTGCAGCTCCTCCTCGGTCTCGTCCAGGTTGCGCTTAAGCAGTTTAATGCGGCTATTCAGCTGTGAAAACAAAATAATAACTTTTTAGTAACGATTCCCTACACTTTACTCTTCTTTCGTTTACCTTATCCATTTGCTCCTTGTGCTGGTCGACATGTCTTCGTTCGTCCTCGATGTTCATCGTAAGCTCCTTAATCTTCTTGTCCATCTTCCGGTTGGCCTTCTGCTGCAACAGTCGCTCCTTGCCCTCATTCTCTAGCTGCTCCTCGAGGTTGGCGATCTTGGCCTCGAGCGTGGCAATCGTGGCCTTCACCTTGGTGCGCTGCGCCGTCTCGATTTCGGCGAGCTTGGCCTTTAGCTCCTTGTTCTGGCGTTCGAGCAGAGCGCGGCCGTTCTCGTTCTTCTGGGAGTTGGACTTCTCATTGGCCAACTCAGTAGTCAACTGCTCAATCTGCAGCTGCGCCTTGCGGCTGCGATCCAACAGCACCTCTGAGTTGGACTGTTCCTCCTCCAGTTCCTCCTCAAGAGTAGCGATGCGGGCCTCCAATCGGCGCTTCTCGTCGATCATTAGGGAGCCCTTGTTGGCATTATTGGCAATTTCCTCGGCCAGCTCGTCGCGCTCCGTTTCGGCAGCACGGCGCGCCCTCTCTGAGCTAGCCAGATCCTCGGTCAGCTGTAATACTTCTGCCTCCAGGGCCTTCACCTTACGCTCGGCCTCTTTGCTCAGCGCCTGCAGTTCCTCCTTGGCGGCCTTAGCCTCCTCGGCGTCGCGCAGAGCGTCCTTGACTTGTGCTTGCAGCTTCTTCGCGTGCTTCAACGCATCCTCCTTCACCTTATTATGCATCTCCATTGTGGTCTCGATCTCCTTAAGGTCGCCCTCCAGCTTTTTCTTTGACGCCACGGCGGCCGTGCGCTGTTTACGTTCCTCGTCCAATTCGGTCTCTAGATCCCGCAGCTGCTTGACGAGTCCGCGTCTTTTCTCCTCGGCGCCCTCCTCCTTAGCCAGCAGGTCGCGTTCGAACTGAGAGCGCAGGGCCTGCATATTGACCTCCAGGCGCAGCTTGGCGTCTTCAGTTAGTTGCAGATCGTCCTCGAGTTCCTCGTTTTGTGCTTTCAGTTCGGCCAACTGAGACTCAAGCGCCCTCTTCGCCTTCTCCAGTTCGTGGACGTTCTTGTCAGCGGTTCCCTGTGAGTTGGCCAGGTCGTCGAGTTCGTTTTGGAGGGTCTTGCGCTTGTTCTCGAGGTCTTCAATCTTGTCGAAGGCTTCGTCAAGCTCGCGGGAAACAGACAGCACCTTGGTCTCCTTTTCGCGAGCCTCCCGCTCTGCAGTATCGCGCTCCTGGGCGATCTGCTCTGATATGGCTTTCTCCTCGGCGAGGATCTTGTCGAAGTTCTTCTGTTTCTTCTCCAATTCGAGCACCTGACAAAGTACACAGTTAAATTTAACATTTAAAAGTTATTCTTAAGTGATAATTCATGACTTACCTTCGTGCGTTGCGCCTCCAGTTCAATGGTGGCATCTTCAAGCTCCGACTGAATCTTCTTTTTGCTCTTATCGAGGCGGTCATTCTGAGCAATAAGTTCTTTGACCTGACGCTCTAAGGCTTCGATATCCTTGTTGAGACGCTTCTTGCCTTCCTCCAGTTCCTTGGCCAGATCCGCGTCTTCCTCGGCCTTTTTCTTAATCTCCTGCATCTGGGCGGTGACCTCTGCCAGCTTTCGCTCGAAGTTCCGCTTGGCTTCATCATCCTCCTCCAGCTGCTCTTGTAGAGCTTCCTTTTCTGATTCGATCTGACGCAGCTTGGAGCTAAGACCCAGCTTCTGGCGCGTTTCCTCCTCCAATAGCTGTTGGGCCTCCGTGAGCTGCGATTCCATGTTGCTCGCAGACTTAACGGCAGCCGAAGCCTTCAGTTCGGCTTCCTCCAGCTGATTTGTTATGTTCTCTGCTTCCTGTTGCAGTTTTGTGCACTTCTCCTGCAATTCCGAGCGAGAGCGTTCAATCTCAGCTAGTTTTACCTGTGAAAAAATTAGTCATGTAAGTGGTTGTTTACATAAATATCTTGATTTTTTGATCTTTACTGCTTTGGCTTGCGACTATTTACCTGCAATTCAGCAATCTGCGACTCTGCCTGCTTGCGCCGGCGATCGTTCTCTTGCCGGGAGCTGTTGACGCTTCGCAGTTCAGTGGCCAAGTCGGCGTTCTCCGCCTCTAAAGTTCCCTTGGCCTTTTCGAGGACTGTCTTGGCTTTGCGAAGGTTCTCAAGCTGGTCGTTGATGCCGTTAAGCTCTTGCGAGTGTTTGTGTCGCATATCGGCTAATACGCCCTCGTGGTTGACAGTCTCTTCTTCCAACGACTTCTTCAGCGTAGCCAACTCCTGCTCGCGCTTAGAGCGCAGTTCCTGCTGGGCTGTTATTAAAAATAGTTATATTGTTTTTAGGGGATTTCCTGCTTAATGGGGAGATGTTTTGTCTTACCGGCTGTAGTGTCCAGGGAGTCGAGCAACTCATTTTTGAGAGCCTCCAGTTCCTCGCTAAGATCGCGTCTCACCTTCTCGGCCTTTGCACGAGCCGCCTTTTCGGCCTCCAGATCCTCTTGAATTTCGGCCAGCTGTGACTCCAGCTCGCGCTGAGCCTTCTGAGCGGTGGCCTTCGTAGCGGATTCCTCATCGATGCGCAAGAGAGTCTGAGTAAGTTCCTCCTCACGCTTAGCCAGCTGGGCCTGCATCTCCTCCACTTGGACGCGGCGCTCGTTGAGCTGCTCCTTGAGGTCGGCCACTTCGGTCTCGATTTTTCGCTTGGATCGATCAGACTCCTGACGCACCTGCTGATCCTTGTGCATGCGTTCCTCGAGTTCAGCGATTGTGGCTTCGTGTTTGGCCTTTAGCTTGGCCAGGTGCTTAGCCTTCTCCTCTTCCTCAGCCAAAGTTTGGGATAGATCGTTAGCGCGCTCCTCCAGCAGTTTCTTCTCCTTAAGAAGCTTTTGGTTCTGGTCGTCGGTAAGGGCGAGATCTTCTTCGTGCTTTTTAATCTTGGCATCGAGCTGCACCTTCTCCAACTGCAATTTCTGACGGGCGGCCTCCTCTTCTTCCAGCTGCTCTTCCAAGTCTTGGATATTCAGCTCCAATTTCTTTTTCTCTCCGCCTAGGGCCAGGACACGTTCTTCCTCCTCCTCGATGCGCGTCTCCAATTCCTGCATCATGTCTTCCAGTTCCTGCTTGCGAGCCATCAGACGGGAACGCGACTCCTCGGCCTCGGCGCAAAGTTCGATCTCGGCTTGCAGCTGCTCAGCTAGAGTGGTCTTCTCCACCAAGGCCTGCTGGTACTTGCGCTCGTACTCCTGTGTGTTCTTTGCCAGGGTGTCAAGCTTCTCGCGTACCTGCTTCAGCTCATCCTCCTTTTGGACGAGCTTCTCCTCCTGCTTGGTCACCTCCAACAGGGGCTTGACCTTCGTGTATAGACGCCACCACTGCCAGTTGCGAAGCTTGAGGTAGGCGGCGCAGTTGCGCTGGATGATTCGAATGGCGTTGAGCTGCTGCAACCGCTTCTGGTAGTTGCGACGCGCGAGGAAGCCACGGCAGAAGGCCTGGAAGTTGACGATCAGGTCGGAGATCTTGAAATCACGCTCCTCCTCTAGGTGAGCGAGGACGCCAGCGCGGAAGAAGATCTTCGACTGGCCCACTCGATACAGGTTCGAGTCAAGCTCCAGCGCCTGAATCATCTTCTCGCAGGCCTTCTTGCCGTCCATGAAACCCTTGGGGATCACGTTGGGCGTGAGCAGTTCGTAGCGTTGGCGGAACTCCTGGAAGGGTATGCGATTGGGGAAGCCCTGTCGGCAGATACGAATGCCCTCGAGCACGCCGTTGCAACGCAACTGGTCGAGCACCAAGGGAGCATCGATCTTGCCGGCGCGCTTCTCGTGGTTAGGTATGATACAGCGCACAAAGTTCGGGTTCGTGTTGCGCAGCGTGTCCATCAACTTAGCCAGCTGCTCCTTGTACAGATGCGACACGGTGCGGAACATGCCCTTGCGGGTGCGGGCCCCGAACTGGGTATCGGTCAGGGCCTGCTGTGCCATGCCAACGATCTCCGCATCCTTCCAGATGTTCACCACGAACGGATCCTGCGAGCCCTGCAGCAGCGACACGATGTTCTCGTTTAGCGGGTCCATGTTCTTCATCAGCCACTTGGCTGCCGAGTAGTCAACGCGGCCGGCGTAGTGCACGATGGCAAAGTCGGCGACGCCTCGGAAGTCGGTCTTCATGAATTTCGGGTGCATGGAGTGGGCCGAAACGAGCTTGTCGACAAACGTCCTGTCGGTGGCCTTGGGGAACCAGCACTCTTCGTCCAGCAAAGCCATGATGCCGCCGGGCTTATCGATCAGATCGATGGTGGGCTGCAAATCGAGCCCGAAGTCAATAAACTTCCACTCAATGCCCTCTCGCTGGTACTCCTCCTGTTCCAGGATAAACATGGTGTGGTTAAAGAGCTGCTGAAGTTTCTCGTTGGTATAGTTGATGCACAGCTGCTCAAAGGAGTTCAGCTCAAAGATTTCGAAGCCTGCCATATCGAGAATGCCAATGAAAGAGGCGCCCTGGCGCTTTGTGCGATCCAAGGAACGGTTGATGCGGTTCACCAGCCACTTGAACATGCGCTCGTAGCACGCCTTGGCAATGGCCTCCACGGCGAACTCCACCTGCTCCTTTGTCTGGGCTTTCGTGACGAAATCTCGTCCCACCTTGATGCGTGGCGTAAGGAAGGCCCGAGTCATGTCGGTCACACTGAGCCCGAGCAGGTGCGCGATCTTCTGGGCCACCGTGTTGTCCGGCAGCGTGGCCTGGTCGTTGTTGCGCTCCTGACGGAATTTCATGCTGCCGAACAACAGGACGGCGCTCACGATGCGGAATATCGAGTTGAAATCCTCGGATGTCATGCCCATAATGTTCATCGACTTGACCGTTGCCTGGAACTCGGCGTAGTCGTCCACGCCGGGCACGGGCAGGCTGCCGTTGGACAGGAATGCATACGACTTGACGTCATCGAGTATGAACTTCTCGCGCTGCTCCGGCGTGGCCCCCGCCAGCAATTGGTAGAAAATATGGAATGTTCGTTCGTCCTTCGCTTGACGAATGGCACGCGACTTCTCCAGCAGATAGGTTTCGATGTTGGCTCCCGAGATGAAGCCAGAGGCATCGAAATTGATCCGGATGAATTTGCCCTGCAAGGGAGGTAAAATATAAGCTACATTCTTTCGGAGGATGTTTAAAACGTAAGTCCACTTACGAAACGCGAAGAGTTATCGTTCTTAACGGTCTTGGCGTTGCCAAAGGCCTCCAGTATGGGATTCGCCTGAAGCAGCTGTTGCTCCAGCTCGCCCTGTTCGGAGATAAAGAAGATTATGTTAAGTCCATGTGTTTTACGGTCTCAAAGGTTAGGGGTTAGCCACAAAAACATATACGAAAGCAGTCTAAACACGAAAAACTCTTTGGACAAGTACGGTGACATCACAAGCGACATAAAATATACACACAACTAGATAAGATTAGTCTACGGAACATGCAAAAAAGCCAAAGCCATGCTAAACAAAGAACAACGAACACTGGACGATCTCCTACAGCATCTCCCGATCAATGCCGGCGCATTAATTCAATCCGGAGTTTACCTCTGGACAATTAGAATTAACTTCCACCATCTTCAATCCCTTGGATACCTCGATAGACTGATTCTGACTGTGGGTCATAATCTTGACCCTTATGTACTTGTTTGTGTTGACCGAGAAGTTCTGCAATTAGGTGGGAATGGGATTATGGGATGTGGGACGGATGTTTACTACTTTCTCGATCACTCGCATCGTTCACGCGCCTTGGTCTATCCAGTCTTGAAATCATATGTATTGTACAAATCAAACTATAAGGCTACAAAATAAAAAGGTATTTACATCGTACATATACTACAAAAAGATTATTTATGGTTTGGGATTGATGGACGTTTAGCATACTTTACCGCAAATGTCTCTTGATGACTACTCTAAAATTGCGTTGGCATATGTAGTACAAAGAGGGAGCAGAGCAGATCGGATCAGAGCAGAGCAGAGAGATGAGATTGAGTAGATGATTGTTGGCTTGGGTGGGACGACAACAGGGGAGACAAAACGAAGAGTAGGGAGAGTTCATTTGGAGAGGGTTAATACTAAGATTCAGGTACAGTTGAAGGAATGCGAAAGCAAAAAAGGAAAAAGTTGGGTGCAACATAAACATTTTTGGGAACAGAAGTAGACAGAGGGGATAGAGGCAAATTGACTTAAATCAAACATCGAATGGGGTTAACAAATCTCGTGTTAATTTCGAAACACAAAGTAGGATAACATTTTTGCATTGTCAGTCCTCAAATACTTACAATGAGCACGGCGGGATGCGGCACCTGTTGGAGTTGTTGTCAATTGGTTGGAGGTGTTGAGGTTCGTTTTGGTTTGGTTGTTGGATATTTGGATTGATTGTGATTGATTGATTCGGCAGCGTTTTATACAGATTATATACACAAATTATATAAACATATATATAGCATATTGAGCAGAGTTCAGAGTGAAGACAACAACCAAAGTCCAATGTACAGGGTGTGTGTGCGTATATTTATAGGTGTGTTGTGTGGCATAGTGGAGTGTTTGTGTGTAGGACATGAAAATAAAGAAGATCAATAAATAAATACAAAAATATAACTATAATAACTTTGTAAGGAAAGAAGAAGATACCGCTTTTTAAACAAATGCAAAGTTATATCAATGTTTGTTACTCCGCCTTATCGCGTCTCTTATCTAAGGCTGATAAAATGTTCCACTAAAACACACTATTTTCTAATCAAACCAACAAAAATGCCCTTCGATTAAATTCAATTCCACCGTAACGACAACTTTGGATGATTCAGTGCAGTCGTCGTTGTTTGCCTTCGTAATATATCATCTATCATCAGCGTCTATTTATGGGAGTTAGAATCAGAGGTAATACTAGGTACGAAAATGTTTATCAAAAGAAGGAACTAACAGTATGGTAAGGAAAATAACTCCGCCTGCCTTCTGTCATTCGTTTATCATGGCAAAATAAACGATTCGTAGGCTTGTATATTTCATGCATTTAGAGGCTCCTTAAGTATATTTGCAGCTTATCACGTTCACAGCAGCAAAGTCAACTCAACTTCGGTCGCAGCCTCAGCACCAGGCTCATATAAGGCAGTAAACGCATAAAACATAACGAAAAGTGTGTTTGGAGCTCAAGAGCAGCTTGTTTGTGCTGAAAAGGATTGACTGTGCCAGTCCAAAAAAAAACACAAAAAAAAACACAAAAAAAAAAAAACTATTTGCTTTTCCCCCCAATTATGGTTATGGCAAACCCAACAGTAGCAAAAATCGTACAGAACAACTATGGCTGCCCCAAAAAATTAATCGAATGTCGCAATTTTTGCGATTTAATTTTCTTCTTTTTATCAATTGCCTTTCCTCTGCAATTCAATTTCAATTCTCTCTTCTTTTTTATGGTGTTTATTTTATTGCTGTAAATGACAAAATTTGTCAGCAACTTATGGCTTTTGATTAATGAAGTGTGCTTCGGCTCCCCTATAAAAATACATAAACCAGCTGCCAAGTGATCAACCATCCGAATATTAAAGCGTAACCCTCGACCATCCACCATATGGGGAGCATTGAATTTGACTGGAGTTTTTTCTAGGCTCTATGAGGTCTGTGTCATTGGGGATGACATCGTGATCGTTTGCTCTTTTTGAAAACTGTACATAAAAAGTGTTACGCTAGCGAAATAAACTCTATATTGCTCAGTAACTGAAATAGTTAAATTATATTGGTAACTTGAGGCAAAGTAGAATGAATGAATACTCCCACGAAGAAGTCAAGAAGCCAAAGGCGTATGAAAGACACTTTGCCGACGATAAACATATACGTGTTTATGTAACCGGCGTGCATCTCCCGCGAACGTTGTTTGTCTAATTAATTACAATACCAAACAATAACAATTGGCTGGCTTGCGTGCCATTAATGTGAGTTTAATAAGCATTTTGCAGTCACAAAAGCCATATGGAACTGTATCTCTACGGCGGGTCTCTCCAACGCACCCTCCCACACTGGTGGATACAGCTTTGCATTTGTTTCGATTCGATTCCATTCTCAGATGGACGCATTTCGGTTTCCGTTACTTATGCTTCTGTACTTACCGCACCGGAGCCCTTGGGCTTGGAGGCTGCCACATAGGCCAGAAATTGGATGACCTTCTTGGTGTTCTCCGTCTTGCCAGCACCCGATTCGCCAGTACACAAAATCGATTGGTCTTCGCGATCTGCAGGGAAGAGAAGAGAAGAGAAAGATAGGAGAGGGGAAAGGTGTGAGTAGGTGAGCAAGTGACACACTTTATTAACGGAACAATGCGGCTGACCTGCCAAAAATGAAATTAAAATGTAAAAAGCCAAGCTTAGCTTTAAGTTTCTGTTGACCCAAATTCAAGCGGGCAAAAACAAAGCCAGAAACAAAAAAAGTTGAAAAACGCAGAGTCGTTGGGAGCGGGCTAAAAATGAGACATACATCAATTGAAAATGAAAACAAAAACTGTTGATTTCAGTCTGCGTATCTGAAAGATACGGACGGCAACAGGCAGCAGCAACGGCAGTAAATTGCTGTTGTTCATAGCTATTGATATGGCGCCAATGATCCCATCTAGAATATAGCGAACTAGATTTGCACTGCACCCCGGGATCACCCCGCCACATGGCAGCCTCGTCATACGATCCAGTATTGAGCTAACCACAAACTCAGGCAGAAAAACAGCGAGTCGATATAGCCACTCTGATTGCCATAGATTTTGAGGCACGGAGCTCCACACAGCAGCTTCCACATCACGACCCCGTACTTATTTATTATTATGGATAAAGCCGGTCGCATATTTATACATACTACATTCAATATCCGACCATAAATGGGCCGAAATTTATATCTCAACACGTAATTTAATGGGAATTTTTCGTTGTTTTTTGTGTCTTTTTTTTGTTTTAAATCAATTTAATACGTAGACACACTGCATAATCACTTTGATCATTGAAACAGCAACCAAAAGGTTTACGCAATCCTTTCGTTCAATACCTAGGCATTTGATGTCTTGTCCCCTGCAAACTAAAATTATTTTTTCAAGAAACTACTAAAGTATATCCGAGTAACATAGGCATACATATAATGACTAATCGTTTAAAAATCTCAGAAAAAAATCAAATTTTACAACTTTATTTCTCTCCCAAGTACGCCGGAACAAACAAACAAAGAAAGGCCTCTCAAAGTCACTCAATACTAAATCGTAACTATCTATTTAAAGGAAATGTATAAAAGATGAAAATGAAATTACTTATCGGTGTCAGCCCTAACTTATTTTGACCAAAAAGTTGGGTAAATTTTGTACACTCCGATCATGTGTCGCTCCCAAAATAAATTCCCGATTAAAACAACTGAAATAATAAAGACAGGCGAAACATCTGTCCAATGGCGAACCTTAAGCTGGTATATGTGTGCATATAAGCATGCAGTTATATGCCACATTAATACAGGCAAAGTCGAGGCGTGTCATTTTATCGTGAACAAGACTCTTATGACATTGGCACATTATGAGCAGCTCGAAATATGGAATGGAATGGAATGCCATAAAAATTGCAGTTTGTCGGAGAGTCGGAGTCGGGAGATTTGCGATTGCCACGAGTCGGGGGAGCAGCCAAAGAAGCCCGCAAAGATAAAGGTGTGCGGCGATTGTCCAGCTCCACAACAGTCCCCAGATCGGCTTGGAGCTGATTGTGTGGTGCGTGTTCCAGGGCAATGGAGTCAGATTCAGGGGCGATGGGGTTGGGCTAAGATTATTTAAAGCCAGCGAAATAAATCACAGAAACGGCCACTCCCCAAGGGCTGTAAAGGCGAACTTCTCAAAAATATACAGAGTATACCGAGGAAATACAATCAGGCAAATGTGCATAAACAGAAATTTATTAAGCGTCAAATATGGTGAGCCAGAGTGAGGTGACGATTTGTTTAAACATTTCCACGGCAGCAACAAAAACGAAGATGAAGTGGCCTGCTGTCCAAGCGGAGCCGGGTTCAGTTTTAGATCCAAATATGGTAATGACTCGTATACGCAATATTAGTTAACCAAACTCAAGCAGGGGGAGCACAAACACACACATACACATATCTATACAGAGGAACCTATAGATTTAGCCGCAGTAAGATATGCCTGGCCTCGAGCTGGAGTCTCTGCTGTGCCAGCACCGCGTGAGTCATCTCACCCGGCGCGGCGTTACGCTCGGATCGGACATGCAAACCATCGAAACTCACTGAAGCCCAAACTAAAAAGCAACAGCAGTGAAAAGGAAATCTGAAAAAATCCCATTTGAAAATGCAAGCCGAAAAAGGAAACCAGTTTGTGATTAGAAGAGGAGCCAGAGCCAGTCATCATTCAGGCAACAGGAACACATTTGCAGATGAATCACCGGCTGTTTTTTCAGATGGCAATGCTAATGCACCTCCGTGGAATTATTTCTGCAAAGTGTGTCATCCACAGACCCCATCATGAACGCGATTCGTGGAAAAGCCCTCCCCGCCCAAAGTAAACTTGGCCAGGTTTTATCTTATCAGCTCGGTTTTGGGTAACATTTTTGCTTGTTTATGCGGAGAATGGAATTCTCGATAGGGACCAGAAATCGCGCACCAGAGAAAAAAGAAGTGGAGCCGATAATGTTCGCATTTCCCCTCCAATATCAGTGAGCAGCTGAAGCAAAAAGGGAAAAAGGGAAAGTGCATGCGGAGACGAGATACTTACCACCCAACATGTTTCTATAGGCACTATCCGTTATTGCAAATACATGCGGAGGCACTTCGTGTCGCTTTATGCCCTTATACCGTTCCATTATCTTTTCGGTGTAGATCGGTAGTTTCTTGTACGGATTGACCACAACGCAGAAAAGACCGGAATATGTCTGAAAGATGGGAATGGTTTATATATTAGTCTCGGTTTATTTTATTCAATTTCAAACTTAGGAGTCAAACTTATAATTATCAATGATGAGGTCGTATTTTTTAGGGACATTTCAAACTACCCTAACTGATCCCCGATAAAATCTTACTTTGAGGATTTTCCAGGCTTAAGGTTGATCATTTTCGAGCTGAATGTGTTGCCCATGGCTGCAGGTTGTAGGTAATCAAAGTTCGGCTTGGGCTAACGACTGCCTCAGAAACCGGCAACTGATGTTCAGTGGCCTAGTTAATGTTGCCCAAACTCGAACTCACACACTCGCTCGCCGCCTGGCTATCTAACAAGACATGTGCTTTAAAGTTGGCCAGCACCATAAACAGCGAACGCATGTATCTGTATCTGTATCCGCCGCTCTATCTGTATCCGAATCCGTTGGTGGTATCTATTAAGCGGCAGCCTACATAACTGCGATTGGGACCGAGACTGCGGCGTGGGCACTAAGTATGCGGCTTTTGCTATTTGTTGTACCATTTAAATATCTGGCCAAACATTAGATGCGAGTGCTGTGCTGCGAACTTCGCAGCGGCACAGCGCAAAACTGTATCGCAGGAGGTGGAGAAGTGTGGGGCCAGCCCCCACACACGGCTCGAAATGGAAAGTACCGCTGGTAAAAATCACAGTAGAGAAAATATCTTCAACTCTTTGCCACCCAGATGAGGGTGTTGGGTGGCGAGGAGGAAGGTGACTCACGGAGCCCGAAATCTACAACAAAATCACGTCTTGCCAATCAGCCACCTTGCGCATGTGAGTGTGCGTGTGTCAGGCATCCAAAAATGGCATAAGAAATTGTTTTTTCAGTTTCTGTTGTTTCTTCGCTGCTTTTGGCAACCGTTTAGAAGTGGCCGTGACTCGTGACGATGTTTGCTCCATTCGCCTTTGAATCACTTTGGCTATGCTCGTTTGAGTCATTATCCTGATGCATATAGTGTATATCTACTGGACCGCCTGAACGTCATAAATCACTGAAACCTGCCCTCATATGAAGCCATATATGGTCAACGGATAAGTCAAATCATGAAATGTATGCAAATTCAACGAGCGGTGGCAGGGAAATTAAATTACAGCGAGATTTATTTGAAGTTAGGGGTAGAAAGAGGAGGGACAAAGGCCAGTCACGGCAGACGTGAACGGACTATCAATGAGGCTGACAAAGAATAAGAGCCTGATGAACCCCCGAAAGAAGAACGCCGTCAATATGCATTGGGACCCACTCAAATTAGTCCCCGAAAATCTCGGACGTTTATCGAATCCGCTTTTGGTCGCGGCTTTCAGGCCTTGTGTGGTCAATAGACGTGTGGCAAGCAGAGCAATGCAAACAGGGCCAAAAGCGACGAAAAGCAAAACCAACGGCGGCGCCTTTTATGTTAATTACGTACTCGAAGACACCTCTGTCTGCCCCCTCCGCCCACCATTCCACCCCTTCCTGGGGGCCTGCTGCTATTAGTGCCAATATTTGTGCACAAATTGCTCAGCTGATATGCGAGGAACATAATTTATTTGCCACAAAGAGCACGCTTCATGTGGTGGCTCATTTGCAGTCGCCATTTGAATCTGGCCAAGGGAGCCAAGTGCCACAGCAATCCCACATTAATACGTCGTTCTGTTAAATTCAGCTTGCCATTTCAATTAGCGCATCTCAAAGATAGTTAGAAGCGAGCGGGAATTGAGATAGCAGCAGCTGCCAGGGCGCCAGCGTCATCATCTCCCCGTCGCCGCAGCGTTGTCAAGTGCGATTCTTTTGGCTGCCAACGCAGCTGAGCAGAATGCAAACAGAATATGGCCGAGCACATCAGGCTGCCTTTGAGCAATTGCACCCAGTCACCCGGTGGACATAAATCAATTAATTGCACCAACAACGGAGGCAGAGGCAAATGTTTTGTGGAATATTTCAAACCCAATTTCACTTGTAATCAGGCGCAGCAGGAAGAGGCGGATCTGGGTCCAAGGGAAATGTTTAACAGCATTGCAAGACTGGGCCATTGTTGAAAAAACACAACATTTCAATTTCAAACGCAATTACATTATTTAAATCTCTGTGCTGTTCAACAAATTTAGATCTTGTTAAATGGCTAATGTCTTGTTCAAATATATTATTTATTATTCAAGTATTTTATAACTTTTATAAATCATGTATCAAAAAATTCAAATTAATTTTCATGACTTTATTTTCTGGCCAAATCAATTCGCTGAACATTTTCATGTCAAACAAATTGGCCATATTTGCGGCGGTTCTTGTTGCGATTTTGAGGTGTTGACAATTTGATTAGCATACATATATCCATGAGCGAGTCGCCATGGGTGTGCGTTCTGTTCTGGCCGTGTAAGAGTCATTCTTCTTGCCGACGCATATTAATTAGGCTACATGCTACCGGCAGTCGGCAGTCGGCAGCTGCCAGGCGAATTAATTTAAATGAAATTTAAAAATCGAATTAAATGTCAACAAATTATAATAATTATGCCGTTAAGTGCAGCCCCCACAGCACAGTGCCGCTATCTCCATCTCTTTCTCTGCCTCCGTCTCCGTCTCGCTCTTACGTGCAACAAGTTAGCGGACAGAGCGCGTCAGCAACAATTGGCAGCGAATTAAATGGGACAAGTCGTGGTAAGAGCGCGAAAGGGAGGCAAGATGTGTGCGTGGCGTGGTTGTGTAAACGGTGAAGCGGCGCACGAATCGGCCAACAACAACGACAATGCTAAGTGCGCTGAAGCATGGCCGGCCAACAACAATATAAACAAATTTAAAGCAGTTTGCGCCCACATCAAAAAGCAGCCAAGGCAGCAACAACAACCGCTTGGGCATTAAATTAAAACTCCCAAAGCGAGAGAGGGAAAAACTGCGATAGGTAGCAGCCGCAGTACATAAAATATGTAAAAAGCGGCACATAATTTGTTGTAAAACAATATAAAAGAAAAGGAAGCCACAACGAATCTGCCACATGGCGGCGAATACATGTTGAAGGAAACTAAGACTGAAACCAAGTACTTTGGCTAAATTCTTCAGCAACACGTTGTTGAGGTTTAATTGGTAACAAACGAAGAGAGCACAGTTGAAAGAATTGGTGACGAAATATTTCAGTAAGGAAAGAAACCAGTTTGTTAAGTAATATTTAAGCTGATAACCACTCAAAGTAAGAAATTGTTGCTAGCATTGTGATCGCAAATACATTTGGGAAAATCGATTTTAATTTATAGTTTTTAGAACTAGAAATGGGCTTCAAGCTGATAGATGTTTAAGTTTAAAAATTCACTTTTCACTCTGAAGCAATTTCTTTGGTCAAGAATTAGGGCTGCGAAGTATGTTCAAGCCAGAGAATATGTATCCCCATTTTCGGGGGAATAAGTTATGTGATCAGATAAATCGATATTAATTGAAGCCTGCAATTGCAGACGCTAATTCAATGATTTATATAAGAAGCCAGAAAGACAGAAAGAGGGAGAGGCGCAGTCGCAAAGCAGCTGGAATTTATGGAGCCGAATTCAAATGCGCCACTTGAAATTCGTTTCTCATCGAATCGAAAATTAACTTTTTGCTGGCTTTCTATCTACTCAGACCAAAACGCTTTTGGCATGCCAATTAACAGCGGATATGCTTTGCGGGGAGACTGGGAGGCGAAAGATTGAGTTAATGTTTGTAAATCATTCTCATTCGGCTTGTGACGAATGCACCGAAGGATTGACTGATTGAGCTTTGGAGTGTCAAATATTTGTGATGCTTTTAAATAAATAGAAATGCGATGAGGCATGACGGCTCTACAAAGTTTGGCCTTTCAAACTTTCCAGCAAAGCGACAACGCTCGGTTAGAGGGGAGGGCTGTTTACTTAGACTCGTCATCATCTTCGTCGTCGCATTGCCGGCAGCTGGCGCGGCGGAAACTTTGGGGCAGCCAACACAAACATATAAGATATGGAATATGCACACTAATTCTCTATAATACTTACATAGATCAGGCCAGAGTAGTATCTGTCCTTGATGTTGTGCAAAACGGAGGCCTCGTTCAGGCACGTCAGCTCGGCCATGTCCTCGACTTTGTCGAACTTTGGCGGATTCATCTTCTGTATGTCGTCGCGTAGGATCATCACCCGCTTGCCGGTCTCGGCCAGCTCCACTTCGACCTCGTCGCCATGCTCCCGCTTAATACTGGCGGCCACGAAGCCCTGGAAAAGAAAGGTAGAATGTTAGAATGGGTTATCCACGGTGGCAGCAATCTTTGTTTCCCAGCGGTGGCTGGGGAATGGGGGGAACCCTGTGCAAAATGCAGATTGTGTGTGTGCGAGTGCACGTTTTGTTTTTCATCTCAGCGGGTAGGCGATAAACACAACAAGTGCAACGACGCTGCATGAGTCAAGCGCCAGAAGAAGAGCCACTCAGCCTCCGCTCTCTCGCGCTGGCGAGTGAAATGCATAGGGAAGAACTGCACCCATTCAAGTGGCCCAGGCAGACGGAAAAAAAAACCGAGCCTACAGAACAACGGGAGGCAGATGCAACTGTCTGCCTGTCCGCCTGTCTCCCCACCGACCATCTCGGTTCGTAGCAAGTTCAAGGCGCAGATTTCAGTATGTGGACATCCCAAAATTTCGGTTTTTAACTGCTGGGTCCGTAATTATTATAGCTACAACGGGGTGATAAGTGTGATTCACTTTCGAGGCTTCTGCGGAATTCGCCTCCGCGAAAGAACCCTGAAATTCAATCGAACACAAACATCTTGGGAAAGCTGCACCAACAGCCAAGCAGCTTCAATTAGAAGTCAAGTGAAACAACAAAAACAGTGGGGAGCAGGAGCATGCTGCACGCGGCGCATTGACATTAATCAAATCAGGGGCAACCCGTAATTCAGTCATTAAAGGGTAGAGTGAAGTGCCGCCGCTGCAAGCTGCAGGCTGCAACCAAAAATGCATTAAAACCAACAGCGGGCAGAGCAGGAGAGCATCTGCAACGCATCCCAGACCGGGTCCATTAAGTTAAACACGCACACGCCCCAGCGATCGGTTTCGGAAAAACCCGCGTCGGGCCGCCCCTCACTCATGCTTTATGTGTTATCTTTGCGCTTTTCCGGTACCAGGGCATACACAGCCATAAGACAGTCGTTATTCTGGAGCGGATACGACGGATATGAAACCATTTGGAGCATATAACGAGTTCGCTTTAATGCCCAACAGTAAGCGTGCAATCAACACAATTAACTTTGCCCTGTGGCGAATTATTTTCGCCCAGTGTTATCACAGATGATCGACGCCAGATAAAATACCCTGCAAAAAGGCCTACGATTTATACAATTTCGAATACTTTCGCTGTGCCCAAACTCATTTTACGACGAACCGCCTCCTCCTCTCAGTCGACTGTCTGTTTTGTGGGCAGCCGCTGTCAGCTTGGCAAAACATTTGCGCATAAAAACGTTTGACAGTTTGGACACACCACATACAAGAAGAAGCAAAAAAAATGGGAAAATGCTGTAACTGCTCCGCCAGTTGGTCTATGAATCACGATCTTGGAATGCCCTGCAAGAGATGAATTGGAGTTATCGAGCCAAGGAAATTAGCCAAAGTTAGTCAGGCAGGCAGCGAGAGGCTGAGGCAAAGAGTTGGGGCATATGAGGTCATCAGTCTCGGATTCTCGCTCAACGGCATCTCGAGCATTCCGGGCAATCGGTGGAGCAAAACCAAAGAAAATAAAAAACAACACCTACAAACAAAGCGAACGCCGATGATGATGATGATGATGATAATCAGGGAGGCGGGAATCGAAGGAAGCAAGTTTGGTGAGGAGGGGAGCCCCCCAACCAGGGTTTGACTATTTTTGGTGGCCCAATTGCAACCTTGAACTTGCCAAGCTTGCCGAATACCAAAGCTAACAAGAGAATTCTGAGACTATTGCAAGATATATTTGTACCCATTATTTACTCTCTGGGAGCGTGTGGTTTTCGCCAACTTCTTTTGTTTACACTATTCCGAAAATGTAAATATGAAAACGAATAATAAATAGTGAATAGTGAATAGGAGATTCCCGGACCACCATTCCCATCTCATCTCCAGCACGATCCGAAATGCGAACAAGCAGAACGATGGATGGATGGGCCCATTATAATTTGTTACTCTTTTATTTTATTCCTTCGTTTAATCGATCAACGCATATGCATGTGTGGATGGATTTCCAAGATGGAGAGGGTAAGAAACGTATATTACACATACGTGATACGAGGCGCAGGTTCGTTGACCGTAAACCGGACGGACGAGAGTCGAAAGCTGGCTACGTTTGTCGTTGCCGTAACCGAAAAGAAAATACTCACACTCGCTCGCTCGCGCGGCAAGGCATCTCCGCCAGAACCCCAGAGGGCGAGGGCGGGGAAGCGGAGTGGGAGTGGCCACAAACAAAGTCCAAAGTGGTTTCTGTTGGTTATAAATACAAGTAACACACAGACACGCTCGAAAATATCAACAAAAGATACCGGGCGCATGTGTGGGTGTGCAGAGACCCCTTAATGATCGCCGTTCGTTACAATCGATTCGATTCTCTGGGCATGACGAAGGTAAGCCGACTTCAATTTGGCTAACAATATGAAAAGTTTCCGGATTGGTCAGGGGGATCAGGCAAGCAGGAATGCCTGGGCAACATCAGGGGATAAGAACGGAATTAAAACTGAAGTAGTATAGTAAGTATAAGAGAAATACCAATGTATCTTGATTGAAATTTGAGCATTTTAGATAGCAAGATCTATGACTTTGTTTGACAACTCTTCTTTTTTCGTCAATGAAACTCCTCTCAGTGCAAATACTGCGATGAATCATACATACATAGGACCGAAAAACAACCCACATATCGCTGATCAGCAAACAAAATTGAACGAAGTCTACCCGCGAACAAAAGGGTCCCTTGTGCAGCCACGAGTAAATGAAATGGATTTGGATATCACGTACGTGGACTGTCGGCTGCCATTATTCAGCGAATTCCCTTACATTGCGCAAAGTTGGAACAGTTGAGCTGTTGCTGAAAACGAAGCGAAGAGAAGCGGGCTGTGGCTGTTCGGCCGAACGGAGTGTTGACACAATTGGCGAATACCCTTTTGGCCGGGTCCGTTCCCGTTAAACCGCAGCTGTATCTGTATCTAGTGGACATTCCAGCGGAGCAACCGTTTCTGCTATATGCAAATTTCTTTACGTTTCTCGCCTGTCTCATGTGTCGGCCGTCAGTCCCTAAGACTTTCCGACTTTAAGACGGTCTGGTCCGTCCGTCCGTCCCGCCGTTCGACGGACAAACTCATGACAATCGAGCGTTTGCGTTCGTTTCGTTATTTTCGTGTTTATTTCTTGGCTTTATCTCTGCCGCGCTGCCGTCTTGTGAGATTCCTTTGTAAAGTAAATGTCTGTTTAAGTGATCGCGTAATTACACAAAAATGTGAAGTTGTTGGCTTTTGTTTTCGTTGCTGCTTTTATTGTATGAAGTCACCCAAAAGTGCTACCATTCTATTCCCCGGAATTATCTCGGGCAAATAAAGCAATTACCGGACGGGCCGGCGGCTGCTAATTTTATCTGTTTAGGTTTATGGTCTTGAAATTAAGTCTTAGGAATGCAGTTGAATGACACCTGAAAGAAAGAAATCGTCTCAAACAGAAGACGAGAAGAAGAAAGGAACAATCGGAATTAGCAAAACAATTCAGCTTGTTATCATATGGCTGTAGCCCAGGCGACCAATGTTTCGCGTTCGAGTCTCTGGGCAAAGAGTGGGCGAAGAAACCTCCGAGGGCAGTGATTCTTTGGCCCAATCTCAGCTCGTTTCTTGGCTGGCTTGGTCGAGTGGTTCGGTGGTCGGTTCCCCCGACCCAAGCCAATCGAACACACAAATACCCGGCCAGGTGAAAACTTGTTTTGGCTCGCTCTCACTGGGAACTGGGGCCATTCCTGCTGCCACTCTCCCTCGAAGGTGAGTCAGTGAGTCAGAGAGCGTCTGCATGCAAATTGGTAGCATTGGGCAAAGCCTCTTGGCGGCAAATGGTCGCGGATTTGACCAAGTAAACCGTTAAATCGGACACACTAATGCGGCGAGGTGAGGTGATTTCAGCATCACCGCAGGAGAAACGACGAGTGATTCAGCATCGACGGATGTTTACTCAATTTTATCACCGCGGTGCGAAGGTAATGAAAAATTCAAAGAAGTTGGCCCGGTTAAAAATTAAAAATAAATCGAACAACGGGGCGTGATTCATGATCGATCGATGAGTGAGCCGGAAAAGTGTTGGTTGATAAGGAGCCCAAAGCCGGGCACGAACACTGCGCAAATTGATTATGGCATGTACAACTGCGGTTAAAGTAAAATAGCTACGCGCTGTATCGAGTATATTTTAGTTTCTCAATGGGATCATTTTTTAAAAGTAATATATTTTATACTTGGTTGAATAATTGTAAAGAAACTTGTAACGTATCGGAAATATACAAATTTGGATTTTATACATGGTAATTTTTCTAGTTTATAATGAATTAGCTAAAAGTCTCAAAAATTTATTTAAAAAACAAAAAGCACAATCAGTGCTATTACGTTAGCCGCAGCTGTAGCTGTTCCTGTTGCTATCAGGCTGTCAATAGGGTTTATGTCAGGTAATTCGGTGTTTCGGGCGTGGTTCCCAGGCTGAATCAGCCGGGGAGGACAACCCCAGGTAGATCTCGGGCTCTACAGGTAGGGGCTGATCTCAACTCACCTGGTTCTCGTGCGGCACCCACACCAGACGCTTTTGTGTCCACTCGGCCTGCGTGGCCGGATCGTTGTACTGGTTGCGCTCCACCGAGAGGTACTTGAGCTCCGGATCGTTGCGATCTACTTCTTCCGACATGTTGGCGGCGTTTCTCGCTGGCTCCTCTGGTGGGTTCCTGCGGCGTTAATTAATAATTCCTGTCTGGCTGCGGCTAAGTAGTCGGCTAATCGGCTATGGGTATTCGTATTCGTATTCGTATTCGGCTGCAACGCACTTTTCTGTCGGAAAAAACAAATCGATGAGTATGTTGCTTCGCTCGTCGCCGAGATACAATATTTCGCATTTATCTCGCGTTCGCGTTCTTTATCTTCGAAGTGCGGCACAAAACGGAGGCGGCGAGAACAGCGCGCGGCGAGAGTTTCAAAAGGGAGAGCGCGAAAGAAAGACGCAGGCGGAGAAGAAAAAATATGGCCACACCACACGAAATTGTGTTTTCTTAAGCCAACGTTGTCGCCGGCCGAGGGCGCGGGGGAGGGAGGCGCAGGGGAGAGGTGATTTAGCGGAAAATAGCGTTACGTAGCAATTAACCATTAACCAGTTTGCATTTCCGAATCTCGAATGCTGCAGCCAAACACTTTCGGAGTGGTGGCACTCCAATTTCGGGCTTCAGATTTCGGAGCAGGTATAAGCGCGGCTCTTCTTCGTCTCCTCTCGCCCTGCCTCTCCCACTCTCTTCGTTCTGCAGCCCGACACACTGGCACGGCTCACACACACACACGGCGCGCTGGGAGTTTTCGCATATTTCGCACATAATGTTTGGTTTTTCGGTTTCTTATGCTCCCATTTCACCGCGTCAGCACCGCGTTCGTGCAAATTCAGCCGGATTCGGTCTGCATTGCGGCGTCTCTGCCGGCGTCGGCCTCGGCGTCACGTCGCCGGCGACTCTTGGGCGTTGCGTTGGAGCAATCCTGCCTGCATTTCGCTGTTTTTCGCCCTTTTCGTCGCCGGCCGCGGTGCAGGACCCAAAATCGCCGTCGATCTGGGCCGCACAAGCCTTTCTTTTGTGCTTTTCCTTGCTCGACGACAGCTGCACTTCCAGCTCACACCACACTCACACACAGCCACTCACAGAGACTTCGACCGCAGGCGCACGTCTTCTCGGTTCCACTTTTTTTTTCAATTGTTTCCGAATTTCATTTCAGTGTTGCCATATGAACATTCGCTACAAAATCTCAAACAGTTTGCCCCTAAAAAATCCAGATTTAATATCGATTCATCGAACCTAACTATCGAGAATTTATGACCATCGCTGGTTTATCGATAATTTTGAAACACGAAATAATTGTTATTTTTAAAACACATATAAATTAAAGAAAAACACGAAAAACCTATTTTTTGATTTTCAAAAGGACATTTTTTTAAATCCTTTTCTTGGAGACCGGTTTTCTGGCCAAACCGCGATTATTGCATCAATTATATAAAAGCCTAGTACTCAGTACGACGAAAACTGCTAGCTAAGCATAGGAGTAAGCGAGAGGCAAATAGGTAGCTAAAGCTTTTAGCCGGGGACTTTTTTCACCGGGGTACTCAGATGAGCTAAGGAAATGGTAAGGAAATACCAAAAAAATACCAGATTTAGCGGATGAATTCCGATGAACGCCTTTAGCCGCGGCCCAAAGAATAGAAAATTTTATCTTTGGCTGTGTTTGTGCAGAACCGGTGTGTCAATAACAAATTATAAATGGAAGAAAAACCCCAAAAACCAATGGAAACTACATGTAGGATTTGCGGCAGTACATATCGCCATGCTAACAGCAAATTTAAAGCTTGCGAAACAGGGGCGGCTCAACATTTTGTAAAATTTTAAAATTGGCGCCAGTTGATTTGTTTGCTGTTTGTGAACCCTGCTGATTTACAATAAGACCATGCTACATGCAAAGCGGGTGAACTCTAAAAACTTCGGTCACTCTACAAAATAATAATATTTTTCTACTAGTGAAACTCTTAGCCGAACTGAGTACTAGGCTAAAGAACCTAAGCTTTCATTTTAGCATTCTTGTATTTAATAAAAAATTTAAAATTGATTTGATACAATTTTTCGAACGGCAAAACCTTATGGACCATCCGTTCAACGGATGGTAGTTGGTGGATGGATCTCTGTGGGAAGACCCTATTAGTTTAATTTAACTTTAATTTTATGGATAATTGATACAATAAAATAATTAAATGAAGCTCAAATTTCGAAAACTGATGTTAAATGACATAAATGTTAAGTTACTTTTAGCTTGACAGAAATGTGACTGTACATTATGGTAAATTACATTTATGTTAAATTACATTTCTGTTCAGTTAATTTTAACATATAGATGTCGTAAAGTAAATGATGCTAGCAAACAGCGCTGTTATAGATGGCGTATTGGTCGTCAGCCCACCCTTAATATTTTCACGATTCGATAAAGTAATGGGGGTTTTGGTCGGCCGTTATTCCTGGGATTATTTAAATGATTTTCTTATTGTAGAGCACTTTCCTCAGAGTTTTTACCCTTTAATGACTTACGTATTCCTTACGTTTTCATGATGCCTACGTTTTCGAAGAACGGTGGTTCGCGGTAGTGTCATACCATGGTCACCCTAAATTTCGTATCGAAAGACGTAAAGAACAATAAAAACGTAACGAAAACATAAGTGCAATAAAAACGCAGAGCGTATGAAAATAAAAAGAGTACGAGTCTCTCACAAAGGAAAAAGTAAGAGCTTTGGCTAAGAGTTTCCCTGGATTTTTTAGGTGGAAACGGTTTGAGATTTTTTTGGGGAAAACAAATTTTTTATCTGGCAACACTGCCAGTGCATCAGGCTTACGTTTTTATGGCACTTCACGTATTTCCCTACGTTTTTATAGCACTCAAGTATTTTGTTACGTTTTTATTGCTCTATGCCTCAGACTTTTTTTTTAGCTCGAGGAATAAAGACGCGCGCGGATTCGATTTTGTGGATATTTTTCAAACGTTTTCGAAGAACGAGGCCCGCGGTTGAGATAGTAAGTCCACATCCGAGAAATAAACAAGCTGAGTGCTTGGCGCCAGCCTCAGATTTATTGCTATTCAAACCGCCTAATTAACTTGGACTGGCTGGTGGCCTTCTGGGAATTGTGACTCTGTGTTCTGGGGAAATGTATACAGTACAGTGAATGCAAAAACAGAAATCCGAAGTATTCAAAAAGAAAGTGCGACTTTTGGCAGCGTTCTAGGGATGCGCGCAGCATCCTTGGCAATGACGTCATTTGCTTGCTGACCAGTTTGCCTGCGTTCGTGTGTGTGTGTGTGAGCGTATCTGTGTGAATGTGTGGAATTAGAGCGCAATAACGAATTCAATTTGCATTCACTGAAGAATGAACTGCAAGAGAACAGAATCGAGCATTGTCGCGGGTGTATTTATTGGAGGACGACAGGATAATTCTGACAGGATAATCTCACGTATATGGTTTCTCGTTTCCAGGATCTCGAGTAAATTGGAAGTATTGGAACTAACGTGCAGCAAGGAATTATCGATTCAGGTAAGCCGTTCCGCTGCAGATATCGTTTTTTCTTTAGCATCTGGGTCATGATAATTACCTTCTGGCATTACAATCGTAGCTTTTCAATTGAATTGCTGGCACTCTCATATTTTTTAGTAATGTGAGCCAGCTTCATCTGCTTTAAATTCTGCTCGGGGTTCGCGACTCTCCAGCTTTGTGCTGATGATGAATTTTTAATGGGTGCTAAGAACCGTAGCCAGAAGCGCCTCTCCTGTTTTTCTGGCGCCTGTAAAAAGTCAAAAACAAACTCACATAAATTAAACTGGCCGAATCTTCAAAGCTGGGATAGTGTGCCTTCTATTCCGCTCTTTTGGGGAGGCTGTAAATAATGAAAGACCAGACGCGCAGCAGACAACAAGGTACCTTCCCAAAAAACCGGGGAGGAAGGTCTCGCTCGCTCCCAAAGGAACCAGGGACAACATAATCAAAGGCTTTTATTGCGCCATCGAATAACCAGAGAACTGCCGGCTCAAGTGGCGGGTGGATAGGCTGGTATTGGCCCGACCAGGCCGGAAACCCTGCCACAGACCGGAGTCTCGTGACCGGGCACGTTCGACCTAATAAGCATACGTACGGGGGTTCATAGGGCAAATGGGGTCCGTGGAACATTGCCGTAAGTGCTTCCGTGTTTTCCCCCAGAGGGGAGAATCGATTTTCGATGTTAATCGAGTTGAATACCCTGCAAATTCGGTTAGGTTTGTTCCACGTTTGATAGGGGGAGTTTCAACCAGTCCAGTCTTAAAGACCCTTAAAGTTGCCAACTTATTTTGGCCAAGACGGAGGAGTTGATCTCTGATAATCCGTTTTCGATTTGCTCCCTCGCCACGTTCTTCTCCTCAACCCGCCATAAAAACTAGTTTTATATACACATTTTGATGTTTCTGCTTCGTTTCGAGTTGCCTAGTGATTGCTCTCGCTTCCCTCTTCAGCTTTTATTTATTTTGCCGAATTTACATTTTTCCGAACCGAGTTTTGATGGCATTTGCAGTCGTTTGTTGTCGCTCTTGGCTAAATTCTGTGTGATATCATCTTCCAATCAACACCTCCGTGCTAATATTTGCTTTCTTGTGTATTTACTTCTTGTTTCATTATTAATCACACCTCGTTATTGCGAACCAGTGGCTGCATTATAATTTTCACTTGAGAACATGTGGGACCCATTCATGCACACTTTCAACAGCTGAAACTATTTGCTTTGCCTGGTAATAAGATTGGATATTAAAAACTTCTGTCGCCCCGTGGCCGTAAAAGTAAATACACACTGGAATTTCATATGTCCTCCGAACATCTGACAGTCGACACACTCACAAGCACTCACTTTTTGTACCCAAGTGTGGCTCTGGCTCCCTGTTGAAGCTTGACGGCATTGAAATGGCGCCAAGTTGGCGTTTGCTCGGTCGACGCCTCCTGTGGCCCCTGCCACTCCGACCTCGCAGAACGGGTGGGAAACTTAGTCGACGCCGCACGCAAACAGCTGGGCCAGAGGGCAAAGGACACCCGCACGAAAACAAACAAATGCTCAAGGAGCAGAGCAGTTGTCTGCGAAGGCTGCGAAGGGGATAATGAAAGCTGAGCTAGATAGCAGGATATGAACAAAAGTTGGCAGTTAATTCGTTGTCGATGTCGTTGGATCCTTGTGATGAAGGTCGCAGGACTCGTAGGAGGCACGGTGAGTCATCCTGTTTTTAAGTTTACGGCCCAGAAAGGAGACCAGCAACAGCAACCCGGGGAACGTCGTAAACTTGCCATTGCCAGCAGTTGTTGATTATGAAATTTTGTTCGCCGCCCAATTAACTCGCGTCGAGCACGCGATGCCCCACATAGGCCATCAAGTTCGCAAAGATATATGCATAAAGACCGATGTGGCTCGGTTGGGCTTTTAGATTGCGGTAGGTTGCCGACGAGGTTTCTCCATCGGTTACTAATGGGCCGCTGACTCGGTTTGTTTATTTGACGGAATGGTGCATTTCGTCCTGGCGGGGGGTGGGTGGTGGGAAGACCTTCAAGCACTCCCGAAAATGAGAATCGATTTTGTTTGATGGACACCAGGCATGAGATGTCGTGCACTCCGCCGTCAGAGGTCAATTCCATTGGTGTTGATGAGTTTCTAGTTTGTTAGGGGTTGCCTTGGCAAAGGGTTGCAAAAGGAACGGGGGGGATTCGCCTATTGGATTTTTACTCCTACTCACTCATTTGGCACATTAATTGGACTTTTATTTGAAAAGCCCGAAATGAGAGATATTCAATTTATTTAAAACATCTCTGAATTTTGTTATGTTCTCCCCTTGAATCGCCAGGCTCAGCATACATTAAACTTAATTGAAATATTTGCACACAAATTCTCGACTCTGTGGCAGCGTGTGATGTCATCATATCGAAGATTTATATTGGAACCTTGAAACGATTCTCAACCTCCATCGCCTCCCCGCGATCATGACTCAGTTTCCCATTGATTATTTATCTATGCTCATGTGTATGTAAAACGGCTGAGTCGCCTCCTTTTATGGTGTTTATTCTCCAACTTGCTCTTGAAATGTGCCTTCTTGATTGGATTAAATTGATGGATATTGAATGATGATTGGATTTAGCTGAAGGTACCGAATTATCGCAAAACAACATCCGAATCGAATATGCATCCTCTTTTCCAAGCTTAAACTGAGCGTAAGTGTGGCGAACTTTGAAATCCCTTAATCACTAGGAAACAGTAATGAAGTTTAATTTCTAGGTTCATTCATCGGGATAATTTGGCTGGGTGACTCACCTGGATGTCATTCGGGGATAGCAGACAAACTAGAGCGGGTCGCAGACTCCTGCACTTGATTTCTGAAACACCATGGGAGAAATCCGTGAATGAATCACGTTCCCTGGGATTTTGTATTCTGACTCTAGCTTCCTTACAGCCTGTGTCGAGTGCACTGGAATGAGTTGAGCGTGAGCGCGGCCCCGTGAAGGAGATTCGTAGGATTCAGTCCAAGGATGGGGACGAGCACGAGGACGACGATGACGATGACGCGCCGAGACAAGTACGCAAAAAGGAATAGGAAAATGTAATAGAAAAGGGCGAGAGAGATGCCTGTGAGCCAACTAACAGCAGCTGCTTCTTCTTGTGGCATTGTCCTCCGCCTCGGAAAACATCCTAACCATCCTTGCCGGTGCCACGGAGGGGTGGTTTGGCTCAGTTCTGCTCCGTACGGCGTCTGGCCCTCCTTACAGCATTACATACACGTTCCCAGCTCTTGTTGCCACTCGCAAATCGTGGCTTCTATTTTTCGGGCAGCTCAGCCAGCAAACTGGCAGACTGGCAGCCGGGGGGTTGAAAGCGGCATTCGCATTCGCTTATTTTGTTATTTTATTATTTTGCTATTTCTTTCTCTATTACGCCTTTGTTGTGTCGCCGTCCTTCGTTATTCTGTTTGGTGTGCGTGAGTCGAAAATTTGAGTGAGAATGTGCCTCGGATTGAGCGGAGTCCTTTGGCGCACAGTAATGGGTGGAATATTAAGTACGGGCTTACCATGGAGCAAAACATATTCATTTCTTTATTTAACTTTTTTAACAACTCCCAACCAATGATATTATAGACTCTTTGTGTTACGCATCTTGGTATTTTTTAGTCTTTGTTCCAACTGTGCTGCTCTACAGAAATTTCATCTGCATTTCCTGCATTTGGAAGTCGAAGTGTTTCATTCCGCCCGAAATGGGAAACAAGTGCCAAGATTGGCATCCGAATTCTGTACATTTTCTGCTGTTTGACTTTCCCATCCCATGCCTCGATAAATAAAACCACAATTTAGTGCCACAGTGCCATTCGCTGCGAAATTCGTGATCCGCACGTGTCCCGTTCCAGATCCTGGATATGATGATCCTGAAACGCCCGTCGAGCGGCGCCCGCCGCCAATTATTTCACATTTCTGTAAACAAACAAAGCAAACAAAGCGAGGCACATAAAATAAAAATTAATTTCCACACAGAAATTGTTATTTGGGCCGGCATTTCTCAACATCGACCCGGGGCATTCTCCACGCTTATCCATAAAAATTATCCTGCGTGCATCCTGCGGCGTTGGTAATGCGGAAACCACCCCGTCAATGTCCCGTCCGCAATGCATCCCCTTTTGGGTCTCTGTTGTGATAAATTTTGAAATTGCCCACATTGTCGTTGGACTTATTGGCCGCGTTTCGGGGGCGGCTTGGTTACTGCCCCGCTCCATATACCAGTCCACCCTTCAGAGCCGCTTTGGGTCGGGGAAAAGTCACATGGCTTGCATTCTGGCCATTAACATACTCGACACTCTCACACTTCCTCGACCCACGTCCTTCTCTGAAGTGGATTGCGTGCCTTTGATACCGTTGCCTGTTGTTACTCTGAAGGGCCAAAGGGTTTGTTTAAAGCGCAAACAATTTTGCTTTCGAATAACCCAAGTGAATGGGAAGACTGAGGGGCGAGGCATTGTGACCGATCATTGTGACCGAATCCCTAAACTTCGAATCAACTTTTGACGAATGTGCGTCTAAAATTCAGGACCACCTTCCTTTGCCCTAGAACTAAAAACCCTTGTGCACACCACTTTATGGCCCATTCAACTCGTCTCCCAACGCCGCTATTACTTCCAGCATCGAAGTTGAAAACCGCTTTGTGTGGCGGCGCAGTGAAAAGACGTAATTCGGATGCGGGACTTTTCACTTTTCTTCGAGGGTAAATCCTGCTAGGAAGGCAAAAAGTAGAAAGGAGTCCGCAAGCCTGCAAGTTAACGCTAAATTTAAGATATACAAAAGCTCGGAACGGGCTCTCCGTCGAAGAAGAAGTGTGTGTACACAGCTGTTACCAGTCAGAATCAGAGCCGGATTCAGAAAACATACCCAGCCTGGAGCAGGCCGAAGCTCTTCCACGTCTTAACTCACCCACAATCCAACAACATGCGCCTGAGGCAGCAAATTCGATATGCCCATCCTACTCCTCGCCATGTCTCAATCCTCCCCTCGGTCCATGCTGAATTGCATTTTCGCCCCCAAGACCGCAGAGGATTGCAGATGGAATTTATGAAACCTCGACCAAGGTGAGCCACACGATTCGATCCGAGCTGCGGCAGCTCCTGATAAGGGAATCAACAAAAAGCTTCGGCAGAACAAACTGAATACACTCCTTACGGATCCCACACGAGCAGCAGGGCATATCGAAAAACTCGTACCCTGGGTATTAGCGATAAGTGCTTGACAACAAATGCCAGAGTGACAGCACAACATGGACGAAATGTCCCTGTAACAATGGAAAATCAATAGACGGGGTCCAATGCCACACCGAGAAAAAAAACCAATCAACGTTCAATCAACTAAACATATTTAAGTCTTACAGCAGTCTATCATAACAATAAATAATACAAATTGTATAATATTTATATATACTTTCGAGTTTCACCAAGCGAACAGCCTCTCCAATTGGCGGAATCGCCTCCTTGATCTTTTCTTTGTCTATGAATTCTAGACACTCATATGTACATATGTAGTTCGCTCCAGCGCCTTAATAAATATGTTAAAGTATTAAACATAAAACTAATTTTATGGCCTTAAATATAACAGAATTGATGCGTAGGCATACATTTGTACATTTTTAATGCAGTTTTCTCCCGTTTTGAGCGTTGAAAGCGGAAAAATTGAATGCGTTTTTTGGCTAATCCCCTAAAGGAATGTCTAACAAAAAATCCTGCATCATAATTTTATCAGAAATCTGATAATCTGTTCAAAGTGGGTATGTAGAAACTCATTTTCACTAATATCATTCACTTACGTTCGAGGAAGGGCAGCGCACTTAAAATGTCTAGTTCCTTTAGAAGGTTCTTCACGTTCTCTGAGACGAAGTTGGGGGCGATTTCAAGAATGCTTGGGAAAGTTACAATGATGTATTCTCAAAAACGAGATTAAGAGTAATTTTATTCTTGATTTCAAGACCGTTTGTGCTCGAAAAGGTTAGAAGACAAAATACTGAAATCAAGAAGATTCGTTCTTGGTTTTTTCGTTCTCAAGTTTTCTCAGTGCAGGCACTACGCAGTTTGGATAGAGTGGCGTCTCCCTGTCCCCCTGCTGAATACCCCGCTGGCTTGTGTTGGCGCCATGTCATGTCAGCAAATGTCTCCTGTTTGGACTCCTGTCCTGTCCTGTCCCCTGCCACTTGGCATGGTGTACTACTGGCTGTTGCTGCAAATTAAAGGTGCAGGTTACATAACTCCTACTATAAAAGACCCCTGCATAGCGCACTCTCTCTCCTGGAACAGCATACCAATTTTCCATGTGGCTGGCTACCAATTGTTGCTCTCCGAAAACTAGCCAGCTCCGGGAGAGTCCTGCCAAGTATTTCCTGGTAATTGGCCGGGTTGCCAGCCAGAACTTTTGTCGTGGGCCGCTCGATCCTGGCTAATGGACTGGGTCACTGCAATTGTGTGTTATTGATTTATGGATAGCACTCTATACGAGCTGATTGAATTCGTGGTTGGGTTGCGGCAGGGTGACACATTTTGGGCTCCCACTGTACGGATGTTCGGGCCCTCAACTTGAGTTTACACTGCCCACAAATCTTGCCTTGCCCCCTGTCATTCTGCACAGCTCAGCTGGATTTGTCAGCCACTCCAGAGAGAAGGGGATATGGTATCACATGTGGTGTGCCACATTTCTAAGCGTCTGCTGCGGACATTTGCATGGGATTGTTCGGAATTTCAGCAGAAGCTGGATACTAGCACAAACGAATGTCAGCTCCAATTAAAATGCCGTTTGTTTGATTGTCCATTCTGGACGTTGAGTGCACCGTAATAATGGACTTCCTATGGCCGCCGCCCCCGAACAGTGCAAGCAAAAAGTATGGCGCCAAACAATCAAGCTCACAGCCACATCTGATAAACATCTGCATCTCGGCGCGGGCGTATCTGTAATCTGTAATTATAGGCACAGCGAGAGGTCGAAAACAAATTAGCGGCACTCGAGGTTGGGTCTCATAAATCGAAAAACATTTATTCGATGAGCTTCATTGACAGGCCTCTGCGGACTTTAAGGTGCGTCTGCCTGTTCCTATGGTGAGATTGACCGCGAGTCAGGCGCTGTCAATCAGTGGGAAGTGGGAACGGGCTGACCGCAAAAATTATGAACTTTTCACACCTTAAATGGCCAGTTCTGCGGCGCCCAGTTAAAGGTCAACGGATTCCCTTACCTGCAACATTATGGAATTTTATGGCCTGGCCATAAAAAAACCCGCGGTTCCATAATTAATTAGCAAATATATTTTATGATCCTGCTATTTGATGGTCATAGTCATTCATTAGTGTATGGGACGCGACACAAATTAGCTGATGTAAAAACCGACCATATTTAATATATATGGAAAGGGATAATCCTGGGTTAATGTGGTCTAGTTGAGTCGAAGGTTGGGGCTTTTTTTCCACAGACACATCCTCCCATCTGGCATGCATCGCTGATAGTTCGAGCACACAATTGCATTTCCCCCTCATAAGCCTCAATTTCCTTTTCCTTTCCTTTTGGCGGCCTCTTTGTTCTAGCGGCTTTTCGGAATTTGGCCTCCTCAGTGGCCCGGCCCGGCTGCCCCACGTGCAGTGAAGATAAGGCTTGTTGACTTTAAGCAGAGAGCTGGAAGCGGCAAACTGGTTTCGTTTTACCACACATATGCCACACAGGCACAGGCACAGACGTTGCAATTAGTCTGGCTCAAGTCGTGGCTAACGGTACCCCATTTTCCACCGTCCCGCCTCGGCACTTGGAGTTCATAATATCAGTTTGTTGTGCCCAGATCTTTAATCGCATCAGGCTCGTGAGATTTAGCGTCGATAGTGTCGGCTCAAGTGATAGATTACCCTGTGCAAGCCGCTTTGGCCCCCTCAGTGGCCTTACTAGCTGTTTTTCAAACGCTTTTGCTCCGAACGAGGCAGTCGAAGATCTGGGTTTCGGCAGGGAATCGCACTTTTAATGGATTTTCAATGTTTGCCTTTAACGATAATTATCTCTTTTTATCGCATTCCGAAATGTTTAATAATACATTTTTGTTGTCTATTTGCAGATTAATTGGCTTTTGGAGTGCACACAACCGACTGGTGAGTTGATAAACGTGTTGGATACCTTTAACTTGTTAAATTTTCTTTCTGGGAATTTGGGAAAAGTTTGTAAAATATATCAAACAATAACAATATCTGCAAATGCTCTGACAACACACATGCATATAGAGGCCAGCACACACATTTGCTTTTCCAAAAACAAAAATCACGCATCCACTTATAATTTATTTTATAAGGGCGATAATGTTTTCTCAATAAATGGTTTAAGATTTATTGATAGGAATTTCCAAATGAGAAAAACCATAAATTGAAGATCCATTAGGACTTGATAAGGAAATATTGATTTGTAGTTTTAAAAACGATTTTCATGTTATCCAAACTTGCATGACTATTAAAAATTCTTAAGAATTCAAGAAGCAATTCCGATCCGACCAATTCTGACAGTATTTTCCTATAATAAGTTACCTAAAAAACTCTTTGCGGAGTCCATCCATTTACGGATGGTTTCCAACCCGGATCAACTGGAAACTCACCTGCTGAGGGGTTCGAGCCAAGTTAGTTATTCGCACCGCTTGTGAGTAAACACCATTTTGGGATCCATTACTGCGGTTCCTTATAGGGCTCCTGATGAGCGGGCGAGCCGAGTGATATGTGCGTTGCCGGACTGCCGCTTACATAACTTGAGTGGTCAATTAGACACGACGGCGACAGGCTTAAAACGACTTCATTACCATCAATCTTAATTGAAAAATCATTGGAGCTGCTTACGAATTCAGTGAGAAGAAGCCCTACCACCGTTCCGAGTCCCCTTCGCTGTTCCCCCCATAATTGGCGATCCTCCACTGGCACAACTAAGTGGCCAGAGTTATGAGACAGCCTCCCGGCAAACAAGTCGCAGATAGAGACATGCCTATAAAGTAGCTGCGATTCCAACACTTGCGTCTCTATCCGCATATCTGTATCTGCTCGCATCGGGCTCTGAATTTGCATCTCCGTTCGACTGACTTGGCTTTCCCAGCATCTTGCTCGTTTCTGTCGCGTTTTGTGCTGAGCAAATTGTGGGCAATCATCGTCAATTTACAGTGCACATGCAGAATGACTTTGTGCCCGTACTTGTCGGATGGTAGAAAGTGGCCAGCAGTGCGCCCTCGAGAGGATAAACTCCGTTTCCCGCCGCCTAGCGTCGTTCTTGCCAGCCAGTCTCCACTGCACCCGCATGTCTGACGGCCTCTCGACAGTTCACCAGCGCACCTTGAACTACAAGCAGTGGCGACGTCTCCGTCGTCGGCTACTACTGGCATAACGTACACAGAAACAAACTGGCAATTGGTCAGCTTTGTTTGTCAGGATTTGTTACAGACTTTTTGAATGCCACATATGTCTGTGAAAAAAGTATGTTATATTTAAATGTTGTCCCTTAAAATACAATTCTATATCTTCAAATCACACAATTTCTCTCGGTGCAGGTATGACGACTGAGCTTACAACGGAGGCAAATGTTTTCCTCTTTTTGTGGGACACTTATCCGAGCTGTGAGATCAGCCTGGGTTTTCGTTGCTCCGGGGGTCGTTCGCTTTATTTACCTTGTCTGAGAATTGGCGAGCCGTGCCCCTCACGCCTTTCTCCTCACCACTTAGTTGGAGCTTTTTTATTTATTTTATTATTTTTTGTTGGGCAAAAATTTGTATTTTTTGTGCGTCTGCCTTCGGGCGTTTATTTATTCGTGCATTTGTTTTGAGCGTTTGCCTCCGTCGCTACAACTTTTATTGCTTTCATTTATTGCTGTTTGTATTCCTTTTTTTCGTGCGAAAATAATTCAAATTGGTCAAATAAATTGTATAAGGAGAACCTCCGAAATTGTCGACATCTGGTGACTTGATTAATTTTCACGATGTGTTGCCCTGCATTTGATTATTTAAATAAACGGGCAAATCGAGTGTGGCTCTACACCTCAATAAAGACAATGGGTTAAGTGTTTAGCTTGTCAATATTGTCAATATTGAGTAGGCTTCTTGGCCTCCATTTTTCCCGGCCAAGAAATGATGTGTGACCCACTGAAAGGCACCCAGAGTGCGTGGTGTTCTTCACTCCGTAGAGTAGGTTGTCATGACAGAGGGCAACGAACACCGCTTATCGCGTTTAACGCCCCGTATCACCGCACTGTGCACCCTCCCACCCACGACCCTATGGCAAGAACAACGACCCACTTCACCCACGCAGGGCTGAAGCACCGCACTCCAATGGAGGAGCAGTTACAGGTCATTAGGTGCTCGCTCGCTTTCATGGGATGTTGTCAAACGATGTCATCTGCTCATCAGCAATAGATGCCAAACACGGAGCGTCGGCAATTTCATTTCATTTAATGTTTAATGTCAAGTGTCTGACACACATTTCTTACTCTCGGCAGCTCGGTAGCCTGGCAGTCGTATCTCACAGATCATCGGCGATGATGGCTGGCTGACAAACCTTAATTAGAAATGCAGTGACTTCACCCAGACACAATTATATAATTACCCTGGCTGACATTCCGCCGCTGCAGCCAGGAATTGGGAGTGGAATGCTAATTGGAATCGCCAATTAGACGAGGCGAGGCCTGAAGGAGTCCAGAGCAGTGATCAGGAGTTCCACCTGCAGGCCATTAATGGCCTTAGTCCGCATGACGCTGCCACTTCAATTGCTTCCATATTTGCCCTAATCGTGCTCTACATTGGCGTGCATTTTCATTGTTAAACAAAATGCTTTTGCAAATTGCTCCTTACTTCTTCTGGGTCACAGCACTTTTCATTTCCATGCGTTTGCAGCTGTGGACTTTGTAAAAGGTTTTTTTTTATCACCAGCGTTCGCGACGAAACAGATAGTAACATCCCCCATTTATTACATTTTTTATAAACTCGTTTAATAGCTATTAAAATCAGTATCCCATATTCTGGGAGGTGGGGTTTTTAACTAACTTGTCCAACTTTTTACATAACAGGATTTAATAGTGTCTGACCTCATTGACGGATACGCTCCATAAACCATTTAAACGCGAGAAACAGAAAACAGAGGCACACATTAAACTAACTGCAAACGCGAATTAAATTGCTAGAAATTGAAAGTGACACTGAGCAACGCACGAGCTAAAATTCGCTGCATACCATATACTCTTCTATCATAACAAATTGCGTCGAATTTGGGGCAGATACACCCCCTTTCGAATAAGTCGACCAGAGAAGCGTACAAATTGAACGCCTAATGGGGTTGGGTAAGAAACATTGGGCAAAACGTAAAGCTGAAACAAAGGGAAACTGAAACTGAAGACATTGGTGACGAGTCGAGAAAAGGCATATTTACCAAAGTAAACAAAGGGGTTAAGCTAACGATGGTCGTTTAGAGCCTTGACAAAACGCAAATTGCCAGTTAATTACTGACAGGAGGTGGGGAAGCCTGTTGGGGCAAAAGGATCAAATAACAAATGTACGCTTGGGGCAAATTGTGTTTGCAACGACACTTCAAAGAGACAAATGTGAAAAAGGGTTTGCTATGTTAAACACTTTAAAGATACTTTACAAATACGGAATGGAAAATACCTTGATCGTAAGCTTAAAACCAAGGGAACATTCTTGTGACTTTATTTTCTTGTTTGAAAACAGCACTTGTGAAGGCATCATGTCATCACTGGGCGTATGAGCGATGTTCCACTGTTATTGATGGCCTGTCAAAAGTCACTGTCGAGAGCTCAACAAACACTTGTGGGAGATGATGGTGCTCACATGCCACGAAGGCCGGCTAAAGATGCATGGCCAAGTTCTACCCGAGATGTATGTAATGAGTGCAGCACGCGATGCGGCAGTTAGGCCGTTCTGGCATTGCATCTCAGTGCAGTCTAGTTTCCCTCCTCCTAGTCTCCTGGGATGTCTGCTATGTGCGTAACCCGATGCCTCTTCGCCTGTCAATGAGGTGCTAATGGAGCCCTGGTATTGAATCACGGCGTGCCGTCGCGGCATGCTGCGTTTCTCTGCTCCACTGCTCCGGCTACAGATGTACAGTTAGTTGTGTGTTTGCCATAACCGCAGTTATGACTTGCCATGTCCATTAAAAGTGGTTGGGGCATCCCTCACCCTTCTGCATCTGCAGCTTCTTCAACCACTTCCTTCGGCCACCATGGAGTGCTCTTGTTTTGGCGTAATCCGAGAAAGCGTAGATCTTCAAGAGAGCTTGAAAACGTAATGCGGTTGCTTTTGAGCAAACATTTTCAAAGATCTGAGCACAGATCTTAGTTGAACCAGCGCGTCTGATCAGATACAAACGTGAGAAAACGCTTACTTGCCATATTTCAAAGGGTCGCTGTGCAGTTAAACAAGTTTGTTTGAATCTACACCACGTACCTTATTTATTCCATATCTAGCCCCATTTCAATAATTAATTATCTAAATTGCAAAATAAACGGCAGCTGTTATAGCGGCTTGTTAATAGATGAACACAACAAAAGTGCCGGCGGTCCACAAGGTCAGTTCTGAAGCTGGCGTGACGTGTTTGCTTCGAAATATTAAACAATAGATAAACCCCGCTCACGCAACTCATATGCTGGAATATAAGCCCAAAAGAACAATACTGTATGAATGTATATACCATTAGAAGATACATTGTGTGCGGTAATTACATTCTTTTGGCTCAGTTTCCAAGCCCCAACATTATTTTCGATATGTGTTGTATGAACTAATGCTGACGGATGATATTTTGATTCACCAGCTTTCGAGTTAGAGCCGCTCAGAAATGAGTATAAAAGGCTGAAAAATATGTTTTTGAAAATATTGCGCATTCGCTGGATCAGATTTATTGAAAAGGGCCATGTGCGACCTTGGTTTTGTATCCAATTATTCATGTACACTTTGGGAGGAATAGATTTCAAATCTTAGATTTAAATAGAACATTAAGACGTATTGAACAACTTTTATACGGAGAGCATTAGATTAAATCATCTTCCAAGTGTAGCAGAGTCGAAAACCAGTTCAAGTTTAATTTTTCGTTTCTCTTATATTTTTGGCGGTAACAATTTGGGATCAGCACGTGGCTCGCTGGCTGCAAGAACACTCCACAGTACCGGTTTCGGATTGTTTTTGACCGGGCAGCTTTTAGTGCTCTGACGATGACGTAGTGCTCTGAACGCTCTGAACACATGTGGCCTGCTCTCAAACGGGCCATGACCAATTTGGGAAACTACGCAATCCGCAAGAGGGGTCAATGGTTCTTTTCCCGAGGGGAAAATACTTAACAAAAAAATCAACTAAAGTATCAAAAATACAAGAGCACCGTGGCGAAATATCTTTTGACGGGAGCCTGCAGGGGAGTTGTGTATTACATTATTGAATTCAATTAGTTTGCCCTTAAGAGCTTCGAGTGCTTTCTGTCTAGTACCCATACTTGGTTCGTCTCTTCGTGCATAATTAAAAAGCAATTATAACGAATTACTGTCAGATGTTGCAGGGTTCAATAGCTTTTGGCTTTAGCTGAATGGTTCCTCGCGACTGCTCGGGAGATATTTTTCGACCCTCCCGATGACGTCGTACATCTTAAATGTCAATCAACTAAATTCAATCTTTTATTGGCGACTGAAAAACTGCTTTAAATACGCTGATTATGTTGCATTTCTATTGGATACTTACATATTTTGTTGATATGATTCTTTCAATAAAATCATCAGAACTTCAACATTTAAATATTTGACGAGAAATACAAAACCACGTTCAATGTAAAAATACGTGTGTAAACGACATCCGGCCTGACCAGCTTTTAAAGTGCACTAAAGTCGCTGAAATATATTTTTAAATGCTTTTCGAGTTTGGCAAGTCCATAAAGTTAAAATCGATTTTTACAGTGTTTTAACAGGCGCAGAAGTGCAGGTCTGCAAACCGTAATGAAAGTCGGTAAGAAATCCATAAGCCCAATTTTAGAAACTATAGAAATAGAAAAAATAGAAATAGATTTTGTACGCCTAATTGCCTTGAGTGGCACACAAAGTCGAATTAAAATTAATGACACTTTTATTAGGCATTACGAATTAATTAATTAGCAGCTCGTTTGTTTGCCTAATATGGGTTTGTTTAAAAGTTTTCCATTTTCCCCATGCTTTTCATAATGTGCATTAAATTAAACCTATTTTTCAAGCGCTGCTTTTTTGTTGATTTCTATTAATTTTTTTTAAACTGGTTTTATTTTAAATTAATATTTATGAGCTCGAAACTAGCATGGAATACTGGGTAATTTGATAATTTTTGAAAACCAATTGAAAACGTAGCAAACATAAACTAGTTTAATATTGAATAACCAACCAGTTTTGAATTTCGGTTGAAGTCAAGTTTTCCAGCCTTTTAAAGGTAGCATGCGCACCTTAGTCAGCCTCCCTCAACGGCGGCAACGCAGGTGGTAATTAGTGGACTGCCCCGACAACAGAACACCTTCCCAACCTGTTAACTTAACGACTTTGGCTCTCCAATCAAACACGGCGATCGATTGATGCATTAAATTAATTGAGTGTAGTGAAAACGCTTTGCAAACAATGTAAATTCAAGCCGACGCAGGGGAATTGGGGATGAGTTGGGGCGCGGTTGTCCATTGTCACGTGCCCCTCGTGCAGGCTGCATTCGATTTAACAGCCGGTAGCCGGTAGCCCGACCTGAGCGGCACTGCTCCAGACGCCCTAATTGATGCAACATGCAAATGGGCCCACCAGTTTGTGGAAGGGCGAGATCGGGGTGTGGAAACTTTTGGCCAGACTTGCGCCATACGTTGTGAGTGGTGTCGCAGCTGGGCAAACACCGCAGATGCCGAAGGGGGGATGAGGTCAGTGGAATGAATCTGTGAACTCAGAGCATCAAAAATATATATGTATGTAAATACCTAATGGCGTTGAGTGATGGGTTGGAGTACAAAAAGTCGCAAACACTCAAAATAAATACGTAATCGATTTTGAATCAGAGTTTCTTTTATCGTATTCTCTGATTCAATGGGTAATCAGCAAAGGCAATCTTCAGGGTAATCCAGGCCTAGAGTTCAGACGAACAGAGCACGTGTTCTGCCGTTTACCTCTTATTACCTTTGTGCTGGGCACTTTAATTAAGTTAACAACTGTTTTTGTAATGCAGCGCTGGCAGCAAAAAAGCAGCAGCAGCATAGTAATTTCCCTGGGTTTTTCTCGTTGGTTTCTTTTCGGACATAAAAAAGACCGACCGGCAAAAAGCAGCGCTTGGATCTGTTACCGCGTTTTAGGCCGTGCTTGGCTGGTTAACTGCTTTGCTTGGCTGCGTTGAGTTGGCTTTTAAGCCACGAACAGCTGGAGGGGAGGGCGGTGCAGGCACGACGAATCGATAGCGTGGGAGGCAAACAGATGTAGCGTCACCTGTTGCCAGATAGCCAGTGAATTAAAAGTCTAATAAGCAAATATATAAGCGAGATTGGAATCCATACTCTGCTGGGTCAGTCGGCAGTTGAGGAAATGCCACAAAAGCGGCACGCAAGCTGAACCATCAATTAAGTCACATGGAAAATTGAAAAACAGTTATTGAGAAATAACTTTAGCCAAGATTGCGGATATTTCATGCAATCTGCAAATACTTTCGAACTGGAGTAACACAATTATTCAATCGGCTTTTAGTTTAAAAGAAAAAGCGAGGGCACTGGACAGTTGTATAAGCTGCAAGTTGGAAATGCATTGCTGACTATTACTGGCTTGTAAATAATTGCTTAATCGATGTGAAGGAAATGGTTGTAATTGATTTTGAAGGCAATTATTGCAATAAAGAGAATAAATTCCACTCTACATAGGAAATGTGTGAGATTCGTTTGTCCGCAGGTCAGGTCATTTCAATTCTTACTTCTAGCTGACCCATGAACCCTAAGCAATTGCTCGCTAATTCTGTTAAGTGTAGGTATGCCATGGAAAACTCTGATTTATGGCGAACGCTACTTTTACGTCTTTTTCCTTCTGAGTAATTGAATTTTCAAGCCCGAAAACCCCCAGCTTCCAACATCAATTATTCGAAAATCTGAGAATCCGTTTGGCTTTTAGACCCCTTATTTTTAGCTTCGTTCCCATGCTCATTTGGAGGCAGCATCACGTACGGACGAAGGCGGGAAAAGTTTGCCGGCCGTTACCAGTTTTTAATGGGTTTCTAATTAATTTCTGTTTACAAGTATTTCAAGGCGATGCCAAGTGCACTGAACCCTGCCACTGCAGGCGATAATCGACTGCGGAGTGAGAAATCAAGTGCTGAAACGTCCGGACGCCGTATCATTGTAATGTCAAAGTCATATAGCACGGTGCCCAATTGAGTAGATTGAAGCGCGGGTCGGGCCCTCATAATGGTAATGGGAATCAGAATGGGAATGGGGACGGGAGTGGTTGGTTTGGGAGCAAGAACAGCGACTGTATTTCAAAACGACTAGCAGCTATGGCTGAATGTATGCAACCTCGTGTTGCACATGCATGGGCAACAACTTGTTGCAACTTTCGTGACCATGAGGGTCAGAGTCAAAGTTCAATAAAATCCAATTAAACCGCCGCAGTCTGCCCCTCTGCCCTGCCGCTGCGGCAGAGCCCGCAGACCTTTCACCAGGCCCTGTTGCTCGTAAATCTAAATAAACCAACCTGCAGAGGAAACTGAAAACTCGAAAGCCGAAGACAAAGTTGCAAGCCATGTGATTTAACAAAAGGCCACGTGAACTTTCACCGGCTGTGCCTCTTTCTTTGGTCTGGACTCCCAACTCCCAGCTCCTCCTTCTCCACGGGCGGATCAGATTCCACAGCCCGATTTCCGCGCTGCCAGAGCGCTCAATTGAATTAACGCAGGGTGCAGGGAGCAGGGAACGAAGGCGAAGCTTCTCCGTTGCACAACTATGTTGGGCCTTAAATAAATTATTTTCTCCGTTGCCTTCGCCAATTTGCCGGGTCTTCGCTTCGGCTATTTTTAGCATATTTATTGCATGCGCAAAAACAGGCCAACAATGCGGTCGGTGACCAGAGGTCAATTTATGCCTCGAAATGTGGATCTCCATAAGTTGCTGCCTCCGGCCGCACCCGGCGAGGTGCTTCCGGCGATGGGCGGTGGAATGTCACTGTTCCGCAAGTGCCTCAAGTGGCAAGTGGTGCGTCACAGCCGAATGAACTAACTGCCTTAACTGGTTACTCACTGAGAGTTTGAGGAAGTGCAGCCGGAAGAAAAGAAGCTGAAGCAGAGGCAGATGGAACAGTTTTACCTCAGCTTTCAGACTGCAAGCATATTTTACAAACATGCTCTAATCGGGATAATGCTTCAGTGTCAATGTGAAGCATTGCGCTCATCACTCAGAAGTGGCCCGGGCAAAGAAACCACTCCGCCGAACACAAAGCCAAGACCAAGCTATTCCTTTCTCTAGCTGCTCATGCATTATTTAAATTTTGACCCAGGCCACTTAAACTCCCGACACTCGAAAGTTACTTGGCCCCGACCAGCCGTCCTCAACCCTCGCCGAGTTTGGCTTTTGAAACACTATCACAATAACACATCATTTGTCAGGGCAACAAATGATGTTGCATGTAACCTTATCATCTCATATCCGTTGCAGACGGTTACGTTGCGGCTCGGCGGGGGGGGGGACGGGGTGACGAGGAGCTGAATGCCGGACACCTAGGGTCAAACGCTCTGGGTTAGACTTGACGAGGCAGGACAGCACAATAGAATGGCGCACTAGACGAAGACAAACTGTAGTCATGCTGCAGTAGATGTGTCCTTAGCACTCGTACCCACAAGTCCAGCAAGTCCGTGTCCTGAACACAATGCTTGCTAATGAATAAACATGGCGACCAGTCACTTCCGGAGCAGCAAACCTCCGATGCCACACCCCGTCCCCATTTCCGCCCTCCAATGAAGTTATAAAGTTACGTATACGCCGTGTGCCCGCACGAAAGTTGAGCAAACAAGCGACAAATTTATTGGGAATCCTCTCCATGGGGACAACATGCAGACATACAGCATGTTTCTCCTACTCCTGCCCCAAATGGACAGGTCTGTGATGGTGTCGGCGACATTGATGCCGCTAATGGGAAGCAGCAGTGTGAGGCGGCAGACACGCCCACTTGGCCGAAGAACAACAGATTGCTTATACCGCTTTAAGCTTTTAATGGGATGCCCGTAGCAAATGTTTGTTTTGTGGAGCGAACGGAGTGAAGAAGTCTCGAAAGGCGACCATGTGAACTTCCGCCATGTCTGGTTGGCAACAACCTTTCAGTCACGTTGATAAAGGACATTTAAAAAATACACAAACACTTTGGATTCCGGATGGGGTAGTGCAAAGTCACTTAGATAAGTTAGTTTGGTTGGAATGGAAGTTTAATTTCCGGAGATGGGGCAAACTATATAAACTAACTAATTCTTTTCTCTTCATTCTATTTTCAGATCTTTCCCCACCTCTTCTGGGCACAAACTGGAATGACAAAAGTCAGAGTCCAAACACAACGAAGTACAATCAGCAGGATGGCCTCAAGCAGTAGTTTAATCAGTCTTGGTCTTGGCCTCCTGGTCCTAATCCAATCTCTAGCTCCAGCCAAGGCTGCCGAGCACTCTGTGTTTACCCACAAGAACGCATCCTCAGTTTTGGGCCAATTGGTCACCTCGAGCACCCTGGTGTGGGAGAGCTATGAGCCCAAGGATGCCGCCCAGCTGCAGTTTGCCGTGGAGGGCGGAAAGTACGTAACTGAGGATGAGCACTATCCGATCTACGTGTGCCGTGTGCCCATCGACGGCATCCAGGTGTCGGGCCACACCGAGAAGATCCTTCAGAGGCACGTCTGCCTGGCGGCCCACTACAAGCACGGCAAGTACGACAACTTCGATGTCCTGATGAACAAGGGTCACCTGGGCAAGGTTGGCTGGCGTCACTGGCGCAAGTTCGATGCTGGTGTTCCGGTGGGCGCCATTCGCATCGGAGACGAGTCCTACATTGGACGCCACCGGACCCCTAGTCAACCGAACGCAGAGGGCATTGTCACCCACTGGGGAGCGGACTTCAACCTGGGCCACCTGGAACCAGTGGGTTTGGGAAAAATCCGGGTCATTGAGGCCGAACGTGAGAAGTACTATGACGATGGGGAGGTTCTGGTCGAGACAGAGCCCTTCCGTTATGAGCTCAGGGACATCAAATTGGAACGCTTACGCACCGATACTCATGTGAACCTGACAGAGCTGGGTAAGTCCAAATACTTAATACATAGTATGAGCCTTCCTATTGATTAATGTTTTCTGTAGTCACTAGAAAGCTGGAAAATCTGGAAGACAAATACAGCACTGTGGAGACCATTCTCAGCTACAGCTTCGACTATAATCAGTATTGGGGATCCCATGAGGGTGTGGCCCGAGGTCTGCCCACCAAAATATTCGAAAAGAATGTGTCCGTCCCGGCTGAGATCAACTGGGCCCTGAAGCACACCGAGAGAAAAACGGAAAACAAGGCGGTCCACACGAAACTCTGGCCCGGCACGGCAATTAATGTAACGCTACGTGGCGCCTATGTGACCCTGGAGGCGCCGTACAGTGGCAAGCTGTTCGCCTTCTACTACGGGAGCGATGAGAGTGTTTCCCGGAAGATCAGCGCAGAGGCAAGTGCTTTAGCCCCACCGTAAAACCCAATTCTTAATTATTTAATCGTCTTACAGGTGCGCAAGAGCTACTTGAAGGAGGTGAAGCTGGAGTTCAGCCCCGTCTACTTTATTGGGAACGGAACTCTCGTGCCCACAACGACAACTACAACGACAACTTCCACATCGACCACGACACATGCCACCACAACCAGCACGAATGAACCGACGCCCATCAACGAGCCCCCGCTGGTCCATATGAAGGACAAGGGCGTTCAGCATTCGGGTCCCGATACACTGGAGAAGACCTTGCACGACTCGCCGTCCAGCAACGAAGTGAACTCGCACGAGGCTCCAGAGAACATGTCCTCCAGTCCGGGCAATGAGGTGGCGCTGGCCGGGTTCGGAGTCAACGCAGCGGGGTCAATATATACAGCAGGGCCGACCTTCTTGACGCTACTTCTAACGGTTTTCATCAGTCGTCTGTAGATGGAATTGAGCTCCGGTCTTAGTATAGCGTTTAATTGTTGTTGTTGTACCTGTTGTACCCGTCTTTGAGCGTTTCAGAGAGAGAGAAGAAATACGCAGATAGACATTATAGGCTCCGCAAGGAGTTAGGCATATAGGAAACCCCAGAATTGGGAAGAAATTTGGTGTGAAAACGGAAAGCAAAAGTCGATATTTTTTATACTTGTCCCAAGGCTTCTTCTATAACACGCATGCAAGTAGCGAAATGAATTGAAATGATCAAGAAAATAAACGTAATACATTCCTAAACTGAATCCCTCACAAACGGAAATAAATCAAAAGTATAAATTAAAAGTAAATATATATATATTCATGTATACTTCGTTTATGTAGAACTATTTTAAAAGTTTTTTTATTTGCAATGCAAGATACTGTCTTATGATTTAAATGGCTTCTCATTTTTGTAGTTAGTAAGCCACATTAATAGCAGTAGAAAAAGTACTAAAAATGAATTGACAATTTATTTAGGGATGATATTATAAATCGCGCTCTCTAAACAATGTATGTATATGTCTAAAATGTAAACCTATGTAAAACATAAGTACAATGTGTATGCTATTATTTAAGTCAAACGCTCCAAATATGTAAATTAGAAACCTTTTTATTTAAACCCCCCGAATTTAAATATGATTTGCGTTTCCTTAAGGTCAATCTCTATCAAAATTGGTGGTTTCTAAATTTAATTACCTTCGAAGGAACAATGAATCTCTAATTTCGTATAAAATAACAATAAAGCTTGTAAATGAAAAAATTGGTTTTCCTTATACCCCAGAATGTAATTTATAATTCATTCCATGAAATTTATAATATATTCTCTATTTTGTGTTCTTCAAAAACAAAATATTTAGAATGAGCTTATGGGTTCCTGAACTCGGATTTCATTCAGTTAAATTGATTGATTTCTTCGCGAATGTTACTCAACAACCTTAATAAGAACAGCTCCAAAATCTGTTACCCAAAATAACACTCAAATTGACTGATTGACTGCAGTCAATCTAATACTATTAAGATTTAGCTTGTTCATTTTAGATCTAGTCTTTCTAATGACCAATTTATAAATATTTACAATCAAACGAATAGCTCAAACGGGTTTCGAGACAACACTTAAATGAAGTCTCATTAATCTGATGATATATTCAACGCACAATTCTTCACTGGCCTCACCTTTACATCCGAATTGGCACTTTGAGCAACACCTGCGTCTACCACTCATTGTAATTTTACTGCCATTGACAAAAAGAGTTGACGGTGAAAACATGAGCGATTGCTAGGCGGGTGAAAATAAATTAAAAAAACAAAAAGAGAGTTTTGGCTATTCAATCGTTATTGGACTGCTTCCAACAGCTGCTGATTAGCCGGTTAGCCATGATTTTGTATGTGTTTTCTTGTCAATTTAAATATCCAATTAGCATATTGAAATGCCATGCAGTCTGCTGCCTCTCGATTTCAATGCAAAGCACGTTGCGTTGATAATGAAATATATGCCCAGCTTTAATACACTTCACTTCATTCGCTCGTTCTGCGCTGTTGAACACTAGTCCCCAAAAGCGATTTGATGAAAACCGAATGAAAAAGTGGTTTCGCATTAGAATACCATGTATTGTTGTGCGAGCAATATTTTTAAAGCGTGACCACATGACGGCTAGCAAACGGGTTTTGATCTGGATGGCAAGACAATTGAACTTGTATCATTGTTGTTTTGGGGGCGTCAGACCAATTGAAAAAGGGAATGCTATGAACTAGCGATCAACCAATTCTGACAATCGACAATATAGCCAAAGCGGCAGTGCGAATATTCATTGATTTAGCACCTAAAATGGAGGGCATAGAATCCGCATGAATATATAGGCAGGGATGCGAGTGGTGCTAACTCATCCTCGACTGTTGCTCTGGTCTGCTGACCAAATTTGCTATGCATGGATTGCTTGAAACAAAAGCCGCCAGTACCGCAGGCTCCAACCCCTTCCGGTGCAGCAGGCTGACAGGTTTTTTGCCAACCGTCTGTATCGGCGTGCAATCTGCTATCTCCGCTCCGCTCAGCCATCCACCATCCGCCGTATATCCTGCATTCAGGCGTGACGCGAGTCAACCCCCACAGCGCTTGACTCTACTGACGTAGGCATATGAATGTGACCGCCTCTGCACTTTGTGCATTGCTCCTGCTGCATTAAGGGATCTGGGCATAACCGCGGCTCTGGTTGCGTCGCGTGCGTGGTGGTTACGTTTCAGCCTTTTATGCTTCATAATTTTCGTATTCAGAAATGGCATAAATTTAGCCCACAATCGGCGGATGGGGGGCAGACGGCATTACTTTTCCGGCTATTTGGTTATTTATTATTTTCGGGACTCATACAGACAGGTCACAACCGCACGCGGAGTTCTTTCTTAATTTATTGAATTTTATTCTGTTACCCCCAGGTCCTTAAGTATCGAAATGTATTAGCAAGTATAATTGGTATTTACTATTCGGAATAATCGACAATTAATGTGATTGATAATGTATTGCCAGCCCATGATATGCGATAATCAGATTTAAAATATATAATAATTCATACAAAAACAATTAGGAAAATATTTCAACCAAGCCTAAATGTATTTAATTATTACCATTGACTCAAATTGTGGTTTTAATCATTCAAATAAAATATATTTAAAGAAAATACTGGTTTTAATGCATTTTTAATTAGTGTTTGGTTTAAAGATCAGGAAAATAATGAAAATATATTTGAAGAACGTGTTCTGCTTTCTGTTGCAATCCAACCCACAACGAAAACGAAATTTCACATAATTCAGAAACTTAGAAAGTTATGATGCGCCCAACCGGCGGCCACAGTGCGTATGGGTAACTCGGATTTCCATCTCGGGTTCGCAGCTAATTTGGCCACTGGCGTTGCGCAAGTGCTCTCGCCTGGCCTGCCGCTTTGGGATGGCCAATGGCCCCGTTGAGAGCGGCGACATATGGCCTGGAGCTCGAGTTCAAAGAGAGCTAAAACCGAACTCTCTTTGATTGGTCCCTAAGAGAGGTGGGCGACTCCTCGCACAGTGACCGCAAGATGGTGAAGTAAAATAAGTCATATGTGTACGATGTGATGATTATCTTAGGGAGTTTAAAACCCATTTTACACTTGGAATATTGCAACTGAAATTTGCAAAAGGGTAAGAAGAAAAGGTTATTGTTAAATGTTAATAATCCAGCATTTCATTCAGTTGAAAGAATTGTGCTTATGCCCACATTTTGTAACATTTAATTTAATACAGAAATAAATACACTAAAGGTTTAAACCCCATAAAAGTTGCCTATTGTCGTCTTTAAAAATGCATTCAAATTAAAAAATGTAGCACACTTTTCACAGCATTTTAGTTATTTTTGTGGAACCCCTAAATACGAAAAACTTTTTTAAACTGGGCTTTCTGATTTATTGGTGTGTACTATCGCACCATTGCAGCCACTGTGATGCCGCTTGGCCTGAATACACAGGGCCTGCCAACAAGTTACAGAGTTCGTGTCCTGCAGCCGCTATGACGTCATTACCTACATAAGCGGCCCACAAAACAGGACACTGCACGCGCAACAGAGAGCTCGACGGGCACAGCGATACGATACGATTCAGCGATACAGGACAGCAACAGTTGACAGCCGTTATCCGAGCTCGGCGCTCCGGTTTCGCTCCCACGAGAGAGCTTATCCGGGAGGTCGCTCGGGTATAAAAAGTCGAGTGTCCTGGCCACAGGCAAGCAGTCGAGCAGACGACTTCGTGGCGAACGTTTCTGGTACAGCGTCTGGTCAACAGCAAGGCGTCGCGATTGTTACAGGTCCGTTACAGTTTGAATCGGTCTAAAAGTGAGTGCTGCAGGAGCGTACTTTGGGTGCCAGGCAACTCAATTTGTGAGCCAGTGCGAGTGCGGTCGATCCTTTGGTCGCGTCGATAGCGAAGCAAACTCAATTAACAGGGACTTTTGCAGTGGAACCGCTCCCAGGAGGACACCATCCACCATCCACGATGCAGGCGGTGCACAAATCTGCACACAACAGCAGGCGGCTGATGCTGTTGCTCTCCATGCTGCTCAATGCCGTAAGTCCTGGGGATTATATTTTCAATTTTGAAATTTGTAGCGCTATCAGCAGGATTCGGTCGGTCGGTGTGTTTCATGGACCGTGCTGCCGCCTTCTCCTAAATTTATCTTTTTATGTGTTGACGTGTGCGGTGTGGCATGAATTTCGGGCTCCGCTTCTCCACGACGAGCGGAAATTGAAAATGCGATATAATCCCTGACAGATTTTCGTATTTATAAAAGCTAATTATAAGTATTGGCCAAGATGTCCAGCTTTGGAATTTTCTTAACATCGCTTTCTAATCCGAATAAGTAATCTCTTTGCCCCCAATCCAATTTGCAGGAAGAAGTGCACGCTTCCCATAAATTGGCTTGTCAGAAGATACAAAATTGTCTCCAGCTGCTCAGCTCCAAACCAACAAAACGACTAAATTATTCTTCTTTTTTCAAGGCCCCTGTCCACTTTGCAGTAATTTATATTGGCCAAGCCGAGCCAGGCCACGCCCCATTTAATCATTACTCTTCTGCGGCTGGTTTTACTGCTGCAACAGTTGCCGCTGCGGTTGCTACATCATCATTCTGGCCTGGTCCACGGCGACACGTTCGGGCCAAAAGTGCAGTTTTTCATTTGGCGTTTTCACTCCTCTTTCCTGTCCATTGAACCATTTTTTGCGGCATGGCTGACATTTCTATTGTCCCTCGCTGACATATGGTGACATTTCTCCACATTCGCGGAACTTGGTATTCCCCTGACAGCTGTTCATCATAACTGGCTGCAGGAGAACGAACTAAAACAAGAGAGAACGCTATAGTCGGGTGCCCCGACTATCAGATGAAGATAGAAAATTTTTAATCTGTCTTAACTTTTTAACGAATGGTCCGATTTGAAAAATTTCTTCTACATTTCGATAGGTATTGATAAATGCAATAAAACTGCATTTTACATTTCCAAAATCTTTAAAGGTGTGGGCGCCAGACACTTTTTAAACTCGTTTATTGTGGGCGTTAGGCGATTGTGGGCGTTAGAGGGGGCGTGGCTCCCGTCTGAAACAAACTTGCGCTGCGTATAAAGCCAAAGAATATGTGTGGGTAATCCCAATTCTCTAGCTTTTGTAGTTTCTGAGATCTCAGCGCTCATACGGACGGACAGACGGACATGGCTAGATCGACTCGGCTAGTAACCCTGATCAAGAATATATATACTTTATAGGGTCGGAAACGCTTCCTTCTACCTGTTACATACTTTTGCACGAATACAATATACCCTCTTACTCTACGAGTAACGGGTATAACTACTTTGTCAAAGTGTTTTTTTGTTATACAAGAAAGAAAGTCGTTTTACGTTGGGTATTTAAGCCTCTCTTAGCTTCCACCAAACATTAATTAAAAGTTTCGTCATTGCTAGCAACAGATTTAAGACGCTAAATATCTCAAGTTTCGAAATTCGAATCTGCTTCCAGCCGACTGGGAGTGAAACATTTAAGAGCTTGATGGGGAATATACAAAGTACTTAAATTCCAGTGAGTAAAAAAGCGGCGAAATGAATATTTTGTGATAACAATAATTAAAACGGTTTTCAGATAAGCAGAGTAAAATAAAATGTTCATCATTGTCCTGCTTCCTAGGAGATCGTTTCAGATAAAATTAAATATGTCCTGTAGAAACTTATTGTGCAGCTTTCAATCAGCAACTTATCTTTCTTTGACATTTGCGAGGGTGTGAGGATATATCTGCAACGTCAGCGGGAACAGCAACGTCAGAGGCAACTGCAACGTCAATGACAACTATTGTACAACTTGATTCAATATAGACTTGCTACACGTTTTTTCTCTCATATCGAAACTGCAATGTACCGCTGCACTAGGGACAATGAGTCAGCATTTAAACGCGTGACGATGCAAACAATTGAAGTGAAATGGATACCGATAGCGGGATGACAGAATCGCGTGAGTTTGCCATTTTCCTGCATCAGGCTAAATATGAACGGTTTATGATGTGGCTCGTCACTGTCAATTGCGGCGCTTATTGAATAAACACAGAAATCAATAGCCACCAACAGCGAATCAATAACAATAAATATTCATTTTGTCCATGACTTTCGGTTAACAAGGATATCGTGTATACGCACCGAACGAGAATGAGGACTAAGCAAATATTAATATTCTTGAGCAGATAGTCTTTAAAGTTTGGAGACTTTCCAGTGTCTACCGAAAAGAGAATTTGTAAAGGTCTTACTAGAATATTTAGCAAATGTTGACTTGGGGTCTTAAAGGATTTATCAAAAAGGATTTATTTTGATAATGTCTGAAAAGTTTTGTAAGCACATTAATGAAATTTGCGCGCATATCCCAGACCTTTTGTAAACTTTATTGTCTTGTTGTCTTTCAATTATGTTTCCAATTCGAGCCGAAAAAAATATATTATGTGAAGACTGCAGCACAAGCGAATTTGCAAATAAAAAAGTATAAATAGGGAAATGGGAAACATGCCCTTCATATATCAATATCATGCCTTGTTTCCATTGATACGCCAGTTGTGAGTTTACATTTTTATTAAAATGCCAGCAAGTCAAATTGATTTCATTGGGAGCACAATGGTAATCAATTTCTGCTCCACACAAATGAACGGAGGGATGGTTATGGATCTCCCTTGTATGCTATTACCAGTGTTTGCTTTGCATCTCGCATGAATTTCAAAAGGAAAGCGGTTTCGGGGTGCTAAACTGCGAATACTCTTGCGAGCGAAACATTTCCATGACACATAAGATAATATCAACAAGCTTTATGGCGAGATGCCAAAATCATTACACTACATATTGAATTTGCATAAAAATATTACGAACATGCTAACAAAGATTTATGTCGAAAAATTTACGCATGTCGAGTAACTCATATGAAGTAAGGCAAAGAGTAGTTTTGTTCATTGCTTTCATGATGAAATTCCTATTCTTCGTTCGGGTTATCTGTTCAATTAATCAGCAAAATAGTTTTAGTCCTTCGAGTACATACTAACATTGTCTATTTTTGTTTGGGTCAGTAATTACCACATGCATTCCGTGATTCGTACATACTATCTTCCATATGAGAATCGTCAGGTTTGCTTTTTTCCTCTCCTGTTGAGTTTGCCCACAAAGTGATGACCGAAAAGGAGTTACATGTGGGTTTCATTACCAGAACAATTGCTGTTAATGGAGGCATTTCAACGCAATGGTAACATTTACATGGCCCATGAACCCTAAGTGTTATGGGTACGAAAATGAATATGCAATCTGCTGCTGGCAGGGCTAAGAGTGGAATGGAACATTTCGATTAACAAATAAATGCAATTTCTAAGTTTTTTCCCTTCGATAAAAGGAAATTCCGCAACAGAGCCTATTCTGCTACTCGGCACCCTTAGAGATTCTTTCGGCATATCACACTTGGAATGCTGTACCTTTTTCCATTTCACCTTTCCTCACAGATTCCAGTAGCGCAATGCCGCTGACGGACTCAGGACTCAGGGCCCAGGAATTCACGTCCCCGGCTCTCAGACACTCGGAATTCTCGGGAAGGTCAGAGCACTTAAGTTTTAATATTGCGCACAGTATTTATTTAAGTAAAAGTAAAAGCAACAAAGTACACCATTAAATTGCCCATGGAGGGCAATATAAAAGCAGGGGCAGGACGCCTGAGATAATAAAATTTGCCTGCGGCTGGGCTCAGGCGACATAAGCGGCTCAACAGGCATCACAGGGAAAAAACAAGAAAATCACTGAAATCACTGGGGAAAAAAAGAACTTTGCGGTCTGCAGGATAGCAAAATGTCCCCAGGACTGCTGATGCGCAATCCCCATGGCGCCCTCGGCCATTGCAGATGGTGCATAATCTCACGCCTAATTAGGCAAGCGATCTGAATCCAATCCGATTGCCATCATTCCCGTTTATTGGACATGTCCTGGCGTCTGTCCACTTGAGTGGACTCACGGATGGTTTAATTAGGTTCGCCTTTATTGCTTATTGATTTCTTCCGCTTTGTCGAGCTTAAACTTTAATTAGACTCCTTTTAATTGCGGCTGCACAAGTATTACGGCAATATTTTAGCGGAAGGAATGATTTGCTGTCAGATGCAGATGAGACGGAGCTGCTGAGAGCTCGCAGGACCTGGCTAAAGGTAATTTAATTATGCAAACAATGGCAAAGGAATCCTAATTATCCGCTGAACAGCATCCTGCTTAAAAGGGCGAATAATAAAACGGATTATACTGCGCAAGATTCATAATTTTAATAGCTCATAAACCCGAAATATTTTACGTTCTTCCCAGCAAGTTTAAAAGTGGCAAAAATTAGCGCAGCGAGTACCAACCACACAAATTGTTACGCAACACACAAGGCTGCCATGAATGGATTCCTCGACTATGCAAACCCACGCAGCACAACGCCCCTACATTTGGCATTTTTTACTTGTTTGTTTAGGAAATGCTGGCGACAAGACCGCTTTTCCATGGACAAGAAATTCTTAAAGCCCCTGTTGCGTAATTTTATGTTACTTATTTTTTTGCTATATGTATTTCAAGAATTTACACCGTTTGCATTGTATTTGATGAGCTTTTGTTTACTCGAATTTTCACACCAGCGCGTTATTATAAGTCCTGAAAAGCGTTGATTTCACGAAAACAAATAGCATTTTTGACCATTTTCAGCTTTGTTATTAATGGATGTTCTATTAAAGATTTATGGCGCAAACAATTTAAGGATGAATTATGTTTTCCCTGCACAAAGAATTCGTAGAACTGAGCACTACGTTTTGTGAATTGCAAACAAAGTCCAAATGAAAACAGTTGACTTAGCAAACACCTTTGGGTTATTATTTCAAGTGCTAATAAGACAGAAAGCTGGGCCGATAGCAGGAGCACACATGGATTCTCCGAGAGGTTGTCAATTTCTGCACGAGATTTACGGGCACAGACGCCGCCAGCCAGCACGTCCTGCAACACATCCTGTACGCCCTTCTTTCCGCTACCCATCCTCCATCCTCCCGAACTCCCTTCGCAGGCCAGTTATTAAAAGCGGAAGCTATGTGTCTTGGGCCCACCCTCGGCGGAAGCCATCCACACACTCGAGCCTTTGAGATATCCTCCAACCAGCTCGGAATTATCCTTTCGGTTGAGCGACCATTTGCTTCACTTGTCGTCGTGTGCGATGAGGAAAAATATTATGACTTTGGCTCAGACACTCCTGTTGCCCGGCTTCTCATGTGTAAACCTAATTCTTGTTTCTCGTTTTGCTGTTTTTCTCGTTTAACTCGAAAGACAGATAAGTCAATGCGATGGCCCCTCAGCAAGTCGCTTAGAATTAGCTCGGACTACACTGTCTACGCATTTTACCCACTGACTTTACCCATTAATGGACTCTTCAAAGTAGGCAACCATAAAGTAAATAAGTCGAAAGTGGTACTTCTAAAAAGCCATGCATCGTTCATGAGAATCTTTTGGAAAATTTATGACCCCAAAAGCCCAAGAAAGTGAGTTGGCATCTTTCGTTTCAGGGCAAGGAAACTTTGAACTGGCGCAAAAGCGCCAAGTGTCAACACATTTCAAAGTCAATTTAGCGTAAATAATAGCAACAATTAAGTGGGAGCAAATTGAACATTCTAGGCCCGACTCCTGATTGAAATGTAAACGATCCGGCTCTTTCACATCCCGCATTTTTCTTTCAGGCCATCCAGCCACGCTCCATTGTAGTGAGTGCCACCGATGACGTTGCCAATGTGTCGCCCTGCGAAATGGAGTCCCTTATAAATCAACTGATGAATCCCAGTGCCGAGTATCAGCTACACGTAAGTCACCTGCTGCAGTCCGTATTTATCCTTGACGTTAAGGGATTTAAGGCAACACCTGCGCAAGCTTTGAATTTAAATTGCTTTTATTCTTTCCATTCCATTCCGCGGATTCCCGTAATCCCTAGGCCTCCGCCCTGCGCAACCAACTGAAGAACCTACTCCGTGAACGACAACTGGCCGTGGGCGAGGAGCAGCCTTTGGGTGAGTACTCGGACTACATGGAGGAGGACAAGCGCTCGGTGGCAGCCCTGGCTGCCCAAGGCCTCTTGAATGCCCCGAAGCGGAGCCTGGCCACCCTGGCCAAGAACGGACAGCTGCCCACGGCGGAGCCTGGTGAGGATTACGCCGACGCAGACTCCGGCGAGCCGAGTGAGCAGAAGCGCTACATTGGCTCCCTGGCCAGAGCCGGTGGATTGATGACCTATGGCAAGCGCAATGTGGGCACCCTGGCCCGCGACTTCCAGCTCCCCATCCCGAACGGCAAGCGAAACCTGGCCACCATGGCCCGTCTGCAAAGTGCCCCATCCACCCACCGGGAGCAGCCGAAGCGAAATGTGGCCGCTGTGGCCCGTTACAATTCGCAGCAGAGCCACAACCAACGCGGAGCGGGAGCCGAGAAACGCAACCTGGGCGCTTTGAAGTCCTCGCCCGTCCACGGGGTCCAGCAGAAGCGCGAGGACGAGGAGATGCTCCTGCCAGCCGCGGCTCCCGACTACGCCGATCCCATGCAGAGCTACTGGTGGTACCCCAGCTATGCCGGCTATGCTGATCTCGACTGGAACGACTATCGTCGGGCAGAGAAGCGATTCCTAGGTGAGATCTCGATGGGTTTCTAAGAGGGTATCCACTTTCTGCACACCTAACATTTATCAGCACCCTGCACCTAGCTAGCTGCCATGCGGCACCTTTTTCCAGCACACAGTTCTGTACATATGTTTATATTATTATCCCAAAAAAGACACCTCCAAGGATCCCGAGTTGTTCGGCATCGAGCATGGCAACGATGCCAACGATGCTGCTGCTGCTGAGGATGAGGAGCCGGATACGGAGCAGTTGCCATCGCCGCAGAAGCGTCACATTGGCGCCGTTTACCGCTCCGGATTCCTGCCCAGCTACCGCTACCTGCGTAGCCCAGTGGGCGGGGTCGGGGGGCGTTTCAGTCGCTCGGGACGTGACGCCAGGCAATTTGTATGAGTAAATGGCGATGGTTCGATGTGTGCTGCTTACTTTCATTTTATTCGTTTTCCTTCTTTCTTTTATTCTCTGTTGTGGAAGTATTGATTGTTTTTGGTTTTATTTCGAGTTCTAGTAATTGGCCCAGAGACCTTTCATCTCTGGCCTTCTGTGCTGTGCCTGTCGTGATTTGGTTGACACGTTTCAGAAGTAGCATGTTAGACGTCGTCGTTGATCATAAATTGGCTCTTGGGATGTGTGTTGAATGCTCTGTGTTGTTCCAGTCGAGAAACTCCTACTTTATTATCCAGTCCGCCGAAAGCTCCAGCAACAATCAAGCGTATTTCTCAGACATTTCCGCCGGCACACTGAATGTATTTTTTCCATTTAAATGGTGTTCGGAAATTTGATTTCCGAATACATTGCAGAATACGTTTGCGCAGGGACTTCCTCTTGTTGGGGACAATCGGCTAATTTCCGGCACTTTGTCTGCCTTCGGTTGGCTTACAAAGCAGACTTTCTTATGTTAAATTGAATAAAATAAAATGGTCCTAATAGAATAAAATGGACTAATGCCCAGCACTATTTTTCTGTTCGGTTTAAGACACGTATACGCCAGGAGCGCATCGTTGAAAATTGTTTAGTGCTTACAATTTACGGAGAATTCTTGGAGAATTTTCGACAATTTATCTGTGCTTTAAGCACTTTAAATGATTTTTTTTTAGTTTTTTTTTCAAATTATTAAAGCATATAATAGTGTACCCATATAAATATGTTTAGATACTTACAGCTCTGGTAAAAACTTAAATTTCAATTTTAGATTGACCAGATCTGCTGCCAGATCTCACAATTGTCTTCTTCTTCCTCATTTTCAAACCTAAATTTGAATTTCAGAGTGACCAGACTTGTCAATTTTTATTTATGGAGAATTGTTTTTCTTTTTGGAGAATTGTTTTTTTTTCAGCCCAAAAGTATACTTTTTTTCCAGTTTTGCGGCAAATTCGCGGCGAAAAAACAAGCTAGAGGCGAAGAGGTTTGAGGCTGCGCTAGACCCATCCAGAATACCGAGCATGTCAAACTGTCTTAGTTTTCACAACGATTATTTATTTATTATATTTGAATTTATTTTATATTATACAAAAGTAGGCTTTTTTAAACGGAAAACTGTTGTGTAAAGTGTAAGGTAAAAATACTTTTGTATTATTTTGATGGGTAAATAATTTGGAAATAATAGTTTAATTAATTAGGCATTTTTCGTTTTGACAAAATGTAAAAGTAAAAAAGGGCGAGTGCACTCAAAGAAAAGTTTAGGCATTTGAGACATTTAGTCTTGAAAGAAAGCTGTTTACAGACAAGTCTAATGAACCTGCACTCAAAGAAAAGTTTAGGCATTTGAGTCTTTTAGTCTTGAAAGAAAGCTGTTTACAGACATTTGTATATAAATTCATTTAGAACAAATTGTTAAATTCCTTTTGATTTAGTGGTGTTGAAATAATCAGTTTGTATTGGCATGTTTAAGCTCTAATTGGCATGATTCTGGACTTCCTGTGGACTTTCTGTGAACTTTTTGCATCTTTCGTTTTTATAATTTGCGATTTGTTCAGTAGCATAGCTGCGGCGGGTCTTTAGCGAATCGACTGCATCCTGGACGTAGTGCATTGACTGCGAAACTGTTCTATCCTCTGTACTTCTGTAGACCTACTTGAGAAAGCCGTTCCGAGGAGCCTTAATAATTCGAGCGGTTTGTTCACCCAACAGGTCGGGTACTACCCCCAACACGAGCGACTGCGTCAACCCACCGCAGCCGCTTGTAAACAGTGTTTCATACCCAACCAACCGATGATCAATTGGAGTGGTGCTGGCATACGCGGCCGCCTGTCCAAGCACTACGTGGACCCGGAGGCCTCCATCCTTCAGGCGCGCATGCCCAGCCTCACCAGTAACTCGCTGCCATCGGGACGCCCACCGCGTCCGCTCCTGCGCTCCGGGGCTCCGGTCTATCCACCCTTCCACACCTGGGGCACTCCGCCGCGTATCACAGCACTGCATCGACGAGAATTCCGACGCAACTTGGACAATTACGAATACTAAATATCGACAATATACTCTTTATGCGAATTACGCGATACAGGTTACCTTAATACCGTAGCCGGAATATAGAACTATTCAGTGAATGTGCTAAATGTAGAACCCCCAAGATTATTGGTCAAGTCACACACAACACCTGCGGCCCTCACAACTACCGGGGCTCTCAATTCGAAAGCTGTAGTTGGAGGCGCTCCACTTTGTAGGATCTGTATTGCCATAACTCTCAATGTATAAATTATATTTACAAAACTGAAGTAGCTGATATCAGTGCAAAGCCAAAAAAACGACAAATATCAAAGCAAGTCATATCGTCTCTATCATTTAAACTCTTGAAGGAAATATCCAATTAGTGCCAATGTTGTACCTTGCAAGAACTAGAGCTCGCTCAAAGAACTTTATCCTTCATTGCTACTATACTGATGCAAGTTTGAATTCCTTTTCCCTAACGTCTTTTATGTGTATATGACAATAAATATTTCCCCTAGTCCAAAGCTAAGTATTGCCACCAACGATCATTGATATATATGAGAGTGTTAACAAACTGCGTCAAAGACAATAAAACTTGGTGACAAATAAAGAAAGTATCGATTTATATATACATAAATATATTATACATATATGTACTTCAGACAATAAATAAAGTATTGACAATAAAATATAACAGGGGTATCGTGTACTCCACTACAAATCATTTGGATTGATTTTAACTTTTTCAAATTATTGGTAAAACACCTGAAAATACGAAGGAATATAAAAAATATATAAATAACTGCGTGTAATAATAAGTCTGATGTCGTCAATAATTAATTTAATCGATTATGAATTTTCAAATCAAAGTATTTCAAATGCGAAAGGTTAATCCAATAAAATATCAACAAGTATTTACTTCGATTATATGTGAAACCTATCTAAGCGCTTGCATGAGGTTGAGCTCTATAAACAGAATCAGGGCTAGGATCTCGCAGCGGAAGTAACCACTACTATCAACGTTATGTATCTGTATACACATTATGTATATCTTATAAAATTAATGCAAATATATACAAATATTACTGGTTTGTTCCTATAATACAAAATATACCTGTGTTTTAATATACCCTTTATTTATGGGGCCAATCCCACAAAGTATATTCGATGGCAGAGAAATGTTTTTGGATTAGATATCATGCCTAATTTTAGTCGCGACTAATATTTAACTATCTAAAGATTACCAGTAGTAATGTTATGTTATTTCTAACCCTTCATTTAATTGAACGACAATAACAATCCAGTCACCTAAAGTCCAAATCTAAGACCAGTTCAAAGACTTACCTTGTTGTTTGCAAATTGGAATTGAAAATTAAAAGAAAGACAGTTATCAATTCAAACAATATATTTGTAATTTCTTTGATCGCTACAATTTACAAGTGTCGCCTTTTGTTTTTGCTGATAAGTACCTTCCAAATCGTTGGACTCCTGTGTTCCTACTCCACAATATCTTATTACTTAGTTTTATAAATATACATTGTTATCTAGTTATTTGTTCATAATGCTTGTATCGAAACGTTGCCAGCCTTAATGCGCCTATAAAAGCCATGTAATGCACATGCAGTCAGCGAAGTAATCCTAAGTTATAGCCAAGCCGATATTTTCCATATTCACGTTTTGGGGTGTATAAATAGTTGCCTAACATCTACATGTGCCTCTGCTGATAATTGAAATGCATAAAACTAATGCGAAAATTGAATGTCTCTCCATTAGCTAGCTCATGACCAGTACTTGGCCTGGCCCTGCGCCGGCAGAGGGTGGTTGTAGGCAGCAGCGGCAGCCGCATTCCCGTGAGCCGCTGCAGCGGCATAGTCGTTCAGGTGCTGGTGCTGGGCTACGTGGGCGTTGTAGTTGGCGGCCGCCACCGCCGACTGATTAAGATGGTAGGCCGCCTGCCAGTTCGAGGGGGTCTCCAGCTTCGAGTAGTTGTCGCTCAGGTGCAGCGAGGGCGAGATCTTTGAGACGCTATCGGCGGTTAGCTTGGAGAAGTCGTCTATAGTCAGCTTTGAGTAGTCTGCAAGAGGAGAAGGGAGGCAGGAAGGACTTGAGCGAATGATTTACTATAATTGTGTAATTTGATATATTCACATCTAAAATAAATATATCCGCAAATAACTCGTAGATTGAATATGAAATTATTGGATTTACTACGTTTTTTTATTAGTGCTGAAAGTCCACCCACCTTGATGGTAGTAGTTCTGACTACCAAAGTGTCCGGGCTGAGCAAAGCTGCCTGGGAATCCGTGTTGCGCCGCACTCTGGACCAGATCGTAGCCACCCATCTGCGTGTGATGGTGGGCCGCTGCAGCAGCCGCCGCGGCACTGTGATGGGAACTGGGGGCGTGGGCGGCGTGGTGAACGCCGTCGTTCATGCCGGCTCCATTGGCGGTGGTGCCCGGCGCAGGACTGTAGCCAGCCATCGAAGCAACTCCGAGGGGGCCGAAGCCTAGGGGCGCCGTCGCTCCACTGGGTCCGACTCCCACGCCCACGCTGGAGCCACTGCCACTGTTCATGGGCGAGAGGCCGGAGCTCGAGCCGCCCGAGTGCTTGCGGAGACGCGCACGGCGGTTGGAGAACCACACCTGGATGCGGGCCTCGGTGAGGGCCGTGGTCTGGGCCAGCTCCTCACGCGTATATACATCGGGGTATTGGGTGCGGGCAAAGGCCCGCTCCAAAGCCTCCAGTTGCTCGGCGGTGAAGGTGGTGCGGGAGCGACGCTGCTTGCGCTTCAGCGGAATCCCAGGCTCAGATTCCGTGTCACTTATGTCGGAGTCGCGGCCTGAAACGATGGGAAAGGGAATTGGGTCTTTATTAAAACGCAACTAAACTTATTAACGCCTCGTCGGAAACCATAAAATTTTTCATGGCCCTTTGGATCTGCCGAAATAGAATCATATTCGGCGGTTTGATCATTGATTCATTGAATAGGGGCCACCGACGTGGATCGCCGGCGGCCGTGTAACCCCCAGATCTCCCTTTTGAATGGGAGTCGACGTTCACTGCGCGCCATTGCATATTAATTGAGACGTCGGGGAGCGAAACAAATCTGTCAAAGCCACCGACGATCCCACAGAAGCGGACGGACGGGCTCTTCAGATCCAGCGGAGGCGTTGCCGCAGGCAGCTCGTAAAAGTCACAGCATTGACAAGTGACACAATATATCACATTACACAAGAAGATGATCGGCAAGTTGTCAGCGGCCATGGAGGAGTGCGCCAATTAACTTCGGCATCTGTTTACGAAAGGGAAATGGGGAAAGCCGCCGTCATTGGCAATCGGGCTTGAAGCGCGGCGTGTGGCGGAGCAGGCACTCAGCCACAGGGCCGTGCCAAATTATTTGGGGAGCTCATTACACAATAAACTGCGTCTTCGAGGCGGGGCAAAGTCATAGCCTAAGATCAAGGCGGAGGAGCGGCACCCTTTGCTGGAATTATTCAACAAGATCGCAAGATCGTTTTTCAAAAAAGGATGCATCTTATCCTGATTCCGCTGTGCCCGTTCTGTTTGTATGTCTGCCAGTGGAGCGGAAATTCTTTGGTTTCGATTAAATTTATCGTCCATTGTCCCGAATTCAGGGTTCGTGTGTGGCTAAGACTGCTGCGGTCACTGCGGGGGCGCTAATCTTTTCCGGTCTGTCAAGTGAAATTATTAATTGATCTTACGAATTAGAAGACTTCCTGTTTCCTTTTCGACTGTGGTTTTCACAATATATGAGTTCGATTCTCTGAGCTGCGCGCTCCGATCAATCTTGTCTTAGTTTCCCAAAGTCGATGAAAACCATTTGTGTTATCATATTTTACCCATCTGCCCTGCATGCAAATTCCGAAAATCGGATTGGCGAAAACCCAGTTTTGAAACCTGAAGCAGTAAAGTAATCTTTCGGCACGCTTATGAGCTTCGGCAACCAACAGGCCACACCCAAAATCCCCATAGGCAAAACCTCCGAAACGAAAACCTCGGAGCGCGGAACGCCCACTGTGGTCCAATAAAGAAATCGAAAAGTTCACATGCGTATTAAATGAAAACGAATGGATATGAATGATAAAATACAGAAGTCGGACTATTAATCTTTCAACACACGAAACAATAAAACTTAATTATACGAAATAGGGGGTCGGGTTTCTGGGTTCCTGGAGCTGCAGAAGCCGTGCCTGTGGATGGGATCGATGTGGATAGCAGGGCAAGAAGACAAAGCAAAGCGGCCAAGAGAAACGACACCACGAAAGGTGGAAGGCAGAAAAATCAATTAGTTTTTAAATGTTAAACATTTTATTAATTTGTTGCTACTTGCCCATCAATAGCGCCCGTATTGGAAAGAGGGCAGTGGGGAAAAAACAATCCAGCAGCGTCGAAGACAAAAGCCTTTTTATTTTGGCACCAACAGCAACGGCAGGGCACCACTTTGGCTACTGTGGAGCTCTTTGAACTTCGGGCTTTCTTTTCGGTGACTGGTCGCCGTGGAAAACCGTTTGGGGCCCTGAGCTTTGATAAATTGCTGCGGTTTCGTAATCTGGCCAGGTATTCCATCATTTTTGACGACGTTTAGGCTGTGTTTTCGAACAGCAGGTAGTACTCGCACTTCGGGAACTAGCCCCTGTGTGGCCAAGTGCAAAAGGCAAACGGTCATTTTACCCAGTTTTTTTTGTGAGTATCTATTTTTGGGGCCCAATCACCTTTGATGGACAATTCCAGCTAGAGGCCTCTATCGCAGTTGTGGCAAAGATCAATCTGCTGTGTTCGAATGGACATTTATGGGGAGGTGAAGTGAAACCCCGGCACTGTCATCAATCAACAGCCCTGACACCGACCCCCTGATTTAAATTGGTGCATCTAATGCAAAGCAAGGCGTTATGTGTATGTACATATGCCTGGGAATGCGACCTGCAATTGAAAAGACCTGCGGGGGGTGGAGGGTAGGGGATTGGGATTGGGATAGGGGATCCCGACACTCGACTGTCAGATGTCAGTTGGAGACACGCGCGTTCTCTGTTGCCGAGCCACAGATTCGGGATTTGAAAGACCTCGGAACATGTGACAGTGACTTGGGCCCGGCCAAAGGGGTAACCCAGCCCAGCTCAACTCAGCTCATTTCGGCTCGGCTCGATTCCGGCGAATGTTATTTCTTAAGTCTTAAGATTCGTGTCTTAAGATTCATGTCAGCAAAAGGATTACAGGAGCTTTTAAAGTAATGCCGCTTATATGCGCTAAGTTTAACAAGCGCTGAGTCGAGCACGAAGGATGGAATGTGGCGGGCGTTTAAAAATTGTATTCAAGAGATATAGATTCTGCACAGACAGCGCTTGGGGAAAATGAATGTTGTTATTGGAAAACATCTACATTTTTAACTTCAAAAAGACTTTTGACGTATGGTAAAATCCCATATATACGCGGTTCCAGGATCAGAATTGTTAAAAAAAATTATAATTTACCCTTCATAACGACTTCAGTGGTTGGTACTTTTGGGTACTTTTGTGTAACGCGGAATGATGAAGAAAGGGCAAATTAGGCTGGCTAACGCTCTTGATGACTTTTTTTACGTAGTGTATACAATAACGTACCATTTTTTTAATAGTTTTATTTTTAAATTAATTTTTCGAAAATATTTCCAATTTTCCAATTTAAGGTATTTTGCTAATGGTATTCCCAGCGTTATACTGTAATTATTTATATTAAATTGTTATATACATACGTAAAATTTAAATAGGCAAAGCGAGCCAAAGAATACCTTTTTTTTAATTTGAATTGAAATGTTAAAATGTTAAAATGTTAATGTTAAGAGAGATCCAATTATCGAATATCGATAGTCCTTCGCCATTTTCTCGCGTGCGCAGCTTTCGTTTTTCGGTAAAGAAAATTTGTGTTTTAAGTGTTAATTCGGTCGTTAAAATAGGGCAAAAGTGGTGAAAAGTGTAGTTGAGAGTGCCGGGAACACGTTGCATATGGTGGTTTATTGAAATAGCCGAGATTTATGCATATTTAAGGACATTTCGTTTTCGTCATTTAGTCCCTCACCAATACCACCAATTTCTGACCGCGTATGTGTGTGTGTAAATATTTGATAGGCAAAAGGTTAGGAGAGAGCGAGGTATCGAATATCAAGGCAAAGAGACCTGGGGAGATCCCTTTATCGAATATCGATAGTCCTTCGCCATTTTCTCGCGTGCGCAGCTTTCGTTTTTCGGTAAAGAAAATTTGTGTTTTAAGTGTTAATTCGGTCGTTAAAATAGGGCAAAAGTGGTGAAAAGTGTAGTTGAGAGTGCCGGGAACACGTTGCATATGGTGGTTTATTGAAATAGCCGAGATTTATGCATATTTAGGGACATTTCGTTTTCGACATTTTGTCCCTCACCAATACCACCAATTTCTGACCGCGTATGTGTGTGTGTGTAAATGAGAGAGTTGAATTTTAATTCGACAATTATCGTTGCCATTGCTTTTACGCTCATTTTTGTGCATTCCGTTTTGGCAGGCTATTTCATTACTTTCTTACCAATACCAATTGCTCAAATCGCGTGCGTGTATATGTGTAAGTGAGAAAGTTCTTTTTCTATTGGGCAATTATCGGTAACACAATTGTTCTGTAAAATAGATCAAACTGCTTGGCAACAACAAAAATTTTAAAAGTAATTTTCTTAAAAACACTACAACAAGTTAATACAAACTAATTTAAAATCGTTTTTTTTATATGTACATGCTCAATAATACAATTATGTTCAAAAGAAAAATGCATAAATAATATTATTTCAAAACGTTTAAAAATCTTTCAGTGATACATTTTGAGCAAAAACTTCAAATTAATAATTTAACAAAGAAAGAAATAAAAGATCATTGATCTCGTCGTCAAATAATCAAGTGGTAAGTGACCTGCAACATTAAATTGCTAAATCTCTTAGCAGATCGTTGTTCCGCCCCTCAACTCCTCAGCCTTCGACTAAATAAAAACACAATATTGTATCATTTCCATCGCCAGCTTTAGCCAAAAAAGCTTGCCGATAATTTTAATTTAAAATATTTCCTGCTTTAAAATTCAAGGTATTATTTTAATGGTATTTCCAGCTATGAACGTTAAAGTATTATAGTACTATATTTTTTTTAAATAAACTATTCTATCCGTAAATATTTCACAAAAGCCAAACGTGCCAAGAAAAGACATATTTTTAAATTTGAATTGAAATTGTAACGTTCTGGCTGAATTTTATAGCTGTAAGCTATTTGATAGACGAAAGGTAAGGAGAGAGCAAGCTATCGAATATCAAGGCAAAGAGACCTGGGAGATCCCTTTATCGAATATCGATAGTCCTTCGCCAATTTCTCGCGTGCGCAGCTTTCGTTTTTCGGTAAAGAAAATTTGTGTTTTAAGTGTTAATTCGGTCGTTAAAATAGGGCAAAAGTGGTGAAAAGTGTAGTTGAGAGTGCCGGGAACACGTTGCATATGGTGGTTTATTGAAATAGCCGAGATTTATGCATATTTAAGGACATTTCGTTTTCGTCATTTAGTCCCTCACCAATACCACCAATTTCTGACCGCGTATGTGTGTGTGTAAATATTTGATAGGCAAAAGGTTAGGAGAGAGCGAGGTATCGAATATCAAGGCAAAGAGACCTGGGGAGATCCCTTTATCGAATATCGATAGTACTTCGCCATTTTCTCGCGTGCGCAGCTTTCGTTTTTCGGTAAAGAAAATTTGTGTTTTAAGTGTTAATTCGGTCGTTAAAATAGGGCAAAAGTGGTGAAAAGTGTAGTTGAGAGTGCCGGGAACACGTTGCATATGGTGGTTTATTGAAATAGCCGAGATTTATGCATATTTAGGGACATTTCGTTTTCGACATTTTGGGGACATTTCGTTTTTGCAATTGCCAGCGGAGTCTCTCAACAATACCAGTTGTTTGATCGCCAGTGTGTGTGTAAATAAAAGAGTAAAATTTCAATCCAATAAATATCATTGCGATTGCTTTTAAAAAAAAGTATGCAAAAATAATAGTATTCCAAAAAGTTGAAAATATTTTAATAAGTTGGAAAATTAAACTTAATAAGCAACAAAACAACCTTTTGTATAGGATAAAATAATAGTGCAAAAATAATAACATTTCAGAATATGACTTCAGTCAATGACCTAAAAATATTGTATGGCATTTTTCTGCAGGACACATTTTTTATTTGATTTACTTAATTCAACTTTTCTATTAACTGTTAACTGAAATTATCAAAATTTCAGTAATTTCATTATTCTTAAAAATATTACAACATTAATAAGACGGACATTAAACCTATATTTGGCATAATTTTGAAAGCGCTTGAGTGATAAAAAAATGTTATTTAATCAATCGGTAATTTCGGTAACTAAATCACTTAAAAAGCATCTGATTTTTACTCAGACTTATTTTGGGGCAGCCGTGTAATAATAAATTGGTAAGTGACCTGCTACATTAAATTGACCCAAAATATTTTACAATTTTGCCTACGAAGGCATTTTTTATAAAAGCGTGCCGTTTAAGTATATTTTAAAAAGTGAATTTTTCTTTAGAAGACTGCATAATCACTTTATATCACTACTTAAATGCGGGATCGTTAGCATATTTTTTTTTAAAGATGTGGCTTTGTTTGATATTGAAAGATTTGGTTTTAAAATTTTATTTTCAGAATTTGCGGCTATTTTATTATTCAATATAACATTTAATAAACTTAATTAAACTAGAAATGTAAGCTAGTAACGCCCACGCAGGGGAAAGTTGAACACATTTCAAATCCACTAAATACTATGTTTAATTTCAAATGATTTCCCACTGGGCCCCATTTAAACTAATTTACAAAACTCGTAGGAGCTGCCATGGTAGGGGACAACGGGTTAAAGAAAAAGAGACCAAAATTAGTTATAATCATAATCCGGCGGTAAAAGAAACGAAATCATCGAAATCTAAGGAGTTCAGCATCGGGCCAGAATGAAATGAAACTAATTTAAATAACAATGCATACAAACACTTGATCAAAACAAATCCCAGATGAACAGCAGCGGCGGCAAGAACGAATGAAAAAGAGAAAGAAAGAGCAAAGGGGACAGAAAAATCCCGAGAGAGCGGGACAGAGAAGTCGGTTAAAGTGTGATAATACGTTAATAAAATATTTTGTAACTCATCAACACGAACGACGGACCCGGTCGGGGGCGCTGCAGTGCATGGAGGCGGCGGAAAACATACGAAAGTCGGACCGAGACGATCCGGGCCACAATGAGATCAAACAGAACGCTCCAGGACACCCTGGTGGGCATTAAAGAAGCCGCTCAAGATCGGTGCATTTGAAGTCAAAGCGATGCTTTTGTTACGTTGACACTTTTTTCGGGCATGAACGATTTTAATGGGTTTTCGAGTCGAACAAATGAGCCAGCCACTGGATCATCGGGCCATATGTGTGAGATAGGGTCAGCTCCGAGGTCGGTGCTGCGGGTTAGAGACCGCACATGCAAGGATAGGGTATTTTTGCGCAATCACCGCCGAGAAGCCGACTTGCCGAGCTGCCTCCCTCGCCTCGCATTCATTTGTCATGTGACACTGCAGGAATGCCCCTCTCCTGTCTTCCGTCTCCCTCTGACATCCCGTTGCGAATCATTAGAGGAGGTGTGAACTCCCATAACAGGATGGCTCGGGCGGCGTCCGTTTGTCTTCGTCCTTCGGCCATTGCCATTTTCCATTTCCTGGCTTTTTTATTTTTTTTGCAAATAATTGAACCTGTTTGTGTTTGGACTCGTCCAGGATCTGCCCATGCATTGCTGCCGCATTGTCTGGTCCTGGATCCTTGGGTGGGGGGAGAATATTTTGTAAATATCGCTATCCATTCCCACGGCGGTCTCTCTTGATGCCTTTGTCCTGGCCACTAATTGCCACAAGTGTTCTGCTCGGCTTTTCTTCTTTCGCCGTTGACTTCTTGTCGGTATTTTGCCATTTGATTTCATTGTTTTGCGCCACTTTCTTTCTTTGAGTGTTCGATCGCACTAAATAAAACAAATCGCACGCGTATTTATCAGTCAAGGTTTTGGGTTCAGAATCAGACAGCTTGGCTATTGTGTGGCCGTTAAGCGGAGGCGTTGCGAGCGCTTAGCGGTGTGTTTGTTGTGTTTTTAACGGGGCGTGGGGATCAACGTTTATCAAGCTGGAGATTACTGGGAAACGGATAGGAACGTTTTCCAAATAATTGCCATTTGTGATTTTGCCGCTTCGTGCGGGAAGCCGCTCAAACATGGCCGGATTTGAATTATAATTTAGTTCGTCTAATGTCTTACCTTTTCTCACACCTTTTATTTTCCGAAATAATACAATTTAAATTGGTCTTTAGCTGAGGATTTCCATCGTCTGAAATCAATGCTCTTAATGACGACTTTGGTCGACTCATTTTGTCCGCCATACACGGGTTTTTGATCAAAAAGTATAACAGCATTATTGTCACCCAACTTATTTCAGTAGCCCCCACACAATTTCTCTTTCTTTTTTGGGTAAATTCAGCTATTATTGGGTATTTCATATATTTCCATCGATTTTTCGGTATTTGCGAGATCAAAGCGAGCCGCCGGTAAACACAGTCGACGACACTAGGGCTTTGTGGCCGGGGAAGCTCCGGCTGGGTCTGGGAAAGGGACTGCAAGTGGAAAAAAGACGACGGACGTAATGTGAACGTGAACGTGGGGCCAGAATCAGTTGTATAAATTGTTCAAAATCCAAATCAAACGAAATTATACGCGAAACAAAAGATGAAGAAACATATTTAATAATGCATAATTTTATTTTCGGCGTCTGCAGGTGAGGGCCAGGAATCATTCGGTCGCCGGCAAAGAAGGCGTTGATTACAGGCAACGGCACCGACTTTGTTATCCCAGGGCCCAGATCCCAGATCCCAAAGATTCCAACACAGCTGGGGTCTGGCCGGCCAGTTCCACTTGGGATGTGTCTCTGCGCAGCCTTTCCGATTGGGGTTGTGATTGTGAGCCGGCTGCTGATTCTGCCTGGCCAGCTATAATAATGGTGCGGGGCACCGGGATGGGGCCGAGGAATCAATGATGATGGGAGGGCGTGTGCTTATTATACGCTTCGACAACATAATGATTACCCTTGGGTCGGGGTTGTGTAGATTATGCTTAGTGAGTTTTTTATGTTTGTATGATTCCGGCACCAGTTAAATAGCTTTGACACACAGGTGCTTCACGGTGACTTAAAAAAGAGGGGGTCAAAGAGTAGGGAGGTGTAATATGCATCATATCATATTTTGCATAAACTACGCTGAGAATTTCACCTGTGAGTGTCATTTTCATACACCGCCCAAGAAAGCAATAATAGAAAACAAACAACGGGGGTCATGACTTTCCTTCGAGGCCTCTGGACCTGAACATTTTTCAATGTTCATTGATGGAATGCAATCCAGAGTCATTGTCGGTTTGGACGCATTCAGAGAGACAAGGCTAAGGTGACATTTAAGGAAATCCCCTGCAGGCTATTGTAAGGCGGGATTTCTGTTGTGACAGTTAAAGGTCGGAAAATATCAGAGGATGTCGGCAAACTTAACAATTGAAGAAGAGCAAACATATACATAAAAAGTAGTTCTTTTTTCAGTGCGATAATAATTAAAAAAACCAAGTTTAGTGCAGAATGCCTCAAACTTTAAGATGCTCCGAATATCATTAAAAACAATTTTCTTCCCAATTTCCCAAATGCATACGCACGCAAGCAGAGTATCGAGCTCATTTGGCTGATCGACACCGCTTTGACCCCGCCGGTCGTTTATCGAATGACTATGCATATTTAGCCTGATTATTGGCTCCGATCAGGGGACAGGGGCTAGAGGCATACCGAGATCTCACGCAAGGCAGTGAAACGCTGGGTTATTAGCTTGTTCTGGGCTGGCTGGCAAAAGAATCTCGGGACTTGTGTACTTTTGATTCTCAGGTGTCATCATCTACACCTATTTCGGTTGTGTATGGCCAACAAGCGATCGAGATCGTTATCGTATGGCCAGCCAGATCCATTGTAGTCTTTTCTTTCCCATTCCGAGCGGCTTTTATTTAAGTTTAAGTCGCTAGTTCTAAGACGATCAAAGCCATGGTGCCGACACCAGTTTGTTGATTTGAGCTACAAATGATTTGATGATGATTTTCCGAAATTATCAAATAAATGATCGGTGATTTTCACAGCAAGATTCCCCGTGCCCGTTCCCATTCCCATTCCTATTCCCAAATAGGTTTTTTTATCGTAGCAAACTGGGTTTCCTTACCTCCAAGAATTCCATGTATAGTATAGTCCTTTCGACCATCTTCGCTGCCTCGATCGTTTCCACGCAACAAGCGACTGATAGATGACGTTGACGGTGGATCCGCAAAGCCCTCCTGTATTTGAGGAACAAATGGAAAGTTTTCAATTATAAATCGTGTTATGTTTTGGGTTATCTGGGTAGCGTATTCGGAGAAAATAAATTACCCAATTTGAATTAAGATAAGGCCTGATAAATATTTCTGGGCGCTACTGTTGGTCGCCTAAAGATTTTTCATCTCCGATGCTCGATCGTTTTGGGGAGCAGCAACTGGAAAGCTCTGACACTAATGCTACAGTCGCCGGGCAGCTTTTGTGTTTGGACAATTTTCATGTAGCTGTCTTTGGCCGGCTTCCCTCTCTCACGAACTCTGGCTGGTAATCCAATTAGGGAAATGTCAAGCCGAGAGTTAGGCCAGGCATGAGAATTTATCTCTATCTGTGCGTTTGCCCTGCGATTGTGTCGCGTGTTGTGTCAAGAGGCGAGACAAGTTCTGAGATTGTACAGAATCCGGGGGAATTGAAAACAAATTGCGAGGAATTGCAAGCGTGAAGTTAATCTCCCACATGGAAAGTTAAGCTTTTCCTCGGCTCTGACCGCTTTAGTTTTTCAGAATGAAATTCTAATGGCTCTTACAGGTCAGCAACACCATTTCGAGCCTGTATTTAAGGGAAAGATACACTTCCTACCCCAAAATCAATCTCAAAAGCCGCGTTTCCCGTGGTAAGACACCGAAAACTGTCAGTTTTCATTAAAGCGACATGTCGACGTCAACATCAACTCCAGGTTCAAGCAAATCGCTGCACAACGAAGCGCAACTGTGCGACGTATGTAGCGTCATGTCTGGGAATGAGATCCCAGCTCTGGAGGCTGTTAGGAGGTGCCCGGTGAACGGAGAGTAACCCCAAGTACTCGTCTGTCCGGTGGCCGGGTGTCAGTCGTTGCTCAAATGGAGTGGCATGTGCCGCAAACATTTTCATGATTAATAATATTATTTTTCCACTAACGAAATTATCGCGGTGCGGAGACCCCGTCCACCCGTCCCTCTGAGCTGTGGTTAATTCTCCGGCTAACAAAGGTGGCATAACTGGCACCTCATAGACAAGACAGGGACCAGACAAGACAAGACGCCGGCCACGGAAACCGAAACTGACATTTTGTCCAGTTTGGAGTGCCGGGAGTGTCTGGCTAGCTGGTGTTGGTCTTCTGGCTACTGACTATTGGCTCCCATTTCTATTGAATGTGTCACGGAGACAACAACAGAAATATGTTTTGATTTTCAACTGGACTTTGTTGCGTTATTTATGACTTGTGCTGGGTCTGGCACTCCGGCTGAGGCCCACCGTACCGGTTGTTCGACTGGAATGTGTGACGGCTTATCTTGGGGCAACTGACAACTGGATCCCAATCCCAATTTCAATTCCAATCCCGATCTCGATCGCGGTCGAGCCCCCGACTGCGCGATACATTTTTCGCCTCCGACTGCGTTCTGGCTTAACAATTTCAATTGAAATTTAATTAATTAGTTGACAGTTGGATTGACACTTGACTGCGCTTAATACTTGACCAAATCGTGCTGCGCTCTTTCGCTATAAATAGCCTACCTAATATTTTGGGTCTCTGCTAGCTTTTTAATTGAATGACAGGTGCGCTCTGTGTTTTTAAATAATTAAATTTCTTGGAAACAAATAGTTTGTCATCGAGTCAAATGAATAAACATGGAGAGTGAACTCCAAGGATCAATAAAAAAAATACGATCTGCCATTCCTAAACCAGGTCTAATGTGCAATAACACCGATGAAATCAATCACGACTGTTGGTGGATAAACCGCCACTGAGCAAGTTTGTATCTGTAAGATAGGGAGGGGTATTAAATCGAAGCAGAAGAGATGCCCAAAGCGTATTCTAATTAAGCGTGAAGCTCACCTGGAGGCTGTTTTACGCCTACTGCCAGGCCAAGCCAGCGAAAACAGAGCAAAACGAACTGCACAGTAAGAAAAAAGTTTAATATATGGAATCATATCACTTTCCAAGTAAAATACTGATGGGGAATTCCATATTTGGACCATTATCTCTCTCGCTGAAAATGGCGATTTGAAATTTTGATAAAATTAAGTTTTTAGCTGTATTTGTCCAAAAATTATTGCGAAGTTATATATTTGGCAAGCTAGCCTTTTTTGCGCCAGGATATCGGCCATTACTTTTATTCTTTAAAACGAAAAATCAATACCGGCCTGAATTTCTTTCTGTGCACATACAGAGTGGATATGGAATGAAGTGATGCTAACTCTGATCCATTGTCCGATCGTATCGATGGTCGCCCGAGTCCTATCGCCACATAAAGTGTGGCTAATTGCGGCTTCAAATAAAGAGCGAGACGAGAACCGCCAAAAGAGGCTGGCGCATGAAAGCACGAATGCTGGCATGAATCTTTCGTCTTCCCCTGCCCTCCCGTGCAATCTCGCCAAGGGCCGAAAACAACAACTCCAAGACAGCCGTCACAGGCCATCCATCCATCCATATCCAAATCCAGCCGGGCGTGGATCAGAGGAACTGCCCCGGCCAGTAGGCAGTACGCCGAAATCGAACTTTTAGCCAGACAGCTGGTTTCAGTGAATGAGCCATATTGGCGTAGGTTCAGTCATAAGCCAAAGCCTAATTTCCCCTTTGGACTTTGCTTTTGCTTCCCAGATCAAGGTGTGGGCATGTGTGCTCATCTCCTAAGTTTAAGGCTAATGTGAGGCAAAGTAATATGCTAGTATTGGCAAAGGTGACAAGTTTTGTGAGGCGACACATTAAAGAGGATGGATGGGGAGAAAGATGTCGTACAACTTGTTTTTGCCAGATTAAGAAATCGTACATTAAAACGTGACATGAATTAAGTTGAACTGGTGGGTTGAGACACATGGCCATTGGCAAAACAAACTTCCGATTACCTGAAGTGTAGGCTCGACTTTTTTTCACAATTTCACAATGGCGTATCGAACAGGAAGTTTGAAGCGATGTCCCGTAAGCAAGAGACAGATAAAAATATTCTCTTTTTGCACCTTGTCGCCTCAAGGATAAAACACAATCGATGCCGACAAGAAAAACGACAACAACAGTGTCAGGAGACTCTTTATGGTTTAATCGATTTCTTAACGGTTTGGGTGGCAAGCAAAAATTTGTCGTCGCCGTTGTACAACAAAATTGTCAATGAGCGGCCAAGTTCAAACTCGGTCCCTGGGCCATATGGAGCATTTTGGCCGTCTGTACAACTGGCCAGCCGGCATATGCAAAAGGGCCGGTAGGTGTCGTCGGCAACGTGCCATAACAAAGCCAGCGGGCGGCCCGAGTCTGCCACGTGACTTTTCGGAAAACGGAAGTAAACTGATTCGCATTCGGGCCGTATTTGGGCCCTATTTGTCTGCACATAATGGCATGCGGTTAAGGCTACCGGTGGGTGTATGGTCTGGGTCTAGTCAAATCCTTGCATCCTTTGTTTTTGCACATTTTATTGCTTCCTGCAGTCCTGCAGGTGTAGCTCGGCACACTCACCTTGATCAACTTCTCGCGTATCTCCCAACTGAATATCCCGGGATTCTCCTTTCGCAGCTCATCGATCCGCGTCTCAATCTCCGGTGAGGTCACCTTGGGCTTGGATCCCCCTATCACACCGGGTCTAATGGATCCCGTCTCCTGGTATCGGTTCAGGATCTTCGATACGCAGCCGTGGGACACGCGAAGCTGGCGCGAAATCACACAGGGCCGAACTCCACTGGCCGCCATTTCCACGATCTTCAGGCGAATGTGATTGGGCAGCGGGCGACCATTAATAAAGACGCCCCCGAGCTGGTTGACGCGTCCTTGTCCTGCGGGCGAGTAAGATCAGTTAGAATCGAATAGGGGAAATCCAGATCATCATGGGAAATCCATTGGTTAAGTTATTAAAACGCTTTGAAGAACCTAACTATTTAGCTTTTGTGCATACTCCAGAGGTTTCTAAGTACATAAAACATAGTTACTGATTGATTTAGCTTACCCTGAAAGGGATACCCCGCGAATAGGGGACGCAGTGAGTTGGCGCTGGACATATCCATTGTCTGAATCCACGTAATCCACTTATTTATAACTTATAATCTAAAACGACGTTGCACCGTATAACAAACTGGATTTGGTTTAGGATTAGTGCATCAGAGTCGATACAATTGCACAATTATAATTACAACGGCCTAGAGGCTGTAGTTATTCTCTGTTAATCTTAATCACTTGGATGTTGGCCCAAAGGCTGCACTTCATCACTGCGAAACCAGCGACGAGACGAGCGGCTTCCGATTCCAATTCCGACGGAACTTTGCAACTCTCAACCTCAACCCGGTGGTGAGGCAGCGGGATTTTTCTTGGAATTACGCGCGCTTCGGCGATCAAACAGCACGAGACTTGCAAGGCAACTAAAGAGAAGCGCGAGCATAAATTAACGAGGGCCGGCCGACGACGACTACTCCACAGACGGACGAACAATGAGATCGCTCCACAAACTGGTTTCCGCGTCCAAGCCACCACCGCTGAGATGCGAACGGAGATGTTGATGCTGGCAGGAGGGAGAGCGAGAGCAGCTTTTTCGCCCGCTCTTCTGGTGGTTGATGCCTGCTCGGGCGCCACCGCCTGGCACAATATGGCAACGATCAAAACTTCGCCGGTCAGATAGAGAGAGAGAGAGATTCGCTGGTGAGCGGACCGCGCTTTAATCGAGTTAATGCCACGCCTCGCCAGACCTCTGATTGGCTGAGCACGTTCAGGGCGGTTCGGGGCCCAGCTAGCCCGATGTTTGATATTGCAACGCATCCATAATCCATCCGCATATCAACCCCCTCCCGCTGACACTCGCCTGATCGCTCTGTGATGCAGCTGTCCCCGAGCATTTTGTATGAATTGTATGACTTTTATTTTGTCGCTGGCAGCCAATTAAACCGTGAAGGCTGCCGGCGGCACAGGACACAGACCGAGGACCAAGACCAAGCCCTAACCCAAACTCAGCACCATTACCCAGTCCAGGACGCATTATCAATCGTTCCGGTTCTGGCATTTTTAGCACCCACAGTTGCGTGTCGTGTGTTTCCAATGTATGTTTATCCCATTGCATTCACCTCCCTTCGCCAGCTTCTGGCTAGTTAGGCTAGTTCTTTGTCATCCAAGTTTATGGGCTCCGGGTTTCCCTTAGCTTCTTGGCTTCTCCCCTCCTGACGACACACTCACCATGTTCAGTTTATGCTTGTTTGCGAAAGATGTAATCGTGCCAGAATTTTTTCTTTATTTCTCCTCAGTTGGTAGGAATATCTTGTCTTGATTAATGGAATGCAATGTAATAATGACCCCTTGGGGATTATCTTCAAGCTCATTAAGCTTATTTGGTAGCCATAATTTTGAAAAAAAAAGGTTTTTCTAAAATGTTTTTTGCTGTTACTTGTCCAAAAAGGATCCCTCATCTAAAAGACGTAGTGTTCCGTAAAGCTAATAACCCAATATATTAAATCTTTTAATTTTCCGGATGGTTTTAAGTATTTAATATTTTGACCCTATTTCCATTTTTATAAGGTATTGTATGATTTTTTTTTCTTCCGAAAAATGGCCAAAATTAGATGTTTAGGTCTAAATACGAGTCGATTGGGAATTTAATTACGAGCTCAACGCTCTATGACACTCCATATTTTGATAATTATTTCCTTTGCTTCAAACAAAATACTGATTTTGCGCTGAAAATAACGATCTGGATTTTTGCTAAAAATCGTTTTTTGTGTTTTTTGCAGTAACTTTTCCAAAAAGAATCCCAAACCTATAAGACGCAGGCTCACATACAGGATCGATCTCAAAGCTACTCTGTAATCCCATCCTGATTATTCCTCCCTGAACCGGGAAAGTCAATTACCGATATACAAACATAAAAATCCATCAACAGCCATTAACGGCCAGGGGAGTCACACCTGGTAAAGTTGGGACGGTCTTCAGTTTTGAAAAATTGAAAAAACCAACGAACAAAAGCGAAAACAGCGAAAGGACATCATCATAATAAAAAAAATTAAGCGTGAAGTTTACGCATATTAAGGATACGCACATGCCGCCTGCATCTGGCTTCCACAGAGCGAGAAAGGGACAGGGGATGGACTCGAACTCGAAATCAACTAAAAATGGCTGCTCCTCGCCCTTTGTGTATCGGGAATGTGAGAGTATGGCAGCAGGACGCATGCAAATTTCAGATGTATAAAAATATTACGGCATCCTTCGGCCCAGAACCGAATTGAGCGGAATGAGCTGGCAGGCTGATGAAATATGCCAGAGCACTCTAAAGTAGGATCGAACTGCTAAGCCGACCTGCAGTCCCTGCGATAATCAGCATAAAAATCGATGCTAATGAAGCGTTATGCAAGAACACCGTACTCCCAGGCACTTGAATGCACTGGTATGCCTCATCTGCGTCAGCCTTATAGTCGCTGGCAATGCAAATGAGCCACACAGGACATTCCCGGCGAGGCATTAATTGATTGCGTCTCCGCCCATTTCCGTGCTCAGAGCGAGACCACAAAACCACTTGGTCACGATAAACATGACAAATTTTCTAATTTGCGTATTGACAGTTTTCAATTACCGGAGCTCCTCATGCGTGGCAACGGCCGCTTCAAAACTTTTGATAAGGAGCCAAGGGCCAGGAAATGTTTAAGGAACCTGTAAAACGGAAACCGCCTATAAATGTGGTCCTGGCATATTGGCTTCCGGTTCTCCAGTTTGAGTTTTCAATCCCCAAACTCCTATTTCAAGGATGGAAAAATTTTAAAATTGAATTCCCCCAAATCAAACGCAGCTAAAAAAGGAAACCAATAGAAAAGAAGCAAAAATATTTAATGAGAAATTCCTTAAAAGACTTGCTCATAAATCTGACCATTCTGAAATCAAGTCCAAAGGCCAAGAAAACAAAACGTGTTAAATCTGCAGTTCACACTTATAGGGACACTTTCCAGTTAATACTTCGTCAACAAAGCCTTCAATTAGCGTTCCATATACGGGACTTAAAAATCAATGACTTCGGCCGTAACATGTATCAACTCCTTGAATATATTGACAGGATTTTACGAGTCCTGTAAACTGTGTGCCAATTTCTAAGGATTATCTTCATCTTCTAAATCAGAGCACATGTTGGCCACACTGCACAACACAATCTTGATTTACTGGGGGCTGTAAATTTGGTCGCCAAGCAGCGCAAGCATAAAACTTGCTGTATAGATCATTACAAGGGGCAGTAAAAGGCAAGTGTGAGTACAGTCAAATTCATTCAAACTGACAAGATCATAAACCTCTTTCAAAACTCGTTGGGGGACGGAGACTTCGGAGTTCCTCAAAATTATTATCCACTCGTATGAATAGGTTTGGGCTTCCCAGAATGGACCTGGGGCCCCAGGACTTCCGAATCCCGAACGAGTAGCCAAATAAACCAGCCTACGGCCCGCCACTTGCTGTGCTACCGTCCTAGGCGGCACCCCGCCGTCGTCCTTGAACTGCCACTGAGTCTGGCGAGTCGGTTAGTCAAAGTCCGTCGGGACCGACGACGGCGTTTGTTTGCCTTGCAAATTTAGCATGAAGGAGTGAAAACTGTTTGACAACTGTCTTCGCTGTGTATGAGTTCGAACGCGTGTGTGTGCCTAATTTTCACTTGTCCTCCTCGGCCTCCTCGTCCTCCTTGTCCTGGTCCAGATGGACGAGCGATCTGTCATATGCGATTGTTCAATATTTGCCCGCTCGCCAGTTTGTTTGTTTTGCCTTCCGTTTGACCATCCACAGCTACTGAAGGTTTTTTAACTGTGTGCCTAATTTCAGAGTTCCTGTGCATCTGTTGACAGTTGCCTAACGGAGTTTTGATGGATCAGCTAGCGGAACCTCATTATATGGGAGGGCAAGATCTAAGTCGATTGCTGTTCCAGGAAGGAAGACGGGTATAGTATAGAGTATATAGATTCCTGAAAAGACACTTTCGTCGAGTTGAATAGGAAACCATTTTAATTTCATGCAAACAATTCGTTTCGAGAGTTCAGTCCTCTGAAACCTCGTAAAAGCCAGCTTTGGGCAGCAACCAGCAAAAAAAGACATCTCCGGCCGACTTTGATGGATCCGCCGCCGGTGCAGGAAGGTTTAGCGTGTTTCGCTTAAATGAAGTACCAAAAACTCAATTTATTTGCAATTAAATTGTGAAACCAAACTGCACGGGACTCGGCCTCGGCATTTGCATTGTCCAGCCGAAGACGAAAGAGATCGCACGATAGCTGCGTCCTTTTCCCAGTTGCAAGTGCGTGGCTGCGGCGCGAGCTTTGATCTTGCCCCGTTCACACGCATGGCCTTTCCACTCTCCACTCCCATTCCCCACCCATCAGCATCTCATTTGAGCGCTAAGGCGCTCCGACGTGGGCCAACGGGCCAACGGGCCAACCCGGGACTGCGACTGGGCTATATGTCATTGTAACATAAAAGTTCAATTTTAATTGCCGCGCTTGACGTGCTCAAGGTATTTGGCTTGGCATTTTTACGATCACTTTGGCAAATGTGCGCTTCAAAGCCATTTCAGTCAGCAGCCCGCCGAACTCGAGGCTTGAAGCGCACGGATCTCCGACCGACTTTTGTCGGCCACTTTGTCCAGTCACTGCAGACTTCAGAGTATTGGGAGCTGGGTACCCATCCTCGTCTGTCCTCGGAAACTCTGTGTCAAGTCGTAAAAAACATCAGCATCAGCGTCAGCCCAAGTTGTCGTGGCCGCTGTCGAGCATGGATTTTACATATGTTCATTTGTTTATATGACTGGGCTTCGGAGCCGGCTCAGATTGGCACTCAACTTAAGCGATTGCAAATCCGTAACTCATTTCGCCTCTTTTTTTCTGTTTTGTGTATGTTCGTTAACTGCTCACGCAAAATTCAAAATGCCACCTTAACCGAAATATCCCATTTGCAGCTTTGAATTTTTTCCCATGGGTCAGCACTTGAATTGGTTTTGAACGAGGAAATATAGAAAACACCTCACCTACAATGCCAACTTTTTTTTTGATAATGTCTGCCCGATTTCTCTCAGTGCCCTCGGTATATCTTTCGCATCAATAACATAAATTAAAAACTCACCCAAAAAGAAAACTCCCAGCGGCATTTGCTTTGAGCAAGCTGCTGACACATGCATCCTCCTCTCCAGTCCTGACTTGCACCTTCTGGTCCCCAATCCCCAAACCCTGGTCCACAGTCCGCGAAAACTGCAGACTGCGTGTCGTCTCCCACATGGCGAAGCGAGCTCTTCTTGGCAGGGAGCAATTTGTTTGCGGCAATGTCCATTCCGCTTAGCGTCCAAAGGCGGGGGGCGTTCTTCAGCGCGCAAGTTCGTTATAATTTATTTAATGGCTAGCTGGCCCTGCGCGGATCCCTGGATCCCAGCTGTTGAGTAATTTGCTAAACATGCAACCGCCCGCCAATCGATGGACCGATGGACTGGGCAGATTTTCGCAGATTTATGGGCCGAGAGTATAGTATTGTCTGGGTGTTTATCGCTGGGCATTGGCAGTAAAGCTGGCTTATAGGCTGCCGAATGTGTTTTTAAACAGTGCATGCTAAATCAAAGATCTGTGGCTTTCGACCGCCGACTGTCAATTTCCGGGGAAAATCGCATGCAGTCCTGGAAGATAACTAAATTACCGCAAACACAACGACCGCAGGCGTCATAATTGCGGTGAGTCTGACGGGGGGCTGGGTGGGCGGACCTATGAGCGTCAAGGACGAGAAAGAGGGACAGAGAGAGAGAGAGAGTGAGCAAGGACACCGCCGTGTACTAACAAACCATTAACACCCGAACCGCAAACTGCCAACTTCTGCAACAGCTATCGCAACTACCTGTTGGCGGCGGTAGGTCCTCCGATCTTCCTCTTTTTGTCGCATGATTAGAGGCCATTACAAATCGTAAGTGTTACGCTCCGTCCCTGTCCATTCCCTGTCCACCGGGCGACTCAGCGTCTGGACTTGGCCAGACCGAAACTGCCGGTGGTCGTCGCTGCGACTGGCTTTGTGTGTCCGCTCCGGGTTTTGTTTCCTGCTTCACGGACCTGTCCAGTCAAATAGACTTGTCAAACTGTGCCAATGATCGATTTGACACACCAACTTAGTCAACTTCTGGCCGTCTATATCCTGCGCTGGCGTTGCCAATCGCTTTAGCAGCGCTTTTTGGCCTAAACGCACAAATAGAAGGACAAGTTTCTACCGGCAGTCCGGAAGATACGCATCTGCTCGTAGGCCAGTAGGCCAGTAGGCGTCGACACAACACCCGAAAAAGGTGTTGCCAAATTATGCTAATTAAATTAGTCTCTTTAAGGTTGAAAACAGAGACACGGCGTTTTTGTGGGTTTTATCTGAGCGGGAAAATTAGCATAAAGCGATGATAATGATAATGGCGTTGATGATACCTAATGTGTTAATCGAGATAATGACGCCTAGACGCTTATTGCAAATTGATTTGGACGCCCACTAAAGGCAGTAAATTTTATTCAGATTTACGCATCAAATCTGAATGTATGCGGGGAGTTACCAAAATACTATTTTAGTGGGAATAAAATACAATTTTTCGCAGAATTTATCATCAGCAAAATGGAGTTCTCACAAATAAATGGAAAACCTATCACGATTTCTGAAAGTTATATCGAACAATGTAACAGTTGTCTGCTATCTGGTCGGCGGCATCTTCAAAACCTGCTCAATAATAATCTTTGATTCCAGGAACTTAACATCAATTAAATGCGAAAATGGCGCAACAAATCGAAATCTAATTAAATCAACGGAAGATAACATGCAGCTCAATTTTCCACACTCGCCGAAAAGAAACCTTCCGCACAAAGCGGAAAGCCGCTGCAATTGGAGCTGGAAAGCTCGGCACGAGACATTACACTCGGCTTAACGGGAACTGGATGGACTCGATGCCACAATTATGGTCGCGGAGATTTGGGAGCAACAGTTCCCCACTTTGACATGTGCCGACTGACGAATCGATTCGGCTGGGAATAATTGAAAATCACGCAGGCCAATTGTCACTTTGGGAAAAATCAACAAAAATTGAAATTGTATCAAATCGATTTTGAGATGCAACTGGAACTCAAACTGAAGACCCGAATTGAACGACCAGAAATGCGTTTTTAATTAAAAGTAGAACCATAATCACGAATCCCTGTTTTCGGTGGCTCTGTAAGCCACTGGATAATTATTTATATTCCATTTTCACATGGCCTGAAGATGATAATTTTGAAGATTGGTGGCGGCCTCAACGCATAACTAAAATGCATTTCGAATGCATTTATATTTACTATGGTAAATAAATCAAAGCGGGAAAGCAGAGTGCAGGGAAAAGGAAAATTCCTGCCTTTATGGATTATTTATGTTTGGTGGCCGGAGCTCGAAAGTATGGACCGGCTCGTCATCTGCATGATCGTTAAAGGATTGATTGCGTTTCGTGATTATTTCGTCTACGATTCTTCTGGGATTTCTCTAGTTAGGGGCTGCCAATGCTAATATTTCAATGTCAAATTAGTTATAATCATATTGTGATAAAAAATGAATTATTTTCCACGCGGACATGGCTACGGATGAAAAGAGCTGGAGTTGAAGTGGATCGAGAATGCATTTTTTTTTTTTTTTAAGTCGCCCGGGAGTCTCTGCGTTTTGGGGAATTTATTTCCCAAATGAATGCCAGTCGATTGAGAATCTAAGTATAAGCTCGACGAAGTATGGCATTCAATATTTGAACCATTATTTCCATTGTTTCGAGCAAAATACAGATCACTTTTGCGCTAAAAATAACGATGTCGGTTTTTGCCTAAGATATATTTTTGTTAAGTGTTTTTTGTAACGTGTTTAAAAAGGATCCCACATCTGGACACATTTTGTGCGGCTAATAACCCAATATATTGAATTGTATCTCTCTCTTGACGCCCGATTTAGCCGTTTCGGTCAGAGTCGGCAAAACTCTTTTACTTGTCAGTACAGCTAGGCGTTATAATTATAATCATTGACATCACACCTCTCACGGCCGCGCAGGTGCTAAACGAATTTTATGGCTTGACGCCATACATCACCAATGGACGAGCCGTCCAGGCGATCGGATAGAGTTGGTCCTAATATCCCTATTAGAAGGCGAGCAGAGTGCTAATCAAGGATCAGCCTAAAATTAACAGGAACGCGATAACCGAGGGCGCTACGCCGGGGCAATTAAGGTGGATCTCAATCTCAATCTTCACTTCAAACATCATTCTCGACGTTTCGTCTGCACTCGCCGTTCGGTTTCAAAGAATCCTTAAATTTCAGCGACTGTGACCGAGTCCTGAACGCATTATTTACGACGAAACGCCGACGCGGGCTGTTAGAATTCACACATCGATGGTGGCGGTCGGGCTAGCGGCTTGGGTGTCCTCCCCTAACTCAGCTCACTCCACTCCTCTATTCTGTTCACACTCTTGCCGACAAAGCGCCGCAAAGGGAGCTGCGCGGAGCGAAAGGGAAACCACAGATCATGCACATAATGGCATTCTTTGTGCAGCCATCCAAAGTCAAGCGGTCCTTGGTATTTTTCCGTGTCATCCAGGAGGTGCGCGTGGCCGCCCGCACAACACTCCTGATTGGCTGCCACATCCTTTCGGCCTCCGCAATTAGTTGATGCTCTCCTGGAATCCGCCAACTGGCATTCCACTTCTTTTGGGGGCGGCCTCCGATCACACATTATTAATTCGTTTTTAACCGTTCCGAAGGAGTGATATATTTGTACATATTACTCTTCTCACCTCGCCGGCCAAATGGCCAACAGTTCGCCCGATCCTCCTCTGCCAAGTAGCCGCCTTAATTTATCATCTTCCGGCTAAGGCCGCTCTGGGATTTCAGCTTTGAGTCAGTTGGAGTCAGAGGCTCTTGTGCGCCAAGCCGCCCCTTTGTGGTAACATTTGCTGTGTAAACAGTTGCGGTTGAGTTTTAATTTAGTTTTCTTGTTTCACCGCTTCGTCCCAGCAGCTGTTGTTGTTGGTGCCTACGGCGACTTTCGGCTAAGCTGACATATGGGCGTTAGTGGTTATTTTTCAGCCGTATTTATTGGGAGCGCTTCGGAGATCATTAGCCCAGTATTTCGGAGGGCTCTTCATTACACTCTAATATACGACTTTTATGAAAAATTATTCCCGACCCGAAAGTCTTTAGGGGAGAAAGAGTAACTTGTATCAATATGGGGAAGCTCCATTCAAATTGCCCGTCACGGACAGACCAGCTCTTGAAGGAAGAAAATTGAATTCCACAGCATTTTAAAGCCATCACTCAAGTCAATTCCTTTGGCCGCAGTCAGCCGCTTTGCAAATGAATTTCCCAACTTGAGCTGATACCCACAATGTACAGCTCGACAGCTAGGCAAATACATTGCCTTCGGTTCTTCGTCTGCGGCTGGCTTACAAAAAATATTAAAAAATTCCCACAAAAATGCCAAAGTTGACGAGTGAAAAGTATTTCGCCATCTGAGTCGTCGGGACTATTTATTTGCTGCAGATAATGTACATATATCGACGGAAAGTTGGTCCAGGTCAATGCGAGACCGACTGAAGGAGAGCCGTGCGGAGGACGAGGTCAGTCGGTGGAGATAAAACAGAGGCTGAACACTTGGCTTTTGAATGCTCAATATATACAGATTCATCATTGCCGCTGACACACAAACCATATAGATATCTGCATCTGAGGCGGTTTTGCCGTGCCAATCGCACAGTAGCAGTTTCAGTTGTCAAACGATTTGAGCGATTGCCTCGCGGCGAAGCCACACACAGAGCGTGGCGGCCAACCAGACAATAGAGCCACAATTATTGCCAAATGGCACACATTCAGCGACGCACCCACGGCAAAAAAATGTATCTCACAGATACACACTCGCTCGCTTTGGGAGTATCTCGACAATTGCCCGATCCAACAACAGTGGCAACAACTTTGTCTATATTGTTGACGTCCGCAGCCTTGCCTTGGATATGATGCCGCATAATTTCAGTGCTCGCACACGCGGCGTATACGCAACATGGCCAAAACCACTTTGATTTCGACCGCCAGTTCCTAGCTTAGCGCTCTCAGAAAACAGAAAATTAACCAAAAGTCATGCACTCGGAAATGGAGTTTACTTTTTCCTCTTCTTTTTGCCCGTGCGAAAATGTTTCTGTCAGCTTCCCACTCGGCCACACATATTAGTGGTCGTCCCAGTCTCTTTTTCTCATGAATATTAATTTGGGAAGTTGTTTTGGGGGATGGGGTTCTTTCTAATTAGTGTAGGCAAACAGCGTCTGTTGGGTTGCTGCAGTAATTGAATCACAGCTGCGAAATGAACTTTTAACGAAGCGTGTCTCTGAGTTGAACCATTGTACCCGAACAGTCGAGGGCTCTTCAAGTCGCAATACAACTGTCTTTAAGGCACTTGCCCTTCCGGTTGAAAGCGGCGTCATCAGAATCAATTGATCGAACTTGTTTGAAAAGGAAAATCCTGCCACAGATTGAGCGAGACACGTGTACCTGAGCCCTCAGCCATTCCCCATTTAGCCCAAGGCCATTGATTTGGCGAGGGCGTCTTTTAGACAGATAGGAATGCAAGTTAAGTGCGCACAGACAGGCCGTCTGTGCCGAAGGTTGAAGTTGGAACGAGAAGGCGAGGTCTGAACGTCACGCATCCGGAGGGCTTAGTAACTTTTTGCATTCTGCTTTCCTCTCCCATTCATTGGACGCAAGAAAGGTATTTGCTTTTCTACGGGTTTTTATAATGGAAATCTATTTTTGCGTCGCACAGAGAAATATGGTTTCAGGAAAACAGTTTATTCGAGACGCGGCGTTGGCAATCGTGTTTACAATATGATTACGATATGCACAATCAGGCCGGACTTGGACTTAGGGCATACCACCCACCCACCTCAAACCTTAGATCCATAACTCCAAATCAAGCGCAAATAAAATAAACAATCATAATGGAGTGCCAGCCAGCCTAAGCCCACTCGGAGTTTTCCAAAAGTCAGCTCCGCCAAGGGAGGAATACGAAATCGAATTCAATTCGGCTTTCCATGGGCGGAGCTAAGTGAAATTGCAGCCATGCTATGAAAACTCACTGGGTTCGCTCTCTCGTTTCTGGTTTGACGGCACTGCTCTAGCACACATGGCCTAAGGGAGCAGCTGCTCCGCTCTAACCACCACCAGCGCTCTCCAGCGATCGCCGCCTCTCGCTCTGCCGCCTGCCTGCACTTCCACCCTCGCCCGCACTGCCTGGCCACCGACGAAAACTCGTTTTCTTGGCTCTGAGAATCTCACGGATTCGTTTTAGTCTTGTGGCTGACCGTTTCAAAATCAGTTTCGAGCTGTCAAGCAAACGAGCAGCATCACCATTCACTGCGCTACGAGCTCTAGGTTTAAATACCTCCGAGAATATTCTATAAAATAAATAAACTGCCGGGCCTTGTGACGATCGTAAAGTAAAAAGTGTTGACAATACTCCCGAAAATCTCACCAACGGATTACTGCAAAAGACATGGCTGTTTCGGCTCTCAACATGACACCCTACTTTGCTGGATATCCCTTCCAAGGTAAGCACTGATCGCATATCGTAGATAGTAGATCAAAGACCACAGACCACAACGAGCATTACCAATTACCACAATTACGAGTACAAAACGCCAGACTCGGACATAGAAAAGTGCTGGCTCATCATTTGGGGCAGCGCTTTCGCCCGCTGTTTTCAAACGAGCGATCATTACCCGTTCGGCAGCATGATCAGCTTTTTGACTTATTGATTGTGATCGGCAACTTGGCCAGGCCCTACCCAGAGCCAAAGCCAGCCGCATCCATCCATCCCAACTTCCAGTGCGGACTTTGCAGACTTTTTGGCGCGTCTTCGACCGTCTTGCCAGCTCATGTCTCGTCTCTTTCCCTGGCGGCTTCGTGGCGCTGGGCTTTGATCTTGAATCGGCTCAGTGTCTGCGCGCTCGGAGCTCGGGGTCTTGTGTATCACGTAGCTGGGCAGCGTCAGCGCCCCAAACAACAGAGACCCTGCACATGGACCGGGATTTTATTTCTCTTTTCGGCTGTTTTGGGGCCGCCTTTTCATGCTCACATACTCACTTGTATTAGCCGGCACAGCTGGGCGTCTGCAGCGCTTATGGATTATTAGTTTGATTTGATTGCATGGGCCAGCCCGGGATGCAGCTGCGTTCGCAGATCGGAATTTTTCCACCGCCACCGATGCGTCGGCGAGAGACTTTCCATTCTCTCGAAAATGCCTACGCAAATTGGCAATTTGCGTTTTGTTATGTCTACAAATGGCCATCGAATCGTTTGTGCCGCTCTGCAACAAAAGATCGTGCGAATTGATCCTCTGTCTTATCCTGCTTAGGCCATTTCGAGTGCAATGCAGTGAAGTGGTTGACGCTGGCTAACTAGATTACTTGCTTCCGCTCAATCGAGCACAGGAAAACAGTTGATTGAAAGGCCACAAACAAACCTACTTTACCTGTAATAGGATCAGACCTCCATGGACGGACTTAAAGAACAAAGATTGGCCTGCAAATTTACTTATCATTCCCTCTTCCTTTTGCTTTTAGGACAAGGTCGCGTCAACCAACTTGGCGGTGTCTTTATCAACGGGCGTCCGTTGCCCAACCACATTCGTCGACAAATCGTTGAGATGGCGGCCGCTGGGGTTCGTCCCTGCGTTATCTCCCGCCAGCTGCGCGTCTCCCACGGCTGCGTCTCGAAGATCCTGAACCGCTTCCAGGAGACTGGCTCCATTCGCCCAGGAGTGATTGGCGGCAGCAAGCCCCGCGTGGCCACGCCCGACATCGAGTCCAGGATCGAGGAACTGAAGCAGTCGCAGCCCGGTATCTTTAGCTGGGAGATTCGCGCCAAACTGATCGAGGCCGGAGTCTGCGACAAGCAGAGTGCCCCGTCGGTGAGCTCCATTTCGCGCCTTCTTCGCGGATCCTCCGGATCGGGAACTTCGCACAGCATCGATGGCATTCTCGGCGGAGGCGCTGGCTCAGCGGGAAGCGAGGATGAGAGCGAGGATGACGCCGAGCCCAGTGTGCAGCTGAAGAGGAAGCAGAGGCGCTCCCGCACCACCTTCTCAAACGACCAGATCGACGCCCTAGAGCGCATCTTTGCCCGTACCCAGTACCCCGATGTCTACACCCGCGAGGAGTTGGCCCAGAGCACCGGATTGACCGAGGCCCGCGTCCAAGTATGGTTCTCCAACCGCCGTGCCCGTCTGCGCAAGCAACTTAACACCCAGCAGGTGCCCAGTTTCGCACCCACAGCCACCTCCTACGGCGCCACTGCCACCTCTAGCTCCGCCCCTGCTCCCAACATGGGCATGAGTCTGTACGGCAACCAGACCTGGCCATCTTCGGGAGCTGCCTATGAGAATCACGCCGGCTATGGTGGGTCGGTGGCATCCATGTCCCCGTCGAGCAGCACCTCCGGCAGCTCTGCCGCCCACAGCCCCGTGCAGACGCAAGCTCAGCAGCCGGGAGCCGGCAACGAGTTCATTAGCTCCACCTACGGTGTGGGATCGGGCAATGCTGTTTACCCGTCCACCGCATCGACCTCCTACGCCATGCCCCCGACCGCCGCCTCATCTGCGGAACAGCTCCGATCACAGTTTGCATCCGCGGCTGCCTCCGGCTCTCACCACCCTTCCTCCTGGGACAGCTACAACTTTGCTGGATCATTCTTCCCTCCCACTGCTGCCGCAGGAACCCACATGGCCGGCTACCATCATCAGGTCGACCAGAAAAGCTCCATGATGTCCAGTGCTCCCGCATATCCCTACTTCGGATTCTGAAACTTCCCTCAACTTTAATCGTAATAAAACTAGCCATAGGTCGACATTTAAGCCCCCTAAGACTGTTTAAAATTATTTTAAATCGTATTTTAAGACTCATGTTCTTGGTAAATATAAGATAGATGAGCAATAATCAAAACAATAAAAGTTGAAATTTAAAATAAGAAAAAAATCAATTGGTTTTAGTTGGAAGAAGATCTATAAGATCGTTATTTTCATTTATGGAATGTTATAACTCGTTGAGCCAGCAATTAAATTCCCAATCAATAAAAATCGAAAATCCAAAAAATATTTGTATGCCAGTCTTGCGTTCAAATAAAAAACTGCTGACAATTTTTAATACTATAAAAAATCGATTGCCGATTGTATAGTATACTATACAACAAATAAGTATATAAAATTATAGATTTATTGTTATTGGGGCAGTTAAAATTTTAAGACATAATTTAGTATTATTATTTTCTTATTTATTATTTCATTTATTTATAAAGTGCTAGCAACTAACTAAAATTATGAGCTAGCAATGATGTAGCTAGTTGTATACATAAAATATGCTTTCTTTTTAGATTTTCGAAAGAGTATTTATTGTTTCTTACCTCTTTAATTTAAAATGTCTTTTCAAGTCATTGGGAATTATCACAAATTCCGATATCCTATTGACATTTAATGTATATCCCATTACAAAAATGCACACAATAAACACAAAACGCTCACACTCCATTTAACTAATGACATTTTCTCCAAAATCCCATGGACCACACACATGACCTGCTTTGGTTATGTTTCTGCGGCAACCTAACAGGTTGACAACGACAAGAAACTAATCCTTCAAAATAGTGCAGGAACTGTCCCCTTAAATGACAAGCTGACAATGTACTAACATGTCGATCGCCCAAATATCCCTCGTAGCTTAGATAGAGGTCGGGGCCTGGAGAGGGCGCTCCTCCGACATATCCAGACAACAAGCCGACTCATGATCTGACAATTAAACAATTAGAGACAAAAACGACAAACACGTACTGCGGATTCGATAATACGAAAATAATTTGGGATCTATGCATTGTTCGGGGAGCCACACACATCGCAGCAAAAATAGAGCAATTGACAAAGGAGATGCGCAAAATATGAGTATTGGAATCCGGCGACCACCAACGTCACTGAGCCAGGACTTTCAAGATGCCGCCTAAATGTGGGCCTGGCCAAAGATGAGAGGACCCGAAAGGGCAGCCAAGTGCACACGAGAGTGAACAAAGCCATTGACAAAATGACAGCTAGGGAGGGCAGGACTCATACTTGTCTCGGTCTCGGTCTCAGTCCTCTCCCCATGCACTAGTTACGGCCGATCGTGATCTTGGGTGGTGCTGCTGGTACTGCCGTAGGTAGGAGATCGGTGACTTTCTTCAGGACCTTCCCGCTGCTCTCAATTATGTGTGCTCAGCGGGCGTCGCACTTACCACCTAGAATGAAAACGTTCCCCGGTCGTCCGAGTGCCCAAATGAAAACATCAATTAGCTCATATCGCCGGACCTTCGGCAGTCCGACGAACTGGAGAGTCCTACGACGGCGACGACAGGTTCCGAGCCTCTGCGAGGGCGATAATGTGTGTCAACTGTGACAATCATAATTGATCGCACATCTCCTGGTCCTGGGGACTTCTTTTCTGCCCAAGGCGGTTGCCTGTTTCCACTTTGTCATTCCCATGCCATACAGTAGCCTGCGGCTTCGTTTGTCCTGTTCGTCTCTTATCCTTGCCTGGGTCCTAGTCCTGGGCCACCAACTTTGATATTTTTATACAAATTTAATTTGTGTGGCCAGCCGAGAGCTAAGATACAAGCCGGAGTGCGAGTTCCGCAGCGGCACATTTGACAAGGCTGTTGAAAGGCCCTCCCGACACAAGAAAGAAACCCGTGATTTATGTGTTTTCGATAGACGAGTCCAGAGACTTCCACTTGGAGTCGGTAGTCGGGAGTATGCGAATTTAGCTGCCTCTCCTCAACGAAGACTTCCTGTGTGGTCAATTTGAGTGAAGGTGTAGCTCCGGTAGCTGAATCCGCTTGACGGTCCCTTTTAGACGGAATGCTCTTCTTTGATTGATGATCATGATGCTGACTAGGTTTGAACTCCGCAGAATGTGCCTTGGTGTGGAATAATTATTGATTTCAATTTGTATACCCTTTTTAAATCCCATTTGACCGCTCCCAGACCGCGCGAAATTCTATTTACTTGCATCCAATCGAAAATGCAACCGTTAATTGCCTCCGATCCGCAGCTCTAAACCATCGACTGACGAATTATTATACAATTTTCAAGTGCTGACGTTTTGGAAATTTTCCGGTAATTTTTCACACACTCATTCGCTTGTTCCGAACAGCACGCCAAAAAATATTTATCGTATATTCATTAAAAATTATTTACGTATTAAATGGCGCGGCCGACGTGCAACAACAACGGTTCATGCTCATGTTCATGGGAGCGTTGATAAAACATAAAAACCAATCTGATAAGAAACGCTTTAAATTCCGTTACGTAACGCAAATTTAGAGCGTATCTCTGTGTGTTGTTTTTGGAGCGCGGTGCGGTAATAAGGGGTCTGATTCTGGCTTTCGGGCTGCGAACAACATTTGGATGCGGTTCGTCTTCCTCTGGGAGGGTTCTCGCGTGCCCTTTTTTCGTCCAAAGGCGCTCCGGGGAAATTACGAATGCATTTTTGATCGATTCGCTTTAATAATTTGATAAGCCGGGTGTTTGAGTTACGCATGTGAGCTTTTAATTCTTGACACAGCGCAAAGTGTCTATATTAGGAAGGATCTTGTTGACAGGTGGTTCTGGATCAGGATCAGTTTCGAGGCCTCGTTAAGTACTCCAGGCAGGCAGCTTTAATGCATCTAATAATATGCCTCCTACAATGTCTTCATATGCCACTAAAAGCAGCCCCATCGATCGCATTGGAGCAGGGGCCCTCAGGCGACGACCGCTTCCACAAAGTCTGCAGTCTGCAATCCAGCATCGATGACGTCGCTGGAGAAGCCGCAGCGGCAGCCGCAACTAAATAACATTATAATTCAATAAGGAACCCCCCAGACCGGGAGGAGCCCCGAAGATCGGCTGAGTAATGGCAATGCAGCTGCGAGTTGATTTCGATGCCGATGCCCGAACTCGGGCCAATTGGACCAGCGATGAAGCGGCAGCAGCCAGGCTGTCTGCACCGGCTATCCGAACAAATTGTTGTTATTGCCGCCGACGTTGGCCAGCAATTGCAGAAATCATCAAAGGGGCCAGCAACATATAATTTCCAACTCCATCTCCGATGGTGGCAGTTTCAGCCGTCGGCGATCTTCTTTGAGCTCGCCACTCAGCACTCGGCACTCGGCCGTTTTAAGCAAGCGTAAAAATATGCACAAACGTCAGTCGAGCCGAGGGATTCGGAAATGTGGATCGCAGAAATGTGATTACAACGGAGTACATTGATTATTTATAAAGGCAGGCTTTTCGATGATCGTCGAAGGGCGATCGGTGATCTGGACCCGCTGCAATGGCTTGATCAGGTTGCACAAATTGAATGTTATTTTACAAAATGCGCGCACGTACTTAGTATACGTGCGCTGTGCGATTGCAGAAGATGACCAAATCCTGGGACACCCGGTGATCGGTAGAGGTAGAGAAGGCTTTGGGGCAGACTTGGCATAGCGCGCGAAGATTCTTTGATCATTTTACGCTCATTTGCCGGCACACACAGTCACTGACACCCGATGATCTTTAGCATATTTTACGCTCAACTTGTGATCAAACCGTAACTTTGGTGTCGTACCTGCTCGGAGCTGGCCACCAGGGCGGATGACTCATGGAACATTTGGCTGTACCATCCATCAGGTAACTAGCCAGCCGACTGTGATATATTTGCATACTCGCATTGCTTGGGAAAGTTGGCGATGAGCTCGGTTTTAGTTTTGGTTTGGGAGCTGGCGATGCAGATGCAGTTGGAAATGGAGATGGAAGTGGAAATGGAAATGGCAATGCTTCTTGTTGCCAGTGTGTCTGTGCCATTTTCTGTACACTATTTTTCCTTGGCTTATATTTTATTATTTTTATCTTTATTGCCATTGTTATTGTGCACGCTGGCAACGTTATTTTCTGTTATTTCCTAGCCTGCACAGCTTTGTGCTTCGCTTTGATCTTTTGCCGACCCGCCAACTGGCATTTGTAATTGTAATTGTAGCCGTATTGTGCTCTCACCGAGAGTCCGGCTCGAATACTTTCGAGTAGATTCGTTTACTGTTTTCTTCGCCTGCTTTTATATCGGAAAAAAGCGAGACAAGCGATTGGTTGTTATGTCAATTGTTGGTAATTTCGACTCTTTACAAAGAAACTTGTAGGTGCAAAGCTCTGTCTGTCTCCAGGCTGCTTTCTCGCCTTAAACCCACAAACTTACAGTCAAGGTATTCACAAAGTTCCCTAAAAACAAATGTCTTATTTAGTTTATTGATCTGGCAAAAGTAATTCCTAACGTGATTTCCCAGGATGTGAAGAACGCCATTTCGTTTATCCATTTTGAACACCCCCAAGCAAACCACCAACTGCGGAACATGCATGACTCTGTGAACGAGTGGAAAAACTAATTTCCACGGCTAGGAGAGCACAGCTACCTCCCCACCCCGGGCGCGTCCTCGCATATGCAGTCTATACAAACAACCCAATCATTTAAATGAATTATATTTCGCGCCATTGAAAGTGATTCTCATTCCCATGGCAGGAGGGGAACAACGAAAGGATGCAGCAGTCGCTATCGGAAAACTGGAAAAGCATCCAGACCCGTGAGCAGGCCAAGGGATCAGCACCACCACCGCTGCCAACTCCTGGCTGATAGGCGCGCAAATTGGCGTGAAGCGTGCAGAAATCACGGGAAAAGGACAAAGACGGGAGCATTATTTTTCAACAGATCTAAAATGAAACATTTTTTGACACTTTTTTTGCTGCCATTCTCTCCCCGGCAGCTGCCCTTCCCGGATCCTGGCGAAACCGAGGGGAGTGCTAGGCAGGCCGTGTGTCGAAGTGCCAGAAAAGGACGAGGTGACGGGAGCGGACTGCAGCTTGCTTAGCGGAAAGATGGATTATTTTCACGGTTATTTCGAAATGCTCGGTGGATGTTTGCTTTTGGCGGTTATAAACGCTTGGTGTGACCGAGCCCAGGCCAAAGTTGCTTTGAGCTCTGCGTCCCTTCCGTTGGAGGGTTGAACATTCCACACTTCTTTTTCCCGAGCGGCAGCCATTATGAATTGCAACAATCCTTGCCAAAAGTCGTGGAAATGTCGGCCGATAATGTATTTCATCTTTATTTGGGAATGTTGGAATAGTCACAAAGTAGGTACATTAAAGTGTTTGTGGTGGCTGTAAAAACTTTGGGGGTTTAATATCATTAGTTACCAAGAAGTCTAGAAAACGGATCTTAAAAAGTTAAAGTGTTTTATTAGTCGTGTTTCTCATTTTGTTAATATATAGGTAGATCTTTAGTCTACTTGATTATACTCACTAATAAGGAAACCAGTGATTACGATTTGACACACATTTCACTGCTAACTGGAGACCCACACTATGATTATCCCTTCCGGATTGGATGGCTGATCGTTGATAATTTGACAAAAAGCTAAAAATGCGACTACAAGATGATCTGCTCTGGTAATAATAAGGCAGAAAGTAATACCCCATGACCAAGTCGAATTTGTTTCGCCCAAGGAGGTGACATGGAAAAGTCGTTGGGGGTGGACCGTCCATTTCCCTGCTCTTTCGTTAGCTGATTCGCATCCAAGATTGCGCATTGGCCTAATCCTAAGCTGAAAATCCAATAAAAACTAATAAATATTGCCAATCCATCCAGTGCTTTGTGAGTGTAAGGATCACAGGAAGATCTTGATCTGCGCAGGTTGCCTTACCCCGCCGCAGAAAGAAGTGTGGGCAGACGAAGGTGCAAGAAATTGTGTCATTGGCAGGGTAAAACCTTTCTGGCCCAACATGACATGACTTTTGGTGGTGTAGGCGTTTACCCGTCCTAGCACCCTCTCGGGAAACTAATCCGCTTTCATTCGGGTTCACGGGTCCACGGTAGGCGAACGGGATCAGTGTCCGTCGGCATTTTGGTCGCCTGAATCAGTCTGATGAGTTCATCTCCTCACACTCCTCCGGCTCTTGAACTTGGTCCTTTTTAAATTCTGTTGATTTTGTGGCCGACTCGACAGAGACTCGGCGGTCTCCTGCGAGGATGTGTAACAAGTGCACAAGGATAATCCGCTGCACACGCGCAACTCACGAACACGTCCTTTCCTGAGATCTTCGTTCGTTTCTTACCTTACCTTACCCCCTACTTTTTCCACACGCTTGGCCAAATAAATAAATTGTAATCTGCTTTTGTGTTTGATTTCAATCAAAACGCAGCCACGCCCACGTTGCCTTCGGCCCGGTCTTGATTCCTTGACTCACCGCTCCGCATTCCTTTTGGCCTCATCTCTGCTGCCCCGTCGGATTCGGGTGCGTAGTCCCAACTTAATCTTGGCCTGCGGCTGAGCCAACTCAACGTTTGACAACATGCCGTTTTCTTGTCATTTTTCGACCGCTTGTTTTTGTCCGCTGATCGCGCTGATCTATATAAGCGGATATTCGGATATACGTGTTCTGACTACGGCCGAATTCCAGAGTACCCGGCAGGAAATGGCTTAAGCAGGTCTAGAAAATATTTTGGTGGATTTCGATTTTGCGACAATTTGTGGATTAACTTTGTGATCAGCATAAGCTACTTTGCTACTTGTGGATTAACTTTGTGATCAGCATAAGCTACTTTGCTACTTGTGAATGAACTAGTGAAGAACTGCAAATTCTCAGGAAATACAGAGACACCGGTCAGCTTTTAAATGAAATTTGCTGTGATCAATGAGTTCAGCGTAATGTAAAAACATAATAAAGTGCATAAAATTGATCGCTTGGCGGTCTGATTTACAAGATCAAGATCGCAAAGATCGTCGACGAAGCTGTGGAGAATCGGAAAGGCTTAGCTCAATTGCCGTTAGTCTTCGCTTTGTAGTTGAGCCGACAAATCAGCGCAATACTCGCCCATTTATATTTATATCAGCAAGCAATCGACATGATCGCTATCGCAACAACAACAGGCCCAACGCAGCGAAAACGGCACCTAGAAAAGGTTGCCCTCGAGAGATCACCGGCCTATGAATCACTCGCCCCAATAAGTCGGGCCAAATAACATATTCATGAGGCAAGGACTGGCATGAAGCCACCCTAAGGCTACCAACGCCAGCCTTCCAAGCTGGACTTTCCGTGGTCTACGATGATCCCCCACAAGAGGAAGCGGTGTGGTGATGATAAGAGGGTTAATGGGGGAGCAAGAGGAACTAAACTCAGTTACATTAAATTAGGGCTTTGAAAGTAGGCAGGCAGTCATAATGAAGTCAACGATTTGTTACTCCGTTAATACGAGAAATATGATTACAAGTCTAGAACTCTCTTGAAAAAGTTCATTTTTGGTTTAGGATCTCATGGTTTCTGGATGCTGTCAGCACACCAAGCACTTTAAGAGGACAGGACATCACTAGGTAGAGATTGACAATGGTGACACACACTGACGTTTTCATTTCGGCTCCCATGCCGAAGGCAGTCGGGGATGATCGGCAGACATGACAGCCAGCGCATCGAATCGCCATTTTTTCACCAGATCCTAGTGACGGTCTCCTTGTCACGTGATCCGTAATCGATGCTGAAACAAATTATAAAAACGAACATTTTGGCAATAAGATGGAACCATATATTTCGCTTTTCCGCCGCACGTCAACTTTCTTAATCCTTGGGCGTTGCTTGTTCTGTGATTGGATTTAACTTCACACATCTTAGGAGGGTAGCAGAGAACGATTTTATTGTTTCCCCAATTAGTTCCGATTGGGAGAGCCAAAACTGGCAGGGTATATTGAGAAGCATATGGAGGATCGTCAATAGGTATAGCTGCAATGATTTCCATTGCTTCGTGTTACTCATTTACAGCAGATTAGCGACGGCCCTGGTGATCGCATTGTGGACTGACCTGGGTTTGAGCCATCAACGATCTGAAGAAGGAGAACGGAGCTACATCTGCTGCCTGGGCAATTGGTTTCGCCTCAATGGCATCGCCTCCTACTTGCCACATTAGCACGGTGTATTGTTTTTGTCGCGCGCCAATTTATTTATGACCTGCAGCTCGAGCAGAAAATTATATAGGAGCATAAGTAATAGGTGACTTTAATTATCTATGGTATCTATCTCCAAGTTTCAGATTTCGTTGACATTTTAAAAAGCTAGTTTTTCCTTTTTTAATTTAATGATTGAAAAACGCTCTACATCCTTTTTTCTTACACACCCTTATCCTTGGGATTCGAAAAATCCATGGTATGCGTCCCATACCTTACTTTACTGCCCTTACAAAACGACAGGGCTACCACACCTTTTACACGAATTTATATTATCATACATACTTTACATATTTTTTACACCGTTTTTGGCGACATCTAGGGTTCAATTCAATGGAAAAGAATTCGAGGATATATTAACGAAATTTATAATTGGAATTGTTTATTTATTCAATACTGTAAACTTGATAACAGATTTTTTGGTTGTTATCCTTTTCGAAAATATTTCGTCATCGAAAATAGCAATCTCCTTAAAAAAGCAGATGGCGTTCTTTATTTGAAATTGCTTTTCGATATTCTCCAAATATAGTTTTCGAGTTTTTATTTGTTATTTCTTAGATTAGTTTTATGTTTTCAACTGTTGATAATTTCTGAGAACTCTTTAAAAAGAGTAGTGGGAAAATAGTTGTTTTGGTTAGACATGGTGACAATCAGTTGCGGGGTATGTAAATGTAAAGAATTTTCGTTTTTAGTATGGTTTTTCTTTTACCATGGCTTCCCCAAAACGGCGGCCCTCAACAATATAATAATTTTATCATGAATGCTCAGTGCAACGCCCACTTCGGATACGCCCCTTGTGCCCGGAGCTCACAAAAAACACAACACGGCTGAGCCTCCAATCTCGGAAACTGGGACCCAGGCTCGTACGTGCTGTCATCGATCTCGATCGTGGCACCAGAGGAGTATGACGAAGAGGAGGAACGTAGTCCGAGAAGCGAAGCCCCCGTCAGGTGATAAAGCTGCAACAGTTTGGGAGCAAAGCCAGGACCGCCGCGCCACTGACTACATGCCCTAATGTGATTACAGACTTTAAGTTTATAAACATCGAGTGGCTTCGAAGTCGGAGCGCTCTGGACTGCTCCTGGTCCAGGCATCCGCGGCCCTCCTGTTGCGTTGCAATTACGGCGCGTGTATGCCCCCTCTTCCCCCTGGGAGAGTTCTGCCCCTGCTGCTCGCTGCTGCGGCACATGATGAATTCTTATTAGCTGTCTTTGGCCGCGGCAACTTCAACCGCTCGGCTTCCTCATAACTTGTGCTCTATTTCTCTTGCTCCTCGCCTTCGGTGGGATCAAAATGTGGATCTCCCCTGAGCTGTCGAATTGGGTCTGTTGTCAGTTGCCTGTTCTCTGTTCTCTGCTCTTCTGCTGCCTGGCTGTCTGGCCTGATCACCTCGTATCCCAACAACATATCAGTTGGCTGGGATCAGCCCGATTTTTGCGTTCCTACACTATTTCTTAGGCACGCGCAAATCCGTAATGGAATTCGGCCGAAACAAAAAAAAACTTCGGGGAAGAGAGGGCTTTATTTTACTTTGAGAAAATAGTCCAAGTATTTCCCCCTTTGTTGAACATTATTAAACAGAATCATTTATCGGCCTGAATACTTTGCAAACTTTATTAGGAGTTTAACGAGATATGACTCTCCATATTTGGATCATTCATAAAAGCCCATTAACAGTACTTTACAGTTTCTAAAATAGATACATTATATTTTATACAATTACTTTATTAAATAAGCGTATGCAGTTTCAATCACTCGTTGAGGTCGACACCTTCCCCGTTCACCTGAATGGTAATTTGGTCACTGTGACCGCTTGCATCGGCCTCTCTCTCCCGATGCAACTGCAGAGGAGGAGCAGGGGCTGCTCCCCGTCTGGGCAGTGAGCGCAAGGATATCTCGTCGCTCTCGCGCCTCATGAATCGGCGCCGAGTCCTGGCAAAGTCGAAGGTTTCTCGCTGTCGCTGCCTTGACTGGGCGTAGGCGGCGTCCGTCAAATCCTGCAAGGCCTGGGAGGAGCTGGAGCGGCGCAGCTGGGAGCCATCAATGTGCAGCTGCGCCTGAGATTTCCCAGAAGTCTGCACAGAGGACTGGCGTTGGCGACCACCAAAGCATCCGGTTGAGTAGCGTCCATCCGCAGAACGCGATCGACGGTGGCGAGCCGACTCACGCGCACTTAGAAGTTGCTAAGTTGTAACAGGAAGTAGTTGAAAATCGGTATTTTTTTCTTAATTTCACCGTTTAGTACCTGCTGCATATCATCCTTACGCAAGCGACGCAGACCCTGCTGCTCCTCGAGCTTGTTGCTCATCAGGCTCATCCAATCGCGGGCCTGCCTCAGCGACAGGGAGCTCTGCGAGCGCTCGGGTAGGCGAGTCGGGAAGAGCATTTCGCGGGCCCCCACAACACTACCGCTGTCAAGGACAAATACTCGCGGAAAATCGATTACAAAGTCGCGACTTCGAATGAGATCTGCCAAGGCGCTGGGCCTGGACTGAGTTGCTCCGCCTGCAGGGTCAGCAGAGCTTGCACCACCAGCTTCCACAATTGTTAGTCCCTGCGGGGGATCGGGCTGGTATTCCAGGATACTTTCCTCGCTGCCTAGAAACTGTAATCAAAAAGTCCTTCTAGTTCTGATTCGGTTCCAACAAGCGGTTCTAAATGCAAAAAGCGGCCAGTTTCGAATACATTTTCAAAATTCAATATGTTTATTTGGTTGGTTCTTAAAAATGTTTGAGTCCACAATTTGTTAAAGGGGTTTAGCAAAGATAATCTATAATTTCTTAACGGGTATTTCAACCGATCAGCATGGTCTTGTTTTCAGGTGGATGAACAAGTAATCAAAATCAAACAAAGTTAAACAAACAAAAATTCGTTGTAAAGGATTTGAAACCAAAACTAATCACGTCAGGAAGTCAAGTAAGCTTTAAAAACTCAAAGTTAAAAAAGTATTGGAAAATAAATGCAAATAGGCCCCTTTGTCTTAGTCGGAGGTTCAATGAAAAGGTTCAAAAAATGCAAATAAACATCATAAGCAGTACGAATTATTGTAAATAAAATATGTTCTTGATTTATTCAATTTGAACAACTAAAAGCAAATACTTTGGCACCATCAATATTACAGTAAATATTAATACATAATGTGCGCTGAGTGCGATTGGTTTGGGTATCTCTTTATGTGTTTAAACGGCAGACCTCTCGACTTTGCATGCCTTTGACTAGCAAAACAGTCGCTGATTTTACTACAATTATTGCATTTAACATTACATTCTATAGCTATAAGATATAGTCATAATAATTGTATTGGTATAGTTTTTAGGTAGGCATAGTTATTGTAGTACTCGCAAGTAATTTCTTTCGTCTACCTGTATCGACAATTCTTAGTCTTAAATTGAACTTAAACGTTTATCTTAAACCCTAGACGATTTAAGTATTTTTTTAATTCCGTCTACAAGTTGAACTTCGAGCGGTATTTCATATGGTTGCTAAGATACTTAAAAATGTGCGTGGGATTTTGTAAAAACTAAAATGGAAGTCTTCTTATCAGCTTTTTTAAGTACACTGCTCTCAAGTGAGTCTATTTACAAATGAGTGAATATATCATAGTCCAATAAGCCTTTACGTTACTCTTAATCGGCGTCAGCACTTGTAATTCAGTAAAGCCAAAGTAAAAGTTAATCTTTATAATCATGTTCTTGTTGTACAGATCCTGCGCAGATAAATTGGCAGAAATCAAACCAGTCAATCGCATTTAGAATAAATTGCACATTTGTTTAATCTACAAACATAAGCAAAACCTAAAATCACACCAGAACGTACCAGATCTCACGTCTCAAGCCTTAAATACGTAACTTGGAGAAAATAAAATTATGTTTGAGGCTGATAAGGATGTACTCTGACCGTTTCTGTGACATTCCTATATTGTTGTTACTTTAATATACAAATTTCGATGCGTAGGCCGTGCCAAATCAGTTTAAACATTGGTCTGGTTGAGAAGTTTTCAGATCTAACTAATAACTATAACTCACTACAGCTTACTATTGAATACCTGCGCTGCTCGCGGGGCAGTTGATATCCGCGTATGTACACAGTAGGTTAGACGTTGCAGACTTAGACTTATTTGTGGGTGGCTTGGCGATATCTTAAACGTCGGTCACTTGATGACTGGCAGTACAAATGATAGCGTGCGGCATTGTGGCGGGAGCGGAGTTGCGTCTTCCGCGCTCTGCTGCCGCCTGCTGCAGATGGGGGTGGTACAGAAGGGGCGGTAGCTGTTGCTGGACACTACTGCTGGGACTACGACTACGCGGGAGATACAGATTGGGGGCGAAACTACTCATGTTGCTGGCCTGCAGCTGCTGGAGGGGCTGCGGCCCATGCCCGTGCGGCAAGGGCACCACAATGACGGGCAGCTCCTCGAATGAGGGGTGGTCCACAGCCACAGCGGCAATGGGCGCTGTGTGCTGCGGACTGGGGGTTTGATATATTTGGTCACCCACCACATAGCCGTAGAACTTGAGAACGTCGAGCTTGCACATGGGACAGGTTCGGTGCTCGATGAGCCATGGATCGATGCAGTTTTTATGGAACTCGTGCCTGAAATTAAGCAGTTAAGATGTCGTTCTTTTCGTAAGTCTGGACCAAGAGTCACTTACTTGCATGGCAATATCCTTATGGTGTCCGTGGGCTTGTAGGCCTCGATGCATATGGCACAGCAGTCGCTGTCCAAATCCTTCTCATCGCTAATTTTACCCGTTTTCGTTGGAATCTTCATAATGGCCTTCTTGGTAACAGAGCACAGATTGCGCTACAAGGGATAAAAGCATGGATTGGTCATTGAATTCATTCATAAATTTATTATTTACCGATTGCTGATCCTTCGCCTGCATGTATCGGAATCTCTGAATATAATAGAAGATGAGCCAAACCAGCGAAATAATCATCAACACGATAAATGATATGGATACGAACAGCACTGACGTTCTAAAAAGAAATTTAAATTAGTACAAATTAATTGTTCATAGATCAATATATAAAAATTGAACTATTCGTTAAACAAAAAAATTTAATTTATTCAAGAACAATAATTTGAAGCAGTCGTAACTGCTTACGAGCAGTGTCGGTAAAGCAGAATATTCTTGGCCGTGCTTGTACTTGGAATTCGACGCGCGAATTTTGCAAGGGGACGTAGCTCAGTGGTAGAGCGCTCGCTTCGCATGTGAGAAGTCCCGGGTTCAAACCCCGGCGTCTCCATCTGGGTATAAAAATTTTTTTTTTTCATGCTCCTAAACGCTACAAGTACAAAAAATACTTTTAAATTAAAGCGCTGTTACAAAAGCGCTCAAAACAATGATTTAATCAGAATTTTTTAAATTTGGGCGAGAAACTTTTTGTATTAATTGATTGGAGAAATGTCCCCAGTATTGGTTTTACAAATAAATTGAGTACTTTTATTTCATTTTAAGGAAACTAAACAATGCAGAATGTTCTTACTTAAACATGTATATTCAAACATTCTTCCGAAATTAAACAAGCCGTACATAAAAGCATTGTTATTTCAGGTGTTAAGTTTTAACAGATTAAAAAAAAAACAATAACAATTGCATTTAGTATATTTAATGGTGCAAACAGAATTTTTCTCGAATTGAAAGAGTATGTGAAATTCGATAAAACAAAAATAGATGCTCTGCTTTAGCGACGTTATGATGGTAAAGCAGTGTGCAGTTACTGGGCGAAAATGCTCTGGCTCTAGTTGACAATTGGTCACTGAATTCCCACACGGGGACGTAGCTCAGTGGTAGAGCGCTCGCTTCGCATGTGAGAAGTCCCGGGTTCAAACCCCGGCGTCTCCAGAAGATATGATAAATTACTTTTTTTTTTTTTTTAATATAATTTTATCAAGATAGTCTATGAACCTTGTTTGAATTGATTTTAAAACTCTGAAAAATAACCGCAACAAGTGGTATTTAAATCCTTCACCTACACAGCTTTGATCATAAGAAATGTATAAAAATATGGGCTTTCAAAAGTTTTTGGACTCGGTTCATTTTAAATGAATTAATTTAAATTGCAATATTTTGTAACCGAATTATTTGGCTGTACAATTATACAGAAGTTTCAAGGATTCCATGGGGACGTAGCTCAGTGGTAGAGCGCTCGCTTCGCATGTGAGAAGTCCCGGGTTCAAACCCCGGCGTCTCCATGATAATGTAGGAAATTCTTTTTTACTTTCTTCATTTACTTTTGCATACATTAAATACTTATTACTACGCCGGATGTGGTTTGATAAAACTTACCGGTTCAAGCTGCTAACGGTGCGCACACCCCGTCGACCCTCGATGATCGAGATGGTCACATTGTAGCCCCTATCAAGAGTAATGGCCAGGTCCTGGCCAATATTCTGATAAGTTATCACTGCCGCTATGTTTCCTTAGGGAATACAAGTTTAATAGGTTGCCAACTTAAGAGTCAGATTATAAAACTCACTTGTCTTGCCCTTGATCTGCATCTTTTCCAGTTGCATCACTTGCTTGTCGTTGTAGATAATGACACCGGCTGCGTTCTGCTGGTAGACATGTTTGACTTTCTCCTCGAAGGTACAGCGTCCGCGCCGGACCAACGCTATCCAGGTCACGCCCTTGTCTGGTATGGGGGCTCCCTGGGTTCCCTTGATGTACGGTGTGCAGGCAAAGTCGTCACTGACGTTGTCCGAGGCGCTGATGTGTACAAGACGACCCGTTACGTTCAACACCTTTCCCTCACCGTAGCGAGCCTGTTCCTGGGCAAAGTCCATGTTGCACAGAGTGTTGCCGTGCTCCACATACGACCAGTTGAGGAAGGCGTAGTTGTAGACGTCCACTGCGATGCGGTCCTCCATGCTGGAGAAGGTGTGCGTGCCGTTTCCTGGCCTAAAGTAGCGTTCCAGGTCCTGATTGGCAATGGACATGGCCGCTACTAAGGTTGTGGTTGTTGTGGGCGAAGTGAGATGCGGTAGTCCTCCGAACAGCAGCACCAGGCACGCCAGAAGGAGCATTTCCGGTAAATACATGACGCGGGAGTATTTCAGCTGTTTTCGGTTCTAATCAGAATGGCACATTTGCCTCGGGCAATTGTGGTTTGGCAGCTGAAACGAAAAAGCCAAATGCAGTTTAGCCAAATAATTGAAGGTCTGCGGTTATCAGGTTATCAGGCGATAAGCGTCGCTATTCAAAAACTGGCACTCTTTTATGAGCGTTTATTTTAATACTGACAGCGTTATCCCGTCCGATAAGGGCTCTATCACCAATGCGCAGTTATTTCTCAGGCAAGAAAATATGCAAGAGAAAGAAATGGTTATCAATTTGATTTGTTATCAAGTTGACATAAGTATGGTGGAAATTGAAAATCATTTTCTGGCTTTTACTTGAAGTTCAAAACAAGTTGCTCTTTAACTCGAATTCATGTGAAATGCCATATTCAGAGCCTGCACTGTAGTGCATTTATGTGCTCCCTGGGACTCGCAGTAGGATGAAGCGTGGGCGTGTGCAGCTGACATTGAAAAGTGGTTTCGTGGGACATGAAACGCAAATCTGGTTCGGACGACAAACGACTCTCTCTGCCTCAGCGTTCAAGGTAGCATACAAACCGACGCTTTGCATATGCCCAGTCCTTCGCTGAAACTGAGACCTGGCCAAATATAACGATTCAGATACATTTTCGGTTGCTTGTTGGACTGCGATAAATTATATTACCACTCATTTTAACAGAGTAACTGAGAGGCACCTTGCCCTTACACAAAAGCCCGATTGAATTTATTTGTAGTTCAGTGAAGGCAATTTCGTTGAAGCTGAATATTGTAAATGTAAATTAAAATGTATTTTTGGATAAATTTATGTTTTTGATTTTGTGTAGGTAATATTGATTGATTTTAGCTGTACATTTAAAATATTTGTGTCAAATTCTATGGAATTTTCTGGCAACAAAATGAAAACTTTAACTTACTTAGGGTAATGACCCTGACAGTTGGTGCCAAAAGTGTGGATACAACTTAGCCACCCAAAAGCACGAACACACATCTTTATGTATGTATACAAGTGTGTGCCTCTTAAATGCATCCAACATTGAAGAGTGCCTCGAATGACTTCGGCACTCAGCTTTTGGATTCTCTCTTTTTCTTAATACTACGTATCAGCAACGCCTGTCTTATGCTTTTTATGTGGGTGTGACAATGGGAATTGTTTTTAAACTGCGTTGCGCTCTTTTAAAATATATACCAGGTGAAATATTGTTTCAATAAGTCATTGGAGACACGCTGTGGACGGCAGTCCACGTAGGAATCATATCCACGCCCATAATTAGAATTTTGCTTTGGGGGCAGGAATCCTATTTATAAATATATACGCGAAGACCAAAACGGTATGTCAGTGGCAAACAAAACAAAGTTTTTTCTGCATACTCTTCAATACCACATATCTTTTGCCTTATTTGTCGATTGTGTGTTTAATCCTCAAAGAAAACTGTTCCCCTTATATTTGGGTCACCTATTTTTATACCCTTGCAGAGGGTATTATAATTTTGGTCAGAAGTTTGTAACGCAGTGAAGCAGACGTTTCCGACCCCATAAATTATATATATTCTTGATCAGGATCAATAGGGGAGTCGATATAGCCATGTCCGTCTGTCCGTCTGTTTCAATACCGTTTGCGAGCTCAGTTTAAAAGCTAGCGCCTTGAAACTTTCACTGTCGTTCTAAAACATGTGTACGCAGATCAAGTTTAAAAGCCGACCCGATCGGACGTCTATATCCTATAGCTCCCATAGGAACAATCGGATATAGCTTTCACAAAATGAAGATATTTCGCTCAGTGTAAGAGCTATTGACAAGAATCTTTCTAAATCTTAATATTTTACGCATACCTTGATCAGGGTAAAAGCGCGTGCCGATCGGACGTCTATATCTTATAGCTCCCATAGGAACAATAGGGTGAAATCGGTCAAAATTTGTCGTTTTTCAGGATATTTCGCGCAGAATATAAGCTATTCCCATGAAACTTTCCAAATCGTATTTTTTTGTGCGTACCTTGATCAGGGTAAAAGCGCGTGCCGATCGAACGTCTATATCTTATAGCTCCCATAGGAACAATAGGGTGAAATCTGCAAGGGTATTAAAACTTCGGCTTGCCGAAGTTAGCTTCCGTCCTCGTTAAATATAATTTTCAATTAACTAGTCGTAATCAGATGCAGTTAATTAGTTAACAGCAAGATTATTTGTTTTAATTTTTCGCCCTTTGAAATTATTGACATTGACCCCAGTAACTATAGCAACAATCAATTTTGAATACAATACATTATTTGTTCGGTGAGAATATACATTCAGTAGATTGTTCGTTCTTACGTGTATTTGTTTACTTTAGAATCAACAATTTGTTTGTCGGCGCATGTGGCGGCTATTGCACTTCTCTCTGTTTATTTTTATAAATCCGCATTTATTCATTTTGGCAAATTGCCAGAGGGCGATAAAACGGTATTGCATCAAATATACCAAATGTTTTTTTTTATATATTTACATACTTGTATTTATTTTGGTTTCTGTCTTAGACAACTTCAAAAAATTTCTTTGTCCATTGCTTTCATTCAGGAGGATTAACAGGTTGTTGTTTCTTTGGAAATGCTATTTTTTTCGATCAGGCTATACATTTTTGTGTGTGTCTATTTTTTAAGTCTAAAGCAAAATATTTAAATAATCTATTGCCAATTCTTACTTATAGATGAAAAAACAGGTATTTTACATACAAAGCAGCAAAAAACAAGTAAATAGCGCATAGATAGAATACAAGAAACGGTCAATAAATTCAAATGACAGCTAAAAATAATATGTAGCCACATACATATATGAATATTTGTATGTTTTGTTTGTTTCCATTGCGAAACGTGATTTGCAAAAACGTGCCTCAAATGATAATCATTTGGCAATATTTTATTGTTGGTTATTTGTACGCAAATACACACAGCAGTGTCTGCCTGGTGGGTATATCGATGTGTGTTCGTTGAGTGGCTCTGCGTATGCAAAAAGAAGAAGAAACCTTCGGTGTACCCACGGCTCTAAAATGGAACTAGGAAATGTTTGCTTAAACATATATTAATTTGTTTATTCCTACCTAACACATTTTAGTTTTGTTGTGAAGCGAATTTGGTATATTAATGTGGGAAAAAAAGCGGAAGGAAGTGAACTTGGCATTAAAACCAGTCTAAGTTTTCTTATAAAAATCTTGTCTGCACGACTAAAAACTGAACAGCAAGGGTATTTTAACATTCGGTCTCTGAACAATCAACCCTTTGTTATTATTTTCAGCTACCAGCAAGAAAGGTTTTTCCACAATAACGCATCTACCTGGGTGTAAACAACTTTTGATTTAACATTTCACTGATTTTGATGCGTTTCAATGCGCTCTGTTGGACCCGAAGCATTCGTTCAACTTGCGCAGACTCTATACTCAAAATGGTAACTTATGGCAAGTGCACGTCATTGTTTGAACGACTGTTATTGCACACGGATATTCGTACCGCCGAGCTGTTGCAGTGATAATGGACTTAATTTATTCAGCCCTGTATTTATTTACTCTATTATTGTTGGGTGTACAATCATTATTACAAAACAGCAATAATTGCACCCAGACAAGAGAGGGATGAACAATGCCTAAGAAGAATTGCGTCCAACAATTAGCATGTGGAAAGCGAGCCGAGTTATCAAGAGCTTTAATGAAACTTGCGTCACTAGACGACGCAACTGGAAAAGATTTTTTGATCTTTCAACTTCCAAATACAATATTTTTATATTCCATGAGCTATACTTATCCATACATTTCCAACGATTTTTGTTTATCTTTTATCTTCACTTTGGACTAGAATTATTGCTTACAAACGGATTCTCCTACATTCATATTTACTATCTGAGTTCATTATATTTACGAATCAAGAAATTGCCTTATCACAGTGGCCGGAACAGCTTTCTTGTTTTACTACTGATGGCGGGATGTCTAATATGCATGGAAATAATTCAGCTTGTCAGAGTGCAATAGAAGAAGGCAACCCACCTCCTCCTCCCTGGGTCCAAGTGCCACCTTGTATTCGATGTCGTTGCTGGCGGTGGCTGCTGTTCCGCTTGTTTGCATATTGCAACATCTGTGCAAGCGAGAGCAATTTAAAACATACGCCAGCACATGTTCACAGGCGTTGGGATATATAAAAACCAGAGAGAATGCTGTAGTCGAGTGCCTCGACTATCAAATACCCTTTACTCAGCTATAGCGAGTGGAGTGCGAGGGAGATAGAGATGAAAGCAGCCCATTGACTGCCTGAAAACGCCCCATCTAGGTCTGTTTCATCATTTGCTTAAACTTTTTTATAAATGGTCCGATTTTGTCGGCTTTCCAGTTGGCTTTCCAACGAATTTAATATACCCTTAAGTAGGTATATATTAAGGAGGTATTCGTGTGTGTGCTGTCCCACCCACGCACACCACGAAGGAGCTCCCAATCCACTTCGTACGCTTCTAAAAATATTACCGCAACACATTTTTTAACTTGGCGTTTCGACTTCACTGCACAATGCTTAAACTTCAATTTGTCGTTCCTCGAGTTCCCGCACATAAATTATTAACCTCGCTAGTTATCCCGAATTTTCGGAATATTTAACAGTTTTGGTCTTAATTAAGTACATTCTTAGACATCTTTAGAACGTTGTTTTTATTCTTTTGTACCAGTTTCCTAATTTTTTTCATTATGTAAAAATATTTCAATATCAAGGGGCTGCGCTTTGGGGCACTACAACCTCTTAAATTGTTTGTTTTATTTTGACAAGAATTGGAGTGCCCAGACGCTGAGGCATAAATAAAGCAAAAGTTCAAATGGAGCTGGTAAGGCTTCCTCTTGAGTTACCAAATCTGTAAACGCTGATACTTCTTAGCGGGCTCATCGAGCCTTTACTTTGTGCAAATGATGAGCACAATTCATTTTCAGAAAAGTTCAAAGCAAACTCCATCGATGGGATTTCCTCATCGACTCCGCCCCCATCCCGCCTCCCCCGGCCTCTGAAAAGTTTCTAATTACTTGCCAGCTGCTGAGAAATTGTAGCCATTAAAGTCTCTGAGTTTCCCCACTTTTGCTTTCAATTGTTTCAGCCCCTGGGGGAAGGGCGCTTTGGGTGCTCTTGGCCAATTTACAATGCTCGTTTTTATTTGGCAAGTGCATTTTAATGTCACTCTCGCTGCAAATTATCTTGCAAGCATTCATCAGAGCTCCTCTATCTTTATACCCTTGCAGAGGGTATTATGATTTCAGTCAGAAGTTTGCAACGCAGTGAAGGAGACGTTTCCGACCCCATAAAGTATATATATTCTTGATCAGGATGACTAGACGAGTCGATCTAGCCATGTCCGTCTGTCCGTCCGTCTGTCCGTCCGTCTGTCTACGCTACGCAAACTAGTCTCTCAGTTTTTGAGCTATCGGAATGAAACTTTCCCAAAAGTCTTCTTTTTATTGCAGGTAGTATATAAGTCGGAACCGGCCGGATCGGATAGCTATATCTTATAGCTCCCATAGGAAGGATCGAAAAAAAAATCGTGCAAAAAATTCTAGATTTGATGTTTTTTGAAATATTACTTTCTACTCTTGGGAATATTATTTATTAAATATTTTGGAATTTCGGATTAAATTTTTATAAAATCGGATCACTATATCATATAGCTGCCATAGGAACGGTCGGAAAATTAAATGGAAATTAATAGGAAAAAAATTATATCTTTGTTGATTTTTATTACATTGTCTTCTCCTCTGGGATATGACTTTTCTTTGACATTTCAAAATTTCGAATAAAATTTAACAAAATTCGGACGGCTATATTATATAGCTGCCATAGGAAGGATCAAAAAGTTAATGCCGAAGTAATACGAAAGCAGCTAAAATTTGGATTGTTGTAACATATACGCAAGTTAATTTAAATATTATGTTTTTGTACATGAATAGGAATGATCTGCAAGGGTATATAAGCTTCGGCTGGCCGAAGCTAGCTTCCTTTCTTGTTTTTGTGTCATTTTCATGTCGTCATTACTGTCGTTGTTAGTGCTGTTGTTTGAGTAGAATTCGTTAATAGTCCAAAATGGTTCCTTTTCAAGGGCTAGAGATTGGGGGAATTTGAACTGCAGAATCATCTCCGGGCTTGGTATTCGGAGCAAGGACACTCAAAAAATAGCTTGGGTTAATGAGAACCGAAAATTGGGATTGAGACTCAGCCTAGGCCTAATTTATTCGACTTGTACTCAGAACGTTTGCAACATTTCACTTTTATTGGCGTTCTTTAGCCTTGGGCTATGGCCAAAAAGGACTCGTCGCAACTGTCGCCATAATGCGGTGCAGACTTGTAAATATTTATGATGCACTTTACTTTACGACTCGGCGACAAAACCAATAAAAGCCCTTCAGCATTGGATTGAGACCGCCAGACCTGGAAGAGTCTCTCGGAGACTCACTTCTAGTAAAATGCAACTGTCTGAAAGTGCTGGGAGTTTCAGAGTGCAGGTAGCCCAGCAGACACGGCCATAAAAGTATTAGCACCCGCTACTTGGGAGCCGCGTTCCCCACAGTCACGTTTTAAATGCAGGGTCGGGGTGGAAAAGTGTAAAAAGCTACAAATACCGCTGCGGCGCACTATCGAGTTGTTATTCTTCTAGTGTTTGTCGCTTTCCTGAGTGCGCCAGTGGGTGGTGGGCGGAGGAGGCCAGAACATGTGTAAGTCAGCGCCGGGAACGACGTCATAAATCTTTACACACCTTCCGCGTGCTGTCCACTCACAACCGGGCCGCACCGCCCCGCCCTTCCTCCTTCTCATGCACCCCTTTCGCTGTTGGTCGGAAGCAGACTTGGATCGGCTTTTCCAAGCCCCCACCCGGGAGGGCCATTCGACCATTCATTAGCCACTCGAACGTCAGCAGTGTAAAAACGTGATTTCCGCTATTTGCCTGCTGGCACTGTTTGAATGTAATTGTTTAGCCGCCTTTGGTTGTTTATTGTTTGGTTCGATTTTGGACTTCGACGGACCCTCAAAGAGAATTACTGAACTGAGATTCCAAGCATATGTCCAGTTCAGCATCTGATTTAAAATGAGATTTAGGCTTCACCTACAGGTGTCTAGCTAGCCGTAGTATCCCGGATGGCAAGAGCGAGGGCTCAAAAATAAAATCCCCGTCCAAAACATTTGCATGGATGGTACTTCACTAGTACTTGCCAGGAGAACCTCTTTCCCCGGGCACAGGTATTGATTTTCAACATTGTCAACAGCTACAAAAGTAAAAAAAGCGATGGTGACAACAATAACAAAGTTAAATTGTCATTCTGGTTGTGGTTGCCATCGAAATCCCTGTCATCGCTTTACTCCCCCTTGAGGCTTCGCCAAGGAGAAATCGACAGCGATATAGCAATAATAATGGCTGTGTAGAGGATTTTCTCTGAGAAGGTGCCTTAAAGGCTATTCTTTTTTTTAAAGGACCTCTCTGTGTTTGGTTTATATTGGTAAAACATTTTCTAATATTTTTTTTTTTATCAAGTTGCTTACTTTTTTTTCCAGGTACCCCCGATTTTTTCCTATTTTCCGAGCAACCCATCCCCCATACAATGATATCACACGTGGCCTGCCACGCGCTCAATTCGAGCAGCCTATGCCCGTCAAACGGAAGCCATGATTGTTGTTGTGTCTGCGGAATTCTACTTATAAGTGGACGGTTTACGTTATGCCAATGTTAAGTAATTATGTAGCCTTATCTGCAACTAAATGAATGCTATATGAGTTCAGATTGAATGTCCCCTACCTCGGAGTGATTGATTGACAGAAGTATGAGTGAGTCAGGAATAACTATGGTCCTGCCAGCCAATTGAACATAGAAAATAAAATACAAGGGACATAAGGGCTGTCAATTGATTGTAGTTATTGATTAGTTGCCTTTCAAAAGTTTGACCCTATTTATTTTATATTATACATATATATTTGCTCGTCTACTAAACCAAAGCAGGGTCAGTAAAAGTTTGCTTACCGCAATTTTCAATTTCCCCCAGCTGTGCAATTGTTTTTCCTTTCGCAGAGCTGAAAATGAGAGCAAACGAAAATATAGAACAATTAGAGTAAACGCCACGCAAAATTGACATTTAATTATATTGCAAAGTCAATTAGTATATCGATGTGAAAAGTTTATGAGATGGCCCCCATCTTTTAGTTTTAAAATGGAAAAGAACCTGTATTAGCCTGAATAAAGTATTATCCTAGACTTTTTGTCCAATCTCAACGTAGTATCTCAATTAGTCAAAACATTTGGTGTTTGGCTTTTCGTGCGTTTGCACTTGCTGCAGACACGTGATTGCCACCAACAACCCCGTGGATATGCGGCCACGTTATCACCGACATTAGACGCAAGGGACGCGCGTCAGAATGCTTAGCACTTGGTAATTAGTGAGCAGTCCCCTTATAGACCGCACCGCCCTCCCTTCTATTGGCCATGGCAACGTGCTGGCGATTTGCGATTTGCGTGCCGAGATTACTAAACAATATTGATTTTTATAGTACGTCGAGGTATTTAATCATCGTCAGAAGGAAGCCTCATGCGGTCTCAGCCCCGTCCTGTTCCTTTTCGCCAAGTCGCAATTGTATCCAATTAGTGGGGTAGATTTATTTTTTATTGGGTGACAATTTTAACGATATTAAATTCAACGCACATGTCTTGTCGGTGTCTCCTCCTCGCTTTGTCTTTCCATTTCCCTGTGAGCTCTTACCTTATTGTGTTTGGCTCGCGATTTTGCGCAAAACATTTTAATTAATTCCGATTTTATTTTGTTCGCCAATCATTAATGCGGAAAAATATTTTATTTCAGTTGTGCTTCTAAAAATTCCCATTCTCGGATGCAAATCGGATCGGAGACTTGTCCACAATTAATAAACAAGGTGAGTAAGTTAAACTGAGTTGCGATTTGATAAGTTCTTAGTGGGAGGCTGGTTGATTCGTCTACTAAGCTTCCTGTTTCTGCCACTGTCGTCGACTGGCTCTCTAATATTTCCTATTAAGGGTTGTGGGAAAACTTTTTAGCTCTTTATATAAAGAAACCTTTAGGTCTTGCCCATAAAATGTGTCGTTTCTTGAATGGGAATTGCGCGCACAATCAACACTTATTAACTTGTGAAATAAGATGCTTCGCAGTAGAAACAAGAGAGAACGCTATAGTCGAGTACTTCGACTATTAGATACCCGTTACTCAGCTAAAGGGAGTGGGAGAGAGATTAATATATGCACGCGTCAAAGCTACTAGCGCCATCTAGTGGCTGTTTCATTTTTTGCTCATAACTTTTTAATGGATTGTCCGATTTGAAAAATTTCTTCTACAATTCGATAGGTATTTATAAACAGAATAAAACTGCATTTTTACTTTTCCGAAATCTTTAAAGTTGTGGGCGCCAGACACCTTTCAAAAAATGGTGTAGGGCGATTGTGGGCGTTAGAGGGGGCGTGGCACCTGTTTGAAACAAACTTGCGCTGCGTAGGAACTCCAAGAATCTGCATGCAAAATGCCAATCCTCTAGCTTTTGTAGTTTCCGAGATCTCAGCGTTCATACAGACGGACAGACAGACATGGCTAGTTCGACTCGGCTAGTGATCCTGATCAAGAATATATATACTTTATAGGGTCGGAAAAGCTTCCTTCTCCCTGTTACATACTTTTGCACGAATACAATATACCCTTTTACTCTACGAGTAACGGGTATAAAAAGAACATACAAGAAAAAGAAAAATATTTTTTTTGGACCGAGATAGACCCTAAGAGCGATATGGTGTATCATTTATGGATGGAAGCTGGTTTCCCACTTCGATCGTTTTCCACTTTAAGACACAGCTACAGCTGCCTTGGAAAAACAAAGGCAATGCGTTCTCGCGAAGGGGCGCCAACGCATAGTTTCCATATCCGCCCAGGCATTTGTCGCCTTAATTAACGGCGCCCTGGGAAGTCGGTTTCCAGGCACAAGCAAGCCAAAGATATTGCTGTTTGCCCTCGCATGCAAATGCATCTCCTGCAGCGCCTTTGCCTGGGTTGGGGCACCCAAAATGACGCACTCCTGGAGTCTGCTTGGTGTCTATTCGTGACTCGGGGCTTGTACTGGGTGTTGTGAGTCACGGTCCAAAGCGCCGACGAGAGAGTCTTTACCTACCATGTCATGTTTACAATTAAGCTAATTAAATGAAAATTACTATTATTTTTTAATCACATCTGTTTAAACAAATTGTTTAAAATGTTCCACCGTTAATTGGAAATATATGTATGGCAGGAAGGAAAGTAATAACATCCATATTGAAACCTTTTATTGCAATTTCGATTGCCTGCTATAGATTCTTATCAGACTCTCTTATCACAAGCTCCTGTACGGGTTGTTGGACACACCAAAAACAACCGTCAATATTATACATTTATGAACTTGGTCATAAGTTGAAGGAAAGTTTTTTCCTAATGTTAATTTATATCCATTTGGATAGACACTGCTTGTTTTAAGCTTCAGGGTTTGACGTTTTGTTGGAAAAAACTAATCATTCAACATTATTGGACACTTGAGTATGTTATTGTTTTCTGATAGCTCCAAAAGCGTTGAAAGTAATTAAGAACTCAAGGGGACAATTAAAGGCTATACACACGTTAGATTTCAAGATATTGAAACAGGAATAAACTGGCCCCAGCTGTGCAAATGCGGGGATAACTGACTTCACCCGAGTCACTGGCCCCATTGACAGACTTCGTTGGACAAAGGTCTTTGGACGCACTTGCTAGCACTCTCGCCAGCTGACGGCGCTAGATATTTCTTTCATTTCACGCTGACAAAAGTGCCAGAACGCGGTTTTAGATTTGCCTGGTGCCTACGGTATTCTGCACGTTATTGTCCATTTTAAAAGAAGAGCTAACCGACTGGGCACATCTGGTACACCAGGATGGATGCAGCCACTTGGCTTTTTGGGAAGTTATTATAGAAATTCGTTAAGCAGAATATGTATTCCACACGCTTCTATTTATGGACAGTGTGTGCTGCTGGGGCCTGTTAACTTGTCGCTCGGGGCATTTGAACTTTTAACGCTTTCCACGTTTTGTTCGCATTCGCGTTCCCATTTTCATTTCGTTGTTCTCTGTCTAAAGTTCATTGTTGAATCGCTTTTCCTCTCAGCTTTGTTCTTTCTCGACTATGTGTTGGTGCGATGCTATTTGGGTGTGAAAAGGGTTTTTAGTGCAGACCTTATACAAAGCCACATTAAAATCGGCTTACGGTGTGTAATGAGAGTAGAAATACCCAGAAAAATGCGTAGGTTGATAAGGAATTTAACTATATTTTATCCAGGGACTTAACTAGCTTACTTGAAACTAGCATGGTATTCTTCAGGTGTCAAAGGCCACCACTATTTCGATCCAATACTTTACTTTCTCTCCCTATTGGGTTATTATCTGTGGTTTGGATCTCACGATTCTTTTTGATTTTGCTGATTTTCACTTTCATTTCATACCATACGGTTATTTAATGAGTGAGAGCAATCGCTTGGCAATTATGCCATAAATGTTTGTCAATTAACATAATTTACACTTGGCAAATATGTGGGTGTCTCGCTTTTTCTCTGTGACTCACTTTTTGCCCTTGGCCGTTATCAGTACAACCGAATTCCCAAAGGCACTGTTTTGAAAGCCATAGTTTGGATAACGACTTTAATGTGGCTCTCCTTTGCAGTCATAACCCGTGGAGTAAGTATTTATTTACTTGGAACCTATTTTTGAATTGACGGAGAGACTTAATGAGCCATTAGCATAATCTGTAATTTTTGTATTTTGTATTTCTCTTTCGTGACATGTAGCACTGAGAGTGCCGTTAGGAAAGTCGACGATTAATGCTGAGCAACGCCATTAGATTTCACTTGATAAGTGCGTTAATGGCAAAACACTTGATATTTTCAATACTCAGGCAAACTTCTGTGGAAGATATTTGGGGTCAAGGAACTGTTCGAAAATGGTTCGCAAATTAGTATTCTATATTGTTGCTCCAATTTTCTGATTTTAAAATCTGTTTAGAGTGTGGTATTCGGCTGCGACAAGATTGTATCCAATTTTCTATGACCAAAAGAAACGAACGAAGACGCTTTCATGTAGGGGAGTTTATAAAATTGCTAAAGATTGATTTTGGTCGATGGTAAAGACCAAAATTAATCTTCAGCAATATTTAAGGATGGATTACTCAGTTTTTACCCACACTTCCTTAATGGCAATTTATTATATGTATAATTTCCAACTTTTAAATGATTCGATTTTAAAGTGTCGTACAAACTAATGAGGTAAAAGCCCGGTCGCAAGCCACATTCGAGGCTAAATCCGGAAGCACAATTAGCTGAATTCCCAGGCGGATTCCCTCCGCTCGGCGATCCCATTCAATTCCGTTCAGTTATTGAACTAATGCAATAAACAATTTGTGTTCGTTAACATTTTATTAGAATGAACCGGTCACAGCTTGATTTTTGAGTCGCTTTGAGAAATTTCACGCTCGGCCAAGTTGTATTATTTAATCATTAATAAGCCAGAACGTGACTGTGACGTTGTTCCCCCAGCAGCAGCAGAAATTCGCCGGCTTTTTCAGGTTCCTATGAGGAAGCGGCTGCCTTACCCGTTTTCAGCCGGTCTGATCTCAAGTAGCAGCCCATAGCCATTTATTTCGCACTGCTGGCTTGACGCGTGCCTTTTTGCCTTTCACCGGCATTGAAAATCTGACGTCACGACGAACGTAGCTAAAGTGAAATGTTCCTGTATTAATTAAGTTCGCTGAAATCGGAAGTTTGCTATCTTTTTAAATAAATAACGAGCGTGAAACCTTCTCCTCCTGTTTCTAGAATCCCTATTCCAAACTGACCTTACTTTTGAACTTGCGTCATGTGGAGACATGGGATTTTTTATGGCTATGTGAGAGTGCAATTACCGTAATGAGAGCATGGTAAAGTGGTGGATGGCTTGGATGGGTTGGGACGTGCAAGCTATGGCGAGAGACATCGCGATTAATTAAGAATACACATAAAATATTCATATTTGCTGTAAAGTGGATTCGTAGACTGTTCCCACAATGCGAAAGTTCACGATTAAAACGATAGAAGACGAGAGGTTTCAGGAAACCATAAATAAGCTGTTCCATGAAATTGAAACTCCTTTTGGCAAAGTAATTACCTAAAGAGGCTGTGAATTCACAATAAGAGTGGAAAGTGCTGCTCGCTTTGAATAGCAAAACTGCATATTGCTGACATGAACATGAACAATTTGCTTCCAACTCTTTTAGACCTCTACTCGCTTCACCCTGGCTGCAAATTGCACTCGCATCTCGAGAACGATTAAATACTTTTCACTTAATTCCCCCGATAATTGCCATGAGGGTTCATCGCTCTTGGAGCCAAGGACTGGCGAAGGGAAGGGGGCGGGAAAAAACTTTGTTTGCAGCGATACAGCGATATCAACGACAAAGAAATGGATCCAACATATTGGCGTTGGCTAATTGGGAGTACGACGTGTACAATTACAGAGTAATTATTTTATTTTTGGTCCATGTCGCCGCTGCTGCGATAAACACTGATAGCGCGGTATCTGAAATGTGATTCGGAAACACGGTTACTTCACTTTCCCTGGCTTTGTCTGATGTTTTCCCCTGAAACTACGTCTTCAACCCTTGCCTCTGAGATAGGTATTTCAAATTTGTTTCTGTTTTTCCTCTAGGATGAAAGCACCCGCCCCAGATGTTGGTCAAGAACATTAATTCTAAGTGACCCACTTAAACGGGCGGTTGAAGGGGAAGGCAATATTGTCTCCTCTCTTCAAGTACTCAGAACTTTTAGTTGAATTGGCATTTAAAACGAAAGTGTTTATGCCCCAACCAGTTCGACAATCTTGATGCTGCCATTGCAATTGCAGTTCTTTGAAATGAAAAACTCGTTTTCCACGTCGCTTTTCATTAGGGTCTCGGCTGTAGTTCAAGGAAAACGCATCGGCAGGGAAGCTGGTTGCTGGTTATGTGCAGCCAAATTCACTGATATACATACAAGCGACACAGTTCGTTGCCAAAAATGCATTAACAATAGACCAGTGACAACAATAACAATGAGAGCGACAACAACAAACATCGGCCAAATGGGAGCTTGAAATTCGGTTGAATCAAGCTGCGAGTTGAAAGAGAGGAGGAGATCCCTGCGCCTGCGCTGGTCCTTTTTCTCTTTAACTATCGCGTTGTTTGGTTTTCGTCGACAGCTAGAGGTTGAAAACCTGCCCCAGAATTTGTTGCTGATTTCCCTTTTCGCTAGATGGCAATGACTCTCGCAGGACAGCAACAAACGGGGAAAGGAGGGGAAGTGAACCACCATCAGCAGTTAGCCCCAAACTTTGACTGCACTTCGTCAGCAACACTTTGGTGGCAGACAATCCTTCGCTTGGCCCAGCATTGTCCTTTTTTGTTTCCCAGTTAGAGCCAAGCAGGAATCGCTTAAGGAGTTGTCCGGCTTTCCGTCGGCCACTCAGCGAAGTGCGATGCATTAGGGGGCGAATAAACTTTGGGGCCGCTGCTCGTGCGTTCTTATTGATTTTTCCCAGGACTTTCCTTGTTGCTGCTGAGCGCTGCTGCATTCATTTTCTATCACTGATGGACAATGTCTAGTTCCTGTTCTAGGCGTTAGGTTTCTTTGTTAATTAATTTCTGACATTTTTTTATCCCTAACTTAATTTAGGCACCGGAGAACTTATATACTTTTCAAATTTTTCGATTCATTACCTGTTGCTTAAATTAATTGGCCGTACATTTTTTTCAAAAAAAATACTGCCTTTTGTATACAAAACCCACTATCTGTCTTGCTTGCAAACATTGAACTTTTGCGGGAATCTGGAAAGTGCGTTGCCCAACTCTGTGTTATCAGTCTGCGTTTACAAATAAGAGTTTGCTAAAGGCAAAATGCCTCTGTTGCTATAATCATTTAATAAACAGCCTTTCTTGTATAAACAAAACTGACTCACCTGGAGAAAAATGGCGAGGAATTAAAAATTGACGATTTTTTAGAAGCTCGGAATGGAGAGAATTTTCAGTATTGTTGGCGTTTTGAGTCTGCTGTCGAAATGTATTCAACACTCTGACTATTCGATGCCTTTGTTGGCCCAACAGCTGTTTGTACCCCCCACTCACACACGTTCAACATAAATAAACAGAAGATACTTTCTTCGCTTCAGTACGATCGAAATATATCTGCACTCTTTAATTTTCTTGGCGCATTTTCGTAATAATTTCTGTTATTGTTGTTGCTTTATCTATTCATTTTTTTGTTACGCGAACGCGATTGGAATATATTCAGGTATGTGTATTCTTTTTATAGACTGCCCCTGTATCTTCAAGACACTTGCTGAAGCGCTCTTGCGACCCAGCAGTTTTCTTTAGATGCTACCCTTTGTCAAGCTGCAGTTGAGTTAGTTCCGATACAATTAGTTGTTCACAAAACCACTGACTAACCGAGTCAGAAAACAATTAGTACAGATCCGCAGATACGCGCCACTCGAAGGGCCAATCTAACAGCAGACGGATGCCAGCCGACGGATATATCCAATTCGGTGCAGGTACGAGAAAAGACTGGCGTTGGCGTATGAGCAATTTTTAGTACGTCCACAGCGGAGCGTTTACAAACAACTTCGAGAGCGCGAGAAGGAACCAAACATGAGAGGAAAGCCAAGAGAGGACGGCTATAGTCGTGTCTTTCGACCTTCATATACCCCTTATTCAGCTAACCAATTTTATTTGTTAACTAATGGTCCGATTAAATACAATTATGACATTCTGATAGATAACAAATATTTTACGCTGAACAAAAATTCTCTTCTGGGCGCCACAAACTTTATCAATTTGTGGGCGTTAGAGTGCGCCGACAGACGGACACGTCCAGATCGACCAGGATAGTGATCATGATCAAGAATACCGGGGGTGCCACAAACATTGGTGCTTATGAGAAACTCACCCCTATCCAGCGCTGCGTGATTTCTGTGGCACCCCCGTATATGTACTTTATAGGGTAGGAAACGATTCCTTATGTCTGGTACAAACTTTCAAAGGAAAACAATATACTCTACGAGTAATGGGTATGATGAGAGTAATTTTCAACCAGCCGGAGAACTCAAGTTGAGAGGCCCCCGAGTCGAATTCCGAATCAAAAAAAAAAATACAAATTCAAACAACGCACGCGCCTCAAGAGCGAGCTGTTCGAAGAGCGCAAAAAAGAGCGCAGAGACAGCAGTGAAACAAGTAAGTTTGTTTACTTTAGCTAGTCGAAGTGATTATACCCAGCAGCAGCCGAATCTGTATCCGATATGAAAACACGATGAAGCCTTATAGTTTGTATGAGCTTGGTCTTTTCTATGTTAATATAAGTTGATAATAAAGAACTCAAAGCAAATGTCTGGTTAACGGTAACCTTCGAAAGTTCTAATGCATATATGGACAAAGGGTAAACACATTGCCACATATACCCCTGCGCCTCACAAATACCGGGTATTAAAATGTCTTTTCGTTTTGGAACACTTCCACTAAAGGCTTAGCATGTTATTTTTAGATCTCAACGGCCTAGTGCTGTGCCGATGCACATGTCACATGCCTACGCCGATGCACTGACTTGGACTTGGCCGTCTGTTTCGGTAATGTGACCACCTTGACGGCGTGGGCCTTTGGTTAGCTAATTAATGTCCTGGTTGCTGGTAATAAGCTCACACTATTGCCAGTGAACTCAAAACAGCTCACCAGTCCCACTTTCAATATGAATTAAGACTCCGTGAATTCACAAGATGCCTTGCATTTTGTTTTTTTATTTAATTATATTATCTTCTACACTAGGATAGGATATACAAATATTAATCCACAATACTGACTAATAACAATCTGAATTTTTGATAAAATCTGCTTTTTCTCAATTTTTTTTTCCTGTAACTGATCGAAAATTGTTTTTAAATCTAAAAGATACAGTTCAGATAATAACTGAATATATAGACTCCTATCACTTTCTGGATGATTTCCGAAGTTTGATATTTTGCGAAAAATGGTCAAAAATTAAATGCCAATCCATTGGGAATTTAATTATGAGCTCATCGAGGTATGTCATTCCATTTTTAAACAATTATTTCCATTGTATCGAGGAAAATACTGATTATATTGCGTTAAAAACAAGAAAGGAAGATACCCTTGCAGATCATTCCATCAACAAAGATATAATTTTTGTCCTATTAATTTAAAATTAATTTTCTGACCGTTCCTATGGCAGCTTTATGATATAGTTGTCCGATCCGGCCGGTTCCGACATATATACTACCTGCAATAGAAAGAAGACTTTTGGGAAAGTTTTAGCCCGATAGCTTTAAAACTGAGAGACTAGTTTGCGTAGAAACAGACGAACGGACATGGCTTGATCGACTCATCTAGTCATGCTGATCAAGAATATGTATACTTTATGGGGTCGGAAACGTCTCCTTTACTGCGTTGCAAACTTCTTACTGAAATCATGGCATGGATATGATCTCCAAGGGTATATAAACTTCGGATTTCCGAAGCTAGATACCTTTCTTGTTATCTATCTTCTTAGGTAAATTCAAGTTGAAATCAAAACAATGCCAGCACGTGTAGATAATCTTAGTCATTCAAGACAAGTTTGTTGGTTTTGTCAAAATATGCATTGCATTGTGCGACACGCAAGAGGACAGTCAAATATTCAAGAGTATGCAAAGCCTAGAAGAATTAATAATTTTTCATTAGTCCCTCTGAAATAAATCTGAATAGTGAAAGGTTATAAACAGCTACCGTGCTTGAGAATTAAAGATCTGTTGTGTGCCTCGTAGGTTCAATGACCGACAGCATAGAAAAGTTGACGACGGGACTGGGGGATGCATTAGCAAGGGGGGAAAAGCGATAAAGTTTGCACAGAGCAGTCTCTGACCTACACGGATTAGACTGCTCGGCTGCGGCTGGCAAATTGCTTCGAAGGGTATAAAAGGTATATTTCGACTTTTTGTACAATAAAAAAATAAAAGCAAAATAAAAACAATTTTTGAATTAATTCTTCCTCTTCCGTGAGAGTTATAATTTGTTTGGTCTCTCTTCATCTTTTCCCTAATATTTTAACTACGAGTAACGGGTATAAAAATAAAATTTGCTTTACAAAATAATTATTATACCCGTTACTCATAGAGCAAAAAAGGGTAAAGGGCGGTGCTATTATTTTAGATGCCGTGCCAGAACGTCAAAAAATGATTGTTACTTATTTCAAAATAAAAAGTCGACGATGATAAAAGACCACTAGGTAAATGTCTTAAAATTAATGGAGAGTTTTTCGGAAACGCCACCTACTGGTGGATGTTGTAAAACTGCTTTAATTGGAAGTTTTCCGGGAACGCCACCTGGTGGTGGATGTTATAAAACTGCTTTAATTGGATGTTGTCTTGGCTTAAAGCAGTACCGATTGAAGTTGCAGATGGCGTGTTAGTATACACAGAAAAAAAGAACAGAAATGAAACCATTCGTTAAATAATAATAATAATTCCAAACGTGTTAATAAGATGAGTCATAAATTCATATTTCGGAAGTCAAAGCCATATTTTATAAAATTGTGAAATGGCTGAAAAGTCTTTTCCGTTGAATCCCTACGAAAACCCAATAATATCATGCAGCATTAATCGAGGTAAATTAGGAGTAAGTCAGCCTTAGGTCCAAGTATTTGTAAGTGGAACAGTTTTACTAAAAGACTTAAAATCTCCCATTCAACACGGCACATGAAGGTTTAATCTATGACAGTTATGTTGTAGATCAATTAAAAAAGGTAGTGGTTGTTCTCTCTGCAAAACCAGATTTTTAAAGATAAAGATTTAACGTTTTATTTAATAACTTTTACTATTTATTGTAATGCATATACTTTAGTTTTATTTTACTTACATACGTTTCTCTTGTAATATTTAATATTAAAATATTTTATTTGAGCTTATAAATTATTAACACTATGCGCGGGAATGTGTCACTTTGTGGGTCGTCTTATCGGTTTGTGGTTGTTCTCCTTACAAATAAGAATACAAAACGGATATATCTGCGAGATTCAGGATTCCATGAGGTTGGCTGAGATGTACAAAGCGGCGACTACGAGTAAATAGGAATGTGCATGTTGGGGCAAGGGGAATGTGCACAACTATGAGTGAGGATTATTGGTGCAGATGTTTTCTATACAAATATGAATTGCCTACGAGAACACTTAATGCTACAACTAATTTTCGTTTCCATCTTCTTTATAAAATAACATTAAAAATTTTGGTACAGTCATCGGCTATGTATCCGTTGATACTACTAATTGCAGTGTGGTTGCTTTACATCTATCTCCCAACCGAGCAGAACTCACCAGGGGTAATGCTGTTTGTTGGCTTGGATTTACGCATATATACACATTCTTCTCCTCCTAAACCTCTCTCATTTTGATTATATTCCTTTTCATACTTAAATTATATAATAATACAGGGCGTAATATATATTGTTTCATGTATTGCCTCAAATGCTTTGTAAGCTTTGCCATATTCAATTACTTAACTAAAATTAATTGTAAAATATCAAAACATAATTGGGAGTAGGAACTAAAAGCACCAGCAAAATATACACAATATTTTTGCTCAAACAAAGGTAAACGTAATCTTCGTAAATTAAATATTGTCATTCGGGGCCACTGAACATAAAAAAAGAGAATCAACTAATAGTAGACGTATTGCATTCGAGTTCGCACTTAAGTCCTCAGCGGGGGCAGCGCGTGGCTGACGGGACAAGGAGCCGGAACGGCTGCTGTCGTTGCTTCCATCTGCGCTTGGAGCTGGCGCTTGGCCCGGAAGCGTTTCAGCTTGCGCCTGGCCATGAAGAGGTCCGGCTTGAAGCTGAGCTCACGGCAGGCCATCTGGTGCAGAGCGGGTCGCGTAGGCAGAGACTGCGGAGTCGGGCTCTGCTCCTGGTCTAGCTCGAAAGCAGGGAAGTACATTGGATTGGTGTTGGCAGCCCCGGTTGCCCAATCCCGCCACAAGTTTCAATCCTGCCCAGCTCCGCCGTTCGACTGACTCAGTGGTGGACCGGTCGCACTCATCTCCCGACGCTGCTCCAGCGACAGGGGCATCCCGGGGCCCACAAAGTCGTCGTCCATGGACGAGGACTGCTTCGATCCCACAGACTTGCAGTCCTCGTCCATGGTCACGCCCAGGTGATGCATGGCAGCCGCTGCATGATGGCGCTCCGCCGGTGGCAGCAGGTTCAGCATGCTCAGGGGGAGGCCGGGAAAGCCTCCGGCAAAGTCCGGGTAGAAGCCCTGCGGATTGAAGGGGTTGAAGAGGGCGTTGGGCCCGCTCAGCAGATCCGGCTCGGAACTACCGCTGCGTGGGCCGCCAGGAGGTCCCAGGGGAAGACCCAGCTCCAGATCTAGCGGACCCAAGGGGCCCATCCCATCACCGGGATGGGGCATTGAAGATCCGTTGCCAGACGATAATCCTTGGCTATTGTTCGAGCCACCCGAGCCGTTGTTGCCGCCGGAGTTCTTGTCCTTCTCCTTCTCCTTGCGCTCCTTGCTCTTCTCACTCTTATTGGAGCCGCCTCCGCCCCCGCTATTTCCGCCGATGCCCATTTGCAGCATCTCGATCGGTGGTCCGCTGATGCAGTCCTTGCGCAACTGCTCCAGCTTCAAGCTCTTGCCATACTTGCCCCTCACGTACATGAGTAACGAGTTGTAGGGGATGCCGAAGATGCGCGAGGCCTGCGACGTGGTCATCTTCTTGTTCCACACGTGCTGCAGGGCCTCCGTCAGTTCTGTGTTGGTCCAGGAGCGCGGAGGACCGCCGCGAGGCGCCGAGTGTTGTCCCTTTGGTCGTGGCACTGTTTTGAGAAGAGACAAGAACGTGGATTACAAGGGGGCTTTTCACTGCGGTGACGTTGGGATGAGATGGGGAGAGGAGGCGCCACAAGCACGAGCTTATCGCTCGGCTTATATCTGCTAATGTTTCAATCTCTTGGCTCATATGCTGCCTAGACAAATTTGCTGAAAAGTCACCCATTGTCTGGGATCTGGGATCTGCTTCGACTGGCTTTCAGCTCGTACACACCCTACTGCGATTCTTTTTGTGTGGCACCTATTCTTGGGGCGAGCGATCACTCGGCACTGCCAAAGAAATACAAACGCTGTGGAGGTTCCCATCCTGACCTGCCCGGCTTCGCCTGGCTCTCCTCTATATGCAAATTAAGAGTGTGCAGCGACTGCGGCGTCACATGCGCCGCTAAAACTCAATTTAGATCCGCAGATATCGCCTGGCACCGACAGAAACGCCAGCAAAGCCACAGGTTTCTTTTTGCAGAACCCTTTAGCCAGCTGCTTGACAATGAAGGTAGAGTGGAGGAATTTGAAGGCAGTCGGTGACGCTGTGTGCCGGTAAACATGTGGATCCAGCTTACACTAATTCACTGGTTGCTTCGGCCTGATCCTATGAATTTTCCTTTATTTGGAAGGCTTTTGGAAAACTGCTCCTGCATCGGTCTGCTGCAGCTGGGTCACAAGCAAGGTCTGACCCTTCGATTCCAGTGAAATCGAAAATACAGGAAATATCTAGTTCCAAAGGAAAACTGCAATTGGCAAACTTCGAATATGTAGTCTGTCTAATGAAGTTCCGCTAAACAAAACTGTTAGCTAAGTCGGGCTTTCACATAAACGAAATTTGAATTTGGTACAAATCGCAAATCACGTTTCACAGACGGTCTGGTCCCAAAAAAATCGGCGAATGAACAAATGAATGTGAACAAATCAGTTAATCACACCCACACGATTGCGGCCGCAGAGCACGAGGGGATCGCATCGAAGTTGTGAGAGTAGAGCTTCCACAGCTCCCGATTGGTATCAGTATCAGTTGCGGAACGGGTTTTGCAGATTTGCAATAAAGAATATCGTGCTATACGCCAGATTTGCGTCTTATTTGCCGGCTTACATTGTTGTAATTGTGTTTGTAATTTCGGCACGCCTGAAGATTCAGATTAGATAACACTTAACAAATCTTCTCTGGATATTCCTCAACCTGACATCCCCAACATATCATCACGACTCTGGCTTTGTTGTTCCTTCGACTGATGGGTTCAATAAATGTGTTCTTGAGCGAAAATTAAGCAATTAGCTTTGGCGTGAGATTGTACGAAGACCATTTCATTTTCGTTCACTTCTCTCAAGTTCTTTGATATGGCGCCTAGAAAGGTTCAAACTTCGAAAGCATCGGCCTACATGCGTACGACTTAAAAACTGAAAATAGCAATAGCCAAGCACTTAACCCATCAACGCCGGTCGACTGTCATAGGAACTGTCAAAGTCAATAGCTCACATGCAGCTTATAGAATCCTATCTTCGAATCTCCATTCATTCCTTCACTTATCATTTGTCAATCAGTCGGCTAGCTGGCCGTAATTGATTTGTGAACTACATTTACAAAAATGTGGAAATATTATGATTTCCTGGCTAAATAGCGTACATACATACATACATATGTATTGTGACCAAAAAAACTTCATTAACTCTCTGAGGTTTCACTTGCTTCACATCATCCGCAGGTGAGCTGAGTAAAAAGTGATAGAAGCATGACTTTATTTCCTCGCCTCGCCCATCTGTCAATCTGAAAAAGCGACGTTTACGCTTAAGTTTGCGCCTGCGATATGCATAGGTGCACATGTTGCCCCATTCAAGAAACCAATAAAGAAACAAACAAACCATTTCTCGAACGATTCAACGATTGCAGCGGCGCACAGGAAAACCGCAGAAACAAATTTGCCGCCTCACATGATCGCACGAGTGATCAGTGATCGGTGATCGCATCTGGAACGGTTCGGTTCGGGGCGGGGCGGTGCGGGAGAGGAGAGGAGGATGTGAGGGAGAGGCATAGAATGTGGCTTAAACGAAATGAGTGTTGCTGAGTGCAGTCCAAGGGGCTTTTTTGTGCAGACCGTAATTTTCGAAAGGGAACCAAATACGAGCTATCCCCTCTTAGTTGATTTCGTAACAGAATTAGGATAATATAATCAGTTATTGTTTAGCTCGGCTCTGCCACTTACAAAACTGGTTATGACCCTTTCTATTTGCTCTTCAATTACCCGCAATCGATCCCTAACCAAAGTGTTTTCTTAGTGCCCCCAGCTCAAATACGTGATCAAAAGTGCAGCAGATCAAATGCAAGAGGTACAAAGGTAGAAGACTCGGCTTGAACTCTGCAGCCAGAGCGCGAGATCAATCAGTCAGGTGTGAAGTACTGCAGCCAGGCACGGAACCGATCGGCCTACAAGCTCCACTGCCTCAACGTGATCGACGCCAATCATGTCGAAATGATTTCAAACCTTTCGAGCGGCAGGGAGGTGTTGGCTGTTCCTTTTCTGGGGTTCGCCATTGTCTTTCGGGTTAATTAGTTGTTTGCTCCGCTTGGCGAAAGTTGGTTCTGTATGGGCTACTTGTACTTACTTTTCTTCTTAAGAAACGGTGGCGGTCCGCCAGGCATGTCCCTTGGATCGCTCATTTCCATTAGTGGGTTGTACAGCTTGCCAGGATCCATTCCGGGTGGAAAGAGTCCGAGTGGGGAGTCCAGGCCAAACACTGCAGGAGAAAATATTGTCAGTTAATATTGATTTCTTTTGAGCTGACACTAAAAGAATAACTTTTATTTATAGCAAACTGCACTCGTCTTATATAAGAGTCAGTGCATTGGGTAATTTCACCATAAGCGACTCATTTTCCAGCCCACTGAAGCTGATTAGCCGGCAAGACAATAGACGCAAACACACTCCAAGAAACGGTTCCGACCGGATAGTAAACAATGGCACATCGTTATTCTATTAATATTTTACGCTTGGAGTGCACTTCTCCACATGAGTGAAACAATTCGAGCGCTGATGAGCGATGAGCCAAGCCGAAGGCTGAAGGATAACCAAGGCAGGATCCGCAAAGAGCCTTCAGTCAGCTGGGAGGTAACGCATAATATTGACATTGTGCTGAATGATTTCATAAGTCGCGCCGCGGATTCCAAGATGCAAACAAACCCCACAAAACAGTCGGGCTCACATACAGACTTCAAGAGGAGGCGAAGACAATGCTCAAGCATATGAATAAGGGGACGTATCCGTTTCTGTGTCTCTGTCTTCGTCTCCGTCTCGGGGATGTGTTGTATCTGCAGCATAATGACACAAATAACGAGCGCACATTGTTTGACTCTGTTTTCTGAAGTAGACATTACAACACGCGGCGTATACGTAATGTGCGTTCTTTTCTCTCAACTTCTTTTAACGGCGCCCAAAATTGGGGGATTTCTCTTTTGAAGGATCTCATGCAGATAGACCCCTCGCCCCAAACCACACGTCACAAGCTATTAGTTCAATGATTTTCACGCCGAAAATGTTTCAGCAGAAAAAATAAATCACATTCTTCATACGAACGGCAAACGGTGGTAAATCTCTTACAGAACTGTCTGCATAGTCACGAGCAGGGATGAGACATAGTTTAAATCGCACGGGGTAGCATGAACATGGTAAAAGTGTAACTTACATGAAAGTCAAAATTAAAAACAATACGTTTTCGAAACAATCTAATAAATTTAAAGGCTGAAAATCACTGCACTTAAAATTTTTGAGCGTAAGAAAATATTATTTTCCTTTTATATGGCCAGGGTAATATGTAGTCAACTACTAGTCGGGCCCAAAGAGTCGAGAGTTCCTTGCCTTGTCGTATCCTTGGCTGGATTCTTCATTGCCTGCAGCCTGTTTATGCAGTAGTTAGCGATTTGCTCGAATACGACGCGACTTTGGTGCGCTTTACTCGCCCCAACCTCGGCTTCCGCGGCTTCGCTGCTCTGATATGTTGGCTGAAATTTTTGTCGCATTAAAAGGTATTGCGCTTCCTGCCTGACTTCCACTTGGCATTTTCGTACAATTTTTCATATTTTTGTGCCTTAATTTATTTTATATCCTGTGTGCTCGCGTCTCGCCTGCACCCCGTCTCGCCAGGTGAAGGTCCTGGTCCTTGGGCTCTGACTGCGCTCGGCGTGGGCCTCCCCAAACGGATATTATTAATATGAATATCGCGCGACTTATATGCAAAAGTTGTGTGGAAGGACCAGACCAAGGTAAGGGCAGCCCAACCACGAGACGTCGCCACGTATTTTTATTTATGCCGCCGACGCTGCCAAAGTTGTTTGCCAAAAGGTTTAAGTTGTGCGCGCTTTGGCATACTTTAAACACAACACATGGCCAGATAGGGCGGAAGGGAGCAAGACGGGTAATATTCCGGGGCGGCAGCCAAGCAACTTAAAAGTCATTTGACTAAACGTCTGCTGACAGTTTGAACTCAACCCGCTCCGAAACTCACATGTTGGAAAGACACAACATAAATTTCTTGCGCTTTCTGCACGCAACGGCGGAAGCGCACCCAAACCGCCCTATTTCCAACCTTTGCACCTCAATTTGTGTTTGTGTTTGTTCCGCCTGACTCCGAGTGACATGAATATAAAAATCATATAAAACGCAATTGAATTTACTGCAGTTCCACCCGGGACTCAACCGCAAAGGCATTCCCATTCCCCCCCCCCCCCAATCCCCCTACTAAAGTTTGCCCAGACGGTGTTGTCAGCAGAGACAAACTGCCAAACTGTCAAATTATTAGGAGGCCATTGCTTATACGATTGCATTTCCATATTTCTTATGAGCTGTCAACAGCGGAAACTTTTTACGACTTAATTAGTCTAAAAAGGGGATGACGGTGAACTGATTGGTAGGCTACATTCGGAAACGTTTAAAGCCTTCACCCTGACTCCAATGGAGTCCTGCTTGTTATGGAGTTCTTAACTGGCCATATAAGCGGCAAAAGGAGCCTGAGGAGCCATAATGTGCTTAGGGGGCATTTGCAACAGCTTTGCGTGGCAATGCAAGAGCACTCCAAGGATACTCGTCACTTGACGACACTTTGATGTCGCGTGGAGACCACATGTTGCATTTCCATGCAAAAAGGACAGGCAAACATGTTGAAAGGACTTTCTGTGGGTGTTTGTTGGGGAGGGAAGCCTCTTGTACGTGAGCAGATGGCAGTTGGGTTTCCGTTATTAAAGGCTTCCGCTGGGCGGGGACCCGGTTGTAAAACCCGGCAGATAACCCAGTGACCTCTGGGGGCTCAATTGGCCAAAGTCAAACGAAATTAGATTCAAACTGAGTATACTCACTGTGCGGCGGCGTCAACGTCATCGCAGAGGACATGCCGGGAAAGGGCAGTGGTGACGGCGGATGCGGAGGTCCATCCGGTGCATTGAAGTGTCCCGGCAAACTCATCGGGGATGCCGGTGCAAACTCCTTCCCGAACTCCTTGCCAAAGTCCTTGCCGAATTCCTTGCCGAGCTCCTTGCTCAGTCGATTCATGCTCTCCTCGAGCCGTTCGTGCGCCGCCTGTCCGGGACATCCGTTTCCTGGACCACCGCTGCCCGGATGACCGCCGTTTTGTCCTCCGAAGGGGGGCATCCCCATGGGTCCCAGCAGATTGCTGGCGAATGCGTTGTGGTCGCGCGGATCACGGGGATCTCGGGGCTCCCGCTGATGCATTGCGGCCGCAGCCGCTGCTGCCGCCAAGGACATCTCCATCTGGTGCTCCATGTGGTGGAAGGGATGCTCCCCGGCTCCGGCTGCAGCAACGGCCGCAGCCGCGGCAGCGTGCATCTGCGCCTCCAGTGCTTCCATGTGGCAGGGCGGACTGTCTGGGAGTCCTGGTGGCCGAAGTCCTGGCGGTGGAAAGCTAAGCAGTCCGTTGTTGCCTCCTGAGCAGCTGGTGGGCGTGTGGATGGCTGTGGGGTTCGGATTGGCGTTTAGTTGGCGGATGTCTTTCAGGGACAGCATAATGCGTTGGTTGTTGTCTTGCAGCTTGCTGCTGTTGTTGTTGTTGTTGGACTCACAGTCGGACGAGTGGGTGGCACTGGTGTTGCCGTCCTTGGCCTTCTTGGTGGTGCAGAGGTCCTCGGGCCCGTCGCTGGGACAGGGCGAGGGGGTGGGCGACATGGCGGCCGCATTGGCAGCAGCTGCGGCCGCCTGACGCCTCAGCTCGTTGGTCGTGTGTATAAGCTCTTCAATGTCCTGCTCCTCCTCCTCCTCCTCGTGATCCCGATCCTGATCGTCGTCGTCTTCCTCATCGTCCAGCTCGAGTCGATGGTGGCTCTCGTTGAGGTTGAGGGGTTGATCGGGTACTTCTGGCTTCAGCGACTGCTTCTCCTTGGCCTGGTCCATCGACGTTTCCGCTGCCGAAGATCCGTTTTTCTCTGCTTCTCGATCATGATCCTCGTCGTCGTTATCCCTATCCGCTCGTTCGAGCAGCTCGTGCTTGATCACAGTTTGCAGGGATTCGGTATCGGTCTTGTTCAGGGCAAAGTCATGGGGAACATCGCCGGATCGACGGCGTGGTCGAGCTTGCTTGCGTCGGGGCATGGGCGAACTGCCACCCAGCTCCTGGTCGCTCTCCATCTCGCGGTCGCAATCCGGCTCCCGCTTTCGTCGCAGACTTAGCGCTGCCATGGCGTTCGATGCGTTGCCGAACAGTCGGGCGGAGGCGGAGGGCATCATAAGCTTCCCGGCCGCCGATGGTCGGACCATTGACGGCGACTCGTCCTCGAAGCTGGAGGACAGCATCGATGCTTCCATCATGTCAAAGTCATCGGGTGAGGCGGCTGGCGTAGGCGTGTGCTCCGGCACTGAGCTCTCCACCAAACCCCGGACTTGAAGAGACTCTCCTGCCTGAATTAGGGTCTGCAGGCGCCGCTGTGGGACGCTGATCTCGCCGCGGTACATGAAGTCCACGATGGCCTGCACCACCCAGCCCCGGAAGTCCTTGAGCACGATAACCGGATGCTTGCAGGGCGTCTCCGCGAAGACCCGCTGGAAGAAGGGCGAGCAGGCGGAAAGCACCATTTTGTGGGCCCGGATCGAGGTCTCAGCGCAGACCAGGGTCACGTCCACTAGCGTCTTGGTCTGCAGCAATGCATCGAAGGCTCGCAGGATGTGATTCTGGTGGTTGTTCCAGCGCAGGCTATAGTGATCCTGCGGGGCCGCGATTGCACCTGGTGCCCCAGCACCCCCTGAGGGGGGCGTGGCCGGTGGACTGTGCTCTGAGGGAGTCGCCGCTTCTGTGGCTGCCGCCGTTGCCGCTTGACTCATGTTCAGGGGCAGAGGTGGCGGCGTTGGTGGCGTCGTGGGGGGCGTGGAGTGCATGGGGGCGTGATCGTTAGTCGGTGTTTTGGCCAAAAGCGGTAGCGGCATAGACAGAGGCAGCGGTATGGGCGCCACCTGGCGAGCGAAGTCGGTCATGGGGAGCGTCGTCAGTTGGCGACGTTTAATCAACTCCTGGTCGGCGTCCTTTAACATGCCCCGTTCCAGTCACGTGCAAGATGCTCCGCTTCTCTGCGAAAAGAATAATCAAAAGGAGAGAAAAGGTTTTAGGCGAGAGACGAATAAGCAAAGCTTAAGGATAATCCCAGGCATAATGTATTCGTATTCATGACATATGCTGTGAGGCATTTCTGAAGTGGGTACCCTGTGATAATATGTTAATGAGTCGCAGCATATATCATTTTTCCAGCTGCGACGCCAAAGAATGGCAAAGCAGGAGTTAGGGAAAGGAAAACAATGCCGGGAAACAGACGCATGAAGGTGTAGCAATCACAGTTGCTACGTGTCGTGTCGCATATCCTCGAGGATATCACATGCAGATGTGTGATGTGTGATAATGGCTCATTGCCCCCTCCCGGCTGTCTCAGCATGCGTCTGCCTCGAATTTTGTTTTGCTTTGTTTAACCGTGCCCCAAACAAGCCACAGTGGAATGAATATGGAAATGTGGGAGCATAATCAAGATCCTTGTACAAGATCCCCATGAATGGTAGCAGACAGGTCATTTGATTAAGTCTATGAACTTTCGAGAAGTGATCAATATAGAATTATTTAAATAGTGTTATTGCGGATTCTATGTCCTGGATCTAGCACAGGTAATTGTATGTGCGATTGCCACAACCAGTGCGAGGCATCTAATTAATTCAGCGACTGTCTGCCATGGCTTCGCACCCCAAACCCCTTCCACTAGAAAGCTGCGCACGCTGCGTGTGTGAATTTTTAAAAGAGTCACCAGCTGCCTGACTGAGTCCGCCTAGGAAACTTCCGAGTCCACCTCACACTGACTTCTTGGGCAAAATTAAAAAACTTTGGTAGAGCGCAGCTAGCAAAATAAACATTTTTATTTGCCGTAGTTGCTGCATCCTTGGCTCGCCCGTCTACCTTTCGGGAGCGGTTGCTGGTTACTGACGGGGCTTGAAACCGCATATTAACACATGCTTCTCCACGCCAGGACCTTCTGCTGGGACCGAAACCAGAGCCAAAGGATAACCACGCTCGAATGCAACAATGTGCAATTAGCAGTGAGCTGCTAGGCACTTACCTCGTTTCTTTCTCGGGTTTGGTTTACCATTTTTATACCCGTTACTCGTAGAGTAAAAGGGTATATTGTATTCGTGCAAAAGTATGTAACAGGGAGAAGGAAGCTTTTCCGACCCTATAAAGTATATATATTCTTGATCAGGATCACTAGCCGAGTCGAACTAGCCATGTCCGTCTGTCCGTCTGTCCGTCCGTATGAACGCTGAGATCTCGGAAACTATAAAAGCTAGAGGATTGGCATTTTGCATGCATATTCTTGGAGTTCCTACGCAGCGCAAGTTTATTTCAAAATGGTGCCACGCCCCCTCTAACGCCCTCAATCGCCCTACACCATTTTTTGAAAGGTGTCTGGCGCCCACACCATTAAAGATTTTGGAAAACTAAAAATGCAGTTTTATTGTGACTATCAATACCTATCGAAATGTAGAAGAAATTTTTCAAATCGGACCATTCGTTAAAAAGTTATGCCTGATCAAAGATTTTATATATCTATCTCCCTAGCACTCCCTTAGCTGAGTAACGGGTATCTGATAGTCGGGGCACCCGACTATAGCGTTCTCTCTTGTTTTTTTTTAGCTCGTAACTCATTTGCGGTTTGCGGCAGCTGAGACAACATTTTTATTTATTTATTTTGCTTTAGAGTGGCGTCAGGTAAAAGCAAGTTAGTGGAACGCCGAGAAGAGAAACTGTCAAGTTTTTTAATTAATGGCAAAGTAAGTCAGTGGAAGGTGCTGGCTAAGGATCTCACAATGAGGCGACACTTCGACGCATTTAAATGTTTAATTTTTATCGGCAACCTTTATTTGTCCTTATTATATTTTAATTCATTTTCAATTAAGCTTGTAATTTGTTTTACATTTAAGTACCCGTGGTATAATTTTAGTACGTTTTTTAGGATTCACTTAAACTGAAGCTAAATGTATAACTTTTTTTTATGAAACTAGTAATTTGTAGCGGTGAAATATTTTGAATCATTTTGTGGGCCGTTTTCTCGTCCTTGTGTTTAATTTAAAGGAAACTTTAAACTCTGATTTATCAAACGATTTCAATGTTTTTACCCTTCTTCAAATTTAATAAACGAACGAGAAAACGGCCCTAAAAATGACACATCGTGAATTGACTAAACTAAATTTTATACCAAGCATTTAATGCGGCTTAACGATTACTGATATAAGTAATTTTCTCAAAATATAGTATCCGTAACCCTACGTACCATTTAAGTATATTTAGAAAAAATTAAATATCCTTGTTTGATTTGCACTTGCACTACTTTTTTAAGACTGTTCACTTCAACCCTTTCTACTGTGTAATACCATTGAACTAGGTGCAAGAAATATATTCACTATTCATAATCTGCAAACGAGGCCGGGTTCACGCGTCCCGATCGTAACACGTTCCTGTTGAGGGTTTGCAACAAACTGAGCTATATCTATGCAAATAAATGCACAGCAAGTTGCTAACGGTGTTCACCTATGAGCGAGCGGCCCTCACCACACACCCCGCACACATGCAACCCCCGAACACCACGCACCACACACCGCACACAATGCCTGTGTATGAGTCGGGGTGGGCAGGATCGGCTGAGCGAATCTCTCTCGCATTCCTCTCACTCTGAAGGACGAAGAATTCCCCTCTGGTCAGCCGTGCAGGTGATAATCAGGTGCGTGATCGTGTATGTTGACACACACATATAGCAAATAAATAAACAGGACAAAGTGCACACCAGCCGAACAGGTAGATCGCGACGGAATAGATATGTTTCCCTAAATGGCTGCTGACAGGTCAATTTGCGGCCCATTTGTATGTTTATATGGCCATATCTATCCTTTAATTTGGCAATTTTCGAAGAACTGATGTTGGTTTTCATTTGAAATGTTTTGCACATGTTATGTTTATGATGGGCGCGATGTCCGTAACACTGCAAACACTACTGTGATTTCCACACGAAACGCTCTTGGTTTAAAAAATATTTTAGGAATGCTTTTTTGTATTTTTATCGTGGCTCTAAATAAAAAACTGTGAGTCCGGAATATAACGTTTAAAGACGCGATTAAAAACCAATTTAAATAGATCGTGAATTTAACAAATATTTCGGAAATAAATATCAATCAATTAGTATTGGGACTTAACAGTAAAAGGTGTAACCGCTAATTACTTTTCAAATCTATATAAAGCTTATAATTATTTTGTTTTTTTTTTTTGTAAAAAGTCAATCACTGGTGAATCGATTTCTGCTTTTAAATTGTCATCCACGTATGAGCTAATAGTTTCTTAACATACTTCTCGATCGAATAAATATTGCAATTTATTGGCGGCGGCGTTGTAGACGGCCGATGAACATCGTAACGGTTAAATCGGGTAACGGGTAATGTTCGGCGTATGTGGGCGTCGCGTGTATGTTTCGAACCGTTCAAACGTCACGAAGCGACTAATTCAAATGATGTCGGTCGGGCCTGAAAAAACACAGCTACAGCGTCGCAGCCAACAGAAGCGTCAGCAGCGGCGGCGGCAGCGACGGCACACTTCCCCCACTGCCACCCCCAGTTGCCACGCCCCCACTCCGCGTGGGCCACAGCCGCCCACGTACGCGCACACGTATGAGCAGCGGGCCACAAACAGTCGGAGCCTGCGAAACAGGAATCACATGAGGATGCGGCGTTCCGTTCGGCAGGACGAAGTTCTTTGGAAGCTGGCAGCGACGTCGACGTCGACGTTCTTACTCCTTCATCATATAAAATATATATTTCGCCTTATCACAACAGCAGCTGCGAGGGCAGGGGAGGATGTCCTCGCACGTCACGTACACCGAAAAAAATATATTATTTATATGTGTATACGAAATACATTTGCATACACATGCGTAGCCGAAAGCGAGCACGAGCCGAGCGACACGAGGCGAGCCGAAAGGACACGAAAGGAGCAAAAAAGAGCACACGCACACCGACAACACCCTTCGTGCACACCCATACATACACACGTATTCATGTGGAGGCTCTGAATGCCCGTAAAGAGTAATAGCCACCACCAGACAACAGGGAAATCGCAACAACAAGAGCTGGAAGGACACCCACCCCAGCGGTGGTGTTGGCCCACATGGAGTTTACTCACTCACGGCCCACAGTTGTCACACATTCACATTGGGGCCGCCGACTGCGCGGGAGTGTAACATTTTTTATCAGGCCCCCCCAAAAAGCGCCGACTTCGCTGCCGGCGTTGGCGTCGACGGCAACATATCCCTTTTTCGCCAGCTTATGGAAATTCAAAAGCAGCGAGTTGAGTTTTTCCCGCTGCCACTGTCGAACGAATGGGGGAAAGTGGCCCAGTGAGCGAGAGGGAGCGAGCTGCGAGCGACAGGGACAGACGACAGTTCGGAAAGAGAGCGCACGAGACCTAAACAACCGACTGACGTGGGCGTGTGTTTGTGTGTGTGCGCCCCACACATGTACAACTCTTCTGCTCATCTGCCCGGGAAAGCGGCAGCGCAGCTTTTCAAGCTTTTCCAGCGGCGACGTGGCGTCGCTGCTCTGCCGGAGCGCTGCCAGGATTGCTGGTGCTGTCCTTGTCGCATGTGCTCAGTTTTTAATATGTTATCTATTCCTGCCATGCATGCAGGAAGGCTGCCTTTACATAGGAGCTCGGTGGTGGAGGGGGAGAGTAAGGAGCTCGGCGTTGGCGCAGAGCCACAACAAAAAAATCATGTACACAACATATTACACACAGCGCACGCAGTACATACGTATGTATGTCTGTGCATATGTCTCTCGCTCTCGGGCATGTGTGCGAAAGAGAAATGAAAAACAAAAAATATTTGTATGTACATCGCGAAGTTCGGAAAAACCAACCCCCAGATGAACGCGATTTTTGTGGAAATCGGAAAAGCGGTTGCGGGAAATTCCGAACGGAAGGTGGAGGGTGTATATATACATGTGTATGTCAGTATGTCAGCATGTGTGCGTGGTGCCATTGTGTGTGGGCCATATGAGCACGTTTTTGCAACATTTCGATTTGTTGGCGCAAATCTCTCGCTCACCAATACAAGAGTACATGGGCGAGGATACTGCACACAGGACACGCGTATATACACACGCCCACATATGTGTTAGGATGGATTAGGAGAGGTCAGCCATGTGTTGGCAGCCGAAGTCAGACATTGGTCGATGCCGGGATCCTAAGAGCGCCGTTTCTGACGTATGGGGAAAATGGAGGGAGCGGAATGAAAAGCTACCCAAAGTAACTCTTTATACCGAATTCATGGCTCCCCCTCAAAAGGATAGCCATTTTTCGTCCGCTTTTTCCATTTTTCCAGCCTACTTTTACCGTTTTGTTTGTCTTCCTTTGCATTTAATTTTGTTTTCTCTTTAGTAGTTCATTTACATTTTATGATTTGTTTGCCTGCGCTCCGTGTTCGCCATAAATTTTAATTGTCTTTCTTCGATTTTTACTTTGCGCCTTTCTCTCTCTGCCAGCTCGTTGGATCTTGAGGAGCAGGGGTTCCGTTGCTGTGGCGCACACTTTTGGTCTAGGCACTATTGTCGTGCCTCGGCAGCTCTGCATTTTTCCTGCTCTTGATTATGGCGCCGAACTTGCTCTTTAAGCTAAGTGTTGTTATTATTTTGATTTGGCTGAAAATGTAATTCTGTATATACATACTGAAAGTGGAAGTATCGTTATCGATCAGACCTATGCAAATCAAAAATTTCCGTGGATATTATTACCCGTAAAAATGGTTAGAAAATATGTCGCTATCCCTCCCAGGTCCCACTCAGATCAGATCAATCTGAGGGGTAGGAAATCATATCGTATTGCGAACCCAAAATCCAAAACTGCACGCATGCGCGCATCGATTATGCAAATGTGAGGGATTCAGTGCACGAAAGTGCCACGTTTCATATGCAAATGTAGTTCAGACAAAGGACAAATAAAGGATACGTTTACACATTTTTTACACCTTACAACAAAAAGAGAGAAAGGGGACGATTCAAGGGGTGGCAGTAGTCCCTGGCCGGATGCACCTCTCGGCTGCGTTCGTTAGAAGGGATTTATTTGGAAATTATGCAAATTAGGTTTCCAACTATTTCGATTCGAGTGAGCAGAGTTCTCCGGAGCTCGAATCGCCGTATGCAGCGCGTGCCTGCCGCGGTCTGTTCGCGACAACGGCTGCTGCGCCTCTGCCTCTGCCTCCGTCTCTGCCCTCGTGGGGCTGGCTGCAGGAGCCGAGTGGAAATGTACATTTTCATTGCCCGTTCGGGCTTTCCTCGCTCCCACCCCTTCCGCGCGCGATTTCCGCGGCACACGTGCGCATGTCTCCGGCCCAGGACGCTGCTATATTTTCCTTTTTTCCGTATTTTCCTTGGTTGCTCAATTTTTCACGCTCGCGAAAATGAGCGCGCTTGGGAGTAGGGGGCGTGGATGCGCCCTTTCTCTCTCTGTCTTGTTCTCCCTCTCCTTCGTTATCCTTTGGCTTGGGAAACCAAGCACATAGAGGGGGTGCAGTGGGTGGAAGACCGCTTGTAGGTGCGCCTGCTTGTGATAAAGGGGTTCTTGACTCGCCTGATAATTATGAAATGTATGAAATTCCCTTTGTATGGGTTATATACGAGTCCCGCCAAGCGTGCGAGTGCGGAGGGGCAGGCGCTTTCTGGTCTGTTTGCTACTCGAGATGTTCTGTAGTGGCGAGCGGGTGGGAGCGGGGGGCAGGATCCGCCATAATGGCCAGCATTTACTAATTAAGAGCTCACAAGTTGGCCGACGTCCGCCGTCCGTTGCCAGTGGCCCGGCGAAGCGTGTTTCGAGAGCTTCTATCTGCGAGTAACTTCTCTATCGCGAAGGGGCCAGGGGAGCGGAGCGAGGATGCTCTTGGGATTGGGTCATTATTGATGCATGTTAACGAGATATCAGGTGGCCACGGGATCTCTGCAGCACGGCCCTCTTTATGTCTCAGTTGCTGCTCACAACCCTTTTCAATTCATGTTCTTTTCTAGCAGCATTTTGTTAATGAGCACCCTTCTTCCCGACCCAACACTCTGCAAACAATCCATCAATGGCTTCATATATACATTAATTATTATAGGAAATTTCTATACTTAAATACTGTAAAACCATTAGCACAATTGCAAAAGTACAAATTTAACAGGGGCCTTTAAATGGAAAAGGGAATATACGTTTTCCACACCTACATTCTTTTATGACAGCACCTGCCGGCCAACTCAAAAGTCTAGCCAAAAGTCGACAAGGCGAAGACAACGGAAAAGCAAATGCAAAAATGTCTACAGGAAAAAAACGCACAAAAACAAAGCTCTCAAAAAACAAAGGCATATCTCAGCGGCCAGTGGTGGAAAAAACGTGAAAACGAGAAAATGAAAAAATCAATGCGCTACAAGTGTAAATACAACTTGACCACTAGACGAGGCGCCACAACGTGGCCAAGAACAGAGAGCAGAGGCAAGAGACAGGCAGCTGGATGGCCGGCCAAGTCCAGTGGTGGAACAGGCGCCCAGAAATCAGTAGCAGGTTGCTCGGCAGCGGCGAGAAAAGGCGCCAGAAAAGCAGGCAAAGAAGAAAAAAACTGAAGGAAAAAGAAAAAACTCGGGCCCGAGAATGAAAAAGCTAAAAAAATTAAATATGATTAAAAGAAAATAAAAAGGAAGCCGGTGGAGGGGGCTTACGGAACAGAGATAGAGGCAGGGCGGCAAAGAAAAGGGATGGCGACTGCCAGAAAAGTTTTCCCAAGAAATTCGCCGGGGAGTCAAGAGCAACAAGCGGGCGATTTGCCGGAGAAGCGAGAGATGGCCTCGTGACGATGGAGGGGTGGGGAGCTGAAGTGGGAGGAGGGCTGCACCATGGCACCGATGCAACGCAGTCACGTAGACCCAGACCCAGAGGGGGAAGCCGTGCTCCTCCAGCACACGGCGGAGAAAAGTTGGCGCGACTCTTTGCCGGCGTTGGCCAAGTGGACGCACCACTACCACCTCTGGGGCTCACACAAAAGGTAGGCAATAAGGACATGCATAACAAACATCAACAACATCATCAGGAGCAGCGGCAGAAACAATAACAAAAAGTATAAAATTAAAAAGGCGCTTACTGCGCCAGCCGTCAACGCCATTTTCATTTTGCAACTGTTGACAATGTCAGCCTCTACGGCCAGCAGCCTGGTCGGGATACTGGGATACTTTTGACGTGACCGAAGCTGGCTGAAGGATGAAATTGAAACTGACAAAAACAGAAAATTACGTCTACGTAACTAAACGGGTTCTAGGACACTCCCCGGTACAAGTGGTTTTAGACTAGCTCCCATCGAACTAGCGAATAAAATTATTATTACATTTTTTAAAATCGTTATTTTTGTTATTTCATTATTAAATATATTTCCCAGCATTGCCTTTTTCGTCGTGTCAACTGAAAAATGTTGCCAGGCAGTTGGCATAGCTGGAGTTATTTCCTGTGCTTTTCTTGCTGGCTGTCCTCCGTTCTCTCCGTTTATTCATTAATATTGTTTACCAAAGCATTTTTCGTCCCGAGAGCAGCTGTCTTGCTTCTAGCTTTATCCCTGGACGGAATCTGCTTGAGAAACGGAAACCGTTGCCATGACCATGCCCATCGGGTTGCCCATTTTCAATCCCAATCCCCCACCACGGCCTGTCATGTCCGTCTTTCTTGTTTGCCTTAAGTTGAAATTTGAGCTCAAAGACAATAGCCGAGTTTTTTAAATAACTTCCTGGGCATAAGAACAAATAACCAATTCGGGGGAGTTGGGCCAAAGGATATGTGGACATTCTGGCCTTCGTGGTGGCCTAGTCCGCTCCTTCTCCACGATTTTTTCATTAATTTCTTCTGCTAAGATATGCTAACTTTAGCTACTTCTTATTAGCCGACTCAAGACCTTCTTTGTGCTTCGACTCAGAGGGAAAAGGGATGGAAAAACTCGGAGGCATTGCGTTGTAATTTTGAACCGTCGCTTTGTTTGTTGCTCTGCTGTACTTTTCTCCTCTGCATGTCTATCCATTTTCATTAATGAGTTCGTCTTGCTTTCTTTCTCCTCCTGCTCTGCATATATTTTTACAATTCCGAATTTGTCAGCAGTCGTATCAAACCATTCATGTTTGAAAAAAGACTTTAAAGGTCCGTTAATATTTGTTGCCCAATATTATCGGTGTAATAAACTGCTCCTTGGAGTTCCTTACGCTGCCCAATTCCCCGGTCGGGTTCTGACCCCCAACCCACTGAGTTCATTATGAGGCGACAAAGGATGGAAAAGTGAAAGTCGGTCCCCGACAAGGGAACAAGAAAATGAATGCCCGTTATGTAGGAGAGGACGCAAGACTCCTCCACCCACCATACTGACATATTTGGAGGGCACCGCAAGTGTTTTTGAACTCATCAGAGGGTCTTGGGAGGAATGTGCGTTGGTAGGCACCGTCGACTCGTTTCCCATCCGTTATTTGGCGACTGGCGCTGCGCACACGCACACGCACACACACATTCTTATAGCTTTTCGCCTTTCCCGTCTCTACGTACCGTCCTCACCGTCGTCGTCGTCATCGTTATCGCCATCTATCTCGTTCCCGCGTATGTGCCAAAGTTTTCCACTGGCGCAGTTTTACTTTTTTCCTCGCTCACCGCCCACGCGAAAAGTTCGTCGTTGTCGCTGATGATTTTCCACAATCGGTACATGCAGAGACATACTTATTCACCAGAATAAACGTAAGAGGTCGAATGTTTGCGTATATATGAATGTACCTCATATTATGTACCCGCTCGGTGCCTGCTCCCCCAATGGGCTCTCAGTCTCTACCTCTAAGCCCTTCCCCCATTGAGGGCTTCGTTCCAGTTTCCTCGAGACGAGTTCGATAGGCAATGGCGCTTGAACTTAGAGTATTTACGTAAACTAACAGCAGAAATCACTTAAGTTACAGAGATTAAATTTTGCTTGTGCGAAGTCTTTTCTTTTTATAGCATGAAAATTAGCTGCCGTTCGAAAATATGTCCAAAGATTTTGCAAAATAATATTCTAATCTGATTGTATACAATCTCATAATTAATGTCGATAAATAAAATAATTGCTCAGCAGAAATATTTGTTTATTATAGTTCAGTACGGATCCAATTTCTTTTTTTTTTTTGGTCTTTTTTCCAAAACTTTGCGTCTTTTATTTTTGGAATCTATTTTGAATATATAAAAAATGTGCAAACAGATTTAAATCATCCGAATGGTAAAGGGATTCAATATATTGGGCTATTAGTTAAAAACCTTCTTTGTTAGCAAAACCTCAGAGCATTATTTTTAAAATTAAAATATGAATCAATTTCTTCAGAGTTTCTTAGAAATGTAAAATTGCACACATTCATAAGTACATGACAGTCTTTAAAATTTGGGTTAAAGCTTTGGTCATTCACACACATTAAGTCAAACGCTCCTGCTCATTCAAACTCGATCATTACTTATACAGTAACTACACATTCCCATAGTCCCACACTATTCTCTGATTACTAGTCCAGTTTTACCCTCCCTCGCTGCGAACTCAAATGTGAACACATTTAAGAACTACAAAAGGAAATCTTTAGGTTTTTCACACAATTCAATGAGTTTTTCTCACGCTTAAATTATAATTCCAGTTAGTTTCTTATTTCGGCCAGCTCGCCCAATGCTACCCTCCCATATGCCGACACATGAGCATATATTTCGTGGTGGGAGTGGGCCGAACGAAATCAACAAAACTGCTGTCTGGGCTAATTTAAATTTTCGTCTTCCCTTTAAGAAAGTTGACCAGGCCGTGACTTGTGCGCTGCCTCATTAAGTTGGGCACATAGTTCCGTGTTCAGGGTCTTCCCTCGGCACCCCCGCCGCAGTCTTATCGCCGAGATAAAAATCGATTCGCGCGGTCGTCGCCACCACCAACAACTGACCAGCAAGGCGGCGGACAACTTTCCTAAGTTAACCTTTATTGTCCGAAAGTTGTTCTTCTTATTACTCCGGTATTTTCTTTTTCTTTCCCTCCGTTTTCTTGCACTTTTTTCGGCCTTCTTTCGGTGAACGAAAAAAATGTTAGGAGGTAAATTTACATTCTGCGAGTACTGAGAGCAGCCTTTAAAGTTGGTCATTCGTCGCCGGCGTCGCCATCGCCCGCTTTAAGCGATGTTTATCTCTGTCATAATATGCGCTGGGAATCACCTTAAAGTGATATTATCAGAGCCCAGTTTCCCGGGAGAGCCCCTGTCCGCTCGAATTTCGATTCACATTGTTTGAAGGTGGAGTTCTTAGGCCTCATATTTCGGCCATGGTTCCTCTTTATGAGAGCTACTGCTCTCTGATTATATTATCTTTATTTTATTCTACCTATGCTACTGGTAGGTGTCTGCTACTGGAGTTCATATTTTACAGCTTACCAGCTGAACAGTGTTTTTGTTCCCTTTTGGACAATGGTCACTCATTGTTTTTAATTGCAACTCAAGTTTCGCCCTTTGAAGTCGCCTTTTGTTTACATTATCGCACTTGTAATTAAGATTTTACTGTTAGGAGGTTTCAATGGGAAAAATTATTGATATCTTGTAAAGCGAATTTTAAGAAATAATTATTTAACCTTTTAATTTTAAGTCTCAACTTACTTGAATTGCCATTTTCAACTGGCCGATGCTCTCCAAATTAAATTGAGACAAACTTTGAGATTGCTCACACAACTAATTGGAAATATGACTGAAAAACTTTTAATTGAGTCATATTTGTAATTAGAAAACGCAATTAAAGTTTGGTCTACAGCTTAAGAAACTTTCAAAGTGATGCCGAAGAAGCAAAAATCCCAAACGAATAAATAAATGCTCCAACTTAACGATTTAAAGTAAACCTCTATAGGCTAATTACTGTATTTATGTGTAACATTTTATTTTGACTGTTGAGATCTGTCCGGTCCGATCTGCTCCGGGCAATGGTAGTTATTTCAGCGTTTTCCTCACAACCTTCAAACCGAGGCGCCGCCTTACTTCTCCTTTTTGTGCCAAGGCTATTGGAGTCTTACTACCAATACCCAGAGCTGCCACACCCCGGCACATATGAGCCGGAGTTTGTATGTTGCCACACGTGCGGCGAGCCTCGAACAATGGGCTGCGACCAGGCGGATCATAACTGAATAAAGTCGGACAATTGATGGCTCTGTTAGCAAACAAAGACGACCTATGCAAATGCCAGGCTCGGGTTAGTCGTACGAGTATGAATAATGAATTAAAATAAGTAAAATAATACTTATTTATAGCTCCGCAAATGGCTTTATTGTTTGCATTATGATATTATTGAAATCGCTGTGTGCAGCCAGCTGCATGGCGTAGACATGAAAATCAACTTCAATATTCAAAGATGCCCAAGGCGTCGTATTCTATGGGATAGTGGAGTGGGAGAGATCATCACGTTGGATGTGGGAACCCGCTAGCTTCTTTCGCTCATTTGGTGGATACTTTCAGCGATGGCGAGTGTCAAAGACTTGCTTTTAGCATTACGATCAAATCACGAGCCCATCTCTAGGCCACACCAAAAGCAGGGAACTTCACATTGCTACTTGGGCAACAGGCGAATCTTTCTTTGCCGCGGTGTGGTCCATTGTTCGACCATCGAGTGCCTCAGGCGGGGGTAGGCTTTTGCTGACCTAGAATGTAATGGCCAAATGGAATCTGTACTGGCCACATGTGAAGCGCTTTTTGTCAAGCACCTTACATGATCATCATTATGCCCATTCGGTTGATTGCAATTGGAAACAAATTACGCCTATCGAGATCCCTGGCGCTGACCATTGTCTAGACTTGTGACTGAGCTACGTCTAAATAGAGGATTATCCTAGCGCCAGGATTATCCAGCCTATGCCGTGACCTGTCCGTTCATTGTCCCAATTCTTAGTGCAGGCCAGACTAAGGCGAAATCAAATAAACATTAGCAGCATCGGGAAATGCAAAAATCCTTTGGCAGCAAAAGTTAAGATTACCATCGTCTAGCCACGGGGCAGGCCGGGTCGTCTCGCAGGATTTTTTCCCAGGTTCTTCCGGCTGAGGAGCGACAGACCACTATTAGTGACCACAAGACAGGGGCGGCTAATCCCCCTGCATACCAAAAATGAGGTCAGTCTGAGCGGTGGTGCTTCTGTTTCGGAAGCGCCGGATAATCATCAAAATTAGGCAAGATCAGCGATAAGGTATTTGGTCGACTCATTAGGGGTCTATGTCCACTGCTAGTAATGAGTAGCCATAACGATAGGCATCGAGCAACATAATTTAATAAGAATTCAAGCAACACGAATATTTTTGAAGAATTAAAGTACAGCAGAGTACAAATCTTCCCACAATTGTCAACACTCGAGTATTCGAGCACTTTCACTGTGCAATAAATTTATGCACGCCCCTGCGGACGGTCCCATCAACACGTATCTGGAGTGAATCTGCCGCTCGCATCGAAGGTTGGCTACTGTTTTTGCCGGCTGGCATCTGGCCGACTGCAAAAAGAGCTCGCAAGTGGACAAAAAGCTGGGAAACCGAAACCGAAACCGAGCCGAACCAAACCCACTATCAACATGTCGTATCCTTGGCATATCCCTGGGCTACAGAAGCGGCGACCAAAGCAGAAACCGAACCGAATGCTTGCGCTTTGGCTTTTATTGCTTCATTTTGCTGTGCGATTTGTTTTGATTTCAGCAGTTTGATAACCTTTTTGCAAGTTGCTGTTGCTTTTTATTGTTTTTGTTATTAGTAATTGTTGCCAATTCCCTGCGGATATGACGATTTATGCTATCCATGTCTGCCTCACTCATTTCGCATTGTTCGACTTGGATGTCTTTTCACCTCAGCCCCATGGACGAGAAGGAGATGGAGCCCTACCTCGGTTGTTTTCTAGTTCAACCATATTTCTGGACTTCGACATTGGTTGTCATGGCAGCCAAAAATCTATTTTTTCCCGCACCACCCGTGAGGCTTTTGCGGATTTTGGCAATTATCTGGGCTTCTCGATTGCAAAAATAATTTCTTATGTATTTTTTAAAAGCCATTTTCACTGCATTGAATCAGCTGCCAACTACACTAAAATTATCGCAGGCATGGCTTGCGTGTTGTGCATATTTTAAGACAAAACGCAGAGAAGACCGAACTTTTAACCTCTTAGGTAAAACTAATTGAACTTACCTTCAAGTTAAAGCCGCGTAGAATATTCAAGAACTGGACAAGTTGAAGGTGCTCATTGAAACATCGGCACGGGGTTCTGCCTGTGCCCATTTAAATTCAATTAAGAAGTATTTAAAAGTTAACTTTGAGTATGGAAAAATACTCGCGATTCTTCATTATCTATTTGCGATGTGAACTTATGCAAATATTGGAAATATTTTAGTTAAAGGCCCTCACAAAGACACACGGGATTTCTGACAATTTTTCTCAACTTTTTGTTGCTCACTTTAAATCAAATTCCAACTTATTAAATGAGAAATGCTAATTACAATGTTAGACATTTGCATTTCATGTATCCAAATACATTTTCCATTCAAATTATTTTGTAGCCAAGCAAGCTAAAAATTTTTCAATTTGCATTCGCGTGAGTTTGAAGTTAATTAATTTCTGGGCTTTCAGGTTTACGAGCTGCTAAATGCGTTCGGGACTTGAATTCAACTCGTTTAACCTTTAATTCCCCTAAATTATTAAAACCGTTTTCCGATTAGTTTTTCGACGGAACTTCCGACGGCGCGTGGACCTTCGATGCTGCTACGATATTTGCTCACATTACGATATGGTCTTGCGATTCCAATTGGACTGTGCTGTGCGCCTGCGCGTCAGGTTCGCTTCGCGTTTGGCCCGCAACTGGCTTGGCTTGAATCGGCCAAGATCGGCGACAGCCACTCGACAAGTTCGGCTTAGGCCTGAACCGGGGCTTTTGGCGTGGTGTGTGTGCTTTGAGCGCTTTTTGAGTTCCCTGGTTGGTTGGTCAATTTTCAGAGGTTTCGGAACTGGTTTCGGCCACATGGCTGCTCATTGTCTTCTGCTGCTTCTATTGACGTCGTGGTTAATGTTTTGTTGGCCTGACTAATTGGTCAGCGGTCTTCCCCGTTGGCTCTTGAGCAATTAGTTTTCGTTCTAATTGGTCAGAAATATATTATGACCGACATTTGCCCGGACTGATCGCACAGCAAAAACAGCACGGAGCCATCCGAACTGGTTTTTGCGGGTGCTGTCAATGCCCAGATTGGATCTTGGCCGAATTGGCATTGCTATTTGTCGGTTTGTAGATGTTTTTATTAATCTGCTGATTTAAATTGAACCTACGATAAATTCTGTATGGAGGCTGAACGCTAATTGAGTTTATATCTGGCTTTGGATGAGCAATGATGCGAAAAGGTTGTGCAATATTTGATTTCATTAACGAGGTTAAGATTTAGTGGGCAAAAATTGCATTTAATTATTCATCAAATTAGCTCGGCTGAGATCGAATGCATTGTTCTAATGTGTGACCGTTATTGATGCCTGAACTTTATCTGGATTTTGGTAGTTGTGAATAAAACAGTAACTCAGGTTAAAATCGAGTTGAGGGCTTGTGTTCCATAGAGAAAAATACGCGATACCCAAAGCTTCCATGAAATAATAAAAACGGGAACGGTTTTGGGGCAACAACTTCTGGAGCAGCGGCAGCAGCAGCAACGGGAGCGGCAACGGCAACAGTTGCAGTGGCTGCTTCAACAGCAGCAGCAACACGCGGGGTATTTAGGCCCGAACAAACAGCAACAGCAACTGCAACAGCAAGAAAAACAAAAACAAGAGCCACAACAATGCAAGGCGAGCAAATAAATCGTGATCACGTGGTCAAGAGGGCCAGCCCAGAGCGAGGGTCTCTGGTGTAGGTGGAGTTGCTGGCTAAGTCCGCAAGGAACTGGATCTGTAACTGCACCGAACTGAACTCCTTCGCAACTCCTACAGCAATAAACGTAGCGCTTGTCTCGACTGATAAAGCCACACAAAGAGCGAAGTGATCTACTAACAGAAACAGCCAGCACAACAACAACTGCCGCAACAAGATCATGTTTGTCGTGTCATACGAAAAGGAAAATAGTACAATGAGAAGGAGAGAAGGGAACTAGCCAGAGTAGAACTCGGAGCCAACCGATCGCATACACAACACGCTCCGGCAGCCCCCGCAACTCCTGCAGCAGTCGCCCAATCATCGTCATCATCTTCATCGTCGTGGTGGGGCATTCAAATTTGGCGCTTGAATTTGTTGCAAGTTCAGAGTTGAAGCTGCAGCTGCCGCACCGGGGAGTCGTCGCCGGCGCGCTGCAGAAACACAACAGCAACACAGAACCCACCAACAATGCATGTCGCTGAAATCGAAATCAAGATCAGAACATAGAAACTAGAAGATCCAAATCAGCAGCATCATCGGCCACGCCGTACGGATCAAAACGAAGGGAATAAGGAAAGGGTAGCCCGAGTTTTCCCGTCTGTGAGTGTGAGTAAGCCGACTCCGCAGTCGAGTCCAAGATCTCGATCATAGGCCGCATCGTGACGCACAATGTGGTCATGGCCAACCTTCCTAGTTAGATGCAGATTCAGATTCATCCAGGCGGAAAAGACCGCATCACCAAATTTGATTCTAATTGTCGGCGCTGCTGTTCCTTGGCCACGTTCGTCAGCTGGTGCCTCTTCCGCACAGTGGGACAAAAAGGCCCCAATCTTTTTTCTTAAGGTTTCAGAAAAGCTTAAAGATTTTTCTGTCGAAAGCCCAGTGTCCGTCGATCCAAACCATCATCATGCCACAACCGATTTGTGCTCCCAGATCAGATCGTGTTTTCTGCACCTTTTGTTGAGCATTTGGCGCTTTACTCCCCTCTCGGACTCGCTTTATCGGCACGTCAACATCAAATGCGTTTGATGTGGGGACTTTTACGAGTAACTCGCTAGAGAGAAAAGCACAAAGCTATCGAAACATAAGTAGAAAACGACTTGATTCTTTGACCAGACCAGCTGAATCTCTTTTTTCGCCACTTTTCCCTCCTCTTCGCTTTTTTGAAGGAAAGTAGCTGACACACATTTCTCGCAATTCGAATCTCCAGCAAACAAAGGCCAAGCAGGCCAACGGTGATTCCTTTGTATCTTTGGCTTTGCGGCATGTTGCACGCGTGATTAGCAGCTCAAGACCACAACAGCACCAGTTAAGACAAAGACAAAGACCAGACGTCTCTCGTCAGACATATGCGCTGATCAAAGCTCAGCAGAAACTAATCGAGATTAACAGCAGATCAGCGGATCAGGCACCATGCCCCGGTGCAAAGTCAAATAACCGCTGAAAACGATCCGAACCCCCTGAAATAGTTTAGTCGGAACGCTTGGGCCGAGAAGACAACAGCCGAGCTGCCAAGGGCACAGCATGTGAGCGCTTTCAAATTGTTTCAAGTGTGAAGATCAATTTCATGGCACGTTACCGGGCTCTGGTGGTCAGATAGGATGGGGTCTCGGGGGATGACTTCTTCGAGATCTTCCTCTGCTCAGCCCTTCCTCTGCTCTGGAGCGCTGCCCATTTACATGAATTTGAATACAATTGACGAATTGTAGTTTGGGCATTTGTCTTTTTTGTCTAGCTTATAATGTGTCTATTATATTTTCACCCATTGTAGTTGCCGGGTATCCAGTGTGAGAAATTTTTCAGAACTGTGTGTGAACGAAGCGTGGAAGTGAACTGCCGGCAGTGATTCGCATCTGTATCTACGTTTCTGTGGCGTGCCTACTATTGATCCATCATCGGACTCGGCTTGAACTTTAGCCGGTAATTAGACAAATTCAAATGTCAACAGAAAGTTCAGCGAACCACAGAGGAAAGGGGCTCTCATAATCGACGCCGATAATTTATTGTTACGCGAATAAATTTCGACACTAAAAGCTGGTTGCAGGCAAGCTGGACTCTTCGAGCTAATCAGATTGACCCAGTAAACCAGTTGACTGAGCCGACTTGGATCTCGGTTATTGGGATTGGGATTGGGTCCATGCAACCCGTCAACATTATTATTTGCCTTGTTAACTTGTCTGCACGAAATGACATTTTACAGCTAAATTTGCCGTCTGGACAAGATTTCCCAAGACAACAGCCATCGAGCTGGGCTAACGAAGCGATGGCGGAGCGTCGAAGATGTCCAACCGCTCGGTGGTGCCAAATTCGATTTTGCAAGCCCTGATCTCCAAGCACGCGGCTCTCGGCTCTTGGCTCTCAACCCGCATCCCTACTTTATTTGCAGCTCCGTTTTCATCTGCAGCTTCCGTCTAAGCTCATTTATACTCTCTTCGATGGCTATAACGAGGTCTCAATGCTGCAAGACATTCGGCTCTGGTCTGAATATATTTTAGCCCTCTCTTCACTCGCTCATCTCGGCTTGACAGTCAATCGATGGCGTCTCTTTGAACCTTGAGCTGTGGGGGCCCCATTGCTGGGCCCAAATGGTAAAGAAATCAGACCATCATTAGCCTCCAAAGCTGAAGCGAAACAACTCCTTTTGCTATACACAAATTTGATCCATCTCACAACAAGCATAATATCGCCAAAGTCATAAATTAAACATTTGACTTGATACTAAAAATGAGAAAAAAGCAATAACACAAAACTAATTTCGGCTTTTATGCACGACGAAGTAAAGTATACCCTGACATGTTTGTCCGCTATTACTGATGGCGCTAATGAATGGTCATTTATAAAGCCCCCGGTGTCCTTGAAGGTTTGTTGCACAAGCACACTTTACGTGTGAATAATATTCGAATGACCCCTGAACATTATACAATGTTGAAGGCCCAGTTCGTATAAAGTTGTTTTACTCCTTGCTAGGGTATAGCAAGGGTGAAGGCAACAAATTGCTCGTCGGTGTATAAGAAAACACCTCGCCATGCCTGGAAGCAACAGAAAATGTGGAAAAGTGCAGCACCAGCCAAAGTAGGTGGTAACCCTTGCTAAATGATCAATCGTCGCGATCAGAGGCACGTTTATGGCTCTTATTGGTGTGGGCGGTCAGTATTACTCACCGTTGAGGTGATATGGATTATTACGTAAGTGAGGCCGTTCTTCGGCTATTTATTGCATTTGGTGTAACTGGAAACCCGTCTAAAATAATTCATCTTTATGAATGTAATAGATTTTGATGCTCAATAATTAGTCATTTAAAACGTCAAACCAAATGCCAAAGATCTTAAAGGATCGTTAAACATTTAATTAATTCTGGCCAAGGCATCGCCGAATACTTTAGACGTTTAACCTGTGTGGGCCTCTTCCAAGTAGCAAACATTTTCCCATTTAGGTTTCGACGGAAGAAAAATGAAACGAAATTAATTTGCCCAAATGCCAAGCTGATTGATTTGCATAGCACAGGAGTTGTCCTCTGTTGGGAATGACGATGATTATGTTTTAAAGCGAACTTATCAATTAGTCTTTTTCAGTTTGAAGGGGTAGTTAAGGGGCTTAGGCCCATTGATTTGTGTGAAAAATCACTGAGAATCATTCAAAGCCTAAAATGGTATAATAGATAATCATCATTTGACTGGAGACTGAGATGACTTCAAGTCGCAGGTGTAATCACTTTGAGTTAATTACAGAAAATAAGGGTAACTTAGTTGGGGTTGCTAGAACACTTCGGCTAACTACTAATTGTTAATTGTTAAAGGTGGTTCTGCCCTTTTAAAGGTGGCTCCAGGGATGTGCAGCCAGCCAATGTGAAAGGTCCAGAATAATTCTAGCCAGCACATCAAATTAAATGGCCGAGAAGATTAATCAATAATTCAGACAAGAAAGTGCAACTCTTAACTATGGCTAAAGAAAAAGGGGGAAAGTTATTGGGGGTGTCTGAAGAGATCACAGGTTTTTAACCCTTTCACTATATGTCCCGGTACATAAGAAGTCAACAGATAAATAAGCGAAACCGAGTTACATCGGACAGTCGGAAGAGCGCTCAAAAAGTCACTCATACGCCACGAATGCCTGGGTTTTCCTCTCTCACGACTGTTCTCTTTCGCTCTCTCTAGTCCCACCTATACAGACGGCTTGAGCGCTTTTTCCTCACAGACAGAGCGTCGTCAGTTGGCTTCGACTTCCATTCCACGTTTACTGGAATGTACTCCGAGTGCTCCGAGCTCCTACTTCAGATAATTCTCCCGTCCGATGGCATATTTTGTTTGGGATATTTTGTTTCCTCTTACAAATGCACAGATTTTCGCCATTCTTTTTTTTTGCGCATTAAGTCGGATTTTTAATTTATTTTCTCTCCTCCTCCTCTTGTCTTGGTGAAAAGGGCTCGTTTCGGCTTCGCCTCCCCGCCTCGTTTGTTGATGGAAACATTTCCGTTTTGTATTTGCGCAATTTGCTTAGAGCCGCGTTCTGTTGCCAAAATCTACATAGGATGGAAACAAAATACGAGAAGCTTAACAGCTTGGGCTTTCCTTCTGCATATGATTATTATTTATTTACGCAATTCAGAGAGTATGGTTTATAATCAGAAACATAAAATGTTTTACTGAATCGCCAAAAAGCTTTTTTCCCTTCATGTCTTCTATGTCCTCTATCATTTTATCGTAACAACCCTTTCGCATCCTCCACATCGGGAACTCTTCAAAATATTGGTGATACAATATTACTAAAAAGGACTAAAATGGAAGAATTCCAAACAAGAAGAGATTTTTGCCTGGGCGACACGCTATTAAATTGTAGTAAAGGGATATCGATAGGATTTCTTGATTATAATATGGAAACCATTTTTATGATGGTGACCGATAAGAGATACCTAAATCGAATGCTCCTATACCTTTACCCTTCAAGTCACTTTGTGGAAGGCTCTGGTCATATCCCCTACCGTTTCCATCACTCATCGGGGCTTGCCCTGCCCCCCGTGCTGCTCCTTCAACTCCACCAATCCCTCCCGGCAGAAATAAATTGAAAAACACATGCACCTCCCTGAGATATATGAGTGTATATGTATATGTGTGTTTGCACACACACGGTCACATAGCTACAATTCGTATGTAAGCATATTTACCCATGTACGAATCAGGCTTCGTCTCCGTCCCCTCTCCGGATCCGAGCCATCCTTCCTGCTCCTGCTCCCGTTTCCACTCCTTTCCAGCTTTCACGTATGAGAGTGTGCAATGCGAGTTGTATTCGTCATACATGCTGCGTCGACGTCGACTGCAGCTGAGGCGCAAACAGCGCGGCCGCTGCTCAGCTCGGCTTTTACTCGGTATTCGCTTAATTTTTTTGCTCCACGCTTTTTTCGTTCCAAGCTCCAAACGAGAGAAAGAGCGAGCGCCAGGCAGGACAGAAAGAGAGAGAGAGCAGCTCACACATAGATACGCACACACACAGAGACGCCAGTTGTTTTTGTTGTTCTTGTTGTTGTTATTTTGCTGCACACGAGTTGGCGCTTTAATACATATAGCGCTATATGAGTGTGTATGTGTGGGTGTGTGTCTGAGTCTTACATGATTTTTATTTCCTTTTTCAGTTGACGTTGTTGTTGCTGCTGTTGTTGTTTTGCTCCCCAGTTTTTAGACTCCGCCTTTTTTGTCGTCTGCATGTCTCTGGTTGTGTGTCTTCGCCCTCCGCCCCCCATTTTCAGCCCCGCACTTTCTACTGTTGTGGGATTTTTAAGCGACGTCGTCGTCGCTGCTTGTGTTAGAAAGCTGGAATGTGGTGGATGGGGTGAATGGGGTGGTGGGTGGTGGAGCAGAGGCTGCCTGGTAAAAGAGTGAATGTATGTAAGAGACTGTTTGGTACTGTGCTTCGGTTTCGTTTCGTTCCATTCGCATTTCGTGTGATTTATTCTCTGTACTCGTTGCGTACTTATGCTCACTTGCCCTGTGTATGTGTGTGTGTATGTGTATGTGGCTCATTTTAACTCTCATCCATTCGTTTTGAACTTAATGTGTTGCTGGGTCTCCCAGCAAAGCGACGAATAGGAAACGAATGAGTTCTGCCTGGTAGCATGTTTAGGTTTATTTAGCACACAAAATCATACATACGACTACGACTGCAGCATTATGTACTCGCCTTACACCTTTTCCTCCTCCTACTTTCCTATATACTACATGCTAGTACATTGCACATGAATTCGTGCATGCGATTGACTGAAATGGTCGGAATATTCTTGTGTGTTTCTACACTTGCTGGAACAGAACAGAAAGAGTGAACAGGATAGATACACAGACGTATGAGTAATGTTGTGGATAAATTGCGCATACGACATGGTAGTTTTAATTAAGGCATTTGTGAGTAGCTCATATTTTTAAGCATAATACAGTCAAACATATGTATGAGTTATGTGCCCTCTACACTGGGTATAAGATTTAAATAAATAAGATTAAAAAGCGCATCTAAATACAAATTACTACTCGGGGGAAACTCTTTAATTGCCCGCTTCAGCTGTCCAGTACTCGAGATTGTGGAACTACTCGTGTATTCGTAAGAAGGTACAAAGGACGGGAAACCCTCTTCAGCTAGCGCCAAAGGCCTCACAAAGGTTTCAAATTATTTCAAAAGTACTTGCAAGAGGAGTAGAGTAGCCCACTTACAGAAATATGACAGTCAAAGGCAAAGGGTTCGACAAAGGCAATGCAATACCGTAAAGCACTTGCAAATGAAAACGGCAACGTCTAAAAATTCAAGTAATTGCAAGAAAGAATTTTAGAAATAGACCGAAAGAAAGTTTAATTTAATTCAAGTCAAGGCCAAGTCCTGAGCGGCTGAGGCGGAGGGTGGAGTACAATGCGGAAGTTAAAGCGCAGAAGAGCAGCCGACGCTGCCACAATGCGGAGCTGGAAAACGGGTCACTTTAAGGTCATTCACACTTCGGACCAGGTCCGGCACTGACCTCGCGATGGCGGCTACTTTATTACTTTAAGATTTTGCCTTGACTTTGAACAACAGTTCGCCTGGATGGCTTTTTTCTTCGTTTTGCTCTGCACCTCGCCGTCTTGCCCAAGCACAATGGACTCCCGGAAAAAGAAAAAGCGCAAGTTTTCTCAAGGTTTTTTATATTTTCATTTTCGCTCTTTACTCTGTGCTCTGCCATAATGACCAAAAGCCACGTGAAGTTTACTGGAGACGCTGCACATAATGACCAATTTCCGGGAAAATGTTGACAACATCAGAGCGCTTTAAGTCAAAATCAATGAAAGGACATTTTGTATATTTTTCTGTTTTATTTACTAATGGATTTTAATAGTTAAGCATAGGTTTTTATACCCGTTACTTGTAGAGTAAAAGGGTATATTGTATTCGTGCAAAAGTATGTAACAGGTAGAAGGAAGCGTTTCCGACCCTATAAAGTATATATATTCTTGATCAGGATCACTAGCCGAGTCGACCTAGCCATGTCCGTCTGTCTGTCTGTCTGGATAAACGCTAAGATCTCAGAAACTACAAAAGCTAGAAAGTTGAGATTACTTGGGTTTCCTACGCAGCGCAAGTTTGTTTTAGCCGAAGCCCTCAAGTTATGCGTGATTAAATTTTATATCTCCATCTCCCTCGCACTCCCTTTAGCTGAGTAACGGGTATCTGATGGTCGGGGCACCCGACTATAGCGTTCTCTCTTGTTTTTAAATCGGTAGTTTCGCTTATGAAAATTACTTAAGTGTCAGATTATAACGGTTTGATTTATAGAAATAAAATATATTTTTTTTTTATAATCCAAAAGAGTGGCATTTACCTGCCTTATAATGAGTAAGTGCTGAAGGGGGATTCATATTGTTTGAAGAAATGTAAAGACATTAAGGTGAACATGTTTCTTTCCGATTGCCAAGGAGAGGTCTAACCACAATAAATTCTAAATTTCACTCCTAAGCTCACCCTAACGCCCAAGCCAGCTGAGCAGCAGTTGGCTGCCATTAAATATTCAATTGAAATTCTCTCGGTACTTCCTTTGCCGGCCCGCTCATCCACCATCGCCTTCTGATTTCGATTTGTATCCAAATGTCATTTTTTATTTGGCATCTTTTGCATTTTATTTGCTACATTTGCAAGCAGCCTCAACTACGATATATACCGACCGGGATAGACAGCGATATATATTCGCTCGTGTATATATGTATGAATGTAGCTGGGAGCTGCCCATTTGGATACGCAACTCCATTGACAATCCATGCTCCATGTGTTGCTCAACGGCCAATGAGAATCCTCCGTGCTGTCGTAGGACTCGCCGCACCGCCGGATTTAGTTCTCAATTTTTTTCCATTTCTTTGTCACTCATGCGACGCACGAGTATGGACCCATTGGTGCTTGGAGTGCTTGGACTTGGTCTGCTTGGAGGCTTAGTGATTCGGGGGATGGTGAGTCGTGGGCGTGAGACTTCTCTTCGCTGGCATCGGGAAAAATAAAAGTTTTTTCAATTGATTTTTTGCTATTTTTTGTCTTTTATTTCCGGCTGGCACGTATTCTTTTTTCATTCTCCATTTCTCTTTCTCCTTTGGCGGAGGAGTTTGAGAAATTGGTTGAAATCAATTGGATTTGGTGGCAGAAACTTTTTGAGCGACAGCAGGCCGATTCAGGCCGCTAGGTGGCACTGCCATTAGCATTTTCAATCGTCCCAGTGACGAGGGTTGGGGCTAGGGATGGATGCTGCACATGGGCCTTTCTGTTTTTTTTTTCCTGTCTATTGGCGCATGAATTGGAATTAGCATAATACCGAGTATTCAGAGTAGGACTAACTCAAACGAAACGAAATATGCTGCGATTAAAACTTATTTTGAGGAGCTCATTTCGGTTCAAGTGTAGAGGGATTGAAATCGTTAAATAGTTGCTGGTAATTTAGTAGACAACTTTCTTGCACTGGATCCTAATAACCAACTACTACTATTTTAAAGAGCTCGTCATTAAATCAGATAATGATTACAGCTAAATTAGTTGCACTTACCTTTCCCTTGGGCCAATTGGCTGCCATGACAGTAAAGCAGGCCTCCAGGCCGCTAATTTGATCGAAATTCGCACAAAATGAACATCCCTTTCACAATTTCTTCTCTCCTTTCGCCGCCGATAGAAATTTTCGTTACTTATTCTAATGCAAATGCGATTGAACCGTTTATCAAATATTTCCTGGTTACCTTGAACACCAAGAACGACAATAACAACAAAAGGCCCGAGTACAACAATGGCAGAGCCACGAAATCACAACACCACTAAATCAACAACCACAACAAGCCACCCTCTCCCGCACAAGGAAGCAGATAGGAAAATTGGCAAACTCGGGAAAATGCGCCACGCAGGAGGAAAAATTTGCAAGCCGAAAATCAGATTGTGTAAAGTCGAGTTAAGTATCCTTTATGGGGTTCGCTGAGCAGGGCACAGGATTAGGATATGGGTAACATGTTTGCCCAATACTTGTTGGGTCACACCCCTCGTCCTCGATCTACCCTCCCCCTTCTCCACCCCCGCCATTGTTGCTGCTGATTACGTAATGGTTTGGCACTTGATGATTGTTCTGCGGCGGCATGAAATTGATGTTTTTGCCAATTTTGCAATTGAATTGCAATCAAAGCGATGACGTGAAATAGAAAACCCCCGAGTCGCAGGGGTAGATGTTCACTTTGTCTAGCTCGGGGAAGGGATGTAAGAGAAAGTCCTGTACTCCAGACGTTCGTCGTTCGCCGTTTGCCAAAACCCAGAATATGAAAGTGAAAGCCAAACTAAATTAGGGTAAGCCTGATTCTTTCCTTCCCTGCTTTTTTTTTGCAAACATTGAAAGGCCGCCGAGAGGGGGAGTTCAAGAGGAGGATGGCTCGTCGTTTAGTTTATTGGCTGCCTTTTTATGAGGGTGAGGGTGTATGTTTGTTTACGTGCAGCGGGTGTGCGAAGTTGCGTGTCATAAATTTTTGTTCCCAGAATAAATTTGCACGCCGACAAAGTAGAGAGCTCTCTTCCTAAAGGCCGCCCACCCCGCCCCCTTGGGGGCAGCATGCGGCGCCTGTCAACGGCTCATGGTTATAAAGGGAATTGCCCCGTATCTCAGAGGTATTATTATCTGATTGTCATACAATCCGGCCCTGCAAGAGGGCCTGAGTCGAGCCAAGATTCATCTTGTGGAAAATCGTACAAGAATTAAAATCCATTAAACGTATCCACCTGATAAATAGTTCCTCAAGTAACAAATAAATGTAGATTACTATATAAACGTATTTTAAAACATTTTCTACTGGAAAATACAATCAGAGCAAGCTAACCAAGCGAGTATAGGGACAATGAAAGTGCCGAATCGCCGCTTCCCACACCGAAGAGAGCAACGCGATCGAGCCCACAAACCGAGAACTGAGGGCAAGTGGCGCTTCACAGGCATTGCCAAAATGCCCAGTCGAAGGTCCCGGGTCCCACTGCAATATATAAGCGATTATCATCCATTATGAGTAGTTTCCATGGCGAGTCCTCGCCCCCTCTTCGGACCTGAGTGCGCCAAAGCTTACGTATGGCATTCTTATGAAAATGTTTGTTTTACTACGTGACCGATAATTCCCTACCTGGGCTGCTGCCGCTGATCCTCCAGCGGCGATACACACGCGAGCCCGCAAGAGTGTAAGGGCCAGCTTTTATGCTTGTTCGCTGTCCAGATGATCTACATGAAGGAAAAAACCCTGGTCCTCGTCTGCAGAAGCAACACTGCAAAGTTCAATTAAGTTGACTGCCCCCTTCCCTCCTTCCCCTCGAATCATATGCATTTGCATTGGTCACGTTCTGGAGCGTGTAATATTTTAACCTTTCTTTATTTCGCTCGAACTTATCTTTTATTATTTTACAAATAAGTACAAATACGAATTTTAGTGGGATCCCGCACGATTGCAAGTGCTATTTTGGGGACCATGGGGACCAGACATGGACTGGAACCCCTAAAATATTGAAGACCACCAATAAAAAGGTTCAATAAAATGTAGTATTTAATTTCAAATTATTATTAATACTCACAACAATTTTATTGCTCGCCAACCCCAGTTGATTTTAGGATCTTCCGCATATCCCTTGTTTGGCTTTTTAAAGCATTTCACTTGTTTCCGGATGCTTAATTTAATGGCTGTGCTGATTTCGCCAACTTCCCTTTAGCGCTCCATCCCTCCCTCTGTTGGCCCTTAAAAGGGCTGTGTGCTTCGGTCGACCTAGGTCAACCTGCTAAATATAAAAAGCCGAACAACAGAACCTCTGAAAAAACCGGTCTGGCGCGTTCCGTTATGATTTGCCACCTTAATTGATTTGCGGCCGCTGCCAGGAGCAGCCGAAACAACAACAACTACAGCAGCGACAACAGCCACAATAACTTTGAGTAGCCTTTGGCCTGCCGCCCTCCGCGGGCAGCAATCACCCCTACGGATAATCGACACCCCTTTACGAATTCTTTTTATTATGATTGCCCACCTTTTGTTGCTGCTACTGAAGCTGAAACTGACCTCTACCGCCGACCCGTGTCCATTTATTTGTTCGTGTGGTCAGTCTGTTGTCGCTCGTCGGCAGCCCGAAATCCGTCGTCGTCATGGACATTGGATGACCTTTGCTTGTCACCGTTTCCCCCCTTTTGTTTGCCTGCCACTGCTGCCCTCCGATTATTTTTGAATAGCACTCGGGTTGTGGGTCAATTCCTGATTAAGTTGTAATTTGTAGACGAAATAAAAGAGTTGAAGAAGGGCTCGAACTGGCTCGACTGGCCCTTTCCGACCGGTTTTACAAGGAAACTGCTGTCGGATGTGCGCTAAGTGGTGTTAAATGCCCGCTCGTGATACATTGTATATAATTGTGAATGAAGATATGCAACATATGGCTAGTTTGTTTTTTAAAGGCAAAATGAAAATGTACAGCACGTCCTGTAAATTTAACATATTGGCCATAGATATCGAATATAATATTCATATTTTCTGGATTATCTGGCCCGAATATCGCGAATCGAGAAGAGTATGCAAACAAATTTACAAAAATGCTTAATTTGATAGCGGTGAGGTTGATGTGACTGCCAGCAAGGAGAGTCGAAAGGGAATATTCCCGGCCCATCAACAGTATGGCTCTGTTACAGTTCCAATTTGCACGAAACGTGCAGAGAGCGTCTGTGGAACGATTACACCGTATAATGTGGCCTGATCCAAATATGCATCGTAAATTGTGCGGCTCCAAAGGCTGGGGCTCAGACCAGCTCAGACTGGCCAACTGGCTAGTCAAAGTGAATTACTTTGCTTTTGTTTGCCGCTCGTGGATATGTGTGGCATATGTCGGTAATTGCATGTTGGAAAAATGCCCGTATCTGTATCTGGCCCTGATTTTGTGACTGTGCCACTCGCCACGTCTTCTTTGCAATTGCATCTGAGAACGCATCGAATTCGCTTGAATCTTTAATAGATCGTGGAGGCAGACTGTACGTGGAAGCATTGCAACTTATGAAGCTAATAGCAAGCGTCGGTATGCCAAAAACACCCAGCGATATGTTATTTGCATTCTAAAGGAATTTATCAGAGTATCCTTCTAGACTTTCCACGCCCCTTGTTTGACGAAAGCCACCAAGTGGCATGTTGACATTTGACAGTTTAGCAGAATCGCTTGGCAGAAACCGCTAACAAGGGTAAAGGCAAACACCAGCAGAGCATCGGCACAGAGAAAACAGTTTTTCCAGTGGTTTTTCCACGACATTGCGAAAATTTGCAAAATCCCAAGCACACGTCAACGGTGGTGGGTGGGTGGTGGTGACTTGTATATGTGCAGATTTTGGTTGGCTGCACACACTTTCTTCCCTTCGATGGTGTGTCAACAGAGCCCATGGCCAGGAACAGGGGCCAAGGGCGCAGAACTCTCCCCCGGTTGCCCAGTTGCCCTCTGCCAAAATGTTTTTATTGGAATTTTATTTTATTTCATTGGATTTTGATGGTTTCATTGTCTGTCCCGTGGTCCACAGTAATGGAGTCACTGCGGGCAGCTTACTGCGACTGCCGACTGCCTTCACGCAGCGATGCAAGCGAAATGCGTATGCAAATTTTCTTCTGACTTTTCTGGGAGTTTTGGCAAGTGCTGCAGGGCGTGGGGGTTTGGGAAGTGCCGCTCTTCTGGGGGTGGATCGGGGCGAGTGGGTGGAAGGAGGATGCTGGCGTTTTGTTTGTTGTTATAAAAAATTTAAACACACGCACTCTACGCCATGCATTGCTTGACATTTACTGCTAATGAAGTCAATTGCTGTCATTTATCTTTTTGCTGGGGGCAAAGTCTTGGGTTGGAAGATGTGGAGGTGGTTGCTCTTACATTCACTGCACGATTTGCATGCTAGTTTGGATATGAAGCATTGTTCAAATCAGCAGAGAATTTCAAGTGCTAGACAAATGAAACTTTTATGATGTGAATTGGAATATAAAAGAATCACTAATATGATTTATGATTTTAGTTTAGGGTCTTTTTAACTTTAAATTTAAGAACCAAATAGTCTACCGCCAGCCATTCCTCAGTTGGATACTATTGGAATTTCCTGCATCTTTCAACAGAGCTGAACTCTATGTGGGCGTGAAATTACCAATCATTCGGATTAATTGCCCACTGATAGCAGAGGCTTTTAAACTACCAATGGGCTTCGGGGTCTCACTTTGTAGGCTCAAGTGCGCGTGCTCAAATAAATCATTTCCATGACTCGAGTGTCTGATCCATTGGCGATCTCATTTCAAGTGCAAAAGTGCCGCAAACTAAAAAGTGGACTGAGAAAACACCATTGTGGGTGTTACGAAAACTCTAGCCATCTGAGTAGCACAAAAGGCTGGAGGAACAAACCAAACTCGTGTAGAAGAGGAAGAGGGGATCCCAATACCTGAGAATCGTATGTGGCTAAGGGGGCAGCCGGGCAGAGATTCGACCAAAGTGAAAGCCCCTGTTTCAATGAAAGAAAGCTGGACTCAGAAGCGGATAGCTCTGGTGCAAAGGATAAAAATGTAAGCACCGGAAAACAATAAAATTGACTGTGGTTAGGCTTTGGGCGATCATCTGCCCAGCCAATGGAATATACATTCAGTTTTCAGAAAGGTTGCCGACTGTTCGAATAAATGATTTATTATGCAAAATTCACGTCCATGCACTGAGTTGATAAAAGCAGTATAGTACTTGAATATAATTCTACTAAATATAGGTGCATTAAGAATGCCATATAATGATACTTCGACAACCCTGTTAGCAAATACTTTCAGGAAGCACCTCAAACCAGCTTAAAGAGCAGGAATCACTTGCAAAGTGTTGCCGAAAAATACCGCACGAACACGTCGAATTACATTTAAGAAGCTAAATGACCCCAGGGTTTCCCCTGCCTAGCCACAATAAGTGGATGGACCCAGAGTAACTAGTATTCACAACTCAATGCCTGCTTAGGCCATGATGATGATGACGATGGTGGCCTCAGCCGCGGTCAGGGCAACTCCAGACTAACAAGCCTTTCTGCAACTGCTTCCTACGACTCGGGCCAGTACCTTCCCCCACATCTCTTTGTATCCGCATGTGCCCATAACGCATACAAATATTATATTTAAGGCTGCGAGTCTATACTTCGTGCCAGGCGAGCATCGAAGCCTCCACTCTGATATCATCGCCGCAGAACGCCAACTCCGCATGCGCAACCTTACTTCCTAAGCCCGTCGAGTTGCGAGAAGGTGGGAGAAATAATCGCCTGGGCGCTTAGGCGTTCTGCGTTGCCATGCCTGTCTAAGATTTGTGCTGTGTTCCTAGTGTCTTAGAAAATTCGTTAAATTGCACGTGAGATCCTTCGATAAAATGTCGTTTTATGTCGAATTTGCCCGAATGTTGACGACTGACCAGGCCCTAGGTCTTAAAAATGCTCTGTTTAAAATAATTTCATTAATTTTACTTCATCACCGTAAATTCCCCCTATATCAGCGCACGATTTTCTAAAAATATACTACCAAGTCCTTACAAGGGGCAGAGTTGTTACATGCAATAAAAATTAAGGTGAATGAAGAAGGATCGAAGTGCGTAGATGAAAATAAATTGACATTTGCAACAGAAGGTAATGTCGCTGTCTCGGCGCAATTCATTCCACTGTGGGACGGCCGAAAACAAAGAAACTGTACAGTGTACACGTAAAGTGGGGGCAGTAATGGGAATTGAAAAATCCTTCACCTTCGCTTTATACAAATGACGCCCCGAGAGACCAAGAAACGAACTCGTCCTGAACACGCTCCCAACAGGAGCTTTGGGATAAGTTTTAAAAAGTGTATATATGTACATTCGTCGGCACAAGAAGGGGCATCTAGAGTGTGTTTGAACAGAGCCCGAGAAAGTAGCAAACTGTGGAGCACCGTCAGAGCAGAGGGGCGAGAGGGGGAAATCATTTACATGTGGCTACGACATTACTGGAACGTGGAGGGATGATTATTAAATGGGTGGCATGTTTAACTATAAAACGCACGCGACCAGGACGAGGCCGAGGGTGGGTTGGGTGCGAATGAAGGACAGCGAGGCTTTGCATCGGGCACCCAGCAAGATGCTGCTAGAGAATGGGTACAGAAAAGGGGCTCTTCGCCAGTTCGACTGGATGGACACAAACAAGGACTGCGGGGGACAGTGCGTGAGGGTTGTATGAGCCGAGCCGTTGGTGTGACAGGAAGCGCTGGGCTAGAAGGTGGAAGTGAACCCCTCAAGTGGGTCTGGAGAGGCACAAGAAAAAGCAGGCACTGAATTATGCAAAAGATTTACGCGCTGCCTTCCGACGGCTCAGAAACTTTTGGGGCGTTGGCAGATTTCTGAATGCTGGCCGACATTGTATACAATTTTTTAGCCGGACGCCACACTGGAAATAGCGTATGACAGTTATACACTCACAGAAAGAACGGTTTTTGCCAGATGACAGTGGCAACACATTGGGCTGGGACTCGGGAGCTTTGGAATGATAAGGTGCAGTCTGTAAGAACTAACAAGCCCCAAATTTGTAGGCTACAAAGCCCAGGATTACCGCACAAAGTGCTCAGCAGGCCTCTAGATGCTTTGCAGACCTTGGCTTGCAGCTTATGAAACAGTTAATCATTTCAAGTGTTCTGAAATATTAAGGAAATAACAAATATCACATTTAATTTACGATTCCTATACACATTTATGTCCTGTTTTACATACACCCGACGATGATTGATTCGTGCTCAACTTCTGATTTCTACCAACAACAAAGATGCTCACTTATTCACCAAAGCTAATCAGACGGTGTTCACGATTCTTCTCCGACTCGTAATAAATCGCATTTCAATATTTACCTTTTATATTTTCCCATATCAATACTGGCTGGCTTTTCCACGACCAATAATCACTCAATTTAAAAGCAATATGGCGCCTAGCGGTCAAATGGTAATAAAAATCAATATTGAACTCCGCACACAACCGATGGCGAGGGGCAGAGACTCGTGAACCGAAAATGGTAGGAAATAAATCGCATGCGATAGAAATAAGCGTTGAATTCTATTAAAAGGCAGCCAGAGAAGTAATCCGAGAGGAATATGCAAAAGGCTCTTTGATCGCAGCCGCATGCAGAGAGGAATCCCCTTTGATCCCGAAGACGGACACACGACGGCAGGTAGAAGAAACCACAGGGCGAAAATCGTTGAAATATTTCAATTAACTTAAAGTGCGCCGCCGCAGTGGAGGAGAGAGTACAGAGAACAGCGGCAGGGCGATGTGGAGTCTGGAGACTGGAGTATTGGAGAATCGGGACTTGGCGTCGACAATAAACAATGTTTTGACAAATCGCTGAAAATTGAGTGCGCAAAATTATTATTTTCAATTTAAAAATCAAAAGCAGGCAGGAGGTGCCCTCCGATCGGATCCCGGATCCCAGATCCCTGTGGCCAGGCCGTGTGTGCTGTGTGGCAGCCCGGTAACGATATATGGGTATTAAATTTTGCCGCCTTGATTTCGCTCTTGGCGAGGAACAGTGAAAACTCGTGTACTGCGTAGCTCATTGTCCAATATCGCCAGACTGGGCTGTGGTTGTGTATTTCTCAACGCTTCTCACTCGCCACCTTATCCGCCTTGCCTGCTAATGATTCCAAATTAAGAATTTTATAACGAGAGATCGGCTTGCCATGTGAGTGTGCGGATTGATCAGGTGGTTATAAATTTTCAGGGAAACTATTGGTGTGGGCCATTACAGTAAATCAGCTAAAACAATTTCCAGAGCTGGCTTACTATTAGCAAGTGTAGGGAAGTCTTTTAGCCGCCTGACCTTTGAAATAGTTTCACGCCTGGCAGCCAGCAGAAGTTACTTTGGCAGTTTTGTTTCGGCGACGCCCACTTCAATCAAATTTTTTGATTGGATTGTTTCGGAAGCAAGTCGTCATTAAATCAAATATCATAATTATATAAACAGCTAACGTGCGGGAGAAAGGTCTTTTGGCTGGTCAACGGAAAAACGGAGGCTTAGCTGGAAAGCCTCACCATTTTGATTAAAATCGAGTATCTAAAATCTTCTGTACTAGTACCTGCAGGGCATTCTGCAACTTAAAACGGCTCTACAGAAACTAGGCTCTGAATGTTCACACATTCACCAAGCAGAAACCGTGGCCAGAGAAGGAATAGGAATAGGAGTGACTGCCAAGTGGCAGCAAATCAGTAGGTAAACTGAACGTTAACGTTAACCTGATTACGGTTATTAGAGCCTATAAGAAAGATGGCAGAGAATCGTTGGCCTGGACTGGATGCTGCGTCTTTCCACTCTCACTGCGTGTCGATGCCGCAGGAGTGGGCGGGGTCCGGTCAGGACGAGCCGAGCTCCACTGATCCGTGGCGTGAACTATTGAAGTGTAAGAGAGTACACATTATGCTGATTATAATCAGCGATGCCAGTAAAGTTGAATGATTACGCCCGGGCCAAGAAGATCCCGAGCCAGTCGGAACACAAGTGCAGCTCATTAGCTAGTAACGGTAAAGAGCAGTGCGAGCCATCCAAGAAAATCGATAAAATTAAAGGAAGAAGGCAGTCAAGAAAAAATTACTCTCCTCCCTTACCGTTTTTCCTTACGCCAAGCACATGCTAATGAGTGGAATGAACTCACAATCCGGATTGTCCCGAGTCCGACGACTCCATCCTTGAATTGAGAGAAAACCCAGCCAAAAGAGAGAAGAGCGCGTCTTGAAATTAGTTTAAAAATCGGTATATGTACCCCAAAAAAAACAAAAAAAGAAAATATCTCTGAGGGTTGCATTTGTATATACCCACCAAAGTTGAGAGCGGGAAAACTTGTATTGCCAAAGTTAATGAGATTTTTGTGCGACTGTGGTTTATACCAATTTAAGTGATTGTTTTTATATTAAATTTATGACGTTTTATATTTGGACCATTGGTTTCATTGCTTTCGAGAAAAAAACGGATTCTATTCTTGAGATATAGATAATCCAAAATTTTTAAAAATTATTTTGTATCCATCTCTTTAAATCCCTAACTAAATCAAAGTAGTCAAATTCTTCGGTTGTTCCAGGGGCATCTATCCAACATATGTTCATGCAAGTTTTTAATAGCTAATGCTTCAATTTAAAGGTGAATGTGGAAATGCGAATGTCAAGGATATTGTCATGCTCTCCCTATTTTCTGTATTTTCTATATGAACGCATATAGGTACATTGTTCATTGGAAATCAAAAATTTTATAAGGCAATGTGTGTGAGTGCGTGTGTATGGTTGCGTAATAAACAAATATCAAGTAAAAAATGCCATACACAAAAAAGGAAATTGCGTCCCTTTGCTGAAGGGCGCACACAAGCAATTCGTGTGTATACTTTTGTCTGCGTAAAAAAGGAAAAAAATTACGGGCTGTAATTATGCAAATTAGTCCTGAGTCTGTAGCTCGTTGTGAAGCGAATGCGCGATAGCTAAGACCGGGCTAGGTCCCGGGGCAGGAAACAACTACAGAATCTCCGAAAATATTCCTTTGAATATTTACGGAGCACAACACGCACACTCATTAATTTTCATCAATGAGCAAGCGAACCTAAGCCGCAGCTTATAGAGGCGAATGTGAATTTTGTTTCCAATTTTTTTTTGCATACATACATCCTGGATATCCAACCCAGCCAATGACAGCAGGGAACTCTCGAATGTGCTGCGCATCATTAATTTTTAGAGCTTAGCCAGATGACAAGCCCGAACAACAAACGCAACCAACGCTCCCAGTCGAAAGAAATAACGAATCGATCCAGAGGTGATGCTCAAAGCCGCAGCTCTAGCTATGTATGAAGCTAAGGCTGGCAAAGCTTGAACGCATCTCAGGCAGTTCAAAGAAAAGAAAACAGACAAAAAAGTCTAAAAATCGTTTATTCAGTGGGCAGGACCAGGCGGCGACGTAAGCCGATCCACGATAAAACTCAACCATCAACAATCGGATGTGGCAAACGAGCGACAGAATGGAAACTAATAGAATATTTATGATTTTTGAGGATTTGTAGTGAATCATACGATTCAGCACTGAAAACAAGCAAACGTACAATAAACAAAAGGGGAAGATTATGATCTTTTAAAAGATCTTTTAAGTAATATAGCCATTTGTTTTCATTTATTTTTATTATTTTGGGGAACCTGGAATTCGTTTTTTCTTGATGATATCTCTAAATATTCGTTTTAGCATTAGCGTTTTAGCGCGTTATAATTTTTCCAAATAGAGTACATTAGAGTAAGCTTTCACATATCGACCTGATTATGAGCTACTACTCTATAGCAAAAATCACGCATTTCCGGCACGTATGGAAGTTCCGGCCAAGCTCATGTCGAACAGCATGTGCTTCCGTCTCGTTTCTCGTTGCTCCTAGCTCCTAATCGGTTGTTTTTTCTTCAGTAAAGCCAACAAAGGAAAAATGTTAACTCATTTGCTTGGAAAATGACTTTTTAATATGCGACACACTTTGGCGACCGTGTTCGGTCCGCGCAATTTGAATATTTATTAGTGACCAGGATCAGAAAATACGCATGAGAGTCCTTGAGTTCCAAAGGCCCCAGGCGGAAGTGCGTAGTAGTCATTAGACTTGGCATTATATTCGCGCCAGCAGGACGCGTGCCATGTACGGGTACGTTAAATGGTCAAGTGGTGGTCATTCACATTTGCCACATGAGTTCAGGGTAATGGACGAAATGAAGTTGGGGCGAGGACCTCTTTGACGTTGTTAATTATCCAAGAGTGTGCCTTGGTTTTTTTTTAATACTCGTAATGTCGTCAATTTGCATAAGTGTAACTATACTGAATGCGAGGTGGTTTTTTTGGGAATTAATGAAAACTAACTCATTTTTGTTCCACAAAATATGGAAAAGGTTGCAAGGAGAGTGGTTTGCTTTTGCTTACATTTTAGGCATAAATGAGTTTCTGATGGAAAACGGAAACTGCTTTACAAATGGAAACCCCATAAAAAAAGTTTCTTATCGAAGTTCATAAAAGATTGAACTTGTTTTAGTAAAAAAAGTTAAAATAAAATTTCGATCACATTAGCCTGGATCCCGTTTCTGTCCGCTGTCAAAATTGTGAACCCGTTCTACGGACTATATATCTTTAGTCTTACACCGGCCTTCAACACGACAACATCAAAATTTATTGTTAATTGTGTAAGTTTTTGGAACTTCGTTGTTCAAGTAAGAAAAAAAAAAAATATTTTACTATTCGTTTTAAAATAATGTGGGTTTTAGAACTCTCAGAGCTACGTCATGTGTTGCGGACCTTGCTGTTACTACCCCTGCTGTAGTCCTTGCTTCAGTGGCCGATGTTTCGGGCCGCGATGTGGATTTTATAGTGGACCGTGCGGACCTTGCTGCGGGGGCGGATGCTGCAGCAGCTGTGGACCGTCTTGTTAGCGTGCTACATATCAAAATTCTGGACAAGGAGAAATATTTTATGTCGTGGCCCATTCGACTTGACAAACAAGATCAAGTCGTAATAAAAGGTGTATGACTTTCTTTGTCCTGTTTTTTTTAAGCCGTGTCTAAGGTTCCCCCTTTGTGCCGCAAATCAGATCGCTGCCCAACAACGCTATTAGCCCATCAATTACGTTGGTAATTGCCCAATGACCGCTATAAAATCCCCTTATGTAGTTACCTCTAAGGATAATGCTAATTTATGCACTGCCCAAAGCGGAAAGGCAAATAGAATTAAACTATAAAGCAGGACAAACACTTCAGAAGTCAGCGGGTCGGCCATAAACCAGTTGACCGCGCTGACCGATTCACATTGGGTTTGCCAGGCCTGGTCACTTCCTGTTTTACTCCTCGTCCCCTAGGTTGCTTACCGTGTGGTCAGTGTGAACACGAATTAACGAGCGTGTTATTAGGGGTTGGGTGAAATGACAGGGCAAACATGATATGGGACTCATTATCAATTCAAGTAGCTGTAATTAGCTTTAGATTGATGGAGGGGTCAAGGGTTATTTTACTTGACCACCGGCTAGCTATCATTTAAAGACTTGGCAGAGGGGAATCACTGTGGACGGCAGTACACGTAGTAACTTATATAGCCGCAGAAATGATAATCTGCTGAGAGGTCGAATCATAACGAGTGATACACCAATCGAAAGGTATCGCAAAAACTAACGGGATTGTCGTTATGTTTATTTACCAAAACCCACATTTCCTTGGGCACTATAGCTTGCAAACAGTCACACAGCGAGCTGTTACAGTTCGCCATCTACTTATGTTCCACCCGTAAAATCCACAGCATCCACATCATAGCCGAACCCGAGAGTCGCGTCTGGCGGCGACAGGGGACACATTATTTTAATTTTCCAACAAAATTCTTTGCTTTTACCGAGGAAAAACCCCAAACTAAATGAACGCGAGAGAGAACAAAAAACATTTGAGGGGTGCAAATAAAAATTGAAAATCGTAAAAAGCGATGCTTCAGCAGCGGTACATTAAATGAGTCTAAATAATTTATGTCAATTGCAAAGTGTGAGTGCGCGTAAGAACACGAGATGTTCAGCAGTAGGAGTTATGGTGGGGTGGTAAACGATGGAAGGAAACACCCAAAGCGACATGTGTTTGCAGTAACACTGCCCGATGCTAATTTTTTAACGTTTTGTTCTGAAGAAATGTTGTTCCTTTTTACCAGAAAAAAAAGGCAAAAACAAAAGAAAGACTGGTGTGGCTTTGAGGGTCGAACTTAAAATTCTCATAGAAAGCAGTTTTAATCAAACAGCTATTTTATATATTTTAGCTTTAAAGTTAATGCAATTCAAATAGTAATTATACTAATTAGATTTAGTATTCAAGCTTATAAAATAACTCCCAAAGATCTAATTTAAAATATCAATGTTATTTATGGAAACTTTTTTTAGCTTGCATATTAGCAAGAGACGACCTTTTCTAAAATTGCAGGGTATTATTAGAATCAACCCCTGAATCTAGACTATTGGGGGGAGTACTTTGAACTCCCCAAAATAAGAAAAATTTTGTAATATACGTATGTACTTGCTTTTTTTTTGAGAAAGTATGTTCATGTCCTTGTGGGCCGCTTATACCAAGAAATTAATATTTGTTCTTCTTGGGTCTTGGCAACGCGCCCTTAACGCATTTTTTAATGCGTCTCTGATGTAACGCGGGTGTTTGCTCATTAAGCAAAAACCGGGTGACAAAAAACTTTTTTACAATCTTCAGATATTTTTCTATTTTGCTTTTTGTTTGATAAATATCGGATATTACTTCACTCTCTTTGGTTGGGTTTCAATCATTTCGATGTTTTTGAAACGGTGATGAGAAACAGAGAATTTAATTTTGTTTTTAAAGTGTTTTGTTAAGGTTTCTCTGACACCTCTAATAAATATTTTAACAAAATTTTACAAATACAATACAATTGATATCTTGTATTTCATGATACTTTTGTACTTCACTTAGAACTTTTTTTATTTTTCAAATATTTAAACGAACATAAAACTTACAATCGTCAATATCGTTTATTTTGTATACCATAGCTTACTACGCGTTCAAAGTCGTTGTATAAAAGCTACTGCTTTTCCTCCCCAGTCCCCATTGACCTCCTTCAGCAACGTTGATAATGAGCGGCTCAGCTGACCACATCATAAGTCAGCCTGTACTTCAGCTCGTTTTAATAATCTTAACAGTTATGCTTCTATCGTCCGCCATTATGGAAATCAACGCTAACGGATACAGTGGCAACAGCAAAGCTTACCGCAGCAGGGGAGGCAACTTCGCATCACCAGCGGCAATGGTGACCAACAAAAGTCAGCAAAGAACCCGACGAAAATTCACAGCATTTTCATTCGAAAGCCGAGTAATTACGCATTCAAGTAGAAAAAGTTTATCTCTTGTCGAAAAATTGAAAAATTTTCATTTCATAAAATGAGATTAAAACGCAAGTTCCCTGGTCGTTGTTAAGGAGCGAGGGAGGCAGTGGGTGGGGCTGTGGAAGAGTTCACTGGGAGCCGACGTAAAGCCGTGCAAACCACAAAACCTCGGGAATGGTTTGCCGGGACCTGGGGGATGAAAGGGAAAGAGAGCTGCCGGGAAGGGCTTAAATCTAGAAAGTTTACTGCCAAAATATTTTTAAGAAAATTACGAAACCGTCGAAGAAAACGGCGGGGAAGCCAGGGATGGGGGAGTGTCGGCTCCGAAAGAAGTAAAAGAGCTGGAAAGTAAAATAATAATGGCCGCCAACACGGAACAAAGTTCGTCAAGGAAAGGGTTTTCACGACGAGACGATGATGATGCTAGCAGCGATGAAGGAGAGATGCCTGTGATGACAATCTGGCAACGCCGCAGAGCGTGTGCTTTTTGTTGGGGTGTTTGTCCTTCCATGTCCATACGCACTTTCAACCCTTTTCGCGCTGGCGGGGAAAAATTGCGTAAAGTGCGAAATACACTGTGTCTGTATACGAGCACTTACACACGCACACACAGCTTCCTACATTATGTACTCCGAAAATGTTTCATTTTACGATATATATACCACTCTGCCACAAGTAGATAGTGACTAAAAGGGTTGTCCTGGCTAGAAAATGTTTCCTTTTGGCAGTTATTGGATTTCAAAATGAAATCCATTTGATGGCAAACGTAGCCTTGATGTGTGGGGTAAAAGCGGTCTTAGAAGCTCGGTAGTTAAATAAATTAACAGCCAGCGGGCAGAAACGGGATAGGGGATAAGTAATATAGCTGTCACAAGAGGTTTCTGTTTTCTTTGACTGAGTTGAAAATTAAATTTGCCAGCATAAGAAAAGTCTTAGAGCGAGAAAGTTGATCCACATCGGGTGTTAGGTATGATCTAAAAATATTGGAAAGAAATATTAAAAAAATAATAATAATAATAAAGATTTAGTTATAGTTATATAGCCCGATAGCTTTAAAACTGAGAGACTAGTTTGCGTAGAAACAGACGGACATGGTTAGATTGACTCGTTAGTCATGCTGATCAAGAATATATATACTTTATCCGGTCGGAAACGACTCCTTGACTGCGTTGGAAACTTCTGACTGAAATCATAATACCCTCTGCAAGGGTATACAAATCTACTACAGCTCGCGGACTGTAAATGATACTAGTTTTATAGGTTCCACACACACAGCTTTTTTGACCTCTTTTACTTTTCATGTGTGTGTGGAGGCATAAAATAAGCTAAATTTAAAATAGTAATCCAATGGGGCGAGCTATTATATATTGGAAGGCGTTTTCCATCACCGTTTTGGAAGCCATCGAAACTTATAAATACAGCTAAAGAGTAGTCTGCTTTCTATTTTTTCGTGAAAAATAAATTGACCGTTACAAATACACTCTTTATAAGGTAGGCTTGAAGTTCGTTCTGTATATTCGTTATATTATTAAAGCTCAATAAGAAACTTATTATTCGATTTTTGCCTGATGGCAAATAAAATAAATACATGCTTATACAAAAATAGCATCTCGATAGAAGGCAGCTGCATCAATCAAAAAAAGTATGATCGGTATGGATGGGATTGAATAGCGGTGAAAAATTTGCATTTATGAATCCAATTGATGAGGCGGGAAAATTGGAAAGCTGAGGACGGATGCTGCCAGAGGGAAACGGGGTTCACATGACAGACAATCTGAAAGGGAAAACGTAAAATTGAATCATTTACCAAACAAAAAAGTAAAGGTGCCAAATATTAGGCAGGACAAAGAAAAAAGAATCGCTTTTATATGCAAATTAGAGTGCAATTCGAGCAAGTTGAAGGGAAAATAATGGGAATCTGATTTTGATTTGGCACGTAGCCTACAGCCATATAGATGACGGTGCCTCAGTCAGTCCGTACTTGAGGGAAAGTGGCGCTCTCGAGAGCTCTCCTTGCCTCCCGCACTTTTGTTATTTTCCCCTCCCGGTCCCCTTGAAGTCCCTGCTAATCCCTTCCAAATGAAAAAACAGCGTGCGGCCTGCAAAATGTCTAGTTAAGTTCTCTTCCCTTCGTCCTTATATGTGTGCTTATAAATTTCAGCGTGGAAGACAAAATGGCGTCGCTTCTCGAACTAATCCAATTTATTACAGCTCCATAACTTTTTCCTATTTACTTTTCCCTTGGATGCCCTCCGTTCCACACTCGAGACTGACAGACGCTAAATGCGTCTTATTAGATGAGCTGTGTGTGGGTGTTTTTATGTGTGCCATGTTTACCCTCGCCATTCCATTCCCCCTCTTTTCCCAAGGAACTTTGACTCTTACTCCAGCCATTTCCTCGAAGGGGTCGTCTGCTTCAATTTCAAGCTTCTATCTTTTTTGCTTTTTATGATAAATTGCATTTAGCAACCACCGACGCCAAAGATACCACCACCGCACCACCACCAACCCACGCTGCCACCCTCTCCTAGACAAATGCAATGTTGGGGATGGGGTGAGCATGCGTTCCCATTGTTGTTGTTTGGATATGGACACACTCGTGTAAAGGATTTAGCTTTCGATTAAATCTAAGTCTCTTCACCCTCGAGTTCTTGAAAATGGCTGATGGCGTTGGGAGAGAGCACTTTTTTCAATAATATTAAGTAGATTGCCCTTAGTTAATAAATGTAAGAGTCAAATCTTAATATTTTAACATATGACAATGCAAAATAATTTCTTTTACGTTCTTATCAATTATCTAAATTTACCTGGTTCATTTAGGCTTTAAGGTGTCTTTATAAGCAAACTGATAATGCCTGACCGTCAAGTGACAACAAATTGCGTGGAAATCTGTTTGCATTCGCCCGCAGTAACGTCGAGGAATACTACAAAAAATTATGGATTGGCTACATTAAAGCGATAAATATTTACTTATGCTTCTCGGAAGGATGAATGTCTATATACTATACTGTGTCTACCGAGAGCCCAACTTATTTTAGCTCGATTTGCAAGCTGATTTCACGCTGACAAATATCGCGTGTTTGTCCTTGATCCCATGGAGCGTTAAGTGCATCCTAGCGGCAGCTCCTTTCGTGTCTGGGAAAACAATGAAAAATTCATGCAAATGAAAAATAAATGCACACAAGCCAAAAAGGATAATGCAGCATGGAGCACCACGGAGCAGCGGTAAAATAGAAACACATTTCATGCAATTTCGGACTAGGGTGCTTGGCTCATGGTCTTCGGTCTTCGTACCGTTCCGACTCCTTTGTCTGTGGCACGAAATTTCAATAAATTATGCAAAAATTTTCGTGGTTTTCGCGCTTTTCTCTTGGTTGTTTCTCTTCCTTTATGCAACACTTTACTGGCCGTTTTATTCAAATTTGTGTGCATTTTTTATTTTCTAGGAAAACAAAATTTTACGCGCAACGATTTTTGGATTGGAAGAGATGCAGAGAGCATCAACCCTTTTCAGAGCCAACACAGCATCCAGCTGCTTGAATTAATCCCCTTTTGGACGATCCTCGGCTATCTTTGTCTACCGATATTGTATGCTCAGGTAAGCGATATATGTATACACACATGAGGTTCCTGCGTATGCAAATAAGTTTGATTACAAATTTAAATGAGGTCCCTTTCAGAGGACACCTTTTTTGTTAAAAAGGGAGGAAGCATTGACAGCTGCGTTTTGAGTTCTCGAATTTGTGGATCGTAGGTTTCAGCTTAATTTAATTCACCTCTTGAACTCAAAGGGAGCAAGCGCAAAACAGCTCAGTGAATAGGACAAGTTGATGAAATTCATGAAACACATTTTTATCCACCGTAGCAAACATTGAATACTTCTCTTGAAACTTATAGTTCAATATTGTTGCAGGACTATCAATCGAAAAGATCTACATAGTTGACTTGAAGCACAAATCTATTCCTTGCACATGTACCATTTTAAATTTTTTACTGTTACCCAGATAACTGTGATCCGACTGATCACAGCATCGTAACTAGAATGAAATTACTACTAGAACGTAAGCACAGTATCGCCCTCTCCGCAATGTGAGGATCTACAGCTTGCGCTTTAATGGTGCCATGTACTGGGTTGGCTCGCTGAGCAGCAGCCGCAGTACAAATGATTATGTTTATACTATTAAAGTAATTTACTAAAAAATGACGCCCCGCCAAAACAAGATAATCCGCAGTCGACTCTCCCTCTCTTACCCAGCGAGAGCCGATCGTCAAAGTCAACCGCTTTAGCTTGGGGTTAAGTAGCTTGCTGTCTACTTAACCATAATCGAAGTATGGCACAGCGAATAGGCGATCAAACGACGACTTCGATCTTTTTGCTTGCCGATCTGCCGATCGCTGGCTTTATCACAACATTTTGCAAAGAAGATGGATAAGTGTGGTCAAGTGCAGGCTGACCGGTGCAGGGGCCCCATGATCGGTTTCCACTCGCTGCGCTGGTAGCCAAGGTGCGAGATCTGCAAATAATGTGGCCAACTCCACCGCAGCTGCATCTGGTCCTGATCCGTTGGCTGGAGGCTGCGGGGCCAAAATAGGGGCCATGTGTGCTGCCTCGCTGGCTTCGAGCTTTGCGATCGTTAACTGGATTTGCCTCCGCCGCACCCGGTCGGATACAGCTCTATTAACCCCTGCCGCTGATTTGGTGATAACGATCGTAATCGAACCGGTACTCTAAGTGCAACACATGTTGCACTTTCCACGACTCTCGTTCAGCGTGCTGTGTGCTATGTTATTTTTCCCAATTTAGAAAATTGTTTTCCCTACTCAAATCAGTATGATTCAATATTCGCCTTTATCGTATGCTCTCCTTGTTAAATTTTCGAGTCTTCAGTCAAAGTTCGAACAGAAATTGCAACTGACGCAGCTCAGTGTGGCATTTCTCGCGAGACATCGATTGACTAAGCCCTGGTCTATGGAACCACTTAAAGTCCCCGCGGCCAAAACAAAGTCTGCTTCTGGGGGTACACGCGAATTCTATTTCTAAAATTCTCTAGCACTGGGTTTTTTGGACATATGAGTATATTGCTTGAAATAATTAAAGCAATGGTGCAAACATGGAATGCCATACCCCTTTCAGCTCGTAATTAAATGCATAATCGATTGACACTTAAACCAGAACATTTTTATTTATATCCATTTTATAGCAAAAATCATCAAGTAAAAACTATGAAATTGGGCCAAAGTATTAAATTTGTTAACTCATCCGAAAGTTTGAGCCCGATACCTTTAAAACTGAGAGACTAGTTTGCGTAGAAACAGACAGACAGACGGACAGACGGACATGGCTAGATCGACTCGCCTAGTGATGCTGATCAATAATATATATACTTTATGGGGTCGGAAATGTCTCCTTCACTGCGTTGCAAACTTCTCACTGAAATCATAACACCCTCTGCAAGGGTATAAAAACAAAATAAAGGAAAATGTTTTATACTGTTTGCTGCTGTGTTATTGGCTGTGTTTAATTGATGCTTCTCTAGCAACACAACTACTTTGTTTTATATACGTAAACCAGACAGAGGCTATCAAATAAATACAAATTTTTATTAAATCCATACTCATAAATATGCATGGGATCTAAGGGTATTCTGGCAATTCAGAACATAAAACTGGGGTCTTCTAATTACGCCAAAGAAAGGGGTTCAGTCATCAAGCATTCGGCTATACATAGACATTTGCCGAAATAAATACTCTTCGATTTCATTCATTCGTCCAACGAAAAAATTAAGTGGCATAAATATGCATGAGAAGCCTTTTGAAGTAAACGGACGTATATATATGAAAAAAAATGTTCGCTTATTCTGCATTAACCCCAATGGAGAAAGTTTCACCTGAAAGCTGTTCCCGGGTCTAACCAAATACGAAGTTTATTTAATGAGTAGCGCAGTCGTGTTAAACAGAAAAAGGATTACAACTTAGAGAGAGAACGTTTTGTCTGCCAGGCTTCATTGGATAGCACTTCCATGTATATAACTTTATGGTTCATTGATTAAAATCAAACTGTTTATTAGGGGTAGAAAGGTGCCCCTGCCTAAAAATCTATATATGGGACTTATTGATCAGGAAGTTTTCCTGTATTTGGTAATTATTTTTTTCTGTGCTCTGGTGGTGTGTCATTCTCATTAAAGTATAAACATGAGTACTCATTTGTTTCTACCTTTAAATGGTAGCGTATGTTCCATAGCCTGACTTTTCCGAACCTTTATCAATCGCCATGTATCATTTGTTCGTTCCTCTTTCGTAATGCCGCAACTCCTGTGGACTGAGTAGAAAAATGATTTTAATTTTAGATTAGTTATATAAAAAAATAACAAGAAGTCCTTGTCTTTTTCCCATCAAACACATCATTGTTGTATTGACAGGCATGTCAATATGGCTTAATATTTGGCTTGCATGGCTCTGGTTACTTAATTTAAAAGACACCCAACGATTATTGGTTTGAAATTGCTTAGAACACGCGAATACGTTTTTGCAGTTTTTTCTGCGAATGTTTTGTGTATTTACACGGTTGAGTAAATAGGTAGGCGTTGATCCAGAAAATACGGTTTTTATCGTTTAATGTCAGGGGCATAGCAGGAGTTGTTCTTATAACATAATATGTCGACATGGCCGGCATGGTAGTACCATTCACGCATAGGATAAATTAGTCATTCATAAAGGCAAGCAAACAACCACTTAGCAACACTTTGGTGTCATATGTCTGTTTTTAACAAGACCTCCAGTAGAATTCAATGTACCCAAAGCACAGGTCCATTAATCTCTTACCCACCAGTACTCGCCACCATTCCCAATGCTCAGTCACATGCAATTTTGAGCTACTTGCTGCTGCTTTCGGAGATGCTAATGCAGCGACTGATGCTGCTAAATAGTCGGTGCGAGAAATAACCCCGCAACCTTACCTTCCGTGATGCGATTTGCATAGCGTTTAGGTTGCCAAGACGGCAATGCATATTAATATATTTCAGCCGTAAATTCGCGCTTTTCTTTCATGCCTTGTTTGGTTTCACATCTCTTATCCGAGTCATTTGTGCCGCGGTAGTCCTCAGTAGCTTGTCGGCCCAAAGGAATCCATTCTCACGTGTACACGAAAATCTTTTTTGTGCGCAACAAGTTTCTGAACAAAATTCTCGTCTGATAAATGGTATTGCAAACCGTTCTTGACTCGATATGCATAGAGCAGAGGCGGTTGGTCATTAATAATTTCTGTGCGACGGCAGCTACGTTGCTGGCCAGCAATGACCACCAATGGGTGCCTCACATTTCATTGTTATTCCCTCTTTTGTTTGTGGGTGCAGAGAACCAAAGATTCTTTCCTTGAAACATGCATCTCAAGAGTTTCATTTATTGCATATCATAACTTGTGTTGTTATCAAACCCATATATGGTATCAAGGCACAGAACACAAGCAAGATAACCGATCTGAAGCAATCCGAAAGCTTCCACAAGTTGCCACTTGAAGAGGGCTGATGATGGATTATTGGTACGTGTTGTGAGGCGGGTTTCAAGGATGTAGAATAGGACAGGCAGCAGCCAAAGCACACGAGACTCATTAATCCTGGCGGCAAACGGGTGGCCGGGACCTTCGACTGCCTTGCCAAGACTCATTTGTGATAAAAACTTTCCAGCTTGATAAATGGCCAGGCATACAGGCACACATTCTCGCCTCTCTTACCACTTTGTTTTGGGCCAAATCCCAAACCGTGTAGGGGAAAGCCAGTAGCTATAAAAGGACTTTCTACTTTTCGCCATGAACTTTTTCGATAGATAAACACTTAACACGTTTTTGTCGGTAATTTAAATACTCCCCCCTCGGTAGACCATATATTTACCAGCCATTCAATCATATTTGTGTGGCATCGACCTGGAGAGTACTTCAGCTAAGGTTTTTACACAGCCCTTTAGCGTTTTGATATGCAAATACTTTGCACAGGTTTCATCCATTTGCGTGGCCTTGTGTGTTTGACAGACTGCTAACGTCACGTCATGTTAAACTTATTGTTGGTTTGTTTTGTGCGAATGTCACGTTTTTGTTTTGATTACTTAATGCGATAAGTGGGAAGTTAAAGTAATGTCAGGAAGATTTCAGCTTTAAAGTTCTAAATGTATTTCTTCATAAAATATAAATTCAAATGCTTAATGCTGTGGTAACTATGATGTAAGGTCAGTCAGTGTCGCTGTTACTGATGGGAGTGTCCTCATTTCTTCTGTAATCATAAGATATTTTCTCATCCGAGTCCGTGTCACAGGATACTGAGCCTGATAGCGACGGTGATGTCCTACCGGAATTTTCACCCGTACTTTGTGCCGAGAGCGCTTCGTAATTTTCTTCGTCATCCGAACACAGGTCTTCATTACTGTCGCAACCGTTTTCGCACTGATCATTGTCGTCCGATTCACAAGTATCGTCCTCTTCACATTCCATATTAGAGGACCCAGAGTTAGCAAGCGGATTAGATGCACATCCCTGCTTGTGAGAATTATACACCTATTTTCCTGAAGAAGTTTGCTTACCAACCAACAGAAAACTTCGGCTTCGGCTCAAGCTCCGAGCGTCATGCAGCTCCCTCATCAGTGCATTCCTCTCCATTGAGTGATATTCGCGTTGAAGATGGCACTCGGACTGCAGTTCCCGATTCTCCTTGCGCAAGTAAAACATTTCGCTCAAGATTTGATGCTGCTTTTCAACTATAGTTGTCACCAGCTGCTCCAGATTCTCAATGGTAACCTCATACTCCAGTAACTTTTTCTTAAGAACCCAGTTTTCTGCCCTACAATCGGCCAGATCGGAGGCAGACACTCCATTGTCGTGTGCGAGTGGCACTAACGATTCCTTGTCAACCCTAGAAAAATAAAGTGGTAGCCCCCGAGATGGTAATCAAAAGAACGCTTACTCGTTTGTGGTGCCTGGGAGTGGAGGAATGTCATCACCTGTAGCCAAAGGAACCGTCATAAGATCTCCGGGTATTTGCTTATCGGGCGTATGGAACTGGCAAATACAAGACATTTTTTTTAATGACACAGTCGATTCCACTTGATTGACTACACAGAGGTTACTAGTTGTAGTTCGAATTTAAGGAAGTCCCATATTGCTCTACTTTTCCACTTGCTCGCATTGAATAATACTAAACTAATCTAGACTGACTTTCCTCCCATCTTAAATGGGGATACCGTCCCAAAGTAGACTATTAAATTAAAACTGCCTGGACAGGGAGGGGTGCCAAGGCAAGCCACATCCTCGCAAGTATTTCACTTTACAGACTGAACCCCTCTCGCCGCGCGCCCCTAAGTTCCTGGCCAGGGCAGACTTTACGACTTGACATTTTCACACTTTGTTGGCAACGTTTTGGATGCTTCCTACACACTCCTTTCTGAGGGTCAGGGCAGCTGACTTTTGGGTTGCCCTTGCGCGTCAAGTCGCTGTCGATGCAAGCTGCATGGACTGTCATTCGCCTGGGATCCGGAATGTGCAAATGTGTGGCTTCAGCTAAAAGGCAACTGGAGAAGTGTGGGATCTTCTTTTTTGTGAGCGTCGGTGGATTGAAGTGCAAAATTGGTTTAAGTGTTTGCTAAATTGGCAGCAAAATGGCTTTTTCAATTTATCCTCAACGTTTATGGGCGGGTCGGCAGAAGGAGGAAGCTGTCCAAAAAAGTTAAACCAGAAAAACTAAACATTTTCTTCTCCATCCTTTTTGGCAACATCTTGGTACTGCCGCCTAGCTGGATAATTGATATTTCGAACTGTTTTCCGTTTGTTGACTTTGGGAGTGCTTTGCGAAGTCAGGAGCCTCTGGCTGGTCACTGCTACATACCTATAAATAAACACGGCTCCAGACCCCAGCACACACCACTCCCAACGGTGGTTTCACACGCTTACTTTCGACGCTAAATGGTCTCCCATAGAACTGTATCCCCCCACACATATCATTTATAGTAGAGATAATTATGGTTTACACCCAAGCAACTTTTCGAAACACATGTACTAGTGCTCGTATTTTACAGTCTATTTGCACCGACTTAGGGTCGGCAGAAAACCCAGTTGAAGTCGAATCGTAATCGTGATACCTAAACAACGCCAAATTACACACCAGAGGGCGCTACGCAAGACATGTTAACATAAATTTCTTGCGACTCCTCAGTTTGAGCCCACCTCGCCTCTAAGCCCGCCTCTAAACGCTCAACCTTAAACTAGACAACACATGCAAGCGCACATTTAAAAAGGCATAAGTCATACGTGGCTAATAAATTGATTTGCTAAAGTGGATTAGAGTTCATTGCTATGACATATACAGGATGTTCGGGCTGCGGTGCTGAAAGTGATATTCGCTGTTGCTGGCCTTTAGTAGGAAAGGCAGCTTGGCCTTGATGAAGCCCCCTGTAAGTGCAACCTAAAGCCAACTATTTTTAACTCTAACTATGTGAGCATTTGGGGGAAAAGTCTTCTGCCCACGGAGAGAGGAATGAAATTATCGTATCCCCAAAACGCTCGGTGGACTCCTTCCAGGCTCAGTCGCACTTCGTACTGAGACGTTGGCTATGAAAAAGAAACGCTTAAAATGCCAGTTTGAAGTCTATTATTTGCTGGACACGAGCATATATTGATTGCATCGCAGTCGCCTTGGTCAGCCACAAGATTCAGGAAAGCAAATTGCTTCAACAAATACTCGTACTCCCGAAACGAATAGCGAAGGGAAGGGGCTGCAGATGGGGATGTTGATGCTGGTATGGTTGGGGGGAGGGGAATTTGCAGAATCACATGGTAATCGGTGCACAACGAAACAGAAACCAGAAATGTTCAAGCAATCGAAGCCAAGTTTTGGGAAGAGGTGTTCCAAACCCGTTTGCAGGCGCAAAGTGCAGATCCGTTGTGAGAGTTTGGTTCGGTTTCTTGGCGGCTTCGTGTAGTGCAGCATTTAGCGTCTTGATCGGTTTATCACCGATTAATTAGAGTTTGATAAATACGCGCACGCCGTGAGTATATAAATCATAGCAGCAGTGCAGGGCCAATGCGGCGCAGTTAGTCAGCAGAGAAGCATAGGAGCTGGCCCCATAATGCAAGCCAAGGGAAATTTGCATATCCATCCACCCGCATGAAAAAAGTAGCAGTCAAATTGTAGAGGTAAACATGTTTTATTTTTGCGCGCTTTGCTTTTTGATTTTTCGCCGCATTTAGCATTTTGCTTTGTTTTGGCTGTCGCTGCTTTTGACGTTGCCACACAAGCAGGATGTTTTGAAAGGCAAGTGCACGGTAGGAAGTGGCAAGATGTAGGTAGGTAGGTAGCTAGGGTGGTTGTGCAAAAGTGCAAAAATATCTTTGAACATTTTTCTGTGTGAGAATTAATTATGAAAGAACGTCCTTTGAGATGCGCTTGACGGCCACGATGAGATGGCGACAGCGGTGCTGATGAACAGGGGCATTATGAATGCTAATTTCAGGTTATTTTTTGGGTTTGAATATGAAATAGGGTTGAACGGGAGGGAGAAGGCGCTTTTGACCCCAAGGTGCTTTTGACTCGGATTGTGCGCCTGCTGCAAGCGAGTGGGAATGCAATGGGTGAGACTTTGAGAATGTCTGTCGGTCTTAAATGAGTTAGATAAAATAATGACCAGCTTTAACGCCCAAAAAAGAGCCTTAATGGGGGCTGTTTGGAAATTCATTCGTGTTGGATATTTTAGTTATTTCTTTTATTTTACCCGTCTAAATCCAGAGACCCTTAAATTCGGGAAGAAGTTGAACTCAATTTAACTGCTGATATTTCTGAGCTGAGTGCTCATTTTAATTTGCCTTTCACTGCCACATTTACGAGAATATGCCACGGGGAATGTCTTATGGTTTATTACCGCAAGAGCTGCCACTGCTAAGCAGCACACAACTGAAACTAGGATGGAGGTTATTATTATTCGACGACTACTCGGCACCATGATTGCTACCTTTTTGCTGCATTCGGATTGCATTCGCATTTGCCGGGCGACGTCTTTTATTCTTGCCCATGGCAGTGGCAAAAATGTTGACCACTTTCTGCATGTTAGAGTTTTTCACTCCACTTCAGCCTTCGCCGTCCACTGCCCTCCCTGTTTTTAGTTTTTGTCGCAGTGAAATTGCTCTCGAGATATCTTCGTTACGGAATGAATGACTACTTGGGACTGGTACTTTGCTCTGGACCCAAAGTATTTGCGGTTTTTTCTTCACATCCTTTTGCACAATTATGCTGATTTCAATATTACTGCGTAATAAACAAAGGCGTAGTCTGACCTCTCCGGGAAAAGGTGCGGGTAAGAGGAGGGCGAGTCCAAGGGTTGCACACAAAATTATTATTATTTGCTAGCTCAGGAATTTTTAGTTGTTCTTGAAGTTTCTTATCCTGGGCAAGGCATGTCTTTATTGTGGCCATCTAAGTTTGTCTTCTGTATTTAGTTCGTTTTTGGTGGCTCGGAAAGGATTGCAAATAAATAACAGGAAATTGTATTTCGAATTTATTTGTAAAGTATGGAATAGTTTGAATTTCCACCTTTTTATGATTCCTCTTTGAAATCCCTCTTCCACCAATGACTATTTGTAAACACTGCCCCTTCCATCACACCTTTTAAATGTTTCAAACCATCATTAAAAAATTGGCTTCATTTGTTCAAAGTAGCGCCCTTAAGAAACAAGAAATAGCCCGAAGCAATGCCATTTTCCAAGCAATAAAATCTGTACAACGAACCCCCCTCCATTTCAGAAACAGCGTGCTATTCTACTCACAACGCACACGCGTCGACATTTATCAAAAATTCAACTGTAATTTTGGCAATCGTAAAGCGTTTTTAAATGCTTCGCTTTTTGCACAAAGCAACTGAACATTCATAAGCTTCAATGTTAGCGAAGAATCTACTAATGCCCAGATGTCGATTACCGCCGAAACCCGCAAAAGAACACAGCCCAATAACCCAATATTTGGGAAATTGGCTGACGGGACTGGCAGAAATAAGAGGGAAACATGTTGGGGTGCAATCTGCTCACACCACTTGCGAATTTTCCGACCTGCGAAATTTTCCACAAAGCACTCAATGGGGCACGTGACAGTTGTCGTGTGTGTGAGCCTGCAAAACAGGGTTTGGTTTCGCATTTGCCAGTTTTCCGCGAACGTGTGTAGCTGTCGCAGTCAAGTGTGTAATTTGCGGTGGCGATTTAACAGGGTTTGAATAGATTACTTCATTTAGATTTGGTGGAATCCGGTGTGGGGGAAATGGGAAGTGTGGGTACAATGGCGCTAAATCGGATGTTAACTTCTGTAATAAGTGTTTTTTTTTACCAGGAAATTAACTTTGAGATTAATTCTTGATGCCTGTTTTTTATTTCGTTGGTTGTAAACTGAAAACAAGATTTCGATGCCGCCATATAGTTGTATCAGTAAGGTCTCAGTTCTTTATTTTCATTTATTTTGCAATTAAAATCAAATTCCTTGCATCCTTTGACTTTGCCGCTTGTACATTTTTCGTCTGCAATAGTCTCAGAGGAAATTACACAGGGCCTACCGAAAACTCAGTGGGGAAACCCTTGGACTAGAACAAAAAAAAAGTCTTGGATAAAAATAAAAGACAGCCCACTGAAGCAAATTGCGGATTTTGAATCCTGGCTCGTCCTGTGGACTCAGCCGTATTCGTATTTGCCTGGCACAGTTGGCATCAAATTATGAAGTAAGTAAGAGAGTACTCCATGCATTAAAAACCTTTTAATTTGCTAAATCGCCTTGCCAGACATCGTCTGGTCGGGGCTGCTCTAGCCGTTGTTGCTGGATCCCATCGTGGATAAACGGGCGGAAGCGGATGACGCGGAGTCTGTGCACATTTTTGAGATTTCTAGACGCCTAAGAGGGCCGCCCAGCCTACAACCAGTCCGAATCTCACATAGACACTTGTGCCAGCGATTCTTTTCGTTCTTTTTGGAACTGGGTAAAGTTGAATAAGCCATGCAAACACTAGAAAGCACCGAGACTGCTTGAGTGTACTTTCATCTGCCATCGCCTCCTGGCCCAGGCGATAATTTTACTTTTGTGCTCGGAGCTAACTTTGAGTTCCAACGGCCCCGAGCCTGAGGCTTCTAGCTTCCATCGAGTTTGTGCTTATTTATCTTTTTATTCAATGCTGTGATCCACGTAAGGCTAAAATAAAAGGTATTGCAGAACTCAAGTCAGCTTTAAATAAAAAGTGTCCGTCCGGTGGTTTACAATTGTATTTGTACGGCACGGTTGATAACTTTAACTGCGCCTAAAAGCAACCACCAAATTAACTTAAATGTTATACATAAAGCTGCGCACAAATGCTCGCTGCATGTGAGAAAGTAATTAAACTTCGCCAGAGGAATCAATTTAATGCAAACCGTTTCCCATTCCAGGAATCGACTGGCGTGTCTCTCGTAATCAAGTATTGTCATCGCATGACTCTGCTGAAAACAGAGACCACGCACCAGAAAAAAGATGCGTAACAGAAATTAAGCAAAGTCTCGAACTCGAACGAAACGCAGCATTTAATTTAATTGACAGGTCGCGGACAGTGCTTTTGTCTACACCCCCAAGGACTTGCTCGCCTAAGGCCCAAACCCAATACTGGATTTCTCATTAAAAGCGTATTATATGGGTAGGTGGATAAGAGTCTGCCGGCTTCTCCTATCCCAGTAGAATTTTGTCAATTCATTACAAATTATTTGTAATGCAAGAAAAGAAACAGAGGAAAGAACGAAAATTCGAAATAAATTGCAAAATCATGCGCTTCGTGAAAATCAAAACTTTTCCTTGCGTCGACAAGAACTTTATTTAAATTCGATACAAACGCAAAATTACCAAATCAGTCAGGCAAAAGCATTGAGAGCCTTCTCCCAAATGCACCCAAAGTTTCATTTAATGATTTTCGTAGACGATTTTGCGTGTGTTTTCCCTCTTGAACCTAGACGGGTCCTGACAGTATCCTGTTGGTTAACTGTGATGCTGTTAGCCTCGCGTTTTTATTTAAAGTACAATTTTCTCAGAATTAATTTAATAGTGTCCATGGAGACCTGAAAGGAATTTCGATGTGGTTGCTGAAGAAGCTTTTCGCTTTTTTTTATGAGAACGTCATACAAATAAATTTAAATTGGAGATATTATGGAGTTTATTAATTTTTGAATGAGTTGCAAACTTTAACTTTAACTTTAAATTGACAAAACTAAAACTTTGAAGTTTAATAAGAACAGACGACCAGTGCAGACTTAGACTCAGTTTGAATTAAGTTAAGTGGCTTACATTGCTTTAAGTTTTAGTCTTTTTGCTTGCAAATTAGCTAATTTTCCTTCATCATTTATGCATCCCGACGAATTATAAACGCATTCAAATAGAAAACAGAAAGCCATGCCTAACACTCAATTCAGAGTACCCAACATAAGCTAATTACAAAAAAATAAAAGGCACAAACGCAATTCACTTACCCAAAACAAAACAGAGCGACACGCGACCACAGACTTGGAAACAAGGGCTTAAAAATAAATACGTAAAAACGTAATAAGTAAGCACTGATAGTCTGAACTCGAAGTCTATATCACCCTTTAAAAAATATATTAACATTCGTTATAATTTTATATAAGTTTCCCAAAATGTTTATATAGACATATGAACGCACTTTTTGACACTTTTGTATACCACTACAAAATATTTATTTTATGCATTTAAGAGTGTTTTCATTTTCTGACAGCGTTTACTGGGTTTAAAAGAAAATGTTGATAGCCAGTGAGCAGACATGTGCATTAAATGTTTAACATGATTTTTCACTCGTTAAAACTGAAACGCAAAGAAAAACCGCGAAGCCCACCACATGGGCAGGGTTGGCTTGTGTTTTTGGCATAATTTATGCGCATTTATAAATTCGGACAGAGTGAGTGCTAGCTAGAGTGTGGCGAAGTGTTAATTTTGAGAAATGTGCAAAAAACAAAACGTGGGCGACGGAAAAAAACAGACAGACTGCATTCAAGCGTTTCGCACGCGTTTTAACGCGCAGAAATTACTTTGGCACAGAGGACACTACTTCCCATGGTCCACTAACCGACAATGGGAACGTCGAGTTCAGCGCAGAATACAGCCGAGTCACAGAGCCAAAGTGCAGACCAGAGGAATGTGACTCGACTACCGATTTGAAAACCGAACTGAACCCATAATTCATATGCGCCACAAAGTCTGCAGCAATCAAATTGGCAATAAATAAGCAGCAAGATGAAACATCGTATACCCTCTCCGATCAAATTCAGCCGAGGTATTCGATATCCTCTCTACTTTTTATTCATTTCGAGTTTCAAAGCCCCAGCACTCTCTTTTTGTGAGGGTACGGCCATAGTGGCTTTGGAGGAATATTTTCCTCCCGAAATCAACTGAAGCTGCGCTCGTCCCACTAGTCAGAAGGCCCCAGTCACAGTGCTGTTTGCCATCAAACCCCAAACGACATAATTGCAGCCTGTCTGCGGTGGCTAATGCAAACAAACATGGGATTATGAGACTGAAAGGCCTGAACGAAATTGATGATGAAGCTCGCTCCTCGCCTGACCCGTAACAAGTAGCTGGCGAAATGCTAAAAAATTGGGTCTCTACGTGTTGCCACAACAACGCACCGAGGGCAGCGATCGGATCGTGCAGATGGCATTTCATTTGCTCCGCCGCAAATTGTGCTGAACTTAAGGTTGAACTTCCACTGCCTAATGCATTCGGATAGGTCCAAATGCATTAAAACTAGTGCACTTCAATCATGTGCATTGCGTTTGGCGAATCGATTGGCCACGCTCCAAACCCGAAGCATATAACTTACGAGCTGCCCAACTGCGTTTTCTCTTCTGTTGCTCGAAATTAGTATTCCACCTTCAACAATTTGGCTCCTGTTTTCGGTATTTGCCATCCACAGCATCTTCATCATCATCAATGCAGACCCTGCGAAAATTTTTCATGGGAATTACATACGTGATAGATTGTTTTGTACTGCACTTCAACCATCTAATCCCTCCACAGTCGCTGTGATGATTGGTTTTCTTGCATTTCTGATTGCCATGCTCTGACTTTATCGACATCATATGGGACGTGACTGCGTTAAGGTAGTCGGGGGCCTGAACAGGAGTATAATGCATCCTGAGTACGCATGGAAATGAGTTGGTGCCAGATTTTAAAGGATGAGTGTAATCAACCTATTGCTTTGAATATTTGACATGAGCAATCTTCAATGCGTGGTTGAAACTCCGGCTGAGCTGACTTTAGATTAAAAGACTGACTAAATATTAATGTGATCCGATTAAGCAGGCGATGAGCATCAGGCTAACAAGCTGCAGTGATGACTTCACAAGGCGCCCCAGTGTGGACATGACCCCTACTAGAAGATCAACAGGTGGTATAAAATTGCTGTGCTCGCTCCTACTCAAACCGACAAACCCACATGTAACCCCGTCTTGCAGATTGTGGAACAAGTAAACTGAGAATGCTGAAATAATTCTCTCAAAGAGTCTGTGACTGATCTCAGATCCAAAAGTAAATGTGTATAATAGGAAAATGGTATAAGGAATGAAGCAAGGGAAACTTGTCTTCTTCTGGCAACAGAGTCGTGAGCAAGGGCCACGAAGCCAGCAGCACATGAGCAATAGAAGGCAAAGACCATCTCCGGGTGCCAGGCTGGAGACTGACCACCTACAAATATCAGCTTTCGGGACCCCTCTTCCAGCTTGTTGTAGTTCAATTAAAGTTTTCGCCAATAAATTGTGTGCAGTAAGTCGTTTAATCTAAATTAAGCACCAGTTTCTGTCCCTCAGAGGACTGTCGATAGCTGCTCGAGCTGCAATCTCCATCAACTGCATGTGTCATAAGCAAGTTGTAAGGCGCCGACAAAAGTTCAGGTTCACCTAGTGATGGGAGCGTGACACAAATATTGCGGGTGAAGTAAGGAGAAGGAACGTTGAAGTTGTAAAGTTCGCAATCAGAATTGGCTTTGTATTTCACGAGCTTATCACGAGCCCATCGATTGGTTAAAGAGATCCCGGCATCACAGACGCTCAGATGCAGATGAAGACTCAGTTCCTGTTCTCCGATTTCCATGAACGACACCACTGAGCCGAGACATCGGCAGGCGCCCGCCTCCAGTGCCTTAGATTTTGTCTACAAAGCGTAAGCAATTTTTATGCTCATGTTGCTCGTAATCACCGCAAGCCGCAGGTGGTAAAAGGCGTCGCGGATAACCTTAACCCGTCCACGTCTGTGGCCAGACCATGGCAGACACCCGAACGCATCTTCCCCAAAGCGGCGCTACCCTGATTGAATTGCACTAATTGCGAATTAAAGCTCAGCATTTTAAAGGAAACAAACTGCATGGCTTTCAAATTGAATTGCAGAATCTGTGCAATCCTTACACCATCCCGGGACCCACCCACTCCTACTGCCTACTGCCACCCTCTGCAGCTACTAATGAACTCTTTCTACTCCCACTGCAGCTTGTTTGGCTTTTATTTCGCTTAATTAATTGGCACCGCCAAATGTCTAGAGCTTAAAAAAAGTCTATGACTCCGGCACGGCAAAGCAAGGGAGCTGTCAACAGCCAATGTGGCGCTCCCTCTTTTTGGCCGTAGCTCCAAAAGGCACAAGAAGCCGAAAGTCAAGTGTCCTTAGAGAATATATGGTTGCATATTGCAATTCTTTCATTTTTCGGCAGTTTCATCCAAAAAAGAACAAACTAATTTTTGTTCTTCCGACTTTTTGTTCTCATATTTTTCATTTTCAGATATTCGCGATGAAGTGGTTGGCATGGTAAGGGGGGATGGCAAAATAACCTTTTACATGTTGCTCATGCAAGAGGGTTAATTATAACCCCCAAATGGTTGCTAACGAAGGATGGTTCAAGCGGAATTCAAGAGGATATTTTTTTAGAAAAAATGCAGCAAAATGTTAAAGTAGCTTACAAATTACTGAGCCGCAGGAAAAGTGGTTTCATAAAAATATGTTGATACCTTAACATAGTAGCAGAAAGTGGTAATAAGTAGTGTCTTTCCCACGACTAGGACATTTTTGTTGCCTGTGGGTAAACGCAAAAGAATGTATACCAAAAAGTTAAAAAGTTACCATTAATAAATTTTAAGAAATTTAAACACATTTTATTTTGAGGTAATTATTGTTTCACGGTAGGAATGGCGCCACGTAAACTCCAGCAAATTTGATCTGTCTGCTTTCATTTTTGAATCATGCATGCATCGTTTATTCGAAATCGGGCTCAGACTCTACCAGCAACGATTTTCAAATTTTCACATGCGAATTATGAAGTAGACTCCGCCTCTTGTCTGCTACGCCCTACACTCTCCTTCGTCCAACTTACATCCAAAAACTATCCGTTACACAGTGAGCAGATACGAGTTTTGAGTGATTGATAGCATGTTAAGAGTGAACATGGTATTATTAGACCACAAGATGCTACCAAACAATAGCAGCAACGGATAAACAGAGCCTGATGCAGCCAAATGTTTGCTCACGACTTTTACTGGAGGCCCCTGAGGGATTTTTTGACATATTTGCCAGAAGTGGAAAATTGTGCAAGAGAAATTGAGTTCACATGATTTACGTGCAGATTTTTCCAGCTAAAAATATTGTGGATTGTCATGCTCTAGCTGCTGTTCGGGGTGGCCATTTCAGCTTCACAAATCAATTTTTGATTGAACCGCTGAAGATAATCATACATCAGAGGTCCAGGCTTGTTAGCTATATTCAGTTGGCGCCAGTCTGTCACGCGCCGGATGATTGGCACTACCCCAACCAAACCTTCTTTATTGGCCTCTACCGCAACAACAAAGCTTATCGTAATGTATATCTTAATCAATTGTAATAATCAAAAAATTACGAATTTGGATCTAAGCCAAGTGTTCGAAAACCAAACCATTTATGGGTTGTCAATAAAAAGCAAAAATATGATATTATGTACGACTACTAATTAAAATTCTTTGATATAGTTCAACTCAGTGGCGGATCTAGGATTTTGTTGTGGGGGGTGATATTAGAACAAATTTTTTGTTGCATACTTTTTTAATAACAAAATTCCTTTGATTTTTCACCCGAGTGGGGGTGATATATCACCCATATCACCCCCCGTGGATCCGCGCATGGTTCAACTTAGTTCTTCGGTTGGATATCATGTTGACATACAAAAATCTGCTCGGTCATTCGGCAAACCAGTTTGCAAGAACAAAATCAGTCAAAGTAAACCTGAAATATATTGGGTGGGTAAACAAGTCGTCAACTACTGAGAAATATCTTCAGGCAATGAAAGTGTGCTATTTCCATTGATTCATTTAAAAAATCAAATTAAATGAAAAAGGTGCTATAAATATGTTGTTACTGTTGTAAGCGCTTAAAGTGTCAGAAAGAGCCTTTATATTATTTATACCAATTAAGCGGTTATCGATTCAATGACACGGGCGTAGAATACGATTTTGAAAAGTCCAAAGGCCCGAAAAGATCAAAAAACATTTAAGGTAAATAAGTAATTAAATAATCGTATAAATTTCAATGCTTAGACGCGCCCCGACAGCGAAAAGTGAGAGTCCCGAGTGATCTGAGAGAAATTATAACAGAGCTCCAAGAAACGCCAAGCTGATAAAGATAGCTATGCATAAAATACTGGTTTTCCTCTCGGTTTAAGCAGTAAATAAAATGATCGCACCGATCAACTTATACCCTGAGCAAAATATAATATTTTTAGTACTTATAAAGATTTATCATCAAGTCTATTCATCCCATTTGTGCTTTGAACCTACGTACTAATTTTAAAATACATTTTAAGGGAAAGTCATCCTTGGTGTTTTTTAAATATTATTTACATTCGATCGCCATGGATGCCTCTTAGTCAACATGAACCGTCAAAGGGTAAAAATGTCTTTTTAAAGAGTCGCAAAGGCAGCCGACTTTGACGCACTTCGTACTTGTCATCGTCGTCTGGGGCCCGTCTTTGGCTCCGACGATGTGTTTTGGAGTCGGGTTGTTGGAGCTGTCGATGGCCGATACTTGATCGCTTGGCGTTTGCTGGCGGGTTCGCTTAGCATGCGCATGCGCTACCGTTTTCTTGGCCAGTTGTATTTTGGCTATTAGCACGTACGGAGTTGCGCCCGCGCCTTGAGTCTGCGCCAAGTGTGAAAATCATATAAATGCGAGTAAACGCAACTCAACTTTATATAAACTAAAATTGAAGTTGGTGTTTAACACACTTTCGTCGGTTTTTGCTCGAAAGCGAAAGTTGCGTGCCTTAGTCGACTTTATTACTTGGTGCTTACAAATCCCAATACTGATCAACAGAGAAAAGGCAGAAGATAAAGCCGATCACTGTGAAAAATACCTTTCAAATTTTAAAAGACAACCGAAAGACAAAAGCGTGTGAAATCACCGACCGCAAAGCGGGTCAAAAGCAACCTTCGTTTCAATTACGTTTCCTGATTTGATCGTCGATCCAAGATGCCAGCAGCCAGCTCACATCCACGTCTGTTCTTCTATTTACTATGTGCTGCCTCACTATTGGCCGTTTCCAAATCGGACACCGGTAGTACAAAGAACTCTTACTTTATGTCTTACTTTTACTATTTAGTAATTAACTTTATTAATCCTTTTGCAATGCCGATATTTTATCGATTTGTAAAGGTTTGTCTTACGTAAACCATGTACAAAAGATAGAATAGTTTTATACTTACTCTACTTTCGAATTTTTAAAAATTACCTGGTGTATAGTTTCTAAGCTTGTAAATATTTAAAGCTTAAAGGACAGAATCTAGAATGAGAGATGGTTTCCAGTTATAAAAATCAACATGTAAATTTGTGATAATAATTATAAGTTACTGTGCTATTTTTTAAGTGTACAATAAAAAACATTACTTTAAATATGTATTTGTGATGGTGTTTTACTTATTTTACATGTTTATTTTGTATATATTAACAATTCGGTATGGTATTTATATTAAAACATTTACGTTTATGATCAAATATTCTAAGAAAATTGGTTTTGAAATTTAACTTTTATACCAAGAAAAATAGACTTAAAAACAAAAATGATTTGCCTTGAATAAAAAAAACAGCTTGAGCCAATTAAGTATTGTTAAACTGATGTTTGTTGCCAAAAGGGACGTGCTTCCAATTCAATGCCATCCTGATGTAAATCGAACTGACTTAATTGCTGGGCTTCTTAAGCGCAATACAGTTAAATCGCGATTATTGTCTTGTATACTATATTATTAAAATATAATAGTAAAAATTGCTCGCTTGAGAACTTATAAGCTCGAGAAATTGTTGTTGTAACACCATTATAATAATTGCGACTCATCTAAAGAGAGACTTTTCAACTGATACCACTTTTTTTCGGTTTCTCTATGCCGACGATCTGCTGTCCATGATCTTGACCACCTAATGCTCAATATGCCCAACTCGTTTGAGCTGCTCCGTTGGTTTCATTGACATCAAAATTTGCTCGTATCTCGGCACAGACAACTCGTTTGTGCACTCAAGGTTAATAGTTGAAACTGTTAGTCGATCGCTGTGACTCTTGGCTTGCCGGCTACGTCAGTTGGTTCGATGCGGAACTGATTAACATACTACGCGGAAGTTCGTTGTGGATGATTGGGCAAATTTGTTTGTTTATATTTTTGTTACTTTTTCGTTCGTTTTTAAATGCATCGAAAGACTTGAGCTACTAATCTCGATTCAAGAAGGAAGTATTTGGTGAAAGAACTTCATTTTTAGTTTAAGCACCTAAGAATTAAGAAAATTGTGTCAATGGAAAGCGCAGTACCTTCCCCACCGCGAGTTTTTTTTTCTGCTGCTCAATCCTATGATTCTCGCAGTGCCGTTGCAACCACCATCCGAAGACTTGGCTTACGACGCAGCTTTACAGCTTGGCTTGCTAAACTATCGTCTTAATCTACTAAGCCACGAGGAAGAGTCCAGGCAACTTAGTTTGCCAAACGTAACACTAGGTAACCTCGTGAACCGCATACCCTGTAGTTGTGATACCGGACTTTGCAAATGCTGTGCTGGTAAGCTTATATCATCTGTGCTAAATAAATTTTAAAACTGTATTTCCGATAATCCCTTGACCGGTTTAGGTTTCCTTTCGGTAATTGGCATGAACAGTTGCACAGAAGTCGCGTATCGTCCTGATGAATTTTCCTTTGAGTTGCGCATGCGCGTTAACAACAATATTTGGTTCCGCCAAAAGGTATCCGGCCAAAATCCACCTCCCTTCTGCTTCCGGCCGCCACGCTTTAACTTTGCTAAAGCCTGTATTCAATTTCACGATATTTGGTTTGTCGGGCGCAATATGCATGTCTGCATGTACATGTCAGGAGAATTCCAGGGCTTTGAGTTGTTTGAAAGGTAAGACCTACGGCCGTGAGAATCAAACTAGCATTAATGAAACATCTTGTGTTCGATTTCAGAAACTTTGATTGTCTCTTGTTTGGTGATCACGGAGTTAAGATCGTTCCCCCAGAGCAGGGCTATCCAGTGAGGCCGAACGATGTCGATATTGATGATGGAGATGATGAGATCGAGGATTATGATGAGAATGTAGTCCGCAGCTTAGCAGAAAAGATGGTCGGTTAATCATCTATGTTGCTTAGACTTACTAATTTATTTGAAAATAGAACACTCAACTACTTGATAATGTAACTTCAACAAAACTCCCTTTTGAACCGATTCCATTGTTTCCAAATTTCTTGAGCGAGGGATTCCACCTGCGACGAAGCTGACTTCCAAAGTTCAAGTGCGAAAACTGCAAAATGACGTGCTTCCATCTGCCGTGATCTCTCCCCTCCAGTGGCACTTGCAGCCGCCCATTGAAACACAAAGTAAAAGGGGAAACCAACACAACCGACAATTTGTAAAGGATAATGCAACCTCAGGCTGCATCTGCACCGCATGTGCAACACCTCGATGAACGGGACGGGGCAGGACTCTCCAAGCATTGAAATGCATATGCACAAGCACGTTGACTGTTGCACTTCGTTTGACTCGCAGTTGACTGTAATAAATAGGCTGCAAGGATGCAGCTCGCATTGGTAGCTGCAGCAACAGGCCAGCCAACAGCCCGTGCCAAAAGGAGGGGTAGAGTATTATTTCGCACTTGACTGCTCTGAATGCCAGTCGAGCTTCAGTCAAGTGGTGTGCAATAAAAGCGTCTTTCACGGCACATGGGAACATTGGCTGGCCCTGATGCTGATGCATTCAAATGTTATGCAAATAAAAATCGCTGCAGGAGGAACGGACTCGGTGACATTCCACCTTCAGGTACTTTAGTTCAATATTGGGACTTTTCATTATTGGCGTTTCAATTAGCTTCCACCGGATATTTTGATGAAGATCGTTTAAATAGGATTTTACTGAACAAAGAAGTCCATTTAAATATCAATAAAATAACCCCTGGTCAGTGCATAAAAGGTGTGAACCATAAGCTGACCATCAAACCCCTTAAAAGAGAGTAAGCCTAATTTAAAATGCAAATTCGAGTGAGGGCTCATAAAATTCATTTAGCGCTTGTAATTGATTTGTTTACACATCGGACACGCGACACTCACACATGAAACATGAAAACTGACCATCCTACTGACCAGCCCCTGTTATTCAGCATAAACAGATACGGACACACAGGGAAAACGCGATGAGAGGGGCGGGCTGGCTGGACAGGACGACCCTCTTTGTTCACTGTTGATTGTCCGTTACCCAGCGCAACAGGTACGGACTCAAATCGCTTAGGGCATTGGTCAGTTGATGCGATTTTCCACGATACTGCCTTTTCCCCGGTGTTTGTCCATTCCCTGAGGTCAATTATGTTATTTCCGGTTTCATGTGGTCAACGGGGGATAAATATTTATATCACGGTCAAGTTCTTAAGTCCGTGGCAAAATGACCCCAGGCAATAAACCGGATTGAATGGTATTTCTTCGGCTTCCCTCGATCAGATTATGCAATAAAAATAGATACGGGATGGTAATTGAATAGATCTCGGTTCCAGGCCGGTTTTAATCAGTGCGGATGAAAAATACCAGGGGTGTGGAAACATGAGAAATAATCGCTGTATGCATACACATTATTCAGACACGTATGCCTGCCTGCGCAGGAAAATGTATTTTCTTTAAGTTAAATCCCAGACTGTTCTTCCTTCCACGACAAAATAAAAAAATTGAAAGCAGAAAAACTACCCCCAAAAGTAATTAAAACTCTCGGTTGTTTGGCCCAGACGAAGACGGTGGCTACCTCCACCTATAAACGAATGTTAATCAAAGCGGAATATAGAAAAATGCAAAAAGTCCGCATGGACAAAAACGCTGTCCTTGGGGTTTAATTTCTTTTACATTTTTATATTTCGCTTAGAGCAAATGTGGGAGTGAAATTAGAGGACTTGGGTTCTTGAAGGATGATGTACAACACCATCACCAACAGTATTTCTTTTTAATATTCTGATTATTAAAATTTTGTATTTTGGACTATGAAGTCTTACTGCAACATTGCCACCAAGCGGATTTATAATGTGTTTTACAACGATGTTTCATATGGTCAGCAGTAGATTTAAATACGAACCTTAGAAATATTTATATTACATTAAATAATGTAATTTTAAGATTTACTAGTTTTGACGTTTTAGAGGTACATTATTTAAGGTAATAATTAACAAAAACTCATACCGCGGCAGGTAAAAAAATCTTAAAATCTGTTTAAGTAACAGTAAGAATTATTTTACGCGAAACACTATAGAGTTTCTGTTCAAAGAGATACGCATAATAAAATCGAAAGGATGCGCACACAACCACCACACGAAAACCAATACATAGACACGAAGTCCGTACATAAGCGCGATTTTCATGCGTGATGAGCGGGAAATTTCCCCTTTTCTGGATGTACATAAGCTACTATATAAGTACGGAAGAGGAGGCTTCCAATTATCGGGGTGGTAGTGCTTCCAAAGGGTTAAAATCTGTGCCTTTCGGAAAGCGAAAACATGCGTGAGCCGCTGGTGTATATGTGTGTTTGTGATAACGGTGTTGCCAGCCTGTCGGAGGAATTACTTAGGAAGCCAAAAAAGAAGACTAAACAAAGTCATTTACATAACTAACGAAGTGGGTGAACAAAGCGTCAAAAGACTGGGGGAAAACGAATAGCTCGCGGATAGGGAAAAGAAGGGAGCTTTAGAAAAACGAAATAAAGGGGACGTGTTTGGCTGGTGCTAGCGGTTTGCGTGGCCAAAATGAAAATGGCCACAAACGCGAATCTTTCATCTTAAGAGTAAAATTTGACTCTCACAAAGAGATCTTTACGACAGTTTTAAGGTCTAAAGCTTTTTCCTGCGTTAATACGCCATTAAATTGCATATTTAAGTTCGGGTTAAGTAACTGCCACTATTTATTTTTCACAGCTTCTCAGCCTGCTGAAACACAATTACAATTACAAACAGCCTGATCCCTACGCATAACAAAATGTAGAAGGCTTGACTCACAGGTCGGAGAATTCACCGACCATGTCCATAGTCATATCCAATAGAAAATTCGCTATTTGGTGTTCTTATACCAAATCCAGATCTGGGGACATTAGTATTTATGCCCACGTTAGAAGCTTGAAATGCACTAGCAATGCTTCGCATTAGCTGGTCAATATTACCAAAAGCACTCTCAGTCAGCAGGGACAGAATAAGAGCTAAAATCTGCAAGACACAAAAAATATAGAATAAATTTCATGGCACTATTTCACAAAACGTCTTACCAAAAAGCGGGACATTCTGTATAATATTGTCGGCTAAATTGTCTTCGTTGGTATTGGGTACGCGAATAAGAATAATACCAAATATTTTCTAATCTTCGTTTATATAGAAAAAAATCTAAAAACTTTGAAGACTGCAAATATGTAAATCTGCATCGTAAAAGAAAAGGTTAACTTGAAAGATTCGTAGTTCATTATTATTTCCATAGAAATAATCTCGCTTATATAACAGCTAATTTCATAGTAAGTAAATAAACAAATAATAAACTTGAACAAAATAAACTTTGCTTAAAACATATTTTACACATATACATACTTGATTTAAGTAATACATTTGCTATGATATATGTAGAATCTAAATTGTAGATGTATGATGGTTGCTCTATATTTTAGAATTTTTAAGTTCCGTGTTTGGAAATGAAAGGACGAAAATCCGTAAGCTGGTACACAATACTTCCCATCTGTTCTTATGTGTACCCATTATAAACAAGAGCAAACGCTATAGACAAGTACAAGTACCTCGACTATTAGATACCCGTTACTCAGCTAAATGAGTGTGAGAGAGATCGAGATATGCAAGCAGCAAAGCATGAAGTTTCTGCGCTGCATGGTGAATACCAACTTTCTAGCTTTTAAAGTTTCCAAAATCTCAGCGTTTATACCGACAGGCAGACGGACGGACCGACAGATGGACATGGCTAGATCGACTCGGCTGATCAAAAATATACCTACTTTAAAGGTTCGGAAATGCTTTCATTTCCCTGTTACACCCTTTCCAAAGAATTGGGTTATTTAGCTGTACCAAACACTGTGTCTTTTAATTTTGGGGTCGTCTTTGGAGGATCGTTATTTTCAGTGCAAAATAATTAGTGTTTTGATCGAAGCAATGGAAATAAATATCCAAATATGGATTGTCATTCAAACCTAAACATATTTATTTTTGACCATTTTTACCAAAAAATTATCACGGGTTAAAAATGCTAAGTTATTTAAAGGATTTTATAACTTGAGTTATTAGCTGTATAAAACACTTCGTCTTTTAAATTTGAGATCCTTTTTGGACAAGCAACTGCAAAAAATCACCAAAAATCGACCAAAGGTAAAGGGGAATTGGTTATTAAATTCGTTTGCTAAAAACAAATTTAATATACCTATATCCTTTTTAAAAAATCATACCCCAAAGATTCACAAAATCGTGAACCTGTTAAAAGTGTATTATATTGGAATGCTGCTTACTTTTATTAATGGGTATTATAATTACAAAGCTTGGCCAAGACAAATGGTAATTTTACCCCGACACTTGTCGTTTCTTAATATTAAATCATAAAACTAAGCGTTAAACCGCCAGATCCGTTTTTCATTGCACAAGTCGACCTCTCGGTATTAGCCGAACACGCCCAGGAGAGGAGATAGCAGTCCTCCTAGCATACCTTTTGGCGATGGCAGCGTGCCGCCGAGATCCACGCTGATGGAACCTTCCAAGCCGCGAGGAGGTTCTTGCCTAGTTGAAGACGAGAATCCGAACAAATTTCCCAGTCCTCCGAACAAGTTTCCGAACGGGGTGAAAATTCCAAATGGGTCCAATGAACGTCCGCTGAGGAACCCAGTTCCGAAAAGTCCATTTTGACCGAATATTCCCGTACCGAACAGTCCGCCGTTCCCGAAGATTCCTCCGTTCCCTAAGTTTCCAGCGCCTCCACTCACCGAACCGCCTACACCTACCGAACCGCCTTGTTGACCGCTAGACCCAACTTCTCCAGAATATGATCCTCCAGGCAATAATACTCCAGGTAATAATCCTCCACGTAATAATGATAAGAGGCCACCTGGGAATGGTTTACTCAGTGAAATTCCATCTGTGAATGATCCACTCGGTGGGTTCGGACCAGGACCAGGAACTGGACCACCAGGTGGCCGACTTAAAAAACGACGAGACAATCCCAGTGGATAATTGTATCCTGAAATGCCTGGCGGAATGAGGTATGGATCGTAGGGGCGTGCGTTTTTGATTATGGTAATCAAGTCGCTTCCCTGCCCGACTCCAGCTGTAACTTTACTATATCCGGGACTGAAGATATCACCTCCAGCCAATATATTAGCAGCTTTAGCTCCTTGTAAGGCAGCAGCAGCAGCTGATAAAGCACCTCCAGTTCCATAAATACCACCATCAAGTCCTCGAAGTCCTCCCGGATTAGCTCCAAAGAGAACATCTAAGTAGCGTAGAGGCGCCATTTTAAAGTCTGCCAAACCCTGGATTGCAGACTCGCCCTGACGGGCCAACTCACTGATAACAGCATGTGAGTTGCGACAAAACAGGATAAGAGAAAGGACGAGAATCTGCAAGCGGGCCATTTAGACACAGTACTCTTGAAGTAATATTATTATTCTGAGGTTTTTTACCAAATGTCGCACCATAGCAAAAGCGCTTTACAACTGATGCCTTCGACTTTTGCCAGTCTGGTTTTTATAGTGTTTGTACATGGTAATTATAATATAAATGAGAAATTTAATGCAAAAGTGGAATTCTGAGTTCAGGCAGCAGACCAAGTACAAGCTTATACTACCGTAGGAAATTGTCGAAATGGGTCGAAATAAATTTAAAGTTCAAGACACACTTTTGTTCATTATTGTTATCAAACTGATTAAATATATCATGACAACTAAGAGATAAATAAATATATAAATAAATATAAATAACTATTCATATAAATCTGTAAGTAACTCTTGTAAAGAATTTTGAGTTTGGTTTACTTTAAGCTTCGGTTCCCACGCCAAAAACTGTACCCGTGCTCCACCAAAGTGTCAAGTTTGTTTAAAGATAATATTTACTAGCACCTTGGCACTTTAAAGGATGCTTCACCGCATACAACAACCGAACGAAAAGAAAAACTTAAAACCAAATCGAAGTAAACGAAGGTAAATATTCGGTTTGCTATTTGACTGGGTGGTGAGTTTTTGGTTTGCTTTTCTAAGGATTTCCATTTTCAAAAAAGAATAGGAGGGTGGATAGACCTTCAGGATGCAAAATCCGAACTCAGAGAAGTGACACACAAAGTTTTGAGTTGAAGTATTTGACTGCTTCGTCTTAAAAAATGTCCTTCCCCTTATTTGATAAGCGAGAACACCTTTCAATAAGGACATAGCAGCTAAATATTTAAAACTGCATCATACGAATGTGTTTTTATTGGCGCACCCTCGAGGGTGTCCGGATGTGTTGTCCTTTGGGTTTTTCATTTTAATATCCGCCGGTGATAAGTTGAATTATTGACAAGAGGCCACGGAAGCGACAAGAAGAGCCTTGGTCGATGTCCAGCCCACGGTGTTTTCGATGTCCTTCTCCGATGTCGGAACTTCGCCCCATCTCTGGCTTTCGGTCGGCCGTTGATTCGATTTTGGTCTTTGGGGTTGCTATGCCGCCCGCATCAAAGGAAGCCGTGATGTATTTTATCTGATAATATTTTTTACTCACAGAGGATATTTATTGGCTTTAATTTATGCTGATTGACTTAGATGTATATATATGTTTTTTTTTAAATATGGTTGGCGTTTTAGCAATGACGCCATTTATCGTTTTTAGATTGCTCTTTAAATCGATTCAATAACCCGTGGTACTCTCGTTTTAAGAAGTTTGTAAACCTTTTCTGGTCAACTAATTGAAAAGAACCCTACAACAACCGGCCACACAAATATATCATAAATGTCAACCCATTAGACCTTCTCCTGCTAGGATGATGGCGAGAATGCGTGTCGTATGTAAATTAATACGAATGGAGAAATGGGATAATTTTGGCAAAAGAAGCAAACATGCAAAGGACATCAAAAGGGCACACGCAATAGTTCGAGTTCGAGTCTTCAAGTGCTAATAAACTACATGCACATTCCGAATGCGCGTTAATAATTTATGTGGGCTAATAGACGACAAGATAAACATCATATGCAGGGATCCATATCCTGCCGGTTTGCCTATCTGAATATTTATTTAACGTTGCTTCAGTTTGAAGGGCTGCAAGGGTGTCACTACCCGCTGGGGCTGTATCATCGTCAACCCTTTGTTTCTCGTATCAGGCGAAAATGTATGGGGCATATTTTATTGTCCTTACGACCCACGAGTATCCTACACCCAGGAGAAGCACCTTGAAAATATCAATTCTTGAATATGTATATAAGAGACCTTGATTATCGGAACAGCCGATAATATTTATTTAATCAAGGTAAACATTTTCTCTCGTTTCCCAAGCCAATTTATTTCCCTGTTTGCATATCAACGTGCACACACACAAAATGTCCTTTCATTGTCTCTGAAATTTAATTAACAAAAGGGTCAATTGTCGCGTGTTACACAACTTCGTCTAACCTCCCTTTGTAGGCAAATAATATTTTTGATTAATTTATGAATTTTCGTGTGAAATTATTTGTTCTCTGTATTTATTTATGCCCTCATGGATCAGCATTGCGTGTGTCTCATAAAAGTTTAAGTTTAATGATTGAACATTTAGTAATTACTTTCATTATTCCTAATCGTTTAGATATAATTGTTAGTTGTTAAATTGTTAGAACATTCAGTAAGAATTTACGAATTCGCGACAGCTATTCTTGTTTTTAATTAAAGAGCCCAGATTTACTTTAGAAACGTATTACAGTATACCATTCACCTAAGGCCAAAAACCCGTAACCACACACAAAAAAAACTTGTTAAAATCAACTGTTATAATTGTCAATCAGTCCCCAACCACAAAAAATAGTCAATTCTACTAAGTAAATAGTTACTTTCACAACAACAAATACACACAATTAGCAAAGACACACACCTATATCCATGACAAAATTGACCATTTTTTGTGGTTGGGGTCTTTTTGACAATTTTTTTTTGTGTGCATGTGAATTACACGAACTATTTTCAAAATCAAATTTAAACAAAAAGCCAATAGTCTAGCGTTCTCACTTGTCATCCTCCTTTGCATACTGTTTTTCTCTTCGGGAGTAAAATCGCCCCTCCCAGAGCCAAGTTGACAAAAGTTTTGTAGACGCATAACAAAATCAATAAATGACTTGTGAACTTTTCTATCCATTGTTTAAAGTTTTGGGTTCCACATTCGACTTTGTTATTTAATCGTATGTCGCTCAAGATAGATTTGACTGCGGCTACTTGCCAGTCTGACTTTTCAAAAAATGTATATGCAACTTAATGCACTGATGTTTCTTCCTACCTAAGCATCACAATGCGGTCCGAGCCATGAATTTTTTATGGGCGTTTTTAAGCAAAACAGCTTTGGACTAGTGCGGGTGCCCAAAGATAACTAGCAACTGTTATAGTACAGAAACCCGTCAGCTAACACTGCTGTAAAATCAACCGAAGATATATGCAAGACTCGGAGCACACTCAACGGCGCTGTCAGTGCCAAATGTTTACCCAGTCGCATGAGTAGGAGTCGCAGCGGAGATGGGAAATGGAAAATGGGCAGGCATGAATAATAAATGCTCCAGCAGCGTCCAGTTTGAATATGTGCTAAACTGTCAGTAATTGGAGACAAGCCGAGCACTTAGACATACCCAGCCGTCTCACACACACCACGATTTTTACACACAACCGGAGAGATCCCTCTCCCTTAATATGAGCTTTCGCCACGGTAATTAACTTTACAAATCGCATGCAAGTGTGTGATTAATTATTCCAAAACCGGACACTCAAGCTCGCAAACGGACAGTTAACCCATTTCGGCATCGATAAGGGTTGAACTCACAGCTGTGGAAAAGGCGTTGCGGGCGTGCAGCAGGGTTTTTGACATTTAAAATTTCTGAAATACATTTGATGAATGTTTGCTCATAAGGCGTAAATTGAAACTATTCTTGACCATGGACCCAAAACTTGTGGCCGTGTGACCACATGCCACTTAGCACATGGTTTGGCAAACGGACCCCAATCACCCAGCCCCAACTACTCACATCCCGGTACAATTTTGACGGTCGCACATATGTTTCCCAGAAAAAGGGTTTTTGTGGGTCAGTTTTCTTATCAGCGTCAAAGTTTTGCATTAATTTTGACTTGGTCAACACTTCGTTAATCACACCCGGCCAGGCACACGTACTTCTGCTGCCTTGTGGTCAAGGACATGTGCGTGTGTGTAAAAGATTTATTAGATGGTTATCGCTAAATTGAAAATTGGGTGTACGATGCCTTGTCGCTTTAGGGCACGCACACAGCATCCTTTTCGGCATTTCTAACCCTTATAATCAAGCAAGTTCCTTACTGCTTTGGTCGGCCTTATTTCGTATTCAAATTCACATCTCCACTGATCCTTATATTTACAACACAAACCCTTGGAATTTATCCTGAACAGCTGTTTAATTCAGCTACCAATTTCCAAAGGTGGGTAAAAGACAAAGCGGGAAGGGTTAACTTGGGGTTGTTGACCGTGACAGCATTGCCTATTTGCACATCAATTCAAATTATAGTTTGCCTCAATTGGAAATATATTGCAGTGCAAGGAATGTCATAGATATAGATACAAAATGTGCTATTACTCTGTTCCAAATTCAGCACTAGTTATTTTCCTTTTATTTTTGTTTTTCCCTTTAAATGCAGAGAATGAAAAGTCGAGGAAACAAATAATCAAAAAGCAAACAAAAATTACTTTAAAAAACTCAAACAGTGAAAAACTTGGTTTGCCTCAAGTGGAAACAGCAAGAAAAAACTTATTATAAGCACATAATAATACACGCGTATGTCTGCCGGTAGCCGCGCAGTCTTTTATCCTTCATAATTTGCGGGTCTGTTTGTTGCTGCTGCTGATGATGGAGAGCCCACTATAGCTGCAATGTGAACCTAAAGCAGAAAAAAGTGTAAAAAGCTCTCCTTCCTTTCTGCATGCAAAGCAACTGCCTTGGGTGCCCATTTCCTTTAGTTTTCCCAGTTGAGTGGCAAAAAGTTAATGGATTGTTAGCTTGCGGTTTCCTTGGTATCTGCAATTAAAACGCGAGGATGTGGGGACCCTTCGTTAAGGATCCTTACGACCACTCGTGCTTCGTTTAAAGTTAACAAAATTGTGTTCCAAGTGTCTGTTACTCGGAATCTACTAAATACCCAGGAAATATATAAGCACACGCATTATACTGTTCAGAAAAAAAGTTTTCTCGTTTCTCGCTCCTTACTGACAACATCATTATTTCGTCTTGCCAAATTAAGTTCTCAAGCTACTTTCTTAATTTACCACACATGCTACTACATGCTGTAGTTTATTAAAAACAAGAGAGAACGCTATAGTCGGGTGTCCCGACTATCAGATACCCGTTACTCAGCTAAAGGAGTGCGAGGGAGATAGATATATAAAATCTTTGATCGGGCATAACTTTTTAACGAATGGTCCGATTTGAAAAATTTCTTCTACATTTCGATAGGTATTGATAGTCACAATAAAACTGCATTTTTAGTTTTCCAAAATCTTTAATGGTGTGGGCGCCAGACACCTTTAAAAAAATGGTGTAGGGCGATTGAGGGCGTTAGAGGGGGCGTGGCACCATTTTGAAATAAACTTGCGCTGCGTAGGAACTCCAAGAATATGCATGCTAAATGCCAATCCTCTAGCTTTTATAGTTTCCGAGATCTCAGCGTTCATACGGACGGACAGACGGACAGACGGACAGACGGACAGACGGACATGGCTAGTTCGACTCGGCTAGTGATCCTGATCAAGAATATATATACTTTATAGGGTCGGAAAAGCTTCCTTCTCCCTGTTACATACTTTTGCACGAATACAATATACCCTTTTACTCTACGAGTAACGGGTATAAAAATACCTTTTTACAAATTAAAATAAAAAGATGATAGGGTAGATGAACCTTTTGAGATTTAAATATGCCACTAGTTTTCTTTTCACTACAAACTTTTTGGTGCATTCATGAGGACATATTATATGTAAAATCGTCCACGTTGGAAATATGTAAGAAAGAAAAAATCGATAACCTACATCTGAAGCATCAAAAAAGAACAGAGGGAACAATAGCTTACGTACAAAGCAGAAACAACAATAATTAAAGTCCTAAAATGAATAACAACCCTCCATTCGACAGTCGAAATTTTCATGCGCGGCATGCGTGTTTTTATACACGGTATTAATAAAGGACAAGGGTATATTACATTAATTGAATTTATCCATAATTAATTAATTACAAATTTAAATTTATATATTGTATATAGCTTTATTTAAAAAGTATATAAATCTTATTTATGTTACATTGTTTACTCTTACTGGGAGTATTCCAATTTAAGTCACAAGTTTGTAAGACAATAGCCCAGTCCAGCATGCCGCTGAATGCTAGGGTTATTAAATGATGGAGAGTTTCGCCTTTGTGGTTTTTTTATGCTAGAATTTAAAGCAAAAAACACACGTGTAAGACAACAAATTTTTTTTATTAGTGGGTTTGGGTTTTCAGTTATTTCAGTTTTCCCTCTGATTTCACGGTTGATATTTGAAAATAATTTGATATTTCAATTAAGTCATCTAATGATGGATGGACACGTGGCCTGTTAGGCAAACATATGATGTGGCTTCACCTTAGTCAGACAAAAATTTTCTTAAGGCATGTTTTCATTTTCTGTCCACTCCCAACCAACTTTCGCACAAAAAGGAATTTTGGGGTTCTTCGGCCACGCCAGACGCATATGCTAATTAAGCAATTAATATTTGTGGGCGAGACAACTTAGTTTATTTACAAAGAAAGCATATTTTCCCTCATGAAATGTGATATTAGTTCATGGTCCTTTTTGGCTCCTGGTTTAGTTTGCGTCACCCGGCAAGACAATAAACTTATCACATGTTACCCATTGCCCCGGGCCAGAAACTTTGATTTGCGGTCGTCCTGAATTTGTCCTTTGCATGTACGGAGCTCGCCTGTCAGGACACTGATATGCCACTCAGCCCCTTTCTAAATCTTATGAAGTTTAAGTATTTCATCAACTTCCAATGCATAGTCAGCAATAATATTTTCTTAGACACATTCTGAACTGCAAATAGGTCGTCTCAGGCACTGTTTTGTGGCTTTGTTGAGCATGTGCGGGTCCTTCAAGACGCAAGCCAAGTGCATATATATAGATACTCGAGCTGTGTCTTGGGCCAGCATTTGTCAGACGCCAAAATAAAATAAGTTGAGTTGGGCTGCGGTTTTTCTGACAGATTTGATTAAGTTGGTCTGCCGAAATGGGATAGCGAAGAGAGCAATAAGATATATTATCTTAAAGTTTTAAGTTTAGTAGTAATGCATATTTAATATTTTTTAAAGACTTGAAATTATTTTTGTTTAATTATAAAGTTATCTAGACTGCGAAGCTTATTGCTTGAAAAACATTTTATACATTTGTGGAATTTTTTCGAATGGTATAAATGCATCGCATGACATTTTATAAGATCCCAAACTCCTTAATGGAAAAAAAAGTTTACACACAGAACATGGCTTTTGTGTCAAAAATTATATATGATTTATGATTTAAGCCCGTGCATTGAATTTTGTTTCCGATTTTCCCTACAGCTTTGGAACCTCACCCTTGCTGTCTGTTCATCCTTTCGCTTGATTAAGATTAGAAAGCGCCAAAAATCACCTCCTATTTCCTTTTCGAGTAAACAAAAGGAGTGCCCTTTTATACCTCAAACTTGGTTTGCTTCCTGTTGTCTTCTTTGGTGGTTGTCAGAGTGTTCTAAAAAACAAGTATTAAATCAGAAAGAAAAATTAAAATTGATGTTTTTCTTGTTTTGCAATAGGCGTTTCGGAAATTCGAACGCTTGAAGGTAGTGTGGACCTCAACCCATTTTTAGATTATTAAAATGTAACAATGGGAGGATGTCTACAGAAAACTGGAATGCTTTGACATTTTATAAATTAAAGTGACTTGCTCCCCCACACCAGATAAATAATAATAATATCCTTTAAAGAATGTAACACATAAAAGAAAGCGATTCTAAGCGTATATACTTTATATATTTATTCTTAATCACTACATGACTGTCTGCTTGCCGAGCTGTTGGGGCGGGGGGCTTAAGAAATGTTTACAGTTCGCATTTGTAAGACAAGGATAACGCCATTGATGCCAAATATATACAACATTAAATTGCTGTCGTGAATCTAATTTGTATAATATTATAATTTGTGTGCTCTCAGTAAATATTTAACTAGTGAAATAATAAAGTAAATGGCTGGTTATATTCGATACTTATCAAATATTCGATTATCGCCTCGTATCAAGGTTCTGGAAGCTTTAACCTGCGCAAAACTCGAACAAAACAGGCTCACAAGGTGTGCCATAATTTGTCTTGTAATTCAAATTCATTAAATTTTTGCGCCAAAACAATCGATTAAAACGGGCCCGCAGGGTGATTCATCGAACAGTGTTGGTAGCGATCGTAAACTTTGGCGTCGCGTCCCTCTTCCTCTTTCTTGTTCGCGCTTATAAAACCGTAATAGATCTGCACTTGTTTGGCGTAAAATAATAATTAACAATGAATCTGGCGGACATCTCGGTTGTGATTAAGCTGTGCGATAACGTTGTGAACAAGCTGCAAGATAATCTCCACTCCTACAACGCGACCGGTAAATGGTAATGGAAGCGGAAGACTCATTGCCCTACATGACCAATTGGTGGGCAGCCTCAGCAAAGTTAAAGCCTAAATCATCAAGATAAACCTACGCACGGAGCTCAATCGATCATGCCGTCCATCCAAGAGGATTCCCCAATGGTGGCACCCAGAAGCATGGAGATGCCTCGGCCACGTGCTGTCGCTACACACAATGACTTTTTTTTTGCCGTGAACGCGAGTCGCACTAAGCGCCTACCGACATGTGACGATCAAATCGGGGGGCGCCCCCCACCGAAACGGCTGGTCAGGATCCAGTGCTTCTCTATCTGCGCAATGTGCTCGCCGAGGCTTCAGCAGTTCGGTCCACTCGTGCCGAGTATATGAATATACAACAGCATCGTGCGGTCCTTGCTGGAGAAGCTGGACAGGCCAAGAAGTCGCCGTATGTGCAGACGGATGATCCTCGTCTGCGCCTATGCGGCCGAGTGCCGTGGGAGCTTTTCGAGATTCTCAACATCCTTAACAATTAGTTGGTGGTCCTAGACCGCGTTTCTACTCCCCGCCAACAGAGGACCGAGCCAAGATGGCCGGGGAGGCCAGCCAATCGGATGTCTTATGGAGCATACTTAATTTGCTGATCACGCTGGGCGAAAAATAGGTCACGTGCCATTCTCTCACTGAATCGCAAGACCGCTTTCAAGGCGGCCGAACAGATCCTGATTATGCTTTGCAGAAGTCTCACTCGCAGTGAGAGTACTGGGGCGAACAATATGTGGGTTTAATTTGTACAGATGTTTAGATTTGTGAAGATTTCTCGATTTTTGGTTAATCAAATAATTATTTTAGCTTTTTTCCTCCCACAGAGATCTTCCGGCCTTGCGACACTTGATGGATCTATGAATATGTTAGCTATCTGATGACATACCACAATATGTGGCAGTTGGATATCGACTATCTAGATTAATGGAAGCAAGAGGGTCAGTCGGCTATTAAACTGCTTCTGCCACTCATACCCTTGCTCAGTGGGCGTCAGGCCACAAAGATGATCTACCTTGCCAGGCAACGAAGACTCACCTGCGTGAAGCAGGAGATCCACAAAAAACAGAGTCGGAGGAAGGTGTCACCCAGGCAGCAAATCAAATCTTGTAAAGCATGGCTGTGTTTCCCGGCAGGATCTCGGTCTCTGCCACATTGATGCCATTGAACATTGTATTTCAACATCTATATTTGTGCCAAAATTGGATAAGAGTTCAAGGGAGCTCCGGAAGATGCTGGAGGGACAAGTGCCAGCAGTACGATCCCAAGCTAAATGGGTCCTTCAAGGGTGAGTCATTGTATTCTAAGCTTAAAGAACTGATTAATGCAACTATTGGTTATAATATTCTAAACTATTTTGTGGGAAAAATATATATTTTGTTTTTTTCATTTAATTATACATAGTAACATTTAAGATCGCACAAAATTCTTTATCATAATTATAAAGGGCAAAATACTTTTTAACAGTGTACACACATATAAAATATGTAAATTGGGTCGCTGATTTTCCAGTTTATATGTTAAAAATTTTCTGAGTGTAATGTAATGTAAAATGCAAAAGCATTTATTACGTTTAATCTACATAAGGAATTTCACATTATTTCTTATTCAGACAAAAACCAAATTGTCGTTTCGAATTTAGCCACTAGATGGCGCCATTTTACAGGGACTTCCTTTTTCCAGTTTCCATTTTGAAGGCCTTGTTAGTGTGTCCAGTTGCTTGGAGTTGCCTTTGCGGTCGCGGATTATCCGCGGGTCCGTTCCCTTGTTGCCGTTTCTTGGTCAGGAACGCTGGCTGATGCATCTTCAAGTTGTGGGGTAATTGGTTTGGTGCTGGACATATTGAGTAACATTGGTTACGAATAAATCTATAAATGCTTTGTACAATTTCTCTATGTACTGGATCCTGGAGTCTAAATGCAGTATGATGACTTCCCAACTTTTTCCTTTTAGTCATTCTACAAATCATATTTTGTTTTAAATTAGTTAAATCAAAAATATATTATTACGCTTTATGTACATTTATTTTTATTCGACAAGCCGAAGCTTGGGTTCCTTTTTGGAAAGTTTTTTGTAGCTTTTAAGCTTTCTAAATATAAATAAAAAAGTTAAAGATGTGGCATTTTTTTAACCGATTTTTAAAAAACTACAGGATTGTGTCGCCTCTATCGGCAAGCTTTAGTACAGTATGTATTTGCTAAGTATTGAAAGAACCGAACAGAAGGACACGACTCATCTAGTGTTGCTAATAAATAATATAATATACTTCATAAAAGACTTTACTGCAATAAAAACTTTTGAACAAAATAATAATACTTATCTGCAAGGGTATACAAAATTTCCAGACGTAGGCACTTGGAAATTAATAGAAAATAGAGATATTAGAAGAAATGGAGCAGCTAAACCCTTATTAAAGATTATGACGGTAGCATCGTTACAGCCCAGATTATTTAAACTCACATTGTACTGCGCCTCATCTGGTGTTTGACAAGCCTCAACTGTACACGAAATTTCACCAAAACCTTGTGCCTGCACGGAAAAAAATAAAGGAGGACAAGGCTCAAAGTCATATCCAACACAAGCGTCAGTTAGATCATAACTATATGAACCCAATGCTGTAGACTTGCAGGTCTCTTCCGCCCTTAGTGGCGCACTTATGTTCCTAAATGGTCGTTCGATGCTTCGAGACGTGCAAACAGTAAAAATAATTTGACTTAGGGGGAGATCTTAAGGTAACGCATGCTTTGTCTAGCTGGTAGATAAAGGGGATCCAATCGATAGAAATTTATACTGCCCAAACGACCAAATTGTTGAAGAGAGTTGGATCCAAACTCACTAATGACACCGTTTGCGTAACAGCGTGGATTTGAAATTCGTCGGGGCACTGTAATCAAGTTAATTTTAAATTTTAATTCTTTTATAAATGCATTAGAAATCTTACCTTGCCGAATCCGTGTAATAACATTAAAACTACTAACACAACAAAGCAAAAAAATGTATTCCATGCCATTAATCAAACGATCTCACGGGAGCATCGCACTCAATGGGAGCCTGTAAAATGGCAGTCACAACAGTATCATTCAGTGACAGATATATATATTAACTATGCGCCTTGTAACTTTGGCAAAAACGGGCATTCCTTTTTTTACATAGTAAAATGAGAAAATTAGGAAATTCCTTAGACAGGTTCGAATGGTCGGGGAAAAGTTTTTTTGCTATTTTTTTCTGTGGCACTTTCCGAAAAAAAGATTTTTGTTTATATTTTAGAAAGCGCTAGAGTTCCATTTAGTCTAAAAGAATAATAGAAGCAATAAATTTTTAATTGTTCAATATTCTGCTGATAGTACGTATAATTTTATCAAACAAAAACACCTCTTAACGAGGTATAAAAATAGTTACGATCGCACCTTCAACGTACAAAAGTTCTATTATCAACTTTTGTGACGAAAAATTATTTTAGATGCGACTAAATAAGTACGCTACCTAAAATTTACTCGTTCGGCCCGCTTTAGCAAATATTTAATATCTACACGAAAGTTTTCTGTTGTAGCGTGCCGAATGAATAAATTTTAGGTAGCGTACTTATTTAGTTTACTTATTTAGAACTACTTTCAATATTTCGCCATGAACCATAGTTGAAGCTTATTAATTCATTTATTGTACATTTTCTATTTTCGGGAATATAAAGTTGAGCAATTAAGTTTTCAGACAATTGTCTATTGCCCCTATACTCGCAGGTAGAGCACTTTAAAATTTTAACATGCTTATGTATAAATAATGGTTTAATTTGTTCCAAGGAAGGACATTCTAATAGCTGTCGCAAAAAGTTTCCACTGTCTTGTTGTTCAATATTATTAAAAATTTGCGAACGTAAATCAGTAATGTTTACATTATTTCCCATTAATAAAGGGTTTGTGTAATCTAAAAATGTTGCCTTTAAAATGTTATCATTTTGATCATTTAATACTGATTCCTTAATTAACCTAATATTTATAAGGCACTGGAAAGCCGAGTTCGCATAACAAGCATTATTTGGATTTTCCATACCACGTATATTGTATAAGATAGCTGTATTAAAGTTATTTTTGCTGGTAACTTTTGTTTTTTCTTTTTCTAGTACAGATGGCTCAATAAAAGCCGTTGTTTTCCATCTCAAATATATGTTTTTTTCAGAAATATATATTTTTTTTTATTATTACCAACAAGATGTAGCAGATCTTTTCTATATAAACTTCTTAATCTATTGTATTCTATTATGGCCCCATTATTGGTTTTAATACTTTTCGGATTAAGATTAAGAATATTTAAGCCAAAAAGTGTTTTTGAACGAGATAATGCAACATAGGTTTGACCATTTGCGAATATGCTATCACCAATATCAACCACTCCGGATGTAATTGTTAGCCCTTGGCTTTTATGAATGGTTATTGCATACGCTAAACATATTGGAAATTGTTTTCGTATTATGAAAACATTTTGATTAAGCTGAAATTTTGATTCTATACGTTCAATCTCATATTCATTTTCTTCGAATTGGATAGACAACTTCTCAACTGTTTTATAAGTGCGGGCGTTCACGATATTTACTGCTTCATGTAGTTTTTTTATAACCCCTATAGCTCTATTAACCAATCCTGATGCAACATCTAAATTTCGAAGTAACATTATTTTTGCACCTTTTTATACCCGTTACTCGTAGAGTAAAAGGGTATATTGTATTCGTGCAAAAGTATGTAACAGGGAGAAGGAAGCTTTTCCGACCCTATAAAGTATATATATTCTTGATCAGGATCACTAGCCGAGTCGAACTAGCCATGTCCGTCTGTCCGTCCGTATGAACGCTGAGATCTCGGAAACTATAAAAGCTAGAGGATTGGCATTTTGCATGCATATACTTGGAGTTCCTACGCAGCGCAAGTTTATTTCAAAATGGTGCCACGCCCCCTCTAACGCTCTCAATCGCCCTACACCATTTTTTTAAAGGTGTCTGGCGCCCACACCATTAAAGATTTTGGAAAACTAAAAATGCAGTTTTATTGTTACTATCAATACCTATCGAAATGTAGAAGAAATTTTTCAAATCGGACCATTCGTTAAAAAGTTATGCCCGATCAAAGATTTTATATATCTATCTCCCTCGCACTCCTTTAGCTGAGTAACGGGTATCTGATAGTCGGGACACCCGACTATAGCGTTCTCTCTTGTTTAACTTCTATTGTACTGCTAAATTAGCTGTTTCTGAGCATTTACCTTTTCTTTTAAGTTTTTCAAGAGATTTTGCTGCTTTTACTTTTTGAAGGGCAGTCTTTGCTTCAATTAAATCTTCAGCGTTTAGAAATATATTTTCTGAAGGCATTTGTTCCAATATTAATTTTGAGCATTGTTCCCTTGTCGGAAATAAACATATTGTATGTGCAGGCAGCTTTCTTATGTATTCGATGAGTTCGGAAAGACATGTTTCAATTGTATCGCTATTTAATGTTATTTCTCGTTTAGATAAAAAGCTCATAATCTTTCTTGTCTAAAATGCCTAACCTTACATGTGCTAAGGTCTGCGAAAAATCTTGATCTGATTGTTGCCTGACATTTTGTGTTAACTCATCATAAGAAAATAACTTGACATCATAAATTAGTAGGGTGCAGACCAGAAAAATGTTTTTGAAATCTCTCTTTAGTTATATTAACAAATGGAGATGGTTCGTTTACAGGGTCTAATTGCAATAAATCTCCAAGAAATAAGATATTTATTCTTCCAAACCAGCCATAATCGTAAATTTATATATTGTAATGTTACATTCGAAACCATCGAAATTTCGTCAATTATAATAAGGCAAATATTTTTAAGGTTATCTCGCATTAATTTTAATTTTGCATTGTTCAGTTGCGTATATTTGGCTATTCCTTCATGCTCAACGGGCAAATTTAACAATCTATGTATAGTTAGGCCATTTACATTACGAGCTGCAATTCCAGTAGGACCAGCCACAACGACCTGTTCTCCAAGGCTTTTTATAATAAATTTTCTTAGTACATTAATTAAAAAAGATTTTCCAGTGCCTCCAACTCCAGAAACGAATTTAGGTAACACATTTTTTGGAGATGGTCTCGGATTTTTCAATGTCTTATTTTCAATCTCTGCTTTCCATGTTATACAATATTCAGATACAGTATTGATAATTTCGTCAAATATTCTCTTCTGATCAATGTTAAGCAGATTAATCTCGTCAGAAATTGATACATTTTTCTCATTTAAAGCTTAATTATCCATTTCATTTAATTCGTTTTCTAACAATACTTCGAATCCAACAATATTTTTCCATAGCATCAGCTACTCTTGCTAAGTCATTTTCAAATTCTTCGCGTATTTTAAGTAACTCTTCTAATTTATCGTGGTAACGCATGGCTTCTACCAACTCATCTTTACATATTGCAAACGCATCAAAATATGTTTCTAAGCCACATTTAAGATCGTCTATTGTTTCTTGCGTTTGCGCAAATAACTATTTCCATAAGAATAAGATATTACATTTTTAGCAGTAGGCTTCGTTTTGACAAAATCAAAAAATCTTGAAAAATAAAATAAATTAATACTTTCCAACTCTTTTGGACGATTAGGATAATGAACGTCGACCCAACTTGGGAAAAATATATTTGTATCTTCGTCATTCATATTCTTAAGTTCTTTTCTTGATTTTACTCTTCGGCTTCTTTCTTGGCGTATGTCTATTATTCTTATAACAGTATTTTCGTCGGTACCAAAAAAAGGAATTTGAAGTAAAGTGTCAGCTGCTTCAAGTGTTCCACATTCTCGATTTGACAAAGATCGCAGAGCAAATCTCCATAAATTACTTGCGACCGATCTGTTCTCAAAGAAGCCTCTAAAATCATCGGTGGCAAATGACTTTTCTGCTTTAGTTTGATATTTACAAACATATGTGCTTAGAGATCCCGATTTTTCGCCTATAAACTGAATATCCATATTTCCACACCAAGCTAGCAACACAGGAGCGTTCTATTCGCTAATATATTTTTCCGAATCATTTCTTGGCAAACCATATAACCTAGTTTTCATTAATTTTCGACGACCAATAATATAATTTGCAACGCTATTCATGACTAAATAATTACCTGTTTTTAATGGAAAACTAAATCTGCATACTTTAAAGGACTTTCCTGTTTTGCTTTTTTTTTCTCCGCAAGCAATAATTATTATGCTTGTGAGATTGATATTTGCAAACCCGATCGTGAAGGGTTGGTAAAGATTCTTTTGGGGGAAGCCTACATGTGATGTACTTGTTTATAAAGTGGGCCACCTCTTCATCATTTGATTTTTCAATAATAGGGGCATCCTTTACCCATAATAGTATATGAAAATGTTGCAAGCCTCGTGATTGGTATTCAAGTCGCCAAGCATAATGTTCTATTTCTCCAAGAGGCATAGCTTTTGACATTAGAAATTGTAGCATTGCCTTGAACTTTATTTTCATAAATAGTGAAACACTTATTGGATCTGCAGCTATAAGACTATTTAACGTTCGTGATTTTTTATTAGAGATTTCATTTCTTATACATAGGAATTCGTAGAGGTCTTCCCAATGAAACTTACTCGCTTGGACTGAGCGTGTGAATGTTGAGAATGTTGCGGGTCCGTAATGTGTGTGTGTTACGCAGATCTCGAAATATTGTTGATAAATTACTATTAATTTCTTGATTATCTTTAATCATGTTTAGAAAACTATTTTTATTTAAATTTTTCGTCGCAGAAGTAATATTAAGTTTATGGAAAATTCCCGCATTTAATTGGCGTAAATTAGCTTGATTAAGTAAAAAGAATAAATATTGCTGATTTAATCGAAATCTACTATGTGTTGACTTTAAAATCCATTATGTATATTCGCCTGGCTTTAAAGAAACTTCTCTTTGTTGGAATTGACCATTACAACCGCTACTAAATAAATCCGGAAAACATTAAAGGTCTAAGTTTGTATCACGATTATCAAGGCAATCATCAATAACTTTCAAAACTTGATAGACAGTGCCAGGCTCGGCACTGGTTTTTCTTTCCATAATAGGATATATTGTTAAATTTTCATAAAAATCGTCTGAAGAATCTTTTTGTGTAAGCATAGCCGTGTTTTTATTCGTGCGATTGTCTAAATTATTTTCGATATTAGTTGCCGCTTCTTCATTTAGGTTTTCTATTCTTTGATTAGTATCTGGCGACTCGGAATAATTGCAATCGAGAAGACAACTTACTTCAACTCCTTCCAAAAGAGCCTCTGCATTAAATGGAAGTAAAATATCAAAATAAATTGGATTATTATTTTTAGGCCATTTTAAAGCTTCAAAAAATTTTTTTACGTCAATTAACGATTGCCAAACATTTTTCTGATTTGTGCGAACTCCACGTACTATTAAAGTCAACTCTTGATTTTTTTATAATAGCTTCTTGGGGATTAGGAAGTTGTTTTAAAGTATTCTCAAGCGATAATGGTAAATGAAACACTCGTCCCTTAATTTTTTTTATTACATCGGAATTTGGTCGTTTTTTATTGTGACCACCCATAACTGTGTGCATTCTTGCAATTACTTGAAATGCTTTTGCTCTTTGAATAAGTAGATTTTTAAACTCATTAAGCTCAGCAATGCATTTGGGAACTTGATCTAACTGTAAATTATTCAATAAACAAGTTAGGCAACATCCCGTTTTTTAATTTTACTATGCAATACTGGCATATGCGCATATTATTGTAAAATGAGTCGTTATCATTGTCATAATAATGATACAATGTAACAAAATCAGGAATTTCTTGTAGTTTATACTGAGAAAAAAACATTTGGCACGAAATACATGGGCTTATTGGCCACATTTCTGGACTTTCTTTTTTTCGGAGCACTTTGAAAGCATTTATGTACTCATCCCATATTTCTCCTTCGCTATTAAATGAAAATTCATTAACATTATAGTTTTTAGATTTTAAATTAATATTTTCTGACATTATTTTAATTGTTTTTAAATCTTCAGTCAGTAGTCCAAAAGTTAAATCATTAATTTTTTGCAATTCAGATTTAATAGAATAAATTAATTTTAAAGCCTGCCGAATATTAGGAAAATGGGGTGCAAGACGTCGTTAAAACAGCAAGACAGATCGACAATTATTCTCATTTTCATAACAGAAAGACGGGTGTCCTGCCCTTTCCTTGACCAAATTTAGCTCGACGAAGTTATTTTCATGTGCGGTATGTTCTGTAACAAATTTGCTTGAACAAACATCAATATTTTCGAAAAATGCAACAACATCTTCTGACTTGCAGTTAATAAATGATGTGATAAGTGAATAATATTGATCACATATAATTGTTTTGTTTATATTACACATATTGGGGTTGCATTGCCAGTTTTCTTTTGTATTCTGTTGGTATTCAAAAAGATTTTCTATTTTTCCTCCTGTACCTAACGCTAAAACTGTTACCGATCTAAGTGAATAGTACGATGCATTTGAAAAATAAGATTCAGAGTAGCGTGTGTGCAATGACGGACCAAATAATAATGAAAATATTGGGTGTGAAGTGGAATCACATTTTGTTTTTGTTAATATGTACTTTTCTTTGAGGGTGCAAACATTTTTACAAAACGAATTTATTATAAAATATCTGTGGTGAAAAATTGTAGACACATATTTTTCAATTTATATTCTATAATTATTTTCGTGATGTCTTGCTATACGATTTGTTAAATTGGATTCCCTTAAGGAAGAGGATTTCGATTTTTTTCTTTTATTTTTTCGTGGAACACGTTTTTAAAAAAAGACTTGATTATTAGGTCTTCAAATTCGTTGCTGCTTATTTTTATTTCTTCTATGTCTATTTACGTCACTTTCCAGTCTTTTTTTCTGCTCTTCTGTTTCAAGAGATCTGTTAAATATAATTCTTTCTGCTTCTTTATCGAGCCTGTTAAGACGCTCTTCTTCAGTCTCATTTAATCTAGCTTTTGCCTTTCTTTTTTCATTCTTTTTTAATCTTTCAAAACGTTTTTCTACAGTTTCACAACATTTATTTAATGAAGTTCTTGCTGCGACCTTTTTCAATCTTTCAAGTTTCTCTTTATACCCTTGCAGAGGGTATTATGATTTCAGTCAGAAGTTTGCAACGCAGTGAAGGAGACGTTTCCGACCCCATAAAGTATATATATTCTTGATCAGCATCACTAGACGAGTCGATCTAGCCATGTCCGTCTGTCCGTCCGTTTCTACGCAAACTAGTCCCTCAGTTTTGAAGCTATCGGGCTCAAACTTTCCCAAAAGTCTTCTTCCTATTGCAGGTAGTATATATGTCGGAACCGACCGGATCGGGCCACTATATCTTATAGCTCCCATAAGAAGGATCGAAAAAAAAAATTCTATCTTTGGTGTTTTTTGAAATCTAACCTTCTACTTTTGGGAATACTATTTTTATAATATTTCTGAATTTCGAATAAAATTTCTAAAAAAAACGGTTAACTATATCATATAGCTGCCATAGGAGCGGTCGAAAAATTAGATGAAAATTAATAGGAAAAAAACAAGAGAGAACGCTATAGTCGGGTTCGTGTCCCGACTATCTAATACCCGTCACTCAGCTAAAGGGAGTGCAAACGCTGTACTCGGGTTGGTGTCCCGACTAATAATCGTCTGACAGACAGACGGACAGACGGACATGGCTAGATCGACTCGGATCAAGAATATATATACTTTATGGGGTCGGAAACGCTTCCTTCTACCTGTTACATACTTTTGCACGAATACAATATACCCTTTTACTCTACGAGTAACGGGTATAATTATATCTTTGTTGACTTATATTACATTCTCTTCTCCTCTAGGCTATGGCTTTTCTTTAACATTTTAACATTTCGTATAAAATTTAAAAAAAAATTCGGACGGCTATATTATATAGCTGCCATAGGAAGGATCAAAAATTAATGCCAAAATAATACGAAAACAGCTAAAATTAGGTTTGTTGTAACATATTCGCATGTTAATTTAAATTTAATGTTTTTGTAAATGAATCGGAATGATCTGCAAGGGTATATAAGCTTCGGCTGGCCGAAGCTAGCTTCCTTTCTTGTTTTTATTTTCAATTGATCTGGTTAATTTAATGCAGTTAATGCAGTTTTTGCTGAATTTTTTTTGTTGGTCTCCTCTAATCATTTTGCTACTTTTCTATTATTTGTAGTTTTTTGTTTTTTTGGTTCATTTTCATTATCGTGGTTTTGAAAATTAAAATTTCGTTTTTTCCCAGGACGCCCACTCATTTTAATTGTATTTATTTCTTTTTTTATTTCTTTATTTATTTTTTTATTTATTTACTTATTTACTTATTTACCTGTTTACTTATTAACTAATTTACTTAATTACTTATTTATTTATATATTTATTTATTTATTTATCTATCACTGATGGTATAATACCCACTGCAAGGGTATCGAAACCCATAAGGAAAGTGTCCATTTTTTGTAGGCAAATTTCTTTTGCGGCTGTAAGAACTTTATTGCAAGGGGAGCTAAGGAGGGAATCGAGTGTGTGCTATCACATCATGAGGGTGCAAATAAAAATATTAGGAACAAACTCTCACACATGTCAACAAACCCCCACGGATGACCTTATTCTGCTTCTGATCCAGACTTTTAGACACTTCTCCTTATGTGTCATTTGGGAGCAGGAGCATTAGCATGTTGTTGAATTACCTTCGATTTGCTTGGGATTTCTGGGTCTTCTTTTTTATGGTGTGTTGTTATTTGAATTGAGTTATCACATACGGCAAAAAGTTGATTTATTTGATGTTTCGATTTGGATGCCACTTATACCATATTTTAATTTGCCAAACTGCATTTAAATCTCATTGAATACTTTTTAGCTTTAAAAAAAGTAAGTGTATATACTTTTAACTCAAAGCTAGATGATAATTGGTTACCTTAAAGAGCAACCTTTTTACTTTATTACCCTAATAACGGTATATGTGTGGTGCTGTGAATTCAACAAGGGATTTACATATCTTTTGATAGTGAAGTGCTGTTTCAATATGATGAGGATTGGCCACCGTTTCCTTGGCAAAGATTTTTGGCATTGCATCGATGAGCAACGAGGGCTAAAAGCTAATTGAAGATGGATTTTTTTAAAAGATTTAAATTATTAAACCATTCTAACCTGGGGTGATCTTAGACAAAAGATTTACTAGAAGCTCAGAGGCAGAGCGAAAATCAGTCTCCCACAGTGGATATGGTGCCGGGCAGAGGGCAGAGCATCCCAGCTGGGGTTTCTGTGCCTGTGTTATTTCACTGTGTACTTACGAAGGCGGGAAAGTTGCTATCGTTAATTTTGGCTTGCGTTTTAAAAGTTTTGCGGAGGGTGCCTAATTTCCAATGGACATATCCATTAAATTATATGGGCACTTCCATATTGTAGCTCGGGACATTCGCACACCTTTAAAGTAAAAAAAAAAGTGTTAAAATCTTGATTTTGTACCACTTTTAGTTTTTAAGATATCGTTAAAAAACTGCCGTATTCGCTAGGGACAAAAATAGAAGTAATTTATGCGGCAATAAGTTCAACACAAGATTTTAGCGAATTCTGATGGAATATTAAATTCCGATTTTTTTAGAATGTTGTCCAATGATGACGCTGTAAAATGGTTTTGGTTTTACTAAAATTGTTTGCAGTTATTTTCTTATACAATTTCAAGCGCATTCGCTCTTGATATTTTTCTCACCGTTTCATAAAAATAATCAAACTACTCCAATTTTTTTGTTTAGCTGAGGATCAAACTAATTAATATTTTTTCTTGGTGAACTTTTTTGTGGAAGTACCCATATGTATTGCTGCGAATGTGACTTGTATAATTTTGTTCGCCCCGCTAAATAGTTTATTACCAATGGTAACACAGCAAATATTTAACTAGTGAAATAACATAGTAAATGACTGTTTATATTAGATACTTACCAATAAATATTCGATCATCGTCTCGTAACAAGGTAATCGATAATAGATAAATTATAAATCGAAAGTTTAGGAAATTTTGCCTACTTTTTTGTCGCAGGGATTTTTCGGCATTTAATGTATAGCTTTGGCCTGCGCGCTGTCTGAATTTGTTGCGCCAAAAATCTCGAACAAAACAGGCTCACAGGGTGTGCCATATTTTGTATTGTAATTCAAATTCATTAAATTTTTGCGCCAAAACAATCGATTAAAACGGGTGATTCATCGAACAGTGTTGGTAGCGATCGTAAACTTTGGCGTCGCGTCCCTCTTCCTCTTTCTTTTTCGCACTTATAAAACCGTAATAGATCTGCACTTGTTTGGCGTAAAATAATAATTAACAATGAATCTGGCGGACATCTCGGTTGTGATTAAGCTGTGCGATAACGTTGTGAACAAGCTGCAAGATAATCTCCACTCCTACAACGCGACCGGTAAATGGTAATGGAAGCGGAAGACTCATTGCCCTACATGACCAATTGGTGGGCAGCCTCAGCAAAGTTAAAGCCTGAATCATCAAGATAAACCTGCGCATGGAGCTCAATCGATCATGCTGTCGATCCTAGAGGATTCCCCAATGGTGGCACCCAGAAGCATGGAGATGCCTCGGCCACGTGCTGTCGCTACACACAATGACTTTTTTTTTTGCCGTGAACGCGAGTCGCACTAAGCCCCTACCGTCATGTGACGATCAAATCGGGGGGCGCCCCCCACCGAAACGGCTGGTCAGGATCCAGTGCTTCTCTATATGCGCAATGTGCTCGCCGAGGCTTCAGCAGTTCGGTCCACTCGTGCCGAGTATATGAATATACCACAGCATCGTGCGGTCCTTGCTGGAGAAGCTGGACAGGCCAAGAAGTCGCCGTATGTGCAGACGGAGATCCTCGTCTGCGCCTATGCGGCCGAGTGCCGTGGGAGCTCTTCGAGATTCTCTACATCCTTAACAATTAGTTGGTGGTCCTCCACTGCGTTTCTACTCCCCGCCAACAGAGGACTGAGTCAAGATGGCCGGGGAGGCCAGCCAATCGGATGTCTTATGGAGCATACTTAATTTGCTGATCACGCTGGGCGAAAAATAGGACACGTGCCATTCTCTCACTGAATCGCAAGACCGCTTTCAAGGCGGCCGAACAGATCCTGATTATGCTTTGCAGAAGTCTCACTCGCAGTGAGAGTACTGGGGCGAACAATATGTGGGTTTAATTTGTAAAGATGTTTAGATTTGTGAAGATTTCTCGATTTTTGGTTAATCAAATAATTATTTTACCTTTTTTCCTCCCACAGAGATCTTCCGGCCTTGCGACACTTGATGGATCTATGAATATGTCAGCTATCTGATGACATACCACAATATGTGGCAGTTGGATATCGACTATCTAGATCAGTCGGCTATTAAACTGCTTCTGCCACTCATACCCTTGCTCAGTGGGCGTCAGGCCACAAAGATGATCTACCTTGCCAGGCAACGAAGACTCACCTGCGTGAAGCAGGAGATCCACAAAAAACAGAGTCGGAGGAAGGTGTCACCCAGGCAGCAAATCAAATCTTGTAAAGCATGGCTGTGTTTCCCGGCAGGATCTCGGTTTCTGCCACATTGATGCCATTGAACATTGTATTTCAACATCTATATTTGTGCCAAAATTGGATAAAAGTTCAAGGGAGCTCCGGAAGATGCTGGAGGGACAAGTGCCAGCAGTACGATCCCAAGCTAAATGGGTCCTTCAAGGGTGAGTCATTGTATTCTAAGCTTAAAGAACTGATTAATGCAACTATTGGTTATAATATTCTAAACTATTTTGTGGGAAAAATATATATTTTGTTTTTATCATTTAATTATACATAGTAACATTTAAGATCGCACAAAATTCTTTATCATAATTATATAGGGCAAAATACTTTTTAACAGTGTACACACATATAAAGTATGTAAATTGGGTCGCTGATTTTCCAGTTTATATGTTGAAAATTTTCTGAGTGCAATGTAATGTAAAATGCAAAAGCATTTATTACGTTTAATCTACATAAGGAATTTCACATTATTTCTTATTCAGACACAAACCAAATTGTCGTTTCCAATTTAGCCAGTAGATGGCGCCATTTTACAGGGACTTCCTTTTTCCAGTTTCCATTTTGAAGGCCTTGTTAGTGTGTCCAGTTGCTTGGAGTTGCCTTTGCGGTCGCGGATTATCCGGATTATCCGCGGGTCCGTTCCCTTGTTGCCGTTTCTTGGTCAGGAACGCTGGCTGATGCATCTTCAAGTTGTGGGGTAATTGGTTTGGTGCTGCACATATTGAGTAACATTGCTTACGAATAAATCTATAAATGCTTTGTACAATTTCTCTATGTACTGGATCCTGGAGTCTAAATGCAGTATGATGACTTCCCAACTTTTTCCTTTTAGTCATTCCACAAATCATATTTTGGTTTAAATTAGTTAAATCAAAAATATATTATTACGCTTTAAGTACATTTATTTTTATTCGACAAGCCGAAGCTTGGGTTCCTTTTTGGAAAGGTTTTTGTAGCTTTTAAGCTTTCTAAATATAAATAAAAAAGTTAAAAATGTGACACTTTTTTAACCGATTTTTAAAAAACTACAGGATTGTCTCGCCTCTATCGGCAAGCTTAAGTACAGTATGTATTTGCTAAGTATTGAAAGAACCGAACAGAAGGACACGACTCATCTAGTGTTGCTGATAAATAATATAATATACTTCATAAAAGATTTACTGCAATAAAAACTTTTGAACAAAATAATAATACTTATCTGCAAGGGTATACAACATTTTCAGAAGTAGGCACTTAGAAATTAATAGAAAATAGAGATATTAGAAGAAATGGAGCAGCTAAACCCTTATTAAAGATTATGACGGTAGCATCGTTACAGCCCAGATTATTTAAACTCACACTGTACTGCGCCTCATCTGGTGTTTGACAAGCCTCAACTGTACACGAAATTTCACCAAAACCTTGTGCCTGCACGGAAAAAAATAAAGGAGGACAAGGCTCAAAGTCATATCCAACACAAGCGTCAGTTAGATCATAACTATATGAACCCAATGCTGTAGACTTGCAGGTCTCTTCCGCCCTTAGTGGCGCACTTATGTTCCTAAATGGTCGTTCGATGCTTCGAGACGTGCAAACAGTAAAAATAATTTGACTTAGGGGGGAGATCTTAAGGTAACGCATGCTTTGTCTAGCTGGTAGATAAAGGGGATCCAATCGATAGAAATTTATACTGCCCAAACGACCAAATTGTTGAAGAGAGTTGGATCCAAACTCACTAATGACACCGTTTGCGTAACAGCGTGGATTTGAAATTCGACGGGGCACTGTAATCAAGTTAATTTTAAATTTCAATTCTTTTATAAATGCATTAGAAATCTTACCTTGCCGAATCCGTGTAATAACGGGGTCCCCACAGCTTTCGGGTGGCTTTTCGGTGTTTAAAAGAAACAAATCTTTGCTCGGGTCTGGAACGAAATCATGAAACCTTACCAAAGCACCACCTCCGTAGTAAATGAAGTGCAAATTGGGCAGACGCCAACGTAATCGCTCCATATATCGCTGACAATAATCGTAGTCTTTCTCGTCTACATAGGATAGTGGACTTGGTATAAGAAGCGCAATTAGTGATAGACCCCCAAGATTGTCGGTAGCCCGATCTGCGTCGAGCAAGTCTTCAACTCTAACGCTTAAAGTGTTTAAGATGAGCGGCAGATTAAAACCAGTTGGATCTGTAATATATACTTTAATCAGATGTCAATTATTTAATTACGTTCTTACGCCAAGAGTGTGATGTCAAATTCCATTCCTGATAGACGTTGATAATGTAGTCGGTGGTATTAACGATAGCTGTCCCATCAGAAGCAGCGAAAAGGGTTACTTTACTGGCGTATGGATGAATATTAAGACCCTGAAGAACATATCTGTAAAAAGTAACATTAATCTTTATCCATTTCTTGACTAACATTCCCGTACTTACGCAACGTAATCAACTACCCAGCTATATGGCCAGTAAGTGTCTACAAATACATATATATCAGCCATTACTGTAGTGAGATTGGATATATCAGACCATTGTTGAGACGGAAAGTAGTCAATAATTTCTAAAACGTAAAAAGATATAACTTTTAGTGTTTTTTGTCTTTCTTTCACATAGAGAGTCTATCGGGAACCACTCTTTGAATAAAATAAAAGTAGCCAGTGTAGTTATAGTGGGGAAATTTATTCACGACTGTTTCACTGGAACATACAACTTATTTACGAAAAAATATTAGATTAAAGTAAAGGACAAGTAATTGTTTATAACCACGAATACTACCATACACTAGCCACCGATCACTGAACCATCCTGTGAACCAACAAGGCGAGAAGAATTGTAAGGAGGCTGGCTGCTAGGCCCGAGACTCCGCTATAGCATCCCATGTTGACCATTGACATAATATAACGCCATTGGTCAGGGGTCTGGCAGGCATCCTGTGTGCAGGATGTGGTATTTGAGGTAGCCTGGACCGACAAATACAAGTCTGGACACTGGGTGATAGTGTAGTAGCCATTACAGGCGCTTGACAGATCGTAGCTATAACTACTTCCACTTATTTGCGAGCAACTCTGATCTATTGACGTAGCTGTAGAGCTGGTAGTCGAGTTCTGTTGCGGCCAGGAATACGTGCGGGAAGTACATATCGTGTAACTTCCTCCGTTTTGGGACTGAATGGTCAAATACCGGTTCGCGCCAGTTCCAAAGAAATAGTTTGCCGAGACCCTGTAAAAATTGACCTTGCCGGGCCCCACATATTGGGCTGTTTGATCAGTGCCCCAGCTACTTGTGTACCAATTCGATCCGCAACGTGGGTTAATAACGCGTCGAGGAACTGCAACGTAACAAAGCATTTGTTATAAAAATGATTAAAAAGAAAATTATTATCTTATTTTACTTTGGATAATGCGCTTTGCTACTGGTCCCGCCGATGTCGCCGCTGTACTGCCCAAAGTGAGGGAGAATAGATCTTGGGAGGGATCGCGGACAAAGCTCGAAAACCTTTGAATGCTTCCACCGCCATAGTATATAAAGCGCAGGTCTGGAATCTGTTCTTGGATGTACTGTATTTCTGTAGTGGCGTAGCTGGAGTCGCCATCATTAACGGTTGACTGGTTTGGAATGATTAGAGCCACCAAGGAGTGCCCACTTAAACTGGAATTAGTTTTCTCCTCGTTCATTAGGTTCTGGGTAAGGTTCTGAATCGTTCGCAGCACATTAGGAAGATTGAATCCTTGAGTATCTATAGAAACGAAATGTTAGCTAAAGCCAATAACTCGTAAAAACTTCCGTACATAAAGCCTGCGTAGTGACATTCCATTGCTGATAAACATCGGTGATATAGTTCGTGGTGTTCACGATGATCGACCCATCTTGTGCCGAAAGCATGGTGACTGTGCTGGCATAGGGATGCACATTTAACTGCTGGATAACATAACTGAAAAATATTTGAATTACAGAAAGATCTGCAACACACTAAAAAACAACTTACGTCACATAGTCAACAATGGTGCTATACTGCCAAGAGGTATCCAAGAAAATATACAGGTTAGTCATGGGAGTAATAACATCCGTCAAGTCAAGATTAGTTGTCGCCGTACAGGAGACATCGTTTAAGGATTGTGCTGTAGAAGGAGGAGTCAAAGGAAAGGCAAATCGTAATGCAACGAGCACCAACAAATGGAATTAAAAATGCTTTCAGAAAGTATACAAGTACTTTCCAATATTTTGAATTATTGCAAGGTGGTTCCGCGATAATAATGAAACATTTATTACTTACGCACATACGTCACCAGCGCTGCGGTGGCGTTACCGGCAAACTGGGAAATAACGGCCGGCTGGAGGGTGACACGCAACTGCATCTCGCGATCCAAAAGTGCTGCAAAGGCGCTAGTCTGGTCCTCCATTTCCTGTGATGGTGCAACATTTGTGAATTGGCTTTGCCTACTGCAGGCATTGATTCCCGAACTGAGGACCCCGTTTGTGGAGTAGTACATGCGTAATAGTTGAGATAGTTTAAGGCTGGATGCCTGGGTTCTCCAACTCGCCACATTTTTTGCAAGAATCAGCCCATCGAGACCGCCCCGTATCTCCGCATCAGTCGCCTCAAGGTTGGTGCGCTGCGACAAAAAGTACCAATGAGGCAGAACCGTATCATTCCACCCGCCGGTAGCTCCAACAGAAGCTGGAGTGGTCGATGCCGGAAGCTGGACCAACGTGACTTCCGCCAAGTCCCCAGCCAAAGTAGCAGCCCACCTATTGTCGATGGTACTGGTTGTCTGAGACTGACTGCGACCACGTGCACGTCGCTGAGAGGAAAGGGCCAACAGAGTAGTCAACTGAATTGTCTGCTGCTGGACGCCAGCTGCGATGCCGGCAATTAGTGTACCTGAAATACAATTCGTTACCAGGTTGAACTAAACAATAATGCTTACTAAATAACAATGATTTAAAGTATAAATAAGTAAGTGTAAAAAAAGTACATGTAAAGTACCTGCTGAAACCGTTCCCCAGCGCGTCCGAACAAGGCCATCCTCCACGGGGCATTGGCTAGTTCCTTCGGAACCGGCATAGGCCCAGTCGGATTCGTAGTCCAATTCTCCCAACTGTTCGTACTTTGAGGCAGAGATGGAAGATCGTCCTCGTTTCTGTCGCGTCTCTAGCCATTCAACGTCGCTAATGAAGTTGTTGTCATAGTCCTTCCTTAGGGATCGCGGCAGTCGCTGGGCTCGATACTGAGAGAGCTGGTTGCACACGTTGTTCTCATCGCCACGCGATCTCGTGTCAAACGTGCTTGATAGCATAAAATGAAGGGAACACCGTTCCACACTTGTCAACGAACTGTTGGGAAAGCTGTTCGCGTTTCCCGGAATTAAACGTGATAGCAAAATTTTGAACTTGGGAAACTGGAAGCCCGTTGGACTGTACGGTATTACGCCATCAGCAGCATTAATTCCAGCGGCCTTTTTAATGCCATCCTGTCGGAAACGATGCAGCAAGGACACCGCCACAGTTCGAATATCGGCTTGCACCCCCGAAGTTCCAGCGTAGCTGTTTTCCACCTTCTCGATAAGCGAGATGAGCGTGTCCATATTGGCCGGCAGACGATTATCCCGGTTCATAAAGAATGACGTGTTGTAGCACTCGACCAATGAGGGGGGAATTTGCAACATTGCATTCTCCTGTGCCTGTGTCCCAAAAATTAGGGCAGCAGCTAGGCAGACAGCTGCTGCCAGAAGTTGTTTCGATTTCATGCTCAGGAATTTCGATTTCGTTGTGAAGCTAGAGAATACAGTGATCGGGTAACCAGAAATTAGTTTTTACTCATACATTTTACTCATAAATTCTGAGTTGACCCTGACCAGATAAGTGTGCTAGCGCCTATGTCCCATATATGTAGACCTCTAATATAAGCAGGAAGCACTCGCACACACCTCACTGCAACTTCCTATCGCAGGTGTCTTATCAATGGATTTGTCAATGTTTATTTAGTGTAAAAGCAATCTTTCGTGTTAGTCATTGGGTGGTTTTCAAACTTACTACTTATGTATTCTGTTCTTCAGATGAATTAAAAAGGAAACATTAACATATATATATACTAATAAAACCACATATTTTAAGCTCTGTAGGCACATTAACCAAACGCTGCTCTTATATTTAAAGATCAACTGAGGTTGAATTTTCGAAAGAATTGACATTCCAGTTTCATGTTAAAGCATACATTTTAGCTAACACCACCCACACTCGGATATAGATTAAAATAAATTCGACTAATAAACCTCACTTCCCTGATACCTTTTTAAACGGGGCGTAAGGGTGACGTCACTCGCAAATATTCTGTTATCATTTTTTTAAAAATAAAGTACTGTAAACGCTTATGACTCAAGCCCACTTTATATATATACTATATACATTCGATATCGTTTATCAGTTTATATGAGATCCGCAGAGTACTGCTGTAGTTTGTCCCATATAGATTGGTAATACCATACAACTGATAATTGTGATACCCTGCGATTGGTGATACATAGGAAAATGAGTCAGGTGTAAAATACACAGAAGAACATTGTGGACCCGCGCCCCAATTTTTAAACTTGGTAAAGCTAACATAGTTTAAGGCACTGTGATTAGATAAGAAGTTGGCCGTAACTCGAAACACGAATACCCGTCATCCCTGAAATTCCTTAACTTTAGGTATTATTTGTTGGATTTCCAAAACAAGAGTTCTGCGATAATTATATTGGTTTTTGTTAGCTTGCACTCTTTTGTGAGAAATACGTTTTTACGATTGGGTGTTGTAAATTACGGATTAACTGACAATAGTTTTAATGACAACCGCACTCTGCAGCGTTACCTTCTTTCACCCGCTAGCTTTTTCGTACTGAATGGAACCTTTTCTGACCACTTCGAGCTGTGCCTCGCCCATGTGCCGACTAAAGCAATTGTTGTAATCTTTGAAACAACGCTTATCAGTAAGGAGTGATAAGATATGGCTGCTCGGGGCGAGGTAATAGTTGTGAACCTGTTGTGCAAAAAAAATTGTTTATGTTACATAGTGTTAATCATATTTTTAGAAATATTTTACGCCCATATGCCTACATCCAGCATCAAGAATAGTGCACTTTAAAATTAAACGCTCAACATAACACCACTTTAAAGGCACAACGGCAGCATTAGTTATCTAATTTTTTTAAATTTTTGGCATGGCGATATGTATTGCCGCAACTCCTACAGTCAGTTTTCCATTGGTTTTTGGGGTTTTTCTTCCATTTAAAATTTGTTATTAATTAGCACACCGCTTCTGCACAAACACAGCCAAAGATCAACTTTTCTGTTCTTTGGGCCGCTGCTAAAGGCGTTTATCGGAATTCATCCGCTAAATACTAAGATTTTTTTTTTGATATTTCCCTACCATTTCCTTAGCTCATCTGAGTACCTCTCGCTTACTCCTATGCTTAGCTAGAAGTTTTCGCCGTACTGAGTACTAGGCTTAAACCAAGGTCGCCCACTGGAAATGTGAGCAGTCGATAGGAAATGTATCGAGTCGTTGTCACCCTGATTCCTATAAAACCAAGTTAATTTAATTTATTTGATCTTTGTGTAGATTCTGACGATTTTATTTTGTTAACGGGTATAATTTGGTTGATATGGGCGTTGGCCGGTGAACATAATCGATAACTTTTTCACATCTTCTCAAAAGCTTGAAATATTTTTTTGGTTAAATTTAAAATGTACCAAACAGTGTGCGCTTAATATATCTTTCGGAATTAAAAAATATTAAAATATCATTCGGAATAAACAAATTATAAAAAAGTGTTTGTTTTTGGCACAAAAAACCTAGTTACCCTAACTGGTAAACCCTTAAAAAAATGAAATTAACATATATAACAACAAAAAACAAAGAACACAATTTTAAACTTTACTAATCGGAAATACATTAAAATAAAGAGAGATGCAAGCACCAAAGCTACAAGCTAAACGAGGAATAACATTATATATCATATTTGGACACATTTTGGCTTTGTTTTGATTTGGTCACACACATCAGCTCGTGACTATCAACTATCGTAGGAGATTCACACTTCCGTGAGCCTGCACTCGTCTCTAATCTATCGATTGCCTTCTGCGTACGCTTGCCTATCGAATCGCAGCCACAGTAACATCGGACACAATACATTGGACTTAAATTCCCTAATTCAAGGAATAATGGACCAGGATGAGGCCCCGGCCCCAGTGAATGAGACAGGAAATGGAAGATTTTCTGGAAATATAATGGCTGAAATGGCCAACATATACCAAGCCGATCATCAGAATAGCTTGAGAGTGCGGCGCAATCAAGGTCAAAGCCGGAGAGTGTTTGACAACAGTGACTTTGTCGCCTTGGAGTACCTTATTTTGGCCCAAAGCAGTCCCACCCCCGAAGAGGTGGTCGAGAACATCCGGCATGATTTCTGCTCATCTCCCACGTATGTGGAAGACGAGGATGAGCACTCCTGCGAGTCGCCGCCGTGGTTTCGATTTCGCAAGAAAACGATAAAAACTTACAGCAGGATGAGGGTTCCCGACAAAGAGGATCTCCGTTTGATCGTGGGAAACGAAGTGCATGATCGCCAGAGCTGCTCTTCGGGCCTCTCCGTGCAGGAGGATCTTAATACCACTTCAACATCCGCCATTTCCGATAAACAATATTTTTCACTGGACAGCACCGCCTCTAATACCCACATAGATCTTCCATCGAAAGCAAGACAGGATTCAGAGAAACCGTCTTGTTCCCGCGAACTCCGAAACGGTCTTTTATACACCAATTCTTCTTCTGAATGTACTTATACCGAAATAGAGAAACTAAACGATGATCTCCAGAACGTCTTCCAAATCTGTAGTTTTAAGCCTCAAGGTAAAGAATATACTAAGGTTTGATGAAACACATTCATATTTGTATACTTATATTTTCAGGAACCTTGGGTGACACTCAGTTTGGCTATAGTATGCCAATTACCACCATTTCGCACTCACGATTGGGTAAAGACAATAGATTCCATTATAAGCAGTCAACAAAATTCTAGCTTTATTTACAGACATTAAATTCGATGATTGGTTTGAAACGGACTCGTACGTGGAAAATTACAGCACCGAAAACATTACATTAAATGTTAAATCTAAACCAAAGACAGTTTCGTTAAAGGCGGATACCTCAGAGGTTTCAGAATTAGATGACATCCCAATCAGCGAATGGCTTATTGAAATGGATGTCCCCGAGAATTCAGTTGAGGAATCCAAGGAATCACAACAAATTAAAATACCTGAGGAAGATAAATTCGTTGGCTTCCGAACAGCCTCCGACAAACCAATTCAGGGATCAGAGGAAATGCAAAAGCGAGCTGAAAAATTGTTAGCTGATTTCAAAACGGCGGAGACGCATCAACCAAATATTGAACATGATCACAAAGATTCAAAGATTGGAAAAACACCATACAAAATAAAAGGGAAAGCTGCCAAATTATTGGCTGAGGTTGGAGAAATTAATCAACCAATTCTCAAGGAAAAAAAGAATGAATCCCAGTTTGTCGGCTTTCGCACAGCCTCGAACAAACTAATTGTGAATTCTGAAGAGATGAAAATTAAAGTTGGCAAGTCGATAGCTGATGTGACAAAAGAGGATACCTCTAAGAAAATACCTACTTGTGATGATCACCAGACTGACCCAAGTGTACTCAATGAAGGGCAAACCAAAGAAAATCCAGAATTCGTTGAGTTCCGCACAGCGTCAAAGATACGAAGTACTGATCAAATTTCTCTGGAGAAGCTACATACCGATGACATTTTTCTTTCAATGGACGAAGACTCCAACGACGCTGTATTTTTTAACCTATCACAGATAAACCCAAATAGGTTAGAATACAGAGATGACTCCAGTGTGGTTTCCCCCAAGTGCAAAGTGGAAGGGAACTCACCGCAGCAGAATACTCCGCACGGTAGTAGGCAATTAATTAACTCAAAGCCCTGCCAGAACGACAAGATCTCCCAGACGTTCGATTTATCTCGCCCTAATCATCCGACAGGAACTTTTGCAGGTAATGTGCTAGATGAAGAAACAGGAATCAAAATATATCTATCTGGATTATATCAGCCTAGTCAAGGGCGTAACTCACGTACTCAAGAATGCTCGGGTTATCACAGCCAAGACATGGGCACAACAGACTTTCTAGGATTCAGAACAGCCTCAAATAAGCCCATCGAAAAATTACCGGAAAATAGAAAAGATGCCACGTTAATAGGAGAGATTGTAGAAATAAATCAACCAATTTTCAAGGAAACCAAGAATGAATTCTCAGTCAAGCTAATGGAAAATGTGACGCCATTGGATAGTGCTGAGAATCTTAAGATATCTCTGGAGAAGCTTTATGCCGATGACATTTTTTTTTCAGCGGACGAAGACTCCAACGACACTGTATTTCTCAACCTATCGCAGATAAACCCAAAACGGTTAGAGTATGGGGATGACTCTAGTGTGGTTACGCCCAGCCGTAAAAGGAAGATGAACTCACCACAGCACAATCCGCTGCAGGGAATCCCAACAAGAACTTCTCCAGATTCATCCCGATTTCCACCCATGCCAGCTTCGACAAGTACACCGCTTGCTAAAGGAAATTAGGAACTAGCCAAGGACCCTACAAACCTTTAACAGACTGCAGAGGACATTTTCCCAATTGGCATACAACCAAAAAAAAAATCGAACGCACTGTTTATGACGGAGTCGCTACTAGCTAAGTTTAAGTAATCTACTTCTCTGCCTACGAAATATAATTCGCAAGACGTTTAATAATGGGTAAGGGAGGATTTTAGTGTAAGATTAAAAAAGATAAGAAACATAAGGGTAAGAAGTAGTACCCTAGTTGATATGTTTTTCGTTTTTGATGATAATTTTTTTTTTCCATTTCGTTTATTGTTTGTGAAGATTTGTTACATTGTTTTCGACAAAAACTCTATATAAATAAAGCCAATCCTTTTCAGATATGGTTTACTTGTAACGCGAATATTTTTAGCAACCCTCACCTTACCATGGTTATTCAATTTTTTTCCCTTGTATTCTTAAACAAATGGTAAAAGCAGAATGAAAAACCGATAATTTTTGGCGGACATACAGTGATCACCGCAAAACGCCTTTTTCAAGTGATCTATGTGTGTTTTACATGTTTCATGTTTAGGTGCGTTTTTCTCGAAACCGCGTTTTAAAAGTCCGTGATTATCTGCATTTACAAATGGCTTAAGCTATTGTTTTCAAACTTGTCGCATCGCACCGCCCCCCTGGGAAGAGATTTTATTTCTTTTTAACTTTAAGTATTTCATTTTAAATCAAAAAGCTGAAAAACGCATTTTTGACTTTAGAAGAAAATAATATAAATAAAAAATAAATTTAAAAAATAAAAAATTATAAATCGAAATGTAAAAACAAAATGGAAATCCCATCATTTTTATCGGAGATAATGTGGTCGGTCACCGCAAAACGCCTTTTTTAATAGTGTTTCAGCAATCGTTTTAATTTAAATGACACTTAATTATAAACAAAAGGCAGGGCGCCTCTAGCGGGTTTTTCTGAAAGTAAAAAAAAAGTGAACCGCCGTACTGTATCGAAAACGCCCTGAGTTGCAAGCGCCATCTGTACATGTAAAATGTAGTTCGACAAGTATATAGCGAATTCGGCATAGATACGGCGAATTTAAATAAGAAAATTCGAGAGCTGTTATCTTAACAGGGGCCCTCTCTCGGAACTTCTGAACAACATTTTCTTGTAACTACCTAAAAATGTCTGGCCGGTGCTGACTCATCATGAACGAATAGAGAGAAAATGAGAAAGGAGACTGCGATAAAGGAGCAGAATAAAGGAAGAGATATGTTCTAGCAGACAAAACAAATATGGGAGAGATGGGAGCTACCAGACCAGGAAGAATGAATGGCGCGCTAATTCAAAATTGAAATTTTTTAGCTATAAAATAGCCATATATAAACTAAATGCAAAGATTCCCATTAAGTATTTAAATAAAATAAAAAAACGTTATCTTTAATTGAACGATTAATTTAACGAATATTGAATGCAAAGATTACGGGCTGAAAAAAGGCTTGAAAAAAATTGTGCTTTATAAGGTCGGAATTGCTTTTATCAACTTGATTAAAATTGAATAGAATACATAACCTGAAGAGTCTAAAATACTTGAAATGGTATCAAACAAGTGCCTCCAATGTATCTCTTCGTTTTGTTAATTGTCTTTCAAACACTTACACTGTAAGTAAAACTGTTTCAATGTTGTATGATTTTGTCACCAATTACGAAAAACTCGAGAAGGGTCATGCGTAAACGTGAGGCTGGTCTTGTCAAGATTACGTTTCACTAATAATTAAAACAAAATTCAGCTTGATTGATTAAAAACAAATTAAGGAATAACTTTATACATATTTTATATTTACATTACGGTCAACACTTAATTTTTATTTTAATCAAAATAATTGTTTTTTTCGTCCGACTGGCTATTTGCGAACCCGATTCAAGACTTGATTTTTATTTTAATCAAAATAATTGTTTTATCCTCCGACTGGCTCTCCAGGTAACCCAATCCCACCTTCTTAAAGCTAATAAACTCACTTTTACTTGAAAGAAAATTCCAGCGCTGGATTTATCGACAACCCAGGAATAAACACAAAAAAATAGTATACAACAGGCTTACAAAAATCTTAAACGAAGAATAAAATTTGTAAAGCGAAGGCGTTCTTCTTTTTCATTAATAAGAAGACAAACATTGCCAACGGGCGCCTCATCCTGGAAAGCAAGACCATTCATTGAAAAACAATCTAAAACAAGTGAAATTCTTGCCCTTCACTACATCCATTGCAGGTATCGCAGATGAAAGTTAACAAGGCATCAAATGCTGGGAGGCCTCCAAAGCATAAAGGGTATCCTAGCGACGATTCTGCTGGAGGATACAATGAAGGATGTCAATGGCTAAGAATGTCCGGCAAAAACACTACTAGCTTAAAATGGTATCGCAAAATAAAAGTGAGTGGGCCTAAACCCAAGCAACAGTGGGGGATTCGTCGCGTACAGAACACATGTTATGCCTAAGGCCAGAGTGTATTGTTAGCAACCGAATTCCTCAAAAAAAAGGACACCGTACACGCACATGAAATTGCCTAAATGGAAAGTTTCTTTCTTCATCTGACCCACACTCACTTTGCGCTTCAATTTCAAAAAATGCTCCCCTTTTCCATTGCGCCTGGCTAAAAAGTCATTACGAATTTTCAACAACTATAAAATTAAAAATCTCGTGTGTAAGCAAAGTGTATCCCGCGACTTGAACTCAACCTCGATCTAATTTGTCATTGTACTTCCTGTCAGCTGCCGGCATTCTTGCAGTTGTCACAGAAGAGTTGGAATATGGGCGCATTTTACATCATTCCTAGACGTGAGCGTAGAAAGTAGCGTGTTATAATGTTCTAATAATTTGAATGCATATTTAAACGGGCTACGGGTTACGCGCAAAAAATGGGATATTTTACTTAAAATTGATTTACAAATGCACGCTGACCACGTGCAGCTAAGGGCATTCGATGCAGACATGCTGTGAGTTCGAATGCAGCTGTTTAATGATGGTCAGCCAGATCCCTCACTGCCCGTAAATTACACAACGGCCAGCAGAATGTACAATCCTTTGCCAACACTTTGAACCCCTAACTTCGAATTTGCGCAGTTTCTGTGTAACTCTAACGTTATTCTTCACAATCTATAATTGTTTTCCATTGTCCCGTCTGCTGCCCTTTGTGACCACACATAATTTATTGTTATTTCGTTCTTAGCAAACCAGTTTGCCTTTCCCACGCAAGACAGAAGTCTAGTACTGTATCCTTTTCTATTTTCTTTACGCTCCTTTCGATCTTAACACTTCTGCACTGGTTGTTGACTTTGTTGTTTTTTCTACGAAGTCTCTTTTTAAGATCGAGAGACATTTCTAACTCAACTAAGTTTCTAACATTTTTAAAGGGGATAAAGTCAACGTAATGGGGAAAAGATTGTAAGCATTATAATAAAACAGTGATGTTCCTTAAAATCAAGGCTAATTGTATATTTATAATAATGCTGTGTGGTTCTATAAAATTAGTCTTAAGCACATATTACTAACAGTTCTTCATACTTAAGTTTGGATTTTGATTTTTCGTAACCAAATACCGAAATGTCTCTAAGTATATACACTCTAATACTGTCAAACTATGTCGCCCGTTCTCAATCCGAGCGCGACTTCCTCACACTCTTCAAGGCGTGCCATTGTCGCAGCTCCAGCTCATAAAAAACAATAACTAGCAGTGTGTGTGGGTTTGAATAAAAAATTTATGCGTTAGCTCTGTTGGCTGACAGGAGACAGGACATGGACATGTGTCCCTTATAACAACTGACAGAAGCATACCGTTTGGGGATAAAAAGTACCTGCATTTTATGCCGAGCTTAAGTTGCCCAACAAATTTTCATGAGCCCACCACAAAGTTCCTCTGCAAGTGGTCTTCGGACATTCAAAATTATTGGCAGGGTTTTCAGGTTGGGGTTTATCACGTCTTGTGCTGTTTATATTGAATGTGCAAGCTTTAGAGAATAGTCGCATAATTGTCAATTTACTGAATTCACTTTTATGGTACGCAATGTCCAATGTTTGAATACAAACAGGATGTATGAATTTTGGAAGAGCTCAGCTCAGCAAAATAAATTCCATTCGGTGTTAACGCTTTATTCAATCCGCTTAACCCTAGGCATGACATTCTTCTTGGAAAAGAAATAGTCCAGATTTGAAGGGTCCCGTTTAGAAGACTTCAGTTTCAAAAGAAGATGCCGCAACATTGGCATATTCATTGTCTCTGTTTAAAGTACCTTCGGTGCTTATAAATTAGGTAAGCTATTTGCAAAAATTGTGGTGTCCGTATGGTAAGGTTTTCAGAATATGTAAGGTGATCTGGAGGGATTATCGTTGTTGCCTGAATATTCCCCGATCTGCGAGGCGTGTGTTATTCCTGAGATTACAAAAAAAAAACAACTTTGTTTTCTTTCAGTTTTTTTTTTATAAAATAAATTGTTATATTGAAGAATTAACTATTGCTTACTTACCCAACAAATATTTTATTATTTAACCAAATATTCGTAGACTTATGAACCAAATCCACCATTCCTTATATGTATAAGATACCTGCTTCAAAAAGCCGGCAAGAACAATCGTAATCAACCCCTAGTGTTAAAAAAATGCGAACAATGTCTAAAAAACCCCAATAAATCAACGCACCTACAAGAAAGAATGAAAGGTTAAGCAGTTAAAAGATAAGTCGCAAGATTCTTGAAAGGCATGGCAAATTTACCAAATAGTCTCAGCATTAAAGAGCCAATGAATTGTTAACAATAATTTTTAACTGAATAAAGGATATCAGAAATAAATTACAATCAGGGAACATGAGCTCAAATATTTCAAAACAATGTTTATACAAAGTGTTGAAGAGATTAACGTACATATATATACACCATAAAATATTTAAGAAAGTATTGATATTATAAAACGGTTTATTAACAACATCTTATTTTAGGTTTTACTTAAAAATATTTTAAAAGAAATTCTAATTACATACTAACATTAATCCTGTGGTTCAATAATCAATTCTGTATCCTACTCTGCTTACGTCACCTAAGCCGCACAGATGTCTTGGTTTCGGTTTCAAATTCTTAAGCAGTTGTGATACCATCAATGTACATATGTACTCCTTGCAACCCTGCATCCTTAATCAAATGTTTTGCATTGTCTCGAGATAGAGGTATGCATAAGGGATTATGCATATTGGCGTACTTCTCCTTTCGACTACTGTACATCTGTCTCCTTTATAAATACTCAATTATATTTTCCACAGTTTTGCCAGAAGATAATCTTTACATGCAAAATATGAAAAACGTGAAAAATATGAAAAGCAATACAAAACTTACGTTTCAAGGAATTTCCTTTTTTTGTGTTACACGATCGATTTTATAAAATAAATCTGAATCGCTATACTAAAAAATTTAAATTTATCCCAAAAACTAAATCTCTATAAAAATTTATGCGAATCCAACGACGAATTTATTCAGAATTAAAATGACCGATCCAGATAATTTTTTTTAGCTTCCTCGGCTATACAGAAGATTCTTATTATAAGCTTGTACAAATGGAATAGATTGAACCAAGTCTTGAAAGAAGTTATAAGAGAGAAAACATCTTTGCGAGAAAGAAATGTGCGGTTAATTATACCCGTTACTCGTAGAGTAAAAGAGTATATTGAATTCGTGCAAAAGTATATAACAGGTAGAAGGAAGCGTTTCCGACCGTATAAAGTATATATATTCTTCATCAAGATCACGAGCCAAGTCGATCTAGCCATGTCCGTCTGTCCGACCGTATGAACGCTGAGATCTCGGAAACATATTCTTTGGCTTCCTACGCAGCACATGTTTATTTCAGCCGATGGCCACGTCCCCTCTAACGCCCACAAACGATTTTAAAGTGTGTCTAGCACCCACATTTTTAAAGATTTCGGAGAAGTATAAATGCAATTTTGTTGTGTTTATTTATATCGAAATGTAGAAGTTTTTCAAATCGGACCATTCGTTAAAAAGTTATGCCCGATCAAAGTTTTATATCTCCATCTCCTTCGCACTCCCTCTAGCTCAGTAACGGGTATCTGATAGTCGGGGCACCCGACTATAGCGTTCTCTCTTGTTTTTTCCTTATCTTGCCTCTGAATTTTTAAAAGTTGTAGACAATCGATAACATCGAATCGACATTAATTGTATAATGTTTACGCCAGTGGCGGATCTAGGATTTTGTTGTGGGGGGTGATATCAGAACAATTTTTTTTGATGCATACTTTTTGAATACTAAAATTCCTTTCATTTTTCACCCAAGTGGGGGGTGATATATCACCCCCCGTGGATCCGCGCATGGCTTACGCTATGTCCTGATGCACAACGGATGGATAAAGAGGCTTTAAACCCTCCCCCATCGGGTGAAAAGTGAAGGTATTCCAAAATGAAAGCAACAGAAAATACGTTTTGAAAGTCTTATTTTCCAGTAATTCTAATTAAATTTATTTGTTAAATGTCAAAGGATTAGATTTGTAATTCAACTATTTCGTTTGTCTACTTAGCTGGGACAGTTTAAAAGTGGCAATGGGGCCATGACTAATTTATATTAATAAAACGCCAAGCACAATAGCGTTTAAATGCCTTCGCGTGACTAACACAAACTGTCAGCGCCAGGTAAGTTTTGATGTGTTTTCCCTATCGTGCTGTAAATTTGAACGGAACCAATACATTTTGGTAGCCCTTAATCGTAGAACGTGCCATAAATCAAACGTAAATGTTAGCTTGATGATTTTGCGTTATAAACAGTGAACTTTTTGTGTAGGTAAAAAGTTCTCTTTTGTTTATGTTGCGGCGAAAGTTAATAGAGTCCAGCCCACATGTGTGTTAACAGTTTCCTGACCACATTAAAACTACTAACACAACAAAGCATAAAAATGTATTCCATGCCATTAATCAAACAATCTCACGGGAGCATCGCACTCAATGGGAGCCTGTAAAATGGCAGTCACAACAGTATCATTCAGTGACAGATATATATATTTACTATGCGCCTTGTAACTTTGGCAAAAAACGGGCATTCCGTTTTTTACATGGTAAAATGAGAAAATTGGGAAATTCCTTAGACAGGTTCGAATGGTCGGGAAAACGTTTTTTTGCTATTTTTTTTCAGTGGCATGATTGGTAATGTATAATAATAGGGTTCAGAAATAAAAGAATCTATAAGCCATATAGCTTCCTTCAGATAAAAGTGGACGATAGTTATTTTTAAAACTGAATTATTCCGAAAAAAATTGTTGTTTTTATTTTTGAAAGCCCTAGTTTATTTTAGTGTAATAAAATAATAGAAGCAATAAATTTTTAATTGCTCAATATTCTGCTGATAGTACGTATAATTTTATTTAGTTTGCCTTAACCGAGATTTCGAAAAGTGTAAGAAAAAGATTGACTCACCGCCCCTAGGTCCTGCACTCATCGATAATATCTCTTGATAACGTAATCCACATGGTAAAAAACCAAGTTAGAGAGACTATCAAAATAAAAAATTACATTAGAAACACACTGCGCCGTCAACAGCCAAGGACAGATACGAAGGCCTCTTTGGCCATGTAATAAATGATCTATGTAATTGACTTATATGCCAAGTACAATGAACCAAAGTTTTGCTCTAATGCGTTTATCTGAAAAGGACGCAAAACCAACTACCCCATACTTTGAACATTTACCGCACCACACTCTTGTTATATATAAACAAAAAGCGCAATTGAGCCAAAACAGAATTTTGCATGCCCTAACTCCCAATCAGTAAAACACTTTTTTGAAACTACAAATGTATTATATTTCAAAATGTTTTAAACTTAGGAAATTTTATTTATTTTTTTGAAAAAGTTATCTTCTTTACTAATATTATAATAAGCTCTTCAAGGGTATCGAAAGCAAAAGGGAATGTGCCCATTTTTATAGTCAAATTTGAATGGCGACTGTAAAAATGGTTGGAAAAGCTTTGGAATAAAATTTTAAACATTTTAAATCTGAGCAAATTAATCTTTCCTCACTGATAGTATAATACCCACTGCAAGGGTATCGAAACCCATAAGGAAAGTGTCCATTTTTTGTAGGCAAATTTTTTTTTGCGGCTGTAAGAACTTTATTGCAAGGGGAGCTAAGGAGGGAATCGAGTGTGTGCTATCACATCATGAGGGTGCAAATAAAAATATTAGGAACAAACTCTCACACATGTCAACAAACCCCCACGGATGACCTTATTCTGCTTCTGATCCAGACTTTTAGACACTTCTCCTTATGTGTCATTTGGGAGCAGGAGCATTAGCATGTTGTTGAATTACCTTCGATTTGCTTGGGATTTCTGGGTCTTCTTTTTTATGGTGTGTTGTTATTTGAATTGAGTTATCACATACGGCAAAAAGTTGATTTATTTGATGTTTCGATTTGGATGCCACTTATACCATATTTTAATTTGCCAAACTGCATTTAAATCTCATTGAATACTTTTTAGCTTTAAAAAAAGTAAGTGTATATACTTTTAACTCAAAGCTAGATGATAATTGGTTACCTTAAAGAGCAACCTTTTTACTTTATTACCCTAATAACGGTATATGTGTGGTGCTGTGAATTCAACAAGGGATTTACATATCTTTTGATAGTGAAGTGCTGTTTCAATATGATGAGGATTGGCCACCGTTTCCTTGGCAAAGATTTTTGGCATTGCATCGATGAGCAACGAGGGCTAAAAGCTAATTGAAGATGGATTTTTTTAAAAGATTTAAATTATTAAACCATTCTAACCTGGGGTGATCTTAGACAAAAGATTTACTAGAAGCTCAGAGGCAGAGCGAAAATCAGTCTCCCACAGTGGATATGGTGCCGGGCAGAGGGCAGAGCATCCCAGCTGGGGTTTCTGTGCCTGTGTTATTTCACTGTGTACTTACGAAGGCGGGAAAGTTGCTATCGTTAATTTTGGCTTGCGTTTTAAAAGTTTTGCGGAGGGTGCCTAATTTCCAATGGACATATCCATTAAATTATATGGGCACTTCCATATTGTAGCTCGGGACATTCGCACACCTTTAAAGTAAAAAAAAAAAGTGTTAAAATCTTGATTTTGTACCACTTTTAGTTTTTAAGATATCGTTAAAAAACTGCCGTATTCGCTAGGGACAAAAATAGAAGTAATTTATGCGGCAATAAGTTCAACACAAGATTTTAGCGAATTCTGATGGAATATTAAATTCCGATTTTTTTAGAATGTTGTCCAATGATGACGCTGTAAAATGGTTTTGGTTTTACTAAAATTGTTTGCAGTTATTTTCTTATACAATTTCAAGCGCATTCGCTCTTGATATTTTTCTCACCGTTTCATAAAAATAATCAAACTACTCCAATTTTTTTGTTTAGCTGAGGATCAAACTAATTAATATTTTTTCTTGGTGAACTTTTTTGTGGAAGTACCCATATGTATTGCTGCGAATGTGACTTGTATAATTTTGTTCGCCCCGCTAAATAGTTTATTACCAATGGTAACACAGCAAATATTTAACTAGTGAAATAACATAGTAAATGACTGTTTATATTAGATACTTACCAATAAATATTCGATCATCGTCTCGTAACAAGGTAATCGATAATAGATAAATTATAAATCGAAAGTTTAGGAAATTTTGCCTACTTTTTTGTCGCAGGGATTTTTCGGCATTTAATGTATAGCTTTGGCCTGCGCGCTGTCTGAATTTGTTGCGCCAAAAATCTCGAACAAAACAGGCTCACAGGGTGTGCCATATTTTGTATTGTAATTCAAATTCATTAAATTTTTGCGCCAAAACAATCGATTAAAACGGGTGATTCATCGAACAGTGTTGGTAGCGATCGTAAACTTTGGCGTCGCGTCCCTCTTCCTCTTTCTTGTTCGCGCTTATAAAACCGTAATAGATCTGCACTTGTTTGGCGTAAAATAATAATTAACAATGAATCTGGCGGACATCTCGGTTGTGATTAAGCTGTGCGATAACGTTGTGAACAAGCTGCAAGATAATCTCCACTCCTACAACGCGACCGGTAAATGGTAATGGAAGCGGAAGACTCATTGCCCTACATGACCAATTGGTGGGCAGCCTCAGCAAAGTTAAAGCCTAAATCATCAAGATAAACCTACGCACGGAGCTCAATCGATCATGCCGTCCATCCAAGAGGATTCCCCAATGGTGGCACCCAGAAGCATGGAGATGCCTCGGCCACGTGCTGTCGCTACACACAATGACTTTTTTTTTGCCGTGAACGCGAGTCGCACTAAGCGCCTACCGACATGTGACGATCAAATCGGGGGGCGCCCCCCACCGAAACGGCTGGTCAGGATCCAGTGCTTCTCTATCTGCGCAATGTGCTCGCCGAGGCTTCAGCAGTTCGGTCCACTCGTGCCGAGTATATGAATATACCACAGCATCGTGCGGTCCTTGCTGGAGAAGCTGGACAGGCCAAGAAGTCGCCGTATGTGCAGACGGAGATCCTCGTCTGCGCCTATGCGGCCGAGTGCCGTGGGAGCTCTTCGAGATTCTCTACATCCTTAACAATTAGTTGGTGGTCCTCCACTGCGTTTCTACTCCCCGCCAACAGAGGACCGAGTCAAGATGGCCGGGGAGGCCAGCCAATCGGATGTCTTATGGAGCATACTTAATTTGCTGATCACGCTGGGCGAAAAATAGGTCACGTGCCATTCTCTCACTGAATCGCAAGACCGCTTTCAAGGCGGCCGAACAGATCCTGATTATGCTTTGCAGAAGTCTCACTCGCAGTGAGAGTACTGGGGCGAACAATATGTGGGTTTAATTTGTAAAGATGTTTAGATTTGTGAAGATTTCTCGATTTTTGGTTAATCAAATAATTATTTTACCTTTTTTGCTCCCACAGAGATCTTCCGGCCCTGCTTCTGCCACTCATACCCTTGCTCAGTGGGCGTCAGGCCACAAAGATGATCTACCTTGCCAGGCAACGAAGACTCACCTGCGTGAAGCAGGAGATCCACAAAAAACAGAGTCGGAGGAAGGTGTCACCCAGGCAGCAAATCAAATCTTGTAAAGCATGGCTGTGTTTCCCGGCAGGATCTCGGTTTCTGCCACATTGATGCCATTGAACGTTGTATTTCAACATCTATATTTGTGCCAAAATTGGATAAGAGTTCAAGGGAGCTCCGGAAGATGCTGAAGGGACAAGTGCCAGCAGTACGATCCCAAGCTAAATGGGTACTTCAAGGGTGAGTCATTGTATTCTAAGCTTAAAGAACTGATTAATGCAACTATTGGTTATAATATTCTAAACTATTTTGTGGGAAAAATATATATTTTGTTTTTTTCATTTAATTATACATAGTAACATTTAAGATCGCACAAAATTCTTTATCATAATTATATAGGGCAAAATACTTTTTAACAGTGTACACACATATAAAGTATGTAAATTGGGTTTCGAATTAAGCCACTAGATGGCGCCATTTTACAGGGACTTCCTTTTTCCAGTTTCCTAACCTGTTAAAGGAAATAATAACATAATTAACCCCTTGTTAAACTGCAATTAAAGAACACCTTCTTCTGCATTTTGAAGGCCTTGTTAGTGTGTCCAGTTGCTTGGAGTTGCCTTTGCGGTCGCGGATTATCCGCGGGTCCGTTCCCTTGTTGCCGTTTCTTGGTCAGGAACGCTGGCTGATGCATCTTCAAGTTGTGGGGTAATTGGTTTGGTGCTGGACATATTGAGTAACATTGGTTACGAATAAATCTATAAATGCTTTGTACAATTTCTCTATGTACTGGATCCTGGAGTCTAAATGCAGTATGATGACTTCCCAACTTTTTCCTTTTAGTCATTCTACAAATCATATTTTGTTTTAAATTAGTTAAATCAAAAATATATTATTACGCTTTATGTACATTTATTTTTATTCGACAAGCCGAAGCTTGGGTTCCTTTTTGGAAAGTTTTTTGTAGCTTTTAAGCTTTCTAAATATAAATAAAAAAGTTAAAGATGTGGCATTTTTTTAACCGATTTTTAAAAAACTACAGGATTGTGTCGCCTCTATCGGCAAGCTTTAGTACAGTATGTATTTGCTAAGTATTGAAAGAACCGAACAGAAGGACACGACTCATCTAGTGTTGCTAATAAATAATATAATATACTTCATAAAAGACTTTACTGCAATAAAAACTTTTGAACAAAATAATAATACTTATCTGCAAGGGTATACAAAATTTCCAGACGTAGGCACTTGGAAATTAATAGAAAATAGAGATATTAGAAGAAATGGAGCAGCTAAACACTTATTAAAGATTATGAGGGTAGCATCGTTACAGCCCAGATTATTTAAACGCATGCTTTGTCTAGCTGGTAGATAAAGGGGATCCAATCGATAGAAATTTATACTGCCCAAACGACCAAATTGTTGAAGAGAGTTGGATCCAAACTCACTAATGACACCGTTTGCGTAACAGCGTGGATTTGAAATTCGTCGGGGCACTGTAATCAAGTTAATTTTAAATTTTAATTCTTTTATAAATGCATTAGAAATCTTACCTTGCCGAATCCGTGTAATAACATTAAAACTACTAACACAACAAAGCAAAAAAATGTATTCCATGCCATTAATCAAACGATCTCACGGGAGCATCGCACTCAATGGGAGCCTGTAAAATGGCAGTCACAACAGTATCATTCAGTGACAGATATATATATTAACTATGCGCCTTGTAACTTTGGCAAAAACGGGCATTCCTTTTTTTACATAGTAAAATGAGAAAATTAGGAAATTCCTTAGACAGGTTCGAATGGTCGGGGAAAAGTTTTTTTGCTATTTTTTTCTGTGGCACTTTCCGAAAAAAAGATTTTTGTTTATATTTTAGAAAGCGCTAGAGTTCCATTTAGTCTAATAGAATAATAGAAGCAATAAATTTTTAATTGTTCAATATTCTGCTGATAGTACGTATAATTTTATCAAACAAAAACACCTCTTAACGAGGTATAAAAATAGTGACGATCGCACCTTCAACGTACAAAAGTTCTGATATCAACTTTTGTGACGAAAAATGATTTTAGATGCGACGAAATAAGTACGCTACCTAAAATTTACTCGTTCGGCCCGCTTTAGCAAATATTTAATATCTACACGAAAGTTTTCTGTTGTAGCGTGCCGAATGAATAAATTTTAGGTAGCGTATTTTCAATATTTCAATATTTCGCCATGAACCATAGTTGAAGCTTATTAATTCATTTATTGTACATTTTCTATTTTCGGGAATATAAAGTTGAGCAATTAAGTTTTCAGACAGTTGTCTATTGCCCCTATAATCGCAGGTAGAGCACTTTAAAATTTTAACATGCTTATGTATAAATAATGGTTTAATTTGTTCCAAGGAAGGACATTCTAATAGCTGTCGCAAAAAGTCTCCACGTCTTGTTGTTCAATATTATTAAAAATTTGCGAACGTAAATCAGTAATGTTTACATTATTTCCCATTAATAAAGGGTTTGTGTAATCTAAAAATGTTGCCTTTAAAATGTTATCATTTTGATCATTTAATACTGATTCCTTAATTAACCTACTATTTTCATTCGCTCGGGATATTTTTTCTCACCGTTTCATAAAAATAATCAAACTACTTCCATTTTTTTGTTTAGCTGAGGATCAAACTAATTAATATTTTTTCATAGTGGACTTTTTCGTGGAAGTACCCATATGTATTGCTGCGAATGTGACTTGTATAATTTTGTTCGCCCCGCTAAATAGTGTGTTACCAATGGTAACACAGCAAACTAGTGAAATAACATAGTAAATGACTGTTTATATTAGATACTTACCAATAAATATTCGATCATCGTCTCGTAACAAGGTAATCGATAATAGATAAATTATAAATCGAAAGTTTAGGAAATTTTGCCTACTTTTTTGTCGCAGGGATTTTTCGGCATTTAATATATAGCTTTGGCCTGCGCGCTGTCTGAATTTGTTGTGCCAAAAATCTCGAACAAAACAGGCTCACAGGGTGTGCCATAATTTGTATTGTAATTCAAATTCATTAAATTTTTGCGCCAAAACAATCGATTAAAACGGGTGATTCACCGAACAGTGTTGGTAGCGATCGTAAACTTTGGCGTCGCGTCCCTCTTCCTCTTTCTTTTTCGCACTTATAAAACCGTAATAGATCTGCACTTGTTTGGCGTAAAATAATAATTAACAATGAATCTGGCGGACATCTCGGTTGTGATTAAGCTGTGCGATAACGTTGTGAACAAGCTGCAAGATAATCTCCACTCCTACAACGCGACCGGTAAATGGTAATGGAAGCGGAAGACTCATTGCCCTACATGACCAATTGGTGGGCAGCCTCAGCAAAGTTAAAGCCTAAATCATCAAGATAAACCTGCGCACGGAGCTCAATCGATCATGCTGTCGATCCAAGAGGATTTCCCAATGGTGGCACCCAGAAGCATGGAGATGCCTCGGCCACGTGCTGTCGCTACACACAATGACTTTTTTTTTGCCGTGAACGCGAGTCGCACTAAGCCCCTACCGTCATGTGACGATCAAATCGGGGGGCGCCCCCCACCGAAACGGCTGGTCAGGATCCAGTGCTTCTCTATATGCGCAATGTGCTCGCCGAGGCTTCAGCAGTTCGGTCCACTCGTGCCGAGTATATGAATATACCACAGCATCGTGCGGTCCTTGCTGGAGAAGCTGGACAGGCCAAGAAGTCGCCGTATGTGCAGACGGAGATCCTCGTCTGCGCCTATGCGGCCGAGTGCCGTGGGAGCTCTTCGAGATTCTCTACATCCTTAACAATTAGTTGGTGGTCCTCCACTGCGTTTCTACTCCCCGCCAACAGAGGACCGAGTCAAGATGGCCGGGGAGGCCAGCCAATCGGATGTCTTATGGAGCATACTTAATTTGCTGATCACGCTGGGCGAAAAATAGGTCACGTGCCATTCTCTCACTGAATCGCAAGACCGCTTTCAAGGCGGCCGAACAGATCCTGATTATGCTTTGCAGAAGTCTCACTCGCAGTGAGAGTACTGGGGCGAACAATATGTGGGTTTAATTTGTACAGATGTTTAGATTTGTGAAGATTTCTCGATTTTTGGTTAATCAAATAATTATTTTACCTTTTTTCCTCCCACAGAGATCTTCCGGCCTTGCGACACTTGATGGATCTATGAATATGTCAGCTATCTGATGACAAAATGTGGCAGTTGGATATCGACTATCTAGATTAATGGAAGCAAGAGTCAGGCGGCTATGGACTGCTTCTGCCACTCATATCCTTGCTCAGTGGGCGTCAGGCTACAGAGATGATCAACCTTGCCAGGCAACGAAGACTCACCTGTGTGAAGCAGGAGGGTCGGAGGACTCCCAAAGGTGTCACCCAGGCAGCAAATCAAATATTGAAAAACATGGCTGTGTTTCCCGGCAGGATCTCGGTTTCTGCGACATTGATGCCATTGAAAGTTGTATTTGAACATCTATATTTGTGCCAAAATTGAATGCATTTCAACGTTGTATTTTAACATCTACATATGTGAAAAAATTGAGTGAGAATTCAATGGAACTCCGGAAGATGCCAGCAGTTCAAAACCTAGCTAAATTGGTGCTTTAAGGGTAAGTCATTGTTTTCTAAGCTCAAATAACAGAATTATCGAAATATTAGTTATAATAATCTACACTATTAGGTGGGCAAGAATAAAATATATTTTATTCTTTTGTAACCATATAAGATAATATTCTTTATAATATATATAATCAAATGGAAAACATATATCCATACAAAGTATGTAAATTGAGTAGCCGATTTTTCAGTTTTTATGAAGAAACTATTTCTGGAAAATGTCCTATTAAAAGCCAAACATTTTGAAGAAGCCCTCTTTTAATGTACAAGTGCCCGACTCTGTTTTGTCCCTTTTCTGCCTATTGCTGTGAGCCTCTCTGACAGGGCGCTTGCAATCGTAATAGGGGACCCTTTTCATTTCTAATTTTGTATACATTTTGCATCCAAATACAAAGACGGAAAATAAAATTGGAAACATGCAAATGGCGCGCTGAAAATACAAGCAGAAAACGTTGGCCTGAAAAATCATTGTTTTGTCGAAGCGCCGAATTCACTCTCACACATAGCTAAATACATGCAAGAATATGCTGCCGTTACACGTAATCAGTCACAGAAATGTCGGCCTTTTGTTTGCAGATTGAATGAAGCCGAAGGGAACACAAAATCATCAAGAACGGAAAGAGGACCATACCCCTCGCTTGGGGTCATCGTAAGGTCAGCAACGGGATTTTCCTGCCATTGTTGACAAGGGATGCAACTCATTCGATATACACATTTTGCCTGCTTTTTGGGAATTTTCACATTCTTTTTTAATTTTTTGTTTTGAATGCTGAACATTTTTGCAATGCTTTTTAAACCTATTTTTTTTTATCTGTGGCTATGCTAAAGAGGATTCAAGGAGGATGCTGCTGACACGCGACGTGTTGAGTCTAGGGAGCAGGGTTTGAAGTGTGCCAAGAATTAAGCGTGGCATCAGCCTCTACGCCTTACTTTTTTGTTCAAGTCGCCCCGATATTTTTTCTTGTTTTCTCGTTTTTTAATGGTATCTGCATATGTTACGTAAATTGATATGCTGCATCCCAAATCCTGGATCCTTGAATGCGTGACTGAATACAATTCTTTAGCTGGAAACGTTCGCCATTTTCATTTAACCCCACTGAATGAGGGCTGTTCTATTAACGGGGTGGATGACTGCTCATTGCCAAAAGGGGTGGACATTATGCATATATGGTGGGTGCTTATTTTTTGAAGGGAGGGCATTATGCAGAACGCTTTTCATAAGGGTTGATTATTCGGTCGACAACTTAAACTTTACTCATGCATTTCTGGGACCCAATCCAGCCATTGTAGAATTTTTCATAAAATGAATGTGTACTTTAATTTGCAATGCGAAATAAGTATTTATTTTGTTAAAACTGCAATGCACAATGGATTAGTCAAAAATACGATTTCATAGTGTTATACGGTGTTTTTATACCCTTGCAGGGGTATTATAATTTCAGTCAGATGTTTGCAACGTAGTGAAGGAGACGTTTCTGTCCACATAAAGTATATATATTCTTGACCAACACCAATATCCGAGTCAATCTAGACCGTCTGTCCGTTTCTATGCGAACTAGTCTCTCAGTTTTAAAGCTATCGAAATGAAACCCAAAAGTCGTCTTTCTATTGCAGATAGTACATATGTCGGAACAAGCCAGATAGGACCACTATATCTTATGGCTCCCATAGGAATAATCTCAGAAAACATACCCATAAAAATACATTGTAACTTTGTGAAAGAAGGCGTTTTATTTTTTGATAATTTTATATCAACATTTTTAATAGGCAATAATATATTTGGAATCCCAGGAACAGCAGCGATCGAGTGAGTACTAAACTTTGGGTACTTATAACTGCAAGGGTATATAAACTTCGGCTTGGGAAGTTAAATTCATTTCTTGTTTTCCTTGTAAGTTGGCTGAAAATAATCACCTTTTTTTTAAAAAAAACTTACGGAAATAAATAAATTAATTCGATTTTAAATCGTTATTTTTGCCTTGCATCTAAAATAAATACTTAAAATTTAATGCTCGCTCGATAGGTGCTGTTCCAGGGACTCCAGATATATTACTGCCTATTTAAAATTTTGATTTTATACCCTTTCATCACTAGACGAGTCGATCTAGCCATATCCGTCTGTCCGTTTTTACGCAAAATAAAGCAGTTTTAAAGCTATCGGGCTCAAACTTTCCCAAAAGTCTTCTTTCTATTGCAGGAAGTATATATGTCGGAACCGGTCGGATCGGACAACTATATCATAAAGCTCCCATAAAAAAAATCGACAAAATAAAAAATTCTATCTTCGGTGTTTTTTGAAATATTACCTTCTACTCTTGGGAATATTATTTTTTAAATATTTCTGAATTTCGAATAAATTAAAAAAAAAACGGATTACTATTATCATATAGCTGCCATAAGAACGGTCAGAAAATTAAATGGATATTAATAGGACAACAATTATATCTTTGTTGATTATACCCGTTGGCTAAAAAATTACTTCGGAGAATGCCTTGGGTTTCGAAACATAAAGAGGTTTACATGTTTTGATTAACTTAGAAACCATGAATCTGTTTTCCTGTAATTGCGGTTCAAGTATAGCCAAAAACAGAATTTTCCACTTCCTTAGAATCCTTGTGAGCGGATTTTTACCAAGAACCCAGTTTAAAATGGCGACTCACGGCGAATAAGATACTTCAGCATTCATTAAGGATAAAAATTAAAGGATTAATTTTATAATCCCATAAACAAAACAATAACATGATATTTCACAGCTCCGATTAGATTCCAATGAGCCGTTTATCGATGATGAGCTATGTCTTTGAATCATATTTTTCCGAAGAGTTAAGAAAAGGGCTCTATAACAATGCTTCTCCATGCTTTACGTATATTGTACGTTACATTACGTTGTTCGTCGCTACAAAAATCAAAAGGCAAAGCAGACTTGTATCAATCTCACCAGGAATCGATCTACACGCGACCAAAGGAAAGGCCGAAAAGGAGGCCTTGATAAAAAGATTCTGTTTGGCTAAAGGTTGAGGTCTATTCAAAATCGTATTAAAAAGACACAGAAAAATATACAAAACGAACAAGAAACAACGGCGGGGCACAAGCGTATTAAAGAAGATTTACCTATAAAAAAAATAGGGTGCTGCAGATAAAGTAAAGAAAAAATTTAAAATGATAGGGAGAACAAAATTGACGAGAGGAGAAACGTCCGCCAGGCACGAGATCAAGGAGCATAGAAGAAGGAAGCTGCAACTTTTTAGGATCATAAAAAGTGTGCTCAGATCATTTGAGGGTGGCACGTGGCGTCGATCTTGATCCTTACTTCGCTCGCTAGACATACCTGGGCTCCGTTCTCTTCGAAGGCTACTGCACTTTGTCTTCCCCGATTTGCTTTTTGTTTGTGTCCCTGATGGTTTTTTAGAAACAGCTGCCATGCGACTGGCGCATTCCACATTGTGGGGCGGCGACATTTTTAAAGTGTTCATTAGTCGCACGTTTACATATCCAAATTGTCAACATGCCAAGGAGATGGAAGAAAAAAATCAAGGGGAAACGTGTTCCTTGTGGCTTTTAATTGCTCTTGGTTGAAGGTGGCCGAGGGAGAGTTTGGATGCTACTTCCTCCATTGAGGATTTATGTGCTGCACACTTCGTTTGACAGTCGGACGGTTTTGTCTGCAAGCGGATCCCCAACACACTTCTGGTGTCAACTCCCCCATCTGTATATCCCAACGTTGTCTCCATTTTCATTGTCAATTTTTTGTTTGATTTGTCATTTGATCGCTGCCACAGTTGGGACGATTAAAAAATTAAGATATCACTTTGGAAAAAGTAAGGGAATACATTCTTGGTGATCTGTAATTTTATTATTGGCTTGCGTTGAATGCATCCACGTGTCTGAAACAATATTAACGAGTACGTTCGTAATAAAAAACTTTGATACATACAAACACATATTTATTGTAATATACCAATATTAATGTGACGAATGACATTCATAAACACTGATTTCCAGTAAAAGCGCACTTGTTTGGATTAAAAAATATCAAAGTGACTATAATGCAAAGAACTCGCTTAAGAAAGAAAAATTCAACATTTTCTCTCAGAACTGTTCGCATAGAAATTAATTTGTTTATTTTTTGTTAGATATTTAGAATTATTTAGAAGTTTTCTTTAATAATTAAAACAGCTAATAGGTCTCTCCTATTTTTAAAAGGTTGATATTCTGTAATTTTTTTAATGATTAAAAAAGTATTTGGAATTAGGCTTTCTGTCATGACCTGAGTTTTCTATAGTTTCCACACAAAATGTAGTCGGGCGATCGAGTACAGTACAAAAACATTTTTAAAAATTGTTGCCATTGTTACGTCAGCTTGGTCCTTTGTGTAGTATCTTTTGTCCCGAATATAACAACAGTCACCCAGTTGGTTTCCCTCCATACGGTTGGTTTGTGTATCTGTGTACATATATGTGTGACTGAGCCTTGGGCTAAAGGTCATCTATACGACACAGCGGCTCAGCTGTCGTTCTAAATTTTAGGTTAAGGCATTTATGGAAATTTCAAAATTAAAGAGATCTATCTTAACAAGAAAGGAAGCTAGCTTCGGCCAACCGAAGCTTATATACCCTTGCAGATCATTCCTATTCATTTACAGAAACATTAATTTAAATGAACTTTTGTATATGTTACAACAATCCAAATTTTAGCTGCTTTCGTATTACTTTGCCATTAATTTTTTGATCCTTCCCGTGGCAGCTATATAATATAACCGTCCGATTTTTGTTAAATTTTAATCAAAATTTTGAAATGTTAAAGAAAAGCCATATGCCAGAGAAGAAAAGAATGTAATAAAAATCAACAAAGATATAATTCTTTTCCTATTAAATACCATTTAATTTTCCGACCGTTCCTATGGCAGCTATATGATATAGTCATCCGATTTTTAAAAATTTTTATTCGAAATTCAGAAATATTTAAAAAATAGTATTCCCAAAAGTAGAAGGTAATATTTCAAAAAACACCAAAGCTAGAATTTTTTTTTACGTTTTTTACGTTTTTTTTTCGATCCTTCATATGGGAGCTATAAGATATAGTTTTCCGATCCGGTCGGTTCCGACATATATACTACCTGCAATAGAAAGAAGACTTTTGGGAAAGTTTGAGCCCGATAGCTTTAAAACTGAGAGACTAGTTTGCGTAGAAACAGACGGACAGACGGACGGACAGACGGACAGACGGACATGGCTAGATCGACTCGTCTTGTCATGCTGATCAAGAATATATATACTTTATGGGGTCGGAAACGTCTACTTCACTGCGTTGCAAACTTCTGACTGAAATCATAATACCCTCTGCAAGGGTATAAAAATATTTACCTATCGAGTAACAACTATTTATTATCGACTTCTATGGAAGACTTAATCAACAGCTTGTTTTTAATTAATTCTTTTCATAGTTCAAATCATATAACAATGGACAATATATATCTATCCACGATGTACCTTATTAATACTTACTTTAAAAATATCTAAAAAATAATAAAGTTGAGGCCTTATTTTTAGGCGGGAATTTCAGACAACTAGATGACCTAGGACTGACCAGCTGTTCTTGTGCCCGAGTTGCCATTTTAGGGGTTGGTAAGAGAAATGCTGGTCATGCGAAAAGGTATAGACAAGACTGACCAACGGAACCGCCAAAAGGCCTTGCGTCAGTGAGTTTAAAGGGATGAGGATGTGTTGCAATACCATATAGAATTTTCTGTAATAAATGTTAGAATTTTTCAAAAATTTGAAACATAAAATTGGGTATGCTGGTCAAGGGTTGTTCCTATCGGGAGATACTTACACAACAGTTTCAGCCTGGTTGTGCCATAGTCAAAAGGTGCCCCTTTGCCTTCCACCCTCATTAAAAAACTCGGCAATTTTTGTTAAAGAACGTTAGTGCGCTTTTAAATCCTTTCCTCGTACACGTGCCTAATACTCGAGGCAACCCTATAATCATCGGTGGGCCATCTCTCCCCTTACCAACCTATCCAAATCCCTGTTTCTTTTGTACTTCTGTCATTGCATTTTTTTTGTATCAATTTGCAATTTTTTTACCCATTTTCGAGTTGTTTTTCACCAACTCGTCGATTTGGTGGTTGTGCAGAACGTTGATTATGTCCGACGATTTAATGAATGGGCAGGGTTGTGATTTTTTGCACCACTTTAGCATGCGTGACATAAAAAACGATTTTTTTTTTTTTACATTTTTTTTTTAAATTTAGCTTACTATTGTGTTTAGAACGGGGTAAAGAAAAAATCAAGTAAAAATGAAAAGGGAAACAGATGTGGGAGCGAGGAACAAACGTGTCCTTTATGTGTCACACTTGATTATTGGCACACCCTAACAATCAGAGGTTGAAATGTGAATGGTGCCTAAAAAGGGTGCGACTGAATAAAATTTAAAGTGTAAGGGGGGGATGTTTTTGGTATAGTCAGTTAGATCTACGTGGAAAAACTAAACATGACATTAAAAAATATTCATTAATGCCACAATTCCGAATTAAAGGTTCTGTATTCGTTTCATAAGACTCCGTCCAAGGAGTAGAGGCGAATGAAAATTAATTCACAAGTGTAAGTAGGAAAAAATTAACAAAAATAAGCACCAGAAAGCAAAACACTTTTTCATTCACCCCAACCACTCAACAGTTCACAGATTTTCATTTCCAACGCTCCCCGTTTTTTTTTTTTCGCTCACAGCCCACTTGCTGTTAACCATACTGTGAAGGCACTTTTCTTGGACGTTCGGATACTAGAGCCTGGCGCTTCTCTTTGCTCATCCTTCGTCATTCGTAAAAAATTAGATTCATTTGTGCGCGTTTGCTTTATTATTTAAATTCCAGCGTTATTTCTAAATTTTCGTCCTGCTGCTCGTTGTCCCGCTGCAGTCTAGAAAAAAGTGACGGAATTTTAATGGAAAATGCTGCTAACGTCGAAAAAATGGTTAGGCAAACAAAGATTTCAAATATAGAGGTTGTGTAAGCTGCTTTCAACTCAAAGGACACGCGGAAAGGATGTGAAGGACGCAGTTGCCTAAGTTGAAAACCAGGCTCTGACGTTCGTACGGCGTTAAACCGACACCGTGTTCTCTAGTCGTGAAACATGCTTTGAATGCCTGGCGGCTCATTTTAAGTGAAAAATGAGCAAAACTGAAATGAAACAATGGACATAGAACCAAGACACGTAAAAAATCGTGGCCAATTTGGATTTTTGGTCTTGCGCACGCTTTTTATGGCCCTTTTCGGTGGGTTAATGTGCTGTTGGGGTGAAGTAAAAAAGAAATGACCACTAGGATAGGCAAAAGTTGTGAAACAGCTGAAAAATTATGTTAAAAGAATGTTGGGGCCACCTTTTTCCTCTTCCTAAACTTTCCTGTATTCAGTGATTTTAAGCTGAAAACTAGGATTATATACATTATACATTAATTCACACCCAAACAAATTTGGCAAGTTTCTCCTTTTATTCTGTATTATTGTTAAGTCCCGTAAATTATAATTATTATAGTTGTCTTAAACTTCAGTCGAAGTTCGCTTTTAATTCTTGTTTGCCATTTCAGCGTTTCGTTTCTTGTTTACTCAATGGCATTCACTTGACGATGGTTTTAATTAGCCGCAGACCATTATGTGTTATAAGAACGAAAACGGGAAGCAAGTGTTCATTGTCCTGTCATTTGCATAGCAAACTTTGACTCGCTCTGCCATTATCGCTGGTCTTTGTTTTTTAATTATAATGCCGGACAATAAAAAAGAAATTTACACATGAGTTCACGCGAATGAATCCTATTTAAAAAGCAGACGCCTTGGCTTACCAATATAATTGTACTGCAGAGTTTCTATATCAGCCTAACAATGCGAATAAGCATTTAAAATAATATGGACAACGCCTATATAAACACTTAGGTCTCCCCTACATGACAAAACAAACATTTTCGTCAAACCCTTTATAGACAAATTTACCAAATTAGCCAGCAATTAGCGGTGTCATCAGCGTCAAACACAAAACAATCAAATAAAACAACCCTTTTTCCTTCGCTGTTCTATTAAAGGGTGCTATTTAATAACCCATTAAACCTTACTTGAGGACCAGTAGGAAACATAAGGGTGGTTGGCCCCCATTCTACAAAATGCTTTTAACACGAAGTTTCGACGTATTCATTTAAGGTTCGCTTTCTCGTTCATGGCAAACTTAAAAACATATGGACCTAAAACCTATGCTTAGCTCACCGTGAGGATGACCAAACGGGCCTAAGAAAATAAAATAACGGACCAATTTGTTCGATATTGTCCGATTTTTAAAATGTAATAAAAATACTAATAAGTAACTTAAATGTTGTTGATTTTAAAATGATACATCAAATTTTAAATGATATACTTTTTATCTAAATACCATCCAATTAGCGATGGAAGAGTTTCGAAGTTATTCAATTAACAATAGGCACTGCTGTGCGGAATGGAGTGTCTTGAAATCTTGTCAATATGCTGAATGAATGAACCCAGTCGAAAGTTGACAAGCAACTCATCTAAGGAAGCCAAGCCAAAGTTCCTTCATGCTGCTGTTATTGTTGTCTGCATTTGACAAACAAATCCTGAGGCGGCAAAGCTTTCGTTGTGCGTGGTTACGCTCGCCAGGATAACGGACCTCAATTCCTAGTTGAATTGTAGCTTGCCCACTGGCCTAGAAAATTGAAATCTTTTGCTGTGAAGGCTGACCAAAAATTCAAATGCAAAGTAAAAATGGTCCAACGCTAGAGGGCGGTATGTGAACGCGTGTCTATCTCTGCTCACAAACGCATAGGAAAACACAGGCCCACGTGCGTCCTGTAGGTGTTACCCTGCAAGACAGCTGCTAAGCCGATTTCCTTTGGTGCAAACCAATTTTCGTATCAATAAAATCGAAACTCCATTAAGGGTCTTCGGTTTTCAAATCGAAATCGAAATTCGGATGTTTTTTTCTTTTTTTAAGGGCACGATAACATTGGTGGGGCATGACAAAGGCCACTAATTGTGCCGCTGAATGACGAAAGGAAAGCGAAAACTGTCCGAGTCTCCCGCCCTCGCTTATTCTCTAAGCCGGAAGAATGTAATTAGAGAATTCATGGAAATCTAAGGAGGTGAACCTAGGAGTAGGAGTTTAAATTGGAGCGCGGTACATGAGTAAAGGACTGAATATGTTATATAACTGATCCTGACTTGAGAAATAAGGTCCTCGATAAAGAATTAGGTAAAGCATTCATTATTCTCATTTTTGGTATCTTTATGCTATTCTAAAAAAGAATTAGCATTTTGTTAACTCCAACAACTAAGTCCTTAGTTGCTTATGGAGACATCTATAAAGAAAAACTTCTTGTTTAATTCTGGGCTAGAAAGTCATTAATCAATTAAAATTTATGTAGAAATTCCCTTTAAAAATTTGTGTTCATAGTATACATTGAAACTATCACTATGGAAAGTACTCAGACGCTGGATAGGAAAACTCTTTAACAGCAAATCAATCAACTTATCTTTAAAGGGTCAGTTGTAAGGTATAATAAATGTAACAAAGTGTTCTGCTCTTATCGACCTGAATAGCCTTCGTCTACCCATTTGACTTTTCACAGCGGGCGAGTCGGCAAGGGTCCTGGGTTTAACCGTTTAAGATCGATATCATGCATGGCATGTGCAGCAATTCTGCCATTTATCTTATCAGCGACTTGGCAAAAGTCGTACTCGAATATCTAAAGGAACACTTTCAACTTTTGCGTGTAAGCCGCATATATGTTTTGGGTAATTGTAACAAATGGAATAGTTTCACCTGCTGACCTGGTTGGTGTGTTCGGGGTTATAGACAAGGGCTGACGAGCATTATTATGATAAGATTAGGTTCGGTGCCCATCTGTAGTAGGCAAGTAATGGAAGCAAGGTGCATTGAGTTACATTTGACAGTCATTTATGTAAACACTTTTTAGAAAACAAGAACAGGCAGAATAATATTAAAGGAATCCGTTTTTTTAAATGAAGAAAATATTTTTGCAATCTCACCGCAAAGCACATTTTTTAAAAGTGGAAGGGGGGGGGGGGGGGGTGTAGGGTAGGTTCTTTGGAATCAAAAAATCAACTAACTGCGATTTTTATACCCTTGCAGATGGTATTATGATTTCAGTAAAAAGTTTGCAACGCAGTGAAGGAGGCGTTTCCGACCCCATAAAGTGTATATATTCTTGTCCGTCTGTTTCTACGCAAATTAGTCTCTCAATTTTAAAGCTATCAGGCTCAAGCTTTCCGAAAAATCTTTTTTCTATTGCAGGTAGTATATATGTCGGAACCGACCGGATCGGACAACTATATCTTATAGCTCCCATAGGATGGATCGGAACAAAATCGTGAAAAAAATATAGATTTGGTGTTTTTTGAAATATTACCTTCTACTTTTCGGAATACTATTTTTTAAATATTTCTGAATTTCGAATTAAATTTTTAAAAAATCGGATGACTACATCATTTAGCTGCCATAGGAACGGTCGAAAAATTAAATGGAAATTAATAGGAAAAAAATTATATCTTTGTAGATTTTTATTACATTCTCTTCTCTGGGAGATAGGTTATATTTAACATTTCAAATTTTCGAATAATATTTATCAAAATTCGGACGGCTATATTATATAGCTGCCATAATACGAAAGCAGCTAAAACTTAGATTGCAAATAAATATAAATGTAATGTTTTTGCAAGTTAATAGGAATGATCAATCTGCAAGGGTATATGTATAGGCTTCCTTTCTTGTTGTTTTTTTATTTTAAATAAAATTAAAAATTATTTTTTTTTCTAGGAAAATTGTACTAATACTAATTTTAGCCTAACTTTTAAAGTTTTGGTCCGATTGCCTTTGTATAGTCTTAAGATGCTAATCTACAAGAAAAAAATTGAATTTTTTTTTTAGCAAGACCCTATCCGCCCTCTTTAAACTAAACATCAACATTTGTGGACTGCTTTATAAGAAGGATTCAAGATTATATCAAAATTTGATCACTTTATCTCCATCAATAAACAAGGGTAAACCAAAAAGGGTACAATGAGGAAAATGTCATCGCCTAAAACCTTATAGGGCTAAAATTGACGTTGTAATCGGTTTCGTTTTTGATGGCCTTCTAGCTTGAGCAATTTTACGTTTCAGTGAAATTTCGATTATGGACAACAGCCAATTTACAGAAGCCCCGATTGAGACATTTCTGACAGAATAACGAACGAGACGGTTATTGCTTACACCGCCCGTTTGTATCCTTTACGTCGAGATGGCACGTCAGCGATAAGCAAGGGAAGAAAAAATTAAAGGGACGGTTAACGAGGCTCTGGTAAGAACATAAGGAGTTAAGCCAACCACAAAATAGTGGCAAACGGTGGGATACAAAAATCATTGTTAGGAAAGCGATTTGGTGGTAATAAAAACGGCTCCGATGACCCCAAGGTATTCACATTATTTGTATTGTCGCGACCACTTTCACCTGTCCTCACAAACGTACGAGCATGTGCACAGGGTCTCCCGACACTCTATATTGGAATGCGCTCGATTTTTATCTTTCAACCTGCTGCTACCGATTATGGCACATAAATTTGATAGGAAATTGTTCCAATTATTTCGAGGTTAGGTATTTTTTTCTTTGTCGTTCTTTTTTTATGGACTTTGTGTGGTCGTGCCTCGCATGTCATTTTAAATGTGATTAAAGAAAAAGGTCAAACTTGTTCTGACGGCACCAAACCTTGTTATTAAAAGAAATTTACTGCCTTCTTAAAATGTGAATCTATCTCTTTGTGTTTTTCTTTGTAACCTGTAGCAGGTGAAAACAGCATGCAGTAAATGTTGTTATTTTCGAAAAAAAAAACCATTTTAAAGTTGTGTATTTTAAAAGTTTTGAATACCAGTATACCTACTGATAAAAGATTTAAATTTCAATGTCAAGGAATGATTTATGTATCGTGTGCCGAATTTTTGTGTATCACTTTTACTTTCATCACATGTGGCGCACAAAATATATTGAAGGCAAATTAAAATGTTTACAGCTTTTGTTATTTGTTGAAGTCGCGAGGTATTACGTGAAAATTGCTATGGGTCTAGTATGGGGATGCAGACAAAAGTATTATTTTTTGATAGTCCTCGCAGCCGTTGGCAAATAGCTACAACAACCATACACCGAAAGGCGCTCGCATAAAGTGCCCATAAATCGAGAGGTTGGTAAGGGGTTGGCACTTTAGCCCACAAACATTCTTCCCTTTTGGGTAAAGGAAGAACTATAAAGTCATTTATTAAATTTGTTCTGTTGACCGTCTTGTCCCACGCAAAATCATTGCCCACCCTCTGACTATGTATATGCACTGATAAATAAAAATGAGTAAATCGCATTAAACATAAACTTTTAAAAAATGCTAATTAAATAAAACATGCAAAAAGTCAAATTGATGTATTTAAATATTTAAAAGCAAAATAGGATTTTATTTTAAAAGTATTGTCCCATAGGTGGTAATTTAAGCATATTTTTCTTTCTGTGCTGAATTCTAGCTGGTCAACGCAAACAAGTCGAAAACTTTTTCCTTGGTCCCTTGTAAAAACTCAATTTACCCCTTATGTGGGCCTGTCAAACGCATACGTCAAGGACTTCGTTTTTCCCGTTCCTAATCTCGCAGCTGAAGTTCGAAAGCCCAAACTCCCCCATTGACTAAAAGAACCATCACACATCAAGAAAAAAACATATACGGCCGCCATTTATAAAAGCCTTGATGTCTCATATTTCCGGTTATTCAACGCACGCTCTATATACATGTACATCTGTATATAAACGTAACACAGACAAATCACCAATACATAGGGTAGATAAAATAACTTCAAGACGCAATAAAAAGGGTGAAAGGCAATCCGGAGTCTTTCCCAAGTTCAGTGTGCGTTTCAACATTGTATATACATAAAACGCCAGTTAGGGTCATGAAAGGCAGCACACATTGAGACACATGTGACAAAAGTCCCACAACCGTACCCTTCAAGTGTATATAGGCTGGCTGGATGAGTGAGACCGCTTCACCCTCGCAAGACGTATAAAAACTTTTTATTTTTATGTTTTGCTTGGTGCAAAACCCACCCCATATCGTTTAGAGCGCTCTTGGTGTATTTGCTTGAACTTCGACGAGACTAACCGGTCTGGCAAGGTCCAGTGCCAGTTTTGGCTCTTGGCCACATGTCGTCTTCGGTTACTGCTGCTTTTGCTGTCAAAAATAAGGGAAAAGCAACGAAAAAGCAAATGGGTTGACAGCATAGGGTTGGTGTTGCTCGCACCATCACAAGGGTTACTTGTGGGTGAAGAGGGTTGCGGACTGTGCCTGAATTTGCTGAAAAGGAAACTGACTATTGATTTCTCGTAACAACGGGAATTCTGACTGCTAATAACTTTTGATCAATAAATAAACTAATATTTAAAGAATTTTATTATGTATTACTTTGTGACTAGACATTATAGTTCTCAGTGAATCATTTTTGAATGTGTTAATATATTCTAATAAGCTCAGAAAGGCAATATATACTACATAACACCACATAGGTGGGAAAACCTAAATTTATTTTGCGTTTTGTTAATTTACCACCTAACATTAGTTTTTCTTTGTGGAATAACTGATCCATGCGTTCGTCCCACCCCAAATTCACCGTTTAAATGAAACACCCGCATTATATATTATCGCGCGACTGTACACCAACGAAAAGGTGGAGACGAGAAACATCTTGGAGGCATTTTTTGAAACGGATATGAGAAGCAACCAATCGCATGAAACATCATGACCATGCTAAAGCGAAAGCACAAGGAGTGGGTGGTATTCATGACTCAGAATTCGCTTTTAAAAATTAAAAAATTCTTCAAAAAGGAAAAAAAAAGCTGGACGTGGTCTGCTGGGTGCTAACGATGCCAGGGCGTATTGTCGTTGCCGCTTTAGCTGTTGTTGGGGTAAACAAAGGATCAAAAGCATACTAATTGTTTTCTACTTAGGCGAAGGTCGCTTGCCTTTAAAGGACATTCAGGCGCAGGGACCTCTGGAGAAATACCTAAGCTAGGCCAGGCTAATCTTTGACGTCCTTTGACGCATAATTTTTCAAAATGTAATTTGCAATTAAAGACAAAATAGCCGCGGTGTAGGACGCGGAATTGATAACGCTTTTTACTTACCCACGCCTAAGGCTTGGGCGCTTAACATTTCATTCCGTTAACGACTTCTCTTTCTCCACCAGTATGTTTGTTTGTAAAGGATGTTTGCCTCAACGTACTTATACAAGCACAATTTTAATTAATTGCGTTCTGTAGATGGAAAGAGAAAATGGAAAATAAAATATTATAAAAAAGAAAATCATACAAGAAATCCTCAAAAAGTTTGTACACCCGATTGCTAACAAATTATTTCATATTGTTGGTTATATATTTATTCTAAGAAATCAGAACTTTTGGGGATGACAACTTACAGGGCGACCAAAAATATTCAGTGTAATTACAATTTCAATTAGTTTCTGCATCCTCATATATGGTTGTTTAAGTGATTTTTTATTGCAAAAGCTAACAGCAGGAAGCTAATTTTTTATGATGCAAGATTTCTTAGTACATTAATATAACTGAGTATTGGGGGAGCAATATCACATTAGGAAGGCACGCTGTGCTATGAGTTAGCACCACTTCTTGATTAAAAACTATAGAGTTTTAGGTTCATAAGCTTTTTACTGACCATTATTAGAGCACATTAATTAACTTAATGGTCATTTTATTTAGTGGTCGTTTAGTTATGCTTTCTATAGTACCTATAAAAACAATATTTGTGCTAAAAATACTGAGTTGTTGTTACTTAATAAAATAACATAACGATTAAGGTAATTTCCGAGTAACAAATGGACACTAACATTGTCTCTAAAGGAGAAAAAAAACACTGACCGAATTTGAATTGTATAATGGAAGTCTTAATACAATATCCTTCACATTATATACTTGTTGCGATTTCATTGGTCATTTTAATATCTTTATATAAAGATTCGCTCCTATATGTCAACCCTTTAATGAAGTTTTTTACATAAGCGATATCCAACCCTTTTATGTTATCGGGGTTGTTTGACTGCCGAATTCAAAACAAAATGGAAAATTTTGCTTTTCTTTGTTAAGGGCAACCAAATGCACACATGTAGGTATTAAGTAACTATATAACCATAACGTAACCCGAGCAAATCGTTTAACCTGTGTTGACCAAAACTTAACTTTTAATTAACCTACTCTGAACTGGTTGATATAACCACAAATGTAGGTACAAATTCGACGCCGTGGTTCGTGTCTGGTCGTAAGTCATTAAAATCATCCCTAGTATTCAACAAGCTTTGCTAGGGTAGGAGTAAAAAAAAATACTTTGTTTATAACTGTCTCGAGCTGTCTCTCCCCCAAAATAGAGAAAATAAAATAAAATAATATATTTGACTAGAAACGAGAGATAAAGTTAACTTCGGCATGCCGAAGTTTGTATACCCGTGCAGTTCAAATACATACTTACCGTTTAATTAGCCTTTTTTGAGAGCTTCTAACGCTCTATCTCGATGAGTCCCGATGAGTTATATGTATTTTGCATATTTTTAGATTGTCAAAAATCAAAATGCCTACTTTAAAACGAAAACCGTATAATGTTCGAATTTTACAATGAGAGCCATAAGATATAGTGGTCCGATCAGGCTCGTTCCGACATATGTACTAGCTGCAGTAAAAAGAAGACTTTTGGGTGATTGCTTTAAAACTGAGAGACTAGTCCGCATAGAAACGGACAGACGGACATGGCTAGATGGAGTCAGCTATTGGTGATGATCAAGAATATATATACTTTATGTGGTCGGAAACGTCTTCTTCACTGCGCTGCTCTGAGGCGCCTAGAACAAAAAGCCTGCCAAAATGTTTTTTTTTTTTTTTTTAAGATTTTCCAAAATGTTGCAATGCAACTTAAAAAACAATTGAATTCTCTATTCAAATCAAAAAGAAGAAGTGATCTGTGATGAATGGGTCTCCCACTACAGATTTTTAAAGTTGATTTTTCGAAATAGAATTTTAGCCAATAAGAAAAAAAAGTATTTTTATAAATCTTTGAAATATTTCTAAAAGCGTCTAAGGCCTAAGTTGTATGTGTAACAATTGAAATTTTAAGAGCAATCAATTCTTAGAATATTGCAAAAGAAATAAAAATTATTATATAATAATAATTTATAATATTACATCATTAAGATATTTGACTTATCTGGAGGTATTGATGAAGATAATGATAAATAAATAAAGCAATTTAGGTTTTAAATTTAAAATTTTGTTATTTTGATAAAAATATAGATATGAAATAAATACCGATTTCTACCAGATTTTTTTTGAAAAAAATGGTAATCATAGAGTTAAATTGATACTTAATGACTTAATCTCGATTTATGTGAACAAATATTAAAACAGAACCGAGATATTCCCTTTTGTACTAAGCGTTTATATGGAAGCTATAAGATGTAGTTGACGGATTTTTTCTTAAAAAATTAAGTTAAATTGAAAAAAAATATTGGGAAACTTAGAACCCTATACAACATTTATTTATATTTTTTTTCTTAAGAAAAACATTTATTTTTTCTTAAAAATTTCCTACAAATAAAATTCACCTTATGATGTTTTTTACATGTTTAATTGCCTTAAACAATACCCTACTAAAAGATAATCGCTATAATCCACTGATTTAAGGCAGACTTTTGGCATTTTCGACCCACTGTGCTGCGTTGCAAACTTCTGACTGAATTTATAGTACCCTCTACAAGGGTATAATAACTAATCCACTCGTTTGATACAAACAATTATGATGATTTTCAAATAAAATATAGATGTCATAAGTAGAGGAATATATAGTTATAAATTTATATAAATCGACCTCCAAAGGTTAAAGATTTTCTGCCGGCCGAGTCACTTGCCTTTTTTGCTTTATTTAAATTTTACATTATACAACAACGCTTTCTCTTAATATAATGAAAAGCCATTGGACAGCTGCAAACCATTTAAGTACCAGACGATGGAAGCCATTCAATTATCTTTTTTAGACCAAGGAGTTTGTATCTTCTTTCATTGCGAACTATGTTATTGAAAAAGGTCTGGGTCGCAATGGAAAGTGGTAGAGAAGCCGCCCAGTTCAGGGCACCCACATATGCACATTTATAGGTCTTTACTAAGCCAAAGGTCGGCTGTTCTGCATAGCATAAAGTAAAAAGCAAAAAGTACCACACAAAAACATTTTTCTTCGACTTATGTTTGACCATTGAAATCCTTTGGGTAGTCCTTTTTCAAAGGGAGATTTGGCAAGGATAGGGTCCACATCAGCTCACATTCTTGCATAAAATAACAATTTGCATTAAAATTTTAATACCTATAATATTTTCTTTGCCTTTTTACATATTTTCCGTTTTCTTTATCTTTTTGTTTTTTTTCAGCATGTTTAAACATGAATAGAATCTTAAATAACACAATAAAAGCTAAAACGGGATGTATTGTAAAAGACATTGCTTAGAATCGTTTGTCAAGCAAGATTGCGTGAACAAATTTACAATATTTTTTTTCATCTATGTATGTACATTTTTTACAATCAGCGATAGATACAACAACAAAGTAACCATAATATTCGGGGTTTGATGTCATATTATTTAACCAATATCCTTTAGTCTTAGCCCAAGCAATAAACATCAACGCTACTGTTGCGTCAATATAAAATAGACAGACAAGCAGTCTTTTGTGATTGGAGCTTTGCGTGAAATGTCTAAAGGCCATAGGAACTTCACGTCAAACAAGAAAACCGATAATCATGAAAAGGATATTGTTACGGCCGTTCGATATTGTCTTGAGGATTATTATCAAAATTGCGTACACTGTGATTTAAGGGTTGGACAATGAATACCAACAATGACTACGGGAGGGAACTCATGGTACACCAAATAATGTCCTCTCAATTTGCCAACACACCGATTTCCTTTCTATGCTACAACTTTTTACTACTTTTACTTGCTGCGTGAGTCTTTGGTGCCTGATTTGATGACGCTGCGATTGGAATTGAGTTGACTGGGAATTACGATTGGATACGAGCTGCTGATGACGTGTGGTCTAGATAACTTAGGCCCAAAAGAAAATCCTTTTAAACGTATTGCGCATCCTTATAGTTATGGTTGCAGTTGCTTTAGCGGTATTGATGACTTTTCTTGCCTAAAAACAACTGACGTTTGTGCCTTATCCTAATAATATGATGCATTTAACGAAACAACCCCTTAAGATCTAGGAAATATAAAGAGGTCCACATGCCATCAATTAGATGCGCCACACTAATCATGAAGGAAAGTGGTTAGTTTGCAAGCAGGAAAATGAAAGTAAGCGACAGGACTCATTTTGAAGAGGTCTAGCCAACCTCACTTAGACCCCTTCCTTCAATGCTTCAATTCCAACATCATGCTACTCACCTTCACTTTTAGCGTAGGTAAGCACTCAAACATATGTTCATTAATTTTCCCTTTCTTGTGGTTTGCTCATCACCGTGTGCCGCCGGTTAAAAGTCGTCTTGCCGCACAATCTATGATCGTAACACTTGCTAACGTTCTATTCTCTCCTTTTCGAATTGCAACTTTCTCTATCTAAAAAAAACAACAGATGTGAAATTCGTTGGAACTATGAACCGTCATCGTTAAATAAAACCAGTGAACCAGTGATGCAAACTGATAATTCTCAAATTTTTTTTTATTTATTTATATTAAACTATAATTAAAATGCGCCTAAAACTATATATAACCAGTTTGAGATCAAGCGTACTTTAATACAAGTTGGTTGGGGTAGGTTTTTATCCACTCCAGAATACAGATTTCATCACAAAGTTTTATGACAGAAAGTTTAGGAGTGTGGTCTTTGTTTTTGGCCTGAAGAAACATCTATTAATCGGGGGTGTCACAGAAATGTCGTCCAACCAAAGACGGTTTTGAGAATTGATGTGCGTAAGCACAAAAGTCTTTTCTAGTGCAGGTAGAGCCGGATCGGTCCACTACATCTTATGGCTCCTATAGGAATAATCAAAAAACATCATTTTTTTCGTTGTGAAGTAGGCATTTTGTTTTTTAACAATTTAAAAACTAAATCTAAAGTAAGGTATTATTATGTGGCTTTCCGAAGGTAACTACCTTTCTTGTTTTATTTTGGCATGCATACATATGCAAGTAAGTTTATGATGTCATTTATAAAGACTGGTTAGAGACCGGGTATAAGACCGATGGAAATAAATAATAATTAGAATTGTTCAATATTTGCCGCGTATCATGATCTACAAACGAAAATGTTTGGTGATCGCTAACACACAAATCGCAGCCCAGAAACTAGATGAAAGCAAAGCGACAGTCGGCGGACTTACAAATGACGATTTCGCCGCAACGAAAGGATTCCCAATGAGCACTTGAGCACGCGTAGACATCAATATTTACAGAAGGATAACGTCTATAGCGCTCACCAAAAAAGGATGTTTGTCCTAGTTGCAAGAAAACGAAACACTGCGGTTGATAAAAATTAAAACCCAAGTGCGATTTGTTTAGGACGCTCTTCGGTCGTTCTCTATTTGTATTAGTATTAATTTTGTGTGATTTTTGATAAGACCTGCGGTTCAATTAAAGATAAGTTTTGGTCACGGGACCGTACGATCTATTGTCTTGCTGGCTATTACAGGATGCTAGTGTGTGTCTTATACAGGTGAAGCCATTTGATAAGCCTTGGGGCTTACGTAAATTGAGTTTTTAGGCGTTTTCCGGGAAATGGTGTCAAGTTAATGTTTGCGCACTATTGTTTCTGGGAAAGACTGCAGCCAAAGTAAGGCACAATGTCACTATTCGAGGGGAAATAAAACGGTATAGCATTTTTTTTCCTTGCCTAAACATTTTTTTTACGAGGGAAGATATTTGTATATTTATTTTGAATTTATTTTCTTTACAAGATGTGAAACAAAAAAATGTAATTATAAAACACTCTTCCACAAAAAAAAAAATCAAACAATAAAGAAATTTAAAAACATTTGTCTACCCCTTTTTGATGATTTGTAATGCCTTATGTATTCAAGACAGTTTGATGGCCTACTCTAATCAATTTCGTGATCTTAAAAATGCTAGAGGACAAGATAGTAATCTAAAATGCTCAGTCAAATACCTGTCCCAGTAGACTTTCACCATTAACAGCAATCGTCCTCCGAATGATTAATTTGATATTTGAGCGACTTGAATAAACGAAGAAGCCACTTGAGGATAAACTTGTGTCTTAACATTGGGCGGTCGCTCATGTGAACTCTTTTGACAGCAGTAAAGGGCGACATATTAGGCACATTAAAATGCCACAGGCATCCTCAACCGATAATTCAATTTTGAACACCAAAGTAGGGAAACAAGAATTTTTTGAGATACAACAAGGGGAAAAGGAAATGTGAACTCATTATCAAGTATTTAGAGATCGCGGTCCCTTTCCGTCGATCCCTATCCATGGCACCCCTTTCTTGACTCTCTCGCCTTCTTTTTTATTCTTCGCCTTGATCTTTTAACCCCTAATTTAGTGATCATCACCAGTTTGTATTCCTCACTTCAATATAGTTTGCCTATGTTTCCCATGCAATAATAAAAGGGTCACTGGCGCACGCGTCTCTCAACCAGAAATCTCGGCATGTGCGCTGTATCGTATCCGAATTTTTTTTGCTTGTTATACTTTTATATATATAAGAAACCGGGGCTAAAACTGTGCCATATGGCGTTTATCGTCTTGACGCTCTGACGTGTGTCAGTCTTGCGGCGAACAGAAGAACTTTCGTGTTGATTTCTTGGGGTTAATTTGTTTTGCGACTCTATTAATTGGCTTCGTCTGGTTTTCTTGTAGGCGTTCTCCACACTAAATGGGCAAACATTTCAATCGAAAAACTAAAACTAATTGGTGACCCATGGGCTACCTCTTAGCATAAATTAAGCCATTGATCGAACTTCCTGTTTCTGGAAGAGCCAATCAACTGAGCACACGTTATGTTTGATCGCACATTAATATCAATATAGTTTTCAATGGTCAGACAGTTATTCATTTATTTCTAACAAGTTGCATGTGACGATCGTTAGTTTCAGTGGACCATATCATGCTGGATAGTGGTATTAAGTACACCCCGATTATGTGAATGATCAACGCTGTAGAACTGTATTACATTTAAAACGAAGTCCAATGACAAATACAGCTACAGCAGCATTATATCATTGTGAGAAAATACAAGGTTAAGAAATACGAGTCTTGTTAAAGATCCCTAAGAATGTATCTATGCTCATTTTTGAAATAGATAAACCTACATATATTTCACGTTCACACCCATATAGGGGACTTAACATCACACACCCGTCACATTATATGAGCTACCCACTTAAATTTAGTACAAAAGTTTCACCATCTCAATCCGTTGTATAGATGGATGCCAAAAATATATACATTTTTTTTTATAAATGAGTCTTTTGTAGACGAATTAAACAAGATTTGCTTTGAATATACCACGATAAAATGTATGAATGAGTCCGATTAAAGAAGAGCTGAGAGCGCAACGGATTGTTGATTTCGGATGATTCGTTGTCGCTTCCTGTAGTCGAATTGCATTGTATTGCAGGCACTTACAGTCATATAGCGATGGGAATTGTGTTTGTCATTAATCACTTATCATGCAAAGGCCATTTTAAAAAGAAAGTGCTTTCTTGGCACGCAAATGTGCTCATCACATTCAATTGAAGCAGCCGATTAGAGAGGGTTGCCAGACAACTTTAATCCAATTACATAATTTACCGATTTCTTTTTAAATTAATTAACTTAAATAAATCGAGTATAAAATGAAGTACTCTGTGGGAAAGTTGAAATGTAGACATAAGTAAAATAAACGCTGGGGAACTACCAAAAAATTATTGCGAATGAGAAATATGAGAAAGGTAGAAAGGAGGAAAGCTAAAATCATTTTCTTGTAAGCTGCCACAGGGCTATTTCAAACAGTTTGACCGATTGCGTATCGGAAAACTTTAGTGCACTGGAGGAAATCACTATTTCAGATCAATAAATATAATATAATTCGCAGTCTTAAATTTCCAAAGTCTGTATCTGTCCTTTCCCTGGCAGTGTATTTCTTGACAAAGTTTCTTATTTACTTCTCAAGGGTCTTTGGTACTCATTAATTACGCAGGGCAGGACTAAGCAAATTTGGTGTTAATTTCAAACTTTCATCGATATATATGTACTTGCACTGAGACGAACATACACACATGTCATTTAAGTTTCAGCAGCCTGTTCCACGTGTAATTGAAAACCAAAAGCAAAACAACAATGCGGCTCACAGAGCTAATGTTATTTGTGGCTTCAGGACATTAGTTATTAATGAACACATTATAAGTAAACCAAGGGTAAGAATGCATAAGGTGGATGAAAAAGCGGTAGGTAAATCACATGTAACTATGCATAGCAAAAATAAATGTTCATCCTAAATAAAAAAATTTAGGCTAGAATTTCCAGTTGCTACATATGTGTAAATAAGCAGTTTTCATTAGTATTCTTTGTATATAACAAGAACAAGTCAAGATCATTTATCTGTTTAAGGCAAATGATGGTTGGGTAATATCACAATATATGTACAAAAGTTTTACCATGTAAATCCGTTGTATAAAGGTATACCAAAAATATATTTGTATACTGTACATGTACCATGCGCGGATCCACAGACGGAATTTGGGTTATAAATAAAAGTTGTTATTCAAAACATATGCAACAACAAATTTGTTTTGAAAACCCCCCACAACCAAATCCTGGATACGCCGCGGACATGTAGGTACAATGTGCATTAGCTACGACTTGAATAAAAAGCTATCTAAGAAACTGAGCAATTATTTATATTAAGATTAATTTCTTAGCGACAAATCGGTTTTAAAAGTTTATGTGTTGGATTTGTAATGGCATAATGGTATGTATATAGTTAGAACACGGGATAACACTATAGTCGAGTACCTTGACCATTAGATACCCGATACTCACCTAACCAACTTTAAAGCAAGAATTGACGCGGACGGGAGTGGTACAACTACGTATGCAATATCTGCGCTATACATACATATGTACATACCAAGCGCGGATGCACGGGTTGATATGGGTGACATATCACCCCCTCTTGGGTGAAAAATAAAAGGACTTTTGGTATTCAGAAAATATGCAACAAAAAAATTGTTTAAATATCACCCCCCACAACAAAATCCTAGAACCGCCATTTATACATATGTACAGTGTACACATCGGCATGATAAACTTGCGCTGAATGGTAAGCTAAGGAATATAAATCCAAAACCGCATTTATAGTTTTCGAGATCTCAGTGTTCACACGGACAGACGGACATGGATAGATCAACTTGGCTAGTGATCCTGATCAAGAATACATATACTTTCGGAAACGCTTCCTTATACCTGTTACTTACTTTTCCCCGAACACAATGTACCCTTTTACTCTACGAGTAATGGGTATAAAAATGCACATGTATGAAAGTACTACAAACGGATTGTGAACCAACTCGTTGCGGAAATAATACCTTAATTTAATTCTGTCAAAAAAATCAGAATGTTTTTCCTTTCCTGCCGGTTGAACTATAAATGGAAATCTCAAAAAAGTACGCCATTGCGTAAGTAATATCGATCAAACTCCGCCTTCTTCACTAACTCATCACAATACACACAAATGCAAGCCATATCAGGGAGAGAGACGTTGTCGAAATAAAAATAATACCCGAATGATAAATAAAGAGTTAAACAGGAAACAGCGAATGGCAATGAAAGACTCGTTCACGTGTATGTGTACGTGTATTCGCCGCCCTAATGTACTAGCGCGTGAACTCAAAAATCGATAGAAATAAGCAGCTACCCCAAACGTTCTTTTTCACCCTTTTAATGTATAAAATCCTTTCGCTTTCACTTGAAAATACATACATAAGCGCGGAGAGGAGGCAATGGAAAAAAACTCACTCAAGCCGACTACATACACATGCGAGCACATGAGCTGAGAATGAAGGGGTAGAAGAAAAGCATTGATATGGTTGCTTCCCCTTTTTACTGAGCGAAGAGGTGTTGCGGCGAAGAGCGTGGCCTTGCGATGACGAGTAAAGAGAGAATCGATATATTCCGTTGGATATCAATGGGGAAAGACGGAAAGAGCTAGGTGGAGCGGAGCCCCACCGTTCAAAAGAGCGCAAGTCAATGGCCGACAGACGCTGAGCAGACGGAGACGGCATTAAAAGGGTTAAATTGGGCGACACGTGCGGGCGAAAGAGAGCGAAAGTGTTAAATTGGAGCACATGCGTGTTGTTTTCCGTCTCTGTTTTGTCGGCCATTTTTGTTTGTTATGGGTTGGCGCACAGCAATAAAGCACGTGAAGGTCTTCTCCTTTCGGCCTGCAAACGGTTTCAACGCTCGTGAACTTTTACACTAGTCTTCTGTGCCGTTTAAAAGTCGAAGCGCGCACAGATTTAGTAGAAGCTTACATATTTGCCTCTTAGTTCAGATAAAGTTAATCGTATAGTAAAATGAGGGTAAAAGAAGCGTTTCAGTCTTTAAAAAGTAATATTTATTTATATTATTGATTAGAATCACTTGCCGAGTCGATCTGGTCGTGCCGGTCTGTCTGTCTTTAATTAAAAAGTTAAAATAAATTAAATTTAAATTATATTCACCTTCTGAATAATTAAAAAAAAAGTACTTTTCCCAAAAGTAGATTATAATTTCTTAAATAACTCCGTAGCTATACTTCTTATTTTTTCAATTTATTTACATTATTTTTTCGATCATTCTTATGGGAGCTATATTATATGTGCATAGTTGTTGGATCTGGCTCGTTCTTCGAAAGAGTTTTAAGTTGCGACAGTCGTGTACCATTTTTCACCAAAAAAGTTTCTTTCCGTTTTTTTTTCAATTTTCTATAAAAAATAAAAAACGTGGTTAAATAAAAAAGGTAAAACATTATTTTTTTATTTAAAGACAGGTCTTGGACAAATTTTTTGAAAATTAGCAATACAATAACAAACTCGAATTGCAAAAACCTTTTCTAACAGTGGCAACGATTCATCTTCACTCTCACCTGTAACACCTTGTGTTCTAATGTTTGAAAAACTTGCGCAAATGTTTTTTGTCAGTCACAAAATTCCTCGACTTTGCGGCTAGTAGTCATAATGCACCACAAACTCAAGGGATTTAAAAGGATTCAAAAATTCAATAGGGTAAGGGTCCCTTTTATTTTCCGCTTTGAATGTGTTACCTTCAAGGTTGACTGCGACTGACACAATTGTTAATTGAAAAGGGGAAAGAACAAAAGAAACTAAACACTTGCCGCAAAGATATAGAAAAAGGGTAGAAATTCCCTAGGATAAATTAAAACAAGAGAGAACGCTATAGTCGGGTGCCCCGACTATCAGATACCCGTTATACCCGTCAACTAAAGAGAGTGCGAGGGGGATGGAGATATACAACTTTGATCGCGCATAACTTTTTAACGAATGGTCCGATTTGAAAAATTTCTTTTACAAGTCGATAGGTATTTTTACTTTTCCGAAATCTTTAATGGTGTGGGCGCCAGACACCTTTTGAAATCGTTTAAGTCGATTGTGGGCGTTAGAATGGACGTGGCGCTCGGCTGAAACAAACTTGCACTTCGTAGGAAGCCCAATAATATGTATGGGTATCCCTAGCTTTTGTAGTTTCCGAGATCTCTGCGTTCATCCGGACGGACAGACGGACATGGCTAGGATCGACTCGGCTAGTGAAAAAAATCGGACGACTATATCATATAGCTTTCATAGTAACGATCGGAAAATTAATGGCAAATAATAGGAAACTATTGCTTTTTGGTTTTTATTGAATTCTCTTCTACTCTGTAATACCACTCTTTTTTTTTATTTCAGAATTTCGAATTAAATTTAACAATAATCGGACGACTATATTAAATAGTTGTCATAAAAAAGATAGAAAAATTAATGTCAAAATAATGCAAAGTTTAACATTTTGGTAATATGTAATTTAATTAGAATGATCTGCAAGGGTATATAAACTACGGTTGGCCGTTAGTTTGTTTTTCCTTAGTTTTTATGTCTTATACCTAAGTGTATTTTGAAACACTACTGATTTTTAAAATGTTTAATATCTGTGAAAAAAATCTGCTTTGGCAATTTGATAGCAGTGTCCGGGTTATTGTTTTGTTAAAATGTAGGACACTAGGTCGAGGACATAATGATCGCATATCCTGTGCATACATATATCTACGTTTTTTTTTTTTGTGGTTTTGGTTTTCATTGTGAAAGTGAAAACGCAAACGGATGCACTTCATAGAGTTGTTCATCTCAGTTTCATAAATTCGGCAGCATCCTTGTGGTTTTCTATTTGAGTTAAGTGGTCTCAAATTCTCTATCTTGGTATTTGCTTTATGAGCCTCAGGACTCATGCAATTTTTGCGCATCCTCTGCTCTTTGTTGAATATTCTCACAGGTGTTCTGTGGTTCAGGTGTTTGGGTTCTGTTTGTTGTCCGGCTTCCAAAAGATTATCTTTCATAATGCAAAGTCCATTTGTGGTTGAAATCTAGACTGCGTTTGGAATAATAATAACCTAAAGAGTACGTTACACTAGTTTGCTATTTTCAGACCTGAACTTTAAGAAATCGTGTATAAAAAAAGAAAGTATGTTTTATGTATCTGCTTTACAATTAATTAAGTGCAAAGATATTCGATTTTTACCACCATTTTTTTTATGTTCCCCTTATGAATATTAGTTCAGCCTGGCCCTAATTTTAGGCACGCACTCAAGGTCGCACAAAGGTGAAAATATGCAGAGCTAAGCATATGCATATGCCGTATCCAAGAAGAGTGTTTTTTCGTTTCTTAGCTCCTCCCCTTTGCCGAACAAACAAAAAATATTATTCGTTTCCCCAAGTGGCGAGCACATGGAGACAATTGTTGCAGGAAATGAGACATTTGCTTGGTTTTTCTTTAAGAAATATTTGAACTTTTTAACATTTGAAATGCAGCAGGCGCTGAGCACGCTTGTCGGATACGAATTTGGATTTAACAGAGAGGGGAGACCCCAAGAGAAAAAATGAATTGCCGACAAAAATAGCACTTCTCCATTGAAATACAGGAACACGACTTATTCTATAGGGGGAGACACTTTCCAACCTAAAAAGGAGATAAAATGACATCAAGTAAGCAATAAATTTTGGTCACAAAAAAACTTACTTAAATTATATTATCCCTTTCTAAACATCACACAAAACAGAGAGCCAGATACGATAAACTCCGACTTACACGCTTAATCCATAGGCGAACTAAACTTTTATTTCAAACAAATCTTATATGCCTACATAGTGGTGCGTTTAATGTCGGACGCGGTGCGTAAAACAACGTAACAAAAAATAGTAGATGAGAAGAGCTGGACTTGACCGGCACTTACAGCAGGGTGGCAGCTAATTTGTGCAAAAATAGACCAATGTGTCAATGCGCAGCAATAAAAACACTAGAAACGCAGAAACAGGAGGTTGCGTGAAACGAACGCAACTTATTGCGCGTGTAAGCAAAAAAAAATCTAAGGGGCCCTGGTAAGGCTTTGAGATCTGCAAATGATTGCATTCGAGCTTCTATCATTTCAATCAGAGCATACCTATTTGGGATTGTTCTAGCTGAACAAATATTTGAAAAAAAATGTAAGGAATTTTTTTTAGTTATATGTATTATATTTTAATTTTATTTATTTAAAAGAAGAACCTATTTAAAAATATAAATTTTTTTTGTTTAATTTAAAGAGTATTTAAATGGCGTTTAGGAAGAATAGATGGAATCCTGGATTGCTTTTTTGGCTTAAGCGCCCATTTTTACGATTTAAGGACACTTAGAACCTAATATCCTTTTAGCACTCAACTAGGTTTTATTCCTTGGATTTTATTTCCGCAACTATTTCCAGTTTGTGCATAATATTGTGGTGTCTTTCCCTTATTTATCCCATTTTTGAAGCGAAGCATCCTCTTTTTTCTACAATGACACTTGTCAGCTGAAAGTCATTATCAATCCTTTGCAGATTGTCACAGGATGTAACGTGTGTAACGTGAGACGAGTTAGGAGTTGCCAGCGGCTAAAGAAAGTGTTTGTTTCCCACACATGTAAAAAGGATACAATGTTGCAAGGATACGGGCTGCAGCTCTCACATGTCATGGGAAAGTGAATGCAGCACATTTTTAGGCACCTATAGACTTTCGTTGCATTACGATGCATATTTAATAATAAAATTTTAGACAGAGTAAACCACATATACAATCACATTGCACATTAATCATTCATCGGTTCACGCTTGACCAAGTGAACTAATTTGTAAGAATTATAACAGCGTAGGTCAAGCGTTCATTATACCAGGCCATGTGGGAGCTAAACGATATCCTGTAGCGAAGCAGCTAGGTTTTACAAATCCCCCATGAGATGGTCATTATGAGTTTGATGCTGTAATGCAACCGAATATAAAGGATCCCTTTCCGGCTCATCATCAATAATGTGAAAAATGTTGCAAAAATTTCAGAGTGCACACTCAAACCTTTTTACTGGCCAACGTAGTCAGCAAACAAAAGCATTAGAAAACTGACAAGGCGGACATGAAGACTAGCAGAAGTCCAGACAAAGGACTTTGTATATATCTACAGAAGTGAAGGCTTTTAAGACACGGAATAAAATATATTCGTTTACCTCCTATAAATTAGGAAGTGCATTTAATGGGTCAAAGAAACTCTAGTAAAAAGTATAACATCTTTTTTATCACAATTCCGACATGGCTGAATGTGGGACTTTTGGAATGACTCACAAACGCTAGATAAGATCGGTAGCAGGTTCTTCGATACTTTCCAATTTGTTTTTTCTTGTATGGAAACCGTTAGGGTTATTCGATATTTTTATAATTCACTGCGCAAAACAGGATAAAGAACTACGAAAAATATTTTTAAATGAAAGGTCGGTTGAATATGAAACGGTTATTGTATTGATCAAATTACTTTCATCTAGATTAAATGGTGCTATCGGCGACATAGTTTCTATGAACTGAAAGGTTAGCTGTAGCGTTCTTTGTATGCTGGATCTGATTTCTTTAAACTGAGCATATGCATGTATGTCTTCGTAGTGCCAATTTAATGGTGATGAACAGTTAATTTTATAGGTCTAAAAATGAAAATCAATTTAAAATTGAAATCTCGGTACTTCAAGTACTGCTTAGAGGGACGAACAAATTTTGTATTTTCCAAAAAGGGGACACCTTATAATTACTTAATTGAATATAACTGAACATGGTGATTTAACCAACAGAATAACGAAAAAAGAAAAAAATAATTTCAAAATTTTACAAGTAAACTGGAATAATTCGAAAAACTATTTATCGGGGGAACTACAGAAATTTATGGAGATGTACATAAGAAAACAACTGCAATTCAGCGCTAGGCAATTTTTGCGGCCACTCCGAACATAATTTTCTTTTTTCTGTATGCCTTTCACAGTAAATTAGCATCCTGACCCAGCCCTGAAAAAATCTATTGATCGAATTTAGCAGAGGGGAATTTGTACCCAACAAAATTCGTTTACGATGAACGGAAATATTTAGTTAGATTCAATTTAAATGTCCAGTCTTTTAGGGATGAATGACGATTAAAGTGCTTTTAAGAATTGTCACTGCGGATATGCTAGTTTAATTTATACATGCGTTTATATTATGCGGGCCATCTTACTGAATGGTTACAATAAAATTTCGGAACTAAGAGCAGTAAAACCGCAAATTACTTTCTAATAAAATCTGCTTTCACCTTTTTTGCAATATGATAAGTGATCATTATAAGGCACAATGCATTGCCGGAAATTTCGATTTCATTTTTCAAACCACAAATTTGATCGTTTAATCGTTACCCAGGGACCTGCCTACGCGGAAATGAAATTTGAATGTTTTAGGGGCGTACCTCGCCTTTCTATTGTGCTCGATTTGACGTGGAAATTATAGAAAATCTCCCTGCGCCTGATACACAATCGAAATCGAAAGTTGCCTGGACTACACGCTGATACCGGAAATGGTTTCTACTTTTATCGAGCGCCTCTCTGATTTATTTGTGTTTTATGTCCTAGTTACCCAAGTGTCGGGTTTCTGTTCGAGGGATAAGGACGAGAACCTTCGCTTAACAAACAAGAAGTAGAAAAAATAAAATTCAACGAGGCATATGTGTTTTCTACCGCATGAACTTGTTTTCCTTGTTAAGAAAGACAGTCCTCACATTTTGCATGCTTGCCTCAGTGCGCACATTCTTCTTCTTCGTTTCTCACCAAAGGCACCCTGGTCAGAAGGCCGGCAAAAGATATCCTGCCGTCCCATGTGCTTAAAATTTGTTATCCCTTTGCGCAAGATTGAACATAGTTTGCGTGGGTTCCTGGGGCATCTCTGATTAGGGTCAATTTTGTATTTTATTTTCATTTGCAGGTAACTGGAATTTTCTATTGGTGAAATTGCAAAGGATTTGCGCTGGTTAAAACCTAATGAGCCAAGGAAGAGATATACATTTTTCTCTGGGATACCAAAGCCCTCAATCAAAAGTAGACATTCAAAATTCCGTTACCGTGCTATGTTAATTTCATTAGTCTCCCTTCGACTGGCGCCACATAGTAAATACACGTTTAACCTACCCGAATGTAAAGTCACAGTCAGTTTTAAAACGATAAGACACGCATTGACATTACCTACACAAAGAGGCCAAGTTCAGCAACATTTTAATTTGCCTGTTCAATACCAATATTTTAAAAATACACCTCCACCCGGGGCTCCCCTCCAGCCATGGAAATTTCTCATTGCTTATCAGTCGCTTAGTCGGTGACAGTCGATTGAAATTGCAATTGAGTAAACATAGCCGGAAATGCACTTGCTTTCACCGACAATCACTGACCAGACTGACTTTGGGTTATCGTGTGGCTCCAGTCGAATCGCATCGAAACCCTGTCAGCTTATTTACCATCCATTTTTGTAAAATGACTTCACTGCTTATCGTACCATGTAGCTCATTATACCTTTGCAGAGGATATTATAATTTCAGTCAAAAGTTTACAACGCAAATAGCTTTAAAACTGAGAGACTAGTTCACATAGAAACGGACAGACGGACATGGCTATATAAACTCGGCTATTGGTGCTGATCAAGAATATATACTTTATGTGGTCGGAAACGTCTCCTTAACTGCGTTGCGAACATCTGACTGAAATTATATAAACCCTCTGCAAGGGTATAAAAATATAACAAAATTCATTGTATCTTTGTAGGAAGTCGGCGTTTTGATTTTTGACAATTTAAAAACAACATTTTAAATATATCTGAAATCCCTGTTATTTATTTTACCTGCAAGGGTATATAAGCTTCGGCTGGCCGAAGCTGGCTTCCTGTCTTGTTTTTCTTTAACTTGACTCTCACGAGGTTGTATGTTAGTTACGAATTGTACGAGAATGAGTCATTTGGCAAATGCTAGAAACGCCTAATAGGTATAGATGTTCTTTTGGAATAAACTGTACCATATATACGTGCATATTCAACAAATAAAAGGATTGCGGTACAGATCTAAACATTTTTATGCCAAATTGTAGCTACTTGTCACCAATGGGAACATTGCACGCCCAAATATATCCTGCGCGGTAGATCAAACAAAAATATGTGAAAAGATAATCTGGCTGAGATATGGGTCTGTTAATTTTCTATAATGTCACGTAAGAATGAACCGGTGAATGGAGAATTTATGTAAATGATGCGAGGTGACATGTCAATTAGTGGCCTGGACCACAAAAAAACGTGTTCACACAAAGTGGAAATGTTCTTAGCAGATTAAAAAAGAGAATGGGGAGAGTCTTCTTCTTCATGCCCGAGCAAAAATTTGTATGAGTATCTTTAATAGCTAACTAGGAGACAGTTGCTGGAAAATAGTGTCAACTCATCTGTGACCTAGGCGCCGGTTTGACGTTTTTTGTGGTAAAATTCGCAAACATCTGTTTTAAACTTGACAAGACAACATTGGTTAAATTTTAGACTTAAACTTTTGGTTTTCAGTACCAAGTCAAATATCGGTTTTTCATTCCCATGCAAATAAAGTACGCATTGTAATAAAAGTATGTTGACAATCGAAATTAACAACAAGAGAGAACGATATAGTCGGGTGCCCCGACTATCAGATACCCGTTACTCAGCTAAAGGGAGAGCGAGGGAGATGGAGATATAAAACTTTGATCGGGCATAACATTTTAAGGATTTGAAAAATTCTTCTACATTTCGATAGGTATAACACAAAAAAACTGCATTTATATATAAATATATATATAAAGCATACTCTCCGAATTCTTAAAAATGTGGGCGTCAGACACATTTTAAAATCGTTTGTGGGCGTTAGAGGGGGCGTGGCGCTCGGCTGAAATAAACTTGCGCTGCGTAGGAAGCCCAAGAATATGTGTGGATAATCCCAGCTTTCTAGCTTTTGTATTTTTCGAGATCTCAGCGTTCATACGGACAGACAGACATGGATATATCGACTCGGCTAGTGACAATGATCAAAAATATATATACTTTATATTGTCGGAAGCGCTTCCTTCTCCCTGTTACATACTTTTGCACGGATCCAATATATCCTTTTACTCTACGAGTAAAGGGTATAAATTATGAGTTTGGAAATATAAAGTATTCTTAAATAACTAAATCCATTTAAGCAATAAATAAAAATCACAATCGGCTAGTGACAATAATCAAAAATATATATACTTTATATTGTCGGAAGCGCTTCCTTCTCCGTGTTACATACTTTTGCACGGATCCAATATATCCTTTTACTCTACGAGTAAAGGGTATAAATTATGAGTTTGGAAATCTAAAGTATTCTTAAATAACTAAATCCATTTAAGCAATAAATAAAAATCACAATCGCTCAAAAAATAATAATTTTTGACCAAAAAAAAAATATTTTTATTGCTTGAGCAAAATTTGTTATGTAATGGCTATGTAATAAGGACAAACTAATGAACATCTGCTTCTTGCAATGAATAGTGTTAGGACAATACTGCTTATCTTATTGAGAAGAGTAGACTAACTAAAAAGAAACCGCATGACAAGAATTTTTAACAGAACGCCGCAATAGCAAAAACCAAAAAACTTTTCTTAGACATTGAAAATTCTTCAACTGTAGTGTAGAATTTGTTCTTTTTGTGCAGTAACGTCAAATACCCTGAAGTAAACAGCCTATTGAAGTGGGCCAGCCCAAAATTATGATTAATGAATCCGCCAGAAGGAAAGTTAGCCAACTGGCTGAGAGTCCTTGTAAATTTTTAATGGTCGGGCCCGATTCCATATCTAAACAAAGCTATAGCCCAGTGACAAGAGCAAAAATGCACAACGGAGCCTCGTGAAATATACAATTCTTGAGGAGCAGAAAAGAAAAGGAGCTACTTCCTTTCACATCCATAAATCACGCAGTTTGATTTAATGACACCCAGGCAGTTACTCTATTGGTTGTATGTAGGTGGCAATCTATTTGATTAATTGATTTTGACCAGAGCCTAAAAAGGATTGGCCGTTAAAAATTGCCATTTGGCGCGCTTGTTGACAACCAATGCTTACAAATAACGGCTTCAGCTCGGTTCTGCTTAGGTGCGTGTGGCCGTAATTCCCACCCCTCGTCATATCAGTTGTCGACCAGCTGTCAACAAGAAATCAATGCAATTTACAGCTCCATTTTTGCAAATTTACTCGAAAAACTGACAAGAGTTAGATCGGCCTTGCTGACAGCCTAACAAACAAAGGACTTATCCAACCCTCAAGTTTTGACTTGAAAAGCTGCTCCAATGTGCAATGCGATACTTACATATATTTTTTTGTAGTTCTAATGCCTGTCTTGAGTTTTTTTTTAGCTGACTTTTCTACGACTTCGCTACTGTCTAATTGCCAAACAATCGCCGCCTGATTATCCTGTCAAGCCTCAACTTTTTTGCGGTTTCCACTACGTGGTTTTGTTTAATTGGATTGACTTGCGGACATGTGAGTGACATCATGTCAACATCTTCCTCGCACCTTTCCATTTCTGGCGCTGTTTTGAAACCGCGCTTTGTCATGAACGGCCGTGACAGGAATTAGGCCTTATCTTTACCAGATTGAATTTGCTTTGATGAAATGAACACCAATGCGTTTCTGCCAGCATATGTATTAATTATGTATATTATAACAGATGGGGTGGGTATGTACATACTTTAGTTTTTATTAAAACCCTCTCATTTGCTTCTCTATCAAAAAAATGCATTCTACGTTTTTAGAAAAAGAATAACTATTTTTATTAATTACTGAAATCGCCCATCTTGTACACATCTATTACTCGTAGAAAAAGAATTATTCGTATTTTTTGCGGGTCTACTAACGTGTACTTTACGATTCATGGGTTAATCGTCCAGTGCCTACGTGACAATCTCTGGCGATTTCGGTTGCCATGTGTATATGGTTTTATACCGTTCCCCCACTCTTTCAAAACGAAAGGAGGTTCTAGCAGAGTTCTTTACAAATAAATAGCTTTGGCGCTGATAACAAACTGGTTGACTAAAATGCGCTCCGGGTGCATTGTACGACCTACTGATAAGCATAGCAAAATCCTTGATCTTGACGCTGCGTTTCAACTCGCCAAATTTATGCTGCCAACAGCAGCTTAAATGTTATTATAGGTATTTTTATAATATAATTAAGCTTAGCCTCATAGTGCAAGAATGAAAGCAGGAACAGCGATTGATAAGAAGCCAAGTGCTCATAAGCAAAAAGTTGCGTGTCAGGCCCAGCGGGCAAAGCTACTGAAGTGATAAGAAAAAACGCACCAGAGACAAAAACACGAAAATCATTTGCCAATTATACATCTGGGAGCTATTTTTTTGCAGATAAAATTTCAAAAGACACGAGTTGAGGGTGCGTTCCAAAATATATTTTGAGAATTTAACCCGAGTGTTTATAAAATGTATCTTCGAACAGCTAAAGTGGAAATATATATATTTCAGCGCAAAATAATTAGTATTTTGCTCAAGGCAATGTAAGTAGTGGCCCACATATCTGATGTCATAACTAGTTCTTAATTAAATTCAAGTTATGTTTTATTTTTGGCAATGTTTTGGAAAGAAACATAATGTATGAAAAAGATAAAAATATATTTTGTATTTATATACTACACAAACTTTACATTAAGATTCATTACCTTATATAAAAGGAGTAGAGAAGTAGAAGAGAATACGATTAAATCATCGAAGGAAGGGTGTAATAACATTCAGTAGAAGAATCCAAACGCCCTTATCAAAATCTATTATTATTTTATAAAATTATCTCTTTAATATGTCACGGTCAGCGTGTGTGTTAAGCTAGCACTGGAAACTAATAATAGCGCAAAGAGTAGAAAGCCATGGAAATCCAGGATTTTCAAATCTATTATTGGAAATACAAAATAATAGTTAAGGAAGGGGATATTAATAGTTAAACGAAACTTACACAACAATTGCATAGTATTATTTAGTTACAATATAAAAGGTGTGTCATTTCGATTGTAATCCCTTCCTCGTAGAGCATATTCTTTCAGGAAACGGAACCGCTTATATTTCCAAATGCGGCGAGAGTTTTAATCCACAGATTAATCGTGATCTGCGGAACTGCGGTTTTCTTATTGCGCCACAAAACCGAAGTCCTCTGGCGCTTATCGTGGATCAAGTCTAATCGGGCTCCTTAAGTTAACTATAATCCCAGCTTAATCACTGGATTAGTTGCTAAGCAACATTTTCCGGGATGGAAATGAGCGCGTTACCTGCCCAGGTCAACTGATCTGGCCAACTGTCCTAACTTAATCCAGGGATTCAACTTTTTCGCCATGCGTGATCATAAAAAGCAAATTTGCTACAATTTATTTTTTCTTTCCCAGACTTTTACCTCTTTTAAGCAGCTGGACCCTGGATTAGGAAAGAAAAAATGTTACGTCTACCCTCAGAAACGGATTAAATTTTTTCAGACAAATAATCCTGTCTTAAGCAAGGTGATTAAGCTTGATCCCCTGCAAAGGGGCGTAATATTGACGGATTTTCCTTAAATCCCTCGGTTAATCTCCGGCTTAGAGCGCGGCGCGATTTTTTTCGCGCTCGGCCTGCTTTGTTTTTTTCATTTTCTTCAATTCGCAAGAAGGCAGGCCTATGGGCCGAATGAGGATCATAATTATGGAATTCCTAAATACACTAAGCAGGGCAGACGGGAGAGCGTGGAATTGATCTACCTGTAAGCGTGGGTTGCTTCCTTGCCCCTTGAAAACGAGACTGCTGCAGTCTCAGGTAGTCAGTATACCAGCCTTGGGTTTGTCGGCAATTAAGAAGTCAAATTTCACTTAAAGCAACAAAAAATAGGCAAAGGGAAAACAATGCAAAAAATATGCGAAAATGAACTAAATCCGGCTTAGGAATGTCGTATGACGAAGTATCCTTGCGTCATAAACACGGTCAGGCCAACTATTTTGATCATTTGCATGCCATCCTGCATCGTAAACGAATTCGCCGCAATGCGCTATCTCCCTCTTTCCCACACCTTTTTATAATATTGACTTGACTTTTTTACGAATGTTAACGGTTGCGTCTTTTTTTGCAAGGAAGTACTTGTGTACTTCCGTTTTTTAATGATTGTTTCCATTATTAGTCATTCTACCTGCGATTTTATGGGCGTTTAGAGTTTTTTAACTGGTCAAATCCTAGGCTTCGGATTGTTTATTGAATATGGTCCTGAATGAAGCAAACTGTTGGGGGAAATTATTGTTTAAAAAATGTCACTTAAGAGAATGCGTTTAGAATGCATAAAAAAGGCGCAGGGACTGGGCATACGCAAGGACTCTTACCAATTTGTCGGTGTCCAGCTAAGTATTTTCCCGTTCATTTGCAGCAGAACGGATTAACTAAATCCTTTCCTAACAGGAACTCTACTGCGAGCAGCTATGTAATCGTAGGTTCATAATTATAAAATTAGGACTAACCAAATACGATTGTGAACGACTAATGCATTCAAAAGTGTTTCTCCTTTTACCTTTGCCCTTCAGATGATCCTGCTTCTGGCATGCGCTTCGCATGCGATGACGATACAAAATAAAGTCTTGGGTTTATTCTCATTAAGTTGATATAAAATTGTATCCGATCCCTTTTCAGAACGCGTGCCGCGGGTATGCCAAGTCCGTAAAAAACGTAACATTTTTCTTTAGGGATGCTGCTGAAGACGTTTCGAAAAAGGAGATAAGGGTGGAAAAGGCCTGCATTTTTTTTACTTTTGCTTAGGCCGAACTACGTTATTCAGAATATGCTAGATTATTTGGGACAGCTTTAACATTTCTTTAATCCAAGTTGCTGCACCCGTAATCGCTGCTCTAAGAGTGAGTATTTCCCTCAAGATCATCTTAAAGGGGTTTTCCATTGCATTGAATATTAGATTTAAATAAATTTTAGCCCTAACCATGCCAGTTTAAGATTGCGCAGTTTTCATCCGCGGATTAGGATAGACGATTAGCGGGTTGTTAAAGATAAGTACGCGATGATCTTCAATCCTGGTCCCAACATTAGGACGAAAGATTACCTATACATCACGGGCTCATAATGAATTTCACATACGGTGTTTATTTTTCGCTTAGTGTGTGAATGTGGCAACCACCTTCATCGATATTATCGGGACTACCCGATTGACTATAAATCAAGAATCCAAATCCTTCAAAAAAAATTCAACAAAAACCGATCGAGTGTTACAAATTGCTAAAAAATTGTGGGCACACTTATGGGTTGCCAAACAATTAAACCCCTATCCTGCACCCCTAGGGATGCTTCAAAGTGCAAGCGTTGCATTCGATGTTTTAAGTCTTCACTTTCAGTTTTTTTTCGCGTTTCCCCCTTTTTTATTTAACAATTGCGTCTTTGTTGACAGCCCTCGTTTTCGATACATATATTTGTTGAAATTGTGTCTCTTTTTTCGGAAAAAATGAAGTTTTCAATTTTGTTTGCCCTTAGCGCATGGTTATTTTAGGGGCTGCAAGGGTTATTATGTTTTTTTTTTAATGAAATTAGATGCTTTTAGCTGTGGACTGCAGCTGACATAGTTAAATACAAGATATTATTTTACAATTTCAAAAAGAACTGCAATTCAAACACTATCTAACTATTAAAAAAATGTAATTGTTTAAAGAAATAAAGTTAATAACTTGTTACCCGAGGTTAGTTCCTCCAGTATGGGCCTTATCAACATACTGGACCATACGCACTTTTCTACGCACTACTGCCCCATTTACACATATACTGTTTAGCACGTGTGAAACTCGTTGTCGAACAATTTTGGTAAGCTTTGCGAATCTAAATCTAGACTACTTTTCTTTTACTCGTGATATGATTCTAGTTTACTGATTGCAGAGCAATTCATAAGAGATAAGGCCCGGATCCCATTTAAATCAGTTGAGCTTAAGTTGCTTTCTCAATATCAAGCCATACACCGCTTATCAAGCAAACAAGCCAACATTTTTCTGACTAATCCCCGAAACCTGGGCATAATCTAAAGATGTGCTGTCCAGCCCGAAACCCCAGAAACGCTTATCAATAGGGTCAGTTTTGGGTGCCTTCTGCGAATTGTATTTTTGTGAAAATCTTTCGCTGAAGCCGACTGTGCTCGTTCGATGACAAAAACCATTCGAATTTTACGTAACATTATGCAGAGCAAGGATATATGTGGCCCGTCCTCCTATTGTTTGATTTCACTTTCGAAAAATCCACGGTAGTTCGCATTAACCGCCTGGCGAGCTCTGTGCGTCCTTGGCCTACCTACAAAACCCAAAATACCGATCTAGACCCATTTTCAACATAAGTTCAGCACAGCATGTCCTTGCCATAAAAATCTACATAAAACCATTTAAAAGTCAATCCGCAAAACTCAGTGAGAACATCCACGCATGCAGAAAAATTCCGATGCTTCAGCTTCTCCGACTTTTTTATGATGGGGGATTGACTTGGGTACGGTTCTACCTGAAGACGTTTTTTACTAGTTCCTTATTTGCGATTTGTTTTTTAGACGTGTGCCAATAATTAGTTACCCATCAAAGTGAACTTACACTTCGTTGTGGCTTTGCTCAACAGGCTGCACAGAAAGACCAAAAAGACTCACTCGGACTATTTTGTAAAAACATCTCAGTTCCCTTTTTCCTGCTATGGGGATTCGTTGAGCTGATGTTTTGTTTACTTCCTGTTCACTCTTACAGCGCACGCTTGAATTTCAACCCCGTCCATGACATCTCTTTTCCTGACTTTTGGCTCTTTCGCTCACGCTGTTTCCCTTTCGCCCAGTTCTCATTTGGCGTTCATCCCCCTTCGCCAGTTTAGTTATTTTCTAAGCCACTCGCAAGTAGAAAGGGGAAATCTGAGTGAGTGGTTTTTTGAGTCCTCTTCTTACTCGTTTTAAAATAGCTCGCATCTGATCCTTGTTCCACTTAAAATTGTATTCAAGTGCAGTTTTTATGAAGGCTCTAAAAAACATAGCGGAAGTGGTAATAAGTTTTAATGCCCTTTCATGGGCAACACATAGTTTTGATTTTTTATGTTTTATGACTGACAAAAAACGGACAGGTCATAAAAGCCTGTATTGAGCTAACTTAAGATACTTCTCACCGGCACCTAATGTTAAAAAACCGCACCGAATATTTGACTTAAGTCTACTATGGCTTCGGCATTGAAGTGTATGTCTGGCTGTCTCTGTCGCACCAATTTGCATATGAAAAATCAGCACTTTTAGGTAAAAAAGGAACCGATGAAAATAACTCAACTCAACGGAGTGCCCAGTTTTTACTTTACCTGCGTCGGGTCTGGGGATCGTTTTTCGCTTTCGCCGTGATGATTCCTTCTCTCTTCCTTCCTTTCTTCTCTGGAGGCGTATTTTTGCGTGCGTGTGAGCGGGAGGGCGAATTGAGTGCCAGTGTGCGTACGTATGAGGGTGAGTGAGATTCTTTCGCCGGGGCAGAGCGTACTTATAGTTAGCTCACGCAGCGAATTTGTATCAGTCGTGATTTGGCTCTGTCAGTGAGAGGAACAACCATTTGTTGTGCCACACACAAACGCGAATAAAATAAACCTAATCAAATTACAACTACCTCATTTTGCAAAATCGGTAAACTTTTATAAAAAGGAAAAATCAGTGAAAACTCTCTACCTCAAAGTACAAAAGTGCGTGAAAGAAATATTTCATATCCTTAAAAGTGCACAAGTTGCTCAAATGAAAATTTGTTGTCTACAAAATTAACTAAACAACTAAGTAATCGAATATTCAAAGTGTATTTGCTTTGGTGAAGAAGGAAATTAAAGGAACACACAGGAAAAACACATTGATGGCCATATCAATGCTTCAAGACGCACAGACACGAAGTAAGTATACGTCAAGATTGATATAAACCTTTCTTAAGTTTAACTCCCTGATTTTTGACAATCTTAAATCGTTTGATTTTGTTCACTCGTTGTTCAACGAATTTTGTGCCTTAACGGCGGCGAAGAAGAAAGAGAGCTCACTCTAAGACTTGGTAGTAGTTCAGTCCAACGCCATTTTTACCAACAAACACAACACATATATGTATAAATACATACACGGCAATTAGGCTTTGTTTACAAGTTTTGCCAGAAACCGGCACTTAACTCGTTATCCACCAAAACAAAAGCTAGCGAGCCCCAAACAGAGAGGAGCCAAACAAAAAAGAGTACCGAGAGCGTGAAACTGTCTCTCACACATGTACCATATGTGAAATTTTTTGGCTCTTATAAACGTTTGCTCTTAGCAAGAGACCACTTCTGAAGCTGAACACTCAAAGAATCCGTACGCGTTGTAAACAGTAAACTAATTTGTATTTAATTTTTTTTAGACTTAGCTGCTGCACTAGCTGGCATTAAGCGAGAGGACGTCGCTGTCGACCGTTCCATGTCGCTATCGCCTCCTATGTCGGCCAACACATCAGCTACCAGCGCCCCAGCAATGTACCCGGGTATGGGTCTCCAACAGGCGGCCGCCTCAGCTTTCGGAATGCTTTCGCCCACTCAACTCCTGGCCGCCAATCGTCAGGCCGCCGCGTTCATGGCCCAGCTTCCCATGAGTACATTGGCCAACACTCTATTCCCACACAATCCGGCGGCTTTATTTGGAGCTTGGGCCGCCCAGCAATCCCTGCCGCCCCAGGGCACTCATTTGCATTCGCCTCCAGCCAGTCCACACTCGCCGTTGTCCACGCCATTGGGAAGTGGCAAACATCCATTGACTTCCCCCAATAGCACCCCCCAGCATCATGAGCCAGCGAAGAAGTCTAGGAAGTTGTCGGTGAAGAAGGAGTTCCAGACTGAGATCAGCATGAGTGTAAACGATCTATACCACACACCGGGAGGTCCCATCTCTCCACCTTCCAGCGGCAGCTCTCCCAATTCCACGCACGAGGGAGCGGGCGCAAATGCTGGAGGCGGTGCTGTCTCGAAGGATCCATCTCGGGATAAGAGCTTCACCTGCAAAATCTGCTCCCGCAGCTTCGGCTACAAGCACGTGCTGCAGAACCATGAACGCACCCACACTGGTGAGAAGCCTTTCGAATGCCCGGAGTGCCACAAACGTTTTACCCGGGATCACCATCTAAAAACCCACATGCGTCTGCATACTGGAGAGAAGCCATATCATTGCTCGCACTGCGATCGTCAATTCGTTCAGGTGGCCAATCTTAGACGGCATTTGCGAGTCCACACCGGAGAGCGTCCCTATACTTGCGAGATCTGCGATGGCAAATTCAGTGACTCCAATCAGCTAAAGTCCCACATGCTCGTCCACAACGGCGAAAAACCGTTCGAGTGCGAGCGCTGCCACATGAAGTTCCGACGGCGCCACCACTTGATGAATCATAAATGTGGCATACAGTCGCCGCCTACTCCCGCACTGTCGCCAGCCATGAGTGGAGATTACCCCATGACGGTCACCGCAATGGCTCTCGAGTCATCTACCAATAAATTCGCGGCAATGTGTGCTAGCTATGGAGGTTCGGAAGAGTCGGTCGACATGGATAAAGGCACAATGGAGGACGAAGCTCCATTGGATTTGTCTGAGGATGGAGCCAGCTCTGTAGATGGCCATTGCAGCAGCAGCATCGCTCGGCGCAAAGCCCAGGATATCCGCCGAGTTTTTCGCTTACCGCCACCTCAAATCCCCCATGTTCCAAGTGATATGCCCGAGCAAACCGAACCAGAGGATTTGAGCATGCATTCGCCACGCTCTGTGGGATCTCACGAACAACACGAAGATATTGATTTGGATGATTTGGATGACGCAGCAGCTCTCTATCTGCGCCACCATCAACACTAGACCAGTCCAACACCGAATTGTACATAGCCATAATCAGTTTTCATTAGATGAAAGTGACTGGCAATGATCCACACAAAATTGAAAATTTTGCCATTTCAAAGTGGAAAGTAAAAATTGTTGCAACAGGAATTTAATGATAAGTACAAGTAATAAAATAACAAAATACAACAAATTAGTAAAATAATAGCACATAAATCAAAAACAAAAAAATACAAAAAAAAACTGTACAAAATTAGCTAAACTTGCCATAAGCTTATCGCCGCCAAACCCCACCAAATCGAACCGAAAATGTCGTGCCATTCTTAACCCCTAATTTAATTAAATTCTTAAGTTTCTAAGGTATCTTAAATTGTATATATCCAGCTTATGCAGCTGCCAATTGTAAATTATACGGCGCTCCAAAAATTATTGTACTACCAAAAGAAATGAAAAGAACAAAAATATGAAATCCATCAAAGATTTTAAGTTAATATATTAGCTTATTTTAATATTATTTAATCGAATTCTAAAAGAAAACAATGCCAATAATCATGAAATCAAAATTAACTTTAAGTTATAATAAAAGAAATATTTTTTACGCTAATTGTTTTGTTTGACATTACTATTTAAAACTATTATTTAATTGATTAGCTCATAGTAACTGAATTAATCTCGTTTTATTTGGCTGAAACCTACATATTTACCTTTATTTTTATATTAAATGTATATTTAGTTAAAATGTTGCTGCTTGCAATAGAAAAAATAAATTTATTAAAACTCGTAAAATATACAATTTTTGTTTCTTTGATTTCATTATTTAGAATGCCAAAAATATTGAATAACTATCACTGCGGTCGCTGTTACATTTCATCTTCTTCCATTTTTAAAACATAGTTTAGTTTACCGTTGCAAACTATTGGAACTTTCCAAATCCTTATTATTATTATTATTACAATCTTAATAATAATATAGCTCAATGCGTAATCAAACTGTATGTATAGTAATCTAACTTATCTATAATTCGTAAATATTTATTCTATTTGTAAGACTTGAACCAAGTAAACAGGAAGAAAATGCTATAACCAAATACCTCCAATACCTCTTTGTATCGAAATTGTTGTGAGCTGAACAGTATATACATACAACAATTTGGCAATCGTACAATTCAACTGAATTTATATACAACATTTAGAGAAATAAATTGAGAAGCAAAACCAATTTATATGTATTGCAATTTTGATGCATATTTAAAGGGGAATTATAACTAGAAAGGATTTTTGAATATTAGACGAATTAGGTTTAAGTGTAAATATAATCATGTACATAACAAAATAAACTTATACTACATAATAATTTTAGTGCAATCTTTGGTTCTATTCATCGGTAAGCAAACAAACTTACCGATGCACTCTTAGTTTGTACGTTCTAAAGTCATAAAAATGCAACAAAATATTATGTAATTTTCTTTGTTCATTCAAATGTATGGTATACAAGTTCCTCAAGATTAAAATATTACAAAAATAATAAAATCAGATAGCGAGCGCATTTCGAATCTTTTGAAAGACAGCGCATTGCACGAAAAACCTCACATATGTTTCATATTAATTGTGTACATTACTACTCGACACTAAAATGTAGTTCGTTTAACCCGTTAGATGTAATTAAATATTTAGAAATACGAGAGTCAATTTTTATGTAAATAAACTTATACTTATTCATCTAACTGCAGCTCAAGTTGTGCGATATAACCGAACAAATTCAATGTTAAGCCATAATTCGGATTAATTTTGTGGTTCTCATATTTAACCATTTAAAGACGTACATGTGTACACCTTGTGCAATACATAAGTAACTTAAGCTAGACAATTTATTAAAACGTAAATCATTGCATACACCCCTTTCTGTAAGCATGTAATAAGTAAACGGAGCTATCAGTTTTTTGTCATAAATACCTACACCTTTTCTAGTTTAATGTTGAACTTGCATTTGGCATTGAAAGGCCAATGCTATGTATACTTTTAAATTATTTATTAAATAAAACCTACAAATATTATGTTATAATAAACAAATTGTATGTCTGCGAAACAAACAAAAAAAATATATATATTACAATACTGTGTTAAACAAAAGAAGCAATTTTTTCTATTTTTCAATTTTTTTCAGCTTCAGAAAAATTAGCCAGAGTTTTCTGCTTTTTTTCTGAAGGGCGAAAACGGGCAGCGTTACATAAATTTTTAATTTATGCAAACGAAGCCCTTTCGCATTATTTTACATTTGCCACAAGACGCCCCACTAATGCTGTCGCCACCACCCTCACCATGCCTAACACATCCCCCTTCATTCATCCCTTCACCGGAATTTGAATTTGCGTCTGAAGGCAGCAGCAGCTGAACAAAAATGAAAATAAAAAACGCGCCGCGCAGCCAGAAAATGTCACAGTGTTTTTCCCCATTTAATCTCCACTGAGAGAGCAAACAACTACAACGCCATGAAGGAAAGGCGACACCACCCACTCATTCCCTAACCTTCCCACCGCCTCCCACTCAAACTTCCAGTGAAACTGACGCCTCCTCTTCTTTGTGCCCCTTTCAACAGCCAAAAAAGGCTTCATCCTGGCAGCCCCCAATATATAAAATGGCATGTATTACATAAAGGGCGTCTTATATACTTATATAGAATGGTCTAGAAGAGTGAGACGGAGGACAAATGGCTCGCGTTCTGCGCTGCTTATTAGCATTTTAGCCCTTCGCTTAGAGCTCCGAGAACGTAGTCAGCATACACATAAATAGAAATTACTTTAAATGCGTATCCGAATTTTTTCACAAAATAATAACAATTAATTCAAAATTTGTTCGTACTCATATTTTATTTTTCATTTCTTTAGAGCTATATTTTTGAAAAAAAAAAAATAGCTTTTGTTAATTAAATTTGTTTTAAGTGTAACCATTCATGCCTTTTCCAGATTCTCACCCTCTACCACTTCATCTTCTTTTTTAGCTTTCGAGTAAATAATTTGGATTTGGGGGCAGAACATTTTTTCTCAAATGAGTTTACGAGTGTTGGGCTGTCGGGATATTTTTCTCTTTTGGGCAAGAAAGAAAACCTAAGAAAATAAAAGGCATTCAAAATAAATTTAAAGGCTTCGTTGGCAACGCCAACGCAGCCAACTGTCGTTCATTATTCAAATTGAAAAATTATGATTTTCACCCGCGATTCGCGTCGTCCGAAAATGAAAACGACGACGTAGACTCGGACTCGCAAAGTCTAAGATTGGCGCCCAACCAAGCAAGGCATTATAATAAGCTCCCTAAAGGGAGATGGGGGAGAAATATAGAAAGGGTGTTGGTGTTCATTTGCTCTATTTTAGTTTGAACAAGAGAGAACGCTATAGTCGGGTGGCCCGACTATCAGATACCCGTTACTCACCTAAGGTGCGAGGGAGATGGCAATATAAAACTTTGATCGGGAATAACTTTTTTGAAAAATTTCTTCTACATTTCGATAGGTATAACTAAACGCAACAAAATTGTATTTATACTAATATACAAATCTTTAAAAATGTGGGCGCCAGACACATTTTAATATCGTTTCTGGGCGATTGTGGGCGTTAGAGGGGGCGTGGCGCTTGGCTGAAACAAACTTGCGCTGCGTAAGAAGCCAAAGAATATGTGTGGGTAAACCCAACTTTCTAGCTTTTGTAGTTTCTCTTTTTTGATTGTATATACAAAATCAAAGGTTTGCGTCGCTCGTTGCATAAAATTGGCGCAATTTACAGAAGAGCATACGACACTTCAAAAAGTGTAGTTAGTCGTAGCCAGATAAATCTTGTTAGTTAAGTTTCTTCCTGCAGAGTAGGAAATAAATGCAAGCAATAGCTGCACGGAAACGAACAAAAAGGTTTTAAGGGAAGCAAAGAACAAATGCGAGCGTTAAGACTGCTTCCAACCCCGCCGTGCCTGGCAGGTCATGCCAAAAAGGGCATGCAAATTTTGGCAAACACAATTAGCAAGGATCGGGATCAAGATCGGAACTGGAAGACAATGTTTAGAACTGAGCTCTCGCAGCATGCCAGGCGTGGTGAAAGTATAAAGGTTGGCAGAAATATTCACAGCATGTTGCGAATGGTATGTGTATACCAAAAGAGAACTAAAAATGAGCGTAAACAACGCTCATTATAATTTTACAATTCGACTTATACTAATTTCGCTTGGAATTTACGAGATTGGCTCCCTCTCTCATCAAGCAGTACATGGAGCAGAAGCGAAGAAAGGGCAAAAAAGAATTACGGTAGAAAAAAAATGAAAAACAACCCTCTCGAACAGAACAGCAGCTACAGCGGCGTCACCAACAAGGATAACGAAAAACTCATTTGCATACGAAGTGCTTTCGCTTTCTCTCCTAACCCCTCGCGCCACCTTCGTTATTTTGAAGCATGGCGGCAATAGGCCACCTGCGTCTGTCGGAAAGAGAGGGTGGCCAACGCTTGCGTCCCTGTTGCACCTTTGCCTTCATATCAAAGAGTTTAATGCTGGAACAACGCAGTCACAACCAGGGAAAGCGTCGAGCTGGAATGGGGCAAAGCTCCTTGGTCCTCTGCTGACTCGCTTCCTTTGCTGCTCATTATCAAGCAGCGAGCGTTAAACTCATTGAGACGTTTTCCATTTCTTCCCCCTTTACCCTGCACCCCTTGGAGCAAAGCTTTTCCAAACAGCAGCAGCTCTCAGCGGTTTCTCTGACTCATTTTCCATTTATATTTTTCATTTTGGTCTCTCTGAAGTTCACGGAAAGCTACGTAAAAGCAAAAAGACATTTTTGTTTAAAGAAAATTACAAACAACCCCTTTGGAATTAGAAGCAGATGAAGCCAAGGAAGTGGGTACAAAAAAAAACGACAGCGCGAAAGCTAAAGAAATGAGCGTATATTATTCATGGAATTAATGTCGTAGGTAGAACATGAGGGAAGCAAAAATGCGTATCTTTCGAAACATTAATTTAAACGAATTTTGGCGGTAAAAGGGATTTAAAATCTATTCTACTCTATACAATTAAACCGCATACATATGTGGTATTAATTGAAAATAGAGTGCAATACAACCTTTGGAAAGTAGCAGATACCCATTGCGTCTTATATGCCATTTTTGCATATGGACGTAAAAAGTAACCGAACCAATTTCACCCTCGCACATTCTTTTTAACCTTGCCAGTCTCAATCCTCTGCCCACAAGGTAACAACACGGCCAAATAACCTGAACGCCAGTTCTATGGTAAGGGTACTGATGATTACATAAACATTAGACAAGTGCGATTATTTCCACCCTCTCACATATGTTTTTTATTTACCACAAATTTTCGACAATTTTGGACAAATTTACATGCATAAACCGCAACGACTTTGACGGCGGAAATGGCAATTTTCCAACAATAACGGCAAACGCCACTACACACGCGATTTCCATGAGTTTTGCCAAGGATTTTGTTTTTCCCTTGGGAAGCTCGTGGACCCTTTCTTCCCCTTTTTTCGCAAAATTTGTTTAGAGAAAATCAAGTAAAAAACGATTGAAAATTATATGCATGGTGTGTGTGGTTGGTTGTCGGGTTGGGCAAGTGCCTGTCGGGGAGGAGTTGCTTGTTGACATTCTGTGTCCCATGGAAAGTGAGCTATCAACAAGTTATCATTCACTACACACACTCGAATCTGTTTATGCATATGTGGGCGAGGGCGTGTTGGCAAACTGTTGATACGACTTAAGCGATTTGTTGTGGGTTTTTTTGGCACCATTGTTTATACTCGGCTGGTGCTTTGTGCAAATTATGAAGACTGTAGCATACATATCGGCACGCATGTCAGAAAGGGGATGAAGGCGAGCAATAGAGGTCAGTTTTATATTGATATAATGCTTCACACTAGTGGCTTAATCTAATTATAACCCATATATGTATGGGCCAAAAAGGATTTTCTAACAACCACTTATTTGATATTCTTGCATTAACCTTTGTTTCGTATACCCAGCTTTCATGTGGTTGAAGAGTCCTAATGTATTTGTAATTCGCTTATAGAATAAAGTCCCAATGACCGAGGCTCTGGAAGTTGCGATATAGCCTTTTAACCAATTTACGCCTGTAGCCAAAAAAACGACAGCATAAAAGCATTACATGTCAACCACTATAGTATGAAGCAAAAGCACTTTAAAGCCGTTTTTCTCGTCCGCATGTTACATTTAAAGTGTGGGACCTGGGAATATCTATCCATCTAAAGCTTTCACCGCAAAATATGCAAAACGCAATTAAACAACGCAATAAAAAATTTTAATTACCTTTTATATCCGGCAAAGTGGCCGGGTATTAAGCAGGACTCGTCGTTATATCCTTTTAATAAGAAGACTCTTTTGCATAACAACAAGGAAAACATTAATTAAGATGCAGACAAATCCAGAATCAGGATGTCGGCAACGAATAAGCGAATTAACAACAGCTAGGACTTCGCATAAATGAAAGGATAATCAGCCTATCATCCAGGGCAAGGACCAAAGGCACAAAATGGCGCGCAATTAACATGGAAATGACTTTGTTTGACACTCAAATGAAAGCCGGCAGCCCACTGGAAAGACAAAAGGCTTTTTTGTTCGGCATCCTGGCGTCCGGAGGGTTAAATTAGCAAAGGACCCAAAATGAAGCCAGCAAAAGCACAGTGCAGCGCGGGCATAATTTAATATTTCCCATTAAGCGCGACCATTAATGAACGAAGCAAAGGCGAGTCTCGCAACTGCGCAGGCTCTCTCAAGGAGATGGAATAGCTCTTCTTAGCCTGTTGTTCTGGACATCCCTCTACACCCGTCTCATCTTGCCGGCCAAGGCGAGTAATTAAGTTTATGCGAAGTACAAAATTTAATTTCGTTTGCCACCCCTTTAAACCACCCCCTTGCGGCAGTGGGGTATCTTGGCTTTCATTTTGTGTCGGTTTCTTTTTTTTTGTTTTAAATGCCTTTTGAAGTATTTGCGTCCCTTCTTGCCGCCCTTCATTTGCTATAAGCATCTTAACGGCATCATTTGGCGTCGAGTTGCGCAGGTGGCCACGCAGTTTTTCTTAATGTAGAAATTTTTATCAAGGCAGTATTATAGGTACGTCGTGTACTTTAAGGGATAGCCTTTGACTTAAGGACCCTGCTTATAATTTTTAATTGGAGTTTGAAGTGCGCCTAATGGGAGCAAGAAAAATGGAGAACGACCTTACAACATTCATTCTTTTTGTATTGCTATTAGCCAGGGTAAAAATGCGTATACATTCATTTCCTTAGTTTTAAAAAACTGTAGTAGCAAAGAGTTTTCCAATAAATGAGTCTCGTTCAGGAAAATCGGTATCTATTGTCTATCACATCGTGGAAGGATAAATCAATAATTTCCAATATAGCTGAAGCACACCACATTAGCGTGGTAGCCGTGCAAATGCGTTGCATAAGCCGAGGCATATTTTCCAAATTAAAAAAATCAAGGAAAGAAGGAAAACATTTCGTGATGCTTGCGTACTGTATAATCAGCTTCGGCATGGCATCTACTGCCGCAATCGACGGCGCTGACACGCTTCCAACTCAGCGATGCGCATAAATTAAGTTAACCCCTCTCAGGAGAAAAAACGACCCTGCGTCTGCCTCATTTTTTTGTTCATCTATTTTTTATTTCCTCCGTAATGTATTTTGTGATTAACTTTCGCTTTGCATGCAACGAAACGTGGTTTTTTTAACCCCTTTGTATGAATTTGTTATCGTTTTTTCTTGCCATACTTTTCCTCTTTATTTGAGATCCAACTGGTTTTAAACTGAAAATATTAATTTTATCCGTCTCTTTTCTTATTTTACAATAACGTTTATGATTTTTTTTCTCTAAGTATAAGAAAGTTATTTTTTTATATTGAAAATATCACTGCTTTCTTGTTCTGTTTTTGGAATTTTAGAATATTAACCAAGAATAAGGAGATGTTAAACTAATCAATAGTTTTTAAATACTCTCGTTTATTAAATTTTTAACATTGCACTTTCTGAATCACCCTTCTTCGGAATATATTTCTTCTTTTCCCTTACCACATCGACCCAAATTATTCAGCTTGAGCACATGCTAAAGTACCCACGTTTTTTATACCTATACCCTAGCTCTTTTGGGTTTTTAACCCTTGCACAGCTTACTTGAATATTCACTTGTCAAATTTAGAAAAAAAAACTGTACCAAAAAAATGAGGCATTTGTGTTTTATGGAGAGATCCTGATGCCAACAATTTCAGGGGTATGTTAAGAACTTGATTTTCAAATCCTAACAGCAACACAAAGCAACAAAATGCAAATTAAAAGTTGTGGAAACCCCTTTTAAAAAGTGCAAAAAAGGGTTGTCGCTATCCCAGCCGCAGGACTTTCATTGTTGTCTGGGTAACGAACAGAAAAAATCACTATGAGGGGTGAGATTGTCGTGTGTCCTGCCAAGCACAGTCTCACTTTTTTGAATATTTAATTTTTTTGGGTATGCAAATGCCGGCTGCTAGAAAAAAACCCTATAGATAGAGCTGCATGTTACACAGGATAGGGATTTATGGATTTTGAAAAGGGTTTCGGTTTCCGACTTGCCTGCAGTTCATAGTTTTTCTGTCTCTCTTTTTTTGTGTTTAGCATACGACGAATAATCCCGAGTTAGGGGCCGCACACGCAGATGAAGATCAACCAGGAATTTTGCGCAAAGAATGCGTCTGGCACACGTCATTTTCTTTTCTGTATTTGTAAGTAGCGGAAATTACTTTTTCCTTATGGATTTCTTTTAGAGTCCATTGGGCGTCTCATTTACGCCTATTAGCAATTATAGACAGCTGCTCACCAAGGTGAGCGAATAAACTCAAAGGCTTGCGGGCTTAAGTCCTGGCACTGACAGCTCCCCCTTCCATTTATGTTGGCATGTCCTGCGGTGCTGTTGCGCCTGCTGACCCTTGCCACTTTCAAGCATATCCTGATCCAAAAACCTTTTTCAAATAGAACGGTCATTCCGTAAAGAAAGGACACATGTTCAAACAAGTCACGCAGAGTACTTACTTACACATCCCCACCACCCCATTTATTTTCCCCAATAGTTGGTATAAGAAATCAGCTTGCTTCCGTGACATCATTTCAGGTAAATATTGAAAACTGGCAAACACACGTGCACAGCAGGAAGACAAAAGGTCTTGTCCAAAATCCGGCAAAAAATACATGCTATCCCGAAATATCAGATAGATGATTGAAATATACTGACCTACAAAACCAATCTGCGTATAAACACATGCTCAATCGCAATCATGCCTTATCACTTAGTGAAAGAAAAATCGGAATAGAGAGTTATCCGGTTCATTATACCTACAAAGGTGTAGATCTAAAAACTATTGTGATTTGAGTTCCACTTGCTGGACCGTGTTTCCAAATACATAATCGTAAACTTAAATTCAAAGTCACGCCCCTCAATTCTTCAGTTTTGAAGCACGGGCAATAGTCTGTAGCTCTGTGTATCTCTCAATTCGTTTTGGATATACTTTCTCCCTTCTATAACTCATTTGCCTGCTAAATTTGCTTACACAAGATTTTAATCAATCTTAAACCTTGCCGACTTATGATGAAGTTTTAGCATTTTTTTTCAAGTTCATACTTTTTTTATACTTTAATTTTTTTGACGCGTGGCGTTCTTATAATTTGCTGTGGCTTTTTAATAGGTAAGCTAGGTACTGATAGAATGTGCAGTGAAAAAATCGTTAAGGGCAACCCCTAAAAAAAGCATGGTTTTGTAGCTTCGTTGGAAGTAAACGTCAGACAGATTTTATACTCAACTCTGTTGCCAGCGGCCTCTTCAAAACAAGTTGAGCAATGGCAAAACATAAAAAATCGATGTGGTAATTTTTTATTAAGCCAGTGGAAGAAGGGATAATGAAAGCGACATTTCTTACCTCAGGGTAGCCCAGGTTAACTGCCATTGCTTGTAAGGCCAAAAATTTAATTTCAAATTCTACATTTTTAAATGTGAAAAATATCTTGGATAAAATAAAATATTCAGGGTTTTGTTTAATGGTTACACTTTTATTTTGTGAAAATCAAAGCGATTTTATTGAGATTACGCAGTTTAAAAAATTACATTTAAAATTATACATTTTTAAATGTTTTAAAAAAAAATTACCTTTGGATAAAATAAAAAATCTGAATTTTCTTCTAGGGTTACACTTGTATTTCATTAAAACTAAAGCGATTTAATTGAGATATAGCTCTTCCTAAATACGGAAACAAAATTGAATTTCTTAGATATTTGATTATTAATAAATTCAATACTAAGATATACATTTCAAACAAAAAACATGTATACCAGCTGTGCGCCACTTAAAAAAGGCTTTCCATTAGAAATTCAAACACAACCCCAAAGGTTTTTAGTCGTTTTATTTAAATATAAAATTACACTATCAACATTAAGTTTAATACCCACAAGTGCGGATGGGTAGCGGCAACGAAAATTGATGTGAGGGATAGCGCATGGGTGTGGAATAAGACGGAGTCAGCGACAAATTCAGCAAGTTTCTGGCAACCGTTTTAAGTGCCAAACCCACACAGCCAAAAGTGGCTGGCAGGGTTGTCATTTACGGAGGGAATTGAAAAAATGTGCCACCCTCGGCAGAGGCTGGCGGAAAAAAACTCTGTACCTATTAAAAAATGTAAAAGCGAAAACAACGAAAATCGCGCGTGTAAAGCAAGAGTAGAGAATTTGAATAGAGCCCTCGCCAACGCCACCGTCAACTGCGCAGCCTTTTGGTAAAATTCGGTTTTTTTCCTTGTGGGCGCACCTTCCCTTCTATGGTACTTATTTCACCCAAGCAGCTAGCTCATTTGCAAAGGGTGAATACACTTAACAGAAATGACAGGCGGGATATGCGAAATATATTGAAAAATTAAAAAAAAACTTTTAAAAATAAATCAAATTGGAAAAAATCACCATATTATTTTATGTTGTTTTCCTGGCCCAGTGTCAAGAGTATTAATTGTCAATATTCAATATTGAATCGTATTAAATATGACACAATTAAGCTTTTAATTTTAAAATTAAATTTAAATTTACCCAAAACTTTTTCACATTCTGCTTGTCCTTCTACTTGTTAAGACAGCAAGGAACCCCCTACCCTTCAGTCTCATTTGGTAATCCTGCTCCAAGAAAAGGGGTTGGAGGTCGTTACCACCGCATTTGATCGATATTTTAATTTTATTTTTTCTCAATTTTCCAGTTTCTTTTTTTTTATTCAATGAGTTTCCTTAGCTTTGGCTTTTGGCTTTGTCTCTTTTTTATCTGATTTGTTGCTTTCATTTTTTTGCCGAGTTTGTTGATGATGAAACTCAGTTCGTAAGAGTATGCCTGTGTGTGAGCCAAATATATGTATGTATCCTTTTGTTCATTTGCATTCGACTCGTTTTCATTATGAGCCCTTTGGATTTGTATTTTTTCGGTATCTACATCTATCGCTTGCTCTCAGTCTGTGTACACTTTTCCCTCTGGCACTTATTTTTGGAGCGCTGTTATTAAGTTTCTATTTCAACACATTTATACGAGTGCTCACATGTTTTAATGCTCCTTAGACTCTTAATAATTTTTATATTTTCTAAATTTATTTTAGGTAGATTAGATAGATAAAGATTACTCACTGAGAAAAAAAATTGGGGTATCAAAATTAGTTGTGGTGAAAATACAATTTTAACTTCAAAAAATGAGCTGTGAAGATTACGAGCCTAGTACGTGTTTTAAGACATTACTTCGGCCCACATCTTACGTGTACGAACACTGAAAAGCTTTTAGACACAGCCTACAGTAAAACTACCAAAACAATTACGCCAATTATTACGGTTATAAAAACTTAAAAGGTACTGCGAATAAACACAAGTACAAAAAAATTTGGAAAATAAAAATAAATGCGAAAATCAGGCTTCAGTACATACATAGGTATGTTAACATCATTCGTGGGCTTCAGAACAGCAGCGAATAAAAATGTCATAAAATTTGAAGAACAGTCGACAGACAACCTTAGAGGGGTGGCGGGGTAAAAAAAAAATAAGGCAACATATGCGTAGAAAGCAGGGAATTGCAATTTCCCCGGCCCAAACTTGGGGTGCCCTTCGGACATATTCTGTTACTCTCGTTTCTTCTAATGCAATTAGATGAGTGCCATGAAAGCTCAGAGAAGACTTTAGCATCGACGACACTTCACTCCAAGCAACCAAATTTCGTTAATGTGTTTCTTTAGTACAGGGGAATCGCATATGAATATTTTATAGTTCATAATATGAAACATTCTTTTGCGATACACAACGCTAAAGAGAGATTGTTGTATCAGCGTCAAAAACAATATTAAAAAATTATCTTTCAATTTAAATAACTTAAATGAGCAATACACTTTGTATTGCGTTTAAATTAGGTACCTTAAAAAGTAGTTTACGGTAGGTAATTCCCTCTGAAAGAATATAGATTAACTGTTAAAATTAATGAGAAGATATTTTACAACAGGGCAGTAGGTAACGTTTTTATAGACAAGGCCCTGGGCTATGCTGCTCGGTTATGTATCTTATGAATCCCAAACTTTCAGCAAGACCCTGTTCATCACTATGCTATTTTATTTGTCTCTGCTACATGCGCATAAATAAATGCCATGGGAAAAGTTGAACACACGCGGGGAAATTGAAATGTGGGGGATACAAATGTGCAAAGGTTTGACCAATGGAAATTTGTGGATTTTTGTGGCGTTGAGGTTCCTTTGCAGACTGAAGATAAATGGCATTGGAATTAATTAAGTTGTTAATTTCCCATTAAGCACTATAGACTGTGCACGTAAGGACCAGATACAACACAAACATTTGGTAGCTTAGAATGGAGTGTGAGTCCCCTTGACAGCACTTGACAAAATTATGTGCCTACTGGCAACATTTAACCTTTCAGCGTGGTGGAACAGAAACGAGAAAACACAAACAACAGCTCGAGGCCACAACACAGCCCCCGCCCAGCATTACCTTCTTCTCCAATTCTAGCATAACTTTAGCTCCCTTTTTCCAGTCAACAGTCACATATGTGCTTGTGTTGGCCGCAGAATCGGCACGCGTAAACATTTAGTGCTGGTTACCCGTCTTACTCCTGTGGCAATACACATGTGTGTTATATTTGCATAAAAAATCTCACACTAAAAGCATTACAAATCCTTGCCTTTCACCTACTGCCACCACACATACGCTTCATACGCTACCCTCAAAAACGATAACGGATTCGCATGACCTCACACCAACGCATACGAGTTCTGCTTCCCCCTCGCATTGGATTTCCTGTGAGTTGCCTCTCATCGCTAATAGAGCGTAATAAATGTCATGTTTTTCACGGATCAGGCTGAGCTACTCCTTTCAGTGCTTTGAACTGCGATTGTTGTGTGTGCTGAGATGGGTCATACTCGTATGAGGAACCCTCGGTATTATCAATTTGCTTGAAGAAATGAGCCGTTTATTTGACGATAAAGGAGGATGGTAGATAACTGAAGTCATACGTTTTATCAAAGAACCACCACACCCCTTTAAGGAGAAGAACATTTCATAATTCCCAAATTTGAGCAAAAACAAAGGTACATTACATACATTTAGGCAAAAGCAGTACATTAAATCCGACCTTATGCCCAAATAGTTTATGCAGAGGTTTTTAACGGGCTAGATTGCATCGGAATTACAATACATAAATATAAAAATGAGTAGTGCGTTGAAAATATGTTTTCGATCTTTTGTGCGGAAGTCCCTTCCTCTTGTCCAAAGCCGCCATTAAAAGCTTTCAAATTGTAACTTATATCTGACACCCGAAAATATGAGAAGCTGGGATAAAGTTGGACCCAATGGGGGTGAGTGATTCTAAGGACGACGCAAAACCTTTTGTTTTTATCATTTTTCAATGCCCTTACTGCCCTTGCAAAGCTCATTCATTCCCTTTCGTTATTCCCCTCAGCCAGTCACCTCCTTCATTATAGCTACCGCTTCTTGGCGTTGTTGTTGGTGGTACCGCTTCTTTTGGCCTACGTGCTCTTTGCTTAATTTTAAACACCCCCTCATTTGCATAAATGAATTATTTTCAACCCCAAAGAAGCACCAACAAAAAATTAAGATTGGAATACGGGGAAAGCAAGGAAATGAAAATGAGAAACAAAGTGAAAGGCGAGACAAGAAATTGCTGTGCATGCGCAAAATTTTCAAGTGCAAAGCGCTCTGATAGAGAAAGGCAAGGAGAGGACGAGGTAGAATGGGGCTGAATGGCACTTAAAAGTAAGCTTAATGGGCAACTGGCCACGTCAAGAGTTCAGACCATAAAAAGCCCCAAGAAAAACAAAAATTCCGATAAATTTGGTCTCTTCGGTATTCGTTGGTATCCGGCTGATAACCGTTAAACACAAACAATTAAAAATGACAGTTAGAAGGAAGCAGCCTTCACAAAGGACATACAACCTCTTGGAGACCAGGTGTATATGTGTCCCCTTGCCCCCTTCCCCGTGATCGCTTCAGGCCGTGGCATGAAATGACACAATTTCAATTTCAGTTTCATTTTTTTTTTTTTACCAAGGAAGGGGAATCATATTCCATTTCTTGAAAGGAAAGGAAAGGCAACACCGGAGTGCAACTGCGCACGTACTTACATACGTTGATTGACCTGCAACCCACCCCCTCTTTAAATCGGTTCTTGCCAGGTTGTCCGTTTTTCTCCGTTCTTTTCTCGGCAGCTATCCGTTTTTTGCAGTATTTGTTTGTTTAGCAGCCAAATGTCAAGCGGGCGTTGGTTTTTGTTTTCCCATCCGCTTCATTGTGATCCTTTGATCCACAGTTGCAATTCCTTTTGGGCCCGCTCAAGAGTTAAGGCCATTGTTAAACGGAGGGTGCGTTGCAGACAATCCGATGGCTGTTTCAGTAATGCCCTAAATGAGCGTAAAATATTAGGCAAGATTGGGTGTAGGACCTTATTGAGGTCTTTGATCACTACCTGACTGGCCAACTTAGCCTCTAATCAATCATTTTGGGTTTTTTTCTTCTCAGACAATTGAAATCTATCCGTTACTTGCTTTGACCATCTGCAAAATTGAAGGGCTGATCTAATGGCTTCAAGAATAAAGCATATTATTAAGTGAAGACACCATATACTCTTAACATTACGACCTATTTTTGAGCTTATAAAAAATTCAGTTATTACCATGCGCGGATCCACGGGGGGTGATATGGGTTATATATCACCCCCCACTCGGGTGAAAAATGAAAGGAATTTTGGTATTCAAAACGTATGCAACAAAAAATTTGTTCTAATATCACCCCCCACAACAAAATCCTAGATCCGCCACTGGTTATTACTTACTTCTTAAAACACGATTCAGAATTCTGTTATCTGTTGTGCCCAAGAATGCCATTTTGCATAACTAATGGTGTGCTGTTTGCGTCCTTGTTTTTTCGTCCAGCTAGTGCCTAAGAATTTTCGTCGGCACTCGGGCCTAGCAATTATAGATTATAAGAGCAGGTGCTGCCCCTATTCTTTTTAACTTGCAGCCGTTGCAATTCGAGACTTATTTCAGATTACAGTTGTATACAGAAGCAACGTAATACGCAAAAACAGAGATGCAAGTAGAATCCGAAATTGTTCGAGTTTAGTGATTAATGCCAGAGCCATGAATAACGCCTGAGATGGGCTTCATGCGGATTTGTACTATTTAAAGCAGCCGAGTTCAACATGTAATAACTTTTTTTTTTTTTCTTAGCGAAATTTCTTTGAAAAACAAACTCCAATCAAAGAGGCTCACGAAACAACTCAAAAGCCGAGACAAGTGGGCAAAGCGGAATGCAAACTTGTAAGTCCTTTTTCGACAGCTGCTTTGGCTATCAGAGAGTATTTATTTCCTTCGAGGCCGGGTCTCCACAAGAAAGTTCATTAAAATTATGCCCTTTTCTAATTTTTAAATTGGTTGCCCGAAAGGACGAGTGAGGGGTACGAAGACCGCACGATAGGCACTTGTTTTGGCTTCCTCGTCTCTTGCTTTTGACAATAATCACTGGACTGTTAATTTATTTCCAGCTTAAATTTTGGTTGGCGCTCGTTTTTTTTCCGGTTGAAGAAACTTTGGCGCATGCAAATCAAAGAAATCAAAGTTTTGACTACAAAGCAAAACAAAAAATCAAAAAGTAAACTTTTCCAAAAACTTCAGAATTAGCCTGAGCCACTGGTGGTACGCTGGTTGGGTGAGGCAGTAAAAATTCTCACCCTTAGTTACGGAAAAAGGGTTATCAGCTGCTGTAACCTCATTGGTTGCTTGCCCACTGTCCACTGGGCAAGGGTTGGACTAAAAGGGTTATATTAAAACAAAGCACTTTCTATGGCTATTGGATCGAGTTGGGAAAGCATCCCTGCATAAATGGTAATTTTTTCGAAGTCCCCACCCTTTGTTACGCCATTTATCTTTTATGTGGTTATGAGCTTTGCTTATTCTTTAAATATTGTCAAGCAAACATCATCCCCATACGAAAAACAGGCGTCTCTCCACGATAAAATATGCAAATTATTTCAATACGAAATAAATTCACTTTCCAAAGGTATACACGAATTACAATCTAATGAAATTGCCCTGGCTAATCTCGAGAATCACAGCCATGTTACAGAAACCTTTGACTATGCTAAATCGAAACTTTAACAATAAATTTTTTAAAATTGTAAAAATAGTTACACTTTTCCGATATCTAATGGATATTTTCGATCAAACAAAAACACCTGTTAACAAGTTCTGATATAAATTTTTGTGACGAAAAATTTTTATGCACTCGACGAAATACACTTTCTAAAATATTCCCAATAGGCCCGCTTTCTTTCAGCTAATTGTGAGGGTACACACACGTCGACTAAAATTGTACTTCCTTTTAAGTTCAATAGCAATACTCCAGTTTTGTTTATCATCAGTGGCAACACAGCTTTATGTTGCAATAAGAAGCCCACGACCCAACCGACTCATTTCACATCTTGGGTGTAGAGCACCCCCATCATTTAGTTTTTAGCAAATGCTTTTGTACGCCATCGTTGCTATGTCTGTGTTTTTAAAAAAAAAGTTTAGACTGCTTTTCAAGGGTTGCCTTGGGCAAATAATTTATGGCACCCGCGTGTACTGCCTCCTGCCTTAACCAAGCTCCAAGTATCTTCCCCCTTTGCTTTTTTCACTCCTCTGTTCTCTTCTGTGTCTAGGGCTAATCTGACATGAGCTTAATGAGAAAAATCAGCAATTTGTTTCTTTCGTGTGCGCGTCGCATTCTGTCCCCATTTTCGCTTGTGTGCCCTTTACAAAAATTCTAAACTTTAAGAGTTGGGGCTACAGCGTATTTGAATGTAAAACTTGCGGGTCCTGATAATTTTTAAAATATTCTGCTGAACTATAAAATTGTTTACAATTTTAAGACGAATGTTTGTATGTATGATTTGAGAAGCATTACACTAGTTTGGTATCTAAAATTGAAATAAATCTTTTATATTTTTTTTGATGTTACTTCAATATTCAATTGCTCTGAAAAATGTGCCCATCATTATCATAAAAGGAACGGATACACATTTCGCAGAGCAATTAAAATTTTCCATTTCATTCAACCGAAAACCAAGAAAGTTGAACATTTTTAAATGTTATATTTTTCTTTGCTTTTTCTGATTTGTTTATTTGAAGTTTATCAAAACAAGGGGATGGATAAGTGAAAAACAAAAATTTGGGCGTTTGTCTTGACTGTGGTTTTTTCTAAGAAAAAATAAGCACCACCCCAGTGAATAAAGTTAATCATAAGCATGGCAACCACCCAATCTTAGTCAAAATAAAAGCTGTCGAAAAGAAGAAAAAATTAAACCGCCTGTCACTTGCAATTATTTGTCCCAGAGGCAGATATCCGATTCAGTTACACCCGGAAGTGGAGAAAAACCCGAATTGATCATCCGTTGGTTGAGCTGCAAGCAAACAAATCGAATTTGTTATTTCATTATTAATAGTCTACCACGAGTATTGTTACGAGTAATTAATTAAGGGGGCATTTTACGTACGACTACAATTAAAGTGTATACATTGAAACGGGAGTTATATCAACTCGGGTGAAATATTAAACTAAACCGAAACCTGCATCGCCACCGGATTTTATATATGTAAAGCTATAAAACCAAAATCTCGAAAGTTCTATTTCTATAACACTGCTTATTTTATGCACAAAAATCAAATACAATTATTTTTAGCATAAATCTATTTTGCACTTATTAGAAACCTTGAGTGTCACAAAAAAAGGTAACCCAGTGGATATACAAAATTCATATTCAACCTTTTTGCTCACACTCAAAACCAAACACCAAAAAACTTTTAAATGTCTTCCCCAATTCGCATTTGATTTCCTGCCATTTCAAAGTATTGTGGCTAGGGTAAACCTACAAATTGTATTTATGTAGTTTGGCTAGTGTCTGGTCGTGTATTTTTAACATTTAAAGTTGATCAAAAGAGGACCTGATTGCTAACCAATATAATGCAGATTTTTGCGCAACCTTACATTTATTTGTGTATACAAATACAAATCAAATTTCAATTGTCAAGCACATCCTAACTCACACATTAGCATATCTGAAAACGTCCGGTCAAATTTTTCTCAAGAGCATGAGTACCTTATTGGAACGGTTTTTTTTGCCCCAATAAACCTGTTTGCAGGTCTGGCAGAAGGGCCACTTTCTATTATCCTGGAGGTGAGTCTTACTCCTGCTTCTGGGTATGCAACAAACACCAGGGTTTGGCCGTCAAGAAGGACACAAAACGAACTTCCCAGTACTTTTTGGGTAAGAAGCATCCTGAAGGCCAGCTAGTCTACGAGGGTCATTGGGTGATGAACAGCTGATATATTCTATAAGGTGTGATGACATAACGTGTGAAGGGGGCCAGCAATTCTATCCCGACGGACGCGTCTCTGAGTCAAAAATGGCTATGAAATCTACGACTTGGACTGGGTATCATCCAATGGTACAGTAATGGAAGCATCTATGCGGGCGAGTGGGAGACTGATTTCCGACAAGGTCTGGGGGTCTTGTTCTAAGGTTTGTAAGAGATAATAATTTAACTGATACTTCCCTCATATTAATAAAAAACAAGAGAGAACGCTATAGTCGGGTGCCCCGACTATCAGATACCCGTTACTCAGCTAAGGGAGTGCGAGGGAGATAGATATATAAAATCTTTGATCAGGCATACTTTTTAACGAATGGTCCGATTTGAAAAATTTCTTTTACATTTCGATAGGTATTGATAGTCACAATAAAACTGCATTTTTAGTTTTCCAAAATCTTTAATGGTGTGGGCGCCAGACACCTTTCAAAAAATGGTGTAGGGCGATTGAGGGCGTTAGAAGGGGCGTGGCACCGTTTTGAAATAAACTTGCGCTGCGTAGGAACTCCAAGAATATGCATGCAAAATGCCAATCCTCTAGCTTTTATAGTTTCCGAGATCTCAGCGTTCATACGGACGGACAGACGGACAGACGGACATGGCTAGTTCGACTCGGCTAGTGATCCTGATCAAGAATATATATACTTTATAGGGTCGGAAAAGCTTCCTTCTCCCTGTTACATACTTTTGCACGAATACAATATACCCTTTTACTCTACGAGTAACGGGTATAAAAACAGCTAATGATTATCTTAACGAAGGACATTTATGTCGAGGATATAAGAATGGTGAGGGTGTCTTTTATCATATGCACCCGGATCATGATGATGCTCCCAAAATTTGATGTAATGTTGCAATAATTCTGTATCCGGTTCCACAAAACTATCTTAAACACCCCAATTAAATAATGCGATAAATTTATCAGAGATACAAAGTTTTAATCGATACCCCATCGTTGATTCAATGACAATATCAGTCCTGACTCGGTGTCCTCTTTTGAAGAGCACAGTTTAAATATTAAAGAATATATTTTAAGCGCTGAAAATTTGCTACTTGTTACATTTTAGGTGCAATGATGTATACAACCCTAGCCAACCAGTAAGCGCTTTATATAAATTGCTTATTAATTATTAAAAGTATATTTACTTGTCATATACATTAGCTGTGTTTTCCTTTCTGAGCTAACGAAATTCGCTACTTTAGAACTTTAAGCCGACAGAGTGAGGCTTTTCTCTAATGGCAGCTGAAATACCTGCGTATCCCCATCACCCCCATTACGTCCAACAAAACGGACTTGCCACGCCCAAGACGAACCACCCACCCACCATCCGCAAAAAAAACACCCACGTTTTCTACTTAATGATAAAAGAAAGGACATTAGCGGGCCTCGGCACATCTCCACATTTTGAGCGTCTTTCAAGTGAAAAGCAAAGAATTAAAAAAAATTAACAAAAAAGGTCGGAAAAGAAAAGCGTTGGGAAAAAAGCAAGCAACAAAAAATGGGGACGCGCACAATGAAAGAAAAGAAAAAGATTTCAAACCACCTCCCAGTGCACGCTCTACGTAATGCTCCTCCTGCTAGCTCTCCATTTATCAACTTCCTTTTATTTTGGTGCGCGGGCGTAGTTAAAAATTAATAAATGAAATTAATGCCGGCGACACTTTGCAAGGCATTGGCCAGTACGGAAGTTGAAGATGTTGCCAAGGTTTTCCTTTGACTTGCCTCTGTTTACATCAAAAACATTTTCATTTGAAATATTAAGCGCCTAAAAGTCGATAATGCTTTTTCTTGCCAGTGACAGCTGCGTCGCATGAATTTAATTAGAGCCAGCTGAATATCACCAAGGAGGCAACACTTTTTTTGAAGACCCAAGTCCATCCAACGCAATTAACTGCCCACTCCCCCGCAACGAAAGTAAAAACTTTTAAGGGAAAAAATCTCTGTGAATTCATCTTTGTCGCTGCCGGTGATTAATCACAAGCAAGAGGAGGCAAACAAGAAATAGCACTGCGCGCCCTGACCCATTGAACAGGTGTAATGCTGGGAAAAAGTGTATGTATATATGTACATGCGCCCTTTAAACTGTCCCTCCGGTGCCGTTGGGCGGTGACTATGCGTTTTAAAAAGTTTAGGCCTAATATGCAAAACCAGGAACAGGCTTGGTAGCGGATTAAAAGTTTTGCCAGCTCCTCTCCACAACCACGAGAGGGGAAATGAAGTTAGTCCACTAAGCGCTCCAAGAAAAAGTGGCGTGTGGTGAAATTCAATATACCACATTAATTTAACGAATAATACATACTAGTGTACTTTATTCCCAATAAAGTATTAAGAAGCTGGCCTCGGCAGGCTGAAGTTTATTTACCCTTGCAGATTGATATATTGCAGCTATATCACATAGGCGGTTCTTTTACAAACGAACACCTTTTCTTGGGTCACATTTTTGATTTGTCTGAAACTTTTTTTACGTATACTATTCGAAAAATAAGTAAACACGTGTATTAGGATTTGACCGAAAAAAATTATTTTTATACCCGTTACTCGTAGAGTAAAAGGGTATATTGTAATCGTGCAAAAGTATGTAACAGCTAGAAGGAGACATTTCCGACCCTATATAGTAGGTATATATATTCTTGATCAGGATCACTAGCCGAGTCGATCTAGCCATCTCTGCCTGTCTTTCTGTCCGTCCGTATGAACGCTGAGATCTCGGAAACTAAACTAGAGACTAGAAAAAACTAGAGAGTTGGGATTACCCACACATATTCTTGGGCTTCCTAAGCAGCGCAAGTTTGTTTCAGCCGAGCGCCACGCCCCCCTTTAACACACACAATCGCCCAGAAACGATTTTAAAATGTGTCTACAATTTTAAAGATTTTTATATTAGTATATGTTTCGTTTATATATACCTATCTAAATGTAGAAGTCATTTTTTATATCGGACCATTTGTTATAAAGTTATGTCCGATCAAAGTTTTATTTCTCCATCTCCCTCGCACTCCCTCTAGCTGAGTAACAGATATCTGATAGTCGGGGCACCCAAATATATTGTTCTCTTGTTTTAAAAAAAATTTTTTTTAGCTTTCCAAAAACCGTCAATTTTTAAAAGGTACCCTCTCATTGAAAATCTGTATCTTGGGTTGTAGTAATCCGATTGACTTCGTGTCTTTGAATTACTTCCTCTAAAGCCTCTTCTTTAAAAAAGAAAATTATTTTTTAGTTTCTTAAAAATAAAAACAAATTAAGATTTTAAAAACAAATTTTAACATTATCCACAACAAAATTTTTTTTTTTTTAATTTTTTGTCATTAAAAACTGTTAAACGAATGTTAAACGATGAGAAAACATCAATTCCATAAGCATCCGATGAGAATGAGAGAGTAGCCCTACTTGCTGCGACGTGTTTTCATAGAAAAACGCCGAGGCCTTGTTAAAAAAAATTCGATAATTTAAAAACTAAAAATGGCTCCACCTTTTCAACAGAAACCGATTGTAACTAACAATATGGCGCATAAGTTAAATTAAAAAAAACTTTTTTTGGTGGTGATAATGTTAAAATATGTTTTTAAAATCGTAATTTGTTTTTATTTTTAAGAAACTAAAAACTCATTTTTACAATTTTTTTTAAAGAAGAAATTTTTTAGGAAATAATGCAAAAGACACGAAGTCAATTGGATTACACAACCGGACCACTATGGTGAATTTAACCACTTTTTTCGGCCAAGACCAATTTTTTAAAAATGTGTTTTCTAGAATAATTTAACAGAAGACCAATCTTCAATGTTACGTTTCAGGAATATCAATAGAGGGCGCCTCTGCTAAGTTACAGCTGTTATATCAGCTGTTTTATGTTGCATTCTCACGCCTCAGAAATTCGACGCAACTCTGAGACTATTAAATTGCAAAAAATTAGAGTTTGAAAGCATTCAAAGTGGAGTTTTTGGAATTAATTCAAAGGATTGTTGTGTGCACTAAGTATTTGTGTGATTAAACATTCTAAATTAATCGTGGTTTTCTTGTAATCGATTATTTTTGTGACCGGCCTAACACATATATTACTAAATGGAACAAAGATATCAATTGACTTTAATTTGAAATGTCTATTAAATTAAGGCAAAAACACTTATCGCTACCAGTGGACAATTAAAACGGACTTTAGAGGTTGTAAAAAGAACAAGAAAGGAAGCTAGTTTCGGGCAGCCGAAGCTTATATACCCTTGCAGATAAAGTAAATACCTATATTTTAATGCTTACCTATCGGTGCAGTTCCAGGGGTTCCAGATTCTGCGTGACTATTAAAAAAAAAATTAAAACGCCTACTTCCTACAAAGTTACAATGAATTTTCTTATATTTGTTTGATTATTCCTATGCGAGCCTTAAGATATAGTGGTCCGATCCGGCTCGCTCCAACATATGTACTACCTGCAACAGAAATAAGACTTTTGGGAAAGTTTCATCGCGATTGCTTTAAAACTGAGAGACTAGTTCGCATAGAAACCAAAGTTTTACTTTGATATCTTTAAAATTGAGGGAGTTATTAATTTTGGCCAAAAAAAGTGGTCAAATTTCCCATAGTGCGGAGATACAGATTTTTGAATGAGAGGGTACTTTTTTAAAATTGACGTTTTTTTGCAAAATAATAAAATTCTAAAACAAAAAATATTTTTTTTGGGCCAAGTCCTGATTCACGTAAAAAAAGGTTCAAGCAAATCAAAAATTTAAAAAAATATTTTTGGCCAAATCCGTTTGGTTTGTAAAAGAACCGCCCATAAAAAGCTCCGAGTTTTGAAAAATATAAAGTGTGGGTGTTTGTCAAAAAGAAAACAAATACAGAATACACAACAATTTTTTTCAACCAACTTTCCCTTCAAAAGCAAGTCTCGGTTTCACGAAAACAGATTATAAATAGAGAAGACGATTTTAAGCCAACCAAATAGTACACTTTAAAGAAAAAGGATTACTTAAAGCTAGAGCACATTTTTTCAACACTCCTACATAGATATAGAACAGCGGTCGGCAGCGTCCTATTAAATGTGCAAGACGCTTAACTAGAAGTTCTGGTTGCTTGGTTTCTAAACTAACCGTCCCCAAAACCGTCGACGGTTTCTGTGTCACCCCTTATAACAACGGTTATCGTATTATTTATAATATTCGTCCAATTTTTATAAAATTATTATACATATATAAGCTTTATGATTTCGTATAATTTTATTATTGTAAAATTTTAAAAAAATTAAAATTTTCAAAAGTAGAAGATAATGGGTCAAAAAAGTCTTATTCACAGCGTTGAAAACTTGTGATTGAAAGTATAATACCCTGTGCTAGGGTATAAAAACTAAATAAAGTTAGGAAATAAAAACACTAATACAATTTTTTTTATATATTTTAACGATTTTTTTAAATGAAAACAATAAACATTAGTCATGCTTTGACTCATGGAATTTCATAGGAAATAAAGTTTCTAAAATTCCTCCTTGTGGGTTTCGCGACGCAAAGGCAGGCTCAAATATATCGGGACCAAGACCTAATGATGGTAATCGTGACGGATATGTAATCGGATTAATGACAGTCCTTCCAGGAGGAAACATTTCATCAAAGGTAGCAGTGGCTAGTATTTCATTCGCCACATCTAAAAACTTTTTTGAAAGTCCTTGTTCTAGGCCTGGCACAATTTCGTTTAAGTACAACTCTTGATTATTGTTGATCAGGCTATTCCCAACGTCTCCCAAAATCCGATCTCCATTGAACAAGTTTTCTAAGTTCAACTTAAAGTCCTTAAAATCAATTCGCATGGTCATCTTGGTGAACTTTACATAGTCTTTACCATTACGCAGATATCGAGAACCACGCATTTTAACAGATGCTTTGGCGTTTTCTGGTTTTGAAAAAAATATTGTGGGTTTTCGTTTTAATGTTTCAAATTACCACCTACCACAATAACCCTGCATGTTTCCCTTGCCTTTTATATCTAGGAGTAGCAAATTAAGATGCAGAGAATACTTTCCTCTGAAGTCGATGCGTGGCAGTGTAATCCAAAGATCATACGAAATGTCCAACGGCTTGGCGCTTCATGCAAAAGACGAATAGCTTAGAAACAAAAATTGCATAAATACGATACATAAATACACTACATAAGACGGTCAATGATAAAGTTACTCCCTCCATTGGCCTCGAGATCCGTAAACACTGCTTGAAACTGACTACTCCGACCTAGTTCGATATTATCTAGGGACAATGGCTCCAATGGAGGTGTTTTATAGCCATCCCCGAGATTTCCGTGAACAAGTAGTGGTCTTATTTGATAGACAGCGTTAATGATACAGCGCTCCAATTGGGGATCATCGCGGGCACACGGTCTAATTGTGGACGCTAGCAGAAATTTTATGAAATGGCATTAATTTATCGAAACACATTTAAATTTGAACATGCGAATCACACAATAAAGCAAGGGGTTAGCTATCTTAGAAGGTGAACACTTACGCAACTTTGCACAAATAAAGGGACACGAAGCTAATATGCAAGCCAGAAAAATGGCAAAACAGTTGAAACTCCAATTGGAAATCATTTGTAAAGCGTTTCTTTACGATTTGCTGGATGGCGTTCTGCGATTAGAATGAACCGTAGTTGTTGCGCTCAAGCGATCGACTAACGATTCATCGGCCAGCATATTGTGCTTTTGATTGAATTAAGTAAGCTTAACTAAAGTATCTCTCTCGCGACATTTTCGTAGCTTTTTACGAGCAGCTCGCGCTTACTGGCACACAAGGCGAAGACTTAGTTATATGTATTGGAAATTAAGAAACGTACGTCCGTTCAGGGGCACGTGAGTTGTCGCTTCGCATGTAAAATTAAATTTATGTAGTTTTAAGTGAATTAAAACAATGCTGAATATGCGTCTGTAACACAGAATAATAAATGCAAGAAAGTCAGCTGTGGAAATTTGAATAATAAATTTTTGTTCCCTTCTCAAGGGGCCAAACTTGGCGCTTAACTTGTTAGATATGCGCAAAGATGACACTAAACTAGGTAAAAAAGAATAACATCAACACCAATCAGGAGAACAAAATGTTTATATTTTTTGATGCAAATTCTCTATTTGCTAACGAAGCAAGCAAGCGAACCACCGAAATTACCTTAGGCTATGGATTTTATCCACTCACCAACTGTGAAACGAAAAAGAAAATTCTAGATAGAATAATTGCAGGGGAAATAAAAACGAGAAGTCTAACACAAAAGTCAGTTTGATTGTTTTGTTAGAGTTTTAAAAATCATCCCTTATTATTAGTCATTAAAATCAAAGTCAACCAGACTTGACGCTACCTAATATTTTAACAACTGCATTCAATTAGAAGTAATCGCAAGCAAGCGTTTTACACGTTGCACTAAAACGCACTGACCTCTGACACTCTCTCTAAATTAATAGATCTGATTGACGTCGCAAGAGCTACTTACATGAAAGCAGTAAAAGAAACGATTTGTTTTGTTAGTTTTCTTTAACTACTTACTATTTAAATTAACTTTTTATACCCGTTACTCGTAGAGTAAAAGGTTATATTGTATTCGTGCAAAAGTATGTAACAGGGAGAAGGAAGCTTTTCCGACCCTATAAAGTATATATATTCTTGATCAGGATCACTAGCCGAGTCGAACTAGCCATGTCCGTCTGTCCGTCTGTCCGTCCGTATGAACGCTGAGATCTCGGAAACTATAAAAGCTAGAGGATTGGCATTTTGCATGCATATTCTTGGAGTTCCTACGCAGCGCAAGTTTATTTCAAAATGGTGCCACGCCCCTTCTAACGCCCTCAATCGCCCTACACCATTTTTTGAAAGGTGTCTGGCGCCCACACCATTAAAGATTTTGGAAAACTAAAAATGCAGTTTTATTGTGACTATCAATACCTATCGAAATGTATTTTTCAAATCGGACCATTCGTTAAAAAGTTATGCCTGATCAAAGATTTTATATATATATCTCCCTCGCACTCCCTTAGCTGAGTAACGGGTATCTGATAGTCGGAGCACCCGACTATAGCGTTCTCTCTTGTTTTTATTTAAAACAAACACAAAAATTTTTATAAAAATAAAAATCAAAAAGCTTGTAAGTAAGACATTCGAAGAAAACTAACAAAATAAAATCTTTTCTATTATGTCTTCCATTACCTACCATTACTTATGTACAATCCTAAACCTAAGTTTGAAATTAAGGGGATGAAGAAATTCCTCCGGTTTCTAATCTAAAAGAATGTGTTATAGTTATAAAACCACCACTCAGATTAAATCAAAAGTTGACCGATCATAAAACCTGCAACGCATTTAAATGATGGTGATGAAGCTTCACCAACCCCCACAGCTAACCGACAACTTTTTTATTTATGCCGTTTTTAAGAAGATAGAAACACACTCACCATCAAATTTGTAACAAATTACATTTGATGCGTGTAATAAAAATCCCGCACAGCTGGCGAAACGAAAATACTCGCTTCCATCAATAGGCGTTCGCACCGCATTTTGGCCTAATTAAGTTTTCAAGTGCAATAAAATGATGGCTGGACTCTGCGATTCAGAATTTCGAAGGTAAGAAAAGGAAAAGCGAGGGAGAGGCAAACGCCCTATTGCGTGCGGACATCAAATTTTTGCGAAAGTACGTAAAACACGAATTAAAAACTTAAATGGATATACAACAACATGACGAGAAACGTTGATGAAGATGAACGAACACCTACACGATTACGTGCACGGAAGTGATGTGAATTGGCGGGTAGTGGCTGCACCGCTAAAGTTCTTCTAAGAAAGCCCAAATATTCTCGCGCTCCGGCATGAAAAGGCTTGATGAAAGGGTGTTAACGAACGCGTTTGGCGCTCACGAAAAGACCGCGTCAAGGTCAGACTAATCTGATCCTCAGAGCCATTGCACTACACACAAAAAAATCGATTAATAAAATTAACCAATATAATAGTAAAAACTGTCCCAATCCACAGAATTGTCAGTTATACCAATCAAATAGCTACAATTACGTAATACGTAAACGTAGTGGCTACTATAAAAAATAGTTTCGCAACTATAAAAAAGAGTAAAATGGGCTTAAACTAAAATTGTAGTTGTTACTATTTTTATAGTAAATATATAAAGAAATTAAAAAATATTTAAATATCAATTCATAGTTATTTAACTGCAGCATAGTAATTTATTAAACTATTTTAATTGATCAACCAAATTTTTTTGTCTGTGTGTTGTTGAAAAAAACCCATTTTTTAATAGTCGTTAGCACAACAAATATTGTTTGCGGATGCATTAATAGAAGACCATATAGCATTGGAATTTCGATAGCCTCTTTTAATGTAGAGTAATTAATTCTGTTAAAAATATATATTAACAGAATGCCACTATTTTTGCAATTGAATCATTAAGACCATAAACTCAAATTTAGTCTTATTGTTTTCAGTGGTGGCTAAAGAAGTAATAGGTTTTTTAATTAAAATTTTTATACAATTTTTAAATAGACTTTAGAGGCTGTAAATTGAAAGTACTACTACCACTTGAACAAAAAAACGCAACAATGTGTAGTAAGTTCTGTCCTCTAGCCTTTCAATGAGAACTATTTAATGTATTCGTCCTATTTGTACGAATTTTTTAATATTGTCTTAAAACGTATAGAATCGATCTTTCTAACGTTATGCGCATTTCTCTCCAAAAACATCGAAGATATTTTGTTTGATCGTATGGCAGCTATATGATATAGTTATACGATCCAGATAATTCTCATATATAATATGCGCAGGGCGCATTTAAATCTTCTGGCATGAAAACTATTTGTTAAATTTAATGTTTAAATTAAGTGAAGCAATTCTAATAGTGATATTTTGTTGCGACCCCGGCACTCCTTTTTCTTCAGTATTGTGTAGCGATAGATGAATCCATTTGACAGTCCTGCTATAAAAGGCTGTCTAAAATTCACAATTAGATTGCAATTGTTTTTAGGACTAGCGTTTGCCTGCTTCTTGGATGTTATATATGTGAATGTATACAATGCTAATAGGCATTGATACAAATCAATAGCGGACCGAACATTTATTCGCCCTTTTGCTGAAAAGATGACCCAAAGATTGCCGTCAGCCCAATAGGGGGAGCTGCAGCGCGCCTGGCAGAAGGTGCTAGCTACGTGTTTCACTTTCACGTTGCCGCAAATCCTTGGAAGGAGGTACCATTATTCCTTCAAAAGTACGTCCTGCTTCGGACAGAGAAATCAACCAATTCACAAAGGTTAAGGATCGGGCTATCAGCCAACCTAACCACCAAGGCGGGGGCGACCGAGATGGGAGGTAATACTCCCAATAAACAATTGGTTGTCCTGGCTCTGGTCCTTCTTTGTACTGTCAAAGCGAAACTAGGATATAACTAATCCTTACGGTGTTTTTGGCGTTGTCACAATACTGGTAAAATGATATATAGGGGTGTTCGCCAACTCGCCCAGAGTTGTCTTTTATTTTTGATTTTCATTTTGCCGCCGGAATTACAGATGGCGTGTTGGCAGTCAACACTTTACAGCGCTGGTATATATGGCGTTTTAATAATTGCTGACACTTTACAAGGCTGTTATAAATGGCGTTAAGGTAAAATGTAAATTTATAAAAGTATCTGAAAAATATTTTAACTTTTTAAATGCAGCCAACTCATTTTGAGTAAAATATAAACTTACCACTTATTGGGCGACCTCTTCTTAGTTCGAAAAATAACCTTAAAGGGTTACATGGGGTTAAAAAAATAGATAATTTTTTTTTTACAAATTAGTTTTAAGTAAAAATTGGAGACCCCTTAAGCCCCCAATTACCCGAGGACCAGGGAGCAGAAAAAAAGGGCTTCTAAACTGTTGACGGCCATAAATGGAGTGGTGACAGATGACGGCGTTGGTGGAGGAGGAGCACGACCTGACCACGGAGGAGGGAGTCGATAACATCTGCAGCAGTCGGTGAGGCTTCGGAACTCCACCCTCCAACGAAATTTTTATAGATACTCATGCTCCCCCTCCTCCTGCTCCACCTACGCTTCAGCGGTTTTAAGTCCTGTTTCTCTTCCCCCTGCTCCACCTACGCCATCCGGGGTTCCCTAATGCACACCTCCTTATACTCCTGCTCCTCCTCTACATTTTCCGTCTCCTTCTCGTGCTTCTGCTCCTCCTTCTCGTGCTCCAACTACGCCGCATCATTTAAAATGTCTGTGTCTCCACCCACGCCGTTTAAATCTTTATTATGCCTACTCCTCCTCCCCCTCCAGCTTCTGCTCCACCCCCTCGTGCTTCACTTATCCCGCATCAGTTTTAATGCCTGTTTTTTTTGCTAATTATTCTACAACCGCAAAGAACATAGTTTAACTCTTCAAAGTCGTTGTATAAAAAAAATACTTTGTCAAATATAAAAGCGTGGTACTGAGTCAATACTAAATTTTATAATATCTGAAATCTGTAGTATTATTTGCATACTAAAATTTATAAAGTTTATATTTTGAAATTTCAAATATAATCCTAAAGTTTAATTTTAACAGTTCCAGAACTATTAATTTAATACTTATCTTACTGATGCCAATTTAAAGCTCTATAGTGTAGAATTAATGCAACAATATTTTGGGTTCTATGACTATTTTTTTTTGGGTGTAGAGGTTGTACACCGCACACTGGGCTAGAAAGCTAATTTTTGGACCAAAAATCTGTAATTTCTTTTCTAGGACAGTTAGAAGGATGCAGTTTTTTTTTTTTTTTTTTAAAAACTAGAAGTACAATTTTTTTTTAATTTTCATGATACAGATAATCTAAACCAATGTTGGAAAATTTTACGTACTTTTCGGTTTCTTATTTTTTAAAAAACGCAATCCATTTTCATACACGATAAAGTATAAGATAAAACAAACTAATCAAAGTTAACATCACAAAAAAATAGTCTGTCGCTTAAAATTTATGAAGCGTTAAAAGCTGCAACTTTTGGAGGCTCCGACATCAACGTTTATCGAATGACACTGTGCAACATTATTAGTGCTTTTTAATTTTACCTCGATGAATGCTATATTTTGGATTCGTTACTAATTCCCAAGTTAAACTACGTTTTCTAAAAAGTTCCCCGACGCAAGGATTCTTAGCAAAAGGACCTCAAAGTTCGAAAAATTCTGAAATTGGCCAACTATACGTAGCTCTCAGAGGCAAACGGATTCATGGTTTGATTTGATGTTAGTTTCTTAAAAGATACACTATTTATCTTTCAAACCCGATACTCAGAATAATTTTAGAATTTTTTTTTAAGGAAAAATAAATTAATTGCGACATAACTATAAACAAAAGACGATTACTCCCTGAGGACTTTATACCCATTTGCCTAAAAGTATACTCTATAAAACAGGAGTCGAATCAACAGAATCTACAGAAAATTTAGGTGGCGCCACAAGGTAAATTTAATAAAGTTTACTATTTATTCTGTCATTTTTTAAAACATTTATTGAATTTACATTGTGGCACCCCCTTGATTTTCTGTAGATTTTGTTGATTTGACATATATTTTATAGAGTATACTTTTGGGCAAATTGGTAAAAGTGCTCTGGTAGTAATCGTCCTTTGTTTATGACTATGTCACAATTAATTTATATCTCCCTTAAAAAAAATATTGAAATTATTTTAAGTATTGGGTTTAAAAGATAAAGAGTGTTTTTTTTAAACTTTAACATCGAATCAAACCATGTTCCGTTTGCCTCTGGGAGCTCCGGAAAGTTGGCCAATTTCAGCATTTTTCGAACTTTGAGGTCCTTTTGCTAAAAATCCTAGCGTCGGGAAACTTGTTGGAAAACGCAGTTAAACTTGGGAATTAGTAACGAATCCAAAATATAGCATCCATTGATGTAAATTTTTTATGTTGCATAGTGTAATCGATTTAACAAAATTTTCTATTTTTTTCGTTCTCTTAAGATTTGCATAATCAAATTACTAATTAGTGTGCGTAAAAAATGTATTTTAGATGTTAGCCACACAAACATTAAATTATGGCGCGCAACAATACATTAAAATCTAAAGAAAAAATACTGCATACTTTTGGGCCCGCATAGCAAAGGGTCATCTAAATGGACCAACTTCAAGTTAGGCCTTCAACTAAAATTTAAATTACCGAAAACTATGGCAAAACCGCATTGAGTCGTGGTGTGCGATTTTAGTAAATTGATAAAAGAATTTGTTTTTGATGGCACTTAGAGGCACTCGAAACGCAAACTACTCATTTGCTAAAAAAAAAGCCGTACAAATCAACAACATTTTGTTTAGGTAACAAGTAAGCCATACGAGCTATATTATATTTTTACTTGCTGAAAATAATCACATTTAAAAGTTTTGTGAAGCAGTTGAAGAGCTACATTAGCATCTTTGACTTCTAAATTTTTTCTTATTTCCATCAATATTTGATAAATTTTCTATGCAGAATTCTTAACAACGTTAGCTTAGATTAGTTTAATGTATTAAAAAGAAGGACCCAAAACTCAATTTAAACATTTTCTTTAAAACAAAAAACCGTATTTTTCGTCAAATTGGATTGGCTGGCCTAGTGTGCACCGGATAAGTTGCTGCCGGTTGTTCCGGTATTAGTTTGCATAAATTGTATATAAGTATTATATAAATTGTTTTTGCATTATAGTTTTAATAAGATTTTTCATCAATTCGTGTAAAATATTGTAGACTTTTTTTTATTATTTTTTTAATGTAAAAATAGCGAATAAATGGGAGTTAAGTATAACAAAATTTCAAATTTTATAAAAGGCCAGTGTGGACCGGCGGAACTGCTGCCAGTTTTTCCGGTGTTAGTTTGCATGAATTGTATATAAGTATTTATTGAATTGTATTTGCATATTAATATAAATATTATGTTTTATCAATTCGTGTGAAGTACTTTGGCTTTTTTTTTATTTTAATTTAAAAATAGCTAATAAATGACAGTTAAGTGTAAGAAAATTTCAAAATTTATAGAGAAGCACCCCAAAATATTTAGACTTTTCCCGTTCTCTGACCGCTGCATACAAATGTTTTTTTTAGCCAATTCCTCTACAGTAGCATGACATAAAAATTAAATTAGCCTACATGAAACTATTAACGTTGTCGAAATTCTTGAGCATAAATTGTCAAATAACTGATTATGAATATTAATAATTAGTAAATAAAATATAATTGCATTAGGTCGATAAATAGTTAATAATAATTTATATTTTAAATTAAAAACTTTGTTTAGATAACTAATGTGGCTTGTTGGTCAGTGTACTTGGTTATTTAGAAAAGACTAACATAATTGGTTGGTAGGTGCACCCACTAATATAGCAAACACACAATCCCATAAAAATGGTTATTGTACCCGCTACGATATCTAGTACACAAACCGATATAATGGTTTGTGTACTAGTTAATTTACCGAATACACCAACCGATAAGTGGGTTGTTGTACCCACTAAATTATCAAATACTTAAACCGATAAATTGGTTGATGTATCTACTAGTTTAGCGAGTACATACACCAATAAATTGGTTTATGTTCATGCTAATTTAGTTAATACATACACCAATAATTTGGTTTGTGCTCCCGCTAATTTAGCGAATACACACACTAAAATACTGGTTGATGTTCCGACTAATTTACCCGATACTTACACCAATGTTTTGGTTGCTGCACTTACTATTTAGCAAATTTACAAACCTATTATTTGGTGTATGTATCTACTACTTATCTGATACACCTTCCTAACACCTCGGTTTGTGTGTCCACTAATTTAGCTAGAGCATCATCCCTAATCTCGGCTGGTGTATTTACTTATTTATCCAGTACACATGCCTTAATTTATAGTGCAGGTACTCGCTAATTTAGTACATTTGCGAACCCAATATGCCCGTATCTGTACTCAATATTTAGCGAGTTCACCTTTACAAAAGTTCGTTGGTATTTTTGCTAATATAGCAATTGCGCTATACCAATTTATTAATGAAACCTATTGATCAATATATGGTATACTTCTAGTATTATTTTACTTATTATCGACAGTTTAATGCAACGGTTTTTCAAAAACATTGTAAAAGAGACTAGAAAAACAAAACAGTACATAATTATAGACAAACAGGTAATCAATTGTAAATTAATTATACAATTATTTTGACATTATTTTCAGATAAAATGTAATTGAATTGTACAGAAAATCTTGATGAACTACAGGTGAGTTGTAAGTTAATTGTATATCCTTCACACATTTAAATAGCTAAATATGGCACGAACTATTTATGAATACAGATTTAATTGTACATGCATGTAAACTATATTGTATATATTGTTTTTAAATTATATCTACTTTTGAATAGGTGTTAATTGGACTAAAAATGTATGCATACAAAGTCAATTGATAAAATAAAACGAATAAATATCCGTTAATTGTTGAACAATTTTTAATGAACTACAAGTTAGTTGTACGTTCATTGTATATTGTTTACAATTAGGATAGCTAAATATGGCACAAAATATTCATGAATACAGAGTTAATTGTACATGAATGTAAGGGTAAATGTATTGTTTGTAAATCATGTATATGTTCGAATAGGTGCTCATAGGGCTATACATTCATGCATACAGAGTTAATTGTACATGAATATATGGTTTATTGTGCGTATTGTTTGGACATAATTCCTACATGTTTCCTACATACTTGGTCCATGTTTTATACATACTTTGTCCATGTTTTCTACATACTTTCTCCATGTTTTCTACATACTTTCTCCATGTTTTCTACATACTTTCTCCATGTTTTCTACATACTTTCTCCATGTTTTCTACATACTTTCTCCATGTTTTCTACATACTTTCTCCATGTTTTCTACATACTTTCTCCATGTTTTCTACATACTTTCTCCATGTTTTCTACATACTTTCTCCATGTTTTCTACATACTTTCTCCATGTTTTCTACATACTTTCTCCATGTTTTCTACATACTTTCTCCATGTTTTCTACATACTTTCTCCATGTTTTCTACATACTTTCTCCATGTTTTCTACATACTTTCTCCATGTTTTCTACATACTTTCTCCATGTTTTCTACATACTTTCTCCATGTTTTCTACATACTTTCTCCATGTTTTCTACATACTTTCTCCATGTTTTCTACATACTTTCTCCATGTTTTCTACATACTTTCTCCATGTTTTCTACATACTTTCTCCATGTTTTCTACATACTTTCTCCATGTTTTCTACATACTTTCTCCATGTTTTCTACATACTTTCTCCATGTTTTCTACATACTTTCTCCATGTTTTCTACATACTTTCTCCATGTTTTCTACATACTTTCTCCATGTTTTCTACATACTTTCTCCATGTTTTCTACATACTTTCTCCATGTTTTCTACATACTTTCTCCATGTTTTCTACATACTTTCTCCATGTTTTCTACATACTTTCTCCATGTTTTCTGCATACTTTCTCCATGTTTTCTACATACTTTCTCCATGTTTTCTACATACTTTCTCCATGTTTTCTACATACTTTCTCCATGTTTTCTACATACTTTCTCCATGTTTTCTACATACTTTCTCCATGTTTTCTACATACTTTCTCCATGTTTTCTACATACTTTCTCCATGTTTTCTACATACTTTCTCCATGTTTTCTACATACTTTCTCCATGTTTTCTACATACTTTCTCCATGTTTTCTACATACTTTCTCCATGTTTTCTACATACTTTCTCCATGTTTTCTACATACTTTCTCCATGTTTTCTACATACTTTCTCCATGTTTTCTACATACTTTCTCCATGTTTTCTACATACTTTCTCCATGTTTTCTACATACTTTCTCCATGTTTTCTACATACTTTCTCCATGTTTTCTACATACTTTCTCCATGTTTTCTACATACTTTCTCCATGTTTTCTACATACTTTCTCCATGTTTTCTACATACTTTCTCCATGTTTTCCTGCATACTTTCTCCATGTTTTCTACATACTTTCTCCATGTTTTCTACATACTTTCTCCATGTTTTCTACATACTTTCTCCATGTTTTCTACATACTTTCTCCATGTTTTCTACATACTTTCTCCATGTTTTCTACATACTTTCTCCATGTTTTCTACATACTTTCTCCATGTTTTCTACATACTTTCTCCATGTTTTCTACATACTTTCTCCATGTTTTCTACATACTTTCTCCATGTTTTCTACATACTTTCTCCATGTTTTCTACATACTTTCTCCATGTTTTCTACATACTTTCTCCATGTTTTCTACATACTTTCTCCATGTTTTCTACATACTTTCTCCATGTTTTCTACATACTTTCTCCATGTTTTCTACATACTTTCTCCATGTTTTCTACATACTTTCTCCATGTTTTCTACATACTTTCTCCATGTTTTCTACATACTTTCTCCATGTTTTCTACATACTTTCTCCATGTTTTCTACATACTTTCTCCATGTTTTCTACATACTTTCTCCATGTTTTCTACATACTTTCTCCATGTTTTCTACATACTTTCTCCATGTTTTCTACATACTTTCTCCATGTTTTCTACATACTTTCTCCATGTTTTCTACATACTTTCTCCATGTTTTCTACATACTTTCTCCATGTTTTCTACATACTTTCTCCATGTTTTCTACATACTTTCTCCATGTTTTCTACATACTTTCTCCATGTTTTCTACATACTTTCTCCATGTTTTCTACATACTTTCTCCATGTTTTCTACATACTTTCTCCATGTTTTCTACATACTTTCTCCATGTTTTCTACATACTTTCTCCATGTTTTCTACATACTTTCTCCATGTTTTCTACATACTTTCTCCATGTTTTCTACATACTTTCTCCATGTTTTCTACATACTTTCTCCATGTTTTCTACATACTTTCTCCATGTTTTCTACATACTTTCTCCATGTTTTCTACATACTTTCTCCATGTTTTCTACATACTTTCTCCATGTTTTCTACATACTTTCTCCATGTTTTCTACATACTTTCTCCATGTTTTCTACATACTTTCTCCATGTTTTCTACATACTTTCTCCATGTTTTCTACATACTTTCTCCATGTTTTCTACATACTTTCTCCATGTTTTCTACATACTTTCTCCATGTTTTCTACATACTTTCTCCATGTTTTCTACATACTTTCTCCATGTTTTCTACATACTTTCTCCATGTTTTCTACATACTTTCTCCATGTTTTCTACATACTTTCTCCATGTTTTCTACATACTTTCTCCATGTTTTCTACATACTTTCTCCATGTTTTCTACATACTTTCTCCATGTTTTCTACATACTTTCTCCATGTTTTCTACATACTTTCTCCATGTTTTCTACATACTTTCTCCATGTTTTCTACATACTTTCTCCATGTTTTCTACATACTTTCTCCATGTTTTCTACATACTTTCTCCATGTTTTCTACATACTTTCTCCATGTTTTCTACATACTTTCTCCATGTTTTCTACATACTTTCTCCATGTTTTCTACATACTTTCTCCATGTTTTCTACATACTTTCTCCATGTTTTCTACATACTTTCTCCATGTTTTCTACATACTTTCTCCATGTTTTCTACATACTTTCTCCATGTTTTCTACATACTTTCTCCATGTTTTCTACATACTTTCTCCATGTTTTCTACATACTTTCTCCATGTTTTCTACATACTTTCTCCATGTTTTCTACATACTTTCTCCATGTTTTCTACATACTTTCTCCATGTTTTCTACATACTTTCTCCATGTTTTCTACATACTTTCTCCATGTTTTCTACATACTTTCTCCATGTTTTCTACATACTTTCTCCATGTTTTCTACATACTTTCTCCATGTTTTCTACATACTTTCTCCATGTTTTCTACATACTTTCTCCATGTTTTCTACATACTTTCTCCATGTTTTCTACATACTTTCTCCATGTTTTCTACATACTTTCTCCATGTTTTCTACATACTTTCTCCATGTTTTCTACATACTTTCTCCATGTTTTCTACATACTTTCTCCATGTTTTCTACATACTTTCTCCATGTTTTCTACATACTTTCTCCATGTTTTCTACATACTTTCTCCATGTTTTCTACATACTTTCTCCATGTTTTCTACATACTTTCTCCATGTTTTCTACATACTTTCTCCATGTTTTCTACATACTTTCTCCATGTTTTCTACATACTTTCTCCATGTTTTCTACATACTTTCTCCATGTTTTCTACATACTTTCTCCATGTTTTCTACATACTTTCTCCATGTTTTCTACATACTTTCTCCATGTTTTCTACATACTTTCTCCATGTTTTCTACATACTTTCTCCATGTTTTCTACATACTTTCTCCATGTTTTCTACATACTTTCTCCATGTTTTCTACATACTTTCTCCATGTTTTCTACATACTTTCTCCATGTTTTCTACATACTTTCTCCATGTTTTCTACATACTTTCTCCATGTTTTCTACATACTTTCTCCATGTTTTCTACATACTTTCTCCATGTTTTCTACATACTTTCTCCATGTTTTCTACATACTTTCTCCATGTTTTCTACATACTTTCTCCATGTTTTCTACATACTTTCTCCATGTTTTCTACATACTTTCTCCATGTTTTCTACATACTTTCTCCATGTTTTCTACATACTTTCTCCATGTTTTCTACATACTTTCTCCATGTTTTCTACATACTTTCTCCATGTTTTCTACATACTTTCTCCATGTTTTCTACATACTTTCTCCATGTTTTCTACATACTTTCTCCATGTTTTCTACATACTTTCTCCATGTTTTCTACATACTTTCTCCATGTTTTCTACATACTTTCTCCATGTTTTCTACATACTTTCTCCATGTTTTCTACATACTTTCTCCATGTTTTCTACATACTTTCTCCATGTTTTCTACATACTTTCTCCATGTTTTCTACATACTTTCTCCATGTTTTCTACATACTTTCTCCATGTTTTCTACATACTTTCTCCATGTTTTCTACATACTTTCTCCATGTTTTCTACATACTTTCTCCATGTTTTCTACATACTTTCTCCATGTTTTCTACATACTTTCTCCATGTTTTCTACATACTTTCTCCATGTTTTCCTACATACTTTCTCCATGTTTTCTACATACTTTCTCCATGTTTTCTACATACTTTCTCCATGTTTTCTACATACTTTCTCCATGTTTTCTACATACTTTCTCCATGTTTTCTACATACTTTCTCCATGTTTTCTACATACTTTCTCCATGTTTTCCTGCATACTTTCTCCATGTTTTCTACATACTTTCTCCATGTTTTCTACATACTTTCTCCATGTTTTCTACATACTTTCTCCATGTTTTCTACATACTTTCTCCATGTTTTCTGCATACTTTCTCCATGTTTTCTACATACTTTCTCCATGTTTTCTACATACTTTCTCCATGTTTTCCTGCATACTTTCTCCATGTTTTCTACATACTTTCTCCATGTTTTCTACATACTTTCTCCATGTTTTCTACATACTTTCTCCATGTTTTCTACATACTTTCTCCATGTTTTCTACATACTTTCTCCATGTTTTCTACATACTTTCTCCATGTTTTCTACATACTTTCTCCATGTTTTCTACATACTTTCTCCATGTTTTCTACATACTTTCTCCATGTTTTCTACATACTTTCTCCATGTTTTCCTGCATACTTTCTCCATGTTTTCTACATACTTTCTCCATGTTTTCTACATACTTTCTCCATGTTTTCCTGCATACTTTCTCCATGTTTTCTACATACTTTCTCCATGTTTTCTACATACTTTCTCCATGTTTTCTACATACTTTCTCCATGTTTTCTACATACTTTCTCCATGTTTTCTACATACTTTCTCCATGTTTTCCTGCATACTTTCTCCATGTTTTCTACATACTTTCTCCATGTTTTCTACATACTTTCTCCATGTTTTCTACATACTTTCTCCATGTTTTCTACATACTTTCTCCATGTTTTCTACATACTTTCCATGTTTTCTACATACTTTCTCCATGTTTTCTACATACTTTCTCCATGTTTTCTACATACTTTCTCCATGTTTTCTACATACTTTCTCCATGTTTTCTACATACTTTCTCCATGTTTTCTACATACTTTCTCCATGTTTTCCTGCATACTTTCTCCATGTTTTCTACATACTTTCCATGTTTTCTACATACTTTCTCCATGTTTTCTACATACTTTCTCCATGTTTTCTACATACTTTCTCCATGTTTTCTACATACTTTCTCCATGTTTTCTGCATACTTTCTCCATGTTTTCTACATACTTTCTCCATGTTTTCTACATACTTTCTCCATGTTTTCTACATACTTTCTCCATGTTTTCTACATACTTTCTCCATGTTTTCTACATACTTTCTCCATGTTTTCCTGCATACTTTCTCCATGTTTTCTACATACTTTCTCCATGTTTTCTACATACTTTCTCCATGTTTTCTACATACTTTCTCCATGTTTTCTACATACTTTCTCCATGTTTTCTACATACTTTCTCCATGTTTTCTACATACTTTCTCCATGTTTTCCTGCATACTTTCTCCATGTTTTCTACATACTTTCTCCATGTTTTCTACATACTTTCTCCATGTTTTCTACATACTTTCTCCATGTTTTCTACATACTTTCTCCATGTTTTCTACATACTTTCTCCATGTTTTCTACATACTTTCTCCATGTTTTCTACATACTTTCTCCATGTTTTCTGCATACTTTCTCCATGTTTTCTACATACTTTCTCCATGTTTTCCTGCATACTTTCTCCATGTTTTCTACATACTTTCCATGTTTTCTACATACTTTCTCCATGTTTTCTACATACTTTCTCCATGTTTTCTACATACTTTCTCCATGTTTTCCTGCATACTTTCTCCATGTTTTCTACATACTTTCTCCATGTTTTCTACATACTTTCTCCATGTTTTCTACATACTTTCTCCATGTTTTCTACATACTTTCTCCATGTTTTCTACATACTTTCTCCATGTTTTCTACATACTTTCTCCATGTTTTCCTGCATACTTTCTCCATGTTTTCTACATACTTTCTCCATGTTTTCTACATACTTTCTCCATGTTTTCTACATACTTTCTCCATGTTTTCTACATACTTTCTCCATGTTTTCTACATACTTTCTCCATGTTTTCTACATACTTTCTCCATGTTTTCTACATACTTTCTCCATGTTTTCTACATACTTTCTCCATGTTTTCCTGCATACTTTCTCCATGTTTTCTACATACTTTCTCCATGTTTTCTACATACTTTCTCCATGTTTTCTACATACTTTCTCCATGTTTTCTACATACTTTCTCCATGTTTTCTACATACTTTCTCCATGTTTTCTACATACTTTCTCCATGTTTTCCTGCATACTTTCTCCATGTTTTCTACATACTTTCTCCATGTTTTCTACATACTTTCTCCATGTTTTCTACATACTTTCTCCATGTTTTCTACATACTTTCTCCATGTTTTCTACATACTTTCCATGTTTTCTACATACTTTCTCCATGTTTTCTACATACTTTCTCCATGTTTTCTACATACTTTCTCCATGTTTTCTACATACTTTCTCCATGTTTTCTACATACTTTCTCCATGTTTTCTACATACTTTCTCCATGTTTTCTACATACTTTCTCCATGTTTTCTACATACTTTCTCCATGTTTTCTACATACTTTCTCCATGTTTTCTACATACTTTCTCCATGTTTTCTACATACTTTCTCCATGTTTTCTACATACTTTCTCCATGTTTTCTACATACTTTCTCCATGTTTTCCTGCATACTTTCTCCATGTTTTCTACATACTTTCTCCATGTTTTCTACATACTTTCTCCATGTTTTCTACATACTTTCTCCATGTTTTCTACATACTTTCTCCATGTTTTCTACATACTTTCTCCATGTTTTCTACATACTTTCTCCATGTTTTCTACATACTTTCTCCATGTTTTCTGCATACTTTCTCCATGTTTTCTACATACTTTCTCCATGTTTTCTACATACTTTCTCCATGTTTTCTACATACTTTCTCCATGTTTTCTACATACTTTCTCCATGTTTTCTACATACTTTCTCCATGTTTTCTACATACTTTCTCCATGTTTTCTACATACTTTCTCCATGTTTTCTACATACTTTCTCCATGTTTTCTGCATACTTTCTCCATGTTTTCTACATACTTTCTCCATGTTTTCTACATACTTTCTCCATGTTTTCTACATACTTTCTCCATGTTTTCTACATACTTTCTCCATGTTTTCTACATACTTTCTCCATGTTTTCTGCATACTTTCTCCATGTTTTCTACATACTTTCTCCATGTTTTCTACATACTTTCTCCATGTTTTCTACATACTTTCTCCATGTTTTCTACATACTTTCTCCATGTTTTCTACATACTTTCTCCATGTTTTCTACATACTTTCTCCATGTTTTCTACATACTTTCTCCATGTTTTCTACATACTTTCTCCATGTTTTCCTGCATACTTTCTCCATGTTTTCTACATACTTTCTCCATGTTTTCTACATACTTTCTCCATGTTTTCTACATACTTTCTCCATGTTTTCTACATACTTTCTCCATGTTTTCTACATACTTTCTCCATGTTTTCTACATACTTTCTCCATGTTTTCTACATACTTTCTCCATGTTTTCCTGCATACTTTCTCCATGTTTTCTACATACTTTCTCCATGTTTTCTACATACTTTCTCCATGTTTTCTACATACTTTCTCCATGTTTTCTACATACTTTCTCCATGTTTTCTACATACTTTCTCCATGTTTTCCTGCATACTTTCTCCATGTTTTCTACATACTTTCTCCATGTTTTCTACATACTTTCTCCATGTTTTCTACATACTTTCTCCATGTTTTCTACATACTTTCTCCATGTTTTCTACATACTTTCTCCATGTTTTCTACATACTTTCTCCATGTTTTCTACATACTTTCTCCATGTTTTCTACATACTTTCTCCATGTTTTCTACATACTTTCTCCATGTTTTCCTGCATACTTTCTCCATGTTTTCTACATACTTTCCATGTTTTCTACATACTTTCTCCATGTTTTCTACATACTTTCTCCATGTTTTCTACATACTTTCTCCATGTTTTCCTGCATACTTTCTCCATGTTTTCTACATACTTTCTCCATGTTTTCTACATACTTTCTCCATGTTTTCTACATACTTTCTCCATGTTTTCTACATACTTTCTCCATGTTTTCTACATACTTTCTCCATGTTTTCTACATACTTTCTCCATGTTTTCCTGCATACTTTCTCCATGTTTTCTACATACTTTCTCCATGTTTTCTACATACTTTCTCCATGTTTTCTACATACTTTCTCCATGTTTTCTACATACTTTCTCCATGTTTTCTACATACTTTCTCCATGTTTTCTACATACTTTCTCCATGTTTTCTACATACTTTCTCCATGTTTTCTACATACTTTCTCCATGTTTTCCTGCATACTTTCTCCATGTTTTCTACATACTTTCTCCATGTTTTCTACATACTTTCTCCATGTTTTCTACATACTTTCTCCATGTTTTCTACATACTTTCTCCATGTTTTCCTGCATACTTTCTCCATGTTTTCTACATACTTTCTCCATGTTTTCTACATACTTTCTCCATGTTTTCCTGCATACTTTCTCCATGTTTTCTACATACTTTCTCCATGTTTTCTACATACTTTCTCCATGTTTTCTACATACTTTCTCCATGTTTTCTACATACTTTCTCCATGTTTTCTACATACTTTCTCCATGTTTTCCTGCATACTTTCTCCATGTTTTCTACATACTTTCTCCATGTTTTCTACATACTTTCTCCATGTTTTCTACATACTTTCTCCATGTTTTCTACATACTTTCTCCATGTTTTCTACATACTTTCCATGTTTTCTACATACTTTCTCCATGTTTTCTACATACTTTCTCCATGTTTTCTACATACTTTCTCCATGTTTTCTACATACTTTCTCCATGTTTTCTACATACTTTCTCCATGTTTTCTACATACTTTCTCCATGTTTTCCTGCATACTTTCTCCATGTTTTCTACATACTTTCCATGTTTTCTACATACTTTCTCCATGTTTTCTACATACTTTCTCCATGTTTTCTACATACTTTCTCCATGTTTTCCTGCATACTTTCTCCATGTTTTCTACATACTTTCTCCATGTTTTCTACATACTTTCTCCATGTTTTCTACATACTTTCTCCATGTTTTCTACATACTTTCTCCATGTTTTCTACATACTTTCTCCATGTTTTCTACATACTTTCTCCATGTTTTCTACATACTTTCTCCATGTTTTCTACATACTTTCTCCATGTTTTCCTGCATACTTTCTCCATGTTTTCTACATACTTTCTCCATGTTTTCTACATACTTTCTCCATGTTTTCTACATACTTTCTCCATGTTTTCTACATACTTTCTCCATGTTTTCTACATACTTTCTCCATGTTTTCTACATACTTTCTCCATGTTTTCTACATACTTTCTCCATGTTTTCCTGCATACTTTCTCCATGTTTTCTACATACTTTCTCCATGTTTTCTACATACTTTCTCCATGTTTTCTACATACTTTCTCCATGTTTTCTACATACTTTCTCCATGTTTTCTACATACTTTCTCCATGTTTTCTACATACTTTCTCCATGTTTTCTACATACTTTCTCCATGTTTTCTACATACTTTCTCCATGTTTTCCTGCATACTTTCTCCATGTTTTCTACATACTTTCTCCATGTTTTCTACATACTTTCTCCATGTTTTCTACATACTTTCTCCATGTTTTCTACATACTTTCTCCATGTTTTCCTGCATACTTTCTCCATGTTTTCTACATACTTTCTCCATGTTTTCTACATACTTTCTCCATGTTTTCTACATACTTTCTCCATGTTTTCCTGCATACTTTCTCCATGTTTTCTACATACTTTCTCCATGTTTTCTACATACTTTCTCCATGTTTTCTACATACTTTCTCCATGTTTTCTACATACTTTCTCCATGTTTTCCTGCATACTTTCTCCATGTTTTCTACATACTTTCCATGTTTTCTACATACTTTCTCCATGTTTTCTACATACTTTCTCCATGTTTTCTACATACTTTCTCCATGTTTTCCTGCATACTTTCTCCATGTTTTCTACATACTTTCTCCATGTTTTCTACATACTTTCCATGTTTTCTACATACTTTCTCCATGTTTTCTACATACTTTCTCCATGTTTTCTACATACTTTCTCCATGTTTTCCTGCATACTTTCTCCATGTTTTCTACATACTTTCTCCATGTTTTCTACATACTTTCTCCATGTTTTCTACATACTTTCTCCATGTTTTCTACATACTTTCTCCATGTTTTCTACATACTTTCTCCATGTTTTCTACATACTTTCTCCATGTTTTCCTGCATACTTTCTCCATGTTTTCTACATACTTTCTCCATGTTTTCTACATACTTTCTCCATGTTTTCTACATACTTTCTCCATGTTTTCTACATACTTTCTCCATGTTTTCTACATACTTTCTCCATGTTTTCTACATACTTTCTCCATGTTTTCTACATACTTTCTCCATGTTTTCTACATACTTTCTCCATGTTTTCTACATACTTTCTCCATGTTTTCTACATACTTTCTCCATGTTTTCCTGCATACTTTCTCCATGTTTTCTACATACTTTCTCCATGTTTTCTACATACTTTCTCCATGTTTTCTACATACTTTCTCCATGTTTTCTACATACTTTCTCCATGTTTTCTACATACTTTCTCCATGTTTTCTACATACTTTCTCCATGTTTTCCTGCATACTTTCTCCATGTTTTCTACATACTTTCTCCATGTTTTCTACATACTTTCTCCATGTTTTCTACATACTTTCTCCATGTTTTCTACATACTTTCTCCATGTTTTCTACATACTTTCTCCATGTTTTCTACATACTTTCTCCATGTTTTCTACATACTTTCTCCATGTTTTCTACATACTTTCTCCATGTTTTCTACATACTTTCTCCATGTTTTCCTGCATACTTTCTCCATGTTTTCTACATACTTTCTCCATGTTTTCTACATACTTTCTCCATGTTTTCTACATACTTTCTCCATGTTTTCTACATACTTTCTCCATGTTTTCTACATACTTTCTCCATGTTTTCTACATACTTTCTCCATGTTTTCTACATACTTTCTCCATGTTTTCCTGCATACTTTCTCCATGTTTTCTACATACTTTCTCCATGTTTTCTACATACTTTCTCCATGTTTTCTACATACTTTCTCCATGTTTTCTACATACTTTCTCCATGTTTTCTACATACTTTCTCCATGTTTTCTACATACTTTCTCCATGTTTTCTACATACTTTCTCCATGTTTTCCTGCATACTTTCTCCATGTTTTCTACATACTTTCTCCATGTTTTCTACATACTTTCTCCATGTTTTCTACATACTTTCTCCATGTTTTCTACATACTTTCTCCATGTTTTCCTGCATACTTTCTCCATGTTTTCTACATACTTTCTCCATGTTTTCTACATACTTTCTCCATGTTTTCCTGCATACTTTCTCCATGTTTTCTACATACTTTCTCCATGTTTTCTACATACTTTCTCCATGTTTTCTACATACTTTCTCCATGTTTTCTACATACTTTCTCCATGTTTTCTACATACTTTCTCCATGTTTTCCTAGCGATACAT